>JANFOG010000003.1:2902500-4370929 GCA_024336345.1 Mariannaea sp. PMI_226
GAAAGGAATCGCACAGGCAAAGGCACAGGGAGCGCAAGTGTTTGCACTGCCAGTTATCGTCGCTGTAGGGACAAAGGAGCGCAGAGAAAGGCGCGGGAAAGAGCCGTGAGCTGCGCTCAAAAAAGGCCACAAGAGCCTCAGGGGAAGGAGACAACAAACAAAGAAATTAAATGATAAAGAGAAGGGAAGGAATGACCGCCGAGAAGGAGTGCGCGGGGCCTGGGGGGGGGAAGTAGTGCCCTTTTTACACCTGGAGCTGGTGTTGATGGCGAGAAGAGAGGATGGAGTAGAGAGAGGCGAAGACAGGATCGCTCAGCCTGAGTCGGCCCAGCCAGCTTTTTTTTTCGGGTCGGATTCTGCCCAGAGACTCTGGCTGGCTGGAGCTGCGTTGCTGCCTCAGACAAGAAGACAGCAACTGTGCAATTGATTGGTAGGGAGGTGTCTGCTGACTAACTGGGGCCCAATCAGGGAGCAGCTGATGGCTACATGAGGGCTGAGTACTGTTGCCTAGAGAAACCTAGAAAGAGTACATTTGTCATCGGTACCAAGGCAGATTTGCTGCCAATCTCGCGCAACAAGCTGCCCCCCCGTTGGACCCAAGCTCTGGGGGGGAGGGCGACTACCTGGAGGTACTTGGGGGCGCGTTCCTCACTGTCGCGTCATGATCCCAGTCAAGCTCCCTGGCTCTCGGGTTACCTCAGCCTCTGATTTTCTCCCAAAGCGGGAAAGAAAACAAAAATAAGTTTACTGTTCTTTGTCGCAACCTCCTTGCGATCTCCTCTTTCGTTGCACCGACAGTCTGTTCCCCCTTCTCGAATAGCTTTGTCCAGCTCGGGTTTTCTCGCAAACTGCTTCCATCTGCGCCAATTGCTCGCCCAGTCTGTCGCGCCACACATGACCGCCCTAGTGCCTCTCGTCTCATAAACAACACATACTTACATACATACATGGTGATACTGTACATACACACGTCCATGCAGATACACACATACACACACCACACCACACCATAGCAAACAAAATGAATCCTCATACCACACCACGCCCTACGTTTCCCATGCGCTCCTTAGCAGGAGGCGGCACCAGTCACCCACCTCAGTCGCGACAACCCGTGGCGCCGCTGGTATCATCCAACGAAGAGTACAACACCATTCCAGAGGAGGACCGAGAACACATCGATGAAGTGGTACGTCAACGACTCAATATTTTCCAGACCCTCTCCTACTCACATTTGTCGCCTACCCTAGTTTGATCTCATGGACATGAAGAAGAAGGGATGGCTTAACAGCTACGAATTCAAACACTCCCTCGCCGCTCTCGGTTTCGACATGCCCAAACCAGAATATTTCAGACAGCTTGAGGCGTATGGCACTCCCCCGCCAGAATGGCAAGACCACAACTGTCCCGTGAATCGTCTTTTTGTCTATCTCGACCAGTTCAGACTATGCGCCGCCAAGTTGCTTGCCAATCGGGATCCCCGACAAGAGGCGACCAAGGTATTCAATATGTTCGACTATGATGGAGATGGCATCATTTCCTTCGATGACATGCGACGACTTGCCCAAGATATCAAGGAAGAGAGGACTATGGCCGACGAGGAGATCAAGAGCATGATTGAGCATCTCGACCATGATGGCAAAAACGGTGTCAACCTGGACGAGTTCATACAAATGATGGAAGAAGCTGGTTAGACAAAAGATGAATCGTCATGAGACCGCATGGCGCAGACAGAACGACGGACGAATGAGCTCATGTTCATGACCTCTAGCTGTGCTCCATCCCTCCAGCATTCCAGTTTGAAGCAAATCCCACCCCGGCAACGGGTAATGACGTGCGCAGCAAACCAATTGAGTACGCTCTCCATTCGGTGAGCAGCATGCCAGATTGATAACCGACAGCGCGGGTGGCAGCAAAATTAAAACTACGGAGGCTTGATGAATCAAGTCGGGCATCAGATTACAGAATTCAAGCAGGGAAGAGATGGGCCAAAGAAGCCGAGCTACTGAACCACAATTCAAGGAGTCCGGGCAAATATCAAAATTAGCTACTCAGGCGTTATTCCTATATTGCATCAACGGAAAGGATAATCATGGTTCCGGGGTTTTCTGACTTCAACGGAGTAAATGTAGATATGAATCAGATCTAATTTTTTTGAATGTGGAAGACGCGCTGTCTAAATCTCCCTGTGCCATCACACAAACTTCCATTCACCAGTAAGAAGAACTGAACCACCCAGGAATTGCAACGTAGGATCGAAAACTATAAATATGCTATGAACGGCGAACACCATTCTTCGCCCGTCGGAAAAAAAAAATTGGTGGAGAGAGAGACAAAGCAAAGAAGAGAGAAGAAAATAGGAAAATGGCGTGGCTTGTGTGTGTGAGTGTATCATGTCTACAATTAGACACATAAGGCAGTTAAATAAAAATCCTTGTGCGGCACAGTCTCATCCTTTTCCAATGCAAGATAAGTAGGGCTCAGACAAAGATCAGAATTGGATCAGATCTTGGTTCTGTTGCTGTGGATGTGTTTGCTGTTGAAAAGCAAATGGGTTGTTGGTACCCTGTCCGTTCATCCCAGCAGGTCCTGTGGCTGCAGGAACTTGGCCGCCATAGCTGACGGTTGGCATTCCAGTGAACTGTTGTCGCATGAAAGGGTTGCTACCAGTGGCGTCGGGGTTGATACGGTTGATACCTGCACCAGCGCTATTCACAAAGGTTCCTGGGGCCGTGTGTTGCGCGGGTATACGAAGGTTTCCAGTGTTGCCAAAGGTGTCCATGCCATCGCCAGAACCCAAAAGACTGTTAAGTCGAGCCTCGTGTTCGGTCATCTCCTTCTGTGGGCTCAGCATTGGCTGAGACTGAGCAAAACTAGGCTGGGCCTGTAGTTGCTGCTGGGGCATGTTGTTGAAGGTAGCAAGGGTCTTCTGCTCGGGAAGTGGTGCAAGGGATGCAATTGGGTTGGGCTTCGTCGAGGCAGGGCGATTGTGCTGGGCAAATGGATTGTTGGAACCAGTAGGTGTGGGCTGGATGGCACCTTGAGCCTGGTTATTGTGAGTAGAGGCCCATGGATTGTTGCTTCCAGGCTTCAGCCCAGCCTCTGGCGAAGGAGATGAAGTCGAGGACAGCTGCTGGGGCTGCTGCTGCTGCTGCTGCAAATACGGATTGAAGCCAGTAGGCTGGGGCTGGAAGCCTTGGAGGTTCTGTGCTTGCTGTTGTTGGCCGTAGGGGTCCATTCCGATCCCCGTCTGCTGCACTCCGAAGCCAGAGTTGTAGTTTGGCTGGAAGCCGGTAGGCTGCTGATAGCCAGTGTATGCATTTGCGATGTACCCAGCAGGCTGGTTTTGCTCAATGGGGTTGGCGAAGAAGTCGACGGGGTTTCCTTGCTGGTATCCCTGGTTGAAACCAGTATACTGGGGCTGAGCTGTTTGGATAGGATCGTCATCAAACAGAGATGCAGCGTTGCTATCCTCGAGCTCCCTACGTCTCCTCTCATCCTCCTCTTGGCTAAGCTTGATAGCCTTTGCAAGATCGTCGTCGTCCTCGTGTGCATTCTGTCGACTCTCTCGCTTCTTTCTATCCTCCTCCTCTTGATACTTGCTAGCTTCAATGGCTAGGCGATATTCGGCATCTTCCTCCTCGGTTGGCATTCTTCTCTCGCGGGGTCGGCGCTGGTGAGAGGGCTCGGCATGCTGGGGGGCGAATTCTTCCAGTCCAGTCACGCGTGACTTCCAGGATTTGCGGTCGCTTCGCTCTGCTCGCAATCGTTCCTCGTCCAGGATCAGGGCGGTCAGCTCCTTGGCAGCAACTCGAACTAAATAGCTGTCAGTATTCATCGGGAATAGAAGCAAGATCTATGGGAACCCAGGTGTATGTCCTTACCATTCTGCCCTACATCGTGACCTTCCTCGTCGGTGTACTGGAACTCTCGCAGGGTCTTAATGATGTAGATACTTTGGCGAGCCCACGTCACGACGAGCTCCGAACCTTCGTGGAGACAATAGTCAAGGACCTTGAGAGCCTTGAGGACGTGTCGCCAGTTCTTTCCCTTGTCGTTCAAGCGCTTGTCAATCATGTCCATGATCTCGTAGAATTCGGTAGAGCTGGAAAGGTGCAGAGGTCAGCAACCAATGACTCCCCGTTGTTGGCCATATATTTAGGGAGGAGCATACGTATTGTAAGTCATTTGAGCAATTTCACTCATCTGAGTGCCAGTCGGGCCCCATGGATCATTGCTGGTGGCTAGTTGAGTTCTAGTCAGTTGCGGTGGTTCGGTGATGTGAATATGACCAGATTTTCTCACCTTCTCTGACCTTGACCTGGGCACTGGAGTACCCTTTGGTCACATTTTTAACGCTGCGCATTACCTTAGACATGGTGGGCGATCTGTTGAGTGGCCTGGGAGAGGGGGGTTTGGAGGTGACCGGGTTTGGAGCGGATGCTTCCTGAGCGCAAACGAAACAGCTAGCGATGCGACTAATCTAGCGATGGTTCAATGAATTGGAGGAGACGCAGATGCTGGTTTTGCGACCTCGGGGCGACACAAGTGCGGCGACAATAAGGCACGCACGGTGGTGGCGACCAGTGGATGGCGGATGAGGTTGAACGCAGAGAGGGGAAGGGGGGAGCAAGCTCAGGTCACGAGATGCTCAGTCTCTTTGCGGTAATAGAAGAATCGCGATCGCGAGATGATTAAGCGAAGCGCGTGGCAGCGTCTGTGGGAGGTTCTAAGGAACCTGGACTTTTCGAGTGATGGTTTGTGGGGAGGTTGAAGGTGATTGCGTTCGTGGGGTGACGGGGGAAACAGTTGGAGTGTTGAGTCGGGTACCTTGGGACTTGGGGCGGGAGAGACAGTCCGAGCAGAAGCGGCGCACTCGTCTGTGACGCAGATGCTTGGGTGCCGTGCGACGGGAAGAGTTGACAGGAATAGGACGCGCGGCGATGTCGTGGGAACGGAGGGATGGTGGTGAACGCGCGGATGAAGCGGGGAGAAAGGTTTTGTTGCCTCTTCTTTAGTTTTTTTCTCGCTTCCTACGGGGTAACGATGTCACGACTTGATGGTGGTGGAAGAATTGGCACTTAAGCGGCAGCGAGAGCAGCAGTGGCTGCGCAGCCCAGCCTGATTACGCACCAGCCGCCGCCCTCCATGTGTGCTTGAGGTGGCTACCGGCGGTGACAGGCGACCAGCTAACTGTGGGGAGATGACGAAAATGCGGTTACATACTCCGTGCAGACCACTTCAGTTTAAGCTACATAGTACGTGATGGATAGGTAAAGGTGCTCCCACGTTGCTGTTGGCTGCTCATGTAATTTTGTCACTTCCCAGGCTCAAGTTCCCTGCTCCACCAGTACCTGACCACCTACGTCACAGATGGCCACCCAGGCAGCCCAACCTCCGTGGCTAAGTCACATCAAATGCCTCTACTACAAGCTCAACCATGGGCAAATACGCCGGACAGTAGTCTGTACATATACCTACTCGCATAATCATGGTAGATCTTATCCAACACCGTAAATGAAGCCAAGAGGGGATATCCGCCTGTTCCACTGTGTGGTCGCAATCAAAACTTGACGAAATTGCGAAATTGCGTCGACAGATACTTACCCTGTATTATCTGCGTTGAAATACATGGGACCAGGAAACAAACATTCCAGCCCCGACACCCAAGGGCAACAAGCAGTCGATTGATGTCTCCCATGATATTTGTAATTTGGGAACCTGACTTCTTGGTCTTGTTCCATGACAAGTGAGCGAGGGCGACAATGAAGATATCGGATCTCCCGGCGCTAAGCCCAACGCTCGCTCCGGGGCATGGCCACCACAGATACTTTATTTAAATTACCTATTGGATGTTAGCAGCCTAGTAATCGATATTGTTTGCAGTCTTTCTCTGCATATTCATGTAAAATTGATGGCTAAGATAACTAAAATCGCCTTTTTAATATATAATTGATTAACTCACGATTAAGATCTCACTAAAGCCATTGATTTCTCGCGATGCCGAAAAAGATGGAAATAATTGCACTCAAAACACTTTGAGACCAAGGTGTTGGAATGGAATGTGAAAACACCCTCCTTACCTGACGAATGAGAAAACAGATATATTTGTTTTCTCTTCTTCTTTTCAATACACACGGTTGCTGGAAAATAACTTTGAGAAACTGGGAGGAGCAGATAGACTAGGTGTGTATTTGCAGATATCAATAGGGTAGATAGACGATAGCCTCATCGAAATACATTGGCCGCAGAATCCGCAAGATACCTTACTGCGTATGCCCACATACGAAGTGAAGAGGAAACCATATTATCCCACTTAATATGCGAAATATGAACTGACATGCACTGACACACCTAGCCGGTATCCGTGTATTCTAACGTGCTGTGTTCCCTAGCTTCGGAAAACCAAGGGAACTTCAAAGGATCATTTCTTTGTGTTTGAGAACATGAGAGTGGCGCTTTGACTTGGAGAGAAAGAGAATTGAAGGAGAGGTATAGGGGTCATATCTACAAAGACAGCTAAAAGGGATGAGTGTCTGAATATATGAAAAACCTTAGGGAAACAAAGCAAAGGAGGTCATATTAGGGCTATCTGCACATTCAGAAGCATGGTATCAAAGAAACAAGGCTCTTTGTGACGTATCCCAGAATATCCTTCCGCTTCAACCTCAGCTGCCAGGAGCACATTTAGGATCTGAAGGATTTCTTACCGCAACAATAACGTCTCGAATAGCAACGATGTATGTAAATATATATATGGCTGCCTCTCCACTATGGGTAGCAGCATCATTTCACGCAAAGCAATTTTAATCAGATCTTTCTCTTTTATATCTTTTCTTTCAAAAGCTACCTAAACAAGGCATATAAAGATTGATATGGCTACCGAAACTACTAGTCCCCCCTTGCAACGCAAAAGATCATTGGACCCAGACAGTTTATATGGTAGACTTCATAACCTTCGGCAGAAGGTTGAGCATCCATTAAACCCCGAAGGACTGGAACTCAAGGCGACTATCACAAATGACGACTTGAAACAGAGAGAAATTGGGAAGCAGAATCGTCATCCTTTCAGTTTAGTCTATGATGACTTGGAAGAAGGAGAAGTCAAAGAAGATGCCCGTCTTGGAGGACAAATTCATTGCTCTGCTGCCAGGCTCGAGAGAGTGAAGGACCGTCATGATCGTGCTAATCCGCTTGTGCGCAGACCGAGTCGATTTCCCCCATTTGATTCAAGCTACGGTCTTCCTCGTAGTCAACCGTGTGAGGATACAGCCGGGAATACTTACAAACAGCAGGACTTTCAGGATTCCCTTGTCACCAGACGTCCAAGCAATGGCCTTGGTAATGTCCTTCGAGGAATGAGGCGTGACAGCATGACCACAACGTGCATGTCACAATCAAGCGAACAATTCATCTCTGGATTTCCAACCAAAAAAAGAAAGCTTACAGCTTACAGTCGCAGGTCCAGTCCCCTTTCACAGAGAAGTGTTCAATCCATTCAGAGAAGTAAGGCCGCTTATGAAAGTCTAGCTCAGGGGTTGCCTGTCGAGACCCTCACTAGAGTTACAGACCGTATCTGGGATAGCAAGGAACTTGTTGCCGGGACCATCGTTTCCGCCCCGTATCACTCACAGGCTCGCCGCGATATTGTCGAGCCAATCGATATGAACATCTCCTATACGGCCTTTGGGTCGGTGCACTCTAAGTACCGCAAGATGGTCATTCTTGAGAAATGGGGCGAGCATAATATATGCGTTCCGCTGTACACCTACAATGGACGAGGCCTAGAGGGTCGTGAGGCATTTCAGCATGAATATCTTCAGATCCGAGAAGCATACTACGAACGCTACGAGGATGCGGACGAACCATTGATGGCCATACGACATCCCAACTGGGACGAGAACTCGAGCTTTGTTAATTCGAAAACGGCAGTTAAGATGACGGAGAAGATCAACCTTTATCGCTGGGACGTGTGCTCGATTGAAGGAAAACTTACAGACGATAGCCTTTTGAGACTGTGTGAAGAGTATGAAAGAATATCGCGGATCAACTTGACGGAGACAATGAGAAGACGTGGATGATACCTACCCAGGTAACGAGTGGCGGATTGCGAATTATTGTAACTTATTTTTTTTTCTTTCACTCCAATTCAGACAGAACGCGACCCCATCTCCGATAATGTGCATTCTCAATTAGGAGCTTAGTTATAACTTACAAGGAACCCACCGAGGCAGCCAATTTCTCTTGATAAACCTTCGCAGGGGGAAATTTCCACCACTGGTGCACAAGATATCATCTGACGTCTCATTAATTTGCATTCATATAGTTAATATTGAATTGGCTAAAGATTGATACGAAACGTCTAGAAAAGGTCGAACAGACCAGCGCAAAGTAAATTGATCCCGCCCCCTCCCGCCATTTATTTGACCAGCCCAACACCATCTGACAGGGGATTTGTCGGAAGCCGATATGTCATCTCTATGTTCTTCCCGCTCATATCCGCAGGCCTTTTTGGTATATATCAAGAAGATCGCTCCCACGCTCTTTATCATTCTGGAAGTGCTCCAAACGCTCTATGGTCCAATGCGCTATTGGTATACATTCCATAATCCATAATTTTATCTGAAATTCCTTCTATCATGTGCGCCCAATCACTTCTGCCAGCTGCGGAAAGTATCCATGACGGTGGTGAAGACGACGAGAAGAATACCACCTCCGGGACCGAGACGGAGGACCTAAGGTCGAGTTAGCGCATTTCAGAGGCTCGCTCAAAATTGAGCTTTCACTCACCTTGGGCAGGAAACCCTTGTACAGAGCAGCGAAGCCTTCCTCGCGAGCAACGGTAAAGACGGAAGGGAAAGCCCAGTTGTACTTGGGAACCTGGCCAGCAATCTTGGGGGTGTTCTGGATTCGGCTCTTGACAACATCCAAGGGAGTGTTGAGGACGGTACCAATGGTGCCACCAATGGCACCGGAAACGAGGTCGTTGCCCATTCTGCCCTGCTTGGTCTCAGCCACAGGAAGAAGCTGTCGGACCTGGAAGATACAGCCGAAGTAACCAGCGTTCCAGAGAATGTGTCGCCACAGGGTACTCTCGAGACCCTGGTAAAGAGCAAGAGGACCCTCATTCTTGACAATCTTGCTAACCACGTCAAACATGCCATTGTACTTTCCTGCAGAGGCCTTGTCCTGGAGGCGGATCTTAACGAGTTCGAAGGGCACGACGACAAAGGACTCGGTGGCACCGGCGGAGGCACCTGTGAGGACGGAGAGCGACTGGTTCATCTTCTCAACGCCGAAGAGGTTTCGGTAGAACTTTCCCCACTCGTCATTGGCGGCGAACTTGGTCGCACGCTTGGGAGCCTCCATCAAGATGGGGGCTGAAATTCCACGGTAGAGTCGAGAAAAACTGGCGTCTTGTCAGCGAAAGGCTTCCAAGTGAAGCGAGGATCAGTAACACGTACCCCTCAGTCTTGATAATACGAGCAAAGCAGTCGACCATGCCCTTGTAGGCGTCAGGATGACCGGCTGGAGCGGTTTGGAGTTGTCTGTTTTCATGTCAGCTTGGACTCTCGATGTTGGCGCAGTAGGTCGTACACTCGGGTCTTGACAACATCAAGAGGGTACCTGTTGTATTGTTAGCGGCGGTTTCATAAGAATCAGGATTAAAGTACACACATGACCAGAATCTAGATTTTGGTGAGAGATTAGCAGGCGTTCCTGGGAGCATGGACGGCAGGGTATGGAAGAGCCAACCTCAGAGACACCAGCAATTGCGCCTAGATTATAAAAGGTCAATCAATGGATTGTAGACGAAGGGGGAATCGAGATCCTAACCGGCGGCAAACTGATACTGGAACCCAAGAGGGCGATCGGCGTTGTTACTCATATTGGCGACGGAGAGCGAATATTGTGTTGGGAGTATTGGAGTCGAGGAGGGCGTGGGGAGAGGATCGTGTAAATGCGATTGACTGGGCTTGACGCTTTGCACAGGATGGCGAGATAGATGTAACGATGGGAAAGGGAAAAGAGAGGGAAAAGAGAAACCCAGGGAGACTTGAGAGAGGGAGAAACCGTTGCAATATGGCGACCTCCGAGAGAATACCGGGCCCGGGAGGAGGGAATTTGTTTTCGCGGTGGTGGTACTTCGTACTTCTTCTAGACTGGTAGATTTATCAGGCGAAACTGGAAGGCAATGGGCCCCGAGAAATCTCCACCCCACACTCCGTCGAGAGTCCGCGGTCGGGAGACACGGTCCCACAGCGGTACGTATTGCGCCAGGACGTTAAGTTAATTACTTCACAGTCACTACTACCTTGCCCAACTACCTTACCTACTCTACTGTACGTTGCTACCTTAGTGCCTGCTGGATACTAGGGCATCCGCCTACAAATTTTACAGGTTTTTGCACGTACACGACGCTCAGATGACTGATTGATGAGCAACTTTTTGTCGCCTTTGTGTGTGTGCGCGCGGCGACTTGTGCTTCTCTCGCCGTGGAGCAAGGCTGGTGGAGCCGGCTATCGTGTCTGGTCTCCGGATCCATAACTAATCCATTTGACGATACACACAAAGTGCAGTATAGGCTGCGGACGGAGCACTCCGTTGTGCGATGGTTTGTGCGTACGGTTTGGAAAGTCTCCATTCCATTTCTCCAGCTTGTTTGTGTGGACTCAAACCCCAGATGCGGCCCCAGGTAGGGCAATTGGGTAGGAGGGGTCTCCTCTGGCGGCGATCGCATGCGCCCAAGTTTTGGGGAAATTTGAACACTCCCCCAATTTCCTTCTCGGTGTGTGCCCTGCTTCCCTCTTTGGTCATTGCATCCCGTGACACACCTCGGAGAATAATGAGGCACATCCGTCACCGGCTGAGGGATGTTCTGTAGGTACCTGATTTCCAGGTGCGGTTTGCCCCTCAGCCAGTCGGAACCTATGTACTTTGTACATCCCACGCCGCATCCGTTTCCAAGCGACCTACCTAAGGTACGTAACTGGATGGCGAAATGTCGGCATCCATGACAGAACCCACTCGCCCCCAAATCCCTGGTCCCTTGTCCCAGCTGGGCAGTCAACTTTCATTCATGTTCTTTACTTACCTGATTCTGATAGGCTCTGTTGAAAGCCCAGCCGGCGCCACATGGATTGCCTGTGGTGACTCGTCGCTGGTACATGCAGACCCCCTTCTGGGAACGAAGAGCAATGGACGTTTGATGAGATCCGATCGTGAGCTGCCGGGCCGGACCAGCTTTCAATTGCAAACCCTGGCGTCGGTCTGTCACCTCCCGGTCTGATGAGGGCTTTGTACTCCGTACCGGGCTTACTGTTCTTCTCATACTTCATTCTCAATCCCCCTCCCCTGACCGAAACACCCCGCCATGCCCCATGCTTCACCGGCCAACGGCTTCTGGCCCCGTCGACCGAGCGGAGGTTTAAGATACGTAGTACAAGCCCTGCACCCCCCCAATGTAGTAAGGCCCTGAAGAGCTGGGATTATGATGTCGCAGGTTTCGGACTTGGGGATCTTCAATTTGGCTGATTGTCGAAAGATTTTCCACATGGTTGGACCCAGTTTCCCGATAAACCCCTTCAATAGGCCACAATCCCCCTTCGTCCTTTTTGGCATTTCCATCCATCCAGGAGATATGACTGGCGAAACGGAAAGTTAGCTTAAAGATGTATCTTATTATCCAAAATATCCCTGCAATTAGAGCATATCAGACAATCTATGTATTTCACGTTCAGCTTGCATCAACTTGATTATGTATGCGATGGCATGTTCAACATAGCTGAGCGTGGACGGCCAGAGCTTTTAGTGTTTTGCTGGTGTTATAAATAATGCAACAAGGCTGTTTTGAGCCTCCTTTATTTGCTCAAGCTGTATACTCACTCAGTCTTATCTTTCTCAGTTATTAGGTTGGCTCCGTCGCGGTAGCTAAGCTCCTTACCTTACCTACAGTAGCTCCTCTTCCCCAACACCGATTCGAAGGGCAGCGGGCGATCCCCCGCATTGGCTCAAGCTTTTGCCTGCCGATGGAGTATATTTGTTCAACTATTTATTTGCATCGGCCTCATAATCTGTTCCTGTCAATCAAGGAGATGAGAGTTTTCGCTTCTAGGCACCAACGAGCGGCTTGGTGCTAAAACCCTGATGGTGAAAGACGTCGCCGAATCGAAACCTTGGTTCCTGGCTATCGTTGACCTCAACCGAAGACTGGATCGTGCGGACGCATCGCATTACTTCTCTACGATCGCAGAGCAGGTTAAACCTATCGTTGTATTGAATGATTGCACTTAGAATACCACAACGTGGCATGAAGTTCTAGTTCCTGGGAAATAAACCATAATACAACCAGTGGTAACCATACGACAATAGGTACTCTCATGTCGAAATATCCTTCGCGACTCATGGTGCTCTGCTTGGTGTTGCCTCAACGAGTAACATGAGAATGAACCCCAAGTATTCCTTGACTTGCTCAGCTCTTGACAAGCTGGCAATTACCTTTCTGGCATCGGTCGGAACCCCCAAGCTGTTGATCCTCCAAGATCCAAATACCCATCCGAACTCAGCTAAACGCGAGCTTATTCCACACACCTTAGTATTCGCAAAATCTTGGCTTTCCAACATTATCAATAGCATGACTTTATTATGTGTGTAACTGACCAGATATCCTACTTCTATCAATTCTATAATTAGTGCTGGAATCACATGCAATTATCTGAACACTCTTTCTTTGAATCATGCCGGGTACTGCATGTTGTCCGAAGTGAGTACTCCCGAAACTTCTCTAATGACATTCTCGAATATGTTGTTGGCAAATGGAAGACGTCGTCTTGAACCATGTGCCAGGGCACCAGGAACCCTATGCAACGTCGAATCTGGGCACACCTCACAGTTGGCCGCGTCCATTGGCTGCCAGCCAATTGGTTTCCGTAGCTCATGCACAGAATGCCAGTGTGACCACAATGTGCGTTCCGGAAGCCAACGAGTAGCCCCGCACAGGCATCCATTGTGCAATTCCATCCATTACACGAAAGAAATGATGGCCCGTGGTGGAGGGGCTCATTTGCATTTTTGGTGGATAGGGCCTAATTACGGCACATGCTGCAGACGGCTGACGTGCGCAAGGCCAGGGCCCCTCTCAAAGAATGGCATAGAAGCACTGTATCGACGCCGTGTCTAGAATCTTGCTTCGACATCATTAATTCGCGCTTCGCATTGCTCCTAATCGACTTTCGTCTTCATCGCTGCAACGCTTCAGAGCCCAAGTTACCCGCCTCGCACTTCGATACCGAACTCAACCTAAACCCGACCGGCGCATCTGCCCCTATCACCACTTGAGCCCTTATCAAGGTGGCAACTTACTTATACCTGGAATCCCAATCGCGATCCATCTTCCACATTCGAAATCAGCTCCAACCATCGCGACACCACACGCTATTCGCCGTTTCCGAATCTTCCGGCGCTTCTAAATCGCACCTTTAAATAAGCCGTGATCCGCAGAGAGTCACAGCGAGGTGCCTTTTCGAGCGCCTGGGATCGACCTCTCCTGCTCCCTCCCCCCGCCCATGAGTCACTTACTCTGGAAATATTTCTGGGAAAATGATGTCGACAAGTTTCGGCGTCTGCTGGCCCCTACCGGCTATAATACCCACAATGTTTCCAAGAGTCCGGCTATAGGAGGAAACAGTCTCCTGGCTGGAAGCCCTGGAGGCTTGGGAACATCTCCTCGAAGCGTCACGAAGCAGCGCCGGGTCTCAGGACATCCCCAGACCCCAGGGAAATCAAGAGATACAACTTCAAACCTTGGGCGAGCTGAAGTCAATAGTCGCGACCATGCAGGTCTGACTTTATTGTTACGCGCTGCTTCTTCGACCAACCCCAACGCCAGGGACTTTGTCCAAGCACTTATCGACCATCCTGCTATCGATCTATATGCTCAAGACCCAGAGAGTGGCTGGAACGCCCTTCACCGATCTTTGTATACGGGAAATGTTTCGATTGCACGTCTCCTTTTGGACAAGGAACGCATGGATTTGATGAACTACAACTTGAGCTCTGTCAATAAGGTTGGCCAACTGATCAAGACCAAGGATCATGAGGGCAACAGTCCTTTTGATCTCTATAACTCGACTATTGCTGTCCGTTCTCTCAAGACTATCGAAGAAGCAGCTGATTCGGACCTTGATTCTGACAGTGGGGAGAGTGCCGATGGACTGAACCAGTAAGTTCTCTGGTCGTTCTCGGAAAGAATTCTGCTGACTTTCAATAGAGCGTCCAAAGCCCTTCATGGACCATTGACATCCATTCATGGTGACGAGCTATACATGTTTGGAAGCAATAAGAATATTTCATTAGGTGTTGGTGACGAGGATGACCGCCAATATCCCGAGCGCATCCATCTACATCGCCCAGACCACCTGGTCCGTCGCTTTTACCATTCATACCTGGCGAAACATGATTTGGAGGAGTCCCTTCCCCCAACAGAGCTCGACGAAATCCCCACACTAGTCCAAAACCCTCCGCTAGTTATTCAGGACGTGGCAATGTCCAAACTCCATAGCGCCATCTTGACCACTGATCCGGTGTGTAACCTTTATATCTGTGGCGTTGGTCGAGGTGGAAGGCTTGGGTTGGGTGATGAAAACACCCAGTTCAAATTTGTGCCGGTGCAAGGCCCATTTGTGGATAGAAAAGTCCACCAGATTGCACTCGGACAAAATCACACTATGGCAGTTGCTGGCAATGGAGAGCTCTGGACCTGGGGACTAAATTCGAACTCCCAACTAGGCTACGCTCTCCCGCCTCCCATGAAAGCGGATGAAGAGCCCATGAGTCTGAGTCCACGCCAAGTGTTTGGGTCTTTGAAGAAAGAAAACATTATTGGTGTTGCCGCATCTGCGAATCACTCCGTTGCCCACACTGGGACCTCGCTGTATACGTGGGGTCGAAATGTTGGTCAATTAGCACTTATGGATGCCGATTCAAGGTCTCTTGATGTCCAACACACTCCGAGAAAAGTTGCAGCTTCTCTGCTGGCATCCCCTATCGAAATGGTCTCTGCCATTGACAAAGCAACATCTTGTCTGCTTTCGAATCATTCTGTCTGGGTCTTCAGCCATTACGGCTACAATCTTGTCAAATTCCCTTACCCTGATGTCTTTTCAAACCATACATTGACCGCATCATCGTTCTCCAATCGATATGATCCTGGGAGAAGAGAGATCAATTATATCACTTCAGGAGGAGAGACGATTGCTGCGGTGACAACTCGTGGCGACCTGTTCACTATCCATCTCAATCAAAAGGCAGACCAGAACCAGTCCGCCGTTTCTACGACTAATCCTGTCAAAATTAAGAATGCCCTGACCCAACCTGACTGCATTTGGGATTCTCGAAAGGACGGTGTAGCCTCAGTAGGTGTTGGTGAACATGGGTCCGTCATCATTTGCACAGAGTCGGGAGCAGTTTGGAAGCGAGTCAAGAGAGTCAAGGCCAAATATGCCACCTTGACCGATTCAACAGATGCGAGACGCAGGGACTTCAAATTCCAGCGAGTGCCTTGCATCACTGACTGCGTTGCTGTGCGGAGTTCCATCTTTGGCGCATTTGCTGCCATTCGCTCTGACAGCAATGTCATGTCAGAGGAAATAACGATCGACGAGAAGACTTTGTGGGATGATGTTGGATCTCTCCTCTGCCTAGAGGATTTCGAAGCTACTGAGCCAAGTAACAATGGCTCAGAAGTTCAGAAAGCCTGGGATGCCGCCATTGTCAGAGAAAAGTGCGGGTCTGTTCCATACCAAATCCTTCGATCTCATGATATAGAGGCCGATCTTCAACAATGGCTACAAATGAACGCATTCCTCTTTGAGGATCTCGACATTGAGATCTGTACATCTTTTCTGCCGGAGATTCGAATTCCGGCACATGGTTGGGTGGTTGCCGGCCGAAGCCCCGTTTTCCGTGAAGCGTTCTCTGAGTTTCGCCTTCAAGGATCGCCAGTAGAAACAGAGGCCTTCCGTATTGAGGCTAGTGAGGACAAAACATTGGTGACCTTTTTCGAGACCGATATCTATACTGTTCTCAACATCACTGTTTACTGTTATCAGGATAAAATAATACCAGTATGGAAGTATACTCGAGAGGCACCGTCGAAGGCCTTCCGATTTCGTCAGGTTCGCACAGAGCTCATGAAAGTTGCCTCCCGTCTTTCGATGCCAAAACTGGAAGCGGCCGTTCGACTCCAAGCTAGCGTTGAAGCATCTCTCGATGCAGATTTCAAACAAGCCAGCTCCCACGCCAACTTTTTCGACGACGGTGATATAATCATTGAGCTTGATGGTGACGAGGTTACAGCACACAGTCAGCTTCTCTGTCAGAGGTGTCCGTTCTTCCAGGGAATGTTCAATGGTCGCTCACAGGGTCAATGGCTTGCCGGACGTCGTGATGAGCTGGATTTTGTCGACAAGGTCAGAGTTGATCTCAAGCACATAGACCCTGAAACTTTCCAATACGTCATGTTGTATCTCTACGCCGATGTCGGGCAAGAGTTATTTGAAGATGTTACAGCACCGACGATTGATGAATTCTCAGAACTTGTCGTGGATGTCATGAGTGCTGCCAACGAGCTTATGCTTGATCGACTTTCGCAAATCTGCCAGTTCTTTATAGGCAAATTTGTGACCACGAGGAATATTGCCAACCTTCTTAATGAAATCAGTCCTTGCGCTGTGACAGAGTTCAAAGATGCCGGTCTAGAATACATCTGTCTTCAGCTTGAATCGATGCTGGAAAATCACTTGTTAGATGAGCTTGACGAGGACTTACTCTTGGAATTGGATGGAGTAGTCCGTGACAATCAACTTGCCCGCTTTCCGTTTGTGCGAAGTGGGAGAGCGGAACTGCTACTCCATGAGAACAACCCGGAACTCGCGGGTGACATGGAGGAAGAAAGACGGTTGAGAGTAAAAGAGATGGCTTTCAAGGTCGCTCAAAAGGAAGACGAGAAAAAGCTCTCTTCGTCCTACAAGGCCCGTGCGACCGGATTTGACGACTTTGTTTCTGCACAGGCGCAGACGCCTGATACATTTCGCCGGAAGTCTAGGGCAGGCCGGAATGAGCCCTTCAGCCCGACTATACGGCCTAAGCATTCACAAGCTGACTTGATCTTTGATATGGATGAGGAGGATGTACCTTTCCTCAACAGTCCATCGTCTCCACTCAGACAGCCGATTGATCCACGCCTATCAATTGATGGGAATGAGATTTCGCAGCTTCCCAAAGCATGGCGACAACCAAAAGGCAAAGACGTTGTCAGCACGGCGCATGGCTCGCCTCTGGAGTCGTTCTCTCTGTCGCCTGATCTCAAGGCGACGCAAATAAAAGAAGCCAGAACGCAAGATAGTACCATATCAAAATCAGCGAGCCCTTGGGCGTCTGCAGCTTTAACCTCAAAACTAGATCTCAGGGACATCATGTCAGAGACATCATCTACTTCAACTTTGACTGCCGGTCTCAGAGAGCAGAGATCAAAGGAAATAGCCAGCAACAAGCCACAACAAGCCAAGGTGTCACAGAAGGAACGGAAAAAGCAACTTCAAATGCAGGCGGCAGCGCAGGCGGCGGCTAAAGAAGAAATATCTAATCATGTACCCTGGGAAAAGTCGTCTACAACAGATCGTTCGCCGGCTTGGAAGCTGGCTAGCCCACAGCCTAGAGTATCATTGAAGGAGGCTATGGCAATGAAGTCCAATTCTCCTGGTGCCGTTCCGACTAACGCTAAACCTTCAGTGGCGCCGGAGGCAAGATTGAAGTCAGCAACACGCCGAACAGCATCCCCCGATACAAGATTTTCGGGACAGGGCCGGATGGATAGTTCTTCTGCCGCAGCTTCAGGATCTACGACCAAGCAAGTCAAAAAGCCCCTCATGCCACACTCGCGGTCGTATATTACACCCGCCCCTAAAGCAGAGTCAACAGTCGGACTTAGCATGGAAGACATCATTGGACAGCAGAAACGTGAGCAAGAGAGAGTCAAAGAGGCGGTCGCAAAGCGGTCGTTGCACGATATCCAACAGGAGCAGGCATTTCAGGAATGGTGGGATCAAGAGAGCCGACGAACACAAGAGGAGGAGGCCCGACGATTGGAAAAGAGTAAGGATAGGGATGCAGATAGTGCCAACAAGGGACCAAGGAGAGGTGGTCGCCGTAGCAGAGGCGGCAAAGCTAAGAGCGCTGGTGGAGAGCCGATGAAAGATGGCCAGGCCGGAGTTGGAGCTGGAGCTGGGTCCGGAGCCGGTGCTGGAGCCGGTGGGAGTGGGTTGACTGGCAAAAGCGCGAAAAGGAGTTCCGGCCCATCAACACGAGGAGGAAACGCTCCTGGAAGAGGGAGGAGTGTTAGGGGCAGAGGAGGCAAGACCCGGGAGGCAGAGGTGAAATAGCTTTTATATTGCTTTGAGCAGATTGGGCGGAATAGAAGCCTCACACATGGGCAAGACCGGGGTTTGGGATTTTTGGATAACCACCACCCTTCTTCACGACATCTGTTTATTACATAATTACATACTTATTGTGTATCAGCACTTTATATACCAAATACACGATTGCCTAGCTATGAGAATCAAGATATATGAATAGCGTACATTTGAGAGAGACGTGTCTTGTATACCTACCTACTTGCCTTGCTTGGTAAGTGAGTTAGTTTCGCTTTGGCCGGATATGGTTTGTGATCAAATGAAACGTTCGACCGTTATTGTATACCGGTGATGGCTGAAGTTTACCTGCTATCACTAGCGGTGATATTGCTTGCGGCCTCGAAGCTACCGAAGCACGCGTAACTAATTGAAATATCAACTCTACAACGAATGGAGATGCGATAGAAATAAAATGAGTTGAAGAAAAAGCTTTGACAGAGATCGGCCAAGCAGGAACCTTAGTTTTCTAGATAGGGAGGGTTGCGCAAGGAATGAGCAGTCACCAGTAATACAACGTAGAAGCTCTGGGTTGTTGGATAATTATTGCAAATGCAAGGCAAGATAAGGCGAGCAGACGGCTAGGTACTTGGCGAAGCAGCAAATGCACCCCCAGGAAACCATGATATGTGCCTATCTTGTTCTTTTCTGGTGGTGGATGGACCGATGGAGTTTCTTGGGTTACATGCAACACGATCGCTTTTGACAAATCAGGCAATTGCGTGTTGGTGGAGTGGATGGCGTCTTATCAAAGGCGTCAAGATGGTTACTTTGTGCTGAAGAGGAGGCAAGCGATATGGCAAAAGCGCGTGCCAGTCCAGGACAAATATCCGTGGCTAGCGTCCGAAATCAGCCGAAGGTGAAAGGGAGTCATCAATGCAGTCATTTATTTACTGCAGAGCTGTTATTATCGGGGTGTGAGTAAGAAGCTAGTCAGTTCGTCTCTCCATGAGTCAGCCCAAGGGGAAGGCTGGCAGCGCTGGCAGAGCTGGCAAAGCTGGCAAAGCTGGCTTGATGCATGAAACTGGACAGAGAGAACCAAAGAATGCGTGCCAGCATGTGTTTGTCTCAGGGGACTTCCCGATTTGGGACAGATGCCTGGTACTGGTCTCATTCATGCAGATGGGGAAGACTGTAGATGGACGAGTGAGAGATATGACGGCTGTCGTTGCAATAAGCAAATCAGAATTCATTAAAGAGACCGGGCGTACACCCACACCCTGGTTGCCGCCGACGCCGTCTCTAGGTGGCTGTTTACTGAGAGAGTCTGATTGCATGGGCTGCCTGGTTTGCAACCTGGAAGTTGGGGGCGGCCGTTGTGGAGAGGGAGATGCATTGATCATGGATGGGGAGGCTGTTTGAGAGCACTTGGAACAAAATGACTGCAATAGTAAGGTAGGTACTCGGTAATCTACAGTGGCTCTGAACGCACAAAGATAGCTAGCTACCCAGGCAGTCAGGTGGTATCATGATTCGTGGCATGGGAATGGGATGGCCTCAGCAAAGGACTTCTTCCCAACGTGGATGGCTAATGCATCTAGACCAGACCAATGATTGCAATGGGGTCTCGCGCAGGCGCTTGATGTTCACTCCCGTCATCTCTTGGTTTGTTCTCTTTCTCGTTCCTTCGTCTTGTCCCATTCGCATTTGCGCAAATGCGGGATGGCCAGGTCTCGGTGATGATGTTGATGAGCCAATTGTTGCATACAGATAATTGTATATGGTACCTGCCTGCCTACCTACCTGCCTGCTGTAAGGGCCTCCTATCTCAGGGCATCAATTAGTATTGTGCCTAGTACCAGGGAGACAGATACCATAATTGCCTTCCATACTTTTTTAGAGCAGATCCCTTGCTGGCCTTATCAATGAACACCTGCTGTGCCCTTTGATGACCTTCGGTACTTGAGCAAACTCGCCTACCCGCTCTAAAGTAGGTAGGTAGATAGAATACCCACTGTAGGTACCTCCTTACATAATGTACTTAATATGGGTAAGGCACCTAAGTCAAGGCACAGTGGGTTGGCATGTAACGGATGGAAGAAGGTCGGTATTATCGCAGCAGTCCAAGATACCCCATTGGCTGGTGTGCGGCTCCAGCCGATGACGACAGGGCACTGTCCAATCCACTCCTGGCGGCCCATCACGAGGACCCTGTGCTTTTTGGTGTGTGCTATGCACAGACTGGTTGTGCTCGTGCGTGCTTGTGCCTGTGCTCATGCTCATGCTCATGCCCATGCCCCATACTTGGGGGACCTTGTTGCCCTTGTCCCTTCGTGCCGCCGTGCAACGTCGTGACCTTCGTCTGAGAGGACGACATCGGCCTTGTGTCATCCCTCCCCATTTCCACTTCCCTTCCCCATTCCCCATTCTCACTCTTCCTGTATCCCTTTCATCTACCTCTGGGTACCTTGTTGGACTCTTCTGATTCCATCTTCGAATTCGAGAGATCCGAGACACCCATCACCGATACCCGATACGTACTGGAGCCACCATTGGATGCTAGTCAGTGCCCGCGTCACTATTCGCTCGTTGCGCCCCGTCCGAGCCCTCACCCAGCTTCAACCACCAACAACAAGGCGCTCTCTCTGCCGCCGCTGCATATTACCCCCCGGTCAACCTTTTTGGTGACCTGCACGGTAGCTGCTTGCTTCTTCGTTGCGTCTTTGTGCCTGCATCTCGCCAGCAACCAGTCCTGTTGACCCAAGTACCTGTAGTCCAGCCAGTACCAGCCTTTTGTGGCTGCCTCCGATCGTTCGTCCAGGACGCTTCAAGGCTTCCGTTCATTTACTTTTTACACTTGTTGCCTGTCCTGTCTTGTCTGCCCGATCGTCCTACATCTCCATTCAGTTGCTCACCGGGAGCGCCGCCAGCGGCTCATTCCACCTCAGCTCCTGCTTCCCTCCTCTCCCCCCGCCTTTGCCTTGACTCGAAATGAACCATGGATTAGCTGTTGCGGTGGCCGGCCGACATCCCCATCTATCCATGATATTGCATCGACACTTCCGCATCCTCCATCTCTCCCCGTCCTACTTGTAAATTCCACAATCACGCCCTCATCATGCACCAACAACCGAGAGTCCCCGCGAGGGTCTCGTCTCCCATTCAGCCCAATTCCAGACCGACCAGCGCGAGGGAAACTGCCTTGGGCACCCGCTCCCGTGCCGGCTCGACCGTCACCGATCGAAGAACGCCCGATTCACCCGCTCTCGAGAGGCCATTGCCCATCAGGCCTCCTGCCGAGTCGATCAAAAAGCTCGATCAAATAATCCAGGTACGGTGGCTGTGCTCGTGATGGATTGATTGTTCATCCCAAGACCAGACCCAGAAGACTAATGGAGGTGTCATTACAACAGAACTTCTATGCCAAGGCCGCGTTCTTGGTCATCGACTCCCGTATCAAGACCAAACCCTCACGCAATGCAAATGGCGTTCGCAGGCCCAACAAATGGGTGTGTGGACCTAACCAATGCTGAACATAGAACCATTGTGTATTGACCATATATTTAGTTTCAATTTGAGACCGATGAGATCGACGACTTCAAGGAAGAATTGAAGATTTGGAAGACCTGCGGCAGCTTCGATAACCGACCACCTCCCATGCTTATCGAGGTTTACCTTGACACCTCTAGATTAAATGAAAGCCAAAGCCTTGTCATTGTAGATGAAAATGGAAAAAGATGGGATGTACTGGAACAGCTGAACTCATCAGATTCATTCAGCGATAGCCGGCCTGGCTCACCAAGCCGGAACGAAGTGATCCTCGAGAGATGGCGAGTCGAGCTCAAGACGACGGGTGCAGCACCCACCGACGACTTTGGCCCAACTCTGCCAACGATATACAAAAAGGCCATTGTCTTCATCAGATCACTGTTTGTCACGAGCCGCCTGCTTCCTGCATGGAAGTTTGTCAGTCAAGGCCCTGCCAAGAATTCTCATCCAGCCCTCATTCCCAAAGTCCGCATCCGCACCTCCGAGCCTGAACGATCCCGTTTTGATCGTCTGAGGCATCCCATTGATGGCAAATATCCTGTAACTGACTATGTCTTTGGAGACCTGGAGGTCCCTGTGGGTCGGCTGAGCACCTGCGTTACATATCGAAATGATTGCAACTTTCGTATCGATGATTCTGAAGCCCTTTTGAGTTCCCGTTTTATGGGTGTGGATGAAAACTTCTTCAAACCGTCACTGCCCCAGCAATCGCACCGTTCTCGTGTTTCCGCGACTGAAGTAGGATCGTTGCGCGATGACCGTCCACGACCGAACCCGGCTGATATGCACCAAACATATGGCAGCCTCTCCACCTTCCATGGCAACAACCCTCTAGGAACCAGCCCTATATCGGCCTTGAAGGCGGTTCGAGCTCCAGGATCCGATACGAGCTCGCCTCCCGGATCTCTTCCTTCCCATACCGGATTGGGCGGGCCAAACTCATTACCCACAGGTCGTCACACAATATCCCGACCGTCAATACGAACATTTGAAGGCTCCAGTCGTAGGCCATCAGTATCATTTCAGCCATTCAAAGCTGGCTCACTATCAGGTTCGCCTGTCCCAAGACATATCGAGGCCGAGTCACCTGCATCCCCGAGTTCATTTTCTCGCACAGCGGGAATTCCCTCTCTCCAGCAACCAAGAAATCGCACCTCTCTCACCGCAGGCATGCCTGCATCTCTAAGAGGGCCTCCATCAAGTTCCGATGCCACTGTAGCCGGGTCGCCACGACCCGCTTCTTCCAGTCGGTACAGCAGCAGCTTCACTCATCGTCGTAGCCGGCCCTCGTTTGGAGGCACCAGCAGACCGGGTGATGATGAGCAAGGGAGCAGTGGGAGACAGAGTCTAGCTTCGTCTGTGGTTCAGCCAGGGTCAGGCCTACTTGCTGAACCCACAGGTACTAGCTCTGGTTCCCTTCAAAACGAGGACGATAATATCTCGGAATTCCTCAAGGTCTTAGACAGCAAGAAGGTCCTGAAAAGCTTCGAACCCAGCAAGCGGGGAGAGTCAGCGACTAATCGGACAGTTGCTCAACTGTCCAGGTTTCACATGATGAAAGATTCAAATAACGTGCTCACTGACTCCATGTCTTCTTCCGTGCAGATGCAGCGTTCATCTAGCTCTTCAAGTAGACAGCTTGCAAGCGTACCCGGCATGGTGGCTCCGGCGTCCATGTCAACATCATCATCTCCTGGGAAGCCGCTTTCTCCCCATACGCCTCACACACCAGCAATCCCGTCTCGTCTAAGTGAAAATTCCGTTGTTGACTACACAGGACAAGGTCGAGTCTCTTCCCGACAGGGTCGTACGCCAGAAAGCGCGGCATCTGGACCCAGTCGGCAGAACACTATTACTCAGGATGGCACAACCGCCATTGATATTCCCCTCTCGCCGCGGCTTGGCTCGTACCAAAGACGGTCCAGCTCGGCAGCCCAACAGAATCGAGCATCAGGGGAAGATGATGATACCGGTCTCGCTTTTGCTCATCGCAGTATAAGTCTCGGGGCGGACGACAGGGAGCCGCCCTCAAAGAGCACTCTCCTAGGAAGGCGATTGATGGAAGGCGAGTCGGTGACGCGGGAGGGCGTACCAGCAACAGGGACAGGCACTGCTGAGACATCGGAAATGATGCAACCCCCGAGTTTGACTGAGGACAACCCACCAGAAGGTCTCATCCCCGTGGCGCCATCGAGTTCGCCTTTTGGAAGGCGCCGTTATACTGGCATGGGAGCGAATCACCGACAGACACCGCCGCAGTCCTCGCGAGGGAGTTTTACAGGCTCGGCGCCTAGGTTGGCTCGAGGAGACGACGAATCAGTCAGTGGAGAACCATTAGTATTTGATCTTTCAGAGATGGATGCACAAGGTCGGCGAAGTATTGAAGAAGGGCGACCTGGCAGCACAAATACCACCCTGGCCGGTAGGTCGGACCGGGATGGCAGATATGATAGCCAAGTGGCTCCCAAAAGAAATTGGGAGGACTAAGACGCACAGTGATCGTCTTGACAAACAGCAAGAAGTGTGTCAGTTGTGTCAGTGACACGGAGGGTTGGGTGAAAGGCGACGAAATGTTCCATCATTTAGATCAACATGGCCTTGGATGGAGTTACGGGCATGGCGCTTTTAGGGTTGTTGAGATTCTGCCCTGTATCTTTTGGTATTGTTATTTGGCGTTGAATTATCTCATGTGATTGCGAAAGTGTTTGCGTACAGGAAAGTAGAAAGCTGATACAGAATGTTCATGATGGATAAAGAGGAATCGGACTTGTTTGGTAGGTATATGGAAAGGCTGTGGGCAGTGTAGATATATACATATATAGCTAGCTATCCTTGGAAAGGATGCGTCAAGGCAAAGCCAAGCAAAGCGAAGCAAAACAAACCCAGACAATGTAGGGTTGTATATACTTGGAGACGGGCATGGGACAGGCCGAGGAATGTCTCCTGTTACATATGAAGGTATATAATTTATATACATATATAGTCTCATGCGAATGGTCACTATTGTAAGTTACAAGATACTCGAGAGAGAGTGAGAGAGAGAGAGGAAAGACGACATGTGATGAGAAACGGTTATGGATGGAACCAGTGCGCCAGGCCTCGAGTACTAGGTAGAAGGGCAAGCGAAAAGTGAAATAAAAATAAAAATAAAATGAAAGAAGAAGACGAAACCAAAGAAGCCAAAGAAGCCAAAACTATCCGAATTTTAGGAGGCCCAGTTGCGTAACCAAGTACGCGAGCTCATTAGGCAGCGAGATGAAAGCTTCCTATCATCATCAGGTTACGAAGCAGCTTCTGTGCACGAGCAGTTTTTGGTGGGCCATGGGCCATGGGCATAGGCAGCCCCGCTAGCTGATGGATGGAATATGGAATTGATGGATGACGAACGAGTGGCGGGGGGCCAGGGTGTCCAGCAGGCCGACCAATAGAAGGGCGAGGATGATAGCAGGGGTAGCAAGGCAAAGCCAACGTAGCGAGAACCGCAGGCGGGCAAGAAAGCGCAGGCAAGAAAGCACAGACAGACAGCCACACAGAGCCACACAGAGCCAAACAGGCCCATGTAGCAGGGGCAAGTGGCCGCTGGGCTCTAGCAGCAACAGCGGGCAGCAGCCTGAAAGAGGTGATCATCACGTCACTCATTACCTACCTTCCATTAACTACCTGCTTTGCCTGGGTATTCTGGGTACATTGCCTACAGTAAATAGTACACTGCCGTAGTAAGTACCTTGGATTCAGCTGCTGCAGCATATGACAGCATCTCTTGTCAACCATTTTTCTTTCTCACCCTAAGGTACCTACCTACCTACATAGGCGCCCTCACTTCACTGCACGCATACAGAACTTGCTTTCTTCTCTTACATTCCACATCTGTTCCCCATCTAATCTGTACGGATACAGCACTACAACAACCAGCCCTCGAGGCCGAGACTCATTTCCTGGTTTCTAGAAGTACCTCGCATCGCACTGCAGTACGTAGCGCACTCCGTCACCTTCTCCTCCTCCTCCCTCCACGCCTGGCCTAGCCTTTAGCCTTGCCTTTAGCCTTGGCCCATCTATCTACCTCCTACACACATATTACTCCTCCCACAGTCCTGTACTGTAGACAACTTGCCCCATTCTGCCTTGCTTTCTTACGTACCACGACGCCCACGCCCACACCCATACCCACGCCCAGCACGGGCTGCGACACGACGCTTTAGCACGCTACATAGCCTCACGACCAATCCACCACGCATTCAACAATCTCTCATCGCCCTCCACCAAAACCTCACTTCCGGAACTCTTTTTTCTTCATCTCCATTAGAGAGGAGAGACCATCAAGGCAATCATTTCAACCCCCAAAAGCGGACCCTGAACAGAACTAAACTACTCAAGTTTATACCCTCTCAGCCTGCACCTGTCCCGCACTTCCTTCGCCATCCCATCGCAGCTCATTCGGCCGCGCCAACCCATCCAGCCATGTTTCGAGCAGCAGCGGCTGGGCCATTTGACGATGTTGTCGGTATGTCTTCTCTTCTTCCTTTCGGCCACTTACGGCTCTCGTTACTATTCCTCTTCGCGCCCAACCCACGGCCCCCTCCGCTTCCTGTCAGCGGGCCAAGCCACTCAGCTCCGAACTGGATCCCGATACTAACAATATCTCAGCCAAGGCCACAGATGAGAATCTCACCTCTGAGGACTGGGGCGCCATTATGGAGGTATGCGACAAGGTAACCGGCGATACGAACGGCGCCAAGGAGGCTGTTCAGAGCATGATTAAGCGACTCGCCCATCGCAATGCCAATGTCCAGCTCTATACGCTTGAGGTACGTCTATCTTCTGACTTTCTCATCCTCCCATCTGGCCCTGCTCAGCTAGAGAGTGACTATCTGCTGACAGCCATTTATAGCTTGCCCATGCCCTCTCCCAGAACTGCGGCAAGAACATGCACCGCGAACTATCCAGCCGCGCATTCACCGACGCCCTTCTCCGCCTAGCCAACGACCGAAACACTCACAGCCAGGTCAAGCCCAAGATTGTCGAAAGAATGAAGGAGTGGAGCGAAATGTTCAGCAACGACCCGGAACTCGGCATCATGAATGAAGCATATCGTACTATTCAGAGAACCAACCCCGCCATCCCACCTCCGAGCGCTCCTCAGAAGCGCGGTCTGACCGATCTGGATCGCCAAAAGGAAGAGGATGAACTACAAATTGCTCTGAAGTTGAGCTTAGAAGAGGAAGAGCGGAAGAAGGTCGCAGCCAGTTCTGGTTCCCAGGCTGGTCCTAGCACCCAGCATGATTCTACCCCGCCTGTTGTTCCTGCAGGCACCACAGCCGCCACTGTTAGTCGAGTGCGTGCACTTTACGATTTCGTTCCCTCGGAGTCGGGTGAACTCGAGTTCAAGAAGGGTGATGTGATTGCCGTTCTCGAGAGTGTTTATAAGGACTGGTGGCGAGGCTCTCTTCGCGGCAAGACTGGAATTTTTCCTCTCAATTATGTCGAGAAGCTGACCGACCCAACCCCGGATGAGCTACAACGTGAGGCCCAGATGGAGGCCGAGGTCTTTGCTGAGATCAAGAACGTTGAGAAGTTGTTGACCCTATTAAGCGCCTCCAACACTACTCCCAGAGAAGAAGATAACGAAGAAATCTCGGTATGTGATGCGTGCGAATGAATTAAGAATGCCTCAGTTGCTAACTCTTGAATAGAAGCTATACCATCAGACATTGGCTATCCGACCCAAACTAATCAAGCTCATTGAGAAGTATTCGCAAAAGAAGGGTATGCTGTTGCACTCTACTATAGATTTGAGGACCTGCTAACAAAGTCATAGATGACTTCACCCAACTTAATGAAAAGTTCATCAAGGCTCGACGGGACTACGAGGCCCTCCTCGAGTCCTCCATGGCTCACCCGCCTCAGCACACTTACCAGCAATATCCAATTCGTCCAAACCCCCAAAGCCAAGGTTATGGGGGCTATCCTCCTCAAGGCCCTCCGGATCAGGGTCCTGCTTATGGCGCTCCTCGTCCAGGTAAGATGAATGGAGACTCCTCAACAGCATACATTCATATGACCAGTTCTAACATAGGCCCAGATGCAGCTCATTTCCAGACTTCCTCCCCTCCGCCCAACTTCCAACCTCCTAACCAGCCAGGAAACAGTGCTCCATTCTATGTTGCTGGAGCTGAGGTTCCTGCGACGCAGCACTATCCTGCCAGAAATCAAACTCCCGCCAACGGCAGACAACCGGCTCCTATCAACACTTCTCCTCCAGCTCAACAATACCAACCCTACTCTCAGCCTCCTCAAGATACCAACAACCCATACTCTCAACCAGCACTCCAACGACCTACCAGCACGTATGGTGCTCAAGAGTTAGCTACTTCAGTCTACGACTCACCTATCGCACCCAGTAATCCTCAATCCGCTGCCACCTACTCTAGCTCAGTCTACTCGCCTGATGAAATTGGCAATACGAGCACTTATGGTGCACAGCAGAACCAACCTCCAAATCAGTACCAAAGCTACAAACCTGCAGATGCACCTCCTGCTCCTCTAGGTCAACCACCACAGCCCCCTGGAGGCGTTTTGACGCCACCCCCTCTGCAGCCTACGGGTGCTGCATATGATGCAAGGCATGCACTCCCAAGCCAGGTCGGTGGTGGTGGTGGTGGTGGTCAACAGTACAAGCCCTATGTTCCACCAGGAGGCGATGCTCCCTCCGCCCCAGCGCCCAATGACTATTACCGACAGAGTGGTGTGTACTAAAGCTATATAACACATTAGAAGGAGGGGGCACTATGTTCAAACTGAGGAGTAAAGTAGCATGCGTGGTCAACAACTAAGACCAACTGACCACTGTTTCCATATCTCAAACTGGATTCATTTTTTCTTTTATCTACGTGTAACGACGGTTGTGTTTTGATGGGTGGGATTACATTTCTGTTCCTCTTGGGTCTCTGGGGTATTTTATGCTTGTACGATACCATCACGGCCGAAGCTTCAATATTCGTTCCCCTTGAATCCGAGTCAAGTGAGGGCTTGAAATTATGATTGTTTGGAATTGATATCCGTATAGGTGATGCTTATGTTGTTGCGTATTTATGATGAACATCTCCTTTCTTTTCAAGAAACAGTAACAGGATACACAAGCCCACGGTTGATGATTTTTTTTTTTTTCAGCATACCAAGTACCAAATGAGTCGGTATGCCACGAATAATTGAAATGAAATGTACGCAAGACATAACTCCATATTTGTAGTCCGCTCAAAGTGATGTACGATTATAAGTCATAAAAAAATATATAGCAAAGTACTTCATAGTTGACTTCATAAACCATAGTCCATCTTTATCATAGGTAGCCAAGTTTCCTCCCCTTTTCTAGGATAAAAAGGACAGAAATACAACCTCTCGGAAACGCCGTACACGCCATGATATTTTTGTCCCGGCTGTCTTTAAACCAAGCTTAAATATTCATCCCAGTTCATTTCAGGTGTTAGTTTTTTTCTGGTTTCCCTTTTGTTTTTTTTTTACCAGCGACGGCCATAAATCTCACTTTCCTGCCTCACGGGAGGACCAGGCTTTTTACGCACCATATTCGCCGCTCTGCGGCCCTTGTACTCCAAGTCATCAGGGTCCTCGACGCCATCGGTCCCCAGTGAGGCCGTGTTGTCACCCTGTCCTGGCTTGAAGAGGTTGATAAGCTCGTCGAGGCCGAGCTTGAAGGCACCCTTCTTCATGCTACCCTCGATGGCCTGCTCGGCGAGGAGACGCTTCTTGTTTTGCAGCTCCAGAATACGCTCCTCGACGGTCTCCGTGACGGTGAGCTTGTAAATGATGACATCAATAGTTTGCGTGAGTCGGTGAACACGGTCAATGGCTTGTTCTTCGACGAACTTCAGAACAGCAATGATTAGCATTTGTTACTTAAAGGGAGGGAGAATGATTTGTAATTGACTTACAGGATTCCAAAATGGTTCAAGGATGACCACTCTTGTCGCAGCGGTTAGGTTCAAACCCAAACTACCGCACTTGAGACTGCATAGCAAGATGCGCGTGGCCTTGTCATTTCGCAAGCTGTGCAGGCTCCTCTCACGTTCATCATTTTTCATGGACCCATCGTAGCGTGTGAAAGAGAAGCCTTCCTTGCGAAGAAACGGCTCGACTAGGTCGAGCATGGAGGTGAACTGGGAGAAGACAATGAACTTGTGGTCTCGGACTTCCTCCTGCAGAATCTTGATGAGCTCGCGGATCTTTGCCGAAGCCAAGACGTGGCATTGGTTGGATTGATAGCCGGGATGACGGATATCGTCATCGTCATCGTTATCAGACAGGAGCACAGAGGAGTCGTCAGATTCATCTTCAGAATCCTCAGAATCATCCTCAGAGTCGCCATCCGAGTCTTCAGAGTCAACCGCTGTGGTGGTGTCCGCTGCCGTGGTGGTATCGGCAGCAGATGTATCGGCAGCAGATGTATCAGCGACAGATGTATCAGCGGCGGATGTGTCAGCAACAGATGAATCTACGTCCGCAGTCGAGGTATCAGGCCCCTCATCCAGCGTCTGGGCCGCCATTCGCTTCGTCAGGGCTGATATTGACAAGAACGAATCGTCCACATCTCCTCCCACATCTGGCGAGTGATGATTCTTTTCCACTCGGCTTGACTCGTCATCCACAACAAAACTGCTGAGGTTGCTCTGGTCTTGAAGTTTGCTCTCCTCCTCATCCTCCGAGTCTTCCTCACCCAGAGACTCACCACCGCCCTCAGCGTCCTCATCCTCTTGGCCGCCAGCCTTACCAAGATTCAAAGAACCCCGTTGATCTTCAGGGACGAGCCAGCTGCCTTCAACTTCTTCTTCGTCGTCACTGTCGATGATGGCATTGCGGTTGCGTGGACGGCGGGTGGTCTTGACAGGTGATTCGACTTCAACAATCTTTCTCTCAACCACCTTGGTCTTGAGCTGTGTTTTAGACTTCTTTGACTTCTTGTTGTTGTTCCTCTTATGGGCCTTATCCTTTTTCGGCTTCTTCTCTTTATGTGACCTCTCCTGACTGTTGAAATAAGCAAGGTCGTCATGGCACTCAGTGCAAATATCCCTGCCTAGCCCAGAATCCACGCTGCTAAGCCCTCTTCCGCAGATATTGCAGTTTTTGGACTGGATGCCCATGCCACCGAACATATCGGCCAGGGCATCCACGTCCTGATCTGGAGTTTTCTGGCTGGAATCTGTGGACAAGGCATCCTTGTCCTTCTCTAGTTTGCCCTCTAATAGCTTGGGATGGTTACACGCCTGGCGTAACCGCAGCAGTAGGGTCAGGGCATTTGCATAATTGACGCGGCCACGCATCATTGCTTCGATGCTTCGGTTGGCACGGGCGTCCAGTCTATTATAAAACTTGCGTTCTGCTGGGGAGAGCTTGGTCGACACAGTAACGACCTTGCGCTCAGTGACCTTGAACCCGGTTGTAGATGCCTCGCCTTCGACTGAAGGCTTGCCGCCTGGGTTGAGAGCGCCGGCCTCTTTGAGAATCGCCTTCGTTCGCCGCTTCATGAAGCACCGGAGCAAACTGTGTAGTCGCTTAATGGCAATGTGGCCCTTGCCACTCTTCATTGGCTGATCAATGTGAGCCTTCCACTCTTTCAGGTCGTCGTAGGGTCGGATGCGCAAGAACTTGACCAGAGACTGAAGTTCGTCCAAGTTATTCTGCATGGGCGTGCCAGAAAGACACCATCGGTACTCAGCTTGCAAGGCATAGCAGGCCTTGGTGGCCTTAGCGTTGCGGTTCTTGATCGTGTGGGCTTCATCAAGGACAACTCGCCACCAATGCAAGCCAAAGCAACCAGCCTTAGGTCCGTTCTCGGCATCAGACGAGTTACCATGCTCAGATACAAGAATTTGGAAGGTAGTGATGACCACATCGTAAATAGCCAAGTCTTCGAATTTCTTGGTCCGCTGAGGGCCGTGGTGCACGCAAACCTTGAGTTCATGCGATTTTGCCACTTTTTCCTTGATCTCGTGTTCCCACTGCCGGATTAGCGCAAGAGGGGCGACGACAAGAGTTGTCTTTTGGATCTTATCAAATTGCTTCTTGTAGCCTGGAGCGTCCTTCTTGGGTTTCTGGTTGGTCAGGATCAACGAGAGGGTCTGAAGTGTCTTGCCGAGACCCATGTCATCAGCAAGAATGCCTCCTTTGGGTACTTTCCCCCTCTTTATGGGACCGAGTTCTCGGCCACGCATCCACTGAACACCTTCGACTTGGTGCGGGAGTAATTTCACCTTCAGCCCATCCAATGACCCGTCGTCGCCTATGATACTATTCTTCGTTGTATTCGTCTTCTTCGCCTCGGTGGCCGGCTCACCGTCCGCACTGCTTATCTGGGGCTGCTGTGATTGTTGCGACTCTTGCGATTGTGGTTGCTCCTCTTCGTCATCGTCACCGTCATCCATCCCGCCCTCAAGCAGAGCTTTGAGGTCTGCGCTCGCTTTTGCAGGATCCGTGAAGAATACTTCGTCACTGTAGTGGCCTGGCCGAGAAATAGGAGATGTAGAGCTAAAAATCTGAGGCGGCGGGGGTTTTCTATCTTGGTAAGTCGGAGGTCTGGGCCCCGTGATCTTGTGTCCATCGAGGTGATGCTCCGGTCGTGTCTTTTGTCGCAAGAACGGGTCTGCTCTCTGCTTACGAGAGGACATCATCTTGGTCGGGTGCCCGAAGGTGGGCCTGGCTGTTGCAGAAAGGCCTCCGAGATACGATTCACCACCAGAAACGTTGCCTTTGAGGGAAGATAGGCCCCTGATCAAGGCGTCGATGTCATCTTCTGGTGATTTTTCACGAACAGTGCTAGATCCAGTGTTGGAGTTTATGGACTGCAGAGGCGCCTTGGGGGGCGCCCGTTCCTTGACCATGGTGCCGGCGAAGCCAGAAGATTTCGCCTTGTGAAATAGTGTCTTGTTGTTGCTGTTGTCGTGAGATGTGCTGTAGGAGGGCGCCTGCTTCGAAAACTTGGGCTCTTCCGTCAATGCGAGGGTGGATCGAGGCTTAAATGCAAATGAAGCGCCTGGCTTCGTAGACGCCAAAGGCTTGTGAGGGGACTTTGGCCTCGCGTTTTCGTCGCGGTTCATGGACCGACTGCAAAAGCGTTCCGTGGGGTGGAAGGCCTGTGAATTTGGTATGTAGTTATCATGTACCCACAAACGGTTGTTGTGAACAGAGCCCCCCGTTGTTTCTGTTCGTTTCATGACATAATTGCCCCAGCAACAGTCAAAATAGCCCAACTGTGGCGCGTGCAGACTCACAGGCCGCGTAAAGCACCAGTGTGGGTGGGGTGCATGAGCACCTTCACGCCACAGTTCTTGGTACAATGTAGACAAGGGCCTAAAGTGCTTTCAAGCCACCGATTGCATTAACGGGGGAGTCAAACCCACCCCACCCGCGTACCAAGTACTTTATTTCCAGCACGTGAAATGCTAATGTGAAGGACCCGGAAACAAGAATCTTTGGTTTAATTGGCATGGGGTTATAAATTCATTAAATGCATTCATATCGACTCTCTCTCTTCCTATTTTCTGAGATTTGATGCAATTTCCTTGTAGGTCCGGTGTTGAAGATAAGTCATATAAAGATACTCTATTTTGCGCGAAAACTAGGCTACGAACGATAATCGGATCTATTTGCGGTGTTCTCTGCTCTGTTGAACCGTCGCCATTACCATATACCCTTCTCAGCCTCACATCCTCACGGCAAAAACTTCACAATGCCCAAATAGTAGAACTGAAAGACGGCGGAGTATTGTTTATATACTTTTCTATTGCTTCGAACGTTATAAAGCTTTGTTCATGCTAGCATTACGCACAATCTTTATCCCAAAATTCCCATCAATGTAACTCAAAAGCAGGGCAGCTCTGGCTGCCATGAGAGACGCCGACCCATACATGAAAAACATGATCCAAAATGTTTTTAACAAAAGAAACTTCCTTCTTTTCATCAATTTGCCAAATCAAAAAACAAACCCCTGGTCTCGTACTTAAACCTGGGGGCCAGCCTTGACAACATCCTCAGTAGCCTCGCTCTCGTACTTGGTGAAGTTTTCGCGGAAGAGCTTGCCCAGCTTGAGGACCTCGGTGTTGAAGGACTCCTCTCCGGCAGTCCAGGCCTTGGAGGGGTTGAGCAGGTCTGAGGGAACGTTGGGGCAGGTCTTGGGAACCTGGAGGTTGAAGACACCGTAGTTCTCGTACTCGACGTTGGCGAGCTCGCCGGAGTGGATGGCGTCGAGGATAGCGCGAGTGTACTTGAGGGGGCATCGCTTACCGCCCTGGGCGAAACCGGCACCGACCCAACCGGTGTTGAGGAGCCAGGCGTTAGCTCCGTGAGTCTCGATCTTGTCGGCAAGCATCTTGGCGTACTTCATGGGGTGAAGAGCAAGGAAGGGCTGGGCGAAGCAGCTGGAGAAGGTAGCCTGGGGCTCGGTGACACCATCCTCAGTACCGGCCATCTTGGAGGTGTAGCCGGAAATGAAGTGGAACATGGTCTGGGAACGGTCGAGCTTGGAGATGGGAGGTAGCACACCACGGGCATCGCAGGTGAGGAGGATGATGTTGGAGGGGCTGTTCTCAGACAAGCAGGGGATCTTGGCGTTGGAGATGTACTCGATGGGGTAGGCGCAGCGAGTGTTCTCGGTAAGGGTAGCATCATCGTAGTCGACTTCACGGGTCTCGGGGTCGAAGACGACGTTCTCGAGGACGGATCCGTAGCGGATGGCACCGAAAATATCGGGCTCCTTCTCGGCGGAGAGGCCAATGCACTTGGCGTAGCAGCCACCCTCAATGTTGAAGACACCAGAATCGCTCCAGCAATGCTCGTCGTCGCCAATCAAGGCTCGGTTGGGGTCGGCGGAGAGAGTGGTCTTGCCAGTTCCAGAGAGACCGAAGAAAAGAGTGACATCGCCGTTCTTGCCCTCGTTGGCAGAAGAGTGCAGGGTCAGGACGTTGTGCTTGATAGGCATCTCGTAGAAGAGAACGGTGAAGACACCCTTCTTCATCTCACCGGCGTACTCAGTACCAAGGATAACCATCTCCTTCTGGTCGAAGTTAATGGCAACTGAAGTGCCAGAGGTCATACCCTCAGTGTATCGGTTGGCGGGGAAAGAGCCAGCATTGTAGATGGTGTAGTCGGGGTGGAAGTGCTCGAGCTCCTCACGAGGGGGGCGGATGAGCATGTTTCGCATGAAGAGAGCATGGTAGGCGCGGGCGCAAACAACACGGACGCGAATGCGGTACTTCTCGTCCCATCCGGCGTAACCATCGACGACATAGATGCGATTTCTGGTGTTGAGGTAATCGACAGCACGCTCTCGGTTGATCTTCCAGACCTGTGTGGATAATTTTGTCAGCCTTGTTCTATCACTGGCATCAGATGTAAAAATTGGGGTAGTTGGCTTGTAGTTCCGATATTGCCAAAAGAGGAAATTACGGCGGATGGGGATCGGGAAAAGTCGTGGATCGGGGGAGGAAGAGGGGCAGCCAGCGGTTCGGACTCGGGCTCGGGACTGGGACTGGGGGTGGGAAGGCTGGTCTCGGAAGTTGATCGAGAGTCGGCAGGGGGCCTGGTCTCTCTCTCACGTTCTGAGTGCGATTTTCCGGCTGGAAGAGGGATTGGAAGGGAGACTGGGAGGGTGGGGAGTGTGGCGAGGGCCTTAGAAACTCTGCGGGGTAGGCGTTGTCATTGCCGGACCCCATGACAGGAGCCTCGAGGGTGCCAGGGGGGAAGAGCCGGGGAGGCCAGCTGGAGACTCCAGAAGGCCGCCCCTTGACCCTGCCAACCCTCCACGCGATTGGGTAAGAGAATAAGCACCACGGTGAGCCATGACGCGCCGGCCATTGCGGTTCCGGGTATCCTCGGGGTAAGGGGAGGCTGATTCTCGTGATTCACAGGGGGAAAAAATGTGAGGAACGAAAAAGCAGCAATGTCTCGGTGCAAGTTGAATCGGGGTGCAATGCAGGCGCAGACAATAACCAGAAATTCGCAGAGCGTGAGCTCAAGTCACTGTTCACTTACATCTTGAGTCATGGGCTTGTTAACAGGGCCCCACCTTTGAGATTCGTGTTAGCCGCATCGTCATCAAGCATTTATTTGACTTTGAGCCGAGTCCTTTGTATCGCCGTTGACGCAAAGGTGACTGGAACTTACCAGATGTTGTCTTCTGATGAAGGCTCCTTGACAATTCGCTTGTCGAGGGGAGATCGGCCGGTCTTGGCCCCAGAGTAGGCAGTCAGGGCACCGCTGGATGTGATAGCAGTTCCCGACTCGTAAACAAGTGCATCCTCGTAGAGAGCAGCAACTGAAGGGTTGGCAATCTGTAATAAACTCGTTAGCTTGGTTCGTCTTGGTCGGGGTAGGAGGACGGGGAAGGTCGTACAATGGAAACACGGTCGTAATCAATGTGCGCCTTGTCGTGAAGCTCCATCTCTGAAATGTATGTTAGAGTGCAATCAATTGGCCGCCAATGCCAGGGGCGCTGCCGAGAATTTGCTGATCATACCAATTTCAGTGTGCTCCGCAAAGGGACTAGCAATCGTTGATGTCAGCAAAATGATCCTGATGTGTAGTGTAAGTAGAAGGAGGAGGGTACTCACGCGACACCCGCAGGGTGAAGAGCGGTCTTGTTAACGGCGTTGGAAATCACTATAACACCATCGTGTTAGTCAATCATGTTGAGAGTTGTCATTGTTGTTGGTATTGTTGGGTAAAATGACAACAATATTGCAGGATAGGAGAAGGAGGAGAAGAAAGACAAGCAATAAAGCAAGAAGGCATGAAAAGTAGACAAAGAATCCAAACTCACTTTTGCGTAAAAGGGGACCTGCTGCCTGTATCTGGGACCTTGGGCCTTTGACTGATGGATCGAAGTAAGGAGATGCAGTTCTGTAGACGGGATCCTTCATGGTTATATAAATGTTTGGCGAAGAGGAAGAGGTTGAAGAGTGTACGCCGGGGGGTGTGAATGTCGCGGTGTGTTTCTCCACAGTGGAACAGTCAGATAGTGCCCGCTGGGGGAGTGTTGAAACCGAGGATAGAGAGGTCGAGAGGCTCTGGTACGGCTGGACAAGCGCGCGGTGGAGCCGACAAGATGTCGCAGGCAATGGGCACGAAATCAAACCGGAAGAGATCTCTTGGTACCGTCACGCCAACAGCTGGGTGTGAGATGCAGAGTGGTGTGGGCGGAAACCCCGGTCAGCGTTGTCAAGAATTCAATGGGTGAACTCGTTGGGTGTCAGGTCTGGAAGAGGGTCCAAAAGCAGGAGGAATGATTAGAAGCTGAGAAGAGGGTGAGCCCAGGCGTAACAGCGGCAGGGACTCCGTGTCCTTCGTTCCCGTGGATTAGAGAGTATCCGGGGTGTGTGCCGGCCAAATGGTGACGATGGGGGCAAGCTGGGAACGAACAAGCGGCGGCCTGGCAACGGGGAAAAGAGGAGAGAAATGCGGATGATGCAGGAGTTGGAGGGTGGAGAGACGAGTATGAATGGATGATGCCAGGTGGATGGCGTATCTTGTTGAAGAAGACCTGGGGAAAGGTGTTTGGTCTCTTACAACTTGAAGCTTCTTACGGTGAAATTGATAAGAGATGAAACAGTAATGATGATGCAGTTGGCAATTTTCAAATGCTCTCTTCTTCTCCCTTCCCCTCCTTTTGAAGGGTTTTCACTTTTGCTGCTCGTTTCCTATTTTGCCTTTACGTTGCTGAGCAAGTTCAAGCCTACCAACTCTCTTCTCATCAGAAACCGGAAGCGGCCTGTCGTCATGATCACCGGTCTGGACAAGCCGCAAAAAGGCAAAAAAAAATTCCTCCTCTCCACCTCTTGGATTGCTTCAAAAGCACCCAAAAACGAAAAGGTGAACACGCAGCCCGCACTATTCCGTAAAATGACGATCCATTAGATAATAGTAGGCCAAGGGGGGGGGTGGGAAACCTACCTAATAACAAGCCTCTGAGGTTCTCGATTAAGCTCTTGCATTTTGGAGGGGGGTCGGGACGGCCAATCGACTAGCGAATCACTTCACGATCCAGGTAGGTACATGTATGTAATTAGGTACTGGACACCCATGTCCAGGAATTTTTACTTGGGGAAATTTCAATAAAGCAAGGTCTGGATTATTTCGGGTACCTTCACGATACTTTCTCGGGGCGCCAAGTTCTCGTTCCTCTTCCCCTTGCCGGTTTCTCCTGTTTTTTTTTTACTCCACAGTCTCGGCGGAGAACGGGCCGGTCAAAGACAGGATCTGGGGTCGGGCGAGATATGGACAACGGTCAGAAACATTTTTGAAGGAATGATGATCAAAGGGGAAGAATAAATTGCGTGGGCACAAAAATTCCCAGCGCTCGGCGTTCTTAGGCAGGTGGCTGAACGCCCTGAGTAGGAAGTTGTGCTTATTCCAGCTAGACAAATGCCAGTACCGATGCTGCTGCCAGTGCTTCGGATGCTGGACTGGCTGACCTGTTGGACGAGGGGATCTCTCCAATGCGGAACCAGGCTAGACTGCAAAGCCGTCAAAGTTTCCATTCTAACGGAGAAGATTCGATTGGTTGGGAGGCTCAAGGTAACGACCTAACGGGTAATCAAGGGACAAGGGTGTATGTACTCCTTTTGGTGGGACACGATCACGACGACGGGAGTGAAAAGTGGGCGATTTTCGTTGGCGTTTGATAAGGCACGTCACGATTGTGCAAAAGCATGGAATCTTCGGAAGTACCAAGTACCTTCCGAAGGCAGCTTCGCCTTTTGCCCATACCCAAGGAATTTTTGATTTTTTTTTCCAGCTTCGCCCGCATGGTCAAGATATTTACGTCATAACACCAGAAAGTAAGATCGCTTTGATTCCGATTTCCTTGCCTAAATGATGGGCGAAAAACAAGACGAGAACCAAGTCACCACACAAGAACCAACTAAAGATTTACAACAATAGGAAGCTAGGGCTGAGATTGCGGAGAGGGCGATGGCCTCGCTGAGCTCGCTCGCTGCCAAGAGGAGGCTTTGGTGTCAGGGGACCAACCATCCAACGTTCCCCGGTAACCCGGAACCACACGCCCAAAAGCAAAAATGAATCAGGTACCGGGTACTCCGTGTTTGACAATACCCTACAGGCAATGACTCAACTAAAGAATGGAGAATAAATGTAATTATACATACAGAACAGACTAATTATTACAGCACTCCGTTATTAGTAGTAAACAAACAATAAATATAGAAGGGGCCCAAGGACTAGTTACGAGGGCTCCCGGAAGTGGAGTTTATTTGAGGTCACCCGGGAGCTATCACCAGGTCACCAGACTTGAAGGAAAAATAAAAACCCACCGCCACAGCACAGGCTGTCTGTGCTTTTTGTGCTTCAAGGGAGAATTGACAATGATTAGTTTGCTGCTTTCACACCGTTGAACATCCGGTTTCCCTCGACTCCTGATGCTCTTCTAGAAAAGTACGTAACATATAGACCGCTGCTACACGCTATGTACATACTGTTCCACCTATAGACCTTGAATCGGCCTTTCCCCCCCCCCTTATAATAAGGAGTACTCCTTGTTTTGTTGGACCGCCATTTGAAGCAACAACACCCTGCAAAAGAGGTACAACGCGGTGTGGTAGATTTCCTTCATCCTCCCCGATTGATTATCTCGAATGTACAGAGTACATCTGATACATTCTTGCATACAGACGTAGCTTGGAGGTGCATACATGCAACTGCATCATGCAAGCGAGAGGTGGCAATGACGGTGAAGAGATGCTCCGAACAGTACATGCAATAAGGCGGTAAAGTGATGGATGTGCCCTTCTCGCAGGGAAATGGGTCATGCTCGACGAACGCTCCACGATGTTGTGTTGTTGTCCCCTCAGTTTCCTCCCCTGGTGAGGCACGTACTTGTACATAGTATGCTGTTTGTTACTGTCCCGTACGATGTCCATGTCCAGGAGGGAGGGGAGACCATGGCCGTAACCGTAGCCCGCCCCTCCACACCTTTCTACCCCGCGATTTCCCATCACTCAGCTAGGAACAAAAGCAATCAGCAGCCAGCCAACCATCTCAGAGCTACCACCCTTTTCGGTGCTTTTCTTGTAAGTCAGTTTCGTCTTCAACGATCTCAGGAATTTGAATGCAAAGCAGTGAAAATCGGGAAAATTTGGATATCCCGGATTGTGACCCATGTATTCGCCCACATCATGGGGAAAAAAAGCCCATGAAAATATTGAAAATACCTGATGAAAAAATTCAAATGAAAAATTCTTCGGGTCTTTAAGGAGAGCGACCCACACAACTACTTACACACCAAGGTACCTTTTGCAGACCCAGGTATGTACCTACATTGCGTCCCACAGCCGTGGGTATTTCCGTCCACCACATGGCTCTCGCTCGCAGACACGCCTTTTTTCACATACAGAGTACATTCATGGATACATCTCACGAGACCACATCTCGGTAATGGAAATCCTCGCCCCTTCCCCCCCCGGAATCATCCCCAAGCCCCCCCTGGAGAAGAAGGGGGGAAAATCCTACGACCATGTACGTAGAACTAATCTAGACCAGATTATCGGCAAATTCATCTCGTATCTACGAGACTGCGCCGCCCCGAACAAGAAACAAGACTGTGCTCCGTAGTATGTGAAAGGACCTCTCCCATTGGGACTGAGTTTTTCTCGGCCCCTGCACATCCCTTCCCGCCAGTCTCCAGTAGTTTACGTACAGGTGCTGCCCGCAGGTAGCTTAGTTGACTTCCCCAGCTTTGGAGCCAGTTCCCACCAGCCACATGACCTCCTTGGGTTCTCTTTCACCGCGCGTTGGCCCCCAGTCAGCCAAGGTCACGTCTCGGTGAAGAAACTTTCTTCATAATTTCAGCTGACGGAAGCGAGCGCAGGGCAGAATCGAGTGACTACCTTTAGTGCTTGGGCGAAGCAAGGCCGAGTTTCACAGGTCATTCATCTAGTTTTCTGCTTTCTTCTTCGTTGCCTGTTTCAGTCGCCATCCACACCAGAGCCGAATACTACATAGAACTTCCGGTAATCCAACACCGTGCTGTCCAGTACCATCACGCAAAATAAGGTCACGGCCACGATAATGCAGGCTGGCACACACATGGCGCCGGCATCCATTCCCCGAAAAGACACCCAGGTCTGACGTATTTTGCATACCTTCTATGTACCAGAATAAGACACGAGAAAAACATAGACCTTGGGCTTTCCCCCTTCACCCCAGCGGCTGTGACTGATTGGCCCACAGACGCTTTTCCCGCCCTCACCCCTGCTGTCGGCAATCGACCTGAACGGTTTTGTTTATCTGTGTGAGAGGTGTGGAAGCAGCGAATAACATCACGTTCCGGCTTCTCCCGCCGCCCGTGTCTCAACACTCCCCCCCGTCTTGTTTACGTTCTATTTGGGCGATGCAGAGCGATGCAGGGCGATGCAGGCTATGCTGTAAAAATGGAACGGGGCCTGGAACGGGCCCCCTGTGGCAGAATTTGAGGTTCAGGTCAGGGGGACATGGTAGGTTGGTTGATTTCGGGACTTGTCGAACAGGTACGAAATGGCAGCACCTGAAAGGTATTCCGTACAGTGTCTCCTTTCGTTCTTTTTTTTTTTTTTTTTTTTTTTCCAACTTTCCCTATCTGCCTCCGTTTAACGGCACACCATTGCAGCATCCGCTGCTTGTCTCCGGATGAAGATTGCGGGCGATTCTTCTCTCATCTCTCGGCTAACTTCCAGCAGCAACAGGCTTGCATCTCACACCTCGGAACCCTGGATCTCCACCAACCCTCCCCCTCCAAGGTCAAGGGGAATGGAACCCAGGATAGGGTGAACGGACATCTTGGAGTGCGGAGAAGTTGATCAGCAATAAATGAGAAGCTACGGCTTCCGGGCCCGTCATCGTCGTCGTGGCCAAAGCCCAATACCCGGCCTCAGTCCGTACACCTTCTGATACCGCCTTACCTCACCATGAGACGCAGCCCTGAAGCCTGCAACGCCCGATGAGTGCCTGGTGACAAGGTCACTGTGGCGATCATTCCTCTTTTCCTTATGCAGACCTGGACCCTCCGAGCACCGCCAAGATGCATCATCGCTGGAACGCTGTGAACCAACATGAGTTTCCGTTTCGCTGAAATAGGGGCCGAGAATGACACAACCCAATGGCTTACACCAACTCACCTGCACATAGATGTGCTGGTACTATGTAGTTTCGTCTGGTGAAGTTCTCTCGCTTGCTGTTCCTTTCTTGATACCGCGGCTTGGATACCTTATCTTCCCTATCTTTCTATCTAGATCTTGCAAATCTCGGCTTTCTAGCTGCTCTGGCGACAGTTGGTTTACCATGAGATATCCCGACCTCATCCTCGGCCAATCCAAGATACCACCTCATTCCCGCCTCCCTTGTTCTTCACTGCCTCGATTTTTTGCCCCGCACCCTCCTTGTTTTCTTCGTCTAGGTAGTCTGTATGCATTCAGCATTTTTTCCTCGTCCTGCATTATGAACCCGCCGGTCACATACCCTTCACGATCCCGTCCATCTCCGGCCGCCGTCCCGAAATGGCCAATGAGCTCGGCGACTCTCCGTTACCGTTGACCTGTCACCGTCCTCCTCGCCCCCATGCGGCCCACCGTCTCACCTCCTCCGCCTTTTGTACACCTTTGCAATGATAATAATGGCTTCACACGCCTCTCTTCTCCCCCACTTACATACGTAACTTGCACCCCTCCCCCCTCTCCATTCTCCAAAAAAAATTCAGAAAATCTCTGTTGTGGGAAAAATAACAACCCGATCCGCTGGACCGTCCGCCCCGCACAACATCATCACTTGGAAGAAGTGTCAAGACCGTCCCGCGCTTTTCTCGGAATATGACGGCTCACTTCTTGTCAGCGTCCCGACTCATTCTCGTGCACTAACAGTTTATCGCCCAAAATGAGAGTCGTCAAGTTATAGAGGCTCAGGTGTTTCTCTGATTACAGTTTGATCTTTGCAGTCTTCCGTTATCAGCAACGGTTTTGAAGAAGTTGCGGTTCTTCCCACCCCCATTGGATTGCCACCCAAAACAGGTTGTGGAGGATGAGCTGCATCTCCAAACTTGGAGGGGGGCGGGGGCGTTGGAACATCTGAGAATTAAGTTGGACACCAAGTAGTCACTGTACTATACTGTTCCCGTCCTGTTTGCTTTACCTTGCATCTTGCATGATTCATCACTCCCTCCTCCTCAACCCCCAACCAGGGTGGATTGGATCGTGGGTGTTGCGTTTGGCGCTTCCAGACCCAAAGGTGCAGATGGGTTACCTTCTCATCATCTGACGATAACAATTCGGCCTCAGTTTTCGTCCCTTTGCCCCTGCTGTTGGTCTCGGTCTCTCACCGCCGTCCTCCCCCCCCATCCCCCCATCATGCATCGTCAAACCACGTCAAAAATAAAAGTCATCATCTAATGGACTAGGGGTAAACCGAGGATAGCCTTTGGTTTCATTATTTTCTTCCTCTCTTCCGTGCTCCATCTTCAGGTTTTGGTTTCAACATATCATCATCAGTCCCTTCGTTCAGCTAACTACCACCAGTTCATGTTATTGTTAGTTGTCCATCGAATCGGGTTCCTCGTAAGCTCTTGCCATGTTGTAAGTCTGAGGAATATCCGAACATTTATAACCACTCATATAGATAGCATTACATCGTTGACTTCACACACCGCTTTGAACAAGTACAGTCAAACCGACACCCTTGGGCTTGTTCACTTTTATTGCTTGCTTCTCTATATACCTGATACCCGGGAATTGCCTGTATTCATCATCATCTCCCACTTCCAGTCTGTTGACTCCGGATCAGTCTCACCGTCTTTTCTTGAAAACGGTTTTCTTGAGAAACATTCGCAGACGTGGTCATTCCGTCACCACTTATACAAAGCCGCGCATATGCGCCGTTCTTATCTTTTTTTTGGTTTAAGAAACCTGCCTTCCAAAACTTGTGGTGATTGATGATGATGCTCCCCTTTTTACCTTGTTCCCGTTCATCGTCTTGTCTGTGTCATACATATTGTCAGAATTCAACTCATTGTCATTCATTTAAGCCTCAGCCTGAATGAGCTTCGTAATCTTGCCAATGGCAATGGTTTGTCCCTGTATCTCATGTTAGTGATTTTAGATCAATGAAAGATGTCCCCAACAATGCGAGAGCCCTTTCTTTTTTGGATTCAAGAATTGGGGGAAACAGTAGGGGAAACTGGAGCAACCAACCTGATCTCGCAATGTGAATCGACCCATCTGGGGATAGTCCTCAAATCTCTCCACGCAAACAGCACCAGCTCCACCAATCACTTGCATGCGAGCGATAATGCTGTCACCCCTCTTGGCATGTGTGGGCGGGAGCTTGCTCTTGCGGCCCGTACCCTTTTGGAGCTTGTGCAAAAGAGCCGCAAATGTTACCTCTTCAATTGCGGAGTGGACATGCAGCACACAGTTGAAACCGGCAGTAAGAATGCTCTTAAGCTCGAGAATGCGAATCTGAGCCTCAAACTCAGTCACAGTGTGCACCAGTCGCTTTGGCGAGCACAGCACGAAACCGGGGAAAATATCCTCCTCTTCAATACCCTTGAGGCGCATTCGCACTTGGTCACCGCACTGAGCAACTGAAACTTCTTCTTCCTGCTCGCCATACACAGCTGCGGCTTCCACGCTGGTCTTGTTGGGCATCATGATCAGGTTCATTCCCTTCTTGACCACACCGGCCTCAATCTTGCCTTCCACCATGGTGCCCATATCACGATACTTTCCGTTGACGGGCAACATGAAGGGTGCATTCAGCTTTCGCTCCAACGCCTTCATGCTATCGAGATACTCGAGCAGTGAAGGGCCATCGAACCAGGGGCACACGCTCTTGGGAACTCGGTCCTTGATACCCATACCCACCTGTGCGGCAAGGGGCAAGAAGAAGACGTCAGTCTTCAGGTTATAGCCTGTGGCCTTCAAGAATTGACCAAGCTTGGTTGTGCACTCCTTGTATCGATCCTGAGACCACTCTACAGTGGGATCGTCCATCTTGTTAATGGCAACGATCAGCTTGTTGACACCCTGGGTCTTTGCAAGCATAGCGTGCTCACGAGTCTGGCCACCTCGCTCGAAGCCAGTCTCGTATTCACCCTTTCGTGCGGAAATAACCAAAATACCGACATCGGCCTGCGATGCACCACCGATCATGTTGGGAACGTACATCTTGTGACCGGGAGCATCCAGGATACTGTATCGGCGCTTTTCAGTCTCGAAGTAGCCACGACCAACCTCAATGGTCTTGCCCTGAGTTCGCTCCTCCTTATTCAGATCCATAACCCACGACAGGTACCAAGACTCACGGCCCAAGTCCTTGGCCTCCCTCTTGTACTTGTCCATGGTTCGCTCATCAACCATACCAGTGGCATACAGGACGGAACCACCAAGTGTCGACTTTCCGGCATCAACGTGGCCCATGAAAATGATGTTGACATGCTCCTTGCCGTAGATTTCTTTGAGGGTCTCCTCGTCGACATCGGCGGCTTGCTCCTTCTGGACAGCATCCACTTCGCGAATGGGCTTCTTTTCGCCAGCTGAAGGGCTAGATCGACCGGAAGCCGAGGGAGAGGTTGTTCCAGATGCGGCAGCAGACTTCCCGGCCTTCTCGCCAGTCTTCTCGATGGCTTTCGCAGCAGCAGCCTTCTGGCCAGCCTCAGGCTTGTTGGTCGGCTCAGGCTTGGCAGGCTCCTCCTTCTTCGTTGGGGTCGAACTACCACCAATGGAGAGCACCTTGGCCTTGGGTTTGGTGGCGGTAGCGGTAGCAGTGCCATCGGCACTAATGCTGAGGGTTTTGGCTACTGCTGGCTGGCTGGCTGGGGCGGCGGGAGTGTCAACTGGTCGCTTGGCAATCGTGGGAGCGGCGGGCTGGGCCTGGGCTGGCTGTTGAGGTTGCTGGGCCTGTTGAGGGGCCTGCTGGCCATACTGAGGGTATCCACCTGTATTGAGATCAGTATCTGCGTGGGGAAAAAAAAGAGAATCTGCATTTGGCGCGATCATCATACCATATCCTTGGGCATAACCGCCACCATACTGGCTATACTGGTTGAAGCCCTGCTGTTGGCCGCCGTACTGGGGGTAATAGCCTTGCTGGTAATATTGTTGTTGCTGGTACTGAGGGGTGAAGCCTCCGTACTGTTGACCAGGTTGGAAAGTCTGGGCGGTAGGCTGGAAAGAGGCGACATTGGGTCGGAAGCCACCTTGCGCGGGGGCGGGGTTGTTCACATTTAGCTGTTGCTGGGCCTGACGGGCGAGGTTCTCGTCCTGAGCCGAAGGATCATCCTCCCAAGAGTTGAGATCGGCCATGGCGATTTTTCTCGGCACTGAAGCGCGACGGAGAGGTGAAGAAAAGAGTAGTTCGCGGTCTGTCGGGATGTATTGAATCGATTGCGGTTCGGATGAGGTGCGGACTTAATGTGGCTCTTGATATGCAACCTCTGTCAGGGCTTGCGGGGTTGAACCAGGGGGGGCAGTAAATACCAACGATAGCCTCGTCAACTTCTTAAGGGGGTTTAGAAGTCTTAGAAAGGCGAGCCTGGGCACCAAGTATTGAGCAAGTCGTTGGTGAAGTGAGCCTGGTGACCAAGATCCAATTTGTGCTGGGGATAAAGACTCGAGTCTTGGTGGAGAGAGATGTTGTGAAAATTCGAGCCCCACCACCATGACGCTGGCCCTGGCGTTAAAAAAAGTTGGAACGAGTTGGTTGTATTGGAGCACTGTACATACTGTGAGAGTAAGTACATTACCTACTCGCCGTAGTAAAGGAGGCAATTCCATTGATGCCTTAGGTACCTGTCTTGCACCTTTCTTAGCTTTCAAAGACCAGTATTTCTCTCGGTACATTGAAATATCTGCCTGGTACAGGTTACTCTGTACCTAGATAGGTCGAGAATGATTCACACCAAGCCAACCCATCACAGTCTGATCGTCACACTCAGCTTATTTGACTCATATTATGACACAGACATAACCTCCAGGGATGTTTGACTCAAAGTAACGAGCTCGACACGGTCAGCGACTACCTCGACCTATGATCCTTACCCTGGGTACCTGCTCGATACCCAAGATGGAGCTTAAAATCATGGTCAAACATATCTAGGTAGGTACCTTAAGTGGGAGAATGGGTACTCCTCGGTACAGTACAAATGTAAAGCTGTCTCTATGTCAAGCTGGCATTTGGTGATGCTCGCACTGTACACGTTGCTTGTCATCTCGGACCCTAGAAGCGTCGCAGTGTGGTTACCTAGCTACTTACTCCACTGTAACTCCATTGATGCAACCGCCAACTCACTGTTTGCTCAGGCGCCTTACGCACCTGGCCCAAACTAAACGACAACGCGCCACCAGTCATCAATATCGAATAGCCCAGTCGTGTTGTCTTTCAATCATGTTTTCTTCCTCGTTTCCTCAAGGTTGCATCTTCTTAGAGATGCCTTCGACATTCCCTCCCTCCACCATAGTCTCCAGTGTTCGGCTCCACTCATCATGGACGAGTTTCTCGCCGTTGTGGGTGTCCAGGCCATGAGATATGCCATTCGCTCAGGCATCGCCTTAACCTCGACATACGCTCTGGGCCAGTGTTCACGCCTTCTCAAATCTGTCGAAGATAAGAAACTGCATTCTCAGTTGGAGGCGCTTCGAAAGCTTCTTGATGTCAAAATCAAGGTACATATATGATGTATTTTTTTTTGGGGGGGGGGGAACTTTGATGGTCGAGGACTTACACCTTTGGCAGATAATTTCTCCAGCTATCGATCTAATCGAGTTCAAGTGAGTGAATCCCAACAATGCCGACATTCAAGATCCCTGTTGACAGGCTGCCTATGCAAAGGTCTGGCAGGGGCAACGTCTTTCTTAAATCTGCTGCGCCTCTCGCAAAATCCCTACAGAAGGACATCAACTCGCTAGGTCGCCGCATCGAGGGTGTAGCCGTTGTTGAAGAAAATCTTAACGCCAGTCACACACCAAAGAAAGAATCCCCAACCAATGTCGACAGTTTGGAAGATATTATCGCCACTATTGAAGCTCTTCTAGCGAGAATCGATCGCGAGATCCCCCTGTTACAGTTAGCTATCAGTGCATCTGGAGAAAACCTTTCAACCTCCGTACCAGCGGGCATCTCCCCATCAAGATTACTGCAAGCTAGTACCTTTCTCACTGTAGGTGACACCCAATTTGCACATGACCCAAGTAGGCCTGTCCAGATTGGCCCTGTCTTTACGATATCACTGTACATGCTATTTTTGGGCCATGCATCTACGCTTGCCCCTCCGAAGATACCTGATGCATCCAATGTTGAAGATACTACTGGTATTAGCAACGGCACAGCAGTTTATGGGCTAGAAGACGGCGCCAGAAAGCCTCTCTGGCAGGAGGTACTGCACAAAGCACGTGTCCGCCTTTGCAGGACACGGTGGGACTACGCTTTCAACAGTATAGAGGGATACCAACCAAGCCATGGTGGGTGTCCTGATTCTTCGGACACACTTCTATCGCCAACCGAGGCTGGACAGGAGTACATGTATCATCTAGAGATCATTGAGAATCTTGACGACGGAAGACTACATGATGACGGTGAGGGATGTAGGCCATACGATGATATTGCCTTGGCTGGGATTCGTGAATCCATCCCGATACACCAAGTCTCCAAGATATTCTACACTGATACAGGCAAAATATTGAACATTGGGGCTGCAACTGATGGGGATCATAGTCCGGTATTGTTACTGAAACGAGATGTCCAAGCTGTTCCTAGTTGGCGCAATGTCAATGAGTTTTCAGAATATTTGGAGGATACGGCGAGCGAAGATGGTAGCATTTCCCTACGGAATCGCTGTGATAATGACGAGCAGGCTGCTGTTGACAAGCAGCTCTTCCAGGAGTCCATTGTCATTCATCCTGGTGATTCTGTAAAGTCTGGTGAAGGCACTCTACCCAAGTACAAGTTTCCATCTCACCTCGACCCAGAATGGTTGGCACTTGAAGTGTATGAAGAAGACCAGGACGATGGCGTAATGGACGAAGAGGATGGATCGGCCGGCTCAGATATGGTCGATGAGCTCGAAAATGCCATCCCTAAGCAGAGTGTCCCACGAGATCGGAAGTCACTCGACTCCAAAGTTGTCGACCAACTCAAAAGGCTGTCTCTACAATCTCTACTAGCTGACTCCTCCCCAAGCCCGTTGTCTAGTCCGAAGAATGGTTCTGAGACACAGGGATTTGTGGCTCGATCCCCATTCAGAGCCATTACCACATCTCTATCCCTCATGGAGATGCTAATTCGCCTGACTAGCCTTCAAGAGTTCCAGCAAGCATCACATCTCTCTATTCCAGATCACATTTTAAGCTTCTTTCTGGAAGAAACGTCCACGACGGGGCTTGTGGGCGAGACGCAATGGAGAGTCCGTACCGAGGCAAAACGGCGCGTGGGTTTTGATCCCTACACGGATGCCCCAGTAAGATGATATTCCAATAATCGCACGTTGGGAAGAGAGGTCAACTATTGGGGGTGGGAAATGCGCCGATGTGGGGTATGGGGGAATTGTTGAGAAAGAAAGTGCACCGGCGATGCGTATAGAGATCTGAGGGGAGTGGTGATTCTTTGTTCCGATCTATACTATGATACATTGCTGTTTTGCTTTGGATGCAATGTGTCAGCAATAGCGTCTGAGCGCTACTGCTCCGGGATCTTGAACTCCCAGTGAGATTTAAGTTGCAGGATCAGCAGGTAGAAAGGATTTCTTCGCTTTAACCTAGAATGAGACACCAGCAGCTCCATCCTTGGTCCAAACTAACAGCATCATTTCATCACCCGCAATTCGCAATGGACTCAGCCACACCAAAGTACGTCCAAAAATTCAATGTGGTTGGGGCTATCCCAAACTACGTCACCCACCTACCCTGCAGGAACCCGGGCCAACTGCCTCGCGATGGGGACATGAAACTCCCCGTCGGGGTTTCACCATCCAAGCTCTTCTGACACAAAAGCAAGCTAGGAGAGCTACATGTCGCGGCCTCCAGGTCTCAGTTCTAAAATCATTACCTTTTAAGAATCAACCAACACTACATGCCCTTGAAATACTCGTTCAATCTTATCTTGGCAAACAATGGCGCCTCTAATCCCCCGAATGCATCTCTTCGAGATTGATGATCAGCCATGGTACGTCACATTGGAGTGTTCTCCACACTCCAAGCTCGATCCCAGATGCTACCCCATACCCTGCGGGGGACCTTGGTTCTTCTGAAGCTTCAAAAGAGTCAAGGGAGCTGGCTACCTGATACTGGCTCAACACACCAGGCCTACTGCCTTTCCATCAATCCAAGCTCTTCCAATACTAACAAGCACTTCCTCTATAGGTTTCCCACCACTCTTCGCGCCAATATCCAAGACGCCCTGACTCGCGCGTGGAACTCCCACACTCCTCTCCAATCCATCTCGCCAGCGCGCCTGGCTGCCAAAATCCTGATTGAAGATTTTGGCGACACCCTACCTGACTACACAATTGTTGATTTCTGTGCTGGAGGCGGCGGTCCTACGCCATCAATTGAGCGTACTGTCAATGCCCACCTCCGCTCTCGGAACCTCGACCCCGTCCGCTTCGTCCTCACCGACCTGCATCCCAACATCGAAGCCTGGGATAAAGTTGCTCGGAAGAACCCGCTGATTACGTACGAGAGCCAGGGTGTCGATGCGAGTGCAGCACCAGAGCACCTCGTTCATAGACATGACGGTAAGAAGACTTTACGTCTGTTCAACCTTGCGTTTCACCACTTCGATGATCCATTGGCAACGGCCATTCTGCGGGATACCGTGGAGACGAGTCAAGGTTTTGCCATATTCGAGTTGCAAGATCGCAGCTTTGCCAGCGTGGTGACACTTACAATGCTTGGCATTGGCGCTCTTCTTGAGGCACCCAGACAGGCTTGGGTAAAGCGGTCACCAAGCACCCTCATCTTTACCTATTTGATACCTATTCTTCCCTTTGTCCTCGTATTTGATGGTTTCATGTCGGCTCTTCGTACCCGGTCACCAGATGAGGTTGAGTCGCTGCTCCGGGCTTGTGGAGCGGATACGAGTAAGTGGGAGATTCGAAGCGGGAGAAAAAGGCACTTGTGGCCTTGTGGGTATCTCAACTGGGTTATATGTAAGCCAGTATCAAAACCCTAAAGATGACTTTTGCAGCGTGTATACAACGGTTGTCGAGTGTGAAATAATCGTATCTCTATAAATACACAACCGCTTGTGGGGTACCTTCTGGGCATCTGCTGCCTCCTTCATGTGTGTGCGATAGTGTGAATGCGTACGGGCCAGTCCTATCACCGAAACCACCAGTTGACGGATCCATTGAGATAACCATGGGATCCTTTGCTTTTGACAGAGTGCCACCATCCATTAGGAATGAATAGGGATTCTCCTGGTCCCAGTCGAGCTTCATATACTTTCTCCGGCAAATCTTTGTTTTCCCAGACGGCTTCGTGCAAAGCTTCACGCTCTTTCCCCTCCATCATCTCGACAGTACGGATGCGACTGTTCGCCTGCTGGCGAATTCGCTTCTGTACTTCGTAGAATAGCCGATCCCCGAGAGCCGGGGGCATAAGGCGGATGAGTTTGGTACTGCACAGCTGGCAGAATAAGTTGGGGTTCGGATCACGGTGAAGTGGTGTGTATGTTGGTTCCGTACCAAGCCAGATGCTGGAACTGTAGACATCACCCTTGCCAGCAAGTCGAACGAGGTCTGGAGTGGGCAGATCACTGAGAAGCTCCGGGGGGAGGTCTGGGAGAGAAGATTGCGCGATGTAGAGGTTTACATACTCCTGCTGGTGGTTGGACTGCAAGTGATTGAATTCAAGGGCTTTGATGAGAAGTCGGAGAGGAGCGAAGAGCCGGAAGAAGGTATGTAAGCCGACATCTGCTAATGAAGGCTCCAGAATTCCAGCGAGAAGATGATCTGCAGATTCATTGCTCGAGATGAGCCAGTCACGAAACGAAGCGAGAACCTGAGTATTTGTGGGCGTAGGTGTGATAAGTTCATAGGGAAAAGGCCAGTCCTGAAACTGGTCCATATGTGAGGCGAAAGTCCATGCTGGCAATGTTCCTGAGGACTGGCCGAGTTCTATCTTGCGAAACCATTTGGAGGCTGCGGGGAGCTGGACTGTAGCGGCGCCGTCGTCTTGTGCGAAGACACAGGGGGTTTGAGGACCAAAAGCTTTCTCTCGAAAGGTTTGAACGTCTGTGTGATGTCCCAGATATGGCTCCAGAAGGATAGGCCCAGGTGATGGTAGTTTGCGCCCGGAGGTGTAATGCAACTGGCGTATGCATATTTGCCGTCGGAAGTTAAAGACGGTCTTTTTCATGATTGTAAAACAAGAGGTTTGCCTAGGTAATTATTGATTGACAACGGGGAGAAGATGAACTGAACTGGTGAGTGGAGGGATTGAAGAAACAAAGAAAGAAACGAGATGGGCTTTCTTCGTAAACGAATGAAAACGAGTTAGTTTTTTGTGTCTATCACATTACGTGTGTGTATTCTCGGGATCTGGATGTTGAGGTTGGTGAGAAATCGAATGTTTTTCTGAGTAGGCTCATAATTACCTTACACCACAGGGTGCCTAGGTACACGAGTTATAGGCACTGTAGGTGCATAACTAACTACAAGACTTCTTAGCTGCGGTCGCTGATAGGTAAGGTACCTAGGGCTCTTGGGCAATAGGCCGAGGAGGGGGAGTATTCGTATAAAGGCCAACCGGAAAAACTAGCAAGCCGAAGAAAAAAAAGAGCTGCGCAACGACAAGGCAGGTACGCGCGGGGTGGGGCTGGTTCGGGCCTGAGAAGCACAAGCACAAGGGAGGAGCAAACATGACCGACCCTCCTTCTCTCACACGCGCGGACCACCAAACGTTATCAAATCACCGTTTGCCGCCTCGTCCAACAAACCACATCCATACATCCACACCAAAAGCAGCCTTACAAGACAACAAGTTGTAGCCATCAACCAAGCCGGCAACATCGCGCCGCCGTCAAGACGACAACCAAATTTTTTGACGACGATGCGAGGGCTCTGAGCCAGCTCCCCACCCCCCGTTTCCATTCCCCTCTCGCCATCCATCTGCCGTAGTCACCAACATCAAAAGCCTTGGCTCCTGCGCACTTATCCCGCCTTCATCACCCCGCCTCTGCTGGCCCTCAACGACGCTATCGATACCCATACCAAATATTAAATCGCTTTCTTATACGCATAGACAGCACCATAATTACTACGAGCCTACTTCACCCGCTCACTTCACCCGCTCACCACTACCACTTTCTTCATATCCCCACAACTAGACGGAGCCGTCCTGACGACACCCTCACCTTCACCCTCGCGAGGACCATTGCTTTGATTTCTCTTCTCCCACCTAACCCCCCCCACATTTGGAGGCCTGACCATGTCGACATCGTCAGGCGTGCCGGAGTCTTGGATTTCCAGCTTTTGCTCCTTGCTCGGCCATGAGTATTTTGCTGAAGTCTCGGAAGAGTTCATCGAGGATGATTTTAACCTGACAGGCCTGCAGACGCAGGTTAGCATGTACAAGGAGGCACTAGAGGTATGCTTGCTAGCTCGAGGTCTTGCCCTGGTGCACGGTTGTGATGCTGACTGGAACGCGCCATCGTGCGTGCCTGATAGATGATCTTGGATGTAGAACCAGAAGACGATGAAGACGAGGATGAAGAGGACGAAGAGGACGACGATAACGAGTCAGGCTTGGGCGAGGGCCAAGATCGCCTGAGTCGGGAGCGGAGACACCATAGCAGGATGGCTAGCGACCTTTCTGTTATCGAATCCTCCGCCGAGATGCTCTACGGCCTCATTCACCAGCGTTTCATTTGCTCTCGAGCTGGTATCCAGCAAATGAGTGAAAAGTACGAACTCGGTCACTTTGGCTGCTGTCCTAGGACAAACTGCGAGCAGGCCCGTACGCTTCCCGTTGGCCTCTCTGATATTCCTGGCAAGGACACTGTCAAACTCTTCTGCCCTTCGTGTCTAGATGTCTATGTCCCGCCTAATAGCCGTTTCCAGACCGTTGACGGCGCCTTTTTTGGTCGTACATTTGGCTCTCTCTTCCTCCTAACCTTTCCTGAATATGACCTTACTAAACGCGGCATCGAGGTTTTGGCCAGCGCCAACACTCGCATCCCAGACGCAGAGGGCCTCGTTAACGGCATGTATGCAAAGAATATCGCCCCTGGTTTAGGCCCCGGCCACATATATGAACCCCGCATCTACGGTTTCCGAGTCTCAGAACGTGCGCGGTCCGGACCCCGGATGCAGTGGCTCCGTGACCGGCCAACCGAAGTCACTGAATTGGACGAGGCCCGCCTATACGCGGAACAGAACCCAGACTCAGACGACGAAGATGAGAACATGAATGTGAACGGCAGAGTAGTGGTTCGCCGTCGTCCACCAGGAAATGCTCGCCTTCGCCAGCAGCAACGATCCCGTAACGGCAGCCCGATGACGTTGTCCACCAACGGTGCCGAGTCCGAGCTGTAGTGCCGCTTGGCCGCGGCAAAGAAGCCACGGCTGAACTGGGACCAAAAGCCCTATCCTCATGTACAATGGCATCTGCGGATGAGGCTCCAGGGCTCTGTCAGGTTCTATCTTTTCAGCTTGCGTACGCCAGCGTGGAAAAGGCGGGTTCGTCGTAATAGAAAGCCGATCCGTATTGAAAAGAGGAAATAAAACGAACAGAAATGGATTACAGAGGTTTTGGTCAATTCAGGGTGCGAGGAGGATGACGACGGGGGGTGGGGGTCCATTGGCTTTTGTGGTTTCCAAATGCATAGACGGCGTTCAACGTAATAGGCTACGAAAAAATACACATGAACTGTACGTTCGGGTTTTCTCTTCACCATCCAGTCTAACCACAATCAACGTGAAAAGCCTGGCTCATGCGAGCGAGGTATATATTCACCCCTATCCTATACAGATGAAGGAGGTATGTTCTATGACTGCTAAACACCCGCTTATGTTTTTTTGATGTTGCTCTCAATGTTTGGGGCTGCCTTGCTCAGCTTGGCTCTTAAACCAGCCACCACGTTCCCATTCTCCTGGGACATACACGCAAGAGGCCCGGACATCATCGTCTAAAATACCTAAAAGAAACGTACTGAGTCGCTTGAAGTCGATGGGTTTGAGGATCCAGCCATCAAACCCAGCATCGATGTATACATGTTTTTCATTTTCCTGGAGGGAGGCTGAGACGGCGAAAATGGGTACTCGGTGGTTGCTCGACGTCGGTGATGGATGGTCGGTTTGAGCTGATGACTTTTCTATTTCTCGGATCATCTTTGTGCTCGTGAGACCGTCCACAATTGGCATCTAAGTAATTCACAAGATCTAGTCAGTCATAGCTTCGATTTTTTCTTGGGATGTACATCTCCTACCTGCATATCCATCAACACCACATCAAATGCTGTCGGATTCTCTCGGTAAACCGTGGCACAATCTTCGCCATTTACGGTATGGCGAACGTTATGTCCTGCTCTCTCTAATCGCTTCCTCAGGATCTTTATATTGATGGGGTCATCCTCGGCCACAAGGACTCGAAGTGGGATCTGGTCAGTAGCTTGTGTTCCGCCGCTCGTTACACTGTTAGTAGCCGCTTCTCTCTGGAGGGAATCCAAATCCGAAGGAATTTCCACCGACTGAAAACCCCCTATGTTCTTCGTCAGTTGAGATACGCTAATATGTTCTTCTGATATCATAGGAGCCTCAGGGTGTATCTTGGGATAGCAGACACCTGCGTTACCAGGCTCAGTAGGTGAATGGAGTTGTTGGTCAGCGCTTGCGGGTGGTAGCTGCTCGGAACCGGGCAAAGACTCTTCGCCAACTCTGAGCAATATTGGTAGATTTGGAGTTGAGGTATCTTTTGAATGGGTATGTGGTTCTAGACTAGAATAGTCTAGCTCATTGCTATCAAAGGACAGTTGAGGCTCGATCATATCGGTTAATCTCTCGATACCACTGTGAACCTGGTGTTTGCTCCCATCACTTTTCGGGCTCCTGGAGTCGGCTTGTTGAGCTTGAGCTTGAGCTTCGTCGATGAGGCTGGCGACACTCGCCCTGTTGACAAGCATGATTTCCCCTTCGGGTGTAGCTGTCAGTGATCTAGGAACTGGCACGATGGGCTTTGAAACGGAGGTAGCATTCGAATGAGCATTATCTCCCTGCTCGATTTCAGACTTTGATTGATCATTGGGGATTAGGAATGGCAGTTGAATCACAAATCTTGACCCTTGATCAGCCTCAGACTTCAAACGGAGTTGGCCATTCATGTTTCGAACTATTCGGGAAACCAATGCAAGTCCAAGGCCTAAAGTTCGAAAGTCAGTCCGGTCCTCACCGAACTGGCTCGAACTGAGAGACGACTCTTGCGTGCCAACTTGCTCAAGGTCACGGAAGAGAGCATCTATTTGGCGCGTGCTCATACCGCTTCCAGTATCCTCGACGACGAAGTCAATAATGACATGGCGGTCTCTCACGTCGGTAACCAAGGCTTCGACACTGACGTGACCAATAGATGTATGAGTGATTGCATTTGCAGCGATATTAGAAATTGCTTGTCGAACCCGTCGCTCGTCACCATGGACCAGCCAAGGAAGGCCAGGGTGCTCAATCACACGATATTGAATCCCCTTTCGCGTGGCTTTGACTTTAAAGGGCTCGGTTGCGTCGCGAATGCACTTGGATAGCTCAAATACCTCGTTATTGATGAGATTTTGGCCCTCTTCTGTCTTGGTCAGGTCAAGCAAATCATTGATTACGTAGATCAACGACTTTGAGGCAGAATGGGAACGAGCGAGGTTCTCTCGAGTTTCTTGATCAAGCTTTCCCTCAAGGGCGATTTCGAGATAGTTGATAATCGCGTTTAATGGAGTGCGAACTTCGTGAGCCGAGTTGGCTAACAGAAGACGAGTCAGGCTACTGCTCTGAAGTGCTGCCTCCTTCTGTCGCCATACCTCGATGAATTTGCCTAAACATCAAAACGTCAATAGGATGAAAAAAAAAAGGATTATGTTATGCGTTCGTGGGTGAACACGTACCGTAGACAAGACAAAGAACAGCAGCGGTTTCGATCTGCTCCTCGGTCCACTCACGACAACTGCCAAGGACAGTTTCATGCCAAGTCTTGAAGCTTGTCCTTGGCTCGAGATATCCGGTTGTTCCTTCGCGAATTATTTTTGCATACGGATTTCCAGCCCACTTCACTTCCTTGACCTGACCCCGACGGAAGCAGACAATGAAGTCGTTTCCACCAACGCTCAACGGAACATATAGCATACCAGCAATGACCTGAAAACCAGGCGTATATCGAAGATCAGGAAAGTCTTTGTTGATATCTTGTGAGGCAACGACAGAAGTGAGCTTTCGCATTCGGAGATATTCCAGCATGACAAGTGCCTCTTGACTTTCTTCAATGGAACCTAAGATCTTCGTCTCTTCATTTATTGACAACAACCCAAAATCGGCATCAAACAAGTTCAGAAGATCTTCAGACGATGCTATAATATAACCTGCAGGGTTCTTCTCAGTCGGCGCCGTATTGATGAGTTTTCTGGCTTGTAACCGCATAGCGTAGGATAGTCGTTCTATATTTCTCGAGGCAGTGTCTCCAACCAAACGACACATTTTTCGAATAGGGAAAGATACCCGCATTCCCTGGCTACCGTAGGAGTGGCAAGAAATCAAGCCCCAAAGCTCGTTGAATGAATCTATCGATATTGACATGGAGGATCGGACCTCCATATTGGCTAAATACTTGAGATGGATTGGCGACATAGCTCTAAGATAAGCATGACTCATATCCAATGGGACATCCAGATCTTCCTTGGTACGGCAGACGATCCTGGATGTTTCCTGATCTCGATCATAAAGAATGCGAACTTTGTTCAGTTTGTATAGGTCTCTCGCTTGCCGGGGTATGTCGGATGCCGGAAAATGGAGACCCTTGTAGAGATCCCTGGTCTGAGAAGTCTCGACCAGTTCGGTCACGACTTTCCCATTGAAGGAAGAATCGAATTGGTAAATCATAATTCGGTGAAACCCCGTGAGTTCCTTGACGATGCCGACCAAAATTTTTAGAAATGTCTCCAAGTTTGGTGCCGAGGCCAGTTGCTCCTGAACCTGCGACATGACGTCGAAGACTTGCATTGCCCCCTGCTCTCCTCTTCTCTTCCTGGCACTTCGCAGCACCCGAAGCGGCTTGCTGTAGATCTCTGTGCTCTCCTCAATATCCTCCAAGGTTGGGTTGGACTGAAGAGTATCATATGGTACTCCAGGGGTTGTTTCGTCAGGGGGGCGTAACGGATATTGCACATCATTGTCCAATTCGAACTCGCAGATTATCAGGTCTGGGTGAGCGGGGTTGATATGAATAGCACACCACAGCTTTATGCTTCTTGACTTGGGGAGTTTGATCGACATGCCAAATACTTCGGGTCCATTGGTCGCAGGGTCGGCGTCTTCATCACGGATAAAGTCGATGTGATCCAAAAGATTATCCTGCTGCTCTTCGGTCAAGATATCAAGGAAATTGGTAAGCTGAAATAGCTCATGGGGCGCATATCCTAGCAATCTCTCCGAGTTCTCGCTAACATACCGCACAACGAAACAGCCTTCAACTTCTTCACGCATAGCGAGTAAAGCTCCAAAAATTTGAACTGCTCCTGGTGTATGAATGGGTTCGTCTTCACATCTTTGGAGAACACCATCCCGGCCAGTGATGACGGCATGGCCTTCCTCCGTTACAACATGAGTGAATCGAGTGGTGACATGTTCGTCGTCGATTGAGTGCCCACTCGAAACTTTTGGCGATTTTCCATGAACGTCATGGGCAACGCTAGTTTCGCTGCGAGAGACAGAACCTTCAGACTCACGGTCGGAGACAGCAATGTCGAGCTGCAGAGGTATCGGGCTTGAACCATGACGAGCAGCATCTAATTGTATGCTTGACATGGGCCCGCTAGGTGTGTTCCTTCTTCTTGTCACTGCTGCAAAATAGCCGTCACTGGATGTTTTAGGGTTAGTAATCGCCGGTCTGATCTCCGATGCCTTTTTGTGCGGCATGAGATCGTGTCGAGAAGCCCTGGGAAGCTGAGCAAGCTGATCGGGATTGTTTTGAACCTCAGCATCGGGATTGCCGTGTTCTTGACTAGTAATCTGATTGGAGGTTGGTTCGACGCTGATTACAGACCGGATAGGAAAGACCCGATCGCCGGAGATCTCAGACGAGGTCGACTGATGGGCAAACTGTTTATCGGATGAGGCACTCCATGGCGAGAAGGACATTTCCTCTCGCGAGATGATATTATCGTCACTTGCTCCCGTCGCTGAAGAGCATCTAACCGGGTAAATCGCAGGTTTGGGACTGGAGGGCGTAGAATCAGCACCTGATTGACCTTTAGGCCCATCAGTAATAGGTGGATTTGAATTATGGCGAGAAGTTGGCGATGAGACAGGCTTCTCGTGACTCTGGCCTCCTGTTTGGACCTCTTTCCCCGGAGAGCTATTCATAACGATGTCGGCCTACTAAACAAGGATGCCGTGAGAAGAGAGGAGGGCCGTGGTGTCGCACATGCCAAAGCGCCAAGACAAGCTGGAACCGAAAACCATGGGCAGATGTGGAATACCCGACCGAATACGAGGCAGACTTGAAAGGCCAGTCTCTAGAAGAAATGGGAATCCAAAAGGTGTAGAACTGAAGTTAGGACTGATCTTGGGGAGAAAGGATGTCGATATCGAGTATGACGGAATGTTACAAACAAAGCAATGTGGGAAAATGAAGGACTGGGGTCCTAATGGGTTCGTATGGTATGGGAATTTGGTATGGCCAATACCAGGAGCATGGGAAAGCACAGCGAAGAATGCTGTCGTCCCTTGCCACAGTGGTGCAAGGAGATGGAGACTGAAGTGCGATTTGCGGGTTGCACTAGGAGCGCTACTGGTCTACTGGTTGTGGATTGAGACCGAGGCGTGATGCGTGCCTACTTTCCTGCTTTCCCGTTCATGGAGGTGGCGATACACAGTGTGGCAGAGCTGCGGCAAGAAGTGGGAAAGTTGGAAAGACGCCGGAAGACACAAGACACCGAAGGGGCCAAAACATCTGCAATTGATACCTAACGTACGTAATGATACAGGGCTAGGATCTGGATTGGCCCTGAAGAGCGGCTAGCAGGGCTTGTTTGATCTCGCGTCGATCGTGTCTCTATTTGGTGTCATAACCTTTTAATGGCGGCTGCCCCCCTCCCCTTTCCCCATCCCCATGCTCCTTGCAGTGTTTTGTTTTGTTTCAGTCTAATGGAGAACATTCGTTTGCTTATTTCTGTTAGGTATCTAGCATGTCAATTGATTGGTCTCCTTCTCACTTAGAACAGGTTTACATTTCATGGTCAAAGGAGAACATTGCTTTGGACATATTCCGTGAAGAGTTATACGGTTGACAATCTACGGCCGAAGTTGCGCATTCACTAAAAGACTGGGCCTCGGTTGTCTCGAAGGGCATAAACAAGAGGCAATGATTACGCTTAATTCTATCCCGTCTTGCACCCTAGTATTCATAGGAGAAGTCTAGCTTACGGCTATGCTTGGTGTGTTATCACACAGCAGGTAGCCATCTAAGTCTACCTAATGCACGGCCACGCATCACAACACAACTAAGTACCTTAGGTATGTAGAAGTTTTTGAGATTGGAACAAAAGGAAGGCCCAGAACGAAATATTGATACGATCTGGATCTTTCTGGGCTGATATCTCTGATATTTCGATGTCTAGTGAACCAGACAACCCGAAGGCCTTCACGCCACACCTAAGCTTTTTTTATGCTAAGCTGTAGTACAGTATGTGAAGTTGGCGAGATTGTTATATTCACACTGTGAAGAGACCCGGAATAACTTCGAAGAACAAATCTACTCTATAGGTATTGAACTCAGCCCCGAGGAACAGAATGAGACGTTGTCAAAATTCTACATAGCATATGCAAATGAATATGGAAATCCAGGGTTTCTCGTATTCAGCAGTAACCGCACGCCAACCAAAGCCAATCCTCGTCGTTGCTGCAAAGCAGTTTGAGCACTGTGCCTTTGCCCCTACCCGCCACATCCCACTTGCCTAAAATGAGCATGACATCATTCGCGTCTGTCAACCGGTGAAGATGCTCCGGCAGGAGCCACGCAAAAGACCTAGGCCCGGGGACAGCTAGCCAATAGGATCAAGATCGCACAGAGAACCGAGGGACGTCCCCGCCATGTTCATGTAAAGTTAAAATGAAGTGAAGTAAGTTCGGAAGCGAATGTGGCTTCAGGTACAGAGCACACGCCGCACCTTTTTTCACCAATCCAGCCCTAACTGACTAGGCACATAGTCAACTGTAGCGGTCTGGTTCAATCGATTGCCGTACCTCTGCTGTAACCTAGATAGGTAGGTACTGTGCATTTCAAGACTGGCCCTATCGCCAATCATGATTAGGTTAGATAGCCAAGACATTGGTGGATTCTTCCATCTGTCAAGATCTTGGCACAACCAGGCGGTTTTCTACGAATGCTTCGAGAACCGTTCGAGAATGATACCGTGACGCTTCAGGGCTTCTACTGCTCAACTCGGGCATGCATTTATTATGTTCTCTCGCAGCCCTCTCAGCACCGACATCTTTCCTGACATAGAAGCGACGGATGGCAGCTCATATATCGTATCAAATACTGGAACTACCTTTCTCTAATACAACTCTCAAATCGCGCCGTGCTTCCAATTCCTATTCATTTTCAATGCCCTATGGTTCATTTTTCTCATTTACATCACAGCAGCTTGTAAAGGTCACAGAGCACGTCTGTACAAGATGCCACCACTTTTCACCTAGCACTCATATCTCACTCCGCAACGTCTCATCCTTGTCATAGTCTCAAACTGTGGCGTAGTACCCGTCATTTCGCAATTTTTTGCTCTTGAATTGTTGTGTACTGACTGATAAGCCACAAAGTATCACATACCAGAATTGTTTAGATATCGGTACGCCATCTTATGTCCATGCAGACTATATTGTATCCCGGAATAGAGTGCAGAACTCCAGCTACTATGATCGATAATAAAGAAAAGAAGCCAAAAAAGGTGTGACACGAATGCCAAAGCTGGAGCTCGACAGAATTGCATATGGCCATATATCAAAGACATGGAGGCACCCCAGAAGTCAGTTGAGCTATGTCCGAGAGAATTCAGGCTTTCATACATTTTGTTGACGAAACCGAAGCCGAATTATTATGCCCCTTGCCTCCATATTAGTTTAATCGGAACTGACTACATTAGTACACTTTACATGACTCAATTGCCTCGCAACAGAAGTCGTCTCTTTCTACTTATCGCAACCATGTGAGACGCAAACGAGCCAAGTTTCTGACACAAATATCACAAAAGCCCATAGGTTCGGTTCTTCAGCTTCAGTTTCCATGAAATCTGAGCAATGCTGTAGCTTTGAATACAGACACTACGATAGCATATTGGGATCGGAAATAACACATAGGAGGAGAGAAAGGATCATCTCTAGAGTTAAGGGGTCAGTTAATCTGGGCCCATTTACAGCGTATCCTCTATTTCCAGGAAAAGAGAATGTCAAACAAAGCATATGCTATGGCTCATCCATTGCTAGGGCACCAAGTGATTGCAAGAGGAGAATTCCTGAGCTCGCCGAAGATATTAGCCTGCGAGATCTAACACGATTGTATTCATATTGGGCTAAGGTACGGTTGGGTAAGCCGTTTGCAGAGGAGATTGGAATCAGATTTCTATCACTACTTGTATTATCTCGGCTATAACTTTGATGAGCTTCACTTGAAGTAGGTGGTTTCTGTCATTCAACATCAGAATCTTTTCCCTCATAACCAATATGATAAGGTCCATAACATAAGATTCATGATGTGAGGCCTTAGCCATGCCTTGATCAAGAAGTATCGCCTATTTCCGAACGATACTCCCAACCGATCTTCGCGTATGTGCGAATCTCTCTTCGTTCTTTAAAAAACTTTATAAATTACTATAAAAAGAGATAGAAAAAGCATTTAGGGCTAGATACTCTAAACAGACAACTCAGTTTGGGAGATGCGGTTTTTCTTGCCAATTTTTAGCAAACTACGAGACACATTTCCCATTCTCTCATTCTCTCATCAGTATCATATTGTCATGAACCCGCTGGCGAATAACCTATACCAAGCGGCATGAACCCCTTGCTTCAGCTTTCTTCCAAGAGAGGGAACTTGGAATTGTACTTTACCCAGTGCTCCTCAATAGTGATTTTATAGCAGTTTACCTTGAGCACAAAGCTCATAAATTCCTTCCATTCAAGGGCTATGAGGAATGTTGTGTCGAGACTGTTAAATTGACAGTTAGCACCAGCAACCTTGAAGCTTCAACACTTCACTGACTCCTAATTGTAAACGAGGGAGCCAATGTGAAACATAAACAGGCAGATACAAACTGCCATCTTCATGATTTCATTGGCAGTGTCAAAATAAGCTCTCATATTAGCCGAAATAAAACTACAAAATCCAACAACAACCGATCCTGTAACCTGCCAGTAGAGTCGTGCAATGGATAAGGATAACATTTCATAACTCAACGAGTATGGTTCACGCGGGAACATTGTCGTCACCTTGTTCATTCAAAAGAAACCTAGTTGGAAATAGACCATTTTCTATATACTCAAAGATAGATGAAGCTAGGAAGGTGCAAGAGGCTCTGTAGTCCTCACCAGCGCCTGAGTCCGCAAGACAAACTGGAATCAGAATCTGGTTGTATATAGCATTTGTATCACCAGGGTTACAGTTTCCATGCTTGTCGTAGAAGGCACTTCATTAGAGCTGCAAAAGACTAATTTACCAAGTCTGTCATTTGCGGTTCGTCCAAGAATCGAATAATAAACAATGTTGATATCACAAATAGAATTGAGAAACACAAGTTCGCGTACATTCCATGAGGTACTCCTAGCTCTTACACGACCCTACATCCGTACACTCTATAGGGTGGTTTATTTACACAACAAGCATGTCCTCTAAAAGAACACACACACATCTACCAAGAGATATACCGTCCCTACAGCTTCCCCTTTGCCCCTTTCTCTGCCTCCTTTCTCATAAACTGCGCCGACCTCAGCAACGCATACAACGTCTGTAGCCTCGGCATTTCGACCCCCCTCTCCCTGGCGATCCTAACAGGGTTTCCCAGGATCACTTCCAGCTCGAGGGGTTTGCCAGCGGTCCAGTCCAGCAGCATGCTTGGTCTGGCACCCTTATTTCTCGCCGTGCTCGCAATGATCTTGTCCGGCGCCGCCATGGAATCCGGGAACGGCCGTCCCAGAATCCGTGGAACTGCGTCCCGAATCTCCCACATGATGCCCTCGAGGTGTCTTCGTAGCTCCGGATCGGCCACCATGTCTGCGTTGCCTCTCCCCCCCGACAGGACGGCTGACGGGTTCATGGCTGCGTTGATGCACAGCTTGTGCCACCGCACCGTCTGCAACCCGACCTCGTCGTGTGGATCTACGTCCGGGATGCCACCCAGATCCGTCCACCAGCGCGTCATCGCATCAGTGCCAGCGGTTCCGCGCCGAAGGACCTCGGCGTCTCCCGTTCCTAAGCCGTTAGTATACGGGCCGATGCTGATGCGCGTCCATCGGTTTTGCCGAATCGTCCCCGGAGATGTCTGCTCAGCGCTCACAACGGTGACGGCGCTCACAATGGGCGTCTCAGGGAAGCGCTTCCGGAAGGGGTCTTCTACTCCCACGCCGTTCTGAATGAGAACAATGCAAGAATCGGGTCCTACGAGGGGCGTGATTATCTCCGAGTCGTCGCTCACGTCAGGCAGAGCCTTGGTGGTGACAAAGATATAATGCCAGGCTTTCTTGGCCCCGTGGTCATCTGTCGCGGATCCAGCGGCACTCACGGAGGGGAACGCAGCGTCTGGGGTAAAGGTGTAGTCCCCAAAAGCCCGGGTCTGCAGTTTCACCCCGTCCTTTTGAATGGCAGAATAGTTGGAACGGGCCACGAGAGAGACATGAACATTGTGGGATGGCTATACCGGGCCGGCGTCAGCGCTGGCTCCAACGCGTCTTTTGGGGGGCGTATCACAAAATTAGAACACAAGAGGTCGGGAGTACGTTACATGATGCAACCGGGAGGCATAGAAACATCCTACAGCGCCGGCGCCCACAAAGACCACATTCACACGATCACTAGCCACAAAATAAGATAGGTCAGCATGAGCATGGGGGGTTTCTTTTTTGACTGGAATACGATAAATCAACGTCCTGGGCAAGGGCGTGGAATAGAAATGCAGCTCAATGACGAGAAAGAAAGAAAAAGCCCAGTGGCGGCCAGAGGCGGCCAGAGGGGTGTGGCAAATCGCTCACCTGCCGTTTGCCATGACTTCTTAGTGCACTGAATCCCAGCGAATGCTTTGGGCCTTATGCACAGTTGTTGTGTCTGATGACGGGATTGAAAGGCGGCCACGAGGGGGCGGGATTGGCGGGACAGAGTTGAAAGAGGATTGGATGGGATCGGATTGGATTGGATTGGATTGGCAAAGAGAAGCGAAAGCAAAGCAAGCCTCCTTATTACGAGCCTGCAAATGCGGCCTCTAATGTTGGTTGAAAAAAAATGTCTAGAGTACGGTTCACCAAGAACGAATCGGGCGCAGACACAAACGTCCGTCTCTCATTTGTGGCGTGTCGAAGTTGCAGACTTGCTGTTCCGAAGTGTTGCATCGTATTGCGCCCAGCACAAGGCAATACAGAGTCTAAATGTCTTTCCCAGCGGCAGAGAACTGTGCACGGATAAGCCGACCCCGCTCGCCAGACTCCCCGCGACGTCACTCTCGACCCTCAAACACCCGTACGGAGCGAGTGGTTGGAGGTTGAAGCTTGAGCTGGCTGGCTGGCTGTGGCCTACAACCATAACGATGGCCTTTTTTTTCTCTCCCCCACGGTAACGACGGCGGTGACCTATAAAGTAGACATTCGCTTGCTTTATGCCATGCTGGCAGCTTTCTACGTAAAATTGCGTCTACATTCAAATACTCCAAAGCTCTCCGTCATTTACGGGCGCCGCCGTACCTCATACCGAGTAGTTCCGGTGAGCAAGAAGAATACAAGGAAGAGCTGACAAGAGGGTTGTCAGCCATCCCATCCGTAGTAGCTACCTACGGTATGCCAAAGAACCGGTTCATTTCGTTCGTTCTGATGGGTTTAGAGCCAAGTCTGGCCGATCAACCGAACTCGCCTACCATTCACCAAAAGAAGCGACCTGCATCAGATCACACACCCCATCTCCCCGCGGACTAGCATCGCGCCTGATGTGAGGCTGTCCTGGCCCAAGACAGACTGGTTGACTTACTCTGTAGGTCCCTTGAACAAAAACCCTGCTTGTTGGGCACCAGAACCCTCGACTGGTGGGTGCGCGTCATCCAAGCTCATGACCTCCGGAACGCCACGGCCGTGACCAACTACAACATCCCGCGAACGCCATAGCGTTCTATTCAAGCTGACGAACAGAGGTGTGTGCCGCCGGATTCTCGATCGATCGTCATTCCGCATCGACAAACGACGAACCGCCGAGCATTTCGCAACCGAACCAAGCTGTGAAGCTGGACCCTTTCTAACCCTCAGCTTCCCCCTCATCCCTCATTCCTCATTCCTCATCCCTCCCCCCGCACCTCAACCTCATTCAGGATAGCTACTAAATAACCGCGTCGCCTTACATACATAGTACACTGTGGTGGTGGTGGTGGTGGTGGTGCTTCTTCTTGCTGATTTCCTCCACATGCGCTGCACATGCAAATTCATCGAGCCAACCCACTCCATCAATTACGAAATTACACATCTGACCCGTCTTTCAAGGTGAACAGTACGGTTAAAAGTAACTTTGGCGTCGCCGGCGGGCCGGTAAGCGTGCCGTCTCACTTACTTCACAATTTGACATGTTCCGATGTAGGAACCGGGCCTGGATTCATTCTCTTCTCGTCGTACAGTACGTACTCACGCGATCAGCGTCATACAGCAAGTGAGCGACGTCCACAACGCTTTTTGGTGAACCCCAACACGGTTCCAAGGGGCCGAGTTGAGTTGCCGAATAGCCATTTGGTAGGGTGTCCCAACAGTGCTTATGAAGTTCGCGGCTTGGCGCGGGATTGCTTCGATCCAGTCGGCGATTGCAGGAAATACACGCTAAGGCATGATGCGCGACGAGATGGAGGTATGTAGTTATGGAGTACAGGGACCGAAAAAAAAAAAAAAAAAAAGACGAAGCGAGTGACATGTTTCTACAGCTGATTCCCGGTCTGTCCATGAAGTCAAGACGACATCTCAAGACCGGGTGCCCAGCAACGAGTTATTTGATATATGCCAGAGCGAAAACAATCAGGCCAATGGAGAGCAAGCGCTGAATGTCGATAATACGACGATTTAGATAAATCATCGCAATAGCTGGCAAAAACGATCACATAACAATGCTACCTAAGTCTGTATGGGTTAGTGAGAGGGGAGAAGCAGTGAAGCAAATTGTGGTGTGGCGACTGCCTTGGCAGCTCTCTGGAGACCGCCGTGCATCCCATCCTGTTCCGACAGAATTATCGTTCAGAAACTGGATGGACAGGAAGCCGACACTTTGCCCGACGCGTCCCATGAGAAGCCGTGCACCTCCGAGACGGCGGCGAGCATTGCTGATATGGTCACCGTTAGGCCGTCGCCGAGATGCCGCTGCTTGGCTTGATCAAAGAGAGACCAAGCGGTCATGGTGACAACTCATGCGGCAGAACCTTCCGACGTCCCGCCTAAGAGCCTCAGTATGACGCTCAAACATCAGCTCCAACCTTTGAATATGTTGGGAACACGGAGTCGCCGTCAGATCAGCGCTGCACGAATATCGTGATCTGCGAAGTCGAGACACAGAAGCACTGAGTTGTGGCGCCAGCAGGGTAGCCAATTCTCAATCCTCTCGAGCGAATGTCGCAGGAGAAGGTGAAAGAAAATTTTCTGGGAGCGATGATATGGCAAAAATTGAGTTTGCAATCACACCCTGTCAGCGTGGGGGTTTTGTCTGCGTCACTTGATGCCTGAGGATATAATCGCTCCAATGAAAGAGGATACCCCCCACTCAGCAAGCATCACCGCCAATCAACGATGCGGAGCGAAAGAACCTTTGGGGCCGTTGCAGCGAAGCGGACTGCCTCTCCAGGAACAGCTTGTTGGCAAAATACAACCCGCCATGGTTGATTGCTGCAAGCTAGCGACCATAAACATATTGATCGGTAGCTTCCGCTTAACAATAGCTTACCAGAATTGAGTACCTGCCTTCTCAGCAACCGTCCCGTACTGTACCGCAGTGCCACTGTGTCTTGTCCTTTGCTGATTATTTTCAGTGGTGTACTATAGAATTGCTTACCTTGCTGCACAGTACTTTACCTGCCTATGCATGATCGCCATATTCTGTCTCCTCCAAGAACACAAGCTAGGTGCAGTGCATTCCCTCATTGAGAGTAGTGAATTCATCCAACCTCAACGGTATCCATCACAATAAAAAAAAATGTCCCACCGTCAATCCCATTGCCTCCCCTTGTTCCGCGGAGGGTTCTCAAGAAACGCCATCTTCACCTGTCAGCGTGTCGTCACAATACTTTTACTGGAGTCGGTTGGAAATGAGGAAAGGGGTCAACCCCCCCCGTTATTCTGGGACTCCCTCCGATTTACCCCCGTAATACGTACTACGTAGCATACAGAGGATCTTGTTCATGTGAAGAATGAGAGCAACAACTGAGACCAGGTCCATAGTAGATTGATGCTACTTCCTACGATAACAAATTTCACCGAGGGTTCAAGAAGGTCCGACTAAGTCAAACTGGAGAAGCACAGGGAAGCTTCAGGAGAAGTTCAGTAATGGCCCGTAGAGCCGGAGGATTGCATGCTCCCACAGGCGGAGAGAGGCGGGCTCGATGTTAGTGCAGATACTGCACAGTCCGGTACTGGAGCAAGTCCCCACGCGGGATGATAAATGTGTACCGATGAGACTGAGTGCGGTAGCGTGGCAAAGAAATGATTCTGTATAGCGTCCAATAGGTAGGTATATCTGTGGGAAGGACTTGTGGCCCACGGTCCACGCTCAAGCTACCTGGCAGCGAGCCCGAATATGAGATCTACATCCATATAAGCGCATGAATCATACAACGAAGAAAGAAAGAGTCAAACTGCATCCCTCATGCGTGTAAAAAAAGAAAAGAAAAGAAAAAAGGGCCAGTAAAGTAATGTTGTGCAACGGCGATCAACAGGAGTTGACCGCCGGCTGAACCTGGCAACTGTCGGTTGGTTTTAGCCGCACCCCGTCGGTAGTTGCCATTCATCGATCGTTAGATCATTCTCCTCTCGCTATTGGGCTGACCTCCAGCAGCCCTGCGCATACATGCTTAGCGGCACTGTCATGTATGTACCACAAGCATCAATATTCTCTTGATCTTGGGTCGGGGCTTGGATTGTTGGAGGTGTCGCAGTCTGATTGTGCTTCTAAGACCCAGTAGAATATTGAGTCGCATTGCAGATGGCCTGGTCCAAGCTCCCAATAGGATGCAGGGGCGCATGCTTCTAGAAGGCCAACTGGAACCAAGAGAGCGTTCAAGCCGACACCAATCGCGTTGAGTTGCAACTGGTGCGGCAGGGCAAACAATGTCGATTGCGGAGTGTGGTGGGCCTCGATCACACCTCCGGACGAGGTAGGCCAGGGCTTCCGGTCAATTATCGAGTAACCTACCGAACAGTGCGAGAAGCAAGGCAGACCAGACGGACCTTGCAGGAGGATCAATCTTTGGAAGCCCTCCTGTACCTCTGTACTACGAATGAGGTGGGTGACAGCCGGTTGCTGAAGATGCGCCTCGGCATCTTGTCCTCAGTCTCGACCATGCCGGAGCAAAGGGTGAACCACTCCTATCCGGATACATGACGATGAAGCTGACCTGATCTGACAATTCACAGATGATGGCTGACAATGACAAACAGCGGTGTCATATTGGTCTTCAGTCAGTCAAAAAGAAGGAGACAATAAACGCTGGGACCCTCTGACCCTCTGACCAAAACAGGCAGTGGAACTCCTCTCAGCTCAGTAAGCGCACTGATAATTAAAGGGAAAAAAAACAGGAAATGGGACGTGTGGCGTGTGCCATTGCTGAGGTTCAGAGCCAAGAAGTCACAATGCCACGGTGCCAGCTGACCGAAGGCCGTCGGTGATTGCAATCGGTCGCCATGCAAAATAATTATTAGTTAGTTCAAGTTACCCTGAGAATCCGAATAAGATCATGGAGACTGGAGACGGGTGCGGGAATCGGGGACCCATGAAGCGGGAGGCGGGAAGCGGCCGGAGTCGAATTGACGGCGGAGTCTCTGGCCAACTGGCTTGTGAAGCGACACCATGAGGAACTTCACGATGCCCTCTCACCCAGTTGCCCACGATGACGCTCTGGTGACCCAAGAATCAGCGTCGAACCAAAACCCCTGCTGGTTTTCTTCCGGACCGCGGCAGGAAGACTCACGGCGCCTCCCGGTTGTCGTGCGAGTCTCACTCCCCCCAGCGGAGTTGAGTGAGTGAGATGGGGGACCCTGCGTGAGCCTCGTGGGTGGGCGTGGGTATGTGCGGGCGTGGCAGTCGGCATGGAGCGCTCCCTCGACATCGACATGGATGTGAGGTGGCCGCTGGTGCGGGCGGTGGGAGCGTGGGTGAAGTTTGACCTGTTACACTGACGGCCAAGAACCCCCGCGAAATTCGCCGTTTTTGTACCTGCGTAAATTCTGCGTCTCCTAGGGAGTAGTCAATCGACGGCAAATCCCCCCATTCACAATATCAGCATGATGGATGAATGTATCTGGCTCACTAGCAGTGGTGAATTCAAGCAACCCGACAACCGAGTGTGGAGTTCTCTCGCCTTGGGCTTCTCACTATGCTCTCCCTCTCTCTAGTCCTCTCAACCCTCCCTACTTTCCAGACAGGGTACAGTAAGCTACCTTATGATCTGCCTAGGTGCGTTCCTGGTTGCTTTTATTCGACCTACCTATCTTAGGTAATTACGCTGCATCTCAGTTATACCGGCACTTCAGGATCAAGCTGTGTGTTAGATGTCTAGTACAATGTAGGTAGCTGGAGTTGACCTATTCCCTGAAAGAACCACCCCACAGCTTAGAGCTTCTTGCCTTCCCATCGCAAGAGGCGGCTCTAAAACCCATAACTGTGAGGAGCGGAGCTGAGCTTGAAGATGCATAATACTGTTGAAAATAAAGGGCCAGTTTCATGCCCGCTCTCGAGGCTAGGACACCCCCGGATGGAGGAGAAACCTGGGGAGGACATGTACATGTATCGTAAGCTGTGTGCAGGCCAAGCATGACGTCTCTGCTTTGCAGCTGGAGGTGTGAATGTCTCTCATCAGCTGCTGTACCATCTAATTCGCACGAACGGGTGTCTTTGGTGCCCGTGACCAGTGGCCGAGATGCGAGAGTTCAGCATTGAATTGGAAGACACCCATGTCCCTCCCCCACTCAAGCGCCATGTCTGTGTCTGGGCCTTTGCCGCATCAAGTCGCAAACTAGGATAGAGAGCCCACTGGACAGATCAGCCAGCGTCTTGCCAACACAGCAGCCCGCCGCTGTGCATCTCTGTACATAACTTCCTGCACATGCGACAAGGCGGCAATGGTCGGACGACCGCAGGTGTCTGATGGGAAAGCCAACCCCTCCGACGGGCCCGGCTGCCTTGGTTGCACACCCGGGTGCAAGCCTGGCATAAAAAATAGGATAGTGAGTTGCACACACTCCGTACTTCGTGCCTACCTGAGTTGAATATCGGAGGTGGTGATCTGGTACAATATCGGTACTGTGGGAGGGGGGAAGGGAGAAGAGCACGGAGAGAAGGCCAGAGCCTGGGTCGCCCGGTGGCAAGCTGTCCAACGGGGCGTTTGTTGTTGCAATAGGTAAGGAATCTCCCAGGCAGCCGCTCGCCCGCCCGCTGTTCCACAAGTATCCGTGCTGAGGTCGCGGGGGTCAAACTCGACAGGCACGCATTCACAACCGAAATGGACCCAATGTCCAAGGTTCAATCAATTTATGGTCGAGTTAATAGAATTGTACGCTCGTTTTTCACATATACTTTATAAGGTTTCATTTAAAACCACCCAATTTCGAGAAATAGGTAACTCCGATTTGTAGTAGTGAAGTCACTGCAAATATGTCCTCCGGATTGTGCGATTTCGATGTTGATGAACTAACGGGCACCCCTCTGCAGCCGAGACAGAGCGGCTGTTAATTAGAGACACTGGAGAAATCAAACAATAAGATGTCTCACCCTAGTGAACTCTGATTGGAGTATGCATCTTTCACCAGGGACAGCCTGGCAACTGCTAGTCAGCAGAGTCATCACGAACTATGGCGAAAACCCACATGTAATTGGCCGCCGCCAAGCTCGCCCAAGTGATGAGGACAGGCTGGGTATGACTGGTCAGGTAATTGCCAAAGGCAGGCTGGGTCCGTCTGAGGAACACCTGTGCCTACTGTGTAAGAGGCTTGGAATCGAAGCCACTCCTGGTAAGGATACAGCCCCAAAAATGGCATCCAACGCATTCCCTGTATTGACAGTCCGTATTCGTCGGAACGGGCAGAGTGATTAGGAAATTACGTACTTCACACGATAATAATCAGTAAAGCTTCTCCAGAAACCACACCATCGTTGGCGTTTCGTTCTTGGATGCAGCTGGTAATTTTAGGATCAAACTATCCAAGTTACAATTAGACTGTCCAAAGGGCGTCTAGGACACAAGTGTACTAATAAGATCTTCATCTCGCTCTCCCGCCCACATGCATTTTTCATAAGCACAAGTGGGCTCTGACGTAAACCCCACGAGCCCCATGGTCCAAGTAAATCCACATTAGATACCACTACGTAGTACGTCCGGACTAAGTTACCAATGTAGTAAACCGCTTGGGGAATGGCATAGAGGAGGATCACAGGGGGCTTCAATTGGCTTTGTCAAGCAGGGTGACATGGGAATTCTTGGGACTTTGAGAGTCTGGAGTCTACATGGAGTGTGGTCAGAGGGTCTCGGAACATATTACCTTCCTACGTAGGGTAGGTACTCAAGATACGGTATACGTATTTCTCAGGAAGAGTTTCGTTGGGCATGGCAAGTTAATCAGGACAACACAGCTATTTTATCTATTTATATTGGACGCTATTTCGGATCACCAAGGTAAGAAACTAATTGATTACTGTGTAGACTGCCGACAGATGAATGGCTTGGGATGACGGCCCACATGAGACACTCGAGCATCAGCTGTGTGGAAGAACAACTAGTCAATCAGATCAACCAGAGAACAAAACAAATCCAATGCTAATCAAGCCAAGGGAAAAAAACCAAATGAGCAAGGACAGCTAGCATAGCCGACAATAATCCTTGCATATGGTGCCGCACCATGCAAGGTGCCAATCTGATCCAATCAACCCATGGCGCCTCAAGCGAGCCTCGTCGACTGGAGACTGGAGCCGATGGATCGATAACTGGGGCTATAAACTGGAGAAAGCGAAGGAAGCTTTGGACATGGCTTTCTGAAATTGATGGTGGGAGAGAGAGAGAGACAGAGAGGGAGACAGAGAGAGAGGCAGTGGCCAGACACCAAGTTCTAGGTCAAGCCCATGTATTATTCCCATGGCTATTCGGCCCTCCTAGCAACAACGCTGCTCAAGACTGCCACTTAGGACTCAGGGTTGTGAAGCACCTTACTTACAAGAAACTGATGTCAATCTCTTCCAGAATTCTATCAATAGCAGTGGAGTATTAAGGGTCCAAGGCGATCCTACGGTAGTACAGGGAGTGAATAAGTATGCTGAAACCCTGACTTACGGAAAGGAAGACGGGATGTGTATCACAAAATTTCCTAGCACTCACTAAGAACTGGGAGATGCCCCCTCCAGCAGTGGCACGGAATCCGCTGCATCTCTGGGTCAAACGGGAATACTTGACCATTACATAGTACCATCCACCGTAGCGTACTTCATACCGAGGCCGGTCCGGTGGTGATTTGCGCCTACAGCTACAGAAGATTGATTCGCGCTGGGACCAAGGCTGTGGGTTGAAGGTCCAAGTGCCAACAGCATACTATACCTTGAGAGGAAGGGCTGCAGCAAGTACTCCATACTTTGTTGTTCCTCGAAATAAGCTGATATCAGGCCAACGAAGAACTGTATCAAGTACGTATTGTACGTACTGGAGAATCTGTTGGCGCCTAGGCGTAGTTTTGCAGTTGACTGCATATTGTCTGAGGAGTGCTTCTCCGGCTTCCGAAGATGCTCCGTTGACGGCGGCAGAATTTTTTTTTCCATTTTTTTTTGTTCCTTTTCGATCTTCCCTCTTCAGCCTTCCACTAGGGCATTCTTCATACTCTTGGTTAACTCCTTCTAGACAAGACATGCCACCGCACCATTTGTCCGTGCCCTGCCCTACCCTGCCCTGCCCTGGGAGTGTCGCGACGGCTTCCTTGCTAGAACAGGAGACCACCCCACCAACGGCCACTAGAGTGCAAGATACTGCAGCATCAGGTACATGACAGGCCATGGCGTGCTTGAGATGATACCAAAGTCGTCGGTCTTCTCGCGACGGAGAGTTGCAGTCGCAGTTAAAATCGTAGCCGTAGCCGCAGCCGCAGCCGAGCCCAACGCCGGCTGCCGCGGGGGCACATCCCACATTGTCATTTTGAGTCGTAGATTTTCCTCACTCTCATTGACGATTCGATCCAGTCAGCACGGAGCTCAGAAAATGATTTCATCCATGTATTCATTCATTCGGCAGGCGTTTGTAATTACAAACATGGCCGTTTTGGAGAGGATTTTTGTACGATATCAGGTACGTAAATACCAATGTACCTACTTCGCGCAAAGGTCGTGTGTGATACTATGGGGTATAAAGCCATCATAGTGGGATGGTCCCATTCAGGGAACCTTCTCCATCAGGAAACTTGGGGCCCTGGGAGTGCTCAGTGCGGCTGCGAATTGCCGTATACAGGCTGATGCCGACCTGTGACATAATAATACCTAGGTACATTTGACAATCCGCAGCTGAATGTGTTGAATGTCGCCTGTTGCCCCCGTCGCCCAAGAGCCGAATCCTCCTGTAGTCCGTCCGAGGTTGGAAGAGAGAGACATGACGGCCAAGAAAAGCATGATTGCCCAGTGAGGATCACAATAGGAGTCCGAATTATTCCACTGAACCCTACTCCGTGTGTACGTGCCTAGGGATCTTTGAGGGAAGGTTGATGAGACGTATCGACTCTCCCAGGTATTATTCTGTGCTAACTAAGTTGCTAAGGTAGTTATTTGCTACGAATGCTTGCTGCACTGTGAGCTGTCCACTCCCGCGCCTTGCTAGGGGCGTTCCTCCAATCTCAATCCTCTCCTTCCTCCCCTGCACCTACGGTGTTCCTCTTCCCCTCCTCTCCTCCCCTCTCCTCCATGCTACATAGCATGTTCTCCATGTTTCTCGTCCTTTGGTTCTCCCACCCCACCCCGTTCTGCGCCTCCACTTCATCGTGGAAAGCCATCATCAACCATCCCACTATCCGCGGGCTCCACACTTGTCTTCGTTCTTTCGTGTGGACAGCCGGTCCACAATCGCCGACATGCACACCACCATACACTCTCTCCATCGACAAGGGGCCACACGAATCCGCGATGGAACCAGGGGGGCAAGGAGCATTTGGGGGTCCCAGCGCTTGTCCAGCGATGACCTCCGACGTGGACAGCCTGCAAGGTAGTTATAAGGAGTAAAAGAATAGTAGAGCCGCGGTCATATCCTCAAATGGGCGGCAGCCGGGCTTTTGCTACGTCTTCTATCATGGGCCTCCTGAACATAACAATAGGGCTTCTCTCAGATCCAAATGCAAAGCTCCTGATTCCCACAACCAGCCAGGAACAGGAAATTAACAGGTTGACAATGAGTTGGGGAGCCACTATGAATCTCTGCCCCCCCGACCCCGGCCAGCATGACTATTCGCTTGATCGCTTGATCCCTTGCCTTCAGCCAAGCCCAGCGCAGCGCTCCAGGCCGTTCCAGTCGATGCTTGCGCCATCGTCCCACACTGTGCAGCCGAAGTCTTCATCAAATCGTGCCCGTGTCCGCGCCTCCACGCCTCGCCTTGCTGTTCTGGGCTATGTGGAGTGCCATGGGAAGCAGCAAGCAGTAGTAGCAGCAGCAGCAGCAACAGCAGCAGGTGAAGCGACCAAGCGATTCGCGAAGTCTCGGATTGACTGGCTAGATTGGCTCGCTGTAACGATACTAGGTACAGTCACAAACGGTCATCCGCCGTCACCGGGCGACTCTTCGGGGCATTTAGGGACCCCTAGTACGATGACTGCAGAGCACGACAGTGCAACCCAGCGATCCAAAAACTGATGAGAGATCAGGATCCTTAGGACCCTTGACCAGGTACATGCTTTGCAAAGTAGCTACCTGATGGAGGTATTCTCGCTCTTACTTTGGAGCTGTCCCGAACTTTGGCCGCCCTTCCCGGACACTATCCCAACTATCTCGCCATTATGATCCCAAGGGCCATCCGTACGCATACATAGTATATGCCCATAAAGGTTTAAAAAAGGGACGAGTTCCCATATTATTCTTCTGACTTAGACCTTTCCACCTTTTCCTCGCTTTTTTCGTTCGTGCGTTGGGTTGTCGAAGCAGCGACACATTTGCGTGTGCGTGCGCAAGAGCGTGCGAATCGTTTTGGCCGCTGTACCTCAGCCTCTACCGTCGCCTCGCCTCGTCTCCCTCGAAACATACCTAGTATTTCGGTGTCGGCCGCCGACGTCACCAGCAGATCAACAAAGTCGCCAGAGAGACGGCACCGAGCCCAACGAGCGAGCGAGCGAACGAACGAGAGGATAGGACTGTGAGCAGCAAAGGGCCCCCCCAGCAACTCCCAGCAGCATTACTGTACCATACCCATCTCCATTACCATTCTCATTTCCATTCTCCGACCCCCGACCCTCTCCGGGCCGACCTTTTACTTGCACAGTACTCTCCACCCACCTCAACCGTCCCCATTAAAGACGGCCTTGTCTTGGCTTGCCGACATCGACGGTTAGCGGCCATCCGAGCTGAAGCGCCTAACCCGCTTGTACGGCGCCCTCTGTTTTTGCCTTGGTCCTGACCTCCCCCCCTCCCGGGATCCTAGACGGCCCATCAAGCAGGTACTGTACTTGACTTGCACTGTACTGTACCTTGGGTACCGCACCGTACCTTAAACAACAACCCTGCATCTCTTCGCCGCCGACCTCGTTCCCTTGGACCACCCACTCCCCACCTCTTCACTCTCCCACAATTTTTGGATCTGATATCCCCACACCTCTTCTCGGTGCTTGCTTGCACACACGCCCGCCACCACTCCTCCCACCATCACCACCACCACTACCACCACTCCCAAAGAAGCCAAAGCAAGAAGCCCGCCGCGCCCCAAGGCACCCAAGGAAAAAATCTCCACCCGCCGACCGGCGGCGCACATCCACTCCTGTTTCTTGCTCCCATCAATTGGCTTTGTCTAACTTGTCCTCGAAAAGTTTTATTGCTTTCTCTCCTCCAGCCTCTTCAGCTTTCAGCGTTCCGACTCCGCAGCGCAATGATATTGTGATTGACCAGCGTGCTTGGTCGTCTCCCGTTTTCCCCGTCTTCATATTCCGTTGTTGTTAGCGTGGGATATTTTCCCCTACTTTCGCCCGCTTACACTTCGAACCCTCGTCGTTTCCCGTGTCGGATCAACACTCAGCCCTTGGATTCCCCAAGGTGACCCCTGGTCACTTGTCTCGATTCTTCGATTGCTCCGATTTACTTAACAAAAGCAAGTAATCAACCTTGCTTCTGCTCAGACACCCATCGACAGCAAGTCTGAGCCTCGTGTGTCACAGCCACAAGCGCCAACTCCAATCTTCAACCTCTATACACCACGTTCCCTCTCCTTCCCGCTCTACGCTTCTTCACCCCACACCGGAATCTCCAACTTAGCAATCGAATCCAGTCGCAATGTTGATTGACGGCGAGAAGTATGCTTGCGAGGCCTGCGTTCGCGGCCATCGTGTTAGCAACTGTCAGCATTCGGGTATGTCACAGCTGTCGCATTGTGTCTCTCCAACCGCGGGGTTGCTCAACGCCATCCCTCGACCGCCGAGCTCTTCCCTCCACCTCCTCTCACTCCACGCCTCCAAACCTGAGTCTTTCTTGGAATATTTCCTGCTGACAATACGTTTTCTTGATTCTTAGACCGTCCGCTTCAGCACATCAACAAGAAGGGCCGACCCGTGTCACAATGTGCCCACTGCCGTGCGATGCGAAAGTCGCGCTCTGCCCATGTAAAGTGTGACTGCGGCGAGAAGACTAGCAAGTGCCAACATTTACAGCCTACTGTCGAGGGCCATAAGGGTGAGCAATAATACTTCTCTTAACAGCTGACAGATTCGACTCGGAACGTTGCTTTATTGACACTGCTCTTTACAGAGACGTGCTGCTGTAACCACGGCGGTCGATGCTCTTGTGGCGGCAAGAAGGAGCCCGCACTCGATACAGTTCCAGAGTCCGACTCGGAGGGCGAGTCCCAAACAACCAGTGCTACCGGTCGCCCTCGAGCTCCCGCCCGGCGACGACGGGCCAACACAGTTCACTCTGACGGCGTTTTGACTTTCGATCAGAATGGCCACCACAAGCCCGCCCACCGCACCAACAGAGTTGCACAGAAGTGTGGCCCATACCAGCTTAACCGGGTTAATTCGGCACACAGCACCGGTAGTCTAGGCACGGATAGCATGATGCAGAAGGGCACGCGGGACCCACCAGGCAGTCGAGCTCGCGCCTCGAGCACTCGGGAACAGCGCCGAGTCAAGTCTGAGACGGCCTCCCCACTGATGAGCAGCACGCCCAGCTTTCAGAACCTGAACAGCAACCTGCCGCCGTTAGATCTGTCAGGCATTGAATATCCCCCCTACATGGCCAACAGCACGTTTGATCTATTTGGGTCTGGCTTCAACTCGGAGACCGATGCACCCATGTACAGCGCTGGACTGAGCGCTGCTTCAGTTGACTGGAGCCATTACGAGTTTTCCGACATGAAGGGTGGAAGCTTTACCCCCTCAAGCTACAGCCAGGCTGGAGCTCAAAGCTTCAACGGTCTTCTCGATTTTGGCAGCGGCTCCGAGCAGCTTCCTCACTTGGCCAACACGACATCGACCTCAGGCGATGTGTCCGAGGTGGAAGACTTGTTGACTGGGGGCGAGAGCGACTTTGACAGCTTCGGGACTGGCAGCGCCTTTCTACGACAGAACAACAACATGATGGCAGGCTCAGCCGACCTGACAAGCATTGACTACGATAGCTTTTACAAGGGTGCCGATAACGGTCCTATCGCAGGTGCGGGGCTGTCCATGGTTGAGGATGACCCGGCGTTCTGGATGCCCAACTACAATGAGGGCATCACGGCGACGATGGATGAAAGCCCCGATCCCCTCGCACCTGCTCCCATGCAAGCTCTCTGGGATATGTGAAAAATGTTTTACGGGATTATAATTTGGCGTACTGCAATACCCATGATTTTTCTTTTTTCATCAATTCGGCAAAGTAACGACAGGCGCTGGGAAATATCAAATTACCAGGACATGTCATGAAGGCGCATGGTATTCGTTTCATTTTTACGCGACCATTCACCCAAAAAAAATACGTTTTATTTATTATAACTGAGCTAGCAAGCAACTTTGCATGCTATGTCTCTCACACCATCTACTTCTCATCCCGAACGAAAACAAGACGGCAGCCAAGCACGAAAGAGGGATCGAAAATACCCCGTCATGGCCAGCGTTCGGGATCTGACGATTATGATGATGACCGCTACGTTTTTCTATCAGCCGGGATGCAACAATTGGGTGGGGTGGATGACATGCATGAAAGTATGGGGTGCTGGCCGGAACGCGGTCGGGAAGAGTCAACGATCCTGGGGGTCTGAAAGAAGACCTGCACCAATAAATGCGACAGCTCGAATGATGTCTCAGGAGGGACATTACAAGGAACCTCGTATCGAGGAATTGAAGAGATTTTTTTTTTGCGATATGCGGCGTCCGAGGCTTAAGAAGGCCCGAGCAGACAGACGTTCCTAGCCACTCCATTCACCCGCCCATTAAGAGACAGCAAGACTGATGAGATTGGGAAGGGATATATGTTGGAGGGAAGAAAGACACAAAAAACAACGGAGGAAAGATCTGAAGGGAGGTAGTGGTTGAGAAGATGAGACCACCTTTTGCGTGCACTGGAAGAGGTCAACATAAAAGGGGGAAAGAAAAGACTTGAGACCGAGACCTGGACTTTGGATTGCGCTGCATTGCACATATGATTTTCGACATAGACTTGATTGTCATTGGTTTGCTTTGTTGTTCGTTGGATGTGTCTTTTGATTTATTTTATTTTATTTTTCTTTCTCTTTTTGCTGGTCTTTCAGAATATCCATTATTTACTTTTCTTTTCCCTTTGTTTTTATTATTTTTTAAAAACTTTATGAAGCCGAATTGGTATATATACACGGCACACACCCACAATAGACATGATGATGACGGAGAGACTAAGACCAACCGAGTCGAGGTCGACGATGCCACCACCAACATAATTCTGAGCTCTTCCCCATTGCTTGCCCCTCATATGCACTGTCGTGATTCTTTTTTTTGCTTTTTTTTCAGGGTTCAATGACCGAGGAACTTCCTAGGAACGTTTCGGATGCCAAGGTTGGGGTAAGTTGGGGAAATGGGACACGATGCTTTTGCCGCCAAACCTCGGATGGCAACAGGAGAAAGGCGCGTGCGTTGCTGGGAACGTCCTCGGTCGTCCGGAAAAGCGTCGATGATCATGAATCGGAACGGATTGCCCTCTTGGAATCCTTGAGCAAGTGGTTGGATGGACGACAAGGCTGCAAGGTCCCGATTTCTCCCATGGCCCTGCTGGAGTGTGCTTGTCAGTTGACCACCATCGTATGGGTGTGTTTGTCATGTTTTTGCTTGGCTTTTTTTTTCATTGCCATGGTTCGAAGCAGCCCTTCCCGCGGCGGCTACAACTCATCCACCCACACGGCCCACCTTGCACGCCAAAAAAAAAAAAAAAAAAAAAAAAAAAAGACAAGCATCCAAGGGTCTTGCTTGATATTACAGACTACTGAATGAACAAACGATACATACACATACGTGCATACATAATCGATAGACAGGTCTGCTGTCTGGCCAGGGAGTTGGAGGGGAAGGTGGTGGGGAAGATGGTGGAGGGATCTGGGGCAACCACCGTGCGTCAGCCGCGCCACTCTCCCACATTCACTCTGTTTTTCAACGAACAGACGGAGGAGGTAGTTCAGCAAGTGAGTGGTAATTACAGTATCTACGTTTTCTATGCCGCTCGTGAAAGGCAGTCCTGAAAGAGCCAGCCTCTGGGTCGTGCGCTTTTACCCCCCTGCTTGCAAGTTTGCTGCAGAAGAGGGGGGGCCGCCTTCTTCGTGGTTGAGGGCATGCATGTCGTCGCATGAGACATGTTGGGGGTGAATGTAAAGAAAGGAAGAAGAAAGAAATCGTGAAAGGGCAAGTATGTATGGACGTCTGCCGCAGTGTGGGTACTATGGTAAGGGGAAGTGTTCTTGCAGTACCCAAGCAGATTGGTAAAATAAAATAAAATAATAATAATAATAATCTTGGCATGTAGTTCTACCTACTGCACACAAGTCATGGTTGCGCGAAAGCCACCAAGAAGAGCCGCGATCAGCGTATGTGGGTGCGTAGATGATGGGAGGATCGCTCTAGGCTTCATTAGTTGGGGGGTTTCGGAAGAAGAAAAAGAAGAGGAGGAGGGTAGGTAAAAACGAACCAAGCCAAGGGGACGAACGGAGATGTAAGATGCTGACTCCGCTAAGAGAGGGCGGGAGGTGGAGAGAGTGAGAGAGAGAGGTGCGCCCAAGTGAAGTGCCCTACGGCAGTGGGTTAGTTTGGTGAGCAGGCTGGCTTTTTCGGAGACTTGTCCTTTGAGCAACGCGGTCCACAGGACGAAGGCTAGATTTTTGTTGGCTTGTTGGCTTGTTGGCTTGTTGGCTCCTTAATGTGTCCAATACGAAGACTGAAAAGTACCTTTACCTAACCTTACCTACCTCTCTTACCTGCTTTTACCTTTGGTACTTTCGTTTGTAGGTACCAAGCTGAAATATATTAAAAGTGATGAAATGTAGGTACAGCATGTACAGTCTCTACGAAAAGGTAGGTATAATATGTATGGATGCATGCGCTGGTATTGTACGAGCATGAGCCACATGTCATGCTATATGCCCTGCTGCTACCTTGCGGGTTTCGTCCCTTGTGTTGTCCTGCGCCTCATGGCAGTAACAGTAGCATTGTGCGGCAAGCCAACTCTGAATAATCGACACAATTTCCCTTTCCCTGATTTGATCTTTATTACATATCACGAAGCAACGCTGCAGTGTGATTATAAAAAAAAAAAAAGGTACAGCCCGTACAGTACGTACATAGGTGTACAGTACAGCACAGTACCTTGCTAGGGGGGTGGGGGGGTTTTAACAGACTTTCAAACCCACCGACAACGGCCATGGCAGTAATCACTACCTATTCATAGCAGGTCACTGTATTTAGAATAACCCGTTCCCATCTGTCAGCCTGGATGAACAGAATCCCAAGCAATGTTAAGCAAAACGGAAAGCCAAGAAGCAGCTCGACCCGCCCAAAGTTCTGTCAGCGCGGACGGAGACCCTTGGGATGCGGCTAAATATGGTTAATTGTGGCATAGTATAGGGCCTATAGGGGGGGGCCCCCAAATCCTGGTGGGAAGTTCTAGGTTGGGATCTGTGGAGTCGCGCCTCTTTGCCCAGCTCCAGAGGAGTTGAAAGTTACGAAAGGTACGGAGTAATTCGTCGGCCCCCCCCTCCCCCCTTCTAGGGATCCGTACTGTACGAAAAGCTACAGAACTCTCCCACTTTGTGCTTCCGTGCCTTTCCTCCTCTCCCGCGTGCTGAAAGACTGTAAGCGCCGCCAAGATTGTTCCCCGCCCAAGGCCCGATCCCCGGAGAGGAAGGCATCAGGATGGGACAAGGCTAACTTCCCATAAGATCTTGTGCATTGTGTGCATATTTTTTTTATGACTGGTCTTGTTTCGAGAACTGTGTATTTTCTTTTTTTATTTCTTCTTTTCTTCCTGTTCTTCTTCTTTTTCTTCCTTTTCCATCCTAGTCTTATGTTTGCCCCATCTCTTCTTCCCTGCTGTAGAGTTCCAATCTGAGAGGAGATTGATTTGTGGCCACGGGGTTGGCTTTCTCTTCCTCGCTTCGGTACCGGATTGGGGGTTGGTGTGTAGATAGGTAGGTTGGTTGGTGTGCCTCTCTCCATACCTGTTCCAGCCTGCAATGCAGACTTTGATTCACGGCAAAGGGCCAAAGGGGGACGCGCGAGCTTCTCATACTGTGGAGACTTTGATGAGTCCACATCCCGTACATACATATGTACAGTACTGTGAGTACAGAGGTGGTACATGGGCACGTACATGGCACGCACGTACATGCAGACAGACATGCAGAGACATGCAAAAGGAGAGACATGCATCTTGTCGGGGCCATGCCGTCGGGAAACTCGTCGTGCAGGAAGATGAATGAATGATGGGGAGCTGCACAGCTGCGCTGGTTGACCCCGCTATGAGGTCACCTCAGTGGGGACTGGGGGGACTGGGCTCGATGTTGCAGGCCATTGTCCCCCTTGTCCGCGTCACCCTGAATCTAGCCCTTTCTTTTTGGCTTGGTGTGGCGCGTATTCTCGGGGCTGATTTTGATTTTTTTTACATTTTTTTTTGGCCTTCTTCCCGTCTCTGCTACCATTTCTGGGGGATCAGAAGTGGTATTACGTTTGGGGAAGCTTTTGTTGGTTGTCTGCCGGTACACTTTGGAAGCCCGGCTAAAAATGGACATGCTGCACAAACCCTTTTTTATTCCTCAGGGGATGGGGTAAAAGTCATCTCAAACTCTTGATTTCTCAAAGTCTTGATTGGTCATTGTAGGATTCTTATCTTATTTTGCGGTTTTTTTTTTTTTTTCTTCTTCTTTTCTGGTTGTCGTCGTGATTCCCACTTTGTTGTATGTATGGGGAGATTTAGTTATGCAAAAAAAAATGCATCTCGATTAATTGTTCAAATCTGTCCACTATAACTGTAACAACGGAATATCCTTTTTGGGGCATAACTTAGACTAAATCCCCTTATTTTCCGGTAAGTGACGATCTGCAGTAAGGTAAGGTACCTTAAGTCTTAGTTAGGTAGGTACCCTTAGGTAGTATGCTAAGGTAAGCAAGCTATAGAGTACGCCAAAGTTACTGTAAGAAGAGATAGGAAGTAAGAAGAGAAGGGGCAAAATAAATAAACAGACTTTCGGGGTGGAAAAAAAAAAATTGAAAGGAAACGGCGGATGTTACCAAGCATGACACCGTGAAACAATCGAAGGAGCGAAGGGGCGAACAGCGAGATGGAGCAGGTACTGTGGGAGAAGGAAGGAGGGGGGGGACAGGAGCGGAGTGGTTGAAAGTGGTGCAGGCAGGTGGGCAGAGTGGGGGGACGACCCGGAGCCATGTGAGCCGGACGATGCTTGGCTTGGAGCCGGACCCGGGCCGGAGCTTTGTACTCATCGGCATTGCCCTTCAAGGAAATTCACTACGAAAAAGAAAGGGTACGTAGTAAAATCGTTAACAAAGGGACAAACGAAAAAGAAGAAAAAAAAATAAAAAATAAAAGAGGTACAAAAAGAAACCCACATTCCATGTATAATCATATCCAAGTATGACGTTATTTTGAATACATTGAATATTTATAAGGAAAAAAATATTTGGGAAAGAGGAAATAAGAGTGCAAGAATAAGAGATGGGATATACAAGGGTAAGATGCCGATGAGGGGGCGTATGTGACAGATTGGGGCTCAGCCGTATTTTGTGAAGCTATTCACAAGGGAGGGGGAGGGGGGGCAAGGTATCCATCAGCCAACTTTCTGGTACCATGCGCAGTTGTTCTGTCCAACGCTGTACAGTTAGTACTAACACTTCACGCATGATCAGACGACATCCTCTAGTTTACGTGCATTATCGTACTTTTTTCTTTCTTTCCTTTTTTCCTCCTCAATCTAAACCACTGGGGATGGGAGGAGAAACATGTGGCTAAACTCATTTGACTTGGCCTATTAGTGTTCTTTTTTTTTTGGTGTTCTTCTTCTTGGAGGGACGGGAAAGTGGCTACCTCTCACACTTCTTCACCGCTACATCGGCATAGCCCATACCGTAGTTCCTCCAAAAAAAAGCCAAGCCTTATCATCATCAGGTTTGAGCATGATTTGATAATCAGATCACAAGGCCTCGTGGGGTGGTGTGCGTGTAAACTGTATCATACATCTACACTCTACACTCTACTCCTCACAATGGTGCTCATCATCATCGTCATCCACATCTGAGGGTCCCGCTGGGCTTCGTGTGCTATTGGTTTCCGTGTCCATAGGAAGTAACGAGCTTACCGCCGCTCAAGTGACCCAGAATCTCAGAGTTTGAAGTGGGTGTTGTAGGTTAGTGCTCAAGCAGACGGCTGACGATGAGCACCAGTGGCCTTCATCATCAAACTCATTCTCGCAAGTTAGCCAAGTAGAGTCATTTACTACCCTATGCTCAGGACTTTTGATAGACTCCCTATGATTATATGTATCATAGAAAGGCAAGGTTCCACCAGTCAACGGCAGCCATGCCCAAAGAGCCATATATAACATCATTTCAGAAACCAATACAGCCTTGTCAACGGTGGGAGGACCAACTGCTTCAGAGTTTCACCCATTTTGTCAACTATAGACTTCACCAGTATTGATATCATAAGGTGCATGATATACTGTGGTACAAGACAAGATTAGATTAAGTTATATCTGACCCATTGTCTGATAGTTTCTCCAAAAACAAACACCGTTCACTCCCCGCCCCTCCAAAAGCGCTGAGGCCTATTAGTAGTTCCTGACCTGGTTACGGTCATATTGTTATACAGAGTTACATCAGAATACAATTCCGTCCTCGTCACATTGGGCATGTCCCATCACCAATAGCACTAACAAGCCAAGAGCCGCTCTTACTCAAGTGCTCTTTTTGCAGTCCGACTTCATTCAGCTCTTGCTCTGTCCCTCCCGTCTGTCAGCCGTATACCACCTCGCTCTTCGTTCTCTTAAGCTACATCTAGATATCCTGACGCGAGCGAGGGTCCGAACGTGATTTCTTCTCCTCCCGGCGCAATACCCTCATGCGCCGTGGCTAAATCTGCGAGGTGCTGAAGGCCTTGACTAGCCGTGGCTTCCACCGACGACGTGGGGCGCATCTGATCTGACAATTTGTCCCTGACACCATTCCAGACGTCTCCGGGCTTTTCGATAACATCTCTGATCAACTGACTGGCTTCGTCCCTTGAGCTCTCAAGTTTGACAAGCTTCGACAAGGACATGGCTACCAGCGATGCAAAGTGATTTACCAAGGGAGATCGAAGATGCGTGTTTGCGAACAGAATATTAATCTGCTCCTTGGTAGGCCACAAAGTCTCCGACGGTGATGCTCCAGGTGTTAGGAGCGTGACCAGAAGCCGGCAGTGCCAGTACGCTAAATGCACCAATGGATGCGATGCCGGCTCGATGTGCGCCGGTAAGTCTTCACGGTAATTTTCTATGTAGTCGTTCAAAATGGCCGCCATTGGCTGCTCTGTTGTCGACGACCCTGGCTGTAGGGTCGATACGACGTGCGAAACTCGGTTCAGGAGTTTTGACAAGCCTATGTGCAGTTGTGTTAGAACTTAAGTCAAACTATGGATATCAGAGGGGAAGGGAGGTGAGGTCAGTCAATACTTACGGACTAGATAGAAACACACGTCTCCCAACATGTTTTCTAGGTTGGGAGGCGCGACAACGCTGCTATCTGGGATGTGCGCAGGCTTTCCGGTTCCCGCGGCATACCATCGATCCAGAAGAATCAGTGACCACCAGATGCGGACACATAGTTGGTCGTCTGAGTCCTGCTCAGAAGCCGACTCTATAGGAGCATACCGCCAAAGCTTCATCTGGTTTGCCAATGCAACCGCCCGTCCAAGAAGAAACGGCAGTGTAGACGATGATCGCCAATCTGCGTCCACAATAAGTAGTAACAGGGTTTGTGCATGCATGATATTGGCTACTTGAGAGTAAGACGTCTCGGCACCCTCCCACTCGTTGAGGAGGGAGTTAGCAAGTCTGACATCGCCGGACGACCCCGCTACTGCTGAGAGGGCGTTGAGAAAAGCGATCCGCAGGGTGGAGGGGCACTGCAAAAGCAAATCTTCCAGCCTAGCTTTGCTTCTCGGTAGTATCGGGTACACAGGTTGAATATTTGATAAATAGCTAGACGAGTATGAGCGTGTGATAGTTACGGGTTAACAACCCGGAAAAAAAAGGTTGCGTGCGCTCACCTGTGCAGGATCTCTTCATCGATATCAGGGAACTCATCATCGTTGGTCATTGTGATATCCATAGTTGCGACGGGTGGTTTTGAAGGAGTCTCATCCGCCTTGATTGCCGATGGTTGGGGAGCCAGTGAGCCGGCAGTGTAAGGAGCAGCGTAACTATCTGAACCCGCCGACGCCTGCAGTGAGCGATGCTCCGAGCCCCAAGGCGTCTGCCGTGTAGTGCCAGGAGTGTTAAACTCGCCTGACATGGTCGAAAATGGTCGCTTCCGGCTTGCATCTTCCTGGATATGGTTCTGTCTGGGTCTTTCTGGAGCAAAGAGCCTATCAAGGTCATCCTGGTTTAGACCACCGTCTGATTCAAGCTTGTTCTCGATGCTATGGATACGATCTGCAAGTTCCTTGATATATCTGATGCGATGTTAGTCACAGAGGAACAAAAAAAAGAAAGAAGCATAATGAATCATACCCTTTGCTGGGACCTCGCTTCTGTGGCACCCGGCTGAACAAGCACCGGATGTTGGATCGCGCGCAGCTTGAACATGGACTTTCTCCCGTGTCGGACTGTGCATCACACTTGATCTTTTTTCTTCGGCACTCGTCACATGCACGTGAAACCTTTGACCGCTTCCTCGGAGGCACACTATCTATTGGAAATGATGGGTGCATTGGGGCCTGCACGGCGAGTGGCATGCCATGGGGTACCATAGAGTCAGTTGTTGGTGTCTCTTGCACATATGATGGTTGCGGCTGTTGCGTGTCGCTATCAGGGTGCGGCATGATACTGCGGAGACTGGTGTCTTCTACACTGATATTGGAATCAGGACCAGACATCATGTTCGCCCCAGCAAGGCCCCCGCCAAGCTGAGCAGCTAGTTGAAGCTCCTCCAGATTGGGCGGACGCGAAATAACATGATGCTGAGGCGTCGCAGGTTCTTGAGGCAAAGCGCCTTGCTCGTGTTCCTCTACTTGCACCTGCCCTTGGTCCGGAATGTGCTGATCCCGGTGGTCTTGATGATCCAACTGGGGTTCGACTTGTGCGTCCACTTGAGAATCGGCCTGAGACTCGACTTGGTGGTGATGGTGATGGTGTTCGACTGGATGAGCAACCTGGGTATCGACCTCAGGCTCAGGTACACCATCGCGAGCGGTAGAATTATAGAAGGGACCAGCATCCATTGGTTCAGCGCTGGGGGAGGGATAAGATATGGCGTTCTCCGCCTCGTCCTTTAGGGTGCTCATCGCAGCGACTTTCAGGATTTGCGAAAAATCATTCACGATGCACCTATTTTTCGCTGGTAGATGATAGCGCCGACAACGACAACGAGTTGTATGTATTCGAGCGTGAATGCGCAGCTTCTTTATTGAGTGCCTAGCTAACGTGAACGTTCGACTTATTCGTGAAGCTAGTCGCGACGCGACTATTCAAGTCACTAGGCAAAGACCTTATTAGCGGAGGGCTCGACATGACGATGTTGTGATGCGCGGGCGCGACAGCGGGATCAAGAGATGGTAGAAAAGTATTGGTGTAGGTTTTGACGCGACGGCATGAAAATGTGTAGATGTTATGCAGCTGCATCTGGTGATGGGGACTTACCCGACGCTTTCCTTTGGGGTTTTCGGAACGAGATAATGCGATGCGACAGCGACTCCTCGACGGAAGAGGAAGAACTCGGCCCCGATGACTGCTTTTTGTGTGGGTGTTTTGACCTTGAGCATCACGGAGAAGGAAGAATTTTTCGGGCGACTGATGGAAGCCAGTTGACCCACTCCTTCTTTACGTTGGAGATGAGTCAGCGATTTCTTGCTATTGTCTTGGTGCAAGTGCATCGAACCGAAATGGACCATCACCAAGTATATTTATCATATAGTTTATCCTCGAAAGAAAGCGCCGAAAATTTCGGTGATTCAAATGTAATCAATCACTTGATAATACAAATGATTTGCAAGAAAGCAAGCATCTTATTATCTTCAACTACTCCCAGCTCGACCCTGAGGCCAAGTAAGGTACCTAGAAAATAGAGCCAAGCCCCATGTAGCCACATCGAGGCGCTGAGTGACGATTGGAATATGATGGCTAGCCTCTCGTGCTTGGCAAGATATTGCCACGGGTAATATTTCTGAAATATTATACGGGATGGTTTATTATATACCTCTTTGGAGAATACAGTACTTTCATAGATACACGATTTTCAAACCCGCACGTTTTTCGCATACAAGGCCCCGGTTCCTCATGATGGCAAGTTACAAAAGGGGCTGTGAATACAGGCCATGTAACCGGCTATCTCTCCGAGAGAATATGATTCTTTCCGGTCTGGTCGCCATGAGATTAAGAAACAGTTGCTCGCATTTTTATATTGAGCAAGAGAACTACCTGCTTACAAGTGTGTCTCTGTTGACAAGCAAATGGTGTTAAGACTACGGCTTGCTGGTCAGGGGACGACTTCGAAGTACCCACCGAGTTTGTATGTACTCAGTGGGTAGGATAGGCGTGAATGTGTCAGAATATGAGAGTTATCCTTCATAATTAGCATGTGCATCTTGATCATTGGGCCATGGTAGATATAGGTATGGTCTCCCTTTGTGTCTGGTAGAGAAAGCATTTCCAAGCAAACTTCTAATTTGGCAAGACTAGAGTACATTGGGAGCAGAAGCTATTAGGTTCGGACTCGATCGTATGAGGTTTTCATATTAGTGTTTGGGCTTTTGTACAAACCCTTCAAATATGCGTCATTCGCAACTGGCAAGGTTGCAGACTACTGATTAAGTATGCGTTAAAGCGTGCGTATCGAGGGAAAAAAACAGATGTTGAGGTTTGAATACTGCATTACAAGTGCAATAAGCGTTGTAAATGTTGGTTTCGTATTTGAATCGAATCAAAGAACGAGCTCCATGTTTATGAAATTGGGCTATCTCGGAGAGTGTCGATCAAATCCGACAAACGACGGCTGTTGGGCACATTATTGCTTGTTGATTTGATTGCGTGCAGTCGATATGCGTCCACGTAATTATTTCGACGACGTTGGATTGGATGTCGACTTTTCGGACCTCATATGGAGGGGGTTATTTTTAGCACCGGTGTGTCTTCGGCAGCTCATCGGCGCTGATAACGGTATGCACGGTACTGGGCTTCCGAAAGGCACTCGTAGGGCTACTAGTTATCTATTTGAACAACTACGTACTCTGTAGTTGTACGTAATGATTGTTTGTCCATATTAGTCTCACTGTGAAGCCACGTTCCGGTCACGGAGGGATGTCGGATCAATTTATCGAACTTAATTACTGGCACATGCATGCGCTGAAAAAAAGAAATCGGTTCCGCGTGTGATAAGGGTACCTCTATGCTAAGATTACTGCAGTCGACTTGCACAATTACTAGACAAGACACGAGAAATGAATCAGCTGTGCTTAGGTGATTATTAAGTCCGGCGGCATCGAAGGAGCAGGCGGATTGCTGGACGTGCCATGGAATGATCAGAGCGGAGGGATGAAATGTTCCAGCTTGATTTGAAGAGCTGAGGAGTCGAAGATGGACCGTCCCCCACTAGAGTCAGGGAAACAGGATCGACACTTGGCGCCCGGATCCGCGGAAAGGGTTTTTTATTGGGCTCTGATTTTATTAGTTACATAGCATGTCATGGAGCGGTGGTCCGGTGTCTGGGTCAGTGATTGATTCATAGTTGTCACAGTGGTTCGATTATCATGTCTCATTGTTTTCAGGGGCTACGGGGCGCTGACGAAGAAAAAAAAAAGAAAGGTTCGAGAGAAAAGGAAAAAAAAACAAAAAAGCAAAAGAAAAAGAAAGTAACCGTCACATCATGAGTTTTGTAAGTCTCAGCGAGAAGAGTTATCAATCCTAGTAAGACTCTGGCGGGCGTTGAGAGCCACTACTTGCTTCTTCTCGAAGGGCAGGCTAACTTCTTAAAGAGCGAAGCCGCTCGAAGTTCTTCTCCGTGCTCCCACTGTCTCCTGATGATGCGGCGGCTCCGACAACAGACTAATGAAGTGGCTTGTCAAGGACATGCATCAAACTAGGTATAGCCTTGATGGTGCGATGGGATTCGCCTGTTTTTTTTTTCTTTTTCTTTTCTTTTCTCGTTCTTTTTTTTTTTTTTTTTTTGTAAAAGAAATCTTTGTTATTCCCGTAAAACTGCAGGGTGGTCCATTACGCGCGCCATTGACCAGAACCGCCGTGCTTACGAAGTAGAAGGCAGACATGGGGGAAGAGGAGGCGGCGCTACATAGTTATTAGTTAGCATGGACCCTTATCATCCATTGCCTACCTTAGTTTAGGAGCATTCGCCCGAGATTCCGAGGTGAAGGGAGATGCTGCTAATCTGTAGTGGGGGGAGAAAACAATTGAGAGACCTGCCGGCTTATTTTATTGCGGACTGATTGTCCTTTCTTTTTCCCTTCCCAGAGTTACAGTGGACCGCAAGAGGGAAGAAATCTAGCCGATTGACCCCTGAAAGGGCCGTTTCATGGAGGTCCCCGTAGAGAAGAACTGAGGTGGACTTGCAGGCGCCCGAACCACAGTTCAATGGGTGGAGAAAAATATCATGGACTTTGGGTAATTGTTGGCAGTATCGATGATCAGACTCGTGAGAGTTGTCTGATGGCTGTGACTAGGAAGTCCGCGCACTCTCTCCCTACATAGATAGCATACCCAGGTACCTCGTGTACAGTAAGACGGTCGGTCCTGAGTTCGGTCCCTATGTCCGGCAGGTGGTTAAATTGTTTGGTCCTCTCACAAGGCCCTTTCATAGGCTTCCTGGCTAGCGCGCGGCAAGTTCCAGCGGAGGCGCCGGGGTTGCTCGCTGACTAGGTAGCAAATCGCCGACGTGCATGGTGGCAGCAGAAACGTGATTATGGCGCGGTGTTGGTGGTTGGTGCCTTTTTCTGATGGAGTACGTCACTCGGAGGACCTTCGGCGGCGGGCTGGCTCTTTGTTTTCTCCCCGTTCCACTATCGCATTCTTTTTTTGATGGAGCCCAGTCTTGCCAGAGCCCATTTTCTTTGCTTTGTCGCCCCCGTCCCTGGGCCGTTTGTTAGTCCATTCTACAGACGCGGTATAGCATACCAGTCCCTACCCATTAACCAACGGGTCCTCCCTTTCTACCTCACTCCACTGTGGGTAAAATGACGAGGTGACGGAGGAGCCACGGATATGTAACTTAACTTGCTACATAGCATGTAGTGCGGATACCGGATACTACGCACGTACTAACGTTAGGAGCACCGAAGCTTAGGTAGTTGGCAATCATGGTCCAGGTATGGAGAACGCATGTAGGCACGAACCATTTTCTCCTGTCTTATTCAGTCTCGACAGGTGCCGAATCTGGAATCTCATTTAATCACTCGTCCATTGGCCGTTTCTTCCGCTTTTGCCGCCCCCCTTCCTGTCCTGATACTTGCATCTCATGCTTCGGTACTTGCTCCCCTCTTGATAAGCTCCCGCTTCCCTCGTCAAGAGATCCATATCATCCCCCTCACTCCCCTCCCTAGTCTCATAACTCTAATACTCTTCTCCGATTTTTTGGAATATGTACACGTGTGACCCAATGGATCTTCTCTGACAACGTTCCCATCGCTGTTCCCGCAAGGATAACATTCGAGTCAGGGCCCTGATGACACCCGAAGCATTCGTTTTTCTTTCTATTGTCCACGTCGTCACCGACGCCATCTTTGGATCTTTGTTTTGACCCTATTCGCCTGGAACTTTTTGGGGCTTAGCTGAGCGACATACTTACCACCATGATGCTCAGCATGGACGTTATGAAAGTGAGGGACTGGAGCTATCTTGAAGACCCCCCTCAAGATATTGGCCCTGCTCGACATCTCCTTGAAGTGTACAGCAAGATCCCGTACGACAACCTTGATGAGCACTTGCGTCGTGTTGTAAGTTATACCTCCGTGACTGTTGCGGTTGATCTTTGCCCAATAGCCCCGCGCTTAGGCTTCTAATCATGATCTGATCTAACACCCACTGCCACAGCGAGAGAAGGCATGGTGTATTTCACAATACCCTTGCGTTGGGCGGTGGAAATTCCTTTACATTCCTGATCCTCAGGACCCTCGATATCAACAGGCACTTTTTAGACTCAATGTTGGCGGCTCTCGTGATGTTCTCCTCGACCTTGGCTGCGGTGTTGGCCAAGTCATTCGCCAGTTCCGAGCTGATGGCGTGCGAGGTTCTCAGCTCATTGGTACCGATTTGCAGTCGAAATTCATCGACATTGGTTACGACCTCTTTCAAGATCGCTCGACTCTTGATACCACCTTTGTTGCAGGCGACATGCTGGATCCCGACGACAGACGACTTGAGTGTCTCCGGGGCAAGGTCACGATCATCCATGCCGGTAGCTTTTTCCACCTATTCAGCTGGATCCAACAACTCTACATTGGCAAACGCCTAGTCGAATTTCTCAAGCCTGGAACGAGGAATGCCATGCTATACGGCCGCCAAGTCGGCAGTAACAACCCTGGAACGACCACCACTAATACTCGCTCATCCTATCTTCATAATCAAGAAAGTTTTCAACTTCTCTGGGATGAGGTAGGAGCGCTTACGGGAACTCGATGGCAAGTTCAGCTTGAGCCGACGGGGGAGCCAGCTTCAAAATTGCCAGGCTACAACGACAATGCGTTCCCTGTCAATTTCACCATTTACCAGGTGTCATGAGCTAGGTCGTTTTCCCTGACTCGAGAGGAATCTTTCCTCGGTCTCTATCACCTCGGCATCGTGACGATTACTCTGTCGCCCCTCCTTTGGCGCCCCCTTACGGATGAATGCCAGGGTGTCCACGAGATGAAGCTTATTAATCTGGACCTCCATTCCCTGCCGCGCAGGGTTCACATACGACCTCATGCGACGTCAGACTGCCTCCGCTAGCACATGGCGACTCCGACATGACGAAAAAAAAGCACAGGTTATTTGAGTGTCTTTCATCTGGACTTTTGAGAACAAGATCAACCAAAAGAAACATCTCCTTTCCTATCTGGACGTTCTATACGAGGCATTCGGAAATCGTCATGCGGCGGTCTGGAATCCTTGCAGGGGCTCGGTTTCAGCCAACCGGGTGCATCGGGTTTTTGCTATTCCCTGCACGGGTATCTTAACATCGCTCTGCATGTCCACGCGTCTTAGCCCCGTACGGCCTAGGCCAAAATCACCCTTTATCCCCAGCACTGATTGACTGGGCATTTTATCTCTTTCAACACCAAGAGACTTATTTTCGCTTTTCATGGCGCATTGGTCGTCATGAAAGACTCTCATGCCATGGATAATAAAACCCTGGTTGAGTCCCTTTCAACACATGAGAACTCTATATGCCTGTTTTCGGCGACTTTATGGCCTAGTCGCAAAGCAACGACATTGTGCGGAACACTCACAACACAACACACACCGATTTTACGACTGTATGTGACACTACAATGCAATCAAGCATCTATTCTTTGAGTAAATTTATCACGATTATGAGGAGTTGGGAGCATTTAGACATATTACATATTCCTTCGAGGACTGGTGGGCGCATTATGGAACCTAGATGCAATAAAAAAGAGGGAATACACTGTTGGGTAGGTAGATACAACAAGGAGAGACCCCAAAAGAACTAATTTCACCCATGACCATTTCCCAACGGCTTTATCGCGGCCTAACTAACTGCTATCCCAATTTTAAAGTCTGCGTGCAAAAGTGTGTGTTGCAAAATTGATATAACTGATTTATTAACGTGCAGGTCTCCTCAATCTTATCGGCGACCTAAATTTCAAGATTCCGCCGAGAGATTTACGTATCCCATAGTCGTAAGGGTGAACAGCCGCAATTTTAAGGGGATGTGGGGATTGAGCGATCGCTTTGCAGATGCTATCTCGACAGTTCAACACAGCGTATCGGAACTAGAGTAAAGAAGGAGTGAATCCAACCAGACGTTTAATAAGCAACATGACATCAAATCAATCAATTGTGCCTTAGTATGGCCCTCCAAATATCTATCTGGTAATTACTGAAGCTTTCGTCTCATTGAAGTTCATTCAAGAAAATCAGTTGGTTTGGAGTCACTCCTTTGAACTGCAATGTGGCGTCCCTTATCTTATCAGGCCCTCAACGGATGAATGTCGGCTAAACACTCAGCTCATTGCCCCTCCATAGCTTCTGGACTTGGTCATTTCGCGACATTGCTGCATTGAGACAGTCTCTATAACTCTTCCAAACCTGTCGGCATCCTTTAGGTCCTTAAGCTTCTCTCTGCAGACGGTATACTTTTTGCCTACGAGGCGAAGGTGGTGCCCCTGCATTCATTTCCCATAGCTATGCTCCGCGGAGGATGTATATTCTGCCATCATGGACGGAGATTGGGATGAGGTATGCTGAGCCCGACACTGCATCGCGATGCCCCGCGACTTCACTTGACGTTTTGCAATGCTCCCACCAAGAGCGCATCTAGACTGCGAGATATTTTCCATGTTCTTCACAAATGGCAAAAACTTATATGTTCTGACATTCATGCTCTCTTCCTTCTAGGTTGTCCGGGTTCACTTTCCGCCGCCCGGCGTGCACGCGATGCCCACACCCGTAACGACTATGACCTTTGATACCTCACAAGAACTACTTTGGACCGGCAATGACTATGTATTTCCTAGCCTTGGAAAGCCAAACCCCATTACTCAAAATCTTGGCGCTCATATGGATACTAGGGGCGCGTAACATCCTTCTACGGCACTGAACTTCAACGATATACCTCCTTCAAAGCTCATTTGACTCCCGACGGCCCCGTCCGCCAAATCCTAGTCAATGAGAAAGGCGTAGTGGTACTTGGATCTAAAGATGTTCATATGGCGATAAGGAGGGGGCTGCCAATATGGCATATCAAGTATGCGCGAGAATTCTACCTCGATGTTGCTGGCGACTGACTGGTGTGAGAAATGATGATATGAAAGATTTACGATGCATGAGCTTTACGTCAAAGGGAACTACCGAAATAATTGCCGCCGGTCTGCAGGATACGATGCTTATTATCGACCTCATCAAGGGTGATGTCGTTAAACAAGTTTGACAGCCCCCATGGTCTGGCCGGTTTAGCTATGCTAATAACGCATTCAGGTACCAACTGAACACCAGTATACAATCATGAAGCGAGGGCGCTACATCTGCGCTGCCACTAAGAACGGCTCGGTCAATCTTTTGGATCCGATCACCTTCGCTGTCATTAAATCTTGGAATGCGCACTCGGCATTAATCAATGATATGGATGCGCAGCACGATTTCATCGTAACTTGCGGCTACTCCCTCCGACAAGGCCAAAATTACATGCTAGACCCTTTCCTCAACGTCTTTGACATTAAGAAGATGTCATCGATGCCTCCGATTCCTTTCCCTGCCGGCGCTGCCTATGTGCGAATGCATCCCCGCATGTTGACTACCAGCATCGTGGTGTCACAGAGCGGCCAGATTCATGTGGTTGACCTTATGAATCCGAACACAAGTAACGTTCGTCAGGCCAATGTCCTTACATATCTTAGCATGTTTGAAATAGCACCGTCTGGCGAGGCTATGGCCCTGACAGATGCTGAGTGCCTCATCCATTTATGGGGTTCCCCCACTAAGCTTCACTTCGTGGATTTGCCAACACCCATTGAGTTTGCGACTCCTGAAGAGCCTCTTCCTAACATCGAATGGACATCAGAGACGTAAGGAGACGGCCCCTGTTTAAACGCATGCTTGCTAACGATGTCAGACCCCTCAATACAATTGGAATGCCTTATTATCGAGAAATGCTGGCTTCGGCTTGGCCAGATATCGCATATGATGTTGGCGCTCCTCCTATTAAGTACGATGCTCAGTTTCTTGCGGGACTCAAGGCTACCGAGTTTGGTCTCTATGGCAGGAATACTCGCGGTCTTCGACGCAACCAGGTTGAGGAGACACGGAACCTAAACAAATCAGTCAACTCTGGTCTCAAAGCTCCCAAATTTCTCAGCGAGAAGGCTCGAGAACTTGCAACTTCCACGCTAAATTCCTCCGATGACAAAGCAGATGAGCTTGTCAGTCCTCTCGCGGATATGGAGATTGAGAGTAAAAAATCCGAGGTCCCTGTGATGTATCGAAATGTCGAGATCAAGTACAGCAAGTTTGGCGTGGATGATTTTGACTTTGGGTCAGTATATTCTCGCCCCATGAGAGGTTCCCCGACTAACTTTGCCCAGCTATTACAACAAGACTCGATATTCTGGCCTAGAGATTCATATTTCAAACTCCTATGCCAATTCTCTACTGCAGATCATGCATTTCACCCCTGTAATTCGAAATCTCGCTCTCCAACATGCTGCAACCGCGTGCATAAGCGAGATCTGTCTATTATGCGAACTTGGCTTCTTGTTTGACATGCTTCAAAAAGCAGACGGGTCAATTTGTCAAGCAACCAATCTGTTGAAGACTCTCAGTAGCCATCCTCAAGGTAAGACTATCTGAAACATATATTCAAGCAATCTACTAATTAATGTAGCTGGTCCTCTGGGTCTTCTCGAGGAAGATCCCCACGGCACGACGCTCAATGTCATGTTGCAAGGATTAACTCGATTTCTTCTGGACAAGATCGTCCAGGATCACAAGTCCATTAACCCAAGCTCGTCCGCCATGGAACAGGTAGGTATCATTATTGTCCAGTTTTATTGTTGACTACTGATCGCGTTTAGGTTCTGGCCACATCTGCTACCAGTTCTATTCGATGCATAAGCTGTAGGAGTGAATACACAAGGCCTGGCTCAACATTTGTGAACGACTTGCTATATCCCTCTATTGTACGTCCAAGGCCTATCTCTGTATGGTCCTGAGCTAATCTAGTACCAGAAGTCTGGGGGGAGGACCGCAAAGATGCCACGAATTACCTTTTCTCAGGTTTTGAAGAATAGTGTGGAAAGAGAAACAACTTCAAAGGGGTGGTGCAGCAGATGCCAACGATACCAAACAATTGCTACTAGGAAAACGATTCACAGCATCCCAGCTGTACTGCTACTAAATACCGCTATCACAACCCAGGAACAGCGGATGCTATGGTCGACTCCGGGATGGCTTCCTGAAGAGATTGGTGTCATTGTGGAACAGGGCCAGTTCTTCTGCTATGAGGGCGAGGATCTAAAACTGCACTTGCAAAGGGGCATGCATAACATCACAGTCTATTCTCTTATCGGCATGGCTATCAACATCGAAAGTGGCCAGACACAAAAATCTCATCTAGTGTCCATGGTTAACGGTATGTTGCCTCTTAAAAATGAAAAGCTGCTATCTCCTTGAGTCTAATAGGCATACAGTGGCCCATGCAGAACCGGAAGCACCGGGCGAAAGCCAGTGGCATCTCTTCAACGACTTTCTGGTACGATCTGTCAGCACTGAAGAAGCCTTAACTTTCAACACATCGTGGAAGATTCCTTCTGTTGTTGCTTTCCAGATGAAGGAGGCCAACAACAACCTCGACACAGACTGGAAGAAGAACATTGACACATCGATTCTATACCAAGATCTCAGGTACGGAAATAGAACGCAGCTTGACCTGGGCGTATCACTAATAAATTGGCCAGCACCAACCCGAATTCTGAGATTAAAACCTATCGAACACTGACTCCTGAAACCGAAGTTCCTGGGCCAGAAACCATCATTGCACTAGATACAGAGTTCGTCGCAGTCCGTCAGCCTGAGATTGAGATGAACTCCGATGGTGAACGGGAGACCATTCGGCCTATAGTTTACGCGCTCGCTCGTGCTTCTGTCGTGCGTGGCCAGGGCGAGTACGAGGGAACACCCTTCATCGACGACTATATCTCGATTCGGGAGCCCATTGTAGACTACCTCACATCTTACTCTGGAATCACGGAACAAGATCTGGATCCTCGGGTCTCAACACATAGCTTACTACCTTTGAAGCTGGCATACAAGAAGTTGTGGATTCTTCTGAACCTGGGGTGCAAATTTCTCGGCCATGGACTGAAGCAAGATTTTCGAGTCATCAACATCCACGTACCTAAATCACAGATCATCGACACAATCGACTTATTCTTCCTTCAATCTCGATTGCGCAAACTTTCGTTGGCGTTCCTAGCATGGTACTTGCTCAGGGAAGATATTCAGATGGAGACGCATGACTCGATCGAAGATTCACGAACAGCTCTCAAGCTCTACCGAAAGTATCTTGAATTTCAGGATGCGGGAATTCTTGAGGCGATGCTCCAAGATATATACCGTGCCGGTCGAGAGGTCAATTTTAAGCCGCCACGCAAGGAGGATACGCAGATTCCCAGGAGCGATACGCCTCCTCCACTGCCCATGGATGGGACTGGGGTGCCAACCACACCGGTCCGACCCATAGTGATAGGACAGCCTGGGTCGGCTTTTGGAGGAGGCTCTAGCTGGACACCGGGCAAGGCATCCCCTCTACCGTAGGAAGATGTAGAGCTGTGGCCAGCTTCGCGGTGGTCGAACAGATGCTGAACGCCAGGCTATTTTGAGTCCACGCCCACGTTGAGGCTTGTGTACTCGTCATTTAAATAGCACACTATGTATAAGAATAGCCCGAAATGATTCTTCGTAGTTACTGAGGTCATAAGGGCATACACAAAATACTATGATATTAAATTATTTCTCTACGCTGAGTCGGGATTGGGATTGGGATTAGGATTGGGACTGAGACTCTTATTCACATCAGATCCTTCGCTCTTTCCGAATGGGCCGCTGGTGCAAGTTCTCACGCTGCACATTATATTGACTATCTGTAGCCTACTGTAGGAAGGAACGACGAAGCTGGGGAGTGAAGATGGAGGTGTCGGCGAGTTGGTGACTTGGAGTTGACACTTACAACACGATCCATCCTCATATCCTCATCACAATCTCCTACTCTCCTCTCAATGCGTGTTTCTGTTATAATCCTGCTCATCAACATCAACCCTAAAACTGCCCATATGGGCCAATAAAACTTCTGTCACTCGTTACCAGGCTTCCTTCTCAGTCCCTCAGTCGGTTAAATCGATAGCATGGATGGGCCCTCCGACAGCAGTCACCTGCTTCCCAAGCTCTCAAGGCTTCTCACATCGCCGACCCAAGCCGGTGCCATCCTTTATCCAGAAGATGTCAAGCATCATCGTTTGTGCGAGACAACTAATGAGGAACCTGAGAGCGAAAATGCGATCAATCGAATTGAGCAAGGCTATAGGACTTTCAATTTTGACCTCCCAGCCTATAGATTGGAGCCTCGATAGTCCCAGAATTCCCTACGAGTTAGTCGAAAGGAAATTCGACACTGGGGATCCTTCAAAGCCACAAACGTTACACGATGGAAAGGGTCGTGCCAAGCTTTGTAGAACATCGGCACCAACCGTCTCTCCAAATACGAACACAGACAATCCGTTGACACCCTCGTTGGAAACCATTCCTGACGAAGCTTTTGCTGAACTCGCATGTATTATGAACATGATCCGGGATACCGAGTTAGAACACCTTGCCCAGGATCAAAGCAGTAATTCTTCGCAAAATTCGACAAGCGACGAGTCTAGTGAGAACTTGCAGTTAGTTGACCACGGGTCTTTTCGCAATTCTTCAACGGAATTACATCGAAAGTGGAAAACAAAGTCCTATCTCGAGTTTGCTTCTGAGCAAGGAGCTGTAAATCTTTGTGAGTCGAAGTCAGTTGATAATGAATCCTTGAGAAGAGTCACCTCCGGAAGCAATATACGCCTCAAAATTGATATGAATGAAACACCAAAAAAGACCTTTAGCTCTTCAGTGGTTTCTCCTCTTTTGAGGGAGGATTCCTACTACATCATCAATCCTCAGCTGGCTGGGTCGAGTTACTACGTGGAGCGAGTTGCCGGCGATACACACATGACTGATGGGTTCAAGATCAGCAAGGCTCAAGTGAAAATTGCTACATGTGAAACGGGGATTCTTGCTTTTACCATTTCAACTTCTGGAAATGAATGGGATCCTTTGGATAACAAGAGCCACGAGACTCTCTGGCCTCCAAAGACCCAACGAGATTTGGAAATCTCCGCGGAAAACAAGACCGGCAATATCCTCGAAGCTTTCCGTTCACCCAATCGCAGTCCAGAATTTTGTTACAAATCAAAGAAATACTACTCAGTTATCAACAAAGATGTTCAATCGAGAGTATTGAATATGGTTGACGACCGGCTCCGGGCCCAACGGTGTCTCACAAATCATATCCACGTACTTGACGACGAAGGGAATCATATTCCTGGTACCAAAGACATGTATCTCGTCAACGATCGAGATATAAGAGATGTCGTATCACTCGTCATGACTGAAACCCTACAGGCGAAGCTATCAAGTCGTTGGAAACCGAAAGGACTTGAAGAGACTTATCTGAACACAAGAGGTCCTAGACTCGATACACCTGCCAACAGGATACGACTTCCTTCAGGGGCTGTGGTCAAGCCAGCGACCACCGTCAATATGCCAAGGGCATCCTATGCAAACGTTGACGCAGACAATCCGGACACTCACACAAGGGTTCGTGGTGAGGATTCCGATGCCTTGACGACCATTATTTCTCAGAAGAGTGTTACTGAGATTACTTGGCCTCACAGAGAGCCTCATGATCATAACCCTAGAGTAACTTGTCCTACCAACTGTTTTCGACCCGCCTCAGAATGCAGCTCACCAAATCGTAATGGCTCATCCCTACACTCTTCTGATCGCCAGCAAGCCGAGTGTGGTGCTGGAACAGGAGGATTCATTTTGCACCATTACACTACTTCAATGGATGAGGGTGAACTTCTGTCAGACATTACTCGTAGACGAAGTTCCATCACAGAAAATAGAGCTCCCCGGATGACATCTTTTCCTAGACTGTTATCCCGTCACTGCACGGACGATTGGGTCACGCCGCCTCCACCTTCAGGAATTGGTGCTACCAAGTTGTCTGGCCCTAATACAAAGAACACGCTCTATGGCCGCGGTGTTGATGCACATCCAGGATGCGCATCAGGTTTCCCATCACAGAAACTACAAGGTGATCACACAATCCCTCATCATGATCACAACGTATTTACTAGGAATCCTTTTTCTCCGGATTTTCAGGAATATGATATGATAAATAGGGATATTGTACTACCACAAACGGATATCAGAAGCCGATTCGGAGCTTCTATTGGGTCTGCCTCCCACAAACGTCGTAGCTCTCAGTTTCCTCACTTGTTGAAGCGTCAAGAATCTCATGACGGCTTCTTTCCTACACTTATGGAAAAAATACGGCAAGGAAGCCACAAGATATTCCACCATCATCACTCTCGAGAGGGCTCAGAGGAAGCGCCTCCAATTACTTCCAGTACGGCGAGCGGGGCCTACGGCCACGGTAAACAATTGTCTTCCAGAGACAGCACAGTGAGGGATAAGATGCCGTTACCTCCAAAACCAGATATAACCGGAATTTATGAGGCAATGACGGGGACCAGATTGGTTGTTAGTCGATGCAGAAATGGAGCTTGCTCAGAGGACAACCGACCCCATGTATGCGAGAATGATTACCTCACGCCTGTGCCCACGGCGTCCTTGATGTGATGCAGTTTCTCGTGTCTTGCGAAACATCGCTTAGGTGACCAGGGTGTTTATACAGACCTAGCAGAATGACGATGGCCCCTATGATAAAAGCTCCTAGTTCATCTCGTGATAATGAGTGCTAACAGCAAGTGATGGTACATGTTTTTCCCTACCATATGTGGCATGATAAGTATGATATGCCATGTTGATTTTGAGGAGGAAGATTAGATCAGAGTCGTAGAAAAGAAAGAAACAAAGTTAAAGACGCTGAAGTGGTAGTCATATAGGCTCATCGAGGGAGGTGGTATTAAATTAACATGCACAACTTTCCAACCCTACATCTATATATATACCTTGATTAAATTCACCAATTTTCATTTTATACCGCCTTGGAAGCCCGTGTCTTGTTCTCGCGGTGCCGCTTTTCTTTGGCTGCCGTCTTACGTCTGGTCATCCATGACCGGTTCAGGTCTCGCCGGTTCTCCCAGAACCAGGTCTGGAACTCACTCGTGCTGGACTGGCCCTGGGGCGCGGGCTCCGCCGTGTCGTCCTCCTCTTCTTCAACATTGTCCATGTCTGCGTCGACGTCTCCCTCCTCAGCCCAGAAGTTGCGCATGCGTGTAGGATGCGCTGTATCAGGCGTAGGCGCGGCGCTACGCTGGTTGCGCCACTCCATGTCTTGGCGTGTGAAAGGTGTCATGGGCGCGGTCGGGCCAGCATCCCCTCCTTCATCTTCATCCTCCATATCAGCTCCGCCGAAGAAGCTAAAGGGCTGCGATTGCGGGGCAGGGGTTTCGGTGGTGTTGTCGTCGGGTTTGGGACGCTTATACAGCGCTTCGAGGGGGTGAATTTTACCGGCGGAAGGGGTAATGGGAGGGGGTATCTTGATGGAGAGGCTCTTCGTAGAACTCGGTGACACAGGTCGTGTGCCATCGGGCTTGATGGCTGAGATGGGTGTTGCATGTTGGGTCTGGCCCAGTGTTTTGCCATCAGAAGTAGGCTCTTTGGACCTTGTGGGTGTTTTTGCACTTGTTTTCTCCTTCTCAGACTCGGACTCGGATTCGGATTCTTCGTCAGTATCCCCGTCTGAGGAAGTTCCACTGCTGCTCGTGCCACTGCTGCTCGTATCATCGTCACTGTCGTCCTCGGCTTCAACGACCTTCTCAATTATGGGTTTCGACTTCTTAGATTTCGGTATCGTAGGCTTTGGGGCCGGCTTGGTCTTGGCGACCTCAATTATGTTACCATCTTCATCCACCCAGCCTTTGCCCTCAACAAAATCGGTCGCTGGATTTGATTGCGATTCCGACGAAGTTGACTTCAAGAAACTCGGGAACTTGGTCGTCTTTTCGAATTCGTGGACCGTGATTTCGCGAGCATTTCCCCTCTTCTTCCGCTTCTTGGGGAGGTTGCCTTCAGTCAGGTTGCCAACTGCATTAAGGGGAAGTTTGGTCTTGAGTAGACACTCCTCCTTGTCAGTGTATTTCGACCTCTGTCGCTTCTTCTTCTCGGTGGTGCTTCCATCCTTTTCGCTTTCCTTGTCCTTTTTGCTCTTTTTCCTTCGTTGATCGGCAGGCTCAGTCCAACCTCGCTTCACCTTGCGGTCGGTGAGGGCAACACCTTGGACAACATCGGGATCGCGCTTCCGTTTTTTCGATCCATCCACCAAGTCGGCTCCCTCCTTTGATTTCTTCTTCTTTTTCTTCTTCTCCTTCTCCTCATCCTCTTTGTCCGCCTCTGCGGTGGGCTCCAGGCGCTGCTCCGGACGTGCCTTCTCGACGCGCAGCTTGTTTCCCTTTAGAACGGAACCATTGAACTTCTTCTTCAGCTTCTCAGCCTCCATAGTGGGCAGCTCGACGTAACCGTAACGCTTTTCTGGAAAGGTCTCGATGGTGTGGAAGGAGATGTTGCGGGCTTTTGCAGCGACGGCGGCAGGTAGGACAAGCTTGAGCAAGTCGGGGTCGAGGGGGCTGATGTGCAGACGAATCAATTCGCTATCACCATCAGAGTGCTGCGGCGCAGTTTCAGCTGGCATTGCAGAGGTCGCACCAGCCGTGTTTGGTGTTTGCGACGATGTGACTTGGGAGTTCGGTCGAGTAACTGGCCAAGAATTTTTTTTTTTCCTATTTTTTTCAACCAAAAAAAAAAAGACTGAAAAGGAAAATCTAAGGGAGGAATGAAATGGACTTGTTGGGTGTAACCTTGACGATCAACGACTTGCGTCTCAAAGAAAAAAAGAAGGACGAGGGTCCAGCTTATCGGTTTCGCAAGCGCTGATTGGACGACGGGGAGCTACGTTGTTCCGGCCGCTCAGCCAGCTCAGTTTGTAAGTACAGTCCATTGTCTATAGAAAACCGAAGACATCCCGTAGTTCCGAGTCTTTGGTGCTAATTTCAATAAATGTTTATTTTCTCTCGTCGCTATTAGGAATATATCCTGGCCGGTATGAGATCTAGGTGAGGAACTGGGGGCAGCGTGAGCTCGCGTGTCATCTCTCCAGCCGATGTCTCGTCTGAGGCCAGGGTCCCAGACATGGACTCAATTGTGGGAAGTAGAAGTACGAGCACAGTATACAAAAAGAAGTTGGGTCTGATAGACTACTTTGGAGGTAGCTATTTCCTCATTTGGAAATCAAGATGTCGGGTATCATTCTTCTCTTACCCATTGCGTCTGAGATCTCCTGGGTTTGTGGAGGAGCCTCCCATGCCTCAATGGCCCTAGCAACCAAATAGGTGAAGATCCGAGCCTCTGAGATCTCTCAATTGACAATGGTGTCGGTGCTTTAAATAGGAACCCTGTTTATTGGGACGAAGCTTGCCTCAACACAACTATTTTGGCCGGTAGTGCGACGTCCTGTGTCGCATAGTATCTTGTGATAGTCCGCGAATGGTAAGCTTAGAGACCCTGGCATCCCCAGTGATGTTAAGCGAGCTTCATCTGATGTGCGTCAAGACCGTAGAGGTGATTTACTCACCATTGTCGGAGTCGACCAGACTGAATATAAAATTCCATAACAACCTACATCGTCAAATTCCATTCATGTATTTTTTTTCATTGTATCAGCATTGATCTTGGTTTTGACACATCTTCCCTACGCTCTTCAGTCACATCGTTCTTCTTCTCCTGGAGCTTTTAATCGAGTACTATATATCAAATAAATATGAAAGCCATACGAGCTCTCCTTCTTGCTAGCACAGCATTTGCAGGTACGCAATAGATACGGCTCGCCAACAAAGATCTGCCTTATGAACTTCTCTCATGATTCACAGCACCCCATCTGTTCATACGACTGAACCCTTGTTTCGTTATCGGCTCGGAGACTCTTCCTGCGGAAGTGGCTGACTCCGCCAACTCTCTTGCCAACACAGTCACATGCGATTCCTCAAAAACTACTATTGACGGCGTCCCGGATGTCAGCTCAGGAAGTGTCAAATTCTCATTCATCAACTTCGCCAGCTCAGGCCAGACGCCTCTGGCTTTCGCCCTTAAACAGTTCTCCACAACCTCGCCATTGGCCAGTAACAACCTTCAACAGTTCCAGGACGAACTCAACACGTATCTTGCTACCGAAGCAGGAATTCGCTCAGTTGGTGGGAGTCTGGCAATCAAGGTGCCCAAGTTCTTTCTCCAGTTCCAGATAGCCCGTATCCAGCAGGCCCAAGGAACTGTATCAAATGCGCCTGGTATGACAGTCGATCATCAGTTACAGAAGGTCCTTAAGAATGCCGCTGGCGAAGACAAGGGCCTCCTTGACCAGGTCAACAAGCTAGCTGTCACTCTTCAATAGTGCTTCATTACGCACAGCACAGATAATAACATGGTACACAAAACTTATGTAATACTATCTTCCATCCGACTCGTACAAATGCCGTTTCAGTCATGATTATAAAAATACAGCCCACCTATATGCAATAAGAGAGGAGAAGGCACGATGTACCAATCCAGGGTAATATTGAAAACTCAGGAACTCGAGCGGAATAATGGCGAGGGGTCCTGCTCTCGCCTGTCGCCCCCAATAGCTCTCCACCACACATCACTCCCCCATCGGATGATTCTCTCGGCGGCTCCTTGAGGAGTCATGGCTGGCCGGACATCGAGATAGAAAACAGGGTCACCACTGGGCTCAGGATCGCCTGAGTAGAAGTCGATGACGTATCGAATTTGCTTCTGCGCGCCATTGATGTCTCGCGAGACATACCAATCATGTCGGTCGAATGGAGGGTCAATACTATGTCTGCTATTAGTTTCTTGGTGCTTTATTCATCTTGATATCACAAGTTCACTTACCCATACTTGGAGGGATAGATCCAGCCAAGCACCTGGAGCATGGCAGCCTTGGGGGTCATATCCTTGGGGCGACCCTGGAAGCGAACGAGAGTCGGTTGAGTCTCATTAGCATCCCACTGACGATCCATCTCTTCATCTGCATGGTCTTCGCCTCGCTTGCAAATCTGCCATCCGTTGTACAGGCCACGAGAAAATCGGTTTTCCCACCCAAGAACCTCCATCCAGGCACCTTCATTCAGGTGGTTGTGTACATGAACCATACCTTCGACGGCAGTGATGTCGGTATCGGTGTATCCCTTTCGGAGAAGAGCATTGTACATTTGCTGAGGGGATGGATACTCCCAGTTCCCATCGCCAGTGCCCTTGGGAATACTCGACGGGTCGCGCTCGGTTGGTAGGGCTTGCGTTTGGTTGTTCGCCGGCTTCTGGGAAAGGTCTGGGAACATGTAATTAAGGGGGTTTAATTGAGAGATGAGAGATTTTGGCTTCTCCTCGTTGACAGCGGCTCGGGCATCGTGGGGAACGGGACAACCAGAGGGTGCAGCGTGCGGAACTGGGCAACCAGAGGCTGCTGGGATATCGACAGGCTTCTGAGGCTTGGTCTCGGTGGGATTGATGGCATCGAGGGTTTTTTTATGCATCGGGCATCCGGACTGGAAGAAAGGATGAGATTGTGAATTGTGAAATGTTTCAATATATGAGACTTACGGGAGGCTCTCTACCCCCAGGAGCGGACACAGGCGGGTGTCCCATGGGAACATGGACGGCCGTCGGGGTTGAATCTGCCCAGAACCAACCCATGATGATATCGGTGATTGATAGAAGATCTAGGTTCAGGATGGGGGAAGAATCCAGAAGTCAAGTGTGCAAAAGCCCAAGTAGGTTTTCAGAGGCTAAAAGCCGGATGAGAATCTGGTGATGCCCGGAGTGAGTGGGATGGATGGGCGAATGGATAAACGGAAGAATTGGCCTACAGGAAATTTAAAGAGGCAAGAGCACTTCACTTGCGTTATCGCCCAAAAATTTCAGGGCCGGGGGATCCCGTCGCAAACATTGACCATTGGATGGCAATCGCATTGGAGACGCCGCCCCACTAACCGCCATTTAAGGTACTTGCCCACGGGCTGCTCTACCCTACGTAGCGGGAGAACGTTCGGTGCTGGTACCTCAGCCAAAGTGCTTACTGCAGGTGCTTTCAGGTACCTTATCAAGATATGAGGGGTACTGTTCTGTACCGTTCAGCCAGTGCCGTCATTATTACCCGACTTAATTCCGCCTTTGACCCACCTTAGTCTGTAGCCTAAGGTGAGGCAGGATGAGCTTTGTCTCTGGCCGTTTGACTTGCGCCAACATGGCCATACAGTAAAACTATTTCGGTAGCGTACGTAACGACGTCACTATTCGCAGATTCCGCTCGTCAGCCCGGGAGTTGCTTGCATCTTAATCCTTGCACTTGGGGGTTCTGTTTTTGTCACGCTGCATCTGCATTGGCTTGTTAACGACTCATCATTTGAATTCGCTACATCTTGGCCCCAGTGGATCCGGTTGCCATTGGGAAGCTGTGGCAGCCGCATTTGCATTTGCACATGCGCACTCGTTTCCTAGTCGGCCAAAAAGCGCCGGATGTCATCGCCATCAGGCCTCCACGAACATGAGCACGCCGTCGCTGGCGAATTCGACGTCAACCTCGAACGCAATTCCGTCTATTTGAGTTGTTAAATAACTAATTACTGCCCATTGAATTCGTCGAGATGAGACCTGGTCTTTTCTTTGGCCGGTTTTGTGCTCGCCAGGCCTTCAGAACACATGCCAAATCCACACCCCACGTGAACGTCGCTTTTTTCCTTCGCCGCTTCGCCTCTCGAAGTCACCATGGCGCGCAATCGTTTCAATCGCCGTCAAGATGGAAAACAATAGCCTTGCGCGCATCAGCCGGTGCAACTGCTCTAGGAACTGCTGTGTTCGTCGAGCTCTCGCAGAGAGAGAATGACAGTTCAGAAGACACTGGTGAATTGCGCATGCTGGAAGCTTCCCGCGATGAGATTCAAAAGCTAAAAGAGGTTGACCCGGAGTCTCGTGGGCCGACACGAGCATCGCAGCAAATCCTCTTCTTCTTGGAATTCTTTGTTCTCGAACCGATAAGCACGGGTATTCGCTTCTTGCACCTCGTTGTCCTCTTCGTCCCCGTCATCTTGGCTGTGCCAGCCATCTGGTTCGGCCGACGCCAGCGCCATCGCGACAATGAGCGCAGTGGTACGTTGTGGTGGTATGGCTTTCTTGTCCGGTCTATGGAGCTGGCAGGCCCAGCATTCATCAAGCTTGGCCAGTGGGCCGCATCTCGAACAGACATCTTCCCAACTGAGATGTGCGATATCATGTCCAAACTGCACTCAAACGCTCCGGCCCACTCCCTGCGTGCCACTCGGAAGACAGTCGAGGCTGCTTTTGGTGGTCGTAGCTTTGAAGATATCTTTGAAGAATTTGACGAGAATCCGCTTGGCGTGGGAGCCATCGCCCAGGTCTACAAGGCAAAGCTTAAGCCTGACTTGGCCAAACCCGAGGGCATTGATGAGCCGCAGTCACCACGGCCACTAGTTCAGAACATGAAGCACAATGTCGAAAGTGTGCTCAAGAGCTCGCCTCAGCGCGTTCCTTCAACGTATGTAGCCGTCAAAGTCCTCCATCCTCGAGTCGAGAGGACGGTGCGAAGAGACCTTCGTATCATGCATTTCTTCGCCTCTGTCCTCAACCTAATTCCCACCATTGAGTGGCTCTCTCTACCAGACGAAGTCGCCCAGTTTGGCGAAATGATGAAGCTGCAATTGGATCTTCGCATCGAGGCGGCGAACCTTGCTACCTTCCGTCACAACTTTAAAAACCGCACCACGGCCTGGTTCCCTTATCCCTATACCGAATTCAGCACCAGGAACGTCCTGATTGAAGAGTTTGCTCAAGGAATTCCCTTGTCTGATTTTATAGAAAATGGTGGGGGCGTTTTCCAGCATGATATCGCAGACGAGGGCCTCGACGCCTTCCTCCGCATGTTATTGCTGGATAATTTTGTACATGCCGACCTCCACCCAGGTAATATTATGGTGCGGTTTTACCAGTCTGCTCGTCCTGACTTGCGCTTGCAAGGCAAGTTGACGAAGGCACCGCACCCGGATGGCCAAGCCGATGTCACAGAACAGGTGCTGGAGCGCCTTCGGCCGTATCGTCACAGAAAGAACACCGCTGCCTGGAAAGCTGAGCTGGCTAAGATTGACGCCGAAGGCTTTCGTCCACAACTCATTTTCATCGACACTGGCCTAGTAACGGAATTGAACGCCACGAACCGGACCAATTTCCTGGACCTCTTCCGTGCTGTTGCTGAGTTTGATGGTTACAAAGCCGGCCATCTCATGTGCGAGCGTTGCCGGCAACCGGATGCTGTCCTGGATCAGGAGATCTTTGCCCTCAAAATGCAACACCTTGTCCTGAGCGTGAAGAGCCGCACGCTTGCACTTGGCAACGTCAAAATCGGCGACATTTTGCAGCAGGTCCTCTCTATGGTTCGAAATCATCATGTTCGCCTGGAAGGCGACTTTGTCAACGTTGTGATCAGCATTCTCCTCCTGGAGGGTATTGGTCGCAGCCTCAATCCAGATGTCGATCTCCTTAGCAGCTCCTTACCTATTCTCCGCCAGCTGAGTGCGCAGAGTGGAACGCAGATGGCGAAGCATGGTGACTTTTCCATGCTTATGGTGTGGATGGGACTCGAAGCCAGACGGTTTATGCAGGCTAGTATTGAAGATGTACGCATTGACCTTTATCTTCACCTTTTTCCATATCCTTGCTTGCTAACTCTTGATTTAGGTTGAACGATGCGTTAAATACGATATTCTTTCACCCAATGTATAATATTGAATAGATCTTTCTTTGAGGATGGTTACGTTACAGGCAGGGCGTCCAGGAGAGTGTGGGTTTAGATAGTAGATGTGTACGATCAATGTTCAGGAAAGGAAGATATATATTTTGAGAAGCCTCTCGGCAGATGTAAAGGGAGTTGGCTTAGAAATGGTGTCGCTTATAATCTCGACTCAAAATCCGACACAGAGTGTTGTCGCTATCCACATTTGTTCTGATTGCTACATTTCACGCCCGTAAGTACAAAATATGGTGGTATTTAAAACCGTCTGCCAGCGTAGAAAACAAATCAAGTGTAAGAATGGATATCTTCCGCGTATGCGTATTGTTTGATGGCATCTCCGTCGCTCTCTTACAGCGTTCCCGCTCCCCTGCCATCAATATAACTTCAAAATTGACAGATGATGAGAAGTATCCGAATAAAATTTTCAGTGATTAGACAGAAAGGAACCACACGAGTTGAAAAAAAAACCCTCAAAAAAACAAAGGGAAGACATACAACAGCGGGTGTTCGCTAGTCATCACCGACCTAACTACTCATCCGCCGGCTGCCAGCTTGTCGATGGGGGAGCAGACGAGACCCCGAGCTCTCTGGCACTTATGGTCGTATGTGAGGGGAATGAGTGCAATTCGTCCATGTTGTGGGTTGCAGGTTGACATCACGGGTTTTTGCTGAGGCCAGGTTGCTTGCATGCTAAAAGATGACATTGAAAATGCACTCATCCATGTGATAAGGCCGTGACTCTCTCTATATACCTATATTATATATCCCTTTGGTTACCACACCCTTTCAAATTCCAAGACATCAGAGAGCTCTGCCTCGTGATGTTTATAACCACCTTCGACCTTCAGTTCTTCCACTTCAGTAACTGTACAATCCCTTTGGTTCTCCGTTGCTCCCAAACGCCAGATAAAGATATCACTATGTTACAGGGTTTCAAGTTCACCCTTGGAGAAAAACAAGGAAAAGCAGTCCTTCATAACCGAGGCCCTGTTATTATGCCTCTTCTGGACGATCCTAGTCTGCGCTACCACCGAGTTCCATCGGCTTGTCCCAGAGGTTCCTCAGTATACTGGCGGTTCCATCTTCTTGTTCACCTCCAACCAAACTTGAGCCGCTCAACCTCTCGTTCAGCCGGGTTTCATCGTCACCGTCAAAGCTCGACGCAACGCCATTCATTGTTCGGACTGAATTAGGGCGGCGGGGAGTTATTGGTGGTCGTGCATCGGGCATGCTGACGTTGCGAGTGTGTCGCATAGTCAAATCCATGGATCGTTTGCCATTTGTCGAACCCATGCCAACTTTTGAAATCTGCAATGACTTCTCGACTCCCGGCAGTCGGCTCAGTCGATCAAGAGATCTAGATACAGAATTCTGGTATCGTCGGACGACAAGGTACTCAAGACCAGTTCGCTCCAGGAGTTTGCTGATCCGGGGATCTCGACTCGTAGTTCGATCGAACCCGGGTCCGCCCACACCAACCAAAGGGTTAGCTCCAGCTACCCCTCCGACACCACTAACCGCTTGACCAGGCTCGATCACAGAACTAGCTCTTTGCAGGTTCAGTTTCTGCTGTGTCCTTGAGGTTTGTGCTGGTGGAGCAGCGGTTCTTCGGGAATTCTTGGGGGCCAATGCGCTATCATCAATTGCACTGGCCACGAGCGAAAGGTCGGGAGCATCTCTGGTAGCAGGAAGACTAGAGACGGAACTAGGTTTCTTAGGGGTGTCATCGAATCGCCGGGGAGGTCGGTAGAAAGAACCCTCACTCGTCAAGCCAGAACCAACAGCCTCAACGAAGCGAGACGTTAGTTCATCCTGATTGCCGCCTGCGAGTAGTGCTCGTTCGGCAGAAGCAGGGGCGAACTGTTGAGGGCTAACCAGGGCCAGATCAGCAGACATTTGGGGAGGGGCATGTGATAAGGGTGTTCTCTGTAGAACGCGTGTAGTAAGGTATTCTTTGTGATGGGTGCGCTCTAGATCAGGGCTGGACATTGCAGTTTGGCTAGGCTGAGCTCGCTCTTCAGCCTTCTCGGGAGGCTGGTCCGAGAGACCTCGATCGTTTGGAGTCACGGGTCGGGAGCCGCTCGCACTTGCGCCTTGAGAGTGCGTGTTGCTGTTGAGAGAGCCCTTTCGTGACAGGTATGGTGAGTTAGATCCACTGGCGTCTACCCATTCGTCGTCTTGACCGTCGTCACCGAGGTCAAAATGCACCTGGCTCTTGCCGTTGGCAGCGCGGGCCTGGTAGACAATGGTGGTGCTGGAGGCGCGCTTTAACTTGTCCGAGGACTTGGATCGTTTGGCGACTTCGACATGCGAACGGTTGCGCTTAAGCTTGGACTGGGAGGGGCTCTTTGTAAGATTGGCGGAGGAAGAGTCGCGTGAGGAGAGCTTGGCCTCGCTAGCAGCACGGCGATGGGAGCTTGAGCCAGTCGCAGAGGAGCGTTGCTGCTGTTGAGACTGCTGCTGCTGATGATGGTCGGGGTCGGGAGAGGTGTGGCGGCGGTGAAGCTTGGGTTGCTTGGGTGCGTTCTTAACGGCAGGTGCGCGGGCGTTGTGAAGGCGACCGACGGGGTGGTGTCGCTGGTGTCGATGATGCTGGCGGTGGTGATGCTGGTGCTGGTGCTGCGTGCCGCTGTTTTCGCTCTGGGAGTCGCTCTCCTGATGGCTGAGAGCAGGTCGTTTTGATTGGCCGCTGGATGATGCGTTGTCGCCTTCGCGAGTGTGATTGTGAGTCTGAGTGTGAGGCATGGTTGCAGTGGCAAGCCGCCGAATGCCGGTGGCGGATGCGTGTGGCTGCGTTGGTGTTACCCTGCTGCGGTGCTGCTATGCAGTGCCTCTACGGTGCGCTCTGTTGTGCAACTTCTGGCGGCACTTCGCGTTGCTGCTGCCGTTGTGCTGCCTTGTGTTACCTAAGATAGGCAGGTTGATAGGTACCTCTCGTCCAAATAGGTAGGCAGCGTTACAGCGGTGTGTGCCTGTGGTTGACCAACTGCTTCAAAGGTTTGCCTTTAGTCCGTATCCCTCCTGGCCGAGCCGGCGACCCGGGCGATAAATGTCATGGGCGTGATTTCTGGAGAGTTGGAGTTGAAAAGATTTTTTTTTGCCTTGGAGAATTGGAGCGAGGGCAGATGTGCTTTTTGGTGGGCAGCAAGTGAGGAGAGGTTGCGTCGCTAGAGTTTAGCTTGAAGTTTCGGTGCGGTTGAGTCGTAGCCGAGTCGAATCAGCGGGTAGTAGGTATGAGTCAAGAGTCGGCTTGTTGGATTGAATCCTGTGTGCGAATATCGCATCCACACCACAGGAGAATGAGGAGACGATGTGCTAGAAGTAAGAGAAAGGTTGCAAGAGGAGACGTCCCGGACACCAAGTCTCCAAGTCGCCGCAATTCCAGTCCGAAATCAGCCCCAGACAGAGATGCCGACGGTGGATGTTGCCGAGAGACGGGTCCTGTGGGCTTTTAGGCGACAGCAGAAGCTAGGCAAGCAAGCTATTTAAAGAGCTAGCAGAGATTGGCCGGCGCAAGTTGAGAAGGCGAAAGCGGACGCGAAGAGATTAAGCGGAATAGCTTCTAAAGGTGAAGCGAATACGGCATGCGTGCACGAGGAAAGTTTGAAGACTGGTGAATCATGGGCTAATTAAAACATAAGCCAGCTAGCTTTTGATGAGGATGAAGACTAGGGAATGCAATAAATTAAACCGTTGGCAAGCGAAGCGGGGGGAGATGACGATGACGGTGCTATTAGCATTGGCACCGGTACTGGCTTTGGCGATGTTTCTTTCTTTTTGATTGTGGAAAGGAGGACAGCAAAGAAGGGAGGGTTAGGCTATCGTAACCTGCACCCTTTCCGGTGGAATGCAATGGAACGGGCAGCTCACATCCTTCCCACTCCATGTGCGCGGCTGTTCATGCATGCATCAGTTGATAATCAGCGAAATCCGTTACCTCCAGAGTACTCTCACGTCAATAGAGGCATGTAATCTGTACAAATGTACCACGAAATCTTTTACATGGGTAGATTCTCCAACTCGCGATTTTGATGCTCCACTGACAGGTAATCCGCAAGGGACAATCTTGAGGCTCGTCGTCATAGCACATTATACCACATGATCCAATATAGGTAACTTACAAGGTAGTTCCAACAATCGCCCATTTGATCGGGGAAATCCATCTGGTCCGACCACATACCTTGTTGGGGATACGTCACGGTGCTTTGCTTCTCTATCCAAGTCCAGCAATGCACGACGTCAACGTTTGCTCAATCTGACCAGGGTCTCTGGAACTTCGGACGCGGGACTCCGTCCTGTGCATCTGACTTGAAGCGCCCTGGACTCCAAAAGGTCCTCAGTACAATGTTTGGAATCCAGCACAATCTATCCCCCGTCTTGTGTCACACAAAGTTTGGAGATATCTTACGTCCCCCTTCTGGCTTGGCTCGTAGACTTGTTGGAGCCTGTCAAGGTGGGTTACACCCGCGGATCGCCACAATATGCTCCTTGCGAGATAGGGCTTTGTCATGTCAACTCAAGAAGTCGAACACAAACAAACAAATAGGCCCGAAGCCGGGTTTCACCCCCAGCATTGACCTATCTCGTCAACCCCAGGAAATTGTGACGCCCGCTATTCCCGATTGGTTGGACCCAACTCCCGGAATATTGGTTGAGGAGATGAAAAGGGCGTCAGAATGCCTGCTGAGTCGTCGATCCCGCTTCCAGAGTTGGGTAAGGGGAGACTTCTGACTGCGCCAAGCACAATGCGTTCTCTTGTATCTGCTATTACGAGACACCTCCAGTCTTTACCAAAACAAAGATTTAGAAATAAGCTATACCATTCTGCGAGTATTTTCACAGCCGAGAACTAGTCAATAAGGTCCGGCATTAACATCGACGCTTGTGCCTGGGCCATTCGTCTTAGTCAAGTAGCCCGCTGTGGTTGCTGATCTGCTCTCACCAGTCCCACTCTGAATACCACGTGACATTACATGTGATCATTCTGTTGGTCGGAACCGTCTCTCCAATTTACATATGCGGCGAAACGACGTCAAAGCCCTCTGTCCAACATCTGATAATCCCAGCTTCGCCACCTCGGTTTGCTTTCTACCATCCGCCATAGCCGTTATGTCCTCCCTCGCTGACCTCCAAGAAGAAAGGCAACAGTATCAAGAGCAGGCAAGTCGTTGTATGTCCCGCAGCTCTCACAGAAATTGTGCTAACTATAAGTCTTCCAGCTTGACATTGTTCTTGGCCAACGACGAGACGACCCCGAAAATGCCGAACTGAAAGCACTCCATGACGAGCTAAAAGAATTCATCAATCTCCTGAATGAGAACATCGCTGAGCTCGAGCCCAAGCAGGCCCCTAAGCCGGCTCCAAAGCAGCCGTCGCCTGACCCCCAACCTGAGAAATGGTCGCGTGACAAGCACCCTGCCTTCAAGAAATCAGAACCCGTTACAGAGAAGGAGGATATTCCCGTGAATTATCAGGTCAACGATACGGTCCTGGCAAAATGGATCTCTGGTGATAAGGCGTTCTACCCAGCCCGCATTACATCCATTACTGGGTCTTCTACAGATCCCATCTACATTGTCAAGTTCAAGAGCTACGATAACACGGAGACTTTGCGCTCTAGGGACATCCGACCAGTCTCCAATAAACGAAAGGCCGAAGGTCCACCGTCTGCCTCAGCTACCTCTACACCCGCTTCTCCTGCTCCTGGCGTGGTCACCACCGCTGGCGCCACCGTATATCCCGACGCGAAGAAAGATTCCGACCAAAATTCAGAGGCATCCAAACCGCCAAAAACGAAAAAGATCAAAGCCAAGAAGGAGTTGGAGGCTGGGAAGAGCAAATGGCAAGAATTCAATTCCAAATCGAAGTTTGGAAAGTCGAATAAAAAGGACAGCATGTTTCGCACGCCGGATGGCTTTCACGGTAGAGGTAAACTTCCTTGATCTCACTCATTGAATTTTCAAAACACTGCTGACCACGCTATTAGTTGGATTCACTGGGTCTGGGCAGGCGATGCGGAAAGACCCAAGTCGATCACGACATGTCTACCAAATGAATGAGGAACTAGACTAATGACTTTCTCTCTGGGCAGGACCAGTCACTATTGTTACGGCATGTTGGGGGCGTTTGGGATGTCCTAGGGGACTTAATTTTGTTTGGTAATATGCCTTGCAATTGATCGCGGCAGAGGCTAACGTCTTTTGAAACCTGGCGCTTAAACCAGTTGCTTTTTTCTCAACCTACTCCAGCCACGAAGTATGTAGGACCGACGGGGCTAAATCACAACCGAACGAGCGCAATTGAACAGGACTGAGAGGGAGTTGATCGATGACCCTTGAAGTTGAGTATCCATTGCCTAGTCATGTGCGCAGGACTTCGCTTACTTTAACCAATTACGTTTTTCTGTGCTCTGCAATATGCATGTGATGTTTAGCTCCTAGTTTCCTGGTAGATTGATCTTTGGACAGATGTCCTGGGCAATCTTGAGAAAGGCCAACGCCCTCTCACTTGTGGGCTCTGCCACAACTGTCGGCTTCCCTCTCTCGGCATCATCACCAATGTTGGGATGCAGAGGAATATCACCCAAGAAGTTGATATGATGTTCTTTGCACATCTTTTCCACCCGTTCGTTTGAGCCAAATACATGTGTTTCGCCGTGACAGTGGGGGCATTGGAAAAGCGACATATTCTGCACTAGACCCAAGATGTTGACATTGACTGTTTTGAACATGTTGATGCCTTTAACTGCATCTTTCGTCGCCAGTGTGTGAGGTGTCGTGACAATTACAGAGCCTTTACCTTTATCAGTTTATGCGTGCCACAGCTAGCATGCCAATGTAGTAGACTCACCATCAAGAATGATTTGCTGCGTAATCGTCAATTGAGTATCACCTGTGCCTGGGGGTAAGTCCAATACCAAGATGTCGAGACCACCCCAGTCGACTTCATGGAGCAGCTGTTGTATCGCCTTCATGACCATTGGACCTCTCCAGACGACAGGTGCATTTTCGCCAACCAGATACCCCATGGACATAGTTTTGACTCCATAGTTTGTCAATGGAACTAGTTGATTGTCTAACATGGTTAGTTATGCGATGATTGACTATTGGTTACGAAGTGACATACTGCTTGATAGACGAGGCTCTCCTGACAAGTCGAATAGCGTGGGGATGGATGGTCCAAATATGTCTGTATCAAGGATGCCAGTACGATAACCGAGGCGGGCAAAAGCTAATGACAGATTTGCTTTTCTTTCTTAGCGTCCATTACAGCAAAATATAAGTTTGTTTTATGATGGAGCAGATACCTGCGATGGTGCTCTTGCCGACTCCGCCTTTAGCTGATGACACGGCTATGACCTTTTCGACACCAGTGATCTTACGCCGCTGAGGACGTCGAGGCCAATTGGGCGGCGTTCCTGAGCGAGGAAGTCCCTGCAGTAGATGAGAGTAAATATGAAGATACTCAGAATGACTCAGAACAGGACACTGACAAGGGGGTTCTCATGCCGAAGTGACCGAAAGGTCTGGAAAAGACGGGCTGAGGTTGGCCGCATCTTGCTGAGCGAAGAATTGCTGGGGCTGGGATGCAACTAGATGGAGTGATTGCCTCAAAGCAAGGATTTGAAATGGCCTTCAGAAGCGACCAGGAAGATATAATACAGCTATATTTTAAAGCATAGCAAAGCACTGGTCAGGCACGTTCACATGAACAACGACAGCGGACATAAGTTGTGTAAGGACAGGGCAACTGAACTGACACTGCCATATTATTATTACAGCGGGACCCAACAGGCACCTTGAACATACCCAAGCCCAGGTCGTTCTAGTTAATTGCTGGCGACTGCCCCACTTTGGCAACGTGATGATGCGCCTCAAGCCTGGGTCAATTTCTGCCATTCTCCACCGCCTAAAAGTTCAAGTCAACCAGAAATTTTCTACCGTGGGGCCTCTTCAGGTACCGTAGTTCAGACTCTGAGTTCTGTACCATAACAAATCTCCGACAACAACAATGGCGAAACTAAAGAGTCGAGCGAAGGAGTTCCAGGAAATGGACGAGCATATTGCAAAGGGTATTGTTTTTTTCCTTAAGACTTCTCAATTTTAATTTGCGAACCCTTATATCTGATCCTCTTCCATTACAGATTACGATCCTGAAGCAAATGTCGAGCCCAGCGATCCTGGCAGCGGCAGCGAATCCAGCGACGATGAGAATGCCGGAACCGAGCATTACGTGTCAGTGGGTAAGAGCAAGATGCGAGGCAATGAAGGCGTATCTCTAGGTGCTCAATATCGAGGATCCCGCATTTCAAGGAATGCCCTGGAGCAAGAGAGCGACAATGAAGACGAAGACCAAGACCAAGATGAGGATGAGGACGGAGAGGAATATGCAGACCCCGATACTGCAAATCTAGACCTGGACACGGCTGAGGCGAGTGATTCCGAGATTTCTAGCGACAATGCCCTGCATGAGAGCGACGAGGAAACTTTCAAGGACTTTGCCTTCCGAGGAAGCTCAAAGCCCCAGAAACCGCTGAGCAAAGGGAAGAGCAGGGCCACCGCCGCTGACTTTATGTCCTCCTCTGATGAGGGCGAGGGCGGTGGCGTCGAGATAGACGAGGAAGACGATCAGTCCGATGAGGACGACGACATGGATGACGGTCTAGATGCCCTTGTGGATGGTGGGGACACAGACCAAGACTCCGAGGAAGACAGCGACAATGGTGAGGAAGATGAGGACGAAGATGAAGATGAGGATGAGGATGATGATGAGGAAGACGACGATGATGAATCCGATGACGAGGATGAGGATGAGGCTGAGGCACGAAAGAAGAAGAAGGCTGATGCTGCCAAACCTGCCCTAGCCGTTTTCTCCAATCGCGCAGATGTCGATAAGGGTATCGCCATCCGGCAACAAATGAAGATTTATGACGGGTTGCTCAACCTCCGAATTCGACTTCAAAAGGCGCTCGTGGCAGCAAATACTTTTAGTGTGCTGGAAGATAGCGCTGAGTCCGAGTCAGAGCCTTACGAGGCAGCAGAAGAGGCTGCCATCAAGCTCCTTAACACCATTAGCAGCTTGAAAGACAACTTTAGTTCATCATCGCAAGTCGGTGGTAAGCGGAAGCGAGAGCTGGAAGTGTCAATGACCACCGAAGACATCTGGAACCAGATACAGGAGGAAGAACAGCGATCCATCAAGTTCCGAGAGGATCGATTGGAGAAGTGGTCCCGTAAGGTTCAGTCAGTGACTGTCACTACCGGCAGCGGCAATGGCCTTGGCTCAAGGAACAAGACGCTCATCAGCTCTCTTCAAGAGCAATTGAACCATCCCGATAACCGATTGGCAAAGCGTTCGCGTATCCCTCGATCATGCGCACCTGCGCAAGCGGCCAAGGGAGTTGCAGAAGACCATGATATTTACGACGACGCCGACTTTTATCAAGTGCTCCTCAAGGAGCTTGTCGACCAGCGAACCGTAGATGGTTCGTCTACACAAACAGGCGCAGTACCGACAGTGGTGATGACGGCAGCCAAGGATGTCAAGTTGCGCAAGAATGTGGATCGCAAGGCCAGCAAAGGTCGCAAGATGCGTTTCACGGTGCACGAGAAGCTGCAGAATTTCATGGCACCCGAGGATCGACGGGTATGGGAACAGGACGCCATTGACCGGTTCTTTGGTACCCTGTTTGGACGCAAGATGGAGCTGAATGAAGATGATAGCGAGGACGATATGGAAATAGATGCCGAGGAGGCCGGCCTTCGTCTGTTCAGGAATTGAGAAAAGTTGGTTCAGTGTGTTCTATGGTAGATATAAAAGAAAAATTCCTTAATTAAAGCCCAAGAAATAGGAGCTTGCAAACATGAAAAACAGTAACAGATGAACGGCGAGGTGGACTAGTGGGCCACCCAGTGTTCCTGGTGGTGAAGTGCTCTCATTCCCATCCCCTTCGGTGTTGCTCTCAGGATTGCTTTCCGTCATGCGCTGAAGTCGAACAAACGCCCGGTAACAAGGCCACATATGCCAAAAGGCCAGAGCTGCGGCAACATGGCGAGCAACGTCATCAAAGGGACGCCGTATGAAAATAATGGCGATCAAGTTCGATGCCAGCAAGAGGCCACCAAAGGACTGGAGAATCAAAGCGGCATCCGGATGGAGTGGTGAGAGCTGAGAGGAAGGGCGGATAATGAAAGACAAGGCGGCCGGAGTTTCGATAATCGCATGAAGGAGGAAGGGGATCGCAGTAGTTGAGAGTACCATTTTGGGAAGTATTGTTTTATCCTCCTTTGTGATAGTTTGTGAAACGTGTAACAAAGTCAGGATGACTTGTTGATACTGCTTGTTGCACGGAAACACATATGGTAGTGGGACTGTCCCTTTGGGGTAAGCCTGGCGGTGGGATGGGGCTTTTTCATTGTGTACGCACCCAAGCTTTGATGCACAATAGCTTTTGAAGCAACGATTTCCTTAGCTTGGAAAGTTGCAAGGCCGTGATTATGCACTTCGGTGAGAGAATCATGATTAACTCGCAAAAGGATAAGCTTCTTTTTTTCTTCCCTTCTTTCTACTCTTCTCTATAGCGCTATGATAATATCAAACCCTGGTATTCTGTGCGACTTTCCGGGTTTACTATGTATGGTTTAGGGTAGAGGTAAGCGGGTAATTGCAGCTGCAGCTACTGAATGATTAGGTACGTAGTCTACCTAAGGAAACGGCATTTTGCCCCTCTATAAAGAATGAGCACGACACAGACTCAGGCACATATCATTTTGAGTAGCAGCTTCTTATCATCGTCTAGCACGATCAACGAGAAACATAACCGTTCGGCTGAAGAATACAGCCGGCGGAAGGATATTTGTACCACCGGACCAATATTGTTGAGCAGGTTTAACCCATCCAAGGCCAGTGTGGCTGCTCGGCTTTCGTTGCCGGCGCTTGATGGGGAATGTTCTTTACGCACCTGGTTTGCTCAGCCACCGCAAGGTAGAGAAGCTCCCCCAATTGCCCCATGCACTCGGCAGTTAGGCCCTAACAGATAAGACATCCCCGCGTTGCATTGGTTGGGGAGGACTTACAAAGCATGTCCAAGATCCTCGACTAATCATGTTTGCCGCCCCCCGTCATCTCATGGTCAGGAATGGGTTTGGATTCACCGGAATTATGCCAGTCCGAGAGGCCACCTGCCTGATACCTCGTCTGGGCCCGCGAGCAGCCTTGCCATGAGATTGCGTGTGCCGCGTGTCTCATGTCATGTTCCGAATGGTTTTGCTCACAGGGGGGTCGCCAGGCGGGTGTTTGATGCTTGAAGCTTGGTGCTAGGCTTAGGCGGGACCCAAATCTAGGTCTTACATCATGATCCTAGCTCCAGGCAAAGCTGGGAAAAAAAGTGATGAGATGGATGAGACATGTTTCGCCAACGAGGCGCCTGTAGACGACAGGCACAGGCACATTTAGTGCATATATATCTGCTAGAGCTTCCCCCCGCACAAAATATGAAGGGTTTGGAAATCGTTTATTGATGGCCTAGACCGCTCAACAGGCGCATATCAACTGCTCTATCCCTGCTTCGTCCAAGCCACAGACACAGAGCCCAGAGTAGCTGAGCGCCTTCCCGCTTCCCAATTGCTCGACTCCAGAACACGGCATCCCGCCTCCCCATTTCATTGTGTCCACAACTCACCACGATCATCTCAAAGTTTTCTCTAATTTCTCCATCGCCAAACCCCGGGGCTTTTTATTGCAGCAGCGCCTTTGTCAATTGACTGATTGAGGCAGTCTACATCTCCATCGCCTTTCGAATCCCATCTGGATCCCCGGTCGGCTAGCGAGGGCAGGAGCTGCGCTCAACAAATCGTCATCGATTGATTCCGAGAACACATACCGGTGGAATTTCCAAAAAAAAATTAATTCAGCAATAATCAGACACAATTCGCCACCTGTATAATCTAGCTCTCGCAATCTCTTTTGTTTTCATCCATCTCGCCTAGAGTTCACATCATCTGGTCTCGCAAATCAACCCGACTTGGCTGACCGGACAATTTGACCGTCATGGCAGCACCAAGCAGCTTCGGAGAGCTGGGTCTCTCTATCATTGGTCTCGGAACCCAGTATCCGCCTTATTCTCTCAATGCCGATGCACTCAATATCTTGAGTAAAAGGTTCTATCCAGAGACGCCATCGTGAGTACCTCTCACCCAATAATCTAGCGCAGTCGATGCCGAGCTCACCAGTCTTCTCGCTCCAGTATGAAAAAAGTCCTCACGATCAATCAATTCACTGGTATCGATTCCCGCTCCTCTGTCGGCACCCCAGACCATCCTCTGGTGAATCAGCCAAATGCTCCCTCAATAAGGGAACTGCATCAAATCTTCATGAGCGACGGTGTTCCCTTGGCCGTCGAAGCTGCTCGAAAAGCCATTGCTGAGGCTAATATCGATATCCGACACATTACCCACATTGTTTCCACGACTTGCACGGACAGTGGAAACCCTGGCTTTGATCACTATGTCGCCAAAGGTCTCGGCATTACACATCAAGTAGAGAAGGTGTTACTGCATGGAATTGGCTGTAGTGGTGGCCTAGCAGCTCTGAGAACCGGGGCGAACTTGGCATTGGGACACACTGCAAGAGGTAGACCTGCGAGGGTTTTGTGCGTGGCACTCGAATTGAGCACAACAATGGTGCGGAGCGAATTCGACAGCATTAATGAGCTCCAGGAGACCAGGATAGGCCCTTGCCTCTTCTCAGATTGCGCAAGTGCCGTGGTGTTGAGTAACAACATTGGAGAGCCTGTTGAGCCCTTGTACGAGCTACTTGGGTGGGATCACAGGATAATACAAGACACAGAAGGTGATCTGGGCTTTGATGTTGACCCAGTTGGTAAGTGATGCTGAGCTGATATCTGATATGGACAGTGGTGTGCTGACTGATTATGTTCTAGGCTGGAAAGTCGTCCTTTCCCCCAGGGTTCCAAAATTTGCGTGTGCTGCCGTGGAACCTGCCTTTAATGACTTGATGGCTTCATTACCCAGTCTCCCGTGTGACTATCAAAGGGCGGAAGATTTTGACTGGGCCATGCATCCCGGAGGTGCAACCATCCTCTCTGGGGCCGAACGAGCACTCGGAATTTCCGCGGAGCACATGCGAGCAAGTTACGACACTTACATGAATCATGGCAATTCTAGCTCAGCTACTATCTACAGTGTATTGGATAGTCTCCGTTCGAAGAATATGGATGCGCTGGCTCCTGGTGGTCGAGTTCGCGAATACATTGTCGGCTGCGCGTTCGGACCAGGCATCGCGGTGGAGACCTGTATGCTGAAGCGTAACTTGAGGTATGGCGCTCAAGTTAGCGGCTTACAGACACCACCGGAGACGGAGAGCGAATCCGGTGAGATGAGCGGGACAAGTGAGGCCGGAGATGCGGAGTGGGTCTCCGAAGGAAACGGAGCTTCGGCTGGCATGATTTCGGAGGAGGTGGAGCCAAGCAGGTGGCAGAGTGATTTCATTGCTGAGTCTCTGGAGAATCTGGAATTAGATTAGATGGGAAAGCCATCAGTTGGGTTGGTCTGAAAACCCATGGATAGAGTTAGAGAAGCCCTGAAATATCAGGTGCAAGCGATAGGAGTTTAAGAGTACTACAAGGAATGCACAATACAGAGGAATGCGGTTTCTTAACCACTCAATACCAGAACGAGCATTTAGATTGAGACCAGATCATGTTCTACTGCAGTTCAATGGCACGGATAAATAGATGACTATCATGAAGAGGCTAAATGCACGGAGCAAGCTCAGTTGGAGGAAACGAGAAACTGCTTGCCATGACTTGTCCATGGAGAGTATCATAGGTCAAGAATTGGATCATGTTTGAACCAAGGTTCGGTAAATACATAAACCACGTACGTCAGAGTAAAGGTCATGTCAACTACAGCATTTTGTGAGAATAAGCTCAGGAGCCCTGGTCGCATATTTCACCTTTTGTTTTTTTATTATGGACTTGAAATGTGTATACAAATTACTCCGTAGAGAGCCAGATGATCATCGGGCATTGACCAGCTACGTTAGGCGATAGGGGCAGCATAAATCTATCGCCGATAGCCTGCATTGCCCATAGGGTCTTGTTTGCTGAAGCACCATCATAACGATCTTGAGATGGGGTCCGCAATGTGGCGTTCAGCCTTGTGAGCTAGGCGTGCTACTAGGTTTTTAATTACTGGGAACCATTGTTCTAGGATGCAAAGCCGAAAAACTAAAAATCGGTGGTACGTCATCAAGTTGGCAGAAGAAAAAGCAAAACCAAAGGGGGGGGAAAGGGGGAACAGACTTGGATCGAAAGGTGTAGCTAGGATTGGGATCAGCTTGACAAAGGGGGTTTTGGAAAGTGAATACGAAGTACCCACAGATTCGAAAAGCAGCAACATCTCAGAGCTGAGCCATAGGTTGTGAGAGAATGCATACAGTAGTAAATTGAATGAATGTAACAGCAGGATGTGATGTATCAACAACACATGTCTAATCTGGGCAGGCTGAAATGCAAGGTTGTTTGTCAGGGGGCCGATGGAACTAACCACTTGGTAGGCTGATATGGCGAAACCTACATATAGGTGTGGGGACGGGACGAGAAGACAAGCTTCACCCCCAAGAAAGAAGAAAGAAAACTCCTGCATTGATTCAATCTTTAGTAATTACACGCTGGACAGGGTACTGTAATTACGTACCAAAACCGACGGGATGGTTGGGCATTGTCCTCGTGGCATGAGCAGGGGTGTCCATCTCCACCGTACCGTCAGCCGCCGGGCGTTTATATTGATGTGCGACGGCAGAAGCCAACTGGGCCAGTGATATGCCTGGCAATTCGCTGGGCAGACCAAACAAGTGATGACTGTACCATAGTACGCGGGAGAGAGACGACAGGGCGCACAATTATGGAAACGACGGGTAACAGCTGGCCAATAACATGGTGGACGGAGCGAGCCGTCGTCCCGAAGAAGGAATTCGTCTCCAATACGGAGTACGGGATATGTCTAAAGCCTCCGCGGTGGTTCAGAACGGCACATCCCACAAGCTCTGTACTCCCCATGCCCTCTTTCTCTCTCTCTCTCCACCACATTTTATTTTCTGGTAGCTATTTCAAATACATGCATGCTACGTAGCACCACACACATACTCCACAGTTGTGGAAGAAATGTCCGAGATACGGAGATAATTCTGGACTGATTAAAATCGTGAATGGCTTCAGGAGTCGTCTTCGCCCCAGAGTACGATTATCACATGGGACCGAGAAGGACAGGAAAAAAAGGGCAGAGAAAGAAGGTCATATTAGAAAGAAAAATCATACGATTTATCTGAACCAAAATAATGTTGCAGACTTCATCGTTGTAGGAAGTTCAGATCTTGCAGTGACATTGGACATGGAGGCCTTGCAGCTTCAACTTTTTCACTGGGGTGAAGTGGAAATCCCCCCCTTCCAGCTGCAGGCTGCAGGGCGCATGGCTCACAGCATGGTTTCCCCCCTTCGTCTTCCCTACCCAGCTGACTCTTGGTAACTTTTAGCCTGTAGTTGTCTGGTATCTGGTCTTGGCAGCATGCGGGTGGTGTACAGTAGTCAAGTTGCGAACTATTATGCAAAAGCTAGCGGCACCACTTGACAGCTTGACACAAATGATGAACAGAAACCTGCAAGCTGCAGAGACTATCTCGCCCGGTCGGGTTTCTTGCGACCAATTAACTATCAATGTTGCTGCTGCTGGAGCACATTATAGTGCACAGTAAGCACAGTACCCAAATGATGGTTGATGTTAGCGCACCATTCGAACACAAACCGTGGAACTAACTTGTGCCCAGTCATTGTGTAGTGCGTTCGTGTTAGTCGCCCGTTAGTCGCTAGTTCATCTCACTAAGACCTTCAGCTCCCTAGGTTCCAAAACAACGGCGCCTGTAAGGATGAGTATCCCGAGTCTCCCGGGGACCAAGACTATTGGGCATTGGGTTGACATCATGGGTGTGGGAGAGCCGCGGCGTTTCTGCGCTGTGATACGTCTAGTCTACCGGACTTATTATTATTATTATTTTTATTACTTGGCCGTCCTTCTCTTTAATAGGATTGGAGGGGGGAAAATTGAGCGAGGCCAGGAGTTTGGCCAAAAGAGGCCAGTCTATGTAATTATTGTGGAAGCTGAACGCCCCAGGATTGTGGGAGATGAAATGAAGCTGTCTCACGCGATGAATGTTTGTTGGGCACGAATTGATTATGAGACACTGCTTGCCATATCGTTTGACGGTTTATTGCATGGTAGAAGCAGGAGAACTATTGCAACATAAAATTAAAATCAAGACAACAACTGCTAATACATAGATATACAGCACTTCGTCCCTGACAGATTTTTTTTTCCAACCACGTCTTGGAGGGTTGCTCCAACTTTGGCTCTATGCTTGGGCTAGTTGCGTCGCTGCCTCACTATCCACGCCCCCGGTAGCCTGTACTTAGCTAAGGTAAAAGTACCTAATAAGGTACGTTATCAGCTACCTGAGGTAGGTGGTCGTATCATGTACGTAAGATACGTATTGCCACACTTTTTTTTACCATATTCCAACCCTCTTATATCATATAATAGTACGACGAAATCGCAAAGTTCATCTGAACGGTACGTGAAGTGCACCAACAAAGCAACGACATATGCCAGGCAAGGGACGGGGGCCAGTCGAACGGAAGAGTGCAAGGTATGCTACAGCAGTTGTACTAGTACGACGGGAATCATTTCACTCTTTTTTTTTTTCCTTTCCTCGAAAGGTCGACATACCCATGTTTGGAACCAATACGGCTTGACGGATCAGAGTACTGCACAGATGGACGGACCTTGTGACTAGACACGTCGGAGAATACGGTGATGGACCTTTGGTTTTGAAAACAGGACACAGAGAAAGGCGACCTATCAGTTTTTGTTCTGGTCATCGCACAACAGCGAAAGGAAAACACGACCCGATAGACTGGCACGCCAGGACCCGAGAGTATTTCTAGACTCATCAGCCTACATATCGTTCTCCCGCCACCTCCCGCACCTGGCCGCACAGAATCCTATCCCTCCCGGCATCCTTCGGCTCTAGCGATGAAGCCTGCTATTCTTTGGGGTGTTACTCGATATTACCAACGAAGTAGCGACTTGCTTGGTCATTCCCACTATCACTTGCTAGGAGGCGCTCTTTTGGGAGGGTTGCCTTGATCGCCTCTAGGAAACGGATCCTGCGGTTACGCGATAGACAGAAACTCGCAGAACCCGACTCAAAAAGGCCAGGACTTGGGAAAAGCATTTGTGATTTTCTTCTTCTTGTTCTTTCCCCCGAACTAAGTTTCAAAGCCCACAGGTACAGCACCCGGCAGGTAGGCAGAACAGGAAGAAGAAGGTGGCCGCGCTGGCGGAATATCCTCATCCAGGTGTGTTTGGTGGAGCGGGTGTTGGACGAAGCTCAGGTGAATTTGCAGGCCGCGTTGGGGGTGGGAGTGGCGAGGCAGCAGGCCTGCCACAGTCCCCGGCGGCTGCAGCGGCGGCGGCAGCAGCAGCAGCAGCAAGCTTCTCGATCCCGGTGCATCAAATTGGGTCGATTGGGACAGCAGCAAGTGTCATTGTCCCTCCCGCGCCAGCGCCGGGTACTCCAGGCTTAGTAGGTTTGCATCTCTCGCCTGGAATGGAAGCGGCATTCGGGACCGCAAACGGAGTCATCGGCGTTGGAGGAAGACCTAGTCGCAGTCACGTGGCAGGATCCCCCCAAACCCCCCAGCTCCAGCTCCGTCATCAGCACCAACCCCAACCCCAGCAGCACCAGCACCAGCAGCACCACCTCCCGCAGCACCCACCGCACCCACAGCATCCACAACACCCGCAGCACCAACACCAGAGTGGTGTAGGAACGGCCTGGCTTTCTTCGCAGCGGGGACATACAGTTTCAGTGGCAGTGCCAGGGCATCTACCAGGGGCCAACCGTGACCCAGACCCTGGGATGCCTTATGATGCCTCTCCTACTGACCAATATCTTGCTTCTTCAATTGCACCCCAAATCACATCCGAAAAAATACCCGAAACTGCCACCAGTGCAACCCATGGCTCGCCATTCACCACCATGGAGCAGATTGAAACCCAGGTGAGCGATCTGCGCTACTTGTCGCGGGCGCCTGTGGCCCTCAGCCCAGGTGCTGCTGCTGGTGGTGTCGGCGTCGCGGCTGCCGCTGCCGCTGCCTCCGCCTACGATTCAACGCAACAACCCCAGACACAGACGAGTCCAGGTTCCGCGTCTATCGGAGACAATTCCGCGCAGCCAGCCTCGAGTAATTCTAATAAGAGGAAATCTTTTGATGATGGAAGCGCTGCTGCGATGGCCAAGCAGACTCGCAGTAAGAGAAATCGGGTGAGTGCGCAAAACTGTTTTTCTTCCTGCTTCCTTCAGCTGTTGTGAGGTGATGAGTGCGTTGGCGATGATGGCGATCCACCACCATTGAGAGGGGGGCTTTCATATTGGTTGCTGCCTTGCGCCAATGATGGCGAAATTGTAGCAGTTAATGCGACAAGATCAAGACGCGATGCAAATGCTGCACATGCGCAACTACTGACTGAGATGCACCTCGTCGGGCACCCGCTCCTCCATCCTCAATTTGGTGGTCACACCCGCGCCTAGTCAGCCTCTATGACCCCCAATTTCATCTCTGAAACTTGTTTCTCTCGATTATTTTTTATTTTTATATGGCATTACTGACTCGTGCTATTATTCCCTGCCAAATAGTATATATCTATTGCTTGGTGAGTTGTCCCTCGCGCATTGATTATTATGCGTAGCACAATCCTCAGTTTTGTCCTGGTCACTGGCTGGATGAAACCACACTTGATACCCAGCGCACTCAGAACACCCTCACTAACCTCTCTGTTTCAGTAATGAATGCAAGCGACGCAAAATTAAATGTAATGGTGAAACCCCATGTCAACGTTGCGGCAACCTGAATCTGGCCTGCCTCTACGCACCAAACTGCTGCTCGAATAACTTCAAAGACTCAGACGACTTTAAGCAAGTCACGTCTCAGATAAGTCGTTTGCAAGAAGAAGTCAATTGGCTTCACCAGACGGTCAAGTCTCTTCAATCCGAATCAAATCGGCTGTCCAACCTCGGCGATCGAGCTGCTGCCCTGGGCACTTCTACAGTAGCCGCGTCTCCCTCACAAAGTTCGAGCTCTCTCAATCGTGATGTTCATTCCAAGTACGGTGCCTTCCGAGGTCCCACCAGTATGGCCTTTAGTCTCGATGTCGCCAACACGACCATTTCCAACATGGGATACAAAGGCATCTCTGATGGTGAAGACAATGCACAGTCGGTCGAAGACATGGCTATGCCTTTGGTGAACCGACTCGCCGATCCCATTCTCGAGTTTGATCAAGACGAGATGATTCGTCTATGTCGACTTCACGAAGAAGAGATTGGCATTATGTATCCAGTCATCAATGTCCAGACGGTCATGGCCCATGCCAGGACTCTGTCATCATATTTGGACACAGTTCGTCGGCAAAACCCGATGGAACTCATCAACGACGAAAAAACCTTACAATTAAAGATCATCATGTGCTGTGCTCTTGTCGTAGAAGGACATGGCCACAGCGAAAAGGCGATCCGGCTCTATGACAGCATGGAAATGGTACTAAATCGAAAGCTTATGGCAGAACCAGCCTATGTTTCTGGCCTGCCTTTGCTGGCTCTCGTTGCCGGCTACAGGTTCCTCTCAAATGATGAGGTCTTGGCCTGGCGTGTCATGGGTCAAGTCACCCGCCTGTGTCTGGAGTTGGGCATTCATCGGAGAATGAGCTTGATGAAGATCCAAGATGAGGACGAGCGTAAAAATGCTCTTAATAGCTTCTGGTCAGCCTATGTCCTGGATAGACGATGGGCCTTTGGCACTGGACTCCCGTACGTCGTGCAGGACGAAGAAATTGACATCGATCTTCCATTTCCGGTAAGTGAATCAAAGTTGCTTTTCATTATTCTACTTTTCTGTGCTAAACGTATCGCAGGAGGAACATCCATATCTTGTGGCTATGATTACCTATTCACGAATAGGAGCAAAGGTTTGGCGACAAGTGTCCCATTTCGGGCCAGTACTGGCAAGGGACCTCCGAGCTGAAGATATTGAGACTGTTGATAAGGAAATTCTCGGATGGTACGAACTTGTACCAGAGGAGATCAAAGTTCGAAATTGGGATAAGGATAAGCATTTGGCTTTGAGTCCTTCATATAATCTCCAGCGACTCAGAATATGGACTTATCTGCGTCTGAATCAGGTGAGTTTTATGGTCTGTGAGGTATGGGAAGACCAGGTACTGACGACGTTCTCAGATGAGAATCTGGCTGTATACTCCAGTGCTCCATAGTGCAACCAGCATTATGTCGAATCTAGTACAATCACAACGCGTCGTTGACATTGCCAAGGATACGATACGATATCTCAGCCATTTGAACAGCACGACGAATCTATACCGACGCGTTCAGGTTTTTTACCACCAGTTTTTGACTTCTGCGATTGCTGTCGTTTTTCTTGCCTCAGTGCACGCACCAGTCCGGTTCAGCGCGGCTTGTCGAGAAGAATTCTACATGGCCCTGGAGTTAGTCAAGGACCTCTCTGCGAAGAGTTGGGCATCTCGACGCCTGTGGCGAACGATTCGCTCGCTGAAAGATGTAGCACCACGGTTTGGATTAAATCCGGATGAAGATCCGCAATCGACGGCCGCGTTGGGCATGATTGGACTTGCTCGAGGGCACATGGATCCTAGTGGTGGTGTTGGTGGTGGCAATTCGTTCCGGAGGCCATCCATAGTCGGCCAGCAATCACAAGCTGCGACGCCCGACTCGATGGCTCAGAATGGATCGAGAATCCAAGCTGAGATGTCACGGATATTTGAGGGATATGTAGGTCTGAATGGCTTCCAATACGCGAGCAACCAAAACGACGTCAACACGTCGAACAGCGAGATTCCGCCAGCGGAGGCGGGCTTGTATCTTCCCGATGGGAATGTTTTTGCACAGTTTCGGGAAATGTATTAAGACAGAACTGGTAATCAGGATATAGCGAGTAAAGCCAGGAGTTGACTTGATGAAATGAAGGGACAGGATGCTTTCCATGGATAAGTACCTGTCCTCTTAGTATAGATACAATCATGATGAGCTTGATTAGGTAGGTAGCTAAGTACTGTTCCATGATCGGCTGGAATCAGTCATTATGGTCTAGGTAAATGCTACATTTCATGAGATACGAACCTGGCTCCGCGCTTCCGATACCGTGTGCTTATAGTGCGACATGATGACAGCACACTGTACGATCTCATACACTTCGTGTCTGAGCCTCAATGACTTCATCCGAACAATCCGCCCATCGCTCTCACAATGGCCTTATTGCAACTTGATGTGCGAGGTGCTTTACTTCTAGTTTCTGTCGCGGGGGTATTAGTCTTTCTTCGACTTCGGCAGGGTCCTAAGATCACCCGTGACGGAGTGGTTCTTCGGTTCGTATAATGCCTTGACCAGTCCCAAGCCCCGCGGAGCCAGCAGAGAAAACTCACATATTTCCTCAACAGCAAACCGCCTAACACTCTTCCTTTCGTGGGTAATGGAATTGTGTTCTTGAAACCACGTCAGCAGCTCTTTGCGTGGTTCACAAAATGTGAACGCCTCTGTGGATATGAGACGTTGCAAATAGCCGTTCCCTCATTGCCCCCAGGCGTCATCGTCAGCGACCCACGCAACCTAGAATTCGTTCTACGCAACGAAAAGATCTTTGAGAAGGGTGATTTCTTCAAGCAAAGATCCTGGGATCTTTTTGGTCACGGCATCATCAACGTCGATGGCGAGCTTTGGCGGCTTCAGCGAAAGGCAGGGCTGCGGTTCCTTGCCGCCCCGACCTTGAAGGCGTTGACGAATGTGAGATTGCCAGAGTATTTGAACCAAGCTATTGACGCTCTGAGAGACAATGCAAGGAACGACCAGGTTGTAGACCTGCAGACTGTGGTGCATGAGGTCACTACCCAGCTGATGGGTCGAATGGCTTACAACATGGAAATGCATGCCGATGACGATTTCACGCTTGCATTCGAGTACGCCTCGGGTGCCACAGCTGAGCGATTTCAAAATCCATTATGGTTCATCACCGAACTATTCAGAGGTGGCAAACTGCGGCAATCTATCGGTATTGTCAAGGACCATGGCCGACAGATCGTTGCCAGCGCCGTGGCTGATCGGGCGTCATCCTCGGACAAGGCATCTGGCTCCGATACACCGGGAAGCTTGATTCAGTCCCTTCTTGGCTCAATTGGCGACGAGACCCTTGTATCTGACGCAGCATTGAACTATCTATCCGCTGGTCGTGATACGGTTGCGCAGGCATTAACGTGGACTCTGTACCTCCTCATGAAACACCCTCTTGTTACACAATCGCTACGAGATGCCGTTCAATGTTTGTTAGAGGACCAGACGAGTTCCGATACCTCACGCATTAACCCAGAGGACCTTACACCAACAAAACTCCCCTACGCTCTCGCCGTGTTCTATGAGTCCCTCCGCCTCTACCCACCCATCCCCTTTGAGATCAAACAAGCTCAGCAGGACACCACCCTCCCCGACGGGACGTTTCTTCCTCGCAGCGCCATTGTCGTTTGGTGCGCCTGGGCCATGAACCGCTCTCATGAGACATGGGGGCCCGACGCGGATGAATTTCGTCCCGAGCGGTGGCTAACGGACGACGGTGCTGCCGTCGCCCAACGAACGGCGGCCGAGTTTCCCGTGTTCAATGGAGGACCACGCATCTGTCTGGGCAAGCGTATGGCTGAGTTGGTTGCTGTGCAGGTCCTGGCAAGACTTGTCGGCGAGTTTGGCTTCGAGCCGGCATTTGAAGGCGAGAGGGTGAGCAAGAGCAGTCTGACGTTACCAATGGAGGGCGGACTACCAGTCCATGTACATTGTAGGGCATCATCACTAGGATAGGTTGAGCGAAGAATGATCTATTACTTTCTTCTTTTTATCTTTTCTTTCTTTTTATTTGGTTTAATCTGGCCTTCTCCTTCTTGTCGACTTGCTCTTCTGAACAATGTTCTATGGTATCATTAGTCAAACGTAATCTTTGTCCCAGTAAACGACGCCTTTTCCGAGTCCTTAGCCTTTTTCCTAGCCTCCCAACTGGGATGCAACGGTCCCTCATCGTCCTTCTTCGTAGGCGCCCTCTGCACTTCTCCCCTGGGAGCTGACCCTTCGCCGCTCTGCTTGGAGAGCGGGTTCCCAACTCCCTTCTTCCACGGGGTGCGCCCGCCGTCACCGCCTTCGACGGCTCCTCGCTTCATGTCCCAGCCGGAGTCGCGGCCGCCCTTTGACTTGGCGGGCTGCCGCAGGTGCTTAGCCTTGGCGCCGAATTTCTTCTCCCAGATGGCCTGGCGCTGGCGCTGGCCCAGCCGCTTCTTAGTCGGCTCGACGTCAACGTCTGAGGCGGATTCAGAGCCTGATATGTAGCCGCCCATGAGAGAAGGGAGGAACGTTGAACCAGTGGGTCGAGCAGATGAGGCGGAGGACTTGCTGCCGCTGCTCTTCTTCTTTGACTTCTTTGCGGGAGGCGGAGAGGATGACCCAGATGACGAGGCATCGTCGACATCAGGTTCTTCTTCTGAGTCCGAATCGGGTCCTGAGCCACCCGAGAGGGAGATGTCATCTAGATTGGGTGTTTCTTTGCCCCTGAAGCGCTGGAAGCGCTCATCGTTGAATTCGTCGTCGTCTTCGTCGGAGGAGCTGCCTAGTAAATCGTCGTATTTGGAAAACTCCGTTTCCTCATCTTCCGTTGCTTCATCATCACCGAGATCTGCGACGGGAACGGGCGCGTCTGAGAACCCTTCAAATTCTTCCGAGTCCTCATCTTTGACTGCCGTTTCGCCCGCATCCTCCTGATCTACCAATTCTTCGCTTGATTCTTGCTTCTCTTCTTGATTCTGCTTTCGTACTCGCTTGCCCTTTTCGGGAACAGGGACATTGAGCAGCTCGCACACGGACTTGACCGCTCTGTCGACAGCCTGCTTCACGGGCGCGCGTTGGTAGAGGCCGCTGGTGACATTATGCAGTGCCACGCGCTCCTCCTCGGAGAGTTCAGGTTTCGCGATGCCGCGGCGGATTTCTTCGGGGCAGTCGGGAGATTCGACGAGGGGTTTGATTTTGAGGAGGGAGGAGAGCAGATGGGCGTGGGCGGTTTGATGGAGGTCGAGTGACTATCACTTTCAGTCAGCTTTTCTTTGCGCTTTGTGCACCATTGGAATGACAAACTGGGGCGCCTTTATTACCTTGAGTACCGCAATCTCGCGGTCCAGACGCTCCTTTTTGTCGGGCGTAATGCCACTGTCGCGAACGCGCTTGCTCAGACGTTGTCGCTCGAAGCCCTTGGCGGCCTTGAGTGCTCTGAAGATGTCATCTGAGTGTTTGTTGATCGTGTCCTGAACAGAAGGTTCGCCGGAGCGCTTTCGTTTTGGCATTTTCCCCTATTTGTTTTCTTCTCCTTTTTTTTGCCCTTCTTCTTTTAACGTGGCTGGTCCTGGTGAGGGAACTTTGCAGCCAGTCTACAATCTGAAGTCGTGATATATGGCTGAGCTTTGATAGCAGCAAAATTTAGGCCGAAGTTGAGAAATTCTAGACAGTCGCGATAAGGCAGCTGATTACTGTTCTAAAGGTGGGACTTTACATGGTTAAAGACAGTGCGAAATGGACTTACACCCAGATCCATACAAGCCAAACATTTCAATGCCCACTTTGTCAAATAGTTGTGGTGGGGAGTCTGACTGATGCGGGGAATGAATTGGGAGTTGCGTCATTTCAAAATGGGACGTTAATATTAAATAGGATGTTCCTCTTACATCTATCTGCTTCATACATATAAGGATATATCAAATCATTTGGAACTGTGGTATTTACTGTTGTGGCTGTTGTTGTTGCTGTTACAGTTGTTGCTTCTCTCACAACTACCGCCAAACATCATCAAGTTAGCTAGATTCAACTTGAACGAACTACCTACTGACAAATCAAGTGGCACATATAGAGCACTGCCCAATCATGGCTTCTAACTCTAGCAGTTCCCTAGAGGCAGCGTCCCTCTTCAATGTCAATGGCCTGGTGGCCCTAGTTACCGGCGGAGGATCTGGTGGGTTCTAACGTTCAAGCCCGTTTACTATTATTTTAGCACGAACAGAGCAGTTGACATTTTGTCACAGGAATCGGTCTCATGATGGCAAAGGCCCTCGCCCAGAATGGTGCCGCCAAGGTCTACATCGCAGGTCGCCGACTCGAGCTCCTCCAGCAGGCAGCCGCCTCGGTTGGCCCCAACGTGATTCCCGTGCAGTGTGATGTAACCAGCAAAGCCAGCCTTGAGGAGACGGCGGCCTTCGTTGAGAAGGATGCTGGCCATTTGAACCTCTTGATCTGCAATGCAGGCATTGCGGGGCCCCAAGTCAAGCAGATTACGCCAGAGACCACACTTGACGAATGGGTCGACCAGAACTGGGCGCATGGCATCGACTCGTACGTGCAGCCATTTACCGTCAACACTGCGGCGGTCTGGTTCACGACCATGGCGCTGCTGAAGTTGCTCGACAAGGGGAACAAGGCCGGCAACGTGTGGCAGACTTCTCAGGTAATCATCACCAGCTCCATCGGAGGATTCAACAAGAAGGCACCTGGAGGGTTCGCGTACGGACAGAGCAAGGCGGGTGCGACGTTGGCGGCCAAGCAGCTTGCTGTGGCGTTGCCTCAATGGGATATTCGGTGAGTTTTTTGCTTAACAGCCAGCCAGCCAGCCAGCCTACACAGTGACTAGATAACTCCTCCCCGAGGCAGATGAGGCCTCCGAAAAGCATATCTTGGTTTCATCGAAGCTGGGATTTGCAACGGGAGGGCTTTGATGAGTGATATTTCGACGGCATTGCTCGGTTATTGAGACGGTATTTGGCTGACCCGGCGGTATATTCAGGGCGAATTGTATTGTGCCAGGGTGTAAGTCGCCATCCCTATTTCCCACATTTCTCGTTCCCAGCAATTTTTTTTTTCATTAGCCGTTGGGTAACCTCGGATATATAATTTCCTTTGGGGGAGTGAGGGGGATGATGTGTGTTTTTATTTGCAAGGAACGAGACCAAAAAGACTGACACGGCGCAACCACTTGCGTTTGGACGTGCTGTAGTGTTCCCTAGTGAGATGTCGGCACCTATCGTCGGGCTCTACGGAGGCGGGGAGGGTGCGCCAAGCGGGAATAGCATCAGGGTGCCTGCAGCGGCCGTTCCGATGCGGCGGTTGGGCGACGAGAAGGACATGGCGGGCACGTTGCTCTATCTCGCCTCCCGAGCGGGCGCCTACAACAACGGGGCTGTGGTTACGGTGGATGGAGGCCGGCTCGGCAACTTCCCGGCGGCGTTCTAGTCTTTTGAACTTGGAAGAAAGGGGGGGGGAGGGGGGGGAAGAGATGGAGGTTGATTTGATGTTTTATTGAGGGTATTGAAGACTGCATGAAAGAGGCTGACGGTGGAGTTGATCCGGACATGTAAATGCGGCGTCTAAAGACAAGGGTCTCTCTGCCACACTGCCACAGACTTACAGCCTCGAGGCTTTACTATGTAACTAGTGCCCATGACACCACACCACCCCCCCTCCCCCAGACCCTAGACAAAGTGGGCGGATCTTCAGTCTGGGGTGAAATCAACGTCGTCTGACGGGCTGGCAACTATGATAGGGCTACGAGAGCAAATCACTCCATTCTCGCACATTGAATCCCGGCTGTCCAACCAGATGTTGAGAGATGGTGTTGTTTGATGAGGTCAAAGGGCGAGGAGGGGGGAGAAAAATGAAGAAATTATTCATGAATGCCCCCCCCCCTTTTTGGGAATGCTTTCTCATGGAGGAATTCTGAACGAAATGGGGTTCATAGCCGCGTACTCGGTTGAGGAATCTGGTGACTTGTCGTGTTAGTGTCAGCTTATTCGACCCCCTGGGATGTTTGAACGAGGGCAAAAGAGCGATATTGCACCAGCCCACCACCACATGAAAAAAGCTGTAGTCGTGTGATTTTGTGTGGAATTTTTTTCTGATTTTTTTTTCCCCTGTGCCTTTACTCCAGTCTGGGGGACAGATTGCTTCATTCGCCCAGACCAGATTCTCTCCACGGGGCATGGGGGAACTCCATAGAGAGGTCAATGCCCGCCATCCTCCATTGATGAAGCTATTCCTTTCTCCTTCTCGGGTGAGACCGTAACTGAGGTTATCCGAAATTTACCGACAGGTGGTTCGGTCAGGTCGGTCAAGCCGGTCAGGAATAGCCTCACCTTGACTACGGCCTTGGCTGTTCTATGGCCAGTTTTACCAGGCAGAACAACATGATAACGGCTCTCTGTATTTTTTTGGGCACTTTGTGAACGAACAAGTAGTGCGGAGCAAAATGCACCGAGCGCCCCAGTATACAGCAATGACATTGGTCGCTCACATCCCGATGCGAGAGCTGCAAGACCCGTTATTACGGCGTCTAAGTCGCATCGAACGCCCCTGCATGATATTCAGATTACTTGGACATACGAACGGACTACAGTACGTCCGACATACTCCGTACGTATTGCGAAGTAACTGTAAACCATGTTGTCTGGATTGGCTAGTGAATGTGAATAGCTTCGGGATAATGTCAAAGCGATTGTCAAAGCGATTTTTGTATGTCCGGAGGAGCCAAACGCGCGAGTACGTTGAAATTGAGAAACCGACGGCTTACAAGCCAAGACGAACCAATCCTGAAAAGGTTTGGATGGGGCTAATGAACGTCATGGTATTTCCGGAGCATGGAACTCCTGTTAGTTTTTATGACATTGACTCGTTCGTGGCGAGCACTTGCTCGAGGATTCTATGTCTCTACTCTGTATCTTTGTACTATGTAGTTACCTGACTCCCATGTTGAATTCTCAAACATGCTTCTCCATAATCAGCAACTACAAAATTTTCATACCTCTTTGATCATTTTGCATTCGATTCCTGATATCATTTCGGTGCTTCTTTTGAGGACAGGGGATCGATCTCCCCACCATTCTCATCTCTCTTCCTCCACGCCCCCCAAACCATGACCGAAGAGCTGGACCCCACCATGGCCCGAGCTTGGAGTTGCATCCCACGGATCCTTGACAGGCAGCCTGATCCTTTTTTTTCCAATGGCGTCTTTTTTCTTTTATCGTAGTCTAGCTGCGGCCCAACCAAAAACAGCCCGAGATACAGTAGGCTACGGTTAGTACTGGTGAGAGAACGACTCGTTGGGCGGCTGGTTGGGTCCCGATTGCGGGGCCAGATAGTCAGTGAGGCGAAGAAAAGGACTATGAATGCCGTAGCGTAGTACGGAGACTACTGTCTTATCAACAGTACGGAGTACCAAGGCCGCACAACAGAGTTTCGACACAAATCGTTGGCTTGCTTAGGTATTGATGTCGTCGTGGTTGAGCTGTTGAGCCAAGCTGAGACTGACCGACGTCATCGTTCTAGAAGCCAATCTTTCGCTTTGTAAACGCACGCCCAAGCACCCATCACCATACCAGGGCCATGTCCAAAATCGCGACTAGAGAACCGAGGGAATCAACATCTGGGGGGAAAGCAGGAGGGCAGATGGGGAATTCAACACAAGGTTTTTTTCTCCAGTAAAGTTACATGAGATCCGTTTGGTTGAACATGAAAAATAAAACAAAAGCTAGATTCGGAAAACACGCAATCTCACTCCTATTCGCTTTGGCGTGTCGGACTTATAACCCCCAAAATGACGTGTTGCAACACCAAGTGAGCTGTTGGCCAGGCCATCGATATAACCGAGGATATACTGCCAGTAGTAAGTCTGATCGCCATGGAGCCACATCGCGGTTTTTTTTCTGACCTCTGTGTCACTTCAAGGGATTTGTATTGTTAGGCAAGCGAACGGGCTTTTGTCGGTGCTGATATTCTATTTGCGTGTGTGAGGGTTTTTTTCTCTCCTACGCTTGCCTGTCCTTGAAGCCGTACATGAACAAGGGGGGAAGAGACGACAGGCATCTATCTGTATGTACCGCATGGAGGTGTATAAGCGTGAAAAGCGCGTTGTGTGTGTGTGTGCGTGTGTGTGTGTCTATAAGTCGGGCACTCTGAAGGGGTGTGGGTGTGAACCCATCTCGATGGTTCCTCGACGGGTAACTGGCATGGAGAGGTTTCCTGGTCCCTGACCCCAGGAGGACAAGCATTGCATCCTGGCCAAATGTGCGATCGAAGTAACGCACATCATGTGTATTGCGTTCGACGATGAGTTGTTACTGGGAATCCTACTGATAGTCTCGCCATTGAGTGAATTGTCATGCTTTGTCTTGTATCATTTATCATCACTACGGGGTTACCGCCCACGAACAGTACATGTTATATGCACACAGATGCAGAATAGCACGTCTTTCACACCTTGTACACCTTGACGACTTTTTTTCTTTTTCCTTCATCTGATTCTTAGTCAGGACCCTTCTTGGCCGAGCCGAGCAAGGTCAAGATTTCATGCGAGCCGAGCACCGAGTGGAGCGAATGGACAGACGGCCCGCCTTCGTTGAGCCGCGTGTGGATGCTTTCTCCTCCCCCATGTTCTTTGTGACGCTTGCCTTTTGGTTCCTTTTGTTGGGTCCCGCCGTCATGTTAGATTTTGTCATTAGCCTTCTCTCTATGTGCTCCATTTACGAGCTAATGATTACCAATTCGGACTACATCGGATCGCCTCGGCCAAGTTGAGAGTCTGAGCCTCTAAGTGAGGTATTGACAAACCAGCTCGTTAGCATGAACTGGTGTTGGGGCTCTCTGATTATTATAGTGTGCATTAGTTTACACGCTTGTACCTTTATTTCATAGTTATCATGACAAGTTTATCTACCGACTTACATACAATACCTTACATCATGCTTATTAGTTATCTTACCTGGCCTACGAGTCCACAAATATGAAATGTGAATGGAGGGATAATGCAAAGCTGAAAAGAAGGCAAAAAATTTGCAAAGATTTTCCGAACTACCGTTGGGCAGTAAATCTTCCCGTTCGTACCGTTCGTGTTGCTCCGCAGCTCCAGGCCCAACTTCCTAGAGCTGCCCTGTATAAGGAAGCTGAGCGGGCGAGGTGAGCGGGCGTCAAACAGCAGGTTGTGGCGTGTAGAGTGGGCGGTTTTGGCGGCGATGATATGCGATGCCCTCCAGATTGTGGAGGGTGATTTCTGGGGTATGGAGTGTTCTGCGGGAAAATAGAACAGCATGGAAAGTTTGAGAGAAGGCATGGAAGATGGGAGACATGGGAGATATGGTGTTGTCTGGCGCATTGCATGGGGGAGTGGCATGGATTGTAGCCTGTTTCATCCATCCAACAATGAGTATGGCAGGCAGCGCAAGCATGTTCCCCATGCCAAATCGGCCTCCATGCAACTTGAAGTCGTGAGATAATCGCAGAAGGGCCAGGACCCGAGTGGACGATGACCCCCCCAGAACACCGCCAGGACCACGATTCTCCCCCAACAACGAATGACGATGACGATGCAGCAGGTACAGGCTACTGAGAACCGGTAGAATCGCTCCCTCCATGTCCATGTCCATGTCCATGTTCTTGCCCATGCCCATGCTCATGTCTGCCTGCCTGCCAGTCTAGAACAAAGTCGCCGATTTCACTTCTTTCCTTTTTTTCCCCCATCATTTGGGGGCCTTCTTCTTTTTTGGGTCAACAGTTTCATTCCTGATGCAAAAGGTTAGTAGGTCAAGTTAGCCACGGCTAATCGACAGAGTACGTACAGCAGAGTACATGTTGGTGATTAGCCCAAAACCCAACCTCGGACAACACCCGGGCGTCGACGCAGCTATGCTCCCCCGCACCCGAAGATCAGAAGCAGAAGAACAATACATTTCATCGGCAAAGCCCAACCTCGCCTGCTTTTGGTACTTTGTAGCAGCCACTGCAGTTATGTACCGTGCTATACATACCGTATTGCCCGGTGCTGGAGTTTTGGTAATTGCCTATCTAGGTACCTTAGCTAAGGAACACGGTATGCTAGGTACTTAAGATAGGTAAGGTAGGTACCCCGTTCTGGTAGTTGGTAGCTACCTTTACCTTAGGTGCTGTTCCACCTGCATGCACGCACGCCTCCCCCCGCTCATTAACGTCCCGTCCTCACTGACTGCCAGCTACCTTACCTACGTAATAAGCACAACAGGCGCTGTCATACAGCTCAGAGTCAGCTGGTGATGGCAAGTATCAAAACACGCACATCAGCTCAAACACATACAACATCATGGATAATATCAGCCTTTTTTCCCGTCACATTGACGGGGAAAGGTCGGAGATTGGGACACTCGCTGGTCAGTCAGTCCGGCGCTCTCTCGCACTCACCCGCCTCAGAAATGTACCATAGTTGCAGCCTCTTGAACCCGTCTCAACTCAAATACCCCGCAGCTTCATGGATGATGGATGGGTGACTCCCAGCTCTGTATGGCTGGCGCTCTCGATTGAGGGTGTGAAGGTGCGAGGGCACCATGGCTGGATGCGACGCTGTGCCCGTCTACACCGGCGCTGTCCACCACTCACAAGGCTGTCGAGGCATGAACCAGCCCAAGTTCAGAGCTGTACATACTGTACATGCTACTATTAACCAAACGCACACCAAGTAACTACTGCAGAGTTGCACTACAACACATGCCGAGAAGTAGTAAAAAAACAAACACCATAGCTTGGATAAGTCTGTCCTGGGTAGCCCTGGACGGCCTGGCACGGCCTGGCACGGCCCCAGAAAAACCGAACAGAGGAACGATCCTCTCGGTGAGTGGCTCGCCGTGGTCAGCGATGCCTGTCTCGTCCCTGCTTGCGACGTCTGGTGGAGGGTCGCCAGTGGATGATATGAGTTCAACCCGTCGTCATCGACCGTCTGGATGAATATCACAGGATCCTGATTCTGAGACTAAGAAAGCAAAAAATGCGCCCCTTTGCAACTCCTCCCCTCCTTCCCCGCGTCTTGACAACCTCGCTTTCCCGTCCCTTTCCGTTGATTGTTCAATTCCTCTTCCTCGTCATCGCCAATTGTCATCATCTTCTCTCGTTTCTCCTCTTCCACCTCCTCTCCCTCTCACTCTTAATCTCCTCTCCCCTCTCCTTCACACCTCACATTTTCCATATACTCCGAACTCCGATACTTTTGGTGTAAACTCCCGTCCCACCCCTTCAAAGAAACCCTCCCGCCTTGATACATTGCCTAAAAGAAGCTACCCGAACGAATTCCGTCTTCTTCCTAATTTCACTGCACTCTCTTCTGTTTTAGTTCATTCTCCTCTTTCAATTGCGTTCCCGATTCAAGTCCGGCCTCAATACATATCCGGTATTGCTATTCAGCCGTCGATCCTACATCATACACTACTACTGTATCTCCCATTTGCCGCCTATCGATTTCCGTGCTTATTAGCAGTGTTTGCTCTTCTCCCCATCAAACTATTCGCCCAACGCGGAGCTCTACGGGGCCTCTTTTTCTGGGTCCCGCTTGATACCTGGTAAGCCTCCTTTTCAACAATGCTTGTGCCTGGTCTGTCCCTCTCCCTCTCTCGCATTCTCATCTCCTATATCGTTTGTCCATCCTGTGCCCTGCAAGTGATGATCCACCCGATGGGCGGAACCCTGGGCGGCATTGCACCCCCGTCTCGCACCCCTCCCTATCTCTCCCGACCCCCCTCCCCCCAAGGGACTACCAAGTCTCTATCCTCCCCCCACCCCCAGGTCCGGACCCGTCCTCCGGCCGAGGTGAAGGCCCGGATCTCTTCGGCCCTTGATACCTTTGAATGTCGTGTTTATGAGCTTCTGTTAGAGTGCTTGGATGCAAGCCACCTTTTCTCCACTCCCGTTCCCCTTCCCATAGCCAAAGGCCATGCTATATTAAGCCCAGAGACTGCCACCACCTCGTGCAGCACTCACTTACACACAACCCCAGATCTGTCAACCCCTGGCTTCACCTATCTAGACCTCGACTTTAAATAACCTTGGTCTGACCTGTCGGTTATAAGTCAAGCCTACTAGGGACCCTTCATCTATACCACCAAGTTCAGGTCCAATCTTAGGGGACTCAACAAACACCATCTATCATCATGAGTTCCTCAACCTTGAAGCAGGCGGCAGAGACCGCTCGAGCTAAGACGAGCGAGGTCATGGGAGTTGCCAGGACTGACTCGGTCGCCATCGCCAACGATATCCTACACTCTCCCCTCATGAAGGCTGCTCTTCCTTTCATCAATGGAGGTATCTCTGGCATGGTGGCCACCAGTGTCATCCAACCCGTCGACATGATCAAGGTCCGAATCCAGCTCGCCGGTGAGGGAACTGCCACTGGGCCCAAGCCAACACCACTCTCCGTCACCAGACAGATCATCTCTAGTGGCAAGGCACTTGACTTGTACACTGGTCTCTCTGCTGGTCTTCTCCGACAGGCCGTCTACACCACTGCCCGCTTGGGTATCTTTGACACATTCATGGGAAAGCTCTCGGCACGAGCCAAGGCTGAGGGACGCTCGGTTGGTTTCTCTGAGCGAGCAACCGCTGGTCTTTCTGCTGGCGCCCTCGCTGCCATGGTCGGCAACCCTGCAGATCTTGCCCTCATCCGCATGCAGAGCGATGGCCTCAAGCCCGTCGCACAGCGAAAGAACTACAAGTCCGTCATTGATGCCCTAGGCTCCATCGCCAAAGGCGAAGGTGTTGCCGCTCTCTGGGCTGGATGCGCCCCTACCGTTGTCCGTGCCATGGCTCTCAACTTTGGTCAGCTCGCTTTCTTCAGCGAAGCCAAGGCTCAGCTCAAGGCAAACACAGACCTCTCTGCCCGAACCCAGACACTCACTGCCAGCGCCATTGCCGGATTCTTCGCCTCTTTTTTCTCCTTGCCTTTCGATTTCGTCAAGACTCGACTTCAGAAGCAGCAAAAGGGCCCCGACGGAAAGGTCCCCTACCGTGGTATGGTTGATTGCTTTGCCAAGGTGGCCAAGCAAGAAGGCCTGGGCCGATTCTATCGTGGCTTCGGCACATATTACATCCGTATCGCTCCTCACGCGTAAGTTTTCCCTGCATCTTGCCTTTCATCTCCCAACATACTGGACCTCAACTGACTCGCGCAGAATGGTGACACTGATCGTGGCCGACTATCTCGGCTGGCTGACCAAATAAATAAACCTACCTAGACTAGCATTCATGCTCTTCAATAGGGATAGATAGATTTGCGTAATAGGCGTTGGGCGAGCATTGCTATGGGGTTATAACCGGATATTTGGGATACCATTGCTTTCGTTTTAATTCTCCTTTGTAATTTTTTTCTTGAGTAGCTGGTCTGAATACAAGAATGTTTGCCAATGAAACTGGCATGGCGCTCGATGAATTGGCATGATGAAGTCCCAACCTTGTCTTGAAGCTTGGTGAAGAGGGGTGATGACTAATTTCGTGTCGGGCCAATGAAATAAAAGTACCTTGGTACCTCAGTCTGGAAACTTTCAAAAACAGCTTAGTTGAGGCGACGATCACGAATCAGCTTCACGCTTACGAGTTCCGAGGCTTTCAGAACCCAGAACTGTCAAAATTCAGTCACTTGCATGCAATTATTCTTTGATACATGTAAGCAAAGGATTATATGTCCAATTGGAGAATAGACAGGTGAAAAAATTGGTGAGGAAGAACACTTACTGGAATGTGATTTTCTGGTGGTAGTTTGGCTGTCTCGATGTGATGGACTGCAGCAGAGAGTTGGTTCAGCTGACCACCATGCACCACACCACATGACGATGTATACCGTCTGGGAGGTACTGTATCAAAGATGCCGTGGCCTGTGATCTTGAACGTTATCCCGTTAGCGCACAAGACAAGATCGCCCAAGTTTACCCTTTACTGATAAATCTGACGAAGGCATCAGTTCACCCCTCCCGCGTACAGGGCGAGTGACAAGATGCCACCCTAGAGTACTACTAGTCAGGGCCGATCGCTTCACAACGCTCTGAGTATCTTATTCACCCACTGGATACCCTATTGGATGGGGGGGGGAGTAGAACTGTCATTTTCTCACGTGCTTCCGATCCTGGAAACCTTGGTAGAAAGTTGGGCTTAAGAATATCAGTTGCCAATCATATTGGCCAGATCCCTGAGAGTCATGTGAACTATGAGGTGGGATTTTGATGACGTCGTTATGCATTTCGTAAGTGAGATAGAAGTCAATTGATACATTCACAGGAGGAATGAGGGGTTGGGCACTCATTACTCTGAATTTGACCAGATCGGAAACCGCAAAGGGCAGATGGACTCTATAGATGAAAAATATGTTTGGGTCTCATGGTACACCTAAATACCATGCGTACAAAACTAATATTTATAACCTAGAAAAGGCATTGCATGAGGATTAGCAAGCTGCGTAACAGATTACTGAGATGGGAAAGGCAATGATATGGCAATAAAATAGCACGTCGAGCAGTCCATAGCAGTGACAGCTGAAGTGGGCCCTGAAGTTGATTCACAGCACAACAAAAAAAAAAAAACAATCGGCCCAGGAACGCAAGGGAGAGAAAAAATTAAACACCTGCCGCTTGCATGAATCGAACATGCGTTTCTTCGGCCACAACGAAGTGTACTAACCACTATACTAAAGCGGCAATCTTTGTGCTTTCTGATTGATGGTGGCAGAGATCGCATTGCTATATATATAGTCAATTTGCTCACAGTCGCCAAAGTGATAGTCCTTGCGAGTCGATGGAGGAGATTCTTTACTCCCAACATCAAATTGGGAATGCCAAACAATCATCCAAAAATAATTATCAATGATGCAAATGAATACTTGGAACTATTGAAAGACCTGAATTATCCTGTCCTTTTGATCACTAGAGAAAATAAAAATGATACATCCATACTCTCTGCTGGGCATTAATCTGTATTACTGTCCCTGGCCTACCCTATTCACTCAATGTGATACTGCTGGACATTTCCAGCGCGTTCTTGCTAATGAATATCTCTTGGATTTTGTCTCTGAATCCTAGAATTGCTGATGCACGAAGGCCCTTTTTGTCACGCTCCCCTTCACAGCTCCATCCTACAGCTCTTTTGATTTAGAGGGATCTTTCATCGGAAGAAGCAAGGATTGATGCTATTGGCGAGGCTTCTGGGTGACCAATTATTTCTTCGGGTTAACTGGTAGTGATAATTCTAATCCTCAGCCTGTGCCAAACGCGTAGCATGTGCCTTGGTGCGTGTATTTGGTAAATTTGGTCATGTGATCAACCCTAAAAAAGAAACGCGTCGATTAACTACCACCTACACTACCAGGCAGGTTTGGGATCGTCGACGACTTCATCAGAGAATAGCACGGCAAAAAGAAAGCAATTGCAGTCTGGAAATACTTGCCCAGACCAGGAATCGAACCTGGGTTGCTTCGGAACCGCTTTATGGGCCACAACGAAGAGTCTTGACCACTGGACTATCTAGGCGATGTCTCAGAACTGTTGCTCCTATTTGATGCGAGTCTTGGTTCTACTCTGCTAGATAAAGGTACGTAAGAGTGGAGAGTATAGCTTCGAAGTGGGTTCAATGGCTGGATTCATTCCCTACTGTCCTACAATTCCAGACCTTGGCAATGCGTAGCTTGGTTGTGCGTGAGGGGCCAGAGGGTAAGCTTCTGCAACTCATGAGCTTGGTAATAAGTATATGACTTCAAGCTTCATAATGCACGGGACTTTATGTAAGAAGCGACGTGATCCACCCAGGTACATTCGCTGTCCAGCCGATCTGAAAGAAAAAAAAACAAACAGTAAACTGAACATGCAATGATAGTGGCAGAATGCACAAGTGTAGGGTCCAAAGCGCAAGTCTCTGGTTGACTTTTGAACATTGTATTCATGCTAGATCCAATCACATCAATTGATCTTCTTCTACTGGCACTGAGATACCTAAAAGACCTAACCAATGGCAAAAGAAGCATCGGGCAAAAATTAACCACTGTCGCTAGCGCGAATCGAACGCGCGTTTCTTCGGCCACAACGAAGTGTCCTAAACCACTAGACGATAGCGACGTTTTCGCCGCTTGTTGCGATATGGCTAGCTGCCGGTGCGATTGTTCGGCGCCGCCAAAATGTAAGCATATATACCCTGTCAGATGCATGGGATAGAATAGTACCTCTCACAGCGTGAATCAGAATAGTGATACCATGATGTGAGATGCTCTTGGTCTTACAGAACGAACCTTCCCTGTGGTTCACAGATGCGAAAGGGACTTCTCAGGTAGACCACAAAAAGATATTTCGGATTACGGCATATTCTATTCTCAATCGTGGCCCAATTCCCCATTCGAACCTCGAACTTAGGCAATCAACTCCCTGAGCAGCGACTCTTGCTGGCCTTCAACGTCACCCAAACGAGCAACCTCCACACCCTACACAGCAAGGATCAGACCATTTGACACACCAATTCAATGGACTGGTTAAAGCTACTCACATTTTCGACCCTCACAATAGTTGGGACGCCTTGGATGTTGTAAGGTGCTTGTCGGTACTTATTGGTTGGCACGCCCCTCCACTCCTCGCGCGAACCGACGCGGACAATATAGGCTGTCGGGGCAGATTCTGACCCAAAAACGCTCTTCAGAGGGGCGACAGCCCGGACACAGTCGGGACACCATGAGGGCTCGCCGGACGCAAAGTACACGACGTAATGAGTCGCGGGGTCAGTGGGCGGGGTATCAGCGTCGATGAGAGGCATTTTGGTGAAACGGCAACGGCAACAGGCAAAGTGTGAGATTCAAAGCTGGGTTTAGAGAAGGGAAAAAAAGGCAATAGCCAGTCTTTTAAAACCAAAAATTGCGATGAGTGTTGCTTTGATGTGTTAGATAATACTATCCAAGTTGAGCGTCAAGTGGGACGTTGCTCATCTCAGTGGCGCATTGCACCTTTGTCGTACTGTTTCCCCACTCAACTATATGTAATAGTAATCAGAGTAACACTATACTTAGACAGCACGCACCCAGAGGGCGTAATCAAATGTCCCTATCAAGTAAGATCTCCCTTCAAGATAGGCACCTTCCTTAAGTTTATAGCAGATACTACAGTATTAATTGCCTGTCTCGGCCTGTAGCCTACCCAAACTTCGATCCTCAGCAACAAATTTGCTGTTCATATGCTCAATCGTCAGGAGGCAATGTTCTACCCTCAAGGCCGTGCAGTGCAGTGATGATCATCGCTTGGGATTGACTCCTTGTATTCAGTTTCATTCGATGATATCAACTTCAACCTCATTAATCTTTTTAATTTAACTGTGCTACCAATGCTCAACTTTTTCTATCGATCATAATCATAATGCATAGCAGTCCCTACAGGAACTTTTCCAAAAACTTGGCCGTGTCGATGATTGTCTGCTCAACGGTATAGTAATCTTGCCCCGTGACTCTCACCACCTTAGATCCATCAATAACCCTCTCTGGCGGGAATACAAATCCTGGCAGGTAGCCTTCACCCGGTGTGCCCTCCTTGATAATGTCGCGACGGTCGGGATATGCCTCGCGAAGAATATCAGCGGCTGCCTGAGGAGGGACAGCTCCTTTAATCAGGAGGAAGCGCTCGCCATTGGCTTCTTTGCCATGGTCGATTCCATAGACGGCGACTCGGGCAACGTCCCGAACGTCGACATAAGACGGATAAGGCTTAAAAGGGGGAGGAATATCCTGACCCGAAAGAGCCTTCCAGATGAAGGCAGTTGTGAGGCTGATATTCTCAATCGAATCAAGTGTAACGGGAGGACCCATAACAAAGCTGTTTGCAACAGTTAGCTCCATAACCTAGGCCATATTTTCCCCACATACCCTGGGTTAATAGCGGCAATAGTAAAAGATGGGTTCTTCTCATCTCTAAAGGCCCACAGAGCCCGTTCTCCCTCCGCTTTGCTTGCGGAGTAAATAAGAGGGCCGGGTGAATCCTTGCCGAGTTTCTTAACCATAGCAGGCGCCTCATCATTCCAATCCGCCTCAGTGAAGCGGCCATCTCTATTGCTAATGACGGCAGCAACAGAAGACATCAAAACGAAGTGCTTGACTGACTCCTCCTTATGTGCTGATTCAAGGATAGTTCTTGTTCCTCCGATGGCTGCGTTCAGGATAGGCTCAGGATCAGTGAAGTGGAAGCCCACTGGAGAAGCCAAATGAGCGATACCATAAACACCTAGACCGTATGTTAGTTCGATAGCGTACCCCCAAAAAATGATCATTGGGAGAGAGCGGACCTTTTACGGCCTCATCAAATGCGCCGGGTGCAATAATGTCAGGCACCTCGACGATCTCCAAATCATCCTGATACTGAGAGAGAGCTTTGACGAGAGTATTGGCTGAAGACTTCGAGCGAACGGTTCCACGGACGGCATAACCGGCTTCAAGGAATGCCTTGATGACTGGACCGGCAATATAGCCGTTGGCACCGGTGACAAGAACGATGCGTTTGTTACCCATGATGAAGTCGATGATGTAGCGAACAGTGATGTGATCAGATTAGTTCGGATGAAGCTACCTTATGCTTTCAAGAATAAAAAAAAAAAGCTGAAATGTATGGATTTCTAGTTTGCTTCTTGTCTTTTATTTATATAACTCTAAGGTGACGAGTCTCCCCTCAGCTCTTTTAATCCGAGTCTGCACCGTGATGGGGGTCCATAATTGGGAACGGCAAAACCGGCGATCCACACGCACCGAGATTGGAAATCTAAAGGACTGATTCTATGCCTGAGAAAGAAGAAATAATAGGTTTTGACGGCGGCCTGACGTCAACTCGCCGATTCGCAATGTTGAAATATATGCATTTGGGGCTGACAAAGCACAGGAACCACTGTGAGCCGAGGTGAAGCCTCTACGTTATCATCCCACACATTGTTCTTAGTGAGGCCACTAGGTGAAGCCGAAACTGCTTTAGGTAAGGCTCGGAATAGTTAAATAAGTACGAAAACGGCCTTGGTAACTCAATACCAGATACGAAAGGTGATTGATTCCAATGCACTGATTGACTGATTCGAGAGCAAAAGTGGCAACGGAAGGGGGACAGAAATTTCTACTACTAATTATTGTAACTTCTATTTCTTAGGGAGTTCCACTTCTTGCCTAAGTACCAAGGATACCATATTTTCGCTGACTAGCTTCTTTTCGGATGTTTTCCTTTCTCTCTCTTGTGTTTGACCTAGAATCGAGGGAAATTTCAGAGTGCTGTGAAGATCTCTTCGAAAAGTTGCGCCACACATCTGCCTCATATTGGTCATGCCCCGGATAATCGGCAACACAACAGGGTGCTTCCCCTCACACGCCAGAACTGCCCCCGCTACCTCCCCTTGGAATGGTGAAGCCGTTACGAGTAAGTCAATTGACTCCTGACTGTCACAGATTTCTTTTTGGTCAAAAATATACTTTATCAATCAACTCGAAGATAAAAAAATGCCGAAGTTATGATTTTCTGTCATCATTGGACTTTCTTTCTACGCTCTTCCGGGCCTAATCAGTTTGCTGAATGGCAGCCATATTTGGCCGAGGTACGAGAATACCTCTTAGAGGGCTTCTTAGTTGATTAGACTTGCACCATTCAATGCTGCAAAGTCGCGATTACAAGGTTCCATATTGCATTGTAAATGTACAAAAACTGTCAAAGAGAGTTGCAGGTTTGATTGGTTGATATCGCCGCAGAAGACCTCATGTAATGCATTCTCGGTGCCTCGGGTGTTTCTCCCTCCTCCCGTTACGAGATTGTCTCCGCCCAGACAATGCCCTCTTTCATGTTAGTTATTAACCTGAGAGCATGGGCTAGTTATGTCAGATATGATGTCAAGTGATTTACTACTATGCGGGTTACTATGTGAGGGCTTAGCAATGAAGGACGCTACCTAGATTCTCAGCGAGGTACGTACCCGGTCAATTCTTAAGTGGCGACACGTGACTTCGCGACGATTCCTGTCGCATTGGCGCGGTGACGCAACCATCCCCCCTAGGCATCGACACGCAATTCGTCCTGATAACGCGACGCCAGTTGGACCGGGATTTTATCACCCAGGACTGGTTTGGTCATGGTTGGCCGGAAGCGGACCGCGACGAGAGCCAGCTCTCGGCGAAGCACGGCGGGTGCGACTGCCACGGGGGGAGAAATCTATCAAGATATGCTCACTGAAGCGGGTGTAAATGCGCCAGACCTTACATCGCCAGAAAGGCCCCTAAAACGAAGGCGTGCTGGTCAAGGGAGGATAGAGACCCCCCAGGATAGAGTACTTGTGGATGAAACGCAAGTCCCCAGTCCGAAACCCAAGCCTGATGTCCAGCCTGTTCCAGAAGAGGACGATGAAGAAGACGATGTCGAATTTGAGGATGTAGTCATTCCAGAGCCAACAGTACAGACAATGGAACTAGAATCTGATGAAGAGGAAGATGAGGAAGAGGAGGACCTTGTCTTCGAGGACATTGACTTTGGCGCGTTACCCAGTGACCGCCCTACTGCGGACGAACCAAAAGAGTTGGAACTCAATCTCTCTGCACAAAAGGCTTCGACAGCTCAAGCAAAGAAGATTGCAGAGAGGCGAAAACCTCTGAGCAAAGAGGAGCGAGAGCAGCGAGCTGATACTCACAAAGCCCACCTTCTTTGTCTCCTCTCACATGTGGCCCGTCGCAACCACTGGTGCAATGATGCTCGCGTGCAGGACTATTTGCGACCATACCTGGCTGATAAAATGGTCACGTATCTTAATCCTGGATTGAACCTTTCTCAATTTGGTCGAACGGAAAGCATAAAGAATGGACTCAAGCAGGTTGAGGGGATCTGGAAGAGTAAATTCGAAATCACAGAGAGGGGACTCAGGCGTGCACTGTGGGCTGAAGACCCAGAGCAACTGAAAGATGTACGTGGTCCATATGCATTTGTAGACTTGGCTAATGTGTAACAGTATGAACCTCCAAATGACATGGAGTCATGTCTAGATCGAGATGATTTCCGCCAGGCAGCCAAGAAACTCCAGGGATCTCGAGACGTTGGTGCCCAGCTGTATTGTGCACTTCTACGGAGTGCGGGAGTTCGAGCACGCTTGGTCTGCTCGCTCCAGCCTTTGGCTTGCGTCTCTGGAGCACCTGCTCTTCCCAAGCCCAAGCAGGACCGGGCTTCATCTCTAAAAGCAGCAAAAGCAGCAAAGGAGGAGCGTGTGCGAGCTATGATGGCGAAGTATGATGAGCAGGCAAACGCTGGCTATGGCATTCCTTCAAGTGGTTCTACCGCTCGTCGCAGACTTGGTCATCCGAATGCGACAGCCTACAACTTTGAGCCAAAACCTTCTCCTCCAAAACCGCGACCAACATTCGAGGCCCCAAAAAAGATAAAAGAGTCTTCATATCCAGTGTACTGGGTAGAGATTCTTGACGTTGGTCACCAAAAGTGGCAGCCTGTCGATCCAGTTGTCACTCAAACCTTCTGGAAGCCAAAGGCTCTTGAACCCCCTATAACGGACAAAGAGAACTCTTTGTCGTATGTTGTAGCGTTCGAAGCAGATGGAACAGCAAGAGATGTGACAAGAAGATACGCTAAAGCATATACAGCTAAAACTCGTAAGCTTAGGATTGGAAATGTGACAGAAAAGGGGGAGGAGTGGTGGCAGAAAGTCATGAAGGCATATCGCCGGCGCCGACCGACTGACCTCGACCAGATCGAGGATAACGAGCTCGCTGGCGTTGAGGCAAGAGAACCGATGCCGCGAAATGTACAAGACTTCAAAGATCACCCGATTTACGCATTGGAACGACATCTACGGCGTCACGAGGTATTGGTCCCGAATGCGACACCTTCAGGGACCGTCGGCGCTGGGAGCCGAGGCCCTCTGGAACGAATTTACCGCCGAAGGGACGTGCGGGTTGCAAGGACTCCAGATAAATGGTACAGGATGGGTCGCGAAGTGAAGCCTTTCGAAATACCTGCCAAGTGGCTTCCAAAGAAGGCTCAGCCAAAGTCTCGTCTTGAAGAGGACGACGAGGATACGCAAGGGGAGGCAGGCACTCCCATTTACACAGAGGACCAAACAGAGATGTATGTTCCGGCTCCAGTACGGAATGGTAAGGTTCCGAAAAATAAGTTCGGGAACATTGATGTGTATGTTCCAAGTATGGTTCCGTCTGGAGGTGTCCACATTGTTCACGAGCATGCTGCGAGAGCTGCATTCGTGGTCGGAGTCGACTACGCGCCTGCACTGACAGGATTTCAGTTCAAAGGACGACACGGTACGGCTGTTCTCAACGGCGTCGTGGTTGCTAAAGAGTACGAAGAAGCTGTTCTAGCGGTTATTGATGGCTTCGGAGATTTAGAACAGGAAGCGGCAGATGAACGTAGGAGAAACCGGGCTTTGAAAGCTTGGAGAAAGTTCTTGATGGGCTTGAGAATCAGAGAGCAGATTTGGAGTGGAGTGGATGCAGATGAGAGGAGAGAAGCAGACGAGAAGGCGGCGAGGGAGGCGCAGCTGGACGCACAAGTCGAGGACGCTCCCAGCGATGTGACGGAGGAGTTTGACATGGCTGATAGTGACAACGAAGGAGGTGGCTTCATCGTGGAGTGAACATGGCACGCACCAGTTTGGTTAGACTTGCATATTTATCCGCCATATCATCAAACCCAGCGAGGCATTGACAGGGCGAAGGACGCCCACAAACCAAGGGCTGACGCGTTCGAATATGCTCAATATCAACTTCGCAAGGCATTTTCGCTCACCGGGTTGATCTCGTACAGATCGGTTGCTGTGGCTCCACGACCGGAGCCGTGACGGTCGGCGCGGGACGGGGCCGAAATAGAGCGCCGTCCGGTGCCACGAATGTGGTCCAGGAAATACGGAACAAATACGACAGGGATCTTGGCCATTTGCGGCGATCGCTTAGGCTTGAAGACGTCGCTTAGCTCTGATTGGTTAGGAGAAATAAAAGTGCCTGACATGATTGGGGGGGCTGTGCTGCGCGATATGGGTCAACATATTGTGGAATGGGGGGAGCGGCGCGTTTCGCCTGGTTCGCACTGGTTCGAATGCTTCATCGATTCTCAATTGGGTAGTATGGTGCGAAACATTTCAATCTCGGATTTGGAAATGCAGATACGACAGGGCGACGTTGCAAGTGTTATCACTGGCTTGAATACCAATTTACCTAGACGGCATCTAGGACCAAGGGGTTAATACCGTAAGCTTATAGCTCCGCCGGGCGTGATTATAGTGAGAAGGATAATAAAGTTGAATTGATATTATGCGGATGGATGGAGCTGCCGTTGATTGAGTGGACGATTTGGAGGAGCATCGTATTGAGGGAAAAGAATCCGAGAAATACGACTGGGTGTCAAGTACGGACGGAGTACAGATTACGGAGTACGTCGCCAAGAATGAGAGTTGACGCGGGTCGGGGTTCGGGTGGCAGTCTTCCCGATGACCCCAGAACAGGAAGCTGTTGTAAGCGAGACTGTGGGATGGGACAAACTACCTCCAGTTGACCTACAACACCCTACGAAGTAGAAGCTCCATAGAGATTAGTCTGTATCCCGTACCGCGGTATTCGTAAAGAGTACAGTACTATGGACAGATTGGAAGAACATGAGATGCGTGCATATCCCCAACGAGGCTTTGCTTCTGGTATGACGTTGCCCGAATCCGATGTACGAGCAGGCAACCGATGAGGCATAATAATAAGCATTGAAAACAACCTTGAGGGGAAATACAGCGGTAGCACAGACAAAGTGCTGATGCTGAATTGCAGTGGAGGGGACCGTCAGCACTCTGGTCTTGGGGGAGAATTACGGGGACTTTGGAGGGGTGCCAAGCATGAACACGGTCCCTTCAGTCTCCATCCACTCCCCCCATTTTTGGTGTTCTGGATCAAGCAAGGGGAGGGGGGGAGAAAAGTCGTCGTCACCATTATTTCGGGCAGCACTTTGACCGCTCGCTTTGGAAGAATTGATGACGGGAGGGGGAGGGGAAATAGCAACACAGCCACAAGGTAGACACAGGTAGACACCTAAAGGCAAAACATGCGATTGATTGCGATCAGAATGCCGCACTACCAATAGCCCTCCGAAGATGACAGGCGACTAGGAGCTGGCCACTGACTGATGCAACCCTCGTTTGGGAGGTGGGAGGTGGGAGGGAGGTGTGGTAGCTCAGTTGCCCGCCAAGGTATGGAGTAATTAATTAAATCTCCCGCACCTACTCCGTACCTACAGTACCTGAAGTACCTCAACTAAAACTGGCTCTGCTCCAGGCGCCCGTTTTTTTCTTTTATTTTAGCGAATATTCTTAAACCACATCGTCACCGTGTTTCATCATTCGAGCGCGAGACGGGATGCATCACCTTCGCTACATGTGTCTTCTGGGTTTGAAGTGAAGTTTTTTTTGTCGCACTGAATTTCTTCTTTCTTCTATTCTTTTTTCCCCACCTTTATTTATTATCCTCTCTCCCTTCTTAGTTTCTTTCGTACGGACTTTCCGTTTCCTATTCTCAACCGGTTATCTTTCTTCTAATGGCTCGGCTTATGTTCACGGCTTCATCATCATAGTACACCAAACGAAGTCAACTTCACTACTCGATAGCCACCACTAGTTGTTTCTTCTATACCTACTGATATTGCCTCAAAGCCAAATAGCAACAGCATACTCTTTTATCACCAGCCTCCGGGCTCACATTGCCCATCATGGCCTTCTTTAAGCAGGTCGTGACCCTGATGGGCAAGAACCTGCGCATACTACTCTTCCGTCACCTGCTGCTCTGTATCATCATGGCCTTTATCCTCCCAATCTTCTTGGCAGCCTTCTTCAGTTTCGCAAAGAACCTATTCGTCCCCCCGGCAATCTTTGGTATCGCCTCGCCTCATGCCGTCAAATCGCTTGCCGAAGCCTTCAAGGATGCTAAGGGCTCCAGTCGAGACAAGTTCGTGCTTGTCAACAGTGGCTTCTCTGGTGGTAACATCGACCGTGTCCTGGATAAACTCGAAGAGGAAGCCAAGGCCGCTGCCGATTTCATGCAGGTCGTTCGCATCAAAGACGAGAATCAGCTCACGACAGAATGCCGAAGCAGCCTTCGCGGAGTATCAACTTGCTTCGGCGCGGTTGTTATGCGCTCTTCGCCTAATGAGGGATCAGGTGCTATCTGGAACTACACCCTTCGCACTGACGGTGCTCTCCTGGCAAGCGTCGGAAAGATTGACATCGACTCTTCCAAGAACGATCAAGAAGTCTATTTGCTCCCCGTTCAGCGCACCCTTGACACTATTATTGTGCGCCTCAACCACTCTAGCAGCACTGCTCTCGACAACACACAGGAGTACCCCTTTACAACTCTCACCCCGGACGAGCGCCTGGATAGGATCCGCGAAGTGTACCAGAAAATCATCACCAGCTGGATGGCTGTTGCCTTTGTTGCCACCGTTATCTGGGTCACATATCACTTGACTGGCTTCATCGCTTCGGAGCGTGAGTCGGGTATGTCCGTGTTGATAGATTCAATGATGCCAGTAAGTAAGCCGTGGATGGCACAGGCTGCGAGAATCATTGCCCATCATCTGTCCTTTTCTGCCATCTACGCTCCAGCTTGGATTGTTGCATCTTTCACGATCCGCTCGGGCGTGTTTGCCCACACTAGCATCGCCATTGTTCTCATTTTTCAGATTCTGGCTGGTCTGGCTTTCACCTCCTTTGCTATTCTCTTCGCATCTTTCTTCAAGAAAGCACAGCTCAGTGGAGTCACTACTACGCTGGCTTGCGCTCTCCTTGGTATCCTTGCCCAGTCTCTCACCCGTCCTGGCACCGGGCCTGTTGCTATTCTGAGCCTGCTGTTCTCTCCTTGTGCCTACATCTACTTCACCACAAACATGGCTCGCTTTGAAAAAGTCGGTAGGCCAACGAACCTTGTCGAAGTCGCCCCAGACAGCCCTTCGCACATTCCTGGCATCGTTTTCTGGATCTTCCTGATCATTCAGATTTTCATGTACCCTCTCATCGGCGCTATTATCGAGAATGCTCTGTACGGCAACTCGACAACGGGCCGCAAGATTCTGCTGCGACCGGAAGATGTCAGCAGCATGGGCGACAATGCTGTTCAGCTACGGCAATTCTCCAAGACTTACTATCCGTCCATATTTTCGAAGTTATTTAACAGAGGAGCAGCCAAGAAGGAACCTGTGAAAGCAGTTGATGAGTTGAGCTTTGATGTTGGTCGAGGTCAGATTGTCGCCCTCCTTGGTGCGAACGGTAGTGGCAAGAGTACTACCCTGGATGCGATTGCTGGTATGAACAAGTTGACGAGCGGATCCATTACTATTGATGGCTCAGGGGGGCTCGGCATCGCACCCCAAAAGAACGTACTATGGGACGACCTTACCGTGGAGGAACATCTTCGCATCTTTAACCACTTGAAAGCCCCCAACGCCCGAGCCACGACAGAGGGGATTCATGAACTTTTGAAGGCCATTGACCTATGGAAGAAGAGACGAGCATTTGCCAAAACCCTCTCAGGCGGCCAGAAACGCAAGCTTCAGCTGGGAATGATGTTGACTGGCGGCAGCGCTGTGTGCTGTGTTGATGAAGTGAGCAGCGGAATCGATCCTCTCTCTCGCCGAAAGCTTTGGGATATTTTGCTAGCAGAGCGTGGCCGACGAACCCTGATTCTAACGACTCATTTCCTGGACGAAGCCGACCTCCTCGCCGACCACATTGCTGTCCTCTCCAAGGGCACTCTTCGAGCTGAAGGATCGTCCGTCGAGCTCAAAGATAGCCTTGGCGGGGGCTACAGAGTTAACGTGCCCAAAGACCAAGGATTTAAGGAGAGCCCTGATGTTGAGGGTGTGGCCAAGAAGGATGCCTTTGATCTCGTTACCTACACTGCCCCCTCATCTCAGCTTGTCGCCACTGTCATCAAGCATCTCGAAGCCGCCGGAATCAACGAGTATCGCTTTTCAGGTCCCACGATTGAAGATGTTTTCCTTCAGGTAGCCGAAGAGATTCGAGAAGAGGAGGCATTCCGATGCACTGATAAGGCCCTATCCATTCCTTCTAATGACAATGAGAAGTCTTCAGAAGGTGAGGGCAGCACTCCCATGGGGCTGAAGCTCATGGATGGGCAGAGAGTTGGATATGTTAGACAAGCGGTGATTCTCTTTATGAAACGGTTGACCATCCTCAAGAGAAATCGCCTGCCCTATTTGGTTGCTTTCTTACTTCCTATCGTCGCTGCTGGATTGACGTCTCTGTATATCAAGGGCCAGGGCCCTACTGGCTGCTCCCCCGCCGACCAAGCTTCAAAGTCCTCCACTGAAGACGCCTTCAGCCAAATCAACTCAGACAAAAACATCCTATTCCTTGCCGGACCCTCATCCAAGCTATCTCTATCCGTCGTTGAACGCCTCTTTAGCCCCCTCATTAAGGGTATGGGCGGCGGTGCTGCCTCGGCTGGCGCAAAGGCTCTGTCCAACCTCAAGACTGTGGATACTTTCAGCGACTTCCAGAAGTTCGTCGAGGACCATCGCAAGAACGTCACAACTGCTCTGTGGCTGGGAGGCGATGGCCAAGATCCCACTGTTGCCTGGGTCGCGAACCTGTTCCTCACCAGCCCCATGTTAGCACAGCAGTATCTCGATGTGCTGCTGACCAATACTTCCATTGCGGCAACTTGGTCCGAGTTCGAGGTCCCGTTCAGCCCCAGCACTGGCGATGCCTTGAACTTGGTAGTTTATATGGGTATTGCTATGTCCGTGTATCCCGCCTTCTTTGCCCTATATCCGAGCATGGAAAGACGTCGATTTGTCCGTGGCCTCGAATATTCCAATGGTGTCCGTCCTTTCCCCTTGTGGGTTGCATATCTATTGTTCGACTTCACCATCGCCCTCGTTAGTTCTGCGATAGTCACAGCTGTCTGGGCTGGTGTCTCTCAAATCTGGTTCCACCTGGGTTACGTATTTTTAGTCCTTTTCCTCTATGCGATCGCTGCGATTCTGCTGGCCTACGTCATCTCTCTATTTACGAAGACCCAGCTGGGAACATATGCGTGGGCTGCCGCTGGACAGACCTTTTTCTTCCTCATCTATCTAATCACCTACTTGTGTGTCATCACATATTCTCCGGTTGACAAGATTGACTCGAGCCTACGCATAGTTCACTTCGTCATAGCTGCCATCTCTCCCATCGGGTCGGTATTGAGAGCATTGTTTGTCACACTGAACCTCTTCTCGACTGCTTGTCACGACGACGAGCTTACTTCGAACCCCGGCGGTATTCTGTTCTTTGGTGCACCGATCCTGTATCTGATTGTTCAATCTATCATTTTGTTTGGCATGCTCGTGTACTTTGATGAGGGATCTGCAGGATCGTCGCTCCGTGGAATCTTCACAAGCCAGAAGGCTAAAGAGGATCCTGAACTGTCTGACGAGGAGATTGCCAATGAGCTTACCCGGGTTGCCAGTAATGCAACGAACGAGAATGGGTTGCGAGTGGTCCATGTGACGAAGACTTTTGGCAAGAACACAGCTGTTGATAACGTCACCTTTGGCATCAAGCGAGGCGAGGTGTTTGCGCTCCTGGGTCCTAATGGAGCTGGTAAATCTACCACCATCTCGATGATCCGTGGTGACCTCAAGCCCAGCCGTGATGGCGGTGATATCTTTGTCGAGGATGTCTCCGTTACCAAGAATCTGGCTGCGGCCCGAGCGAACCTTGGTGTCTGCCCTCAGTTCGATGCCATGGACCAAATGACAGTCAAGGAACACCTTGAGTTCTATGCTAGGGTGCGAGGAGTTTCTGACATCGAATACAACGTGAATGCTGTCCTTCAGGCTGTTGGCTTGAGCTCTTTCTCGACACGCATGGCAAACGCCCTGTCTGGTGGTAACAAACGCAAGCTGAGTCTTGGTATCGCGCTGATGGGCAATCCTACGGTGGTTCTGCTTGACGAGCCGTCCTCTGGTCTCGATGCTGCATCTAAGCGAATCATGTGGAAGACCTTGGCTGCAACAGTTCCTGGCCGATCAATCTTGTTGACGACCCATAGCATGGAGGAGGCAGACGCCTTGGCTGGCCGTGCCGGCATCATCGCTCGACGAATGCTTGCCCTCGGCACTCCAGACGATCTCCGCCATCGCTTTGGTGACGCTCTGCATATTCACCTTGTTTCCAAGAATGCTCCCCGCACCACTGACGAAGAAATGAACCACACTATTCAATGGATCCGACAAATCCTGCCGTCTGCTGAGGTCGATGAAAAAACTTACCACGGTCAGATCCGTTTCTCGGTCCGGGCCAGCCAAGTCCTCGCCACCGCTCAGGGTAGGGAGGAGAGTGAGATCATCAAGGCAGGTCAAGACATTACCCAGAGCGCCATTGGAAATCTTGTGGTGTTGCTGGAGGAGCACAAAGATCGCCTAGGCGTTGGTCACTACAGCGTCAGCCCTACGACTCTTGACCAAGTGTTCCTGACCATCGTGGGACAACACAATGTCAAGGAGGAGAATTCAGAGGAAAAGGAGGATAGTATTTGGAGGAAAATTTTGAAGTTTGGATCATCTTAGACTTTTGCCTATAGGCTCCTCGAGCGCTGTTTTGTTTTCTCTCTCCTAGTTTACTTACCTATGTATTATTCCCATCATATACGATACCGTGCCCGCTCAATGCACATTTATTGGCTAGAAACTAAATTCATCACGGCTATGTTCACTTTTGGTCTCTGTAACACCTGAATAATATGTTTTTGTTTTTGTTTGTAAACTCACAGAAACGCCTGTCTTTGTTCGTCCATCTCCACTGATCAAGGGGAGTCGTGTGTTCAAGGTCTGTTTTATGAACAAGCCAGAATAGCAACGAACAATACATTCAATAATCGCGATGCTTGGGGATACGCATGAAGCTCAATATATAAAAAACTCAATTGTGCCATGAAGACGCGAAGCTACTTGCCGCTCGTCATCATTCTACTTCTGAGCTCCAGGAAGATAGTTTGCAAGGAAATTTGAAGCTTCACACTACCTTTTTTGCAATCATTCCTGCCTTTGGAAATCCGTTACTGCATCTCGACTTATAAAACGCCTTGACTCGAGAAATCCACCATGTGCTATGAAGTCGTAGACCACACGCTCTGCTGTGATGCTCGCCCCTTCCTCTCCAGCGGCGACGAGTACTTTGTTGATTGCTTCTCGAACCCACTGGAGTGTTCATGTACGCAGCCTCAGCGACCTCACTCGGGATGCAAAGAGCATCAATGTTGCGTCAGGACAGTTTCCCTGAAGAAGTGCCGCCTCGCTGACATATGCTGCAAGGATGAGATGGTCAAATTGCACTCGTACAACCAGAGCGCACTGCAACGCCCTCACAGACCTTGGCGAACGTACCGGACAATCATTGAGTTCCTATTCCCAACTACCGGCCTGCCTCATCTTTGCGACATGCCCATGTCAAGCAGGGACGCTCTGTGCGATCTTGTGGAGAGTGGACGCCGCGTCATTGAGGCTGCAGAGGAAGTCGCTCAACTAAACGGTAGCATGTCTCTGCTGAGGAGGACGAGTAACCCCAGGCGTCCTGTGAATATAGCAGACGAGCTGCTGTGTATTCGGCAGAAACGAGCTGAGCGGAGACGTAACGACTTGGAGTCGCACATGAATAAATTCAGACTGAAGATGGAAGAAGTGGTATTATCTTGACCACCCTCTTTGAGCATGTCTTCTCCAAATGGCCGTATCAGGCTCTTTGGGGACGAAGGCAATCAGAAGGAGAAGAAAAAGACTGGGCGTTTTTAAGTGTACCGCGGCGCATGGAGTCTAAAACTTGGCTTTCGGGAATTTTTACTTTACTCAGTGAACGATATGAGCGTATTTGAATTAGTTAATTATTATTATTCTTGTTGTTTTGCTGCACACCAATATCAGAGACCTAATTTATCAATGCCCTCTCTGATATCATGGCCATCCAAACGTTACCCACATCTCTTGGAATCTCCAATTTTGACATTGTGAGCCGCAAGGGGTAAGTAATACTTGCAGGATATATTCCTCAATAGTCGAAGGGATTAGAAAGAATGTCATTTGTGATGCTGTTTTGTGTCTAAGTTGCTAGCTTCATAAAGTGATACTATATTGTATATATGTTGACTGATATCATCAGCTGAAAAGGGTGTTGAGGAACAAATTTATGAGCACAAAAAAGGAGCCCAACCATTATTCTTTTAAGAATAAAGTAGAAGGACCTGAAAGTGCCAATTGGGGATCAATTAGAATTTACAGGAGAGGAAGGAATGAATGAATCAAAGAGGAAAAAAAAGAAAAAAAGAAATCCTGCGTATCGCAGGTGGCGTCTCTCCCGCCGGGAATTGAACCCGGGTCTCAAGCGTGACAAGCTTGCATACTGACCACTATACTACGGAAGATGTGTGACTGTTGAGCAGCCACTGTAGCGCGGATTCTTGCAACGATCGATGCTAACATGGTATATATATGGCGCACCATATCTGCCTCAATCCGGGCAATGCGAACTCACCACGACAGCTCCCAACCAGCATCCTTCATCTTTAGTATCTATCATCAGTGTTACGCCCAGCACAGCAATTGTCAATAATGATTTCTTCCTTTACCAGTACACTTCTAACACAATGGCAGATCTACATAAAATTATTTATAAACTTTGCAATGTAGAGAAACCCAAGTAGCCCAAGGTAGCTGTGAGCAATGCGTGGCTCAAGTAGAAAACCAGCTTATTCTATCTTTGTATATACATCTGACTACTACTTTTTTTAAGAACCATCTGTTCGAACCATTTTATTCAGGTATTGATCTAAGAGAGTGAAGTCCATCACTTTGAGAGTTGGTGCAAAGGTCATTCCTGAGCTGCCAAGCAGAGTTCCATATCTCCTCCTGCACCCCGGGCCTCTTCATTGACGCCAATGTCACTCTCTTATGAAAGTCTGTCTGACGACAAGCAGCGGATGCAGATTTCAATACAGCAAGTACCGTCACCGCAGTCTTGAACCATGATCATTTTAGCAACGTCATTTCGTCTCAAGGCAATTGATGCTTTGTCCCATACCCACCCAGCACCGTGAACCGGACACTGTATCAACACTGTCTCTGCCGCGACCGACTTCCCCGCGGGGAATTCCTGTCTAAGCAATGTCCTCAATTGTCTCTCTGGATCAATTCCGCGGCCAGCAAGTACAGGATCATTTTTTTATCTATTCAGTGTAAAAAGGGAAATGCACAAGAGGACGAGCGAGATGCAGCACCAAGGCTCCAATGAACGCCCTTACCGGTCACATCTACGCCCAGCCTGCCTACCCTGTCGCCGGCGCAAGTCGCGATGCCAATCCGACGCCTCATCTGATATTTGTTTAATGTGCCGAGCACATTGCACAGACTGTGTATTCCCACCTGGTCCAGATTCAAAACTCGCAAAGAATACTAAATCGGGTCGGCGTCGGCGCCAAACCCGGGCATCGTCCGGAACCGTCATCCCACCACGCCGTGTTTCGGCGCCGATCCACGGAACTATAACGGGAGCTGATGTCTCAGTTTCCGAACCGTCAGACCAAAGTGCAGACCCTATCCCGCTTATTGAATTCAGCTCCAATGCACCGGAAGATGTATCTGTACCAAGTGGATGGCCAATCCAGGCCCAGACTACTCCAGGACAAGCATCATCATCACTGGTATTGGGCTCGACAGATGACCAGCAGCACAATTTGCACATTGTTGGCCCTGCAGCCACGTCGGATAGCCAAGTGCTATCCGATTACCTCTCTTCGATGCCTGGTGCTACTCAAGGGAGCAGGTTGATCATAGCTGCGCCTGGTAACCTATCGAAGCCCGTATTGTTCACAATGGTCCAAAAACGTCCCCCCGGTTTAGACATCAACCGAAGCCGTTCTGCCGAGAAGCTGGAGATAATTGAGAAGATCTTAGAGCCATTTGAAAATGATGTAATTGACCTGTATGCGCATCATCATTGAATTCCTCGTGAGCGGCTCAACTGACGACAATACCTAGGTATTTCGACAAAGTCAATGATTCTTTTCCTCTCCTGGATGAGACTTCGTTCCGCAAACAGTACCGGGAGAACAAAGATCGTATTTCACCAGCATTGATTGCTGGCTTATATGCTCATTCCATTACATTCTGGGATAGTTCACCCATTTTATCTCGGCGCCAACGCCCCGATAGACGATTTCTCTGGAACTTGACCAGTGAGGCTACCTACTCGGAGCTCCATTTGTCTCCAGGAATGTCTATCATAGAGGCTATCATTCTCAATGTTGGTGGTCGCCCAAACACATCCCTTATTGGCAACGGCGTGCTTTTAGGCTCAGCTGTCTCTATGGCGCATTCTCTGGGCTTGCACCACAACCCGATGCAATGGGAAATTCCAGAGTCCGAAAAGAACCTTAGGATTAAGATATGGTGGGCTCTTTGGGTCCACGATAAGTGGTGCGTGTTCCAAGAGTCATCCTACTTAGAGAATCTAACATAGGGTCATTTAGGACAAGCCTTGCACACGGAACACCACCTCACATTTCGAGAACTCATTTCAATGTTCCAAAGCCGACCATCCACTTCCTGTGCGACTCGGAGTCATCCAGAATGAAAATTAAGAAGGCGTCCATTTTCATCGATCTTGTCGAACTCACCGATGTCCTGGACTTGATCCTCCAGCACATATATCATGTTGGCCCTGACGAGCCTAGAACAACCGCACATCTCGAACTAGCCTTGAACAACTGGGTAGAGAGCCTCAAAGAAGATACAAGAAGAGTCATCATTAGAGGAACTGGTTTTGAAATCCCCGGAACTGCTAACCTGCGTCTTTCTTATCTCACCGTGAGGCTTGTCCTTGAACGTATTGAGCTTGAAGAGGATAAGAAACGGCATGATCCTCAAGACAGCCGATTGCTGAACCGATACATCCAGGCACGGCGGACTTGCGAAGAAATCCTCATCCTCACGCAGGAATTGAAACCCGAGCACCTCGCCGACTTTTGGCTCTCGAGCAGCGCCTTTTCATTCCTCGCCACCGTGAGCTTCCTGCTGCGATGTGCTCTCGAGACCGAGAACTCGCCATCGGGCCTTGCACAGAGCGGCTCACTGCGGATCGCCTCCGATCTCATATCGATTCTGCGCTTACACAAGGATAAGCACGCTTGGGATGTCGGCGACGTGTGCCTGGCGCAGCATGCCGAGATAGTCGAGAAACTATTGGCCATGGCGCCCGCCGAGGACCCAGCCTCGGATGGCACCCTGGACTTGCAGGACTTTATCATGCCGGATGTTTCTGTTATCGACCATTTCTTCCCTAGCCTATGGGATCCTTTGCAGAGTGCATGGTAGGGGACACGCGGGTTTCCGCGGGAAAGTTGCCCGCGGCTGCCACCCCGAGACTGAGGTATAACTATAGAGTCAGCCGCAGCATACATGCATCATGTTTCTTGCCCGGCATACTGCAGAGCTCTATTCTGCTATTGATCTTTCCATTTCTCCGGAGCCAGATTTGAGGAACCAGTGCTCATTACAACCCCCTCGATTAGCAGGCGACATCAACATGGCACCCGAAGCAACTACAGACGTGACGGCCTCGTCACTAGCGCTCAATACCAAAGGCAACGGAGTCCTAGGACTCTATAATGGAATCAACCAAGAAGAATACTATAAAAAGTCTGAAAAGTACCTTCTATACTACGGCACCAAGTTTCACAAGGATGTAATCACTGGGGCTCGCGGTCTCTATGTCTACACAGCGTCCGGGCACAAAGTTCTTGATTGGACTTCCGGCCAAATGTCGTGTCTGCTAGGACACGGTAATGATGAGATTGTCAAAGTCATCAGCGAACATGCCTTGCATCTCGACCATCTGTTCTCTGGCATGGTCTCACCCCCGGTCATTTCTCTGGGTGAGCGTCTTTGTGAAGCCCTCCCTTCGGGCCTTGACAAAGCTTTCTTCCTCTCGACTGGTGGAGAAAGCAACGAGGCAGCCATAAAGATGGCGAAAGTTTATACCGGAAAGTTCGAAATTGTTGGTCTTGGGGCATCCTGGCATGGCGTAACTGCACAGGCCCTAGGTGCCCAATACCACTTCGGCCGAAAGGGGCAAGGCCCTCTGATGCCGGGCATGCTCATGCTCCCAGCACCCAATGCGTACCGATCTGTGTTTAGAAATGCGGATGGATCCTATGATTGGGAATCCGAGTTGGAGTATGGGTGGAGGATGATCGACATGCAGTCCTGCGGGTCTCTCGCAGCGTGCATAGTCGAATGCATCCAGAGCTCAGCAGGCATGCATGTCCTTCCTCCTGGCTATCTCAAAGCTCTGAAGAAGCACTGCGAAGTGCGAGGGATGCTCCTCATTGTCGATGAGGCTCAGACAGGCGTGGGCAGGTGTGGTGACTTCATGGCGATCAATCATGAAGAGGTTGTTCCGGATATTCTGACTCTTTCCAAGACCCTTGGCAACGGCCTGCCTCTTAGTGCAGTTGTTACAAGCGCAGATGTTGAGCGCGTGTGTATTGAGAGGGAGTATTGCTTCTACACCACTCACGTCAATGACCCTCTCCCGGCCGCTGTGGGAGACAAAGTCCTCGAGATCGTGGAGAGAGATGGTCTTGTCAACAGGGCTCGAGAATGCGGCGAGGTTCTGCATGGTGGCCTTAGGAAGCTTCAGACCCGATACGGCTGCATCGGCGACGTCCGAGGACGTGGGTTGATGGCAGGCGTGGAAATTGTCAGCAACAGAACCTCCAAGAAGCCTGCCTTGGACTTGGCCAAGAGGATTGGAGACTGCGCATATGAGCTGGGAGTCTGGGCGAACCTGAGCATCCATCCTAGTTTTGGGGGCGTGTTCCGAATTGCACCGCCAATCACAATTACAAAGGCTCAACTGGAGGAGGGACTCGCAATCCTCGAACAAGCCTTCAAGAATACCGAGGGCACAATGCCTCTATACTAATTGATCAACTTCGAATTAAAGAATGAGTTGCAGAAAGAGGCATGTTGGCTGAGATGGTTTGTGAAAAGTTGTTGGAATCAATACTGGCATTTCTGCACAGAAACATAAACAATCATCAGACAAACAGAAACTGGATAATTAAAAATTAGCCAATAATGATATGAAAGCTTTCAATGAGACAGGAAATGGAGAAAGAATGATTAAGAAACAAAAACCCAAGGGTAGAAATTAGCATCAGTAAGCAAGGAACTGAAACCTAGAGCGAGTCGATCCTCTTTTATACAGCAAGTAAGCGCCAGAATATCCTATCTATCATGCCATCGTACATAAAGTGTACTGAACGTGATGTACCTCAATGTTGTCTCTTCGTCCTCATTTGTGGCTAAGCTTAGATTGTTCTCCTTTCATTCGGACTCACCCCACCAAGCTCCATCTCCATCGCCATCGCCATCGCCATCTTTGAAGATTCCATCATAGCCTTGGATAAAGGTCTCATAGTCCGGTTGAACTGACTTTACCTTCTTCGGTGGAAATGCCACTTCTAGCGCAATCAAGCCCCTCTCGTACAGGTCCATGCACCCGTCACAGGTCTGGCCCGGCCGTTTAATGTGCTTGCAAGTCTCACACATCTGGTATAAATAGTACTCATTCTTTCGTTTGAGGCATTTCTTGAGATCTGCTAGCCGCAAGCAGTTTTGGCATCGCATTCTCCATCTAGTGTCGGGAAGTTGGTGAGCCAGTTCGATCTGCTTCGGAGTGAACTTTGATCTCGGACGGACTCGCCAGCATGAATAGCAAGGATATGTGGTGATTGCCTCGGGTGCTACGCCAAGTGCAGACGCTTCCCACTTGTCGCGTACGAAGTGATAGCGGAGGTGAAGTGGAACACATTGGTCGATTTGAATCCTGTCATGAAGACAGCGGCTAACGGATGTGAGTTTGATGGTATCTTGAAAGCCAAGATGCGAGACGATGTTCCGTAAGATGTATTTTGGAAGTGTCTCAATCTTGGCTGGCTGCTTGAGTAGCTTTGGAGCACAAGTGGCCACCACCGTGAACTCCCCCGTCTTTTGATCAAGGGCCGGTCCCTCACACTTCAAAGACCTCGTCTTATACTGCCCGCAGTTGTGACAAAAGTAATACCGCAGCTTGCCATTGGAGACGGGTCTCAGATGCGCGTGTAGTCGATACTTTGCTGCACAGCTAAAACAAAACCGATTGAATCTGTCCGTCTGGATCCTCCTCCCTGCTCGAGAGACTCGATCTTTCACCAGTTCCTTGTCAAACCTGTCGCGTGGGAAGAAGCGAAAGCACTTATAGCAGGCGTATAGGTCGTGTGTCCTATGATACACAGAGGTGTCTAACCCCCGGATGAAGGATTTGCAATCCTCCTCGGAGAGATCGGTCCGAAAATTGACAATCTCAGAAAAGTACCGGTTCACTCGAGGTAGATGGAGAATGCCGTGCAGGTCAAGGTGTGAAATGATTTCGCGATGGATTTCATATGGAAGATCTAGAAGCGAGAGGTGATTGCTGGAGAGAGCCATTGCTGGGTTTGGCGTGACAGAGCCAGTGATTGCCTCTGATTTCTTTTTTTGTTCACTGTCTTCCTTCTATTATCTCGAGAGCGATCAGATTCGGTATATATGCGTCCCGGTAGTATATTAGCTGGTGCCAGGGAATAGAGCGTGACAAGTGTCAGCTTAGAGGACTTTTGGCACAACGGGCCCCGGATTGATGGGATAGCGGTGAAAGTACATTAGAGCTTCAAATCTCAACTACAAAACCAGTGTTCTTGGTCGGGGTATTTGTATTTGTATTTGTTTTTCTAATCGCTTTCCGCATAACTTACTGTGGCTTGTGTTATTTATCGTCAGCAACGTAATACGCAGAATGACCACCTAGTCAGCTATGGGTAATATGCAGAATGACCAGTTGTTCAGCTATGGATCTGACAGCCCATCTCCTGTCGTCTGGCTGTCGCTAAATCGTACTCTCGCATCCGGTGGCTGTTCTAGTGAGCGGAATTGGCCCCAGCCTGGCCCTGGTCACCTAAAAAGATGACTCTTGCGGCCAGAGCCGGATAGGAAAAATATGCCTACTCATTACTCACTCACTTTCACTATGACAGGAACGAGAAGTAACTAGGATAGAAGTGGGAGCATGTCTGTGCATGTCTGTGTCTGCCTGTGTCTGCCTTGACGCTTGGCTGACCTTACCTTACCTCATTCAGATATGTTATTTCAGATATGTTATTGATACAGACTCAAAGTACCTACTCTGCCCAAGAAAACAAGACAAAAGATTACGTCGGGAGTCACATCTTTTTTTACGCGCAACTACGTCACTTCAGGAAATTACAGGAAACATTTTAATCTTGAGTAAAGGCCGCCTTTACAGGTGTTGTATTGATTGTGTGTACGATCGTGTCTGCTACTTGATGAGTCATCCTAATCGCATAACACGGCCAGTCCTCAAATCACCATTGTAGCTCAAAGGCCCAAACTGGTGAGGTTGGTGCGGTGCAAAGACAAGCATCGCAGGTTGTAGTGACATTATCTTGCCACGCAGGGGATGTGTCCCTTGCAGCCCTTGGCCAATATTTTTTCGCCAAGGGTTGTCAGTTTCATAAATGGGTTGTTTGGTAGATGTTGTGCATCCATGAGTGGTTGTGAATGCTCAGATCGAATGGTTCGTGAATCTCATAAATTCATACAAGCTTCGATCATCCATAATATTTCGTGGATGCTTGATCGAAGGTTCGTAGATCTCATAAATCGTGGGAGACCTTGTCAATCTATGACAGGTTCTGGTTGCTGTGGGCATCGATATGTCCCAAAATTCTTTCTAAGATCATAAAATGGAGACGCGTTGTTTGATGCCAAAAAGGAAAAAGAGAAAAATCAATGAAGATCCAAAGAAAAATTAAACCAAATCGAAATTAAAAAAAGGAAGAACAATCCAAGATGACAGTTGAAAACCATTATGCTTGAGTGGTATCAGCAGTTCTCTTCATCGTTCAGTAGTCCCGGGCTTTGTCTAGAAAGCCGGTTGGGAGACTCAAATTGTGTTGTTGTTGTTGTTGTTGTTGTTATGAAATCGTGCTCGGCATAGCCAGAATTGAACACAGCTTCAGTGGGAAATGGTTTTCCATTTGGCTGTTTGAAATGGAGATGAGTCTGGAAGTTGCGGTTGGCGACTTCGGAGAGACTCGGTGGTTGGTAGAATGCAAGAAAGCAAGGCGAGTGGCCAGTCTTGATTTCAGGAAGTAAAGAGACCAGCTCTACTTCATGCCAAAGACCTTGGTCAAGAATGCATTCCAGACTTTCTTCACACCGAAGGTGGTTTGGGTTGAGCGAGTCGAATTGTCGTCAATTTCCTCGTCGTCAGAGTCGAGATTCAAGGTAAATAGGTCCGAGTCAATTGGAAGCGCGCGGAAGTTGGCGTTAGATAGTTGTAAACCTGCAGCTTGCTGGTGTTGGCGCTGGGTGGAATCTCCAGTTGGCTGGCGATAATGAGAATAAGTGGGATAGTAAGGCGTAAGACGACGAGTGGCAATCCGATGAGTCTGGGAAAGTTGAGTCGGAGTCTCATACGAATCCACATGTTCTTGGCCTTTGACGGACTGGTTGTTCCATTAGCTCTATACCCTGCTGATTGCTGGAAGATTTCACTTACGAGAATGTCATCTTGATCTGCCTGGAAAGAAAATTCCACTGGATCTTCATCACCAAAGTTAAGCAGGCGGGTATTTGGTTGAATTTCCTCCTGGATAGGGCTCGACTGAGTTTCAGACAAAGTTGTGTGGTCTTGGGCTTTGTCTTGGGCTTTGTCTTGGGCTTTGTCTTGGGCTTTGTCTTGGGCTTTGTCGTCTTGGCCTTGGCTCTTGACAGACTGTTCCGTCAGATTTAATTTCTACTAAAGCTTGGCAAAATAACTTACTAGCATATCATCTTGATTAGCCTCCAAGGGAGATTCCACCGAATCTTTGCTACTGCCAAAATCGTAGACGTAGTGGTCGGTTGGGAAGAGGGTATCAACTCGGCGGGCGATGGCAAGTCGGGTTTCAGCGGACACGGAGGGGTAAAGGTCCTCATCAGGCTAGCTTATTAGCTCTTCGTACGTCGTCTTGCCTTGAAAAAATGACTTACTAGAACGAGATCTTCTTGGGCCTCAACAGAAAGTTGAGTTGCCTTTTCTTTTTGACCGAAATCTTCCGTGTGGTAGATTCTCGTGATTGCAAGTCGCGTTGGAGTATCGAGGGTGGGTTGAGGGTAAAGATCATCGTCAGACTATTCTATTAGCACTCTGAATTATTGGTCGTTGATTCAACGACTTACCAAAATGTCTTCTTCCTTGGCATCAAAAGACAGCCGTTCTGCACCTTCGTTTTGGTTCTTGACAGACTACATCATTAGTTTCAATGTTCATGATCGTTGATGTAACAACTTACTAGGATGTCATCTTTGTTTGCCTCAAAAGAAAACTCTGTTCCACATTCATTCTCATGATCCTGAGCGGTATACCTCGTTGAGGTGCTTCTGCTGTCATAAATGTTGGTATCAGGGTCGAGCAGAAAGCCCTCGCAGGCAAGAGTGTGATCTCGGTGTCTGTCGAAAACGCTTTGAAAGTATTGCTAGTTCATGTCGAGAGCGCATTCATCATAGCGAAGATCTTGGCAGAGCAGGTCGTTTTGCATGATGCGCTCAGCACTGTAAGGCTCATCGACACAGACACGCCAGTTCTCGTCGGGACAAGGCGAGTCTTCATCGCAAGAACTGTTTTGGGAGAGTGTGTCTTCAGAGGTGTAGCCAAGGTCGAAGTCGGATGATTTGCTGAGCCAGAGCGACCAGTTGGGGTTAAAGTCGACTGGGGTGTCCAGGCCGAGATTACCTTGAGACCATGTGACTTCATAAGTACGGTTGCTCTCAGTGATGGAAGAATAAGCGTCAAAGAGGCACCAGTTAGGGTTGAAGTCGATTGACAGTCCAGTGTTGTTCTCGGTTTTGAAATATCCACGGTCAGGAAGTCGCCAGTTGGGGTTAAAATCTATTGAGATGTTAGTGCCAATGTGAAGACTTGTTTCGAAGAGTTGGTTACCAGGAAGATGCCAGTTATCGCCATCAAATTCACTGTGACAATTGTGATCTACGGTAGGATCATTTGTGGTGGCTGTAATTGGGATTTGCGGGTTGTGGATGACTTTTATTTTGTCGTTCTGGTCGCCGTAAAGAACATAGACAGGCTCGTTGGTGTTCTCAGAACAGAGAGTAGGGCTTGAGAATGGTGACTCCTCTGACTGGTAGCCGGTTTTGGGGTACCAACGGTAGGAAGGGGCTTGGTAAGTGTTGTCGTTGGAAGTTCTGTCACGTTTCTTTGGCAAAACTCTGCCGTAGACAATGAACTTATCGAGTGGTTTGAAAGGGAATGTGAGTTCTTTCTCCCAGGTTTTCTGGTCATCGAAAACAGAAGGAGCCTGGAGAAGAAATGAACGTAGCGGATCCAACTTTTCAGCAGTTAGAATGGTGGTTGCTGTAGGCTGTGTTTCCGACACTTGAATGGTTGAAAAGCTGCTCTCTGGCGTGTTGTTGCCTTCGTTTTCATGGTCGGGAACGCGGCTAGCTTGGGTGAGATCGAGAAGTGAGACTCTGTTGATATGTGATCGAGCAGGCCATTTAGTAACCTGTCTTTCGGCGGTTCCAATAAGTTTGGGGGCGGCAGGGTTGGGGGGAAGACTTTTGGGCTTGCGGTTGATCGAGGCCTCGCGGTCTAGCTTTACGTTGAAGGTGTGGTTGATGTCGACGAGGCGTCGAGCTCGAAGAACAGACACATCCTCCCTAGCAGCGAAATGTTGTACTTCCTGTGGTGTGCCATCGGCGCATGATGTGCAGATGCCAAATTGTGCAAGTCGTTGTTGAGAAGTGAGTGGAAGGCTGCAATCAGCGCAGACACCAGCGGCTGCTTTTACGAAGTTGCGTCTCTGGAATACGGTGATGCAGAGGAAGCACTCAGAGCAGAGGTAGCCGTGCTTTTTGTCACCGCTGGATTCGATGCTGCAGTGAGGGCAGTGTAGAGGTCGAAAGGGATCACCAGGATCTTCAGCTGAGATGTCATACTGCGCGGGAGGAGGGTTCCAGTGCCTCCCCTTGAGGAGGCGTGTGGGAGATACGCCCGGAAGCGGAATCCGCCAACGGAGCATCGTTGAGAGTTGTCTCACAAAGCCTGAATCTACTAGAGAGTGTATGATGCAGTTCAAGGCTGTGAGAGGTGGTTGTGTTGATGCAGTGTTGACGTTGCTGATGATCTCGAGATTTTGGGTCAGGAAGGTTATTTGTGAGGGAAGAAAAGGTGCAGAAAGCGAGAGCGAGAGAGAAAAGAAGAGGCGGGGGGTAGGGGGGTATTTATAGTCCGGGAGAACCATGTGTGAATGTTCGTAAATTCATAAGTGTTTGCAGCTGTTGGCAGCTGGCAGCCAGGCCATTTCATCCTTTCCGGCACCGGGTGCCAGCTGCCCTGCTCCTATATACAACACTGCCCAGTAACATGACAACCAGATAATTCCTTTCCGCTTAGAAGCTGTCCATTCATATCATCCTGTTCGTCTTCATCATGTGGTCCTGTGTCCCTTCTATTACCGTTGTTGAATCGTTGTTCCATAACATAAGATGTGGCTATAGGGAGGAAAGCCGCCTTGGGGTAGGCATAGGCTTGTTGGTTCATCCCTCCAGTGCCACCGAGTGAGCAGGCAGAGGTGCTCTGCGGTTATAATAGCTGAACTCTGGTGTAACGCATCTCTTTAAGCAGTCGCTTTGCTTTCAACCTCCTGATAAGGCCCATGATCGCAAGTCCAATAATCATCAAGCCTTGGAAGCCGAGAAGGCCGATCCAGATAGCATTCAGGACGGCATCGTCCCGAAGATGGAGCCTCAGCTCCCGCATGTGTTCAAGTAGAATTATCATCTTGTTCGTTTGTTCAAGTTGGTGTGATATAGACAAACTGTGGGCATGTTCTGCAGGAGAGTGTCAGCAACGAGCTGGGCGTGAAATATGTAGCCAGAACACCAGCAATTTACCCATACCTTGCACCTCAATCGGTCCGGCCGACTTTATGAAATATTTTGCTTGAGCGTAGGGAAGGACGGACTTTTTCACCTCTACGAGAGTAGGACAACGAGCAAAAGAAACAACGAGAGGGTGGCCGAGAGGGTGGCAGGAGGGACAGAAAGACAAAGCAAAATTCAGATACTCAAAGACGGTGAAGACGTTTCCCAACAACAGCCGTCACCTCACAGAGGAGGATTACACAGAACGCAAAGGCATAGCCGCGAAGGGTGTGTTCGCAGGTACTGAGTTGTATTAATAGTCGTCCAGACTGTGGATCAAGGGCCGATGCCGTGCGGGGGGGAGGGGGGCGAGGATGCTTTGACCGCACAGTTGACCGTGATGGATTTGGCTCTGGTTCAGACCGCAATTAGGACCTTCAATGCAGCGAGATGACAAGTTTCGCCTAGTGTTGGGCGCAGGGTTGGTGATGAACTTATGGCCTCATGCATGTTGGGGCGGCTGGGACAAGGTAGTCTCGCATTAAGCCCACCAGATTAAGGCCGGGATTGGTATTTGGGGATACAACCCTGGCCCGTTTCGTGAACGACGCAATTTTTTTTCTTCCTGTCTGATCTTTTCCGTATTTACTATACGAAGCATTTCTTCCGGACGAACAACCGAATTGTCGCCTTTGTGGCTCTCCCAACCGTGGCACCTGCCTGGGCAGCAGTAGACGAGTTGCTAGTTAGGCCCGAGCCTCTCCTGAAGAGGAATCGATCGCGTGAGCCAGGGTACGAGTGCTTTTTTGGCGAACCACTACAATTGACACGGCACCTGATCGGTGAAGACACCCTTGTTAACATGGGTTCTCATGAGCGGGGCATCTGATGGATGTTCGGTTCTGCATTGTGAAGATATTTTCATCCTTGCCACATGCCGCGATAACCAGGGCCAGGGGAAGGGGGCGATGGATAGCTTCAGAGTTGCATGATTAAAATTGGGGTTGAAATGTTGGGGAAGAGTTTGATCATGGCATGCTTTCAACTTCGGAGCCTGTCAGGACCACTGAGTCTGGATCGCAGTAAATCCATCAAGAGATGTGATTTATTTTATGGAAGGGTCCGACAAGGCTGCGGCTCTAGGGTGCTCCTTATTGGCCTGCCTTAGGCTCATGAGAATGGGAACCGGTGATGTCAGGGTACCCAACCCATCAGCACAAGTTTTTAAAATGCCATGACAGCCAGCGACAAAACAGCGCTCCTAGACACAGAAAGATGAGAGACGCCAGTAAGTAGCCGTGCGACCATCAAATAGCTTACGCTATCCTTTACGACGCAGTAGTTATTTGCTCCCACGTCATGCCAGACACATGTGACATTGACGGCGCAAGGCAGCATTTTTTATGTATGTGGGATTTTCACAAAAACGCTTCGCCCAAACCTCCAGGCAGTAGTAATAATATCTATGTTGATGTGAAGTACTATGTAGACTTCCCTTGCGTATATAGTAGATTGAAACATCTCAGAAAACATCTTCACATGTCAAAGGACGCCCATCTTTCTGTTGTATGATCTTCGCCACGACATACGTAGGCGTTCCTGAAGAGCTTCGCCAAATCAAGCAAAGACACGCCCACACCCAAGTTCCAAGCAGTTGTGTCGAGTATTGAGGGTCTCGAATGGTTTCAGGGGACTCCTGTTTGAGCAGTACCTGATGTCCTCATAGTAGTTGGCTGTGAGCCCCTGTACCTCCTTACTTGAGCATCATGCACACCGGCCTTTGGGAGGGGTGTTGAGCTGCAGCACAGCCACTTTTGCATGTGCACAGCCAATCGTGCCACCCGCTGTCAATGACGTCGCCCAAGTGCCCCGCACCAGCTCCCTCTTCAGGTGTTATCACGCACTTGACTCTCAACAGACCAGGCAGAGCTACGAAACAGGGTTTTGCATAAAGCACCTCCTCCCACTCTCTGTTTCATCCTATAATAATTCTATTCGATCTCTTTTTGATACCTGATTATTTACCCTCGAGTTTCCTTCTTCCCTTCTTCCCCCTTCCTAAGAACTTGATCATTATCCCTCGAATCAACATCACTTGATCCTGCTAGGACATATTGAGCTTTCCGATATCCAACATCATGGCGTCCAACACCACTGTAACTGTCAAGAACATCGCACCTGCGACTAGCGATGCTGAGATTAGGGATTTCTTCAGCTTTTGGTGCGTATTTTTCTAACCCTTCAAGGCACAATCATCCGAACTAATGAGATATAGCGGCAAGATTTCCGATCTGAAGGTCACCACGGAGGGCGAGACTAAAACCGCCGAGGTCACTTTTGAGAAGGAGACGGCCAAGAAGACTGCCCTTCTCCTACACAACACCCAGCTCGCCCATAACCAACTCTCTGTTACCAGCGCCGGCGCTGAAACTGGGGACGATTCTGCTCAATACACTAAGAATGCCGACCGAGATTCGGACGAAATCACGCAAGAGGAGAAGCCCCGCGCCCGCATCCTCGCTGAATATCTCGCCCATGGTTACGTGATTGGGGATGCTGCCATCCAGCGTGCCATTGAACTCGATGACACGCACAAGGTTTCCAACCGCTTCGTCAACACTCTCAACAGCCTCGATGCCAAGTATCATGCCACCGACCGTGCCAGAGCCACCGATCAGAGCTACGGTATCTCCCAGCGAGCTAATAACCTCTGGTCCGGTCTGGGCTCGTACTTTGAGAAGGCTGCCAGCCACCCTACAGGCAAGAAACTTGTAAACTTTTACTCAGAGGGTAGCCGACAGGTACAGGAGGTGCATGCTGAGGCTCGGCGCTTGGCTGATCTGAAGAAAGAGGCTCACGGTGGAAGTGCATACAAGGCCTCTGGCCTTGAGAGAGTCTTCGGAAAGGAGAAGGAGAAGACCGAGAGTGCTCCCGCGACTGATTCCAATGCTGTCCCCCCTCCCAGTTTGACCAACACCACTGAGCCTCGTGAGGCTGCCCCTTCTGTTAAGCCAACTGACGAAAAGGCTGTTTAGAAGAAGCAGGAGTGTGGGAGATTCTGTTGAGGGTTTTTTCTTTTTTTAAAGATAAAGTGACTTTACGAGCACGACAATAGGACTGGTTTGCATGCAACACGGGGGAGCTGTTATGAGTATCACGCACTTAGCATGTTATTGATTGCGAAAGATAAATTGAATCCACGATTCTACCCTACTGTTTGTCATACAAGATGTTCATTTCCGACCTCGTCATTCCATTGTGTTTCCAATCCTCCGTAACGTAAATATTTGAGGTAGTTCACTTAATGAGGTCTCTCAGTCTTTGCAAACATTTTCTCTCTCGCGTCATCCATAATATGTCGCTTGGGGTTCGACTCAAGATGCTGAGTTACGTCAGATCCGAGTCGTAATGGAACATTGCGAACGGGGAGAGGGGAATACCTCTAGCTGAGACTTGGGATCCGAATCAACCTTGTTGATGCCATGACCCGACGCCGGGGGGTCGTGAAGCTGCCTTCCAGATTGACGCTCTGGAGGAGGTGACTGGTGACCCTCGGGCATGATGGCGATGATTGATGCGATGATTGATGCGATGGAACTGGTGTTAATTGGATTTTTTGTCGATTTGAAAGTAGACGTAGGTACGAAATGACTTGAATAGTTAAATTATCGAAATTGAGCAATAAATAGTACGACTCTCAGATAGAATTGTTAGGCTCAGAGTATTATCCAAGCAAGAAACATGACGGAACGTTGACGTATAAAGGCAGAACTAATGCCGTCATAGATCAACGCCGCGACGAGTGGCATCGCTGACGAGCAGCCCGCTCTTCCGAAATGCAGGCTACGTATCTACAGATTCAAGAGCCGCAACACGTGCAGCTACTCCTACGATTTTCGCTTCAAAGGTATTAATAGAGTGAGAGACTTGGTTGGAGCATCAGTGCGGCCTGTGATTTGGTGCCAGGAAGGGCTTCAGTCCATGTCTGTTTTGCCCAAGGCAGGCCGCAACTGGAGAAGTACAAGGACATCCAAAGATGTAATCATCCAACAAATTGTGGGGTTTGCTTGTATTAAGTATTGGTATTGTTGTATTTTAACAACAACTAAAGTAAGGTACTTATTAAGGAACCGTAGAAGTTCATCTAGTACTGCAAATAATCCAGATCGCTTCGTCGTGCCTAGAGAGCATCTTGATGACGTCACTGAGCAGCTCAACATTTCGTAACTAATCCGTAGAAAGGCAGCCATTTCCCAAGCTACCTACCTACCTTACCTATACCTTATCAAGCATGATATTATTGGGGCGAGATCGGAATCTTTGATCGGGATCTAGGAATCTGGGTGGTTTCCTACCAACGAAGCAGCTAAGAGTTGGGTCATTTCGTTTACCCGCTTACATTCAATACTCATTTACTTCTTCTATGCCATGAAAGAACTCGGACCATCCCATTTTAGCGAGTTTTATGCGAGCAAAATCACGGCGAATAATGATGTCCGGAATCGGCAAAGGGAAAATCGCAACTTGAGGTACCCCTAAACCTTTATGCTGGCTTACTGACTGGTTGTCGGCTGGTGGTTCAGGGCGGAACAAGCGTGATGTGTTGAGCATCGATTGGAGTTCATCCTCAAATTGCAAGTATCAGGTACCTAACGAACATTGAGTCACAGTTCATTTTCTCTCTGTCTCTGTGTCTTTTTCTCTCTCTAATGTCTGTATATACGAATGTCGACAAACTGAAAACTGAGAAATAAGAACGCATAATGGCTCTAATCTGTACATCAATGCTAGAACTAGCAGCGCGTTGCAGCATGAATCAGCATTCGTGATGCACACAAATGCGGACAGCCCAGCACCATTTGATAGCTCTGCCGAGCAGCCTCCAGCTAAAGCCCCCACCTAAACTTGAAATCTTCCGCGGATTCGTTTTAGCGCCCGGGCCCGTTCCATCCACCACAGCCCAACAGGAAGCTCCAGCGGAGGCTCGTACCGCTCTCGGTGCTTGGTGGTGCTGTCGGCAGGATGTGGTCCCACCGGCCTCACTCACCCCGCACCCGCCGAGTCTCGACGCGAGCCTGGAACGCGCGCCTCATGTCACCCGGCACCTGAACATAGGGGCACAGCAGACCCAACTGCACGAGCACATCTTAATTCGACCGACTCCTCAACATTCATCATCTTTTTATAACTTCGATCAAAGCACCTCCCAACTTCCCAGAGCTTCTCGAGCTGCCAGCAACTTTCCCGGCATTCTTGAGAGGCGACGGCTTCGAACATGCCGGATCTTAACTCGGTTCCCCCATCGCCGCACTCCCTCGCCGCCTCTCGCCGTCAGTCAACGACAGCAGTCCAAATGACCTCTCCATCTGCTCCATCCGCTCACGCACCGGCTTCACCATCACTCAACATTCTACCATCAAACCAGAATGCTGTGAACCAGTCGCAGGGCCCGTCATCGCCACAGCTGACCGCTTCGATGCCTCCGCAACCAGCTCCCGCCCATACTCTAATGGCTTCCGAGCCTGGTGTTGGGCCCGGGCCTGGCCCGTTGAGACATCCCAGACCGTTGACCGCAGCGGAACTCCATCTACAGCTTGAGAAAGAGCAGGAAGCAGTGGTGAGTAAACACACCAACCCACTGTTGTCTGTGTATCGTGCCACTAATAAAGTGCTACCAGGTCAATCGCTTGACTCGGGAACTGTCCCTTCTTCGTGCCGCACAGAATGCATCGGTGGTATCGAATACATCGTCAACCTCAGCAGCTACTTCTACCCACGAGACTGCTCCCGAACAGTCCCTTCTTTCTGGTTCTGGCTTTTCGATCCCGACGGCCCGTCAGCACAACCGCACCTCGTCAACCGCATCGCAAGGCTACGGCCAATCGGCGTTGTCCTCGTCCTACGAAGCACGAATTTACGCCCCCCGGCCAGCGCAAGGCATATCTCTTTCTAGGCAAAACAGCTCCGCCTCACGTCGAAGCCAGACAAATTCCCCAGGCCCCCAGCACACGCTTGACCCGTCCAATTATTTCCAACACCAGAGGATCCCCCCCATGTCAGTCCCCATCAGCTCGGTGGGAGCTACCCCCGGCAGTGGAAGTGTTGCCGACCAACTAAGCCCAGGATTGATGCCGGCAACTATGCGGTACGAAGAGACGGCATTTTATAGACAAGAACTAGAAACAGCCAAAAGAGAGAACGATGCACTCAAGCGACGAATCCGAGAATTAGAGAGACAGGTTCGTCAAAGGAGGGTCAGTGACGCCAGTCGACCTAGAAGCGAGAGTGTCAGCACAACAGCCAGCGTGTCTGTCGCCCCAACAGGCGGGGCCAGCATTGCAGGGCCGCGTGAGGGCATCCCCATTAGACCAGAGCCACGAGAGAGAGGAATGACAACGCAAAGCTTAGCCAGTGTTTCTGGAAGCGTAGGTGTAGGCGTCCCAGAGGAAGAAGTCAGGGTTGGCGAGAGTGCGGCCAGCTCGGGCCTTGCCAACAACAGCAACAACAGTACCAGCAACCTGCATCCATGAGACTGGCCAGTTGCTATTTTGATAAGGGGCGAAATTACTAGACTTTTCTGAAGGAGGATTGGCGAGAAACAAGGTATGAGATTACGACTGGAAATTTGGCAATGGCGTTCAAGGAGCTGGAAAGACTTGAGATGATGGAATTCGAAAAGAAACAAAAAAAATAAGAGCAGCACGAGATATTCATGTGCAGGTTCAAAGTAGCCTTCTTATTAGAGCAGCAAAGCACATAGCACATGGATTAAGAAAACTTTCCCTTCCTACCTACACTATTTTGATATGGAGCGAGAAAACATAGCTTTCTAATCCTGAAATTCAAGCCCCCATACTGTCGATTGCGATTAGAAGCTTCGTACGATATATTTGACGACAAGGTTTCCTTGAGGCAAAAGCCCGTTCTAGTCGTATCTAACAATGTACGAGTCGTGCCAATGTGCTATTGGGCATATAACTAGGTTATGCTCTCATTATTTCCACCCTGCAGACTGACAAGAGAATGTGGAGAGGTCATTGAAGAAGTGTCGAGCGTTGTTGACATTTGAGCCGCAAGAGTCGGTGTATCAATAATGCACCATGTTTTAATTATTCAGAAATAGCTCGGGCTCAATGGCAATATTTCTGTGTTGTCATCCTAGCACGCGAATTGCATATTCTGCAGTTGGACCTGAAGCACCTTATCGACAAGGCGAGTTTGGGAAATGATGTATCAGGCTCTCTTGATCAAACGCTTAGATGAATTCTTCTCAAAAATGGACTCGAAGTGCTGATACCTGCTCCTGAGGCGATCTCGTAGACTCAAAGGCGATCGATAAGACGACGAATCTGACCGGGACAGCATGTTGGTTTCTCTATCATATGGTTAGTGCTGGTAAAGTCCTCTGGATATTCTTTGGCCTTTATGATGTAGTCCTTGCTTTGCTCACAGGCTTCCTATGCTGGTCGGATCGGAATTTGCTGGTCCACGGTTGGGAGGATGACTGAATGACAAGAGGTCTATTATTGCTGTATCCTAATCCGAAGAACAGCAAGAATGCAGCGTCAGAGAGATCTAGGGCATCTCCTACGATATTACCACCGCGAGTAAGATTACATATACTACGGATTTCAGTACAGATTGTGGTTTTACGAAGTTCCCCTGATTCTGCCTCCATTCTCAGAGGTATGAAAGATGGATAATGTATATGTACACAGCCCTTCGCTCGTTTCACCGCCGTGTCCTACACGACGAAACCGCATCACAGGACCATGCACCGGCTCCACCAAGCATATTGCCATGACATTTATGCAATACGAATAGGATAGATTGAAAAGAAAACATGATTGCATACAAAACTACGGATTGGGGTGATCCTTGGTCTAGCTATCAGATCGGCGAATGACGTACACGATCCACAACAAGGCAAGGCACAGTTATTGTTCTCAAGAACCAGAAGTCAGATGAGTAGTGGTAAGAGAGATTTGCGGGAGAATCGAGTGCACAATCTATCAATTCTGAATTCAAGTTTACCTGAGTGAACTCGACTCTCTGAGAACACCCCTGGCTGAGATATTCCGAATTGAAGATCGAACGTGTCTCCCCCTCTTTTCCCAGCTCCCTATATTTCTCTCGAGGTCGACAACATACCTAGCATAGACTTAGGTCACACGTTGAATATGGTCAGGCAGTTGGGACAGAGTCACGATGGGTTATATTTGACCAAGTGAGGAAAACTACAATTAACTTATAACAAGTTTGGATCTGGGTCAATTGAGTTTGGAAATATTGCAGCATCTCCCATAGGAAGAGGTATTCTCACTACGAAATAAACACTTACCCAATAGAAAGAATTGTATTATAAAAGTGTAACGGAAGAAATGGGTAAGATTGAGAAGGATGGGAATCGTATGAAAATAAGCTTGGGGGGGGGGGGGGGGGGGGGGGAGGCGGAAACGCTTCGATGAGTAGAGATTAAACAATCGTCGGCACGAACACGAAATAATTACACTCTGCACCACTATCTCGAACGCAAACTCCTTAGATTATGAAATCAACTTGTGGAATATTGTTGTGAAATATGATGACACATACAACAACACTAAGCCTTCTCCTCTTGGATGTAATGATGGGGGCATTTGGATCGGGTGATAGAAAAGATCAGGTTATGGTCCTCAATTCCGTGGAAATAATGCAATAAGTTGGCACGCTACATGAAAAATTGAATTGGATTTTCAACAAAGATCTTCTCGAGGTCATTCCAGCTGTTCCGCCTTTTCCTTGCTAGCGACAGCAAGCATGATGTAATGGAGCTCCCGGTCCACCACTCAGAGAAAGCACCCGACCACACAACAGACGCCAATGACACTGTTTGACGCACACGACTCTTGGCTGGTGCGAAGCTGCTGTTAAATGGTCGAGACCTTTCAACAAAAGGATCTTCAACCATCTGTGCTAATTGGCTGTGATTTGCTGACTTTAGTGCCCGGTCGATCGATATGGAGAGGTGGCGAAAGGCAGTCATCTGCGGGGTGCTCACTCACGGTCGATGCTAGCGTCCGGTTGATCCTAGCAAGCCACTTCGATCATAGATGTCATTTTGAGGAGCTTGGAGGAGCTTGGATACAGTAAGGGAGCAAGTAGGTTCTCGTTTGAGAAAGGTAGTATGGAGTGACGACGCCGGTGAACTGTAGCGAGACAAATTCTAGGTATATGAAGTGGCATCACCCCCAGTAGCTCTAAAAGGCTTTTTCTGCACACTATGTGATGTAGTCAAACATTGTATCACCTCTCCATAGCAGATACTGTTCCAACTACCACCGTATTCAGTATCCAATCATGGATCTCCCTACTAGGATCAAAGAGGTCCTCAGCGGCGAATCGCAGCAACAGTCTACCGTAGACGACGCCGACCTTTCTAAGACCCCTGGATCCTACCCAACTGAGGGCGATTCAACCCCTCGTGCATTTGCGAGATCCGGTCCCGATAGTACTAAATTCCAACAGTCTAGTCATCCCACGCGATGGAACGATGACGATATCGCGCCGGACGACACCGGCTTCACAGAGTCCGGTACTGGAGTGACAGACCCTCACCAAGACGTGGCTTATACTCACCAACCCTTGGAATCACGATTTAATACCCAGAAATCTCCCATGGGCCAGGAACAGGAGTCATCTCTACCCGGTACTACTACTGCCCTCGGAGACACCATGCAAACTTCCACTCAGCAAAGCTCAGTTCCTGGATCGGTTCCTAGTGGCAACAAAGAGGCAGATCACCCTTATTGGGGCAACATTACTCAAGGTACCGGTGTCTATAACACCGTCACAGGACATGGAAGCAAAGAGGATGATGGTCTAGCCAAGCGCACGCTTCAAGGCGAGAAATCCGGCACTGATCCTCTCGAGGCCACTTCTACATCCATGGATGATACCACCACCGATACTCCTCAACAACAGAGGGAGCTGACTGAGGGAACAAGTCGATATGCAGGGTTGGCTAGTGAATCAGGTCTTGAAAGTAAAGACCTAAAGGGCGAAGATCTCGATACCAAGGGAGATTCTCACTCCAAGGGTATGGCTGAAGGAGCAGCGGCGGGCGTGGCTGCGGCTGGTGTGTACGGCCTCACTAAGAAGCAGCAGCAAGAGAAGGAAGAGAAGAAGGGCGAGGCTCTGGTTGATCCGGACCAGGCTCAAGACAAGAAAGAAAGAGGAATGTTCGGAGTATTCAGGCGAGGTTCGAGGAGCTCACCCAAGGGCATGGACGAAACTGCTGCAGCCGACTTAGAGCAGTCTCCTACCCACAAGGAGGGCAGAAGCTTCAGCCTCTTCCATCGGGGATCAATGAGCTCACCTAAGAGCAAGGATGAAGGTATTCAACGACAGCCTTCTGATGAAAAGAAGGAAGGCAGAAGCTTTGCCTTGTTCCGCCGGGGATCCAGGGGCTCGCCCGGAGAGAAAGAGAAGGAAAAGGAGAAGGACAATGTCTTAGAGCAGAGTACTGCACCCGAGAAGACAAAGAGGGCAGGCGGTCTCTTCCATCATCGCAGTCACGACCAAAAGGGTGACCTTGAGCGTGACCTGAAGGATAGAAACGTTGAGGAGAGAGAAAAGGACGAGGGTTTCGACAAGACTGGTCCCGCCCTTGGTCTTGCTGCAGGTGCAGGAGGTGCAGCCGCCTACGCTGCCTCTAGGGGCCGAGATAAAGATGACAAGAACCAGAGCGAAGCATTTGGTGCCAAGGAACAGCAGCCTACGAACCAGCCTGCTACTCAAAGCACAACCGACCAGTACGTTGCATTGCCCTCGGAAACAACCTCTGGGACGCGAGCACAAGACATGGCGCCTGGCGGAGGTTTCCAATCAATGGCCATGCGTGATAACGATGAACCCGACGTCTTGTCTACTGATTCCCCATTGGGGGCAAAGGCCACTCGAGACACCACTGTTCCCATATCCAGTGAAGAATTGGCCCCTGCCCAGTCTGATACTCATATGGGTTCCTCGACTGCCTTCGGTGCTGCAGGTCTCGGAGCGGCAGGTGTTGGTGCTGGAATTCCAGCATCCCAACATATTCGTGATGAGAAATCTGGCGGACAATCTTTCCCAAAGGACACTACTAAAGATTTGACGTCTACTAGTCAGACAACAGACATGTCTAGATCGATGGGAATGGGTCCCGATACTAGCACTTCGCAAGACTTGCAAGGTTCTTGGGAAGACTCGTCGCTTCGTCCCGCAACAGGAGGCGCCACCAAGGTCACCAGAGACACAACTGATCTACCAATAGAGCCCATTACAAAGCATGCAAACAAGGGCGAGTACAACACCCTGTCATCTGGAACACCGTCGGGTATTAGAATAGACGATGATGATGTGACGAATGTTGCTACCAAGTCTAGCACTACCCGGGACAACCAAATGGGTCAGGACACGCAGTTTGGTAAAAAGGCTGCGACTGGACTTGGCGCAGCTGGTATGGGCACTGGTGCATTTGAGTCTGGTCAGCAGAAAGAAGAGATGGATCGGGACAAGCTCAAGCAGCCCGCCCTATCAACAGATTATCCTAGCCAGGATCAAACTCTCACTCGAGATAATGACAACAACAACCGCGGTGCCTACACTGCAGCTGGTCTCGGTGCAGCTGGTCTCGGCGCTGCTGGGCTAGGTGCAGCCGCGTATGAGTCGAAGAAGCCAGAGCAGGAGAAGACCGGTGATATGATGGCTGGAGATAGAGATAGCCACAAACGAGACTTTGGTGAATTCAAGGATGAACCTTCGTTGGAGGCCAAGGACAAGGATCTCGACTACACTGCTGCTGGATTGGGCGCGGCTGGTCTAGGTGCTGCTGGGCTCGGCGCAGCTGCCTACCAATCACGCAAACCAGGGGATAAAACCTTAGACGACTCTGAGAAGCCTACTGAGATGAATTTGGGGCAATCCCAAGAGACACAATCCCCACGGGATAAGGTCAAAAGCCCTGATTACAGCGCGGCGGAAATGGGCACTGCCGGTCTGGGTGCCGCTGGATTAGGTGCCGCCACTTATGGGTCACGAAAGCCAGAAGACACATTAGCTCAGGACGATAAGTTTGGCAAGTCCACTGAGGAAGGTTTCGGAAAATCTCAGACCGACCCATTGCTACAGGACACGCACCGCGATGCCCGAGCTGCTGCCGCTACGGCCTATGGTTCGCATAAACTTGAAGGGGAGCAGAAAGACAAGTCCGAGATGCCGCTCGAACAAGCTCGCTGGAAGCAGCTCCCTCAGACCCAGAGTCCAGGAAGCTCTCTTCCTCTGGCTGGTGGACTCGCCCGTGGCTCTAGCTCAGGAAAGGTCACCCACCGGTGTACCGAGTGTGGAAAGGAGAATGATATCAGTCATTACTTCTCCTCTGCCATGGGCAGTGAGACTCAGTAATGGTCCTACTAGTTGAGAAAAGTGCTTAAATTGATGGATCAAAGATAGTGAAAGTGGATGAGGACGAAAATTCTTTTCCGGTCTGTCATTTATGTATTTCATTTTTATATCCTTAATATCAGTTCGACTTTTCCCACAGCAATCGATCGTGTTACACAAATCGCCAGCTTCCAGTATTGATTTAGAACGTATTGCAATCTGAAAATCAAGATCAGGCTAAATAAGTTGATTTGTAAACTAGAAAGACTTGTACTGTGGTAGCTGTTCTACCTATAGCCCATTATAACTGTTATTCGATTTCTCCACAGTCATATCTGTTCGCTCCACAACCCCCAAGACTTAGTTGACCTGCCTGTTCATGATGATGCCCTGAGGATCCTTCGTCTCGGTATCACCCCAGTTTGCATCCCAGCCATTTTCGGCGAGGTAGGCTTTCCACGCCGCATCGTCGTCTTCCAGCCTTGTGGAAACGTCAGGAATGACAAAGTAAGCGATCAAAGCACCCAGAGCAGCAAAGGCTGATCCGATGAGGAAGGCTGTTTGGTTTCCCTTGGCGGCATGCTCTTCGTCGAAAGAGTTAAGGATGGCAGTGAAGACCTGAGTGCCGATGGCAGCGCCGGCCTTGGAGCACGCGGCAATGATGCCTACGGTCTGACCGCGGATCGAAGTCGGGAAGCACTCGGAGGCGAGGAGGACGACAGTACTGTACTTTATGTTAGAATGCTTCATCTCTTTTTTTTTTTATGAATTTGGGAGGGAAGCTCACCTTCCGGGTCCGACTTCGCCGAGAGTCAGGAAAATGCCGTATAGAACGACAAAGAGGGGGAAAATCTTCTCGATGGGAAAAATAGCACCACCAAGGATAAACCCTAGAATGGCCTGACTACCGAAACCAACAGCCATCGTTTGGCGTCTTCCAATCTTGTCGGACAGGTATCCTCCAATGAAAGGGCCGGGGATATAGAAACAGTTGATCACAGTTCCCCAACCAAGATTCTTGACGAGACTGTCACTCACACCAGCACGAGTGATGATAGTAGAGCTGAAAATACCAAAGGGGATGGAGATCCAATTGTACAAGAACCAACATGAAGCTACTCCGATCAAGGGGCGCCAGTAACGCTTGAGAGCGAGCAGGTATGGCGTTCGCTGCTTTCGCATAGCCGACTCGCGGTATCTGGTGGCCACAGCCATGCGGAGTCTAAACCAGAAGATAACGATGGGTGGGACGGCTCCGAGAGCGAATGAGAGTCGCCAAACGAGCTCGTACTTCTCCTGCTTCTGGCCCACGATGAGGAGAAGCAGAAGAGGCACCAGGCCACCCCAGACATAGCCCAGAGAGGCCGACAGATCACCGAGCAAGGCAAACATGAATCCACGACGCTTTCGGTACGAGTTGTCCTCGTCGGTAGCCTCAAGAGCACCAGCACCTGAGACAGGGTACTCTCCTCCTGCACCGACACCAGAAATGCCACGTGCAATGATGAGCATCCAGAACATACCGGTGCCAGTAGTTCCAGCAGCACCAGCCGACAGGGCAATACCCAAGACCAGGATGATGGTGGTATAGACGGCGCCAGTCTTTCGTCCGAGCTGGTCGACCACAATTCCGAAGGCGAGCATACCGAGGATCATGCCGATGAGGAAGGCATTGCTAAGGCGCTGGTAGATGGAGCTTGTGAGGGCATCTGGGTAGAGTATGGCAAAAAGCAGCTCGAGGTTTCCGATGACTGAGGCATTGCTATACAACGAAACAAACGCGCGTCAGTATAAGTTGAAATAGGACTCAAATGTATGTGCATGTGGAAGAGGTTCTTACTATCCATCAGAACCGATGGCAAGACCTGAGAAGAGAATCATCAACCAAACGGAGAGTTTACTGTAGGCCTTCTTAGGCCCTTCTTCCACACTACCAGTTTCAACCTGGGCAGCATCCTTTCCCTCCAAGGCAATTTCCTTGTTGTCGACGTGCTCTTCCGCGACATCTGAGGTAACCTGAGGAGCGGCCTTTGGCTCGATGGCCAAGCTGGAATCCAACTCTGCCGTCATCTTTTCACAGTTGAATTAGGATGAAAAGTTACAGGGAGAGGAGGGGAATCATCTCTTCCCTGCGGAAGCGACAAGAAGGGCAATTGATATACATGGTCATTTTTTCCCCTCTCTTACTTTTCTCCTTTGACTATCTCTTTCTCGTTAATATGATCAACCGTGCCTTACTCCGATAATCTATCCGATGAGTCTCTTATCCCTACGCAGACTTTGCCTATCCTGTCCCAGGTTTGAGACTATCAAGTTGAATCCCAGTAATCGGCTAAGTCACCCGGTTACAGGTCAGCGGTCAATGCAACCAAAGTTCCAGTCGAGATCTCCGACGCTCGCATGTCTATGTCAGTTTCTAACAGGATATACTTATCAGGCTTCCCCGCTACTACGTGCATTGTGACTAGTTCACTTCCCCACTTGACAAAGGTATTTCGTATAACCCATACACCATCTAGTTTGTCTCTATCCCAATTCTGACCATGAACCATGTCACGTCATCGGGTCCGTTGCCCAAAGTGCGTATGGATTCTTTCCCAACCCCCCCTCCCTGCTCAACTGACAGGCGATTAAAACCCCCTCTTATGGCAATCTTCTCTGTTTCTGTAAAACTACCGGTCTTTCGGTGCCCATCGTTCGTCCTGATATCTTTGCGGGGACAACGGTTAAAACGCTAGTTATAACCGGGTGGCGCTAATAGTAACCGAAGGACCGGGATTTGAGGGAAAGTCCCACGTGTGATTCGTCACGGTTGGAATGCCTCTTTCTGGAGGGAATGGTTGGTTTTATTGTTACTTCTCTTGTTACTTCTCCCTTCTGACATAAGAATTGAAATCGTGATCCTACATGATTCGCAACGATGACTTCGTCGATTCTTGAGGAGAAAGGCCGGTTGCTGCTGCAATCGCAGTCGCTGCCTCTACCTCAGTCTTTGCCTCCGTCTCAAACAAGGGCCAAGTCTCACTCGCGTTGGCGATATGTAACCGTCGCGACAGTATTGATTGCAGCAACTTTGCTCTTTGGCGGCTTTCACCGCTTCCACCGTCACCGATGTTCGCATTCTCATAAGCATCATAAGATCAATGTGGCCAAAGTACAGCAATGTTCTATCGATAACCTCCATGCCGACCTCTCGTTCCTAGACAATGCTGTTCCTATAGCTGCTGAGGAGTTCGTTGAGCGCCGTGACCGCCTCGCAAAAGCTTTGGCAGTGAATGGTGTTGATGCATTCGTCCTTGAACCAGGCTACACCTTCCAGTAAGCGTTATTTTATCTCTTCAAGTCAATCTCACAATATGTGGATGCTAACAGAAATCTTCTTCTTTACTCAGGTACTATGGAAACATCTCCCAGGTGGATTGGGAGCCTTGGGAGCCTGAGGAGCGCCCTTTCTTGATGGTCATCCTCCCTGAAACCTCTCCCAGCGGTGAGGTCGTGGCGAAGACGGCCTATCTCTCTCCCCACTTTGAGGAAGGCCGCGTCCGGATGCTCGGTATTCCATCTCGTGAAGCGGAGCTCGACATTGTCATCTGGGAGGAACACTGGAACCCCTACGAGACTTTCCTCAACTCGCGCTTGTTCGAGGGCAAGAAAAACCCCACCCTCATGGCCGACGAGGAGATCCGCGACTACATCGTGCGTGGCCTGCAGTCCGTAGGCTTCAAGACCGTGGGCCTCAGCCCAGAAGCCGAGCTTGTGAGACAGCTGAAGAGTCCCGCCGAGGTGGAGCTTATCCGAGCTGTCAACACGGGCACGGTCGTCGCAGTGAGAGCAATGAGACCCTGCCTGGTTCCTGGATTGACAGAGGACCAAGTGACCACCATTCTTGACAACTCGATGCTCTCCATCGGCTTTAGCCTCTTCTTCAATATTGTACTTTTTGAGGAGCATGGAGCCCTGCCCCATGGAGGTTTCGTCACTGGTGGAAAGCGTCTAACCTATAACAGCATGGTTGTGATCGATGTTGGAGCTCATTATTTGGGATACTCATCGGACATTTGCAGAAGTTTCCTTATCGACCCACCGAAGAGACGAGAGTTAACCCCAGATCCATTGCTGGAGGAGAAGGAAAAGGTCTGGCAGATCGTCTTGGACGCTCAAACAGCTGCAGGACTGGCTTTCATGCCCAACAACACAGCTGCAAGCGTCGACATTGCCGCACGAAATGTGATTGAGGATGCTGGATACGGCTACGGCTTCACCCATAGACTGGGTCACGGCATTGGAATTAAGGCTCATGAGTCACCTTACCTTAACAAGTGGAACACAGGCTCGATTTTGCAAGCAGGCATGACCTTCACCAACGAGCCAGGAATTTACTTGGAGGGCAAGTTTGGCGTCCGTCACGAGGACATCTATTTGGTCAAGGAAGATGGCGAGGCTGAGTTGCTCACGGGCCAGCGGGCAAAGGGGCTTCGTGAGCCTTGACGAGTATAAGACATTACTCTTTTTTTCATTATATATAAAGGTATGCTATCCTAGAATAGGGCAGAAATCCATTTCTGGTTTGCACACTCTCTTTGATTACAGTTTCTCATCATGATATTGGTCTCCCAGGACGGTGATGAGAAATGGGGAACCCACTAGCAATAGCAGCGCCTTGCAGCTGCTTAAGCCAATCAGCTCCGTCACCGGCTGGGACTGGCCGGTGTGACAAGCTGCAATCGACATAGATAGAACCGTCGAGAAAAGACCAATCAGAGATTTCAACGATACATTCCGATATATCTGGGAATGGTGAGGCGCTCAGGGCAGCGCAAGTCCAGGCCATTTGTTGTAGGATATCAATCATGGTGTGCGGCCATGCAGAAACGCTCAGCCTTATGGATCCGTCCTCTACTTCGAGGTGCAGTAGTCGTAAGCCAATGCACTCGGCGGCCTTGCCATCAGCTCCGTCCCAAATTGACATGCCTGTGAAAGAATTCCCTCCGCGGCATGACGCCGATGCTTGCTGAACAGCCTCCTCGAGACAAGACAGGAGTAAAGATCCGGATTTGGGCCACTGAGTAGAGATATACTCAGATACAGTGGTGTATATACAGTCATTTGCTGTTCCAGTAACGGCAGGGAGAGATCCCATACGAACAAGCTGTGGGTCACTGATGCCGTCCAGGGGCCCAAAGAGCTGACACTCAAATCTGAACTGGATAATGTGGAATCCGTCCCTTGGTGGAGGGAATTGCCGATTGAGGACGATGTCCCAGACGGCAGACTCCATGAGATGCATCTGCACATAATGTGGAGAAATCAGAACCTCACGAATCTTTTGGACGAGAGACTTGGCAGAGTTTCCGGTGGTGATGTAGCCATGAAGCGAGCGGGCAATTTCGTCAGGTGAGCCTCTGGGTGAACGAGCAGGAAATTGACGGTCCCAGTACCTACACAGAAGCTGGAGGGCCAGTGTGAGATCAATGCCTTGCGCGAGCGACGACCATGTTGCGGGTCGTCGTGAGATACCCGGGCCTAGCCTGTCTAGGATGCATCGCGGTGTCTCAGGCCCATTGAGAACTAGAAACAACTGGCAGATGGGGCCATCAAACAGAAGTCGGACTTGGAGAGCCGATTCTGGATTGGAATCACTGTAGAACTGCCAAAGCTCGTCCCAGAGCTGGTGGGTAAAGTGAGAAAATAGTCGGTCCAGCACGCGATCAATGTTGACATGAACTTTTTGCTCTGGCAAATAGTAATGGGTAAGCAGTTCGTTGTCGAGGCTGTCAGCAAGAGCTGTGGCAAATGCGGCCGAGATGGCACCAGCAATTAGGGGAGGTATCTGGACTTCAGCATTGTTGGGAGACTGGGCTGTTCGACGACGACGGTTGGGTAGAGGCGGCTTGATGCTCAGAAGAGTGGCATCTACATCGGCGGCAGGTTCATGTGTGACAGACGGTGAAGGGCTCATGTCTATGCATGGCTAAAGACGGCCGACGGCTTTTTCCTTGAGGTCGAGGACAAAGGGTGAGTGTGTGAGCGAGTTGTGTGAGAGGCGATCGCCGACTAGCAAACTACATGTGTGACAACCAGGTCGAAGGAGCAGGAATCATGGCGGTCTGGGCATCAATTCTTCGTGGCTTTTGTGATTTCAACGAACTTAGATTAAAGAAAGAGAAAGTGGAAACGAAAAAGGCAAAAATGGTTATGTTTTCGCGTTGCTCGTTTTGCTCGTTCAGCGTGAGAGTGCGAATAATTAAACCAAGAGCTGACGTCGCAAGCATTGCGCGTCCCGCTTACAAACGGGGCAAAGGCATCAAATCGGTCGCATGTGTGGATGACGCCACCCACAGGGGCAACAAGTGCTAATTGACTTAAGTAGTTAGTTAATAAATGACAGAGTAGCGGTATGTCATGTTATTAGCAGAAATATCATATGAAACCAAACAGGCGCGTTACGAGAAGGCTGATAACCTGTTAGTTCAGACACGATGGAGCTGCGTCAACTTTCGTAGACGCTGACACTTTGCTGACAATTGTGGATTGGCTGTTTTTCTCTTCGAGAGTTTTGGAACCTACCTATTTTTTTTTTTTTTTTTTTTTTTTTCAAATGGCGCACTCTCTGCTCCATATGTTTTTTATGAAAATAAAAAAAACCACATGTTCGATGCCCACAAAGAGGGCCGCGTCATGGTACAGATGGCATATGTACGCGTCCGTGCTTGGCCTCAGGAAGGATGATTGAGTACCCAATGAAGGAAGCACTCGCCTCGCTTCGCATCTCTTTGGTTGGACACATCTTGAGCCCAATAAGAGGAGGCAATACTCACTATCTAGGGCTGATTAGAAGCAATTTCTTCACCGTTGCGCTTGCTTGATAGTGAGAAATTGGTCTGGCAGCTAACAAAAGATCTCCAAACCGTAGGGCATAGTGCGGGTGTATTGTGGGTGTCATGGAGCGCGGGCACGTTCCCAGTGTTTCCAAGTGGGCGCGCTTGACTGGGTGAATGGATGTAAGCCACGGAAATCTTCATGTGCGAATAGCAGGATTGAGTTTTCGATGACAGATCTTTGCTGAGTGCGAGCGAGGAGGTAAGGCAAAGATGATGTTAAAGTGGGAAGAATTTGTCAACAAGAACGAAAAGAGTGAGAAGAGGAAGAAGAAAAGGAAGAATAAGAAGAAACCAGAATGGATTCCTCATCTAATTAAACTTTAGCCTGAGTCGAGGCAGTGCCCGCTTACATTATGGAGAGCTAAGAATGACATATCTTGCTACCACGGTAGGCTTGGACCCACGATTCCACAATGGTTTGCCACGGAGTGCCATTTTTATCATCTTCCTGCAGGGCCTGTCTGGGGTTGCGCATGGTGACGCATGGAAGTCTTAAAGGTGATAATATCGCTGTTGAACTGCTCGATTGAAACTCAAGGAGACGCGGATTCTGGCCTACCATTCCACCTGCAGTGCACACGATATTGCCTTCAGTTACCATTCTTTTCTTGTCCTTTATGTGCATCCAAACATCAAAGAGTGCGTCAGTCGCGCAGGACATTTCTCAAGTCGAGGCTACGAGTGACAGAGCGAAAAACGTCTCTATAAGCGCCGTTACACGTCAGCCAACATTCACTTGAATTCATTTCAAATTCGGCCATCCACGAATCACAGACAATCTTGTTACTAATGTCTTCTAGGTCAGGGTCGTAGAAATTGATGGCTTGCGAACAAGCTTCGTGTGGCTTGTTCCCGTAAGCCACAAACATTGATCGCCCCTTATACCATGGTTCAAGCCTTTCCGAGCGCGCTCCGGAGTACATACCGTCATGAGTCCGATCCCGGTGTTGGCATACCTACGTATTTGAATTTCTCCATGAAAGGGGCACCAAGTTGAGCATAAGAAGCCTTGCCATAATGACTCGCGTGAAAGCTGGTAATATCGAAGAACTTCGCGACCGAAGTCAACCCAAAACCAGCTCTTGACATTTGAGCCATCCAAAGGAGGCTAATACATATGACCCTGATACGAACACATACGCATACGCATCAAAACAAAACGAAACAAAGGGATTCATGGTTTTCTTTGTATCAATATAATTCAACAAGAATACAAAGAAAATCGGCAGATGAGAGTTCGTGTGCTTGCGTGCATATAGCTTCAAACAACCCAAGGGATAAACCGCTTGGTGGACTGATTCCACTTTACCCACTCGGCCCCAAACGTTTCTTTCAGCATTACCTCCTCGTCCTTCACACGATGAACCAACTTTCTAAACATTCCAAATACCAAGATGCTAGAAAGAAGAAGGCCCCATCCATCCAACAAGCCGGAAACGCTAGCGGGAATCCAGCAGGACAGAGGCCCATCCCACCGAATGAACAGTGCGAGATTGGCAACCAGAACAAGCATTTGTCCAGTGTAACTTGGGTGCTGAATATATTGATAAATGCCACCTGTGATGAGTCGATCTGGCGGTCCCAAACGAAAAGTGAAGTTTTGGCCCAGTCCAGCAAACGCGGTTAGCCGAAGAGGGCCACCGACACAGATGATCGAGAAGAGGCACGCGGCGGTATATGCGTTCCATGAAAAAAGATTCGTGTTCAGATTTCCTGGAGCTGGGCAAATAGGACTGGCGGAGAGATTTGTGAGCACAAGAGCCCCATGGTAAATGCCAAGCCCGACAGCAACACCACGACGCACGCTTGCCGCTCGGGGGCTTGCATATGCTCCGAGTCTGTCCTTCTTCCACTCTTGCTTCGGAGCGGCACCTGGGGGTGAAGAGCACAGCATGGTGATAAAGCTTGACAGGAGCACTGTCGCGCAAAAGGTCACGTCCGAAATCGAGCTCATTGTGTTTGAGGGCTATCAGAAACGGTGATATTTCCGGGAAAAAATTCAAAAGGATCCAATTGAAGATGTGTTGTTGAATGATGGCAACTAAACTCTGATGCTTTGCAAAGCAATAAATTTGATGAGCGCCGGGTGACGGCATAGATTTATACTGACCCAAAATAGCATCATTATCATGATTTTTCTTGATATATCCGGGATATTCAGGATGTACGAGAACGGAGAGTGATGTCCAAATCGCCATTCAGACGGCGATTGTGGTCGGTGTTCGGAGTCGGGGGCTCCGTAACGCCGGTCCGTAGGGCACGTATCGTTGTCAACATCATCAACACTGTACACTGTAAAGCCCGTGATATTTCAATATGTTGCTCCATATTGCGAGCTAGGCAGTGGCGACGCCAGATAGTAATAAAACGAAATACAAGACTTTAACTCATGAGCCTATTCAAGTCATAACCCCAGTAAGCCATCCTTGGATAGTGATACTCTAGAGAATTAGAGACAAACGAAGAATAAAAAAAAGAAAATAACCTCCAGGTATTGTACTCAAATAGCATTTTCCCATATTAAAGATGCATAGAGGAGTGTCATATATGCTGAAGCCCGCTTTTTGAACAGGGTGGATGGCGACGAAGTTGCAGTAGAAGCCGAGAAACCACACGAGCCATGGTGAAGATTATGTTCGATGACATTACCACGAACTATGACGAGCACATTGATCGTGCGGCAGCCACCGTACAGAGGCTCATGTCCTCTGGCTTCTGGAAGGAGAAAACCCTTTCTAGATGGGGAGTTGAGTGGAATAAGGTTATCTACAGATTGAAAAAAAATTGTTCTTATTGGGGTCCGTTGTTCTCATTCTGAAGCAGGCTAATTAGGGTGTGATTCATTTTTCTTGTTAACCTTGTTCTGAAACCCGAAATTCTAATTATGAAAAAAACTAAATCAAAAAAACTATCGCTATAAAAAAAGAGAAACTAGTATGAAGCAGATGAGGCAGGAATATTTTAGTACAGGTAATTCGAGCTGCTGAATATTCAAACAATTTGACGACTTAGGTACTCTACGAATCTAGGGTAAGGGAGGAGCCAAGACTACCTAGTTACCTACTTGGGTACGTACAGTAACAGGACAAAAGTCTCCGTACACCCCCCCACATCCACCATCACCACATTCATCACCGCCAACTTCAAAGCATAACCACACAATCAAATAAGAAGCAAATTTGAAAATAAATATATGTCTAGATAGCCCTGATTCTGGTGTTTAATATTTGGTATACCAACCTCGCGCGCGACGAACAGCAAGTAAGCGGCGCTCCATAGAGTCTATTAGCCTCGAAATCTTCCTCTGGTCTAAGGCTGCCCACGCAGCTTTAACGCACCGCGCCAATTCTTCTTTATCTGCCTCATTGTTTTTCAGGCGCTTTAAATGAGGATAATCCTTACGTAATTTGGCCTTTAACATCCTCCAGACGTGTTCTATAGGATTTAAATCAGGTGAGAAAGGCGGCCAGTCGATAGGGATAAATTGGTGGGCTGCTAGCCACCTTCGAATCCTCCCAGCTCTATGAATAGGGGCATTATCCTGCTGAAACGGCCTGGGGGTATTGAATAGAGGCAGAAGACCTTCCTCAAGAGCTTTTTCATATGACCAAGCCGAATATCCCTTGCGACGGGATCTCATATCTCTAGTCATAAGGACAATTGGGGTCCTTCCTGTCTTCCATATAGCTGCCCAGAACATTAAGGAAAATTCAGCTTTAACATGAATATCCTCATTGATGAAGTCCTTATAGTACTTTTCTTCAGGCGTTCGGAAGTCCCAGCTATTGGGGTTGCTCGATTGTGGTTGTGTAGAAGTCTCGTCCGAAAAGATTGTCTAAGATGTGTTAGTCTGTCTTTTAGATCAAACTTTAAAGAGGTCTACCTCAACCAATTCTCCAACTCTTGGAATCCAAGAACGTACAAATTGTAGCCTAGCCTTTGCTGCTTCTTTTGTGATACTTGGTCTCTTCATAGACCTCCATTTACGCGCCCAATGCCGTCGTACAACCCGGCGGATGGTACGTGTATCCACTCCAACACCAGACTCATATTTGAGCGCATCCTAAGTGATTTTCCGGTTCTTTTTGGCTAATTGAATAATATATCGACTTTCTGAACGTGTGAGACTATTGGGCCGACCGGGCCGTTCTTGGTCTTCCAATGTGTGGTATTTGGTGAAGTGTTGTTTTACATATTGAACTGACGAGTGGGTTGTGTTGAACTGGGCCGCAACGGCACGCAGGCTTAAACCCTCATCTAACTTGGCCAAAATGGCCGCCCTGACTTCTGGAGAAAATTCATGATTATATTGACGATTAACGCTTATTTCAGTGCCAAAATGGCGTTCTTCTGACATTATGGGCGCATGTTATGGTGGTTAGAAGAGAAGGGTGCATTTAGAGACGCGATGGTGTTTTGACGCGCCAAGTGGGGGGTGTACGGAGACTTTTGTCCTGTTACTGTACGTGTGATTGTTCCAGGCTGTAGCTCAGCGCATGGGTACAGTACCATAAATGGAGTTGTAGCTGTGTTCTTCCCCCACTTACCACTTACAGACCGAGACCCCTGCTTCTGCTTTGCATATGAAGCTCCTCTGTGTGATGGATGGATGGATATGAGTTGGGTAGGAGGGTATGATCTCATATGCGTCAATATATTGTGTGGCTGAGTCTTGTCCATCCCCTCGTGCGGAGAAATGTTCATCTGATGATGGTGGTACGTGAAGAGAGGAAGAGGGCGACATCTCCTCGTAAATGAGCGCTTCAGTTGTGTGGTAAGATTTTAGCCTGTTTCTTCGTCATTGACTGATTTCTATTCCTTGTTGTTCACAAACAATAATTTTGAAGCATTTAAATCAGAGGTCATTGTCGTTGTCGTTGTCCCTGTCGCTGTGAACACTGTATTAGCTATCATGATTTGGGTTGTCAAAGCTGGGCGACCCTGAATGGGAGCACTACGTCACATTACAAGGAGCAAGGATGAGCACTGAGCGCAAATGGAGTCGTCCGTGACAGCTATGAAGACTACTGTGTGTGCTCGTTTCGTTACACAGGATGGGCCACCAAACCCTGGCCCTGGGGAGGACCTGGTACCTGGCTCTTCAACCCAAAAGAGGCAATTTGGATGGGCGTGAGATGAGACAACACGTGCATGTGTGCACCCATCCAGCACACTCTTGGGTTGGGCCGAGCGGTGAGAGAATGAGAGAACAAGCCGGCCCGGACATGTGTGTGGACACAGTACTATAACACCAAACTACCTGCCTACTGCATCCTGGTTTCACACGGTAATTGGTCGCACCGAGGCGAGACCAGTTTCAGAAGAAAAAAAATTCCAGCAAATATCGCAGACACGTTCATGTGCGGTGCCCTTAGCGCACATGGCGGTGCAGGGTTGTGTAGCTAAGCTTTTGTATCCCACGCACCACCAGGGGGAGCTAATGGCCTATATCTCTTGGCACTGAGGTGACAGGGAGATGATGCGCCATCTTCTGCCCTCTGAATGGGCTAAGACACCTCCTGGTGGGAACCGGGATCATAGCCCGGTCATTTCGTTGCCTGTCTAAGTGTGTTCAGGCCAACATCCAACTTATGCTTAAATCTGCTGGACGAGAGTGATTGATCCCTGTGATTTGGGACAACTCAAGAGGGAGAGAGGGAGAGGGATTGTTGCTTCGCGATGTACAGCGCGATTTTTCTTACGTACGAGTTAGTTTGTGGATGCGAAAGGTGTTCATTAGCCTTAAGCTGTAGAGGGAGAAAAAAAATAGAAAAAAAAAAGCCCTTGACGTAACACGAAACACAGGCGTGTCTATCTGTTCTCAAAGTAAAAAGCCTCAGAAGGTGAGACGCCATGTTCCACCACCAATCTGAACAAGACAGACTGTCCACAGGTAAACCGAGGAAAGTATTGCTTAGGTTTGCCCGGAAGAAGACAAGTAAGACTCCTAACTTACCTGGAGGAATATGAGGGAGACAGTTTGGACCTTACGTACAGGAAACTGTGCGCCAAAGTGAGGTATTTCCCGCAGAAGGCTTTTGACTTCAATTTACGAGCAGCTGGCCTTGCTTACCTGCTAGCACCTCTGAGGAAACTTGCCTTGCCTTGCTTTGCCCTATGGGATGGGCCAGACCAGATGGTCATTGCATCTGTGTTGGTTGTCGTGGGACGGGAGGCCGCCTACCAACCGTTACCTCCTGGTATGTACCCCCCACCCAGGCCAGCAGGTCGGCAATAATCTTGAATTATTTGCTGTTACGTATTGTGATGATTTTGCGGGAGGGCCAATCACAAAAGAACCAGTCCGAAAGGGACATGTCTTTTGGGGTCAAACCGGCCACGGGGTGCATGACCCTTCTCTCACATCTTCCCCTCGAGGCTGGGTGGCGGTGACGTCGTTGCCATCCTATTTCGTACAATGTTCGTTCTGTCAAAAACAAAGGGCGTCATTTTGAGCGGGCACTATATTAACGTACAGACTTTATACGGCCAATCTAGCTTGTTACGCTCTGGAGCGACTGGCTGCATCGTTTACCCTAGCCTGCCTTGAGCGATGCCGAAATGCCATCTCCACCCTCGTTTTCTTCCACGCCAATGCCAACGGCTAACTTGCCTGAACGATGACCAAGGGCTGGCACCCTTTCCCTTGCATTTGCATTCGTACTAATAGAAGGGGACTTTTATTGGCGGTATCTCGCTTGTTCCCGCAAAGCTTGGCATCGCTGAGTAGATACTTAGTTCGCCGCTGTCAAAGACTTCATAGTTACGACAACTCAAAACTATGCGAGTCCGTGCCAGGCTCTTTGCTATGAGAGATTTTCGCACTCCCCCCAGAATTTCAGCGCCCGCTGCGACGGGAAAACTAGATGGCTTTTTTTTTTTTAGACGAGAGATATTCTGCATAACTTATTGCAATGGGTCCATTCTCAGATGAGATGAGATTCGCACTGTGGTGCATTCACCCCGTGCTGCTCGTATTGCTCCCATTCCCATTTCTTTGCCGCCGTGCGCGAACCTCGAAAATGACCTGCGGCCAAAAGGATTTTTACTCTTTTCTCACACAGCGTCAGAGTATATGCCAGATCGAATGTATGGGGTCTCGTCACAACATGCTTTTGCATAGCCCTCGACTGGCCTAGAACTTTTGGGTCCGTAGCTGAGCATGGAGCAGGATGTATCATAGAGATGGTATAAAGCAGGGCCCGGCAACCAGCAAGTTGCTAGAGCCCAACACTCACTTCCTTCTTCTCTCTCTCGAATCTTTTCAGGTGCAACGTTCGTCTCGTACTGCTGTGACCACTTCTGCTGTTCAATCTCCTGAAAATATTTCAAATGGACGAACCGGAACCCAAAGTCCCAGTTCCTGAGCGCATCCGTTGGCACGATGACGAGGAAGCTGGGACGAAGGCCAGACCTGCCTTGAGGCGTGGGCTTTCCACCGACTCAATTGGTGTTCATTCTATCGTGTCTGGACGTAGCATTGTTGATGCTGCTGCCACTCTGCCAATCCAATACCGGACGGTGTAAGTTGGCATGACTATCGTTCTGCCAGGGACTACCCCTGAGATAACATCTCATAGGTCTATGGATATTGAGGACTACAACAAGAAATCTGGATTTACTCAGCAGGCCAACCAAGCTGCAACTGGTAAGGAGATGTTAAATTCATAATGCTTGTGAGAGCATTCGTTGTTCTGACCCCTGATGCCATCTAGATCTCGCCAAGCTCGACTGGCATACCTTGACTGTTCAGGAGATCCTCCGTCGCCTCTCTACCTCAGAAACGGAAGGCCTCTCTCCTGCCCAAATCGAACGTCGCATCGTCTACTATGGCAAGAATGCCCCTTCTCCCGCACCAACCCATAACACGAAGAAAATCTTCGGATACTTCTTCAAGGGCTTCGGCTCTGTCCTCTTCGTAGCCTCCATTTTGGTCTTTATCGCATGGCGCCCTCTGGGTCAGCCTCCTGCTGATGCCAACTTGGCATTGGCCATCGTGCTCTTCGCTGTCTTTATCATTCAAGCCGCGTTCAACATGTGGCAGGACTGGTCTTCGTCGCGGGTCATGGCATCCATCAAGAACATGCTTCCTGAGTATTGCCAGACCGTTCGCAATGGCCAAGAAATCTCCCTTCTTGCCGAGAACATGGTTCCTGGTGATATCTTGCACATCAAGGCTGGTAACAAGCTACCCGCTGATGTGCGAATCATCAAAGTGTCATCTGATGCCAAGTTCGATCGTTCTATTTTGACTGGTAAGCCCACATCACTCATTATAGCCGATAGCAAACGCTCACATATTCGTAGGAGAATCTGTGCCGCTACCAGCGACTGTGGATGGCACTGATGAGAACTACCTTGAGACCAAGAATATTGGCCTGCAAGGCACGCACTGCATCTCTGGCACATGTACTGGCGTTGTCGTTGCCACGGGAGACAACACTGTTTTTGGCAGAATCGCCAAGCTCACCAACGAGCCCAAGCAGGGCATGTCCACTCTGGAACGTGAAGTCTTCAACTTTGTGATGGTCATTTGCTCCATCATGTTTCTCATGATCGTCCTGGTGGTGATTATCTGGTATGTATAGTGTCAAAAAGAACCATGCGACCTTCCCTTCTAACATTTATAGGGCGGCATGGTTGCACAAGAAGTATCCTGACTGGATTAACGTGCCTAACCTCATCATCTCCTGCGTCTCGGTTGCTGTCGCCTTCATCCCTGAAGGTCTACCAGTCGCGCTTACTGCCAGCATGACGATCAGTGCCAATATGATGCGAAAGCAGAAGATTCTTTGCAAGTCCCTCAAGACTGTTGAGACGCTGGGATCCGTGTCAGTCATTTGCTCAGATAAGACTGGTACATTGACTCAGGTATGTTTGCGATTCATCTGAGATCAAATAGCCAGCCTGCTGACTTCTGACAGAACAAAATGATTGTCACTGAATGTGCCATTGGCGACAAGAACATGAGCGCAGACCAAGCCAAGGAAGCTATGTTGAGGAACAAGGAGACCAATCCTAAGAACAACTCCATTAGCCAGCTTCGCGCCCTTGCTGGTCTTTGCAATGCTGGTAACTTTGATGCCTCTACCATGAACCTGCCTCTGCACAATCGCATCATTCACGGTGACGCTACGGACCAAGCTATCCTTCGATTTTCTGAGAGTCTTGGTGAGGTTGCTGAGCTTCGAAAATGGTGGAACACCAAATATGAGCTCGCCTTCAACAGTAAGAACAAATACATGATCAAGGCTTTTACTCTCTCGCACCAGAGCGGCCTTCCACTGGCTTTACCGGCTGACACTGCCTCTGTATTCGGTCCTGGAGACGTGTAAGTTGTATTGAAATTCCAGCGCTGAATAAAGATATTAATTTATTCACAGGCTCCTGACTATCAAAGGTGCTCCTGAGATCCTCTTTGATAGAGTCAGCTCATACGTCAACCCATCTGGCGTTACTACCAACCTAGATACTGTCACTCGCAACCGCATTGAAGACATCAAAAACACCTGGGCCTCCCAGGGACGAAGAGTTCTACTTCTCGCCCGCAAGGCAGTTTCTAGCACCGTCTTCCCCCCTGGCATGTCTTCCGTGGCTATGGAGGCCGAGATGACGAGGCAGGCATCCTCGGGACTCACTCTGGTTGGCCTTGTTGGTATTGTTGATCCTCCTCGCCCTGAGATTCCAGATGTCGTGGATACTCTTCGTGCAGCTGGTATCCGCATCTTTATGGTGAGTCCATATCCATCCAAACTTCAACGGCTCTGTACTAAGACTAGGGTAGGTGACTGGTGACTTTGCACTTACCGCTCAAGCTATCGCGAGGGAATGCAGAATTTTCACTGCCAAGAAGGTTGACACTGTTGACGATCTGCGCCGGGACTTGACCGTTGACCGGTCGCTCTGCTACCCTGAGGATAGCACTGAAGTCGAGAGACGCGAGGCAATTGTCCTCAGTGGCCCAGAACTTATCACTCTCAATGAGAGCCAGTGGGATCAACTTTGCATGTACAGTGAGATCGTTTTCGCTCGTACGACGCCGGAGCACAAGCTTCGTATTGTGCGAGAATTCCAAACCCGCAGCCAGATTGTGGGTATGACTGGCGACGGCGTGAACGATGCTCCATCACTGCGGGCTGCTAACATTGGTATTGCTGTGGGCTCTGGCAGTGACATTGCCATTGAAGCTGCTGATATGGTTTTGCTTGAATCCTTCTCGAGTGTCGTCGAGGCGCTTCGATATGGCCGCATGATGTTTGACAACTTGAAGAAGACCGTCGCATATCTGCTCCCTGCTGGTAGCTTCAGCGAGTTCTGGCCTGTCCTGACCAATGTCGCTTTTGGAATGCCTCAGATCTTGAGCAGTTTCCTCATGATTATCATTTGGTGAGTTATCATTCGTTGTACGCAAGTGAGAAATCTCGCTAACTCGTATAGTCTCTTCACTGATGCCGCCGCCGCTATCGCTCTTGCATATGAGGCACCTGAAGCTGACGTTCTGCTTCGGAAACCAAGAGTTCCGGGTAAGGACCGCCTGGTTGATTGGCAGCTCATCCTGCAAGCGTACGGTGTTGTGGGCGTGATTGAGACGACGGCATCTTTTGCCATGTCGTACTGGTACCTGCAGCGAAGTGGCATTCCCTTTTCCGATATTTGGTTCAAGTTTGGACAAATTCCCGACTCGATCGACCCCGACTATTATGCCCAGAAACTGAACGAGGCGAGCTCCATCTATTTTGTGAATCTTGTAGTCATGTAAGTATACTCCAAGTGCTGCGCTACTACTGGGTGCGGCTTTCGTTATGGAAGGATTCTCTCTAACACTTTGTCAGGCAATGGTTCAATCTCTTATGTGTCCGAACTCGTCGTCTCTCCATTATTCAGCACCCTCCTTTGTTCAACAAGCGTACACAAAACTTGTATCTCTTCCCGGCGGTCCTATTTGCCCTCCTCATGGCATTCCTGTGGCTTTTCCCTTCCGTCTTCCACCGCGTGCTGCAGACGGCGACGGTGCCTGTGGAGCATTGGTTCCTGCCCATGGCATTCGGCATGGGTCTTATTCTTCTCGACGAAGCGAGGAAATACTGTGTGAGGCGATGGCCTCGAGGTTTCCTCGCTCGCATTGCTTGGTAGTTCGACTTTCATTTTGTTTGCGGGTGTATTAATTAGGTAGATTTTACTTAGCGGAAATAGCGCAGCGACCATTGAGCCTAAACACTAAGTAGGCCAGATAGAAAATAGTTAGAATGTTAAATTGAAGAGCTTGTGCATTGAAATATTTAGGGACTGATGTGAAAGAAGATTCGATGAAACTATTTGTATGCTCTGTCGGTTTATTGTGAAGATGATGATGATGATGCTCTTTGCATTGGTGCGTGCGGACATCACCCAAGACCCAGTCCTGTGGAAAACTACGACAGAGTGTCTTTGTAGCTAACTTCATACAGCACATTAGAAATTCAGTATAATACATCTCAGACATAACAAATATTTTAGTGGCACAAAGTTTGGGTCGTGGGACCCATTGATTTGAAGTTTTTGATCAAATATGTTATATTCGATCGGACCAGATCGGCTAGGTGAGGTGCCAAGCCATCAACGCAAATACATGCCCATCCGCCTTGAAAAAGCAATCCATCAATGAAGCCAAGCCTTATTCAATGAATCCTTATTCCTTCTCGGTGCATACATGATACCGTAGATGACAAGACGTGGGGTGATACATTGCTCAAATCCTTACTCCCTCTCCCATCTCTCCTCCAGGTCCTTCAGGATCGTACATATGCCACACGCAAAGCCAGTGCCGTTTTCGGAAACAACCAGCGAAAGCCTTTTATACGAATAAGTTTTGCCGACAACAAAATCGGTCGAGGATTCGTCATACCGGAATTCGATCAATTGATCGGTCCGAGACATGTTCTAGTTCTTATCGGTGCATGGAGCGTTGTCGCCGCACTCGGTAGGCATAATATTGGGATGGGATGCGACGGGACGGGGGGGAAAGGGGAGGGACTCTAGGGGTTGAATTGAGATTCCCCTGCGATGAGGAGCACACCTGGTCAGTTAGCAGTCCCATCTATCGACACCTACCCGTCCCAGCTGGGGATGCATTTGTCAGTGTCTTCTTTCTCCTTCTCTGTTTTATCGTTGCCGAGTGGCTCGTCGCCGGGTCATGTAATTAAACTATGGCTCTATTGCATTCCTGCTTCCGGGATTTCGCAGCTGTGCTGAAAGTCGGTGTCGAGGCATACGATATGTGTACGAAGTATGGGGAGATGTGTCATAAGACCACGGACGACGGCTGGCGCATCGCGGAGCTCAGCGGAGTTCACGTGAGGTAAGGTAAGGTAGTACGAAGAAGCGAGCACGACACGGGAGGACATATTGTTGACATGGAATCGAACCGACCGGGGCGTCACCGTGCCGACGAGGGCTTTAAATACAATCGGAGGGAGATCAGATCGTCATATCGTCTACTGAGGCTCAAATCATAACATCACTCGCGGTCAGTGCCAGGACATTGGGCTTTCTTTTCAGCGATATCTCGTCGGTGTCGACTGGTGCCGGAGGTCGGTCTAGCAGTAGAGGGTGGTATGGTAAATCTGGTGAGCTGACGGGCAATTCCAACCAGGGGATCCATTCAAAGAGGCTCCACAAGAGGTCGCCTGTTCCCGGCCCCACTATCGGATGATGGCGTTCATGGTCGACACAGGGCAGTAAGACATGGGAGAAGTGGGGATGCTGGATGAGTAAACGTAAACAGGCCAAGCGATTGATATGATAAATGACGACAACAATTTGGGGCCGGATTGGTCACGTTGCCTGGAGGAGAAGCAGGAAGCGGGAAGGTGAATAAAAACAGGCAGAGTTAGGGGTGTGTCGAGATGGAGACCAGCCGTCCTTATTATACGACGGATGGTCGGGTTTGTTCAACGAGGGGAAGGCGCCAACGCAACGATTTGGGCTGCGAAACCAGGCACAGGAACAGAGAATGCCAGGGATCGACTGTCACAAGGGTCATGAGGACCAGCCAAGGGAAGCTTTGATGAGGGGGGTCACGGGGCGCTTTGGAGGCACATCGAGGGACAAGGGAGCCAGTCGTTGCCATTGCCAGGCTATGGCGGCATGACACTGGTACGATTGTAAGTGGTGAGGCTTGGTCGATCAAACCTTCGGGTTATTAGGTACGGTGACAGGCAATAAGAAGGATAGGCTATCAAGAATGAATCAAGCGTGGTTGCATTACTGTGCTATCAACGACGACCAAAGTTCAAAGGCTAAATCCAGCTTCCCCTCATTCTCCTATGTCCGGTCTTGTTGATCTTTGCGCGAGTCGGGATCGAAGAGAGGGGGTAGAGCTTTAAGCAGGCCAACACATCAAGCATATCATTTCAACCAATGACCCCTGGGCCTTGGCTATGTGCGGAAAAAACAAGATGGCAAGACGCCGTCCATCTCGTCACAAGGTTTCACCCATCGCGCATGTTAGAGCGCCGGACAAGTCATCAGGTGAGCCACCAGAGGCGCCCAGGAAAGGACGAATCCGTAGCCGAAGCCTCCGGAGAGGGGCACCACACCTGACGATCTCGCGTCATTTGGTGATCGGCCACAGTGTGTCCTGCGTAAATTGCCAGCGCCAACACGGCGAAATTTGGACAGTATCAGACAGTGTGTGGTACTAGTAACCTTGCAGGTACGACGGCATCCGATTCAAGAGCAACCACCTTGAAACGCACAATCAAGCGTAACGCAATCACCACACCCTTCTTTGCCCCTTGCCACTTGTGCCGCTCGTGCCCTCCATCCCCTCGCTAGGTTCATGGTTCGCTTGGCCGTTGAAACTCCAACGATTTCGAGCCGCGATTCTTCTTCAATCAATCATTCTTTTCTTCCCCCACGCAATTGATGCAATCAATCCCGGCTTCCTTCATGCTCAGGTCCCCTTAAACATTCACCATCGCAGCTACAGCTCAGACGCACAAAGCCCCCGATCCCAGTGGGGCATGGACAAGCTTTCCCCGGATTTACGCCCCAGTGACTAAGAGTTCTAAGTGGGCCTCCCAAACGTGCCCGTGGGAGGCAGACGCAGGTAACGAGGACTGAGCCCACTGAGAGCCCACTGAGAGCCCACTGGGAATCCACTCTGGGATGCTTTCTTCCCGTGTTCCCATTCCCTGTAAGTTGCTGAGAAGCATGGACAGGAGAGGATTGGAGGAGTGAAGGAGCTCTCATCGTCACTCAAATTATCCTACTGCGTCAAGTGCTGTCTCCATATCCGGGGCTAGGCCGAATGCGGTAGTGGGAGGGTGGTCGCCTGAGCGTGGGTACATGGGGACTCACGCTTTCCATTGTGTCAATGTCACGCGATCGTCTCCGGTACCTCCTGCTTCAGACCACCAACGACAAATTCACCCCTCACTCGGAAGGCGGCGCACAGCAGAAGCAGAAGCAGAGGCAGAGAGGCAGGTACAAGGGCAACATCGGACCTTACCCCGCCCGGTCTGACAAGGACCGTGACGGAGGGCGATGGCGGTGACAGGTGCGTTGCAATAAACATGTCTCCTGCCCCCCTTCGTTTCTCTTCTTCCATCTCTTCTCTCCACCAACAGTATCATAGCTACTCTACCAAGTAACAATCACCTGCTTTTCCCCCCAAAAGGTGCGTTACCATCATCTTCATCTGTCCACTGGTCATGGGAACATCACCAGTTACCTGCACTTCTTCCCTCCGGTTCCCTTTCGGGCCAATATACTGACTGCAGTAATAGGCTGATCTCCTGATCTCTCCTGATAACCCCAACACACTTCACATACACAACCGCAATCATGACAGAACCTCTCACCAAGGTCGATTCTGCCGTACAAGGCCTGTCCTCCTCTCCCCCAAAAGAGAAGGGCCACCGAAGGCAGAGCTCAAGCGCTGCCGGTGTCATGAACATCAATGACCTTGGTAAGCAGGCACAATTTCTATTCCTGTTACAGATCCGACCCCTCACTTGTGTTGATACCGATACCGGACTGGGGTCGGATTGGGGATATGGAAGTTAAAACACAATAAAGATGCTAACACATGTTCATAGAGTCGCAAGGAATTGACCTAGAACTTGCTCCTGAGACTCAGAAGACGGGATGGTAAGTCTTTTTTTTTAATCGTGGCGTCAAATTCATCTTGGGGAGAGCTGTCTTATCCATGTCTCTGCCGCCTACCATAAATGGAAGCTGACAAGTCTGGCTGGCCTACAGGAAGATCAACACGAGCCCAAACAGCGTAGAAGATCCTGCCATTCTTAAGCTGCCCCTGACGAAACCACTCGTCAAGAAAATTGATCTCCACTTCCCCCTAGGAAAGGAAGTAACAGCCCGTAACCTCAAGGGCGTAACACTCAAGGATGCCTTGGATGCAATCTACAAGGCATTCAAGAAGCGGGTATGGGTTCCCCACACCGAAATCTCCCACGATAAGAATTGACTGACACACCCGCAGGCTGATGATGAGCTTGACAACCCCTACCTGAAGGGATTCGAGTGGGACAAGGAGGAGTCCTGGACTCGCTTGATCGTACATACTCAGTCCCAACCGACCGCAACAACCTTTGGCGCGGCCTCCGGTGGCAAGAAGAAGAAGAAGAACAAGGACAAGGACAATGAGTAGATTCCCACCGCCAAATCTGATTATCTGTTCCAATAGTTCCTTCAATTTTTGTTCGTTTCGCTGGGTTCTTTGCGATCGGCGTCGGGGATATTGCGATTAGATATTCTTGGCCGGGTGTCATATTCTGAGCGGCTGCTGGAAGCATCGCCGGTGTATTTGTCTTGCTGTCTTAGGCCTCCTAGGCCTTACCTACCACCCTAGGTTCCATGTTTGTGGTTCCTTGTCTAATAGAGCTCGTTCTCACCTATACTCTTGATTTGAGATTGCTTGCTGATGTGCGTGTGTGTCTATGTATGCTGGCATGTGTGACGTGCGATGATGAGGCTCATGTCGTTGAAATTAGCACATTTTGTGTCCACTGCAAACCCCCCCCTGCTGAACTAGTGTTCGCCAGGCCAGTGTTTGATTGAATTCCAGGTGGTCAGAGCTTTTGTGACGGAGCATGAGGTGAGTATTCATGATAACTAATTTGTGTTCTCTCGGGGGAGTGAAATGGACGATTCCATTCAAATCTAGTGATTCCGATGCCGATTCCACCGATGACAGAAGTTGATTCCGCTATGAGGGGAAGGGCTGGATGATCTCTTAACAGATTTTCGCGTTATTTATAAGCGTGATAGTTAGTGTATTATCGGCCATCCACTTATATCTGTCTGACTGAGGCATGGGAGAAGACGGAAACCCGGCGCAGGTGGGATTCCGGCTACCGTCGGGCCGCTTATGATCGCAACCATGATCCTCCCAACGCGGAACTGTGCAACCGCAGGCACGGCTTAGATCTGCCGCTGGACGTCATCCGTGGACGTTTACGTCGGTACTGGGCGTAGTTTAAAAAGATGGGGTGCCGTCGCTTGCTTGAGGTGCAATTCCGGATCTCTCATCGGATAATTGAAAACGTAGAGGTGATTACTGTCCTCTTGTGAAGCTTACTAAACTTTCCGTTACCATGCCTGTCACGCAGTTTGATGTGAAGGAGAAATACCGATACCAGAATGGTTTTGACTGCTATTTAGAGTAAGTTTTCTTTTATTTTGCAATTCAGCACCTCGAATTGATTGGCCCTGACACGCCCCAGGTCTGAGGCTGTCGAGGGTTCGTTGCCCGTAGGCCACAACTCCCCCCAAAAGCCGCCTTACGGACTCTATGCTGAGAAGCTTTCCGGAACGGCTTTCACCGCGCCACGACACGACAATAAGCAGACTTGGTTGTATCGCATCCTGCCATCTTGCGCTCATCCTCCCTACCAGCCCGATGACGATGCGAAGCCGACAAATGGAGTAAATGACGTCCACGGCACCATCCGGGGTACCAAGGATAGCGTCCTGCACTATATTCCCAACCAGCTTCGGTGGGACCCCTTTGATGTTGATCAGGCGAAGCATCTGGACTTTGTCTCTGGCCTAAGACTTGTCGCAGGTGCTGGTGACGCCACATTGAAGGAGGGGCTTGGCATCTATGTGTATGCTGCTGGCAAGAGCATGGGCGAAAATGAAGCCTTCTACTCTGCTGATGGAGATCTCTTGATCGTGACTCAAGAGGGTTCTCTGGATATTCGCACCGAATTTGGCTGGATGCTTGTTCGACCTATGGAGATCTGTGTCATCCCCCGTGGCGTAAAGTTCCAGGTCTCCCTACCAACGGGACCAGTTCGCGGCTATGCTCTTGAGCTCTACCAGGGTCACTTTGTTCTCCCTGAGCTTGGCCCCATTGGATCCAACGGCCTTGCTAATGCTCGCGATTTCCAATCACCTGTGGCGTGCTACAGCGAGGACTTTGGTGCTACTGCATCAGATGGTCCTAACTCTTACACTGTGACTGTCAAGTTCAACAACTCCCTCTTCAAGACCGTCCAGTCACACACCCCGTTCGATGTCGTTGCTTGGCACGGCAATTACTATCCCTTCAAGTACGACCTCGGTCGGTTCAACACTATCGGCTCCATTTCCTTCGATCACCCCGACCCATCCATCTTCACAGTGCTCTCTGCGCTTTCTCCCGTCCCTGGCACCGCCATTGCAGACTTCGTCATCTTCCCACCCAGATGGCTTGTAGGCGAAGACACTTTCCGCCCACCATGGTACCACCGTAACACCATGAGCGAGTTCATGGGTCTCATCCAGGGTGGCTACGACGCCAAGCGTGGCGGCGCTGGAGGTTTCGTACCCGGCGGCGCAAGTCTTCACAACGTGATGAGCGGCCATGGACCTGACGCCGAGAGTTACGAAGGGGCGAGAAATGCTGAATTGAAGCCGGCCAAGGTCGGAACGGGAAGCTGCGCGTTCATGTTTGAGAGCTGCTTGATGCTTGGCGTCACCGAGTGGGGATTGAGAACATGCCAAAAGGTCCAGGAAGGTTATAACGAGGAGAGCTGGGGAGGAGTCAAGACGCATTGGAAGTTGCCTCAAGATGCCAAGGTCAGATCACATTTGGCTGAGTAGGAGCCATGCGCTGCTACGGTAGGGGAAACAAAATGGGGTAAGGGCTATCTGGAAAGCCCGATGGAGACTGATAAGTCCCTGTGTGTAGAGTATTATCATAAATGATGTAGCTGCGAACTAGTACGATGATGGAAATGAAGCGAATACTTTTTTTTTTATTTGATATGGCTTTCAAGTTCGTTGGCTTGCGATAAGTTCCTGCGTAAGCGAACGATTCGTGATGTATATCGTAATATTAAAATCTGGGTAACGACGAAAGCTTTTTCGGTTAAGATGTATTGAAGATTTTCATTTTATATGATCTCATTCGTTTGAATTACTTTGCGTATTTTATGACATTACTGTTTCAGTAATATGAGGGCGTTTGGATTCAAATTGCTAATGCCAGATGTGTAGAGCCTCCATTGGTAGGTGTTACTACTTCATCCAAGAGAGGCACAGAGTGTGCTCTCGTAGTTACCACCTACGTAGCTCAAGCTTTCAAAATGATTCAGAATATGATTTTCAAATATGTGATTCGAAAACTTCTTTTCCATCAAAAGTTATTGTCGGGTACTAGGCGGTAAAGACCAGTTTCGAAAAGGATATCTACCTCCTTCCTTCTGGGCAATACCCTCGCACAAGTTCTTTGGATGCAGTTTTGATATCCATTTGGACACGGCGAACTTCTCAGTGTGTGCTATGTGAATGGGGTTATAATTTCTTTCCGCCTCTATTTGGGCCTGTCTTAGATACATTCTGATTGCTTCTGTCACGGAAATCTCGCCGAGTGTATCCATCCACAGAATATATAGGTTCACCGGAGATAGATTTGGCCCATGTGTCGTGGCCACAATATAGCATGCTGTGTTAATGCCTACGTGAGTCAATTACATCAATGCTTCTAACCCGGGATGATTAGGTAGATGTAAGTATGATGCTGACTCTGCCCAGTGACCACATTATCACATACATAGGTAAGCGGGTAGGTAGGTGGGCTCAGAACGCGCAGCCAATTGCTTCCATCGTAGACTGATTAGCTGAGAACCAATAAATCCACTAGGGACCGAAACTTGGGGGAGCTCGTGTGACCAGTCGGCTACCTCAACTGGAAAACGCCCGATGAAGACAAATTTTGAGGCCCGTCATGCACCTCCTCAAAGGAGTCCAATCGCGTAGTTTGCTGCCCTGAGTTTTGGCAATGAGACGGAGAAACCTCCAATAATCTATGTTACCAGCTTTCTTTAGAAGCAGCCACAAAGTTGATAACCAGTCCCTCAAGCTGTTGTTCTGGAAATAAGCGCTGGCTGCCCGAGGATTTGACATGTGATTGCCGACGCGGCTTAGAGAGCTCACGTGGGAAACAAGAACAAACCACTCCCAGAGCCCAGTCTTCCGGTGGAATGGTCCCTTTCTATGGAGATATTTTCCCTTGCAGGCAGCATTTATCGTCATCTCATTCTCTTCGTAACCCTTTTTCTCGTCTTCGTTTCCGCCAAACTCTCCCTCTCTCGTCAATCTCGCTTATTACGACGTTCTTCCCAGAGCCCTACGGCAGGGTGTTGCATTGCGCTGGGACTTCGTCGCGGGGCACAGACCCCAACACCAATGACGTCGGGATTCTGGGGGTGTGACAGCGCTGGCTGCCGGTCATAGATGGCATGGCGGCTTTGGTGAGTGGCCGATGAAAGCGTCTCCCCTCTATCACGCTGCTGTTTCCTCCGTCATCTCCATCATTTCGATCATTTTATAATGCGATTTTGCTCCTTATTTCATTTCTGTCCTACCCGTCGCACGCGTGCATAGCGCTTTGCACTTGACATAACCCCACACGCATCTTTTGTTCACAGGCACGATTACAAAGTATGTCGTTCTTTCACCACGCGACCGCGCAAAACGGTGGCGTTCCACCATGACATAGTTGTCATAGCTGCCCTCCTGTTCCCATCCCCCGCCCTATCCGGGGCTTGTTTGAGAGTCGGCAGAACCCAGTACTCGTTGTGTCTATCAACATACGGGCTCCTGGTATCTTTTTTTCATTTTTTTTTTGTGCTCCCTCCCTTGACCCTTGCGACGACACTGGCGAGTCAGGTCGCGGTTATACCACTGGAACGAACAAAACTCCAGCAACCAGACCTTCTCCACCACGCAGCGCTCTAGGGCAGGCATCCTGTGAAGGAGCTTCTAGGCTGCTACTCTCACTTCGGAGCTGTCCCGCACACGCCACATCTAGCTGGCCTTTTTCTGTCTTCTTTCTTTCTTTCTTTCTTTCTGCCGCCACTGACCACGCTCTTTTCTCCCCGACTAGGACACTCCTTGGTTATCGCACCTTTCCTCGCCAATGTCTTCACGCGACGATGCGTCCCAAGGCGCATCTCCTCCCTCCTACGACCCTCCTCCTACCGGCGCGCCTCCGACGTACGCGAGCTTCTCCCCCGTGACACTTCATGGAAACACTCCATCCAAATCCTCCCGTACCTCGACCATTCTCGTCCACCAAAAGAGCCCACTCCTCCTTGCCACTCCTCCTCAGATCACGCGCGCCCTCGCCTATAGCCATCCGTTCTTGCTCCCGTTAAATAGTCTAGCAGGGCTTTTGACTTGGAGCACTGGAGACCCATGGGAGAGTTTCCTTCTCGTTTGCGCCTTCTGGGCGATCGTTCTTTACGGCGATGTGGTGGTTACTTGGGCTGGGCCTATCGTAGTGGGCATGGGTCTCATCGCCGGCATGTACGGTCGAAGATATAGTCCTCTGAGTAGCAGCGGCTGGGTTGAACCACGAAGTCTATTCCGCGATATTACTTCCAAGAAGGCTGCCCAGAACCTCGGCGACTCTACTCAAGCCAAAGGAGCCAAGGGCACAAGCAACGGCAAAAAGCAGGCCACCCATAAGAGGGGAAATTCAGAAATCACAAATACAAAACACCAAAAGACATTGGACGAGATAGTCGAGACCCTAAAGGAGTTTACTGGGAGATGTAATGTTCTTCTTGAGCCGCTGCTGGAGATGACCGACTTCCTCAGCACCCAGCAAACACCCACTAGCGCTACGACGAAACCAGCCCTGACGGTCATCTTCATGCGGCTGTTGATCATTACGCCCATGTGGATCGCCCTAACTGTGCCCCCATGGCGAGTTCTTACTACCCGCCGTGTCGTCTTGGTAGGTGGCACCATTGTCTTAACTTGGCATGCTAGACCCATGCGCGTGGCCAGGGCTATTCTTTGGAGAAGCAGCACAATTAGACGACTAGCTGCAGGAATTACTGGGCTCTACTTCGAATCTCCCGATAAAAGTCCTGAAATCCAGTTGCAAAAAACTTCTCACAAGACTCCGAACCGTGTTGAGTCGGAGCTCACGAAAGCTTTGCGACGACCCGGTACTCTTCAAACCAATCATCGAAGATCTACTAGCACGAACAAAACAGCTGGCGTCAAGTTTACATTTATCATCTACGAGAATCAGAGGCGATGGCTCGGTCTTGGATGGACCAATAGTCTTTTTGCGTATGAACGTCCAGCATGGACCGATGAGCATAGCAACCCAGTTCCCGCCAAGGATGAATTTGAACTGCCCGAAGTCGAGGACGGCAGCCGTATGGAGTGGCGATGGGTAGAAGGGAGTCGATGGAGAGTTGACGGCGTGCAAGATGAGCAGGCGCCGTTAGACTACGACGGAGATGAAGTAAAAAATGGCTGGATATTTTACGATAATAAGGTAAGCAGCTCTAACATGTATCTAGCCTGGTGGATTGTATCGTTGACAAATCTTCGCAGTGGCAGAACGGCCACCGAGGCCAGGACGGTTGGAGTCGTTGGACGAGGCGGCGGAAGTGGTATCGTGACGCTGAACTGGTCGAGATTGACGAAACCAAGAGAGCACAGGCTCACGAGCAGCCAGAATCAACGCACAGCCGAAACCTGTCTATGCAAGGATACAAGGCAAACGACGAAAAGATGATACCCACGTCACCCAACTTGGCTCTCGCGGATCAAACTACTTCGGGGGATTTTAGCACCGATGACGCGAGTTCCCGGGGAGCAACAGACGATGCCCAGTCAGTACTATCGACGTCCTCGAGATCATTCTTCAGGTCGCCCATGATGCGAAAACGACAAGCTGACAGATCTGTCCCAATCGACAAAGAGCGTACTAGAAGGGCCAGCGACGTTCGCCGCGAAGACGATACCAGTAGCAGCTTAGGGGCAGAACTGGCTGTGGAGATTCAAAAACAAGGTAAAGAAGGAGGCACCTGGGGCATTGGCGATGAGGCCAGGATGAACCTCGAATAACATTGACTACACATGTGGAACGTCCACCAAGTGTTCTGTGCTAGTCTGTAGGGTTTCTTGGCGTTTGGGATGTTTTTGTGTTTGATTATTTTCCCGCAAACGATTTTTGACTATGATGGGCTCTGCAGAAACATCCCGGCATTGGCAATAGATTCGCCACGAGTAACCAGCGGTTTTGGGAAGGGAGAACAATGGAGGGAGTGCTCTTGGAACATCGGCATTGGGCGGACACCACCTCTTTTACTTTTTTTTTTTTTGGCATAAAGACGCCATGTAAGACTACGAGAACTACATCATCATGAACAATATTTATCACAGCGAGTGGTGTGCGGAACAAAGATTCCCAGAGTATTTGCATACATTTCATTTGCCCTCGCTCGCGTACGAAGGGACTCATGATCCAGCTCGATGAACACAGTGCAACGTACGCACTCATTTTCAGTAGGAAATTGATTGAAACAGCGGAAGTTTATAGTGTGAGACCGGGGCTCAAAGACCAATGAGTCGCGGCACAAGAGTATTGTTGTACCCGGTGGGTGCCAGACTGTCCTCGTTCAGCGGCAGTTGTTCGAGGTCATATCGAGACGTTCAACCGGCTGAGTTTGTCACCCCTGCACAGTCCTCTTCATAAATTATTATTCGTCTTCTCGTCGAAGTTTCGACCCTAACAGAGGTTTGCTTCAGATATCTATTAGTTTGTATTGCTTCTGAATGAAATATCCGTTTATTGCCCCTGTTTTCAAATCAGACTGTCAAAAAAAAGAGTTGCCAATTAAACACAACAATAATGAGTTCATTCCCTGCGTATCGCAACCTCCAACCTCGACGAGGGTCCCGCGAAACATCCCGTTCTCTTGACTTTACATCCAGCTTCGCCATGAATTCTCCGTATTCGACCCAACTGAGCTGTTCTCGCGGATCCCGACGGAATGTGGCTGAGGGTCAAGCCCTTGTTGAGTCTCTGACACCCGGTCCCTTGGTGACACCTGGCTCGCAGCTTGGCAGCAGATCGCCTGGCGATGTGGGTGATTTTAGTGATATCGCACCGCGGAAGCATTCAATGCCAGCATCACTAACCCCATCAACGACGATGACCTCTCCAAGCCAGCCCCTGTTGCCACGAGAGGGTCGTCGGCGCTCAAGTACTATGCTCATATCTCCAGAATCCTTGAACACCGACATTGAGGGTTACCAAACGTCCGTAGAGCCACGATCTAGCTTGTCTGGGCTTGCCACCCCAGCGTCAACGAGGCCTGGACTCGCTCTTCCTCGCAGCGCGTCGGCAGAGACCGTCCGAGGGCCGACCACATCGCGCCATTACTTGACACCGCCGCTTACACGGTTCCCGCCGTGGGCAGGGGATTCGGATGGGGATTGCGAATGCGGGCAGCGAGATCGTGACCGAACGAAGCGCTCTGGCTTGTCCGTTATTGGGGTCGAGGGGAGATGGCTTCTGAACTGTATCATGCATGCCATGGTGTTAGCCATGCAGTTCATTGCCACGCTGGTCGTGTTAAGTGCACTGATGTGGATGGCGGTCTGGCAAAAAAGTGACGAAGATGTCGAGTTCTGGGAATGGTAAGTTTGTCCTTTGAAACTAATGTTGTAATGATCTGATGTGTCTAAATCATCCCTCTAGGCTTTGGCAATTTGCCGAGCCCTCTCTTGTGGGCATACTCCTTGTCTGCTCTGCGACACTACTCGCCCACGAGGTCAGGATTCTATCCTCAGTGGCTCTACTGTTTCTTCAATGCGCCATTCTCTTCTTGACCACCTTAGCAAGCATCTTCATGTGGATACGATGTATCGGCGAGTACAACAGCACTGTGAAGGGTCTCTTGATGGGATGCAATGTTCTTATATGGGGGTTGTCGCTTTTTGGTTTCATGAGGGCTGTGGTCATCTGGAAAGTTGAGATGGAGATGGATGAGGAGAGAATGCCGCAGTACGGTGGTCGGGAGCCCCAGAGGGTATCTTACGGCACGTTTGTGCCCTGGTATGAGTCCTTTCGTGATCCTCAGGATTCCTCGTAAAGAATTGACCTAGCAGAAGAAGGGAATTGCATAGGTCATCGTTAATCACTCTTCTCGATGGCACTGGATTCTTTTTGGCAGATTGAGAAAGGAGGAGATGTGGTTCTAGTGATGGCAATGGATTAGGAGACACGGGACTACAGTATGACATAAAAGCCTGATTTGTGCAAATGGTTGACAGACTGAGCAGTCTCAATTATATGGATGCATGTAATACGAATGGATAGAATCATTCACGGGCCAGAGAAAATGGAGAATAATGAACGCTGTGACCGGTCTATAAATCCATACGTTATATGATCACCGCTGCGCTGTATCCAATGTGCAAGACAAAATTCAAGCAGGAACTCTTTCCAAGAGTGAACCCCCAAGGATCACCTTTACGGCCCCCGGGTTCTCATGAACAGATTTGATGGCCGTTTACGATCCGCAAACTCCGGGTCGACATCGTAGACTATGTGCTCCTGTGGCTGGAAACCCAACTTCTGATAGACGCCTCTGCCCATACTTGACGCCTCCGTGATGGCTTCAAGCCCGCCCCTACGTACAGCCTCGTCGAGACCCCACTGCACTAGCTGCTTCGCGATGCCCCTTCGTTGGTAGGCAGGGTCAACAGCACACATGTCCAGCACCATGACTGCGGGCTGCGACGTAGTTGCAATTTCCTTGATGAGCTGCACGCGGCGTGAGTGCAGGGACCGGTCCAGCTGGCCGGCGTAGCGCTGCGCAGCCTCATCCTCGGGGTAGAGCTCTTGGAGATCCTGGGCGGAGCGAGGAGCTTGCGGGTCTCCGTGGCCCTCGACCGCCGACGCCTGGACCCAGATGGCGCTGCCTACGAGGACTCGCTCTCCCGGCCTCGCGGGGTCCGGAAGGGTCGCCTTGAGGAAGACGGTGTTCGGGTTACCCTTGTTGTCGTTCTCGATTCCAGCCCAGCGCTTGACAAAGCCCTGGGCGGCGCGCGTCTTGCCCTCTGGGGTGTCCCAGCCGGGGTTCATGTGCATCCAGATTCCATCCTGAGTCTGGGTACCGAAGGCCTCGTTTGCGCAGAGGAAGCTATCAATCACGTCCTGTTCGGTGGTACAGAGCTCAACCAGGAGATCGGAGTTGTTTTGAGCCATGGTGAAGAAAAGAAAACAAACTGACGGTTTGCTTATAAATCTCGTTTTTGGTTGCGGTTTGGTGATGTTGCTTCAAGTGCGGGTGCGCCGAGGTGAATAAGAGGGATACAATTCAACTCAATTCCAGCTCCGCAAAGAACAAACTAGCTAGTTAATAAGTTATTACAATGACTACACGTATCGTCAGCATCCACCTTTGGGCTTGACTTCGGCCTCCACATCAGCTTTCGCATTGAACTCCTCGAAGAGCTCAGGTGTCGTGTCTTGGCTAAAATAAAGACACCAGGAAAGTCGGCCCTTATGAAGCGGGGTTGCGTCAACTTTCTCCACCTCCTCATCAATCACCCCTCGTGAGAAATCCTGATTGCGGTGCGACTGAAGCAGGGCTCTTGAATCCGGGAATATGGTCTTGCAGAAGAAAGAAATGTGACTGTCAATAAAATGGCAACAAAACAAAGCCATCAGAGAGTTGGTTTTCCTTGCTCATCATTGTATGGAACAATGTCCATAGCTTTCAGGCTCTTTGTTTGGAGGACTCACCCAATGACTGTTGGGTACCGTTAAACAGGGTGCTCATGTTGAGCAGCTGAACAACAAAGGACAATCCCATACAGATCCGGAAGAATGAACCCAACCAAGGCCGGCTACTGGAATGTTGAAATGTCAGAATGAGCGAGCGATATAAGAATGGTTGCAAAGAAGCTTCCTTGTCTTCAAAGTATGGTTCGACTTGGGCTGAGTGCGAACTGCTCTGATGAGATACGAAATGTGACGCTCAACGGATGTTAGCAGTGCAATACAACCTGTAATAAAACGAATATAACCTTGGGAGAGCCACACAGAATAAATGGTTCTTATTTGTAAATATCTCCTCAGCTATCTGCATCTTTATCATGGTTGGTTCGTCTCAAGCCCTGCACGATTGAGCCCCTGTTAACCTCCTATGAATCTACCAAGACGATGGGTTGTACATAAATATCATTACCAGAGCGACCATATAATTGCCCATAGATTTAATATGTAACGCTGCTATGGCCAATCTTTGGATAGCAAGGAACTACATTTATCTACTTTTGGTATCACAATACAAACAAGTGCTCCAGATCTGACCTGACTCGTAAAAAGTATAGAAACTCATCATAGAACTTCAGCCATTACATATGGAGAGAAAATATGTATCTGATAAACGTGTAAATACAATCACATTCATATGACATCACATCATGCTGCCCTTTATTAGGTGAGTGCTGATCAGACTTGTATCATATTGATGGGAAAACGTTTTATTCCAAAGATGGGCTAAAAGCGTCTATCAATAAGACCCCGTGAATTGTTCCAAAAGCAAAAGCTTGGGGAATTCCTCCTGGTATCCCATAAATCCAGATTTCGTTCGTGTCGTAAACTTCATCAACAAAAACTTCCTCAACTTCTCAGAGTAAGAGTGAGGTAGAAACGTGACAAGTGCCACAAAAAGCATTCATCTCAAACAAGTTGTGTCGGTCACATTGGCCTTGTTGTTGAGAGAAAGGGGATAGAGAGAGAGGGAGAGAGACTGCTTATTTGCAGCCAGAGCAAGAGCCTGAGATAAACGGTCAGTTTTCGCAATCTAGGAAAAGGAGGAGACCTCTGAAGACTGGAGACAGAGAAATGAAATGAAAGGAGGGAAAGGCTCGGGAGGGGTAACTCACAGGAGGACCCGCAGTTGCAGGAAGAAGCACCGGAGCAGCCACAGTTGCCAGACATTTTGATGAGGTTTTGAGGGTGTAAAATAGGTAAAAACCTGGAGAGTAAGTAGTTGTAAAAGGAAGCGAAGAATAGGTTATTGATTGATGTTCTAAGCAAGATGAAAGATTACTTCTCCTTGCAGGATCCTACCCCGCCCTTATATAGACGGGCCAAGCCAAGCCTACAAGCGGGCTCGGAGCAATGCGGGCTTTGTGCCTGGCTGCGGGCTGCGGGTTTTGTGCTTCCATACAGAAGATGCCTCCCGGCCCCACCACTTGAGCTGGAAGAAGGGGGGGGCTCCATGAGTTGGATCATTGGATGGCCTGTCAGTCACCAGTAAGCTTTTGAGTGATTTCGGCTAGCCTCTTGAACAAGTGTTTACGGGTAGCACTGGAGTCACAACACATAGTCCTCGTGATGAGGCAGCTCTGCTGCGCAGTCTGTGTGTACTACGTAAACTATGTGTATGTGGGTGGGTGGTTCGAGATGGTTCGAGATAACGGATCAGCGGCGATCGCGATCGGTCTCAACGATTCTTAGTAACTCTCTACCATAGTAGCATAGACAAATGACAAACAGAGGAGGCAAAACCGGGCAGGGCCGTGACACAGTTGAGGTTCGACAAGCCAACTACCGAACACGCCATCTATACTATTCCGTACCGCTTGGATTTAACACCTGACTGCATATATACATTGTCTATGTACTCGTATTAGTGATCGATAAGTAGCCAAGTGCCAAGATCAGAGCGATGGTCCGCCAAAAGAGCGCAACAAGCTCCCGCTGTGTGCCACCTTTGGTCGGCATCTTATGGTTACAGTGCTTGGTGGAGTGTATGGAGTGTGCGGGCATGATGCCATCCATGGATCAGCACCAATAAACATACAAAGCAAACGAGACAGATGCGCAACTTGCTCAAATGTTCTCTGAGAGACTTGGTCTGACAGGACAGTGCACTTTCGTGTTGACCTGCAGAACAGATGCAGACAAATGGTAGTGCATACCGTATGCGTGAAAGAATGCATGCACCAGGCACCAGGGCTCAAATGGAGCGAAACATTGAACCCGCCCAAGCGCAGCCACTCTGAGACGCACAGATCCCTCGGGCCCATGGAGGTGTGGTCCCCTTGTTTGTTGACGAGGTTGCCGACATAAAAAAAGATGTGCGCATGCATAGTCGCCCCCGCTCTCTAGGCCATCCAAAGACTATCCAAAGACCAGCCAAAGGGAGGGCGACGTTAGTATCCGACGAAATCCGGGGTCTTGAGGCGTTCTGTTCCTGGAGATTTGTGATTACGCCGCGTCTTTTACATAGTATGCCCGAGTTTCCAGCCTTATGAATCATTTTGACTTTGGCTTACAAAATAAAATTGATGGCTCATGCCTACTAAAATACGCCACCCCCAAATCGCTAGGTCGTCGGCCTCAGTGCTGGCGGTTGTTCTTTTTGTGGAAATGATGTAAGCTGATCTGGGAAGATGGTGAGCATGGTGATAAGGGTTCGACCAGCTCAATTGGAATAAATGGCGGGAAAATAATAATGACAATAATAAAAATAATAAAAAAATAACATAGACTACCCATGTATTGTCATATCAAGCCCAAAACACATAGCAAGTGCTTCGTGACATCTACAAGGTTCAAGTGGCATGATATCTCTTGGCTAGGAGACATTTGTAAAACAGCACCTAAAACAAGGCCTTCGGCCAAAAGCTCACTCACACAACCTGAGCTGGGATGAAACAAGCCTCAACCAGAAAATGGAACACCACCGAGGCAAGGCACGGACTGACAGAGCTCGTCCTTAATTCTGAGCTTTGAGCGACTGGAACCAATTACTACAAAAACGTAACTCAACCCTATCTCAGTGGGACACGCACAAGAATCCGATATACAAAGGCATCCCTTTCATACCTACCTACAAACCAATTCGATCTCCATCGCAGAGCCAAGCTGATGCCCAATTCTTGAATCTTTCCTTCATTTGGAACAAATTCTCAAGCTTCACTCACCCACCCCATCTCATATAATGGAAAAGTCATCTCAGTCTAAACGGAGCAAAGGACGAAAGACTCGCCGACCTGGTCACTTCACCAACAACGCAAAGGCTGCTGGCCAGAACCCTCCCCATGCGCATGCCCAAGACATCAATGATCCCGCTGCCAGGCAGCAGATGAAGCAGACTATCGCGACTATTCTCATCACAAACCCAGTCAACCCCATACCTTTCCCCCTTCCAGTCCCTTTGGGGTTGACAACCCTCATATTTCCGAGCCAACCTCGACAATAAAGCTTCAGTGAGGACACGATCATTATCCTCTCTGCTAGCATACTTTTTACTCGGCAGTTCAACGACCGTGTGATAGCATCAAAGCTCTCGATACGGGTATGCGAAGAAGACAAATAAACGTCTAGCGACAGGTCGACTTGCACCTGATGGGCACGCAGCTGCAGACGCACATTAGAGTGTTACTACGGCCCTGAGGTATCGGAGAGCTGGGATAAATCTGGGAGATTCTCTTATAATGTGATTTCGTATTGAGTCAAATATGTTGGACTGATATATACTCTAACAATAACTATTCTACATTGTAACATATCATATCAGTATCAATCATTAGCTTTCAGTATCCAAATCATTGGTATGACGCAAGAATCAACAATAAATCCCAAACCACTCCAGTGTACCTTATCGTCCTCAAGAATATGCATTTGGTCTTTGCATGTAAGATCTAGGATCACATTTCCAGTAGGCTTCGTATCCGCAACCGGAGGCGCTCCTGCTCTCGAATTAAATTCATCTGCTTCCCTCAGCGCCTTGACATATCGTGCCAAATCCGAGGCGCATTCTCGACATGTCCACACGTCAGTTCTTGAGAGGCACGCACCCGTTGCTGCGTTGCGATGAACTGCGCCGTAGATCAACGTACGCAAGTGGCTCTCCAACTCAGACCATCTTACATCGCGTTCTCGGATAAATTGAGGGCCATTACAGATTCGAGGTTTTTGTCTAGGTTCCTCGCTCTTTTCCGCTGTAGACTTTATCCCTTTTCCTTTCTGCTCCATGACCTTGGATTCCATGTATTTCCGCTTCACCGTTCTCCTGGGCTGAACCCGGGTTGGTTTGAGGGGCTTCTTATCCGGCCTGATGGGGCAATGTTGAAGGCGATCGCTCGTACCTTGTAGGGGCACATCTTGCTGGATCATAGTTGAGGGATATTTATTGTAGTATTCTTTTGCAAAGGCAAGGAAATGGCTCAGACAGAGTGGCGTCTCCCAAGGTATAGCGATGTGTTCCAGTTGGTCAGTCATGATGTAGGTGATTTGGCCTTCCTGAGTTTTTGGCAATTGATTTCTCGACATGAAATTTCCTGTTTACATAATGAAATCAGAGGAAATTTATAATCTAGGTGAATCTCGAATTTTTCTTTTCCATTATGCTGCCTCCTGTTCAGCGGAGGTGTTGATTGGTGATGAGGATGGTTTGTTCAGCAGCTCCTTTGTCTCCCACATAGTAAAGCCTAGTTCTATTTGTATGAACAAAGGCAGCCTTGATTAAACACAGTGGTACTTAATTTCTTGTTCTCCGGATACCGGTTGCGTTTTTTTTTTCATCCTACATATCGTAATACTACAATAACCATATTCAGTCCTCTACATGGGGAGTCCAAGAGTGCTGTGTATTATATATATTCCCAGGCACCCTACAGTTCAACTTCAAGGAACTTGAAGGCACTATAAATGCTAGCAGCTATTTAACTATGGAAGCTAGATGTATCACTTTATTACATATTCCGTCCTATATTCTAAATTGTATTGAAGCCAGCGGATGTTCCCAAGGTGGTCGTAAAGCATTGAGAAATGGCAATATTCAGAGCATCCCTAGAGAACGGGGAGTCTGCTCATCTTTTTCGCTCGGTCTGATACTGGCGACTATCCTCGTACGCCCATCCACCCTAATGCCTCGCCTCAGCTAATATATCCCTTCAGTCACAATTTTCAAGTCAATGCCAGCCAAGTACTAGAGTATCAATGGCTGAACACCCTGAGGGTTCCAGAACACCTCTCCAGGGTCTAGCTCCGCCTTGAGCTTTTGTAGGCGCGGTAGGTTATCTCCCCAGTATAGTCTCTGAGCAGTCTTACCGTCTTGTTCGGTGTCTATATAATTTGGATACATCCCCCATTCGCCATGTGCCATTAGGTTTGTAATGCTTTGTCTATGGCTTTTCACTGTTTCCAATCTCTCACTTTTGACGTACCCGTTGGAGCCCGTGGCTACAAAGGAGAAAACCAGTGACTTGTCCCTATGAACAAAAGCTGTGGCAGATGGTGCGATTTTGCCAACAGCTGACAAATCGCCACCATGAAACTTGAGTACCGAGGATGTATGCTCCTCAGTCCTTGATAATAGCTCCTCTGTAAACGATTGTAACTGGGGATGTGTGAGTTCATGGGATACGAGGCCCGTAGCATAAAACGTCAATGGCTGCAGGACGTGATTATTGTCAGTTTCGATTCGACAGGGGAGGGGTCAATTTTTGCATACCTTATATGGTTCTGTTTGGTTAAAAGTGTCTCCATGAGCAAAATGTTGTAACCCTTCAATCCATCCTCTTGTGCTCATATAATCTGTTGTTGCGCCTATGCTGTCCAGGAACTGATGAACAACCGCTTGCAGAGCATCGCGTTTACCACTATACATTCCTTCAATGGTCCAGCGAGACCCGCCTACGACAAGAAACATATTAAGCTCCCTTGGAGCCATGAACGCAAACTTTTGCAATGCTTCTAAACCCTCCCATGCATATGTTCTATTCCATGACAGCATGGCTCTAAATGGTGTGATGTGGGTGGGCGCCTCGAAGGTGTTGAACTCGAACTCGGCGACAATTCCGAACGACGAACCTGCGCCCCTAAGAGCCCAAAACAGATCAACATTCTCGGTGGCAGAGCATCTAACAAGGGTACCATTGGCCAAGACCACTTTAGCACCTATTAACCAGTCAAGCGTGAGGCCATGGCTTCGAGACACCATACCATATCCGCCATGCAAGACGTGACCTGCAATGCCAACACTACATACTAAGTCAGATAAAACTTGATACGTAGCATATATTGAAATTGACTAGCTTACCTCGGACATGATCCATGGGCTATTGCCCTATGACCTTGGTTATATAGTTCTGTTGCAATGTGCCCCAGACGAGCACCAGGTTGAATATTGGCACTGTTATCTCGATTGAGAGTAACTCTATACATCTGGTGCAGTGCGATAACCAAGTGTCCATTCTCACCTCCCAGCCCAAATGATCCAAGGCTATGGCCGCCTGCTTTTGCAGTCACGCGAAATCGGCTCTCTACACCGCAAAGGACTGCAGCCTGGATTTGGGGTATCGATTGCGGGATCGCGACCACAGCAGGGATGTAACTCAGCCGTGGGTTGAAAGGTGTGATTTCTTGATGCCAGTTAGGTGAGCTTCGAGTGACATGAGGCACTTCCTCGCTGGCGAGACAGGATTTTAAAGCATTTTGCGACTTGTCAAGTGAAAGGCTGCGACATGAGACTGCAGGGAGACATGCCATCAAGTATAAAATCCGATTTAACATACTGTCTGGCGTGTTGGTTACGCTGACTTTGGAGAGAGTTGGAGGTGAGATGACAACGTCTCTGCGTGTGTGGTTATAGCCAAATGGTCAAAAGGAGACTCTCGACAGAACGCCTTCCGTATGAAATAAAAATATATTCGTATTCTACGTTTACACAAAGATATAGAAACAGACGAAGGGGTTGGGGCAAGGCCGCCTGCGGTTTGTGCATATCGCATATTTAGCAATGTGTTTTAGATACCTCGCATGGTGATCGCGTCTTTACTACCGTATATTTCCTACCAATTGCAAAGAGTGATTTGCATCGCAGTGAATGAGACACTGCTCAAGTTGCGGTAAGGTGACCAGCTAGGTGACGTTGGATAACACCTGGCGCCAACAAAAGATCTATGAACTGAGTCAAAATGGTGGATGGCAATGAAGAGATTCATCGTAATACAACAGTGTCAAGAGAACGGGTAATTCCACATTATGTCTGGTCCTAGACTTGTCGTCATCCTTCACGGCCCGTGGTTGGGCTTTTTGGTTGCGTTTTGTTTCTTGTCCAATAGTAGTCTTGATAAACCAAATGGAGTCTGATGATTGACCATAAATACTATCCTTCAATAAGTTGTGAAATATTTGTTTGAAGTCTAGTTTATGAGTCCTCCTCAATACCGCCGAGACATCTTTATGCTCCTAAGATAGAAAAACCGGTTTGATTTGCATTATTTCTGTCTCAGGAATGATATCAAACATGTTGCATTGCGTAGGTCCTGTAATACCAGAACAATTATGTCTCACTACCCCCCTCCGCCATGGTATCTAAAGGGGAATTATCTCAAAACAAAAAAAAAAAAAAAAAAAGGTAACGCGCTCGAGGCATCCTCACCTACCTCAGCTGTCTCAATACAATTATTACATGGGCAGCATCGCCCAACACTCAACCGGCAGACTCCGATCCGTTGCTTCGATTTTGGTAGGACTAGAATGACGTATCTTCCGGGATTTTACAAAGCTCACTTGACACGAGTTTGCGCATTCCCCCGCAAAGTCATAAAATTAGCACCACGGTATTATCTACCCAACCACATTATGACCCTCGCGAATAAGTGTGGATATCATCCCAACGAGCACCGCACCTTGGGGAAAAGACAGCATAACAAAAGACGCAGCCAGACAACATAGCAGAGCAGTAGGCGGTACCTTATCTTACCTTACTTACATGAGTATCGGCCCTGGAGGAGGGGGAGGGGTCACGAGGTTGCACTGTCCAGTAGTGGGGTCCCCTGCACCGCGGTCCGGCCATAGGGCGTCCTCAGGCCCAATGAGAATCGTTTCCGCCCGCTGGCGCCCACTGGCGGCTCCAATACTATTGGAGGCTTCTTCTTCCTCCACAGTCTGTCCTGTCATGGAGATTGGCCATGGAGGCACTGTACTCTAGGTAGTGTACTGTAGGCTACTCCATTCAGCGGTTGACAGTTGTGGGAAGTAGGAAGCCCGATAATCGGTTCCATGCGATGCGATACCCGTTTTGGATCCGGCATTCTGCGGAGTTTGGTCTCGTAATCAGATAGTCTACGTCGTGAGTCGCAACTCACCTACATTACAAGGCAATATATTCCTACCTTTTGTCCAAGCAAACCTCCTTCAAGTAACACACCTCAAACAAAAGACAACAAGTTCAATATCACCATCACCTCACAACATACATCCCTTCATTCAATTACATATAAAATATTCTTAACACCACAAAAAATGACTCGCTCCTTTCGCCTCGCCGTGTTGGAATGCGACACACCTGTTCCTCCAGTCCTGGAAGCTCGTGGGACTTACAGTGAAGTCTTTCGCCGACTCTTGACCAGCGGCAAGGAGGGCCTGGGTGCGAGAGGCAACGAGGTTGAGTTGGAGATTTCCAGATACGATGTTGTCGCCACCCAGGCGTACCCCAACCCCGAGGAGATTGACGGCCTCTGGTTAACCGGAAGCAGTACGTTTTCTTTGACAAGGATGATTTTCTTGCCATGCCACCAAATCAAACGCGGCATCACTTGCTAACTCAGGTTTTCTAGAGCACTGCTCGTTCAGCGATGAGACTTGGATTGTCTCTCTCGTTGAGTTCGTCAAGAAGATCCTCACCACCACAAAGGTCCCAGTTGTAGGCATTTGCTATGGCCACCAAATCATCAGCCGTGCCCTTGGAGCAAAGGTCGCTGTGAGCCCTGGCGGCTGGGAGATCTCAGTCGACAAGATCGATCTCAATGAGCATGGCCAGAAGTTGCTTGGAACTTCAACAATTGTAAGACGCATCAAACCCCCCCCCCCTTGGTAACAGGCTCTTCAATTCGCTGACATTTCTGGATACACTCAGTCACTGCATCAGATGCACCGAGACGCAGTCCTGGAAGTTCCCGAAGGCGCCGTAAGCCTGGGCAGCAGCCCGGCCTGCGAAATCCAGGGACTCTACCAGGCTGGTCGTTTCATCTCGTTCCAGGCGCACCCTGAATTTGACGAGTTCATCATGAAGAATATTCTCAAAGTGAGACACGACCAAGGAATCTTCAACGACGCCATGTTCGAGGATGGTACAACAAGGGCCTCAAAGCATCATGACGGAGTTTTGGTGGCAACCGCAATTTGGAACTTCCTTTTGGCGAATTAAATCACACATTACGATAAGATAGCATTAGATACCAATAGATGTAAAAATCATCGAGCGAGTTTGCGGAATTCATAACTACCATGCATCGATCATAACACGGCATGCTGATCATCCTGACTTGCTATCCTTACACAAAGTAGATAAAAGGCAGAAGGATTTGTAGCAAAAAAAGAAAACGCCTAGTCAGAATAAGACTAGGATAGGGTATATTAATCCGTCATACCAAATGAAATCGTTAAATCCAGGGCTCGCAAGCTCGATACGTGAGTATCTACAGCTGATAAATTCCGTCAACCAATTCTCCGCAATATATAAGCAATTCGAACTAAACCTCGTCGAACATAGAAAGCCGTGCATGGGCTCACTGTAGTACTCGCGTTGATGCAAGCGCTATTCCCAAGCATGCACGGAAGTTTTGGGAACAACCACTTGGGGGCATTTATATTCTCCGTGTGCGTTGGAGAGATGCTGGGTGTTTTACCCACTACCGCTCTTATGCGAATGATATCCACGTCTGGTGGTCTCGCATCGCCTTGCACAATGTCCACGGGCTAATCTCATCGATAGGTTGCCTCCATACATGCTCTAAGAGCACCAGTGTTTCTCTCATGTTTCCGAGACCTATTGTATCAATCATTGTCTGCAGTCGCAGTCGCAGAACTTGCTGAACCGCTAGGTCAGACGTGCAGCAGCCGATCACCGCGAGGGGCCAACATAGACTGGTATTGACCCTCACGTTGGCAGGGAGCTGGCCCATCAACGTGACTGCATCAGAGACAGCGGCATTCATGACGGCATGGTGGGATGAATTCTCCAAGTGTTGGTGGGGTGTGCCTAGCATGGTCCATAGGTATAACAGCACTGCTTGCTTGAAGATGAGGCCGGCAAGCCTTGAATATGGGGTAACAGACTGGTCAGGGAAAAACGCCATTGTTTGTGCCTGTAACAACCCGAACGTGACGATATTGTCAGGTGATGGAGCCACTGGCTGGCCATCCACCACAGCCATCATGTTTTGGCCAAGATGAAAGATTTGAGGAATAAGCACAAGAAGCTCAAGCCAGCACCCGCATAGTTGTCCAACGTACTTCCTCTGCACAAGAGACGTGGCCAACTGCTCAATATCTGGGCTGAGCAGGGGCTCTGAGCTGAAATGCGGATCGATCGATATCATGCTTGAAGCTGCAATGTGCATATAATATTCTATGAGGAAGTCTGGCAAATCGTCAAACTGTTCGGACTTTGGCCGTGACAGCAATAAGGTCAGTAAGGACTTTGATGCTGTGAGATGATCGAAAACAGTGCCATGGATATCTCCTCGGGCAACCTAAATAAATTCTAGTTAGCTTCTGAGTGATACAGGCTTTGTTCTTCATATTATCACAAACCTCTGTGAGGCACAGAATGAGACTCCCGACCGTCAACACGAGAGTATTCTCTTCTTTTCCTGACATGTACTCATCGACAACATTTCGGAACATTCGCAGCGAATCTGTGTAGTACCGCTGGGCAATCTGATTGGACGGTTGCTGTTCTTCAGCTGCATGGCGATGTGCTGCGCTCTGGGCAAGGATGAGATGCAACACGAGTGGGTTTGAGAAGCCAAGAGGGATCAGCTTCGCGATGAAGGGGTTCACTTCAGTGGAACCATTTCCCATGCTGTTCGCCGTCCGCGACAGGTAGTAGCTGAGAAGCTCATAGGATTGGTGTCCATGCTCAGGCATCATAGGCATCTGCACAGTGAGTCCCGAGTTCATAAACGGGGTCTCAGCTGTTGAGAGCGGTGGGGGGACAACCGCGAGGGCCAGGGCATCAAGTTCGCTGTCATCGTAGTCAAAGATGGGCGGAGCAGCGGATACAGAATCGGCCGAAGTTGATGAGTGACTTGATGACGGAGTAGGAGACGGCTGAACAGACTGGTCATCGGCCTCGGGCATGTCCGTATCCTCGGAGGTCGGGCTCGGAGAGGAGCCGTCCCCTCCGGCCATGTCTGATGGTGATGGGGCCGTGGGGGACCGTCCAGTGGCCACTAGAGTGGGCTGCATGTCCGGATCAGCGCCCGGCGTCGGACATACTTGCAGCGGACGATGAGTCTCCCGTTGTCCATGTGGCTCATCTGCCTGATACAGCTGCTGCTGCTGCCGTCTCTCGGGTTCATTCGACGCTGCTCCCAGGGATATCGATGTCCTTGGAGACCGGGGTAACGTGTTGCTGGCTCCAGAGGAAGCGGCAGAAACCGAACCCGTGCGCTTCTGAGACTTGGCAGAGTCAGAAGTATCGGGTGGCCAGTTGCATTCGAGCTTGTTCCGCCTGCAGCCGCTGCATATGGGTTTCTCCTCGTTGCACTTCTTCTTACGGCGGCGGCAAGTGAAACAGCCCGTCCTGCTCCGGATGATGGGCATGGGCCTCATTCTTTCAAGAGCTCATATGCCAGCAAATAAGCACCTACACGTAAACGAAAACCGTCAGGCTGCAAAACTGGTGACAAGCCAGAATTGTCAGCGAGAGCCCCAATATTCCGGCTGGGCTTGGCTGGGGCGGGGTGAGGGCCTGGGATGTTGAAATGGCGTTATCCTGAGTCAATGGGGCCACGCGGTTAAGGAGAAGACACAGCGCGGCAACAGGCTGTGAGCAGGCGTTGGGCAAATCAAGGGCGCACACGAGGCGCACAACCGCCTGGTTGAGAGTGAAGGAACACTTGGAGCAAACAAAAGCCAAACGCGCGGGGCCGGGGGGCCTCGGGGGATCGGTGAATGAATAAGTGGAGGATGGAGAGAGCCGAACGAACAACGAACGACCTCGTGTGAAGCTTCAAGATACTGGAGATCGGGGGTGGGGAAAGAGAGAGCCAAAGCAAGGATTCGTCTGACGTCTAAGAAGGGGAAGTGACAAAATCCACTCAGCTCAGTTTGTGAGCTACCCTATACCGAGGCGAGGGGCGGACCCCGGAGTGTCACAGACCCCCGCCCGCGCTTCTTATCGGCGGTCCCAGCACCAGCGCGCTTACGTATGTAGTCCAGTGTGTCCATGGTAGCACAGTGGAAGGGGAAGTAGAAGTGGAAGTAGAAGTGGAAGTGGAAATGGAAGGGGACTAGGGGACACACCAGGGGGAGGGTTGTCACAAGCCTAAATGGTTTCGACTGCAGAACGCCACTTAAGGCAAGCTAAGGCAACATTGAGCGATGTACTGTACACTGGCAAGTCACTAAGAGTTCCGTGACTAACCTGGTCCCCTCCCTCAAGGTACCGATTGCATGTACCGCACCGATGATATGCTGTGGGCTGCAAGCTATGAGATTTTTGTTGCCTTTCGGTTGACCCCGGTTTTCTTTTTGCTGCCCATCCAGATCCTCCCAGATCCCCCCCCCATCGCCATCGCCATCGCCATCACCTTCGGACGCTGTCCCGAGGCCGAAATGGGGCGCAACTGAAAATGCGCCAGTGAATGTACTTGTCTGGAAGTTGCTGCATCCGCAGCTTCTGTGGAGCACACCCCCGGGACAAGGAGTGTGACGTTGTTAGTCTTGCACTTAATAGATCAAATTGCGACCTGCACCCTCTCTCTCTTTCCCTTACGGAGTTTTCTGGTGTGTTGTTTTGGTTGTGAATTTCCTATCATCATCATCATATCTTCTACAATGTTGGCCTCGCGAGCTCTTCGACAATCTCGGTCAAGCCTCCAAGGGAAGCTAGCTTCCGTGAGAGCTGCCAGCTCATACGCTTCTCACTCTAAGGTGAGATAGTCCTCCCCCACGGTTATCAGAATTGGAGAACATCGCATATACTAACTTCTGCTTGTGTACAGCTTTTGGGCTCTACTCTTCAAAATGGCGACCCCGAAATTCATGCCATCCTCAAGCGTGTAAGTCAATGGTTTGACTATTACATCCAATGCAACATATATGGAAAGAAACCAAACAATGGCTGATTGACTGACACCCAATTGCAGGAAGAGAAACGTCAAAACCACTTCATCAACCTGATCCCCTCTGAGAACTTCACTTCTCGTTCCGTTCTCGATGCGCTGGGCAGTGTTATGCAGAACAAGTACTCTGAGGGCTATCCCGGAGCTCGTTACTACGGTGGAAACGAACACATTGATGAGGCAGAGCGTCTGTGCCAGAAGCGCGCTCTCGAGGCTTTCCACCTGGACCCTGAGCAATGGGGTGTCAACGTCCAACGTAAGTCAATTGATCTTTGACTGTCCCTCATTCCCAAATGTACACGCCCCTTCTCATACTGACAATCGATGTTTGGGAATAGCTCTCTCCGGCTCGCCTGCCAACCTCTGCGCCTACTCGGCGCTTCTCAACACCCATGAGCGCATCATGGGCCTTGACCTACCCCACGGTGGCCATCTGTCCCACGGCTACCAGCTCCCTCACAAGAAGATCTCCATGATCTCCAAGTACTTCGAGACTTTCCCCTACCGACTATCCGAGGAGACCGGTCTGATCGACTACGACAAGCTTCACGAGAATGCGCTGCTCTACCGGCCCAAGATCATCATCGCCGGTACTTCGGCCTACTCCCGCCTGATCGACTACAAGCGCATGCGTGCCATCTCCAATGACGTTGGCTCTTACCTCCTCGCCGACATGGCGCACATTTCCGGCCTCGTCGCTGCCGGCGTCATCCCCTCACCTTTCGAATTCGCCGATGTCGTCACTACTACAACCCACAAGTCCCTGCGCGGCCCCCGAGGTGCCATGATCTTCTTCCGCAAGGGCGTGCGCAGCGTCGACAAGAAGGGCAAGGAGGTCCTGTACGACCTCGAGAACCCAATCAACCAGTCCGTCTTCCCTGGCCACCAGGGCGGCCCCCACAATCACACCATCACTGCGCTTGCCGTGGCTCTTCGCCAGGCCCAATCGGCCGAGTTCAAGGAGTACCAGCAGACGGTGCTGTCCAACGCGCAAGCCTTCGCTAGCCGCCTCGGCAACGGCCTCGGCTACAAGCTCGTTTCGGGCGGCACTGACAACCACCTGGTGCTCGTCGACCTCAAGCCCAAGGGCATCGACGGCGCCCGCGTCGAGCGAGTGCTGGAGCTGTGCGGCATCGCCAGCAACAAGAACACGGTTCCCGGTGATGTCTCGGCGTTGAAGCCCGGTGGTCTTCGGCTGGGCACGCCCGCCATGACGACTCGAGGCTTTGGCGCGGCCGACTTCGAGCGCGTGGCCGATATTGTGGACCGGGGAGTCCAGATTACGCTGGCGGTGGACAAGCAGGCCAGGGAGGCGGCCAAGGCCAAGGGCGTCAAGAACCCCGCGACGGTGAAAGCGTTCCTGGCCCACCTCGGAGACGGCGCTGAGGTCCCTGAGATTGGGGCTCTGCGAAAGGAGGTGGAGGAGTGGGTTGGCGAGTTCCCCCAGCCCTGGCTGGAGGCTTGAGAGGGAGGGGGGGAGATGAAGAGGCTACGCGATCAAGCTAGCTAGAGAGACAGTAGAGCATAGATTCTGCAAACCAAAAAAATGTAATGCGGGGGAGGATCTTCTTTGACGGAAATAAACAGCTAAGAGCTTAGTATGAGCATTGTTTCTTTTTTAAAATATATCATTTATCCAATGCACTCTCTATCTATCTAACAATGCTATCACCTAGACGTATAATGTAATTGAATTATGGGAATAGTTGCATACCAACTATTGAACACAGCTGGTATGTGTAGCGAACTCGGTAGTGATTTCAATTGATCGCACAACCCTGGAAAACAAAAGTCCGTCCTGACAAGGATGCCCGCCAATCGAACTCGTCATGACTACTGTCCCTGGTAAGATAGCTACCGCTCCAGCCATTAATTGATTCTCCGGACCGTGGAAAGCTCAGTCTCCGTCCGTATCTTTCGGTGTAGAAATGCTTCGGCTCATTCTGCCGGACCCGCAGGTCGTCGCAATGCACTGCAGTAAAGGAGAGAGAGGTACAGTACAATGCAAGTACGGAGCACGGAGTACAGCACCACCGGGGGGGGAGGTGGTTGTCTGGGAAATAGGAGTCCGTCCGGCGTTGCGGCGTAGCTACTCCGTGTTTTGGCCCAGACTTTTTTTTTCTGCCTGGTCACCCGGACGGACGCAGGCTGCCATTGGGCTTTCCCCGGATTGAGAAAAGCACCGTGATAGCTGGCTTCCTACCTGGGCATGCAAGTCCAGCTACATACAGTGCCTAGTGCACTTGTTTTCAGGGGTTCTTGGGAGGGAAGAGATATCGCGCGCCATGTACACTCATGAAAGCGAGTTTCTCGGGACTGCCTCCATTTTTCCCTTCGTTTTTCCCCTCCCCTCCCCCCCACCTCAATTCGTTCGTCATTGACCCCGCGTTAATCCTTGGCGGGGGGAGGAGATACATATTTGCGCCGAGGAAGCAAGTACTATCTACTTCTTGCTCCGAGGTGGAGCCTCGATCATTGGACCCCGCATAGCGGGGTCCTGAGAGGCATGGGCTTGCAGATTGCAGCGCGGCTCGGACCACCATTGGTCAGTGAAATTCTAGAAACGCCACCGTGGCGGATCTGGTACGTGGTTCACAGTACCTGGGCGCCCGCCCCTCCGAGGTTGCGTTTCCGCGGCCCGTGTCCTGGGCTCCGCATATGTGGGCAAGGAATGTACGTGGTGTCATGATACCTTGGAGCCCTTACTTTTTATTCCATGGCTTTTTTTCCCTTCTGATGTGCCATGGTACTGTACATGCCGCGCCTCCGCTGAAGCAATTCGGGAGACAAACTTGTCGCAACGGCAACTGAGGAGATGGGCTGGATGACCTCTGAACTCGCATAGATGACTAGTGAGCGGGGCAGCAGCGTGTAGACCCGCGTACAGTAGATCTATCTTGGTTGGAAGCCCCTTGCATCCTCCCGAAGTGTGAGACACTGGGCTCAGCGCTCCGAAGAGGGCTGGCAGATAGATAGGTAGGTAAGGTAGCTAGCTAATTAGTCTTCCACGATCGCCGGATGCCCAACCGAAGCTTTCCCTCTGCATCCCCAGCTCCTCTCTCATCCAAAGGGCTCTCTCTCCTTCAATCTACATCACTTATCATCACACAAGAAGCTTCAATTGATTCAATTCATCGCACATCACCCACATCAAAAGAAAAACAATGGCTTCACTCTTTGCTCGTCGGGCTCTCACCGCCCTACCCAAGGCTGCGCCCGTCTTCCAGCTCCCTGTGAAGACTGCCCCTCGAGCTATCTTCTCGGCCGTTTCCCGAGTGCGCTTCTACTCTGACCGTACGATCCTCCTACCTGCGAGGGAGAAAAAAAAAAGGGCTCACTCGCAATACGTGATCTGGCAGCTAATTGATCTAAATAGTTCCTTCTGACCTGAAATACACCAAGGAGCATGAGTGGTTGAGAAAGTCGGGTGGTAACAAGTGTAAGTTCAATTGATCCAAGTTTTATATAATTCAGACAGAGAAAAGGCACAGAGTTCGCTGACGCAATTCTAATTGAATTCTAGACACCCTTGGCATCACCGACAAGGCCCAGAAGGACCTTGGAGAAATCGTCTACGTCGAGTCTCCCGAGGTCGGCACCTCGTTCGAGGCTGAGGAAGCAATTGGCAGCATTGAGTCCGTCAAGGCCGTCGCCGAGATCTTCATTCCTGTGGCTGCCAAGATCACGGCCATCAACGAGTCCCTGAGCGATGAGCCCGAGCAGCTGAACAACGATCCCTATGGCGACGGCTGGCTTGTCGAGGTCGAAGTTGCCAACGAGGCCGATGTGCAGTCCCTGCTAACCAAGGACCAGTACGAGGCCTTCCTCAAGGAGGATGAGTAGAGCTCATGAAGGAGATGCAAAGCAAAGGAGGGGGGTTTCAATTTTTTTTTAGTCAGCCTGGGAAAAAGCCTGAAAGCATGAAAATAATTAATCGTTAAATTTTTATCCCACTTGTGTGTTTTTTTCCTCATCATTTATCTACTGTAGTGTGCATCACATTTGTCTGTCTCTCCAATTGCCAATGCCTAGCTTTTTACACTCAACCAACAATTTAGCCTATCCGCTAAATATAGGCGAGTGAAAGTGAAGACGCAGCACTTTTCTTAGAACGTCACAGGTTTCAAGTTGCACGAAGGGAAATTTTTTTTCTTTAAACTCTTTTTGGTGTATATCAAAAGAAACCAAAAAACATGCAATTTTATTCGTTGAGTGTATCTAACATTAAATGCTCGTTGAAATGCGCCCGTCATGATGTTGAATATATTCCGGCCTCCAAAAAAATGATGGCAGGTCCCAAATCCCACTCCCGCTAATTAATGAGCTCCCCCTCCTTCGTCAACATTTTACTTTCATTCGTTTCGTCTTTTTTTTTGGTTCTTAATTTTCTCTTTGTCCGTTTTTTTTTTCTCTATCCGATTCCTATAGATCCTCATTTCCCTCAACGGGAGAGCAGGTGCAGAACAGGTTGGTGTCGCCAAAGGCATCGTCCACACGGGCGACGGAAGGCCACATCTTCTTCTCCCGGAGCCAGGGAAGAGGGTAAGCAGCTTGCTCACGGGTATAAGGGCGGTTCCACTCCTTGTCCGAGATGAGAAGATCATGCTGAGGGTGGGGGGCGTTCTTGAGCACGTTGCCCTGGCGGGGGACCTTGCCGGTCTCGATGTCGGCAATCTCGTGACGGATCTGGATGAGAGCATCACAGAAGCGATCAAGCTCGGCACGGGACTCGGACTCGGTAGGCTCAATCATGAGAGTGCCGGAGACGGGCCAGCTCATGGTAGGGGCGTGGAAGCCGTAGTCTTGCAGACGCTTGGCAATATCAGCAGCCTCGACGCCGGCGGTCTCCTTAAGAGGTCGCACGTCAAGAATGAACTCGTGAGCGCATCGGCCGTTGGCGTTGGTGTAGGCCACCTTGTAGTAAGGCAGGAGGCGAGACATGATGTAGTTGGCGTTGAGGAGGGCAACACCGGTCTGGTGAGTGAGGCCAGCACCACCCATCATCAAGATGTAAGTGTGGCTGATGGGGAGGATGGACGCGCTACCCCAAGGAGCAGCGCTGATGGGAGCGACAGCAGTGCTCTCACGCTCCTTGGGACCAAGCTGAGGGTCAATCTGGGGGTGGCTAGGGAGGTAGGGAGACAGGTGCTTCTTGACACCAATGGGGCCAACACCAGGACCACCGCCACCGTGAGGAATACAGAAGGTCTTGTGCAAGTTCAGATGGCAGACATCAGCACCAATATCACCAGGGCTGCAAAGACCAATCTGGGCGTTGAGGTTGGCGCCGTCCATGTAGACGAGACCGCCATGCTGGTGGACAATGTCACAGACCTGCTTGACCTCGGGCTCAAACACACCGAAAGTGCTAGGGTATGTGATCATGATGGCAGCCAGCTCGTCCGCATGCTTAGCGCACTTGGCCTTCAGATCGGCAATGTCCAGGTTACCAGTCTTGGGGTCGCACTTGATAGGGACGACCTGCATGCCAGCCATGGCGGCACTAGCGGGGTTGGTACCGTGGGCGGAGACGGGAATAAGGCAGATGGAGCGCTTTGCTCCACCCTCCTGGGCCTCGAGATAACGCTTGATAACGCGCAGACCGGCAAACTCACCCTGGGCACCAGAGTTGGGCTGCAGACTGACCTCGTCCATTCCGGTGATGGTGGAAAGGTTCTTGCCCAGGGACTCAACCATGGCCTTGTAGCCAGAGGCCTGCTCAATGGGAGCGAAAGGGTGGATATTGGCGATGCCGGGGTCGGTGACAGCGAGCATCTCGGTGGTGGCATTGAGCTTCATGGTGCAAGAGCCGAGAGGAATCATGGAGTGAACCAGAGAGAGATCCTTGTACTGGAGGTGGTAGATGTATCGCAGAAGCTCGGTCTCAGAGTGGTACTGGTTGAAGACTGGCTGCTCAAGGTAGGCAGAGGTACGCTTCAAGTTGGCCGGGACGTTGATCTCGGGAAGGGACTCAAGAGCGGAGGCGAACTTGTCCTCGGAAACGCCAAAGGCTCTGAGGATGCGGCCCAGGCTCTCAGTGGAAACAGCTTCGTGCAGAGAGAAACCAACCTTATCCTCGCTGATGCGTCGCAAGTTGATCTTCTCAAGAGTAGCTCTCTCGTGAGCAGCTGCCACGGCATCGGGAGATGCCTGGAAGGTCACGGTGTCGAACAAAACGGCACCGTCCTCGCCAAGACCTTGGGTGAACAGCTTGAACTGTCCCTCCTTGGCAATGAGGTCGGCCGTCAGGCGAGTCTTGGCGGCAACGTCCTGGGCAATGGTCTTCAAGCCCTCGGGGCCGTGATAGATGGCGTAGAAAGCACTCATGTTAGCCAGAAGGGCCTGAGCAGTGCAAATGTTGCTGGTGGCCTTCTCTCGTCGAATGTGCTGCTCACGGGTCTGTAGGGCGAGACGAAGAGCTCGCTTGCCCAGGCGGTCCTTGGAGACACCAATCAGACGACCGGGGATCTTGCGCTTGTACTTCTCAGTGGTAGCGAAGAAGGCGGCGTGAGGGCCACCAAAGCCCAGAGGGACACCGAATCGCTGGGCGGTACCAAGAGCAATGTCGGCGCCAAACTCACCAGGGGGCTTCAGCATGGTAAGAGCAAGAAGATCGGTGGCGGCGCAAACAAGACCCTTGCGCTCATGGACAACGTCAGAGAGGCGCTGGTAATCGAAGACGCCACCGTGAGTGTCGGGATACTGGATGAGCGTGCCGAGCAGGGTACCCTCAATCTCCTTGATGAGCTTGCAGTCATCGGCGAGAACATCACCAACAACAATGTCGATTCCGAATCCCTCAGCACGGGACTGAAGAACAGCCAGGGTCTGAGGGTGGCAGCTCTCAGACACAACAAAAGTCTTCTTGGCGCTCTTGGCCTGGGCCTTGGAGGGAGCCGCACCGAGAGCCATGGTCATGGCCTCAGCAGCAGCGGTAGCTTCATCAAGAACCGATGCGTTCGCGATATCAAGACCAGTCAGGTCAGTCACCAGGGTCTGGAAGTTGAGGAGAGATTCAAGACGACCCTGGCTGATCTCGGCCTGGTAGGGGGTGTAGCTGGTGTACCAGGCAGGGTTCTCCAGAACATTGCGCTGAATGACCTGAGGGACAAGGGTGCCGTAGTAACCTGTGCCAATGAAAGACTCGAATTGGGTGTTAAGGTTTGCGAGATCCCTGATCTTCTGCTGGATGAAGTGCTCAGTGCGTCCCTCGGGGGGAACAGCTGTCTCGGCACCAGACTCATCCCACTGCTCGACGAGGTCCAGCCCAGTCGTCTTCCTTCGGACCTGCGGAGGAATAGTCTGGTCGAGGAAATCCTCCATAGACTTGGCGGGAGGATCAAGCACCTTGAGCATTTCTTGAATGACAGCGGGCTCACTGCCAATGTGTCTACGAGCAAAAGACTCATGCTCGGCGATGCGCTGGGTCTGCGCATTAAGCGCCTTGGTGGCGCTGGCCTTGAGAGGCGCATGAACAGAAAAGGGTCTCGCCCGGTTGAGAACATCAATGCGACGAGCCTGCAGCACGGTTGCCGACAGCCTGGACTGGCGGCAGAGCCGTTGAGCAAGACGAGGCGTGGACAGCATGATGATTGCTTGCGCCGAGGATCAGTTTGTCCCAAGGCTGTAGATGTCCCGTCTAATTATTTCCCAGTTCACTGAGACAAGGGCTCAGGTCAGCATGAGCAACAGGAAGGATGTGAGAGATATTAAACAAGGTAGATTTTTCTCGACAGGACTCCAAAGGGAGAATAGAATAGATTGGTGATGGGGGGTTGATGGGTGCAGCAGCGGTTCATTTACATACCTTGAGGGGCGTGTGAATGCCTGGATGTCTAAGAGGAAAGCCAATGGCTGAGAAGGGAACAATCTCAGCACAAACCTTGACCAGAGCCAGGGACAATGGCGTAGGCTGATGGCAAATATATGGATAATGAATAAGAGGTGACTGGGGGGTAGTGCTGTGTGTGTGCAAGTCGAGGTGGCAAAAGAGTAGTGAAATGGTTGAGTCAAGTACTTTTTCGCAAGGTACCTAGCAGATGGCCGAGAGCCTCCGGCAGAACGGCCTAACGAACCGTCGAAAGCTACAAATATGCAATTACGGAAGAAATAATGAAAGAAGCGAGAATGGAAGACGAACAGGAAAATAGGAACAGGAACAGGAAGGAGGAAGGGTACCGGCTACAGGCACGTTGTTTTTTTTTTCGTCCCAAGCCTCCAGGGTCAGGGTCCAAAGCCGCGCTCTCGGCTTCATTGGGCGGCTTCACATAGGTTCCTCCCAATGTACATAGAGAATCCCTTCACAAGCCGAGCCTGCATGGTAATAAGGTAGCTTAGGTACAGTACTAGTCTAGGTACAGTACTTTGACGGTTTCCCAAGCGCCCGCCCCCCCCTGAGAGTAGGAGAAAAAAAACTGGATAAAAAAAATGGCGAAGGCTGAAAGAACCTTCGGTGCGTTTTGCCGGGGGTCACTGAGTCTTGTCACTGTTTGGTCATGGGGCCTTATCAGTCACCCGGCAGATTGCTCCGAAGCGGAGCTCACTAAGCCTATAGACAGTTACAGTATGGGATGGCTTCTTTTTTTTTTCTCTTGGGATCCTCCTTGACATGGCTCGGGATGCGCCAATCTGGAGCCTGAGGGGGGCCGGAGAGGAGATGAAGTGGGGATTGGGGATTGGGGATTGCCTGTTAGTAACGATTCAGTGACATGATCATGATGGGCCATTGATGAAGCTCCATACTTTAAAACATGAATTGTGCTGCACTGTGGCTCTTCTCTGTGTATGTGTGTGTGTGTGTGAGTGTGTGTGTGTGTGCGTGTGTAGGTGTGTGTGCGGTATATTTAATTAACTCGATGCCCACCCGTACCTAATCCAACCACGTCCACGGTGAGCCAACAAAGTTGCCCCCAGCTGCACACCGAAGACAAAGCAGCCAGACGGCTTGACCGAGACGTGGTCGACCCGGATTCGAGATTGTACAGTACGAATGTACACCAAGTCACGGCCAGATCGTCTCCCTCTCCTCTCCTCCCCTCTACGCATCAGCTAAAGTGGTCGGGTGGCCCATTGAAATAGGGCCTGGACGGCCTAAAATTGCTGGGGGACATTAGTCTCCGGACACCTACTCCGTACGGAATATGGAAACCATCACTCCGATCACGAGGCCGTCGAAACAACGAGCAATCCCCGGGCACAATACTCGGTCTTTGTGCTGGAGGATTGGCATTCCCTTTTCTTCGCAATTGCGTCTCTCTAACTCTCCATCCTCATGCGCTCTGCGGGTTGAAAACCCTCCTTCTGACAAGCTGTGCCAAATCTAACCTTGAAGTCGATGCGTAGTCTATCTCTCCTCCACAAAAAAAGATACAATGAGTAGATACACTGACTCGCTGCTGCCAGCAAAATTGTCTGCTGCAACCGATTTCCATTAATCAAGTGCACCAAATTTTCAGAATTGGCTGGTTGATACCTGATTTTGTTTGTGTATACGATACCGCAATGTAACTGAGTCGGTAGACAGATTGTGATTTGCCAATGCTCATTTTGAGTCATCCCCAACCCTGTAGCCATATTTGTGCACAGATACTGTCTCCAATTCATTGATTGTAACGAAATGATAACAGATTCAATTCTCAACATTCAAAACAACTTTTCTTCTTGGAATTTGAGCATTTCCGATCCTCAAACTACTCGGCCGAGTCCTGGTAGCTTCAATAATCGTGTAATCTCACATATAGAATTTGAACAATATTGGAGTTGAAAAGCAATCCCAATTCTGCCTTTAAAAAACCTTGCACGTTGTAAGATCTATGTAAGTGCTAAAGTCATTGGGCTCTGATACTTGATTATCTTTTGAATCACGACATGCCGCCTTTCTTGATCACAAGATTCATCACCAAGAGGGATTAAAGAATTATGTACTATGGATGAAACGGATATGACAGAGTAAACGAAGCCGGCCATTCTCATAACCCAATGTGAATGATGTATGTTATTCTCGATTTGAGATGAACAATCACAGGCATAGTCAAGGTCTCAGCTCATGCGACCAGCGGAAGGAACAGCACCGATGACCCAAATATCAAACTCTTCTTTGAACACGCCCGGACATCTCATGCCGAGAAGGTAACTCCTTAACTGAAAGCTGTGCAACTAAGAGTTGTTTTGGGTTCGTATGACCTAAAGACCTAATAACACAACCTGCTGCGGCTGTTGATAGAGTTCGTGGTCGAGGCTGCCTACTTGCGAAAGTATATGACCGAGAGGTTAGTACAGTCCACAAGCCTATGTCAATTTCTTGTCCACAGTGGAAATTCATCTCCGATGAGACGGGCAGGGCAGGTAGAATGAGTTCATTCCCGGTAGCTAGCTCAATGGTCGTTGGATGTGTATACTTGGTTGAGTTTCAACCACGCTATACGGCATATGGCACACCATTCAAAGATGTTTACGACCAATGTATTGATTCAGGGTAGAATTCGTAATACGAAATGATTTGTCTTGTGTTCTCTTAAAATCAAATTTGTAGAGTCCGTATTTCGGATCATATCAACAGCTAGAAATCGTATTTGGCCTGGACTGTCCTATGCACAAGAAGACATGGTTGAAAATTGGCTGAGCATGCCGCCATTATTACCGATATTATTATCGAGAGCAAAAAGGAAAGGAGAAATTTAAAAAGTTTAACGGGTACTTGATTGCCAATTTTCAAAATTCGAGAGGAATCGTTGTCTTGACACTCAATCCTCCTCATCTGTTTCGGCCCCCCTTCACGCGATTGATGTTCTGCACACAGTGTATAGTCTCTTCAAAGGCGGATGTTACAAAATCATAGAATGTACGAAGGATGTCATTCGTATCTTCAATTAGAGCATATAGCCGCGCAACTGACAATGGATATCAGTGTCTCGGTTTTCAAGACGAGAAGTCACCTAGGAACCTAGCATCAGCACATTCGGCCTACCCGAGACCCGAGACCCCTCTTCTTGTGAGTCGTAACTTATCGCTCCAACAGTGAGCTATCATGATTTCTTTGCTTATTTTATCCTCCGCGATAGCCCTGGAGCTGGGAACAGAAATGACGTGACATTGGACTTCGGTCAATGATAAGAAGCCTAGCCGCGCTCTGCTCAGGGACCGCGGCTCCATCAGATTGTCGATGTGGTAGCGACCAGGTACAAAATCCTCTATCTTTATACTGAGATAAACACCTCTACAATCATCGACAAGCTCAATTTTTAGTCCGCCTTGAGGTAGGTCATTCATTCAAGAAGTGAGTGCGCGCTCTACGTCGCTTATATCTTTTGGTGGTGACAAACAAGATAAGGGGAGCTAACTCAGCCAAGTTTGGGGCCTGCTGAACAACCTTTATCTTCATTGATCCACCTGGATCAGTTCATCTTTCGGCATCTCAAGGATTTGTCTAGATTGAACGAAGTGCTCTGTACTTCATTCCCCTCCCCCGCGGCTCATTGGCATCCAGCCGTTTGGTGACTCACGTGTACAACTTCTTTGATCTACCCCACGTTTCCCAGTAACGTGGAGTTCAGCCATGAGAAGGGGCCACACAAGGTATAGATTTGCATATCTTGGAAAGCTAACTTGATTTAGCTGCTTGGAATATAGCCGCGGTTCGCAAGCGGTGACATGATAAGCGGCGCGCTCGTTTCCCTCTAGAACGAATGCCTCACCAGCGCGGACAAGATGGGAGCTTTTTGTTCTGAAGATGGTTTAGCTTGAATTACTTTATCTGCGACCGAACGCCCCCAGAATCTATTGAACTTGCAGACTCAAGGTTCTGGTATTCGACCATAGCGTGGTAGTCAGCGGGTTTGGCTGTTAAGCGCACCTGGAGAGCCGCCGTCGCGGGAACGGGATTGGTTGGACAGATTGGTGTAAAGTACGCCCTAGAACAAGTTTAAATATGGATGGGCCAGTGTCACTTGTGCTTCCATAGGAGATGTCACTATTGCGACCTCATTTACTAGGTTTCCGCAGTTTCCTACCCAGGTTCTCGGTCTGGCATGTCACGAGGGTGCACATCAAAATGGGTTGCGTTCAACGGTGTTTGGATTACCCCGGACCTCAGTTCAGCTCCCCCCCTCTCCTCCCGGAAGCGCGGAAAGGACCAGCTGGTAGCCCAAGCGTATCTCTATAGGTGGACTTCTTCTTTCTCGAATCTTGATTGTGTAAAACAGTCAACACATTGGGAGGGGGGCCCTGAACTCAGTGATAGCTCGGTAATGCGGAGCGCGGTGTACAACTTTCCCAGCGCGGCAAGCCTCGTAATTGGTCCGCCCGCCCACGGTGAAGCCAAGGCTCTAGGCTCTAGACTCCCCTTTTCGAGATCAACCCGCACACCATTACGTCGTAATCTGGTATCTGATTGCTTGCCGTTTCATCATAGTTGCCCCTGTTCCCCCGCGTTTTCCTAATCCCTGGGGATGGTCCTGAACCTAGCCCACGAGGCTGATGGCGGGGGTGGGAGCTGTCACAGGCCCCGAGGGGCGGAAAGTATGGAACGCCATGTCATTCCATGGTATCCGTCTTCCATTTTACCCCGGTTCGAGTAATGATGATTATCTGATAAGTTCTGCCTGGTTCCCCCCGCCGTGATCCTGTCTTTTACTCGGTAGCCATCTCCTTCTGTTTCTCTGTCGAGACGATGCTAGAATAATCCCGTCTAGCATGAACCGTCTCTATTCATATTATTACTTACATACAATATCCTCTTCTTCCTCCAACACTCAACGGCTCTTATTGGGCCTCGAGCGTCTTTCTTCGTGTTAATACCTAAACAACTCCCTTTTCGATTGGTCATATAATATATCCGTCCTCCACTTTTGGCCGCCATGGAACAACCCACATCTGTTGCTGCCCCAAAGCAGATGGGCTATGCCAGCGAGCTACCCAAGAGTCTCAGTATGATGAGTATCTTGGGTTTGTCTTTCGCAATTATGGCTGTGCCCTTTGGCTTATCGACGACAATCTACATCACTCTAATCAATGGGCAATCTGTCACCATTCTTTGGGGTTGGGTTCTTGTTTCACTCATCTCGCTCTGTATCGCCGCGTCCCTCGCCGAAATCTGTGCTGTTTATCCCACTGCCGGTGGTGTATACTACTGGTCTGCTATTCTCAGCACGCCAAAGTACGCACCCGTGGTAAGCTTCATCGATGGGTGGATGACACTTGTGGGAAATTGGACAGTTACACTGTCCATCAACTTCTCGGGAGCTCAATTGATTCTGAGTGCCATCACTATCTACAATGAGGACTTTGTGCCGAACCAGTGGCAAACCGTTCTATGCTTTTGGGCTGTGATGTTGGTTTGCGCCCTGGTGAACGCCTTTGGGTCTCGTTATCTGGACCTGATCAACAAGGTTTGCATCTACTGGACTGCTGCTAGTGTTCTCATCATCCTCGTTACCTTGCTGGTAATGTCAGACAACAAACGGTCTGCCGCTTTTGTCTTCGGTCATTACGATGCCTCTGCGAGTGGATGGCCCTCTGGATGGTCCTTTTTTGTTGGTCTCCTTCAAGGTATGTCGCTTATGTCTCCCCTCCGCATCATCCTCCGACATGAAAGCCCCATATCCTGACACGTCTTGTTCATCTAGCTGCATACACCCTCACTGGTTACGGAATGGTTGCTTCCATGTGCGAAGAAGTCCAGAACCCCGAACGCGAAGTCCCCAAGGCCATGGTACTTTCCGTCGTTGCTGCAGGTATCACCGGTCTCATCTACCTCATCCCTCTTCTCTTTGTCCTCCCGGACATCAGCGCTCTGCTCGCGAGCAGCCAACCAATCGGCCTCCTGTTCAAGACCGTCACTGGATCCAAGGCTGGCGGATTTGGTCTGCTCTTCCTGATCCTTGGCATCCTGTTCTTCGCTGGCGTCGGTGCTCTGACGGCCGCGTCCCGTTGCACCTGGGCCTTTGCGCGTGACGGTGCTATCCCAGGCCATAAGCTCTGGGCCAAGGTCAACCACAAACTTGACGTGCCCCTGTGGGCTCTTGTCCTGTCCACCGTGGTCGACTGTATCCTCGGCTGCATCTACTTCGGCTCATCTGCTGCTTTCAACTCCTTCACCGGCGTTGCCACTATTTGCCTGTCTACATCATACTGCGTGCCAGTCTTGGTGAGCTTGCTTCGCGGCCGAGAAGCTGTGCGCTCATCTCCATTCTCATTGGGAAGACTTGGCCCCATCGTGAACTGGATTAGCCTCATCTGGATCGTCTTCGCCGTCGTCATCTTCTGCATGCCTGTCTCACTTCCCGTTACTGCCTCTTCAATGAACTATGCGAGCGTAGTATTTGCTGGATTCTCCGCCATCAGCGGCATCTGGTACTTCGTTTACGCACGCAAGAATTTTAAGGGTCCTATCATACTGGATTTAGGCTCGGAGCAGTTCGTGTCTGGACCAGAGAGTATGCGCGGAGGCGAGAAAGGTGCGACGCTACAAGAGAGCTCTGGGGATGATTCGTCAAAGAGGTAGTTTCTAACAGAATGCTTCAGTAGCGTGACCACAGATGGTTGATAGTTGATAATTTAATGTCAATTTCGAATTTACGTTCATTTCCATAGGTACAATTACACAAAATATATATTTCTTCAACTGATGGCCACTTTGATCAGTACCCTGAGCATTAATGCGCCCGTGTATGCCTCAGCGGGCCCTATCCTTCTCGTGCGACACTGGATAACTGCTATGCTCAGCGATTCGAAAGACCCATTTCAGTTCCATTGAATTCCGAGACACTGGATTCCAAGAGAGAAGAACATCATGGGTAACCCACGTAGGACTGCCGCTGTTTGCTCGGATTAAATAGTCCGCGAAGCAGATAACTGTCGGCTTATTACACAACCTTACTACTGTCCTGCGTACCTCAAGTCGTAGACGTAGCACGTATTCTTAGATTTGTGCAGTGTACTTTCTTCGATCTTCGCTACTTGGTGCTTATGGAATGATGTATGAATGTGTGTCTCATTGTGCAGCTCGCCTCCAATCATTTCCTATCGTGGCAATAGTCATGCGTAGTCAACGGGTGTCTTACGTCAATCCGATAAAGGTATTTTTGAGGCGCTTACTTTTTCATACTGTGGTTTTGGAGGATAGCTTAGCTTGATCGACAATTTGCAATATTCATGGTGTTCCATTTGGATGACGGTTTATTATCTTGTAATACATGTCCTGTCAGACATGACGCAAGGTATCTGGGCAATCAAATAAATAGCACAGGCATGCATGCCCCTTAGAGGACTACGATGGCACAAATTTGATCCAAAGGCTCCAGCTTCCATCGTCGAAATGGTAAACATCACTTGTGCCGCAAAGGCTGCCGTATCAGCTTACGGCGCCCTCATCGCGATTGGAGGCAATTATAGTGTTCCTCTCCCAAAACTCGCGGTCGACGTGTCGTCCTTCTTTCTTCCAAATTACACTTCGTTCTCCCTGGGAAAAATCAACGCTCTCCAAAACAAGTCATCAATTGCGCAGAACTTCGTCGCACAATACACCGAGATGAGAGACCAGGGCCCCGGAACTGTCATCAAAGTCGAGAAATCGAGGGTAGAGGCCGTTTCGGATCAGAGCGCCTTGTGCTGGTTGACGTATCGAATTCAGCCGCAAAACACAGATAAAGCACCTTGGTCCTGGACAAATGTTTACGGATTTCGCCTCGTGAAAGGGGGTCTGGAAAATGGCCAAGCTGGGGGTTGGGAGTTTGCGATTGGGGACCGTGAGCACGAGCAGTATGAGAAGAGATATCCCGAGGCAAGCTGATAAGGAACTGGCTGTGCGTCAAAAACTATTCAAAAGGGCACTGGAATTGGTGATTATATGAGATGACTATGCGCATCCTTCGAACACGGCATTATAGTCATTATATGGAGAGGCACTGTCGATTAAATCGGCCACATCATATCTTAATGTTCTGATATGAAGCACGTTTTATTCAAGCCGAGAGCGTAGAATGGCGGAGTACTTTTACTCAGCAATGAAAAAGTGGTTAACAATATTGTAATTACCTTCTCCTAAGTATCTAGAGAACAATATTTTGAGTCCTTTATAGGTCATGGCGGGGTTAAGCACAATGCTTGGTGGGCATTGGTCAAGGCCTGTAATGACGGTGGCTTTTTGTAGCTCTTCCTTCTTTCATTTGGTAGACCAAGTATATCCAGTTTTATCCTCCAGTTTGCAACTCGGAAGAGCAACAAAGCAGCACCTATAATCTCGTCGTACTGTTGGTATCTGATAAAGAAAGCTGAATCTGTCAGGAGCGCGAAGGTAGAGATTGATACTTGAAGGGCGCACTCCGACGAAGCAATGAATTAATACTTCGGCGGAGTGTGTATCGGAAATAATATATGACGAATAGCCCAAGAAATACTCCTAGCAAAGAGAGGCAGAGTATTTGAAAAGGCTCTACTAAAAGTCCTCTCGAAGGTGCGTCAAGTAATTCCATAGGATTCTCTTCGTACTTCGATACGATTTCTGAAATGGAGAGAATATTGTCGTCTTTACCCAAGGCAACAATACGAACAAACTCCTCACAATCCTGAGGAACATGTATGCATGTCTCGAACTGTGTCTTCTTAACGGTGATGTGATCGCGGAAATCAGCATCCAACGGTCGAGAGGCGCTCTGGATCAGCCATTTCTTAACCTCAGTTGCACCATTCCAGCTGACGAAAAGTGCATTCTGCTTAGGCTTCATAGCTACATCTGGGAGAGTTTTCGGGCGACCGACCCAGGCGTACTTGAAGGTCCTGTAGTTTTTCACCCAGCCGAACAAGTCGAATTTGATAGGCCCGATGTGAGTTTCACAGAGAACCTTGCCGTCATGTGTAAACTCGGTAAATGCTGGAACATGGCCCCAGCCAACGAGGACGTTGCTGTTGGGGAGAATTTGGACTGAACCTTGGGAGATAGAGAGGACTTTGTAGGGAGAGATGTAGTCTTGAACGAGCTTGGCAGTCATCGCCTCAAAGTCAAGGCTGACTACAAGACCGCGGCTGAACTTGCCCGTCGTTTGTTGACCGTTGGCACCGTTATCAAAAACTGTAATTGTTGAGTTATCAACCCAAGCGGCATGATGATTCCAACTGAAGCCAGTGGCAGCTCCTCCCGACAAGTCCTTGAATGAGTTTGCCTTGCCGCCAACTTGCCACAAGACGTGTCCATCATCGCCGCTAATGGCAACAACAGCGCACATATACCGCGACGAGATTATGAAATTTCCATGCGCGTCCTTGTCGACACTGTTGATGTGGAAGTAGTCAAACGCCTGTTGTAAGCTGCTCCCATGGCCATTGAGGGGGACCTGAGTCTCGCCGACGGGAAAGTGGTCGGAGGCATGCCACTCGAAGATGAGTTTTCCAGTCTCAAGGTCAATTTCTTGGAAAATACTGTCAAAGATCCATCCCTTCGAAATACCAAATGAGGACATGTCAGCATTCGCTCGGTGATAAATGGTTATAAGAGCGCTGCCATTCTCAGTAATCTTGAACTCATGAAGGTCGCCTGTGAAGCTGCCTACAGGCGTAACTTTCTTGAAGATTTCATAGCTTTCGTCCAACTGAGAAGCATGTCAGATCAAGGATATTCATTTCTCATTTCCCTTCAATCTGCTCAATTTCCGTTTCGCCTTCATTTCAAATCAAATTAAAAAACCGATAACAATACACTACGTACGTACCATGAGATAATACCCTTCACCAAAGGTTCCGTTGTCTGTTCCGTGCCAAAAGGTGATGTAATCCCTTCCTTGGTAGCGCTGAACTTTCAAGTCCATTGCTTGACCCCAACGAGTCTGCATCCACACCAAATTTCCAGCATTGTCAAGAATCACTGGGCCGGGAGTTTCGACGTATTGGCCTCGGGGTTCGATGAAGATGTAGCCGTCATCACACCGTTCGTCGGTTCGTGCCAGAGCTGGCCAGGGTGATTGTGCACCAAATGATTGGTAGCCTTTTCGTGGAAACGCTCCATAGTAACCCCAGTCATACCATGATACAGAAGGGCTGTCTTTAGTATTTTGAAGAGCTGGATCGGGTGTTGATAATGCGGAAAGCGATGCGAATATGTCGAATATGAGAACCAGGAAGAGTTGATACCGGATCTGAGTTTTGAGTGGCGTCATTTAGGGATGAAATCAGATACAGGGAATCTACCTAGTGAAGAAAAAAATAATAGTAGAATGCTAATGGAGGATTGACAGGAATAAATGGGAAGGACGATGGAGTTTAGTTGCAGAGATAGATACCTTGGGTAGTTAGTTGGCAGCTCGAACGGAAGAAACTGACAGGGAGAAGGAGCCTACAAGGCAAGGAAAATAAGGTCAGCTACAACCCCCTTAGAATTTCTTATGATGCCTCCTAGCTTTGATATTGGGAGAAACGACAATGAAAGTACTGTCCTAACCTATGGCCAGTGACGTATATAAACAGCCAAGATACTTCTTTCGTAAGGATCAGAGCGTACTATTGAGTGTAGAATAAGACTGAAACGAGGAATTAATAACCACGCCTAAAAGGAAATATTTATCATGGTGGGATAGATTGGCCCCTCGCATCAACCTTTTACACCCGGGCCACTGGCACATCTGTTTCCATCGGATATCGGGACTCTATGACACCGATGGGATATTGAGTAATGGCTATGCTGTAAAGAGTGGCATCCAGTAGTCCTTGGCGCTCAATTGAACCATGTCTTATACATGCATGTAACATTCTCACGCACCGGAATATGGTACGTAGGGACTTTGCAGCAGCATCGGATGTCTCCCCACCATAAATCAAGGAACAAGTCCAGCATGAAAACTGGAGAAAGTAACGTCAACGGTGCCGTGTGACTTGGCGTCAAGACGAACCGTCCGGGGTGTTTGATACAGACTTCTTTAATCGTTCCCGAGATGGGTATCCCCCTTGTTGAAATCCCTGCGTTTAGTGACACCAGCGAGCCAACCTTGGAGTAGCAGTGACATATCAGCCGTGCGCACAAACACGCGACTCTGCCCACAGGACAGCTCGGAGGAATAAGGTGGAATCCCCCGACCGTCAGAGACGAATAAAGGTCTCCTGTGCCAAGAGGATTATGTCTTGCTGAGCCAGTCAAAATGCGCTTAACACGTTAATTAGAAAATTGGACCTTACACTGATGACTTGTAATTTTGCCATGTATAAGAAAATCAGGTCAACTACCGTCCCCGTGGTATAAGTCCTAAGCCAAGGCGTGCCTCTGGGCAATGACAAGGACAAACGGCAGAAATTGCAAGTGAGGGATATAGAGATCAAATGGAATAATGATACAAGCCTTACGTGATAGAACATTAAAACCACTCTTCGTGGCCTACAAAGATGTTGACTCCCATGACATGCTGGCATCTATTCACCAAATCCCTCCAAAGCTGGGACGGCCTCCAATTGTTGTTCCGTGTCATATCCACTGAGACGCGCAATGGGCTATATTGATCTCGCATCAAAGTAGCCACTATTCCATGGGTCGAAACCAGGGGCAGCTCAAACAAGACCTTTATGGATTAGCTGATGGTTAGGCTGGGAATGTGTCCATTGCTCGGAGTGCACAAATACGCGTTTATTTAATAAGCTCGGGTTTAGTACAATACAAAGTGTACAAGGGGCGAATTGTCTTCTGTCTCGCAAATTCGAGGCCGTTGGCATGTTCCTTCATCTATTGTTTGTGCGGTATACGATTGTCTCTATGCAAAAATATGCAACGATTGTCAGAATCCAGAGCCGACCAGCACCTAAGATCTAATTTGTTCCAGTACATCCTGTATAAGATACATATGTATTCCGCAATCCATGTAAAGCAAGTCCTGGATGATTGGTATACTCAATTTAATCTGTTGCCAGTGAGTATGTAATGATGTAGCTTCCTGTTTTGGGTGGCTCATTCAATAGAGTCGGGGAGGTTATCGCCGACTTTCCGACTCTTCTTCAATGAACGAATTTCATGCAACGTAAGCCTGTCAACTAGAGAAAATTTGGTCACTCTCTTGGCCATGCGGTGCGAAAATGCAGGAACTAGATGAGAGGGACGCGCGGCACTGGGCGCAGGGGCATGGATATGACGTTTGCCCATGCTCAGGATCGGCGACCAACGGCCGACGTCTGCTAGTTGCCGCTCCTGGGTGTGAGTGAATACATTGAACATCGGTAGGAGCAAGACTGATATGTATTACATGGCACAGTGGTGAGTATGCAGAACTTCTATGCTCCTGTCTGGGACTTTACTGGTAGATGATGCTTTATGGCTGCTTACGACGGTGAAGTTATCTCTGATACGGTACTGGAGGAATCTATCTGAACTGAGAATATAGCCAATAAACACCGACTAAATAGGGGACTTAGGGTCAACAGTGATGAGCTCTTTTTTCGAGGTACACTATGTGGAATTATGTACCAGCCCTACTAGAGCATCGCAAACTGCGCAGACTTTTATGTGAAGCTACGGACCACGACCCGGGGATCTAACCTAGGGCAGAGTTGCGACGCTAATACAGAAGTCAACGAAAATTCGGGAGAGCGCCGGTCATTGGCAATAAGTCCTTGTTGAAAATGCCTTCTGCGCACCGTGCCAAGGAATGATTCTGGTCATTATATGGACGAGTTGGCGATTTTGACTCCGACTCATTTATTCTCTAGCCATATAAGCTACATTCTGCCCCGCTCCTTTCACATCAGCAACACGAGCTGCGTTGGCAGCTACAGGTTCCGTGGTCTAGCTGGTTATGGCATCTCGTTAACACCGAGAAGGTCCCCGGTTCGAGCCCGGGCGGAATCAATTTTTTGAGGTCTTCAAATCAAATGGGACCTTTTCTTTTTGCTTCGTATTCATGCAGATGATAATATTGTGTTGAATTTGGACTTGAAGCTTATGCTAGTTTCGCTTGTTTTCTATTCCTATATCAAAACTCAGCTGAACAAAGTATATACGCTCAGTGGCGTGAGAATATCATCTAGATGGTTTACACTGCAGTCATGACTTTAGGTTGATGTCAATGGGGAATATTGCATTTTTATCAAACTCTGTACTCTATGTCTTCAAATTTCAGGCTATGCATATGCTTATTGGGGCTAATTACATTCTGTTGGTGAAGTAGTTGTATCCACCTTCAACCATAGCCACAGCCCTCTTTGAAGCCTCGTCGAGGTCTTCCTTGGGGAGGCTAAGCACATCATTGGCAAGACCGTATTTGGTCTCAAAGTCGCCGTCGCCGTTGGGGAAGAAAGTTCGCGCGTACATGGCCATGGCATGTCCCAGGCGATCACCACTCTGCATACGAGCCTTGCCTCGCACCCAGCGGTCCTTGGAGTCCTCGTAGTCAATAGTCCAATCCTTATCCGTGGTGCCCGTCACTCGCTGAATGCTGTCCAGCATTTCACGCTGGTTGATGCGGAAACTGGAGATGTATAAAGGCTTGTTCTTCCACTGAGAAACGTTGGGGGACTGGTCGTTCTCATCGTCAGGCAGCTCCTTTAGGCTTAGCAAGCCGGCAAGAGCCTCACCGCACTGGATCCAAGTGGAAGTGTTGATCCGAGTCTTTCCATCATCGTAGAAAGTGGCCGTCTTCTTGGCGATGTCGAAGCCGTACCACTCAGGAGGCTGCGCGGTCGAGAACTCGTACCAGAACCCGCAAACCATGGCGATCCATGAGGAATATCCAACCTTTTGAATGGCATGAATGCCAGCATCAGCACGGGTAAAGTTCTCCACCGTCAGAGTCGTGTTTGCTACGTCAGTGCCGTAGGCATTGGGCATGATCCACTTCACTCCAGCTTTGGCAGCGGCCCGGACAATCTTCTCCTGAGTGTCGGGAGGTGCCCTAACTGACATGGAGATGGCAAGGAATTGTTGGCCCTTGAGGGCGTTTACGAGAGAGTCCTCGTTGTCGTAGTCGACATTGACGACCTTGACGCCATCGGGAATCGAGCTTGTGCTCCCCTCACGGCTGATGGCAGTGACTGTGTGCTTGCCAGTCTTGATGAGGGATGCGGCAAGATGCTTTCCAACAGAACCACCAGCCTGTGTTTATATTAGCTTGGCGTTGAGGGGAATATTGGGAATGGATTGAGCGGTGATGACTTACACCAACAATGGCAACTCGCTCGATCTTGTTAGTGAAGCCCTGGGGCTGATCCTTGGCGTACTCCTGAGACATGGTGTTTATTATCGCTGTTGAGAAAAAGTTTTTTTATTTTATTTTTCTCGAATACGTTTGCTTAGAAGCTGTCTGTTGGAGAAAATAAGAGACGTTTTCTTGTGAATTGGGTGTATTTGATGGTGTATCAAAAGTGTTAGAAGATTGGTGAGGCGAGCTTGTTAATCTTGTAAACTGACTTGTTGATGAAGATACGGGGAAAAAAGTCACATTGAATAGGGGAGATCTCAGCTGGGCTTTATATCTTCAAATTCCCCGTCTTCCCACTTCACAAAATGCCGTTGAGTTACTCGGACTCATCTCATGTTCATACATCAGAGCGGATTTTGGAGTCGATGTCCGAGACCAAAGATTGCCCAAAACGGAAGCGCTCAATCCTGGTACCTTGCGTCGGTGGATACCACTAACACGAGCAGCCAATGGCCAGGCCCATGAATACGACGATGGGTTTAGAAAGCATCTCAACGCCAGGCGGAGATACGGTCTGATCCTAAATCCGTGTTGATGATGGCTTCACATTTGGCGCGGAAAACATATTTTTCAGGTTACACTCCTCGAACACTCACACAAAAAGAAAGTCGCACCATAGATTCAAGCGGTGTACGTTATTCTTTGAACTTTCTCGCCTTTCGGGCTTAAATTGAAGAAAGAAATCCGAACCTAGTAATTCCGACGACCAGTGCATCATGCATTCATCGTCCAGGATCAGCCGGCACACGTGGTAACGTGATCTATCGTTTGGTTAGTTGATCAGCTAATTGAGGTTTCATAACCAATTTCTCATTGAAAGGTAAAAGCGATGAGCGACGTGGCCTGGATGAACACCAGTTTCCGGAGGGTTCAAAGCCAGCCACGGCTGTTATGAAAGGGGTACGAGTAAAATGCGTCAAAATAGAATGCATCCCAAATATCAATATCACGTTCTCGTAACACTGAAAATTTAACACGATGGCTAGAATTACACGCGCGAGAAGGAAAGCAGAGAAATTTGGTACTCAAGTAACCTTGGTATGGGCGAGAGAGGCCATGTGATCAATGGCCCTCCCTAATAAATCTATATTTTTTTTCCTAATATTGAAAGTATGTGCATAGAACCGTCTATTCATTAAAATAATTTTGAAGCTCGTTTAGTCCTGTCGCGCAGGGTCAAGCTCAACCTTGTTCTTGGTAACGGCATCAATCTCAGCCATCACCTCGGGAGTCAACTTCTCGATAATCTTCAGAGCAGCGACGGTCTCCTCAAGCTGCTCAGGCCGGCTAGCTCCAGTAATGACACTGCTGACGTTGGGGTTCTTCAGGCACCAAGCGATGGCGAGCTGGCTCTGGCTGACTCCAAGACGGTCGGCAATGGGCTTGAGCTGTCGCACCGTCTCAATCTCCTGCTTCCAGTCGTCGGAACCCATGCGGCCACGCATGTAATTAGCAAAACGGTCCTTGCTGGCACCGAATCGGGAGTCCTTGGGTGGCTCGCCGTCAACAACGTCGTTGTACTTGCCGGACAGGAGACCCATCTTGATGGGGCTGTAGGTGGTGAGTCCCAGACCAGTGCGCTCATAGAGGCGCTGGAACTGGCCCTCAACACGGTCACGGACCAACATGTTGTACTGGGGCTGCTCAACAATTGGGCCAATCATTCGCAAATCGCGGGCGATGCCAACCTAAATGTCATCATGTAAGTCTCTAGTAAGCACAAAGAAGGGGGAAAAAGGCCAGTACGTACAGCCTCAGCGATCTCGTCTGCGCTCCACTCAGAAGTTCCCCAGTAGTGAGCCATGCCCTGATCGATGACATAGTTAAATGCTCGAACAGTCTCCTCCATGGGGGTCAATCTGTCGGGTCGGTGGGCATAGACAATATCAACATGCTTAAGCTGAAGTCGCTCCAGGGAAGCCTCCAGACCCTCGATAATGTGCTTTCGTGACAGTCCATGGTTGTTGATCAGGATATCACCGTTGACAGCACCCCAGTTGATCTCTGGTTTTTGGGGTCAGTAAGAGGGGATACTTTGAGCGCCACCCAGAATATGGTGAGGGGTAGACTCACTGGTGCTGATAACAAGATCACTTCGCTTCCATCCGAAATGCTTGATGGCCTTGCCCATAACGATCTCGGCCTTACCAGCTGTGTAGTTCTCGGCAGTGTCGAAAAAGTTGATGCCTAGGTCGTATGCCTTCTTCATGCAGGCGAAAGAAGCCTCATCCTCAGCATATCCTCCATAGGTCAACCAGCTGCCGAGACTGATGGCAGAGACATGCAGACCAGATCGGCCAAGCCGACGGTAGACCATGCCAGTGTTTCTAGGTTCTGCCCAAGCCATTTTTGAAGAATGTAGACGATTGTGAAATGTGTGATGTGGAATAAAGAAAAAAGGAGTAGTTTCTGGTCAGCGAACTGTCAACTTAATATTTAGACCCCTCCATGATGGAGAACGATTAGCCTAAACGGGGAGCGGGGTTTTGTGCGGAGAAAATATCGGGTCGTCGGCGAGAAGAGTCACACCGGTGATGAAAGATGGCAACAAAGATCTTTTGAGATGATCGCTTCAATGACGGTGTCAATATTTGTTGGGTTGCGCGACAACAAATTCGGATTGTGTCATCACATATGGCGGCTCCCAGAGGGCTAATTGGACGTAAACGACTGACCGAGACTTTGTTGCTCCATATCAACACGCAATAGCCTGGTCTTTGTCCGTCGTAGTATCTCGAGGCATAGACTCTAGCAACATACGAGTGAGCGGTGAAGGAGATCTTACGAGATATCCCAAGTCTAGAGGTGCCCAGGATATTCGAGATGCTTGCTCTTCCATGAATTGATATGTAGGCAAGGTCATATCAGTCGCGCCGGTGAGGACGCTAACACTATGCCAATTTGCCTCATCCAAATTGAATACGATGGCGTCGTTGGCGATTTGTTGTTCATCTACGTTGTCCGTCAATAGGCCCGATTCAGATGCAGCCTCCATTTTTATATTTAGTAAGGAGAGTAGAGTCCGGTTGCCGCCCCGGGACGAAGACAAAATGTCGCGTAATCGGCGGAGTATCGGACCTGGCTGGTCAGTTGCGGCCGCCGGATGATTGCTTGCCATTGCATCGATTACCGCTGTCGCAATCTCAAAAGTCTTAAATTCCTAAACCCCTGGGTTAGCTGTTTCTCTACCAGAATTGACACCCAAAACTTACGAGAGTAGGCCCATGAGACTCCAAAGCCGTGGTGGGCAGTTGCGACACCAAGGATAAAAAGTCTTCTGCGATGCTCACTGGGTTCATGGAAGGAATTACTATGCCGAAGCGCAACGCGGCTCGCCAAAGAACAGCCCGCATCCATTGGCGAGTGACGAACATATCTGCGCGCTGCACATCATTGATAGGACCCCAATCATCGTCGCCCACCGAATCCATCAGTTTCTGTTGCAGGAGCTCAAGGCAACTCTGCGCCACGGAGGCCATGTTGGGTACATCGGTGTCCGCATTCCGCAATATCTCGAATATCCCGGATTCATCAAATACCCAGAATAGATGAACAAGCTTGAGAAAGGCAGGAAGGACTTGGGCTTGGTCGCCAGCTCCTCCGAACCAGGGAAAAAGAATATTCGGTTTCAAAACCACTGGGAGTTTGTGTAGAAGTGCCACTCCTCTAAAAAAAAGAAGAAAAAAAATCACCAAGGTTAGTTGCGAAGTTGCGAATAGTCAAAAGGAAGCGTGGGGCAGTCTATATCTACTGACCGTTCTGTTACAAACAATAGCCACAGAATTCTCCGTGACACATGCTGGTCGGCCTCGGAAAGCGTAGAGTAAGTTGACTCGCGGTCGAGGCCGAGAATCTGGGCTTGAGTAATTGCCTCGCGTAAATATACAAGAGATTTGGTGCCGCCTGCTGCTGCATTCTCATGATATATGTGGAGGAAGAAAGATATGCGCAGGCCGTTAAGGAGATCAAGCCCCTCACCAAGGCCGCTGACCTCTGTCTGTTCAAGTCTGCACTGCCACGGCATTTCCAGCCGGAGCTGGGCAACGGCAGCTAATGCAACGGCATGTGCAAGATGTCTTGCTGCATTAAGTTGTCCAGGTGTTTCCAGTAGCCTCTGTTTGAGATCCGCCGCATCGACAATGGGCCAGATGGGGAACAGCCTTTCGGCGTATACATCAAGAATCTCGATCAAATGGGGAAGCTCATCAATCAGAGAAGTTTCTTTTTCCTTTCCCTTACATGCAGATGAGTCATCGGCACTATCCAATGATTCCTTGCGACGTTTTTTCTCGATTTTGTCAATGGTCTTGGGTCTCAGCCCACGAGGCCCCCGTGTGGCCTGCAGACGGGTGAAAGTGCACTCAATGCCAGAGGCAACGCAGCCGCTGCAAGGGGGAACCTCTGTGCATCGAATTTTGCGAACTTTGCAAGAATCGCATGCCCTTCTTGCTAATTTCGGGCGCGAGCCAGTAGAACTTCCGCTTGTGCCAGGATTTGGTGGTGAAGGTTGAGTTGAAGGCCGCCGTCGTCCTTGAACAGACTTGGGAGGGTCCTGATCCCGAGACATGGTCTCTGCAGGACTTACAGCATCCATCTCTGCGTTGAGGTTGGAAAACTGCTCTTCCCAGGCTAGAGACAGCACCTAATCAGCTTCTCGAAACCGAAAGAAAGAAAAGATTGCCCAGGCTAACCCTGTGAACAGTCGCTCGGCATTTTCTTGTGCATTGGTGGCGATGATGCGATTAAGGGTGATATTTCGTGACCTCGTTCCCACTCACCACGATAGTCACCCAAGTCGCCCTTAAAAATGGAGCTGGAGGGCATTTTGACTGCCCCGAAGCCTCTCCACAGCAGGGCGGCAACAGCGGGCCATAGTTTTTCCAGCTGGACGACTGCCTGGACCATCGCGGCCCGGCCGCCGTAATTGGCAACGAACCCTACTGAAGTCAGGGATCAGGCCTCGGCAGCTCTGCACGAGGCCCTAAATGCCCCTAGCTTGTGGGGCAGCTTAGGCGTGCATGCGAACTGCCGACGGCGGGGCTGCCACTTCAGGACTCGTTTCTCGGGGAGATCGAGCCGAGCGGTATCAACAGCACCCAAGACACAAAAGGGGGGTGCCCGAAATTTGCAGACTATCCTTTTCTTGACAGAAGATTACAAGAGCTTTAACAAAACTTATGGCTTCTTTATCGTCCTTTGGTCGTACGAATTTTTTTTTTCCTCGTATGTATCGTATGATTTATAATTCGCACCGGAAACAACTCTCCGAAGCGCTAGGGCTTCATCGAAAGCGATCAAGCTTTTGAACGGATACTTGCACTGTGATACTGATGGTGGCATTGACATTGGCATGGACACCCGAAGGACATGGAACCATTCTAAGAGCAGCAGACAGGCTTAGACTCAATGAGATTCGGAGAAGACGAGAAAAACAGAAGAAAAAAAGTAAACATCAATCTGATATGTGCCATATCTGTTTTGAAAACAAAATTCGTAGTGCGCTTCCTAGCATTTCGTCATCTCCCATTGGTCATGTCATAAGCATCTTCAATCCCAGTTAGCTGGATCCAAGTTAGATTCCAAGAGCCTCCCGTCGACCCTTGCTATCGAGGTCAAGATAGGGCGCCTCGCCCAAGCTGCAAACTCGATCGCCAGCTCGAGCAGCATCGTAGTCATATGTGGCACAATGGAAGGTTGATCGATTGTCCCAGATGGCACAATCGTTTTTGCTCCATCGGTATCGAACCTGAGCATCATGGTTCTGCGTCACCAAGTTAAAGAGATACTGGATTAGCATGTCGCTCTCGTCCTTTGAGACGCCATTGATTCGCTTGGTGAAGCCACGGTTGACATAGACAGACTTCCAGCCAGTCACCGGGTTAGTTCGAACTAACGGATGAACGGCAGTCAAGTTACCACCCTGATTCAGAGGTGACCCTCGGATGCCTTTTCTGAGAGGGTTTCCAAGACGAGTCGCCTCGTCATGGAAGAAGGATGCATCATGTGTGGCAGTCAAGCCCTCGAGGAACTTCTTCATAGGTTCTGAGAGGCGGTCGTAAATCTCGTAGCCAGAGGCCCAGAGCTGTCATAGGGCTCAAATTAGTATCCCGAATGCAGTTTCTAGGGTCGACACGACAATGAAGTACTTACAGTGTCTCCTCCAGTAGCAGGTAGGGTGTGAATCTTGAGCATAGCATAATCGGAAGGTACCTTCTCGAAAGTGCTGCATGTTTGTCTCGAGTTAGCTATTGCTTGAACGATATAGAAACATCTCTGTAAGCCTCAAGACAGCAAGGGTATGAGCACGCACATGTCGCTATGCCAACCAGCGCTAGCGAAACGGCTCACATCACTCAACTGATGTGTCAAACCGCCGCCCTTCTTCTGCTTTTCACTAGAAATGACACTGATCTGGTCACCTAGCTCACTGCCCTCTTCAGTCAATGGATGTACGTGCAAGCCAGAGCTTGCGGGACAGCCACCAAGCTCGGTGAGTTTCAGCATGAAATCCTTCATCTCAACCGGGGTGACATCTTGGTTCTTGAGGAAGACGACACCTCGCTGGGAAATGGTGACAGCAAGGTCTCGAATGAGACGCTCGTCCCATTTGAGCAAGTCTCGAATCTGGAGGCCGTCAAACTCCCGTCCAATGACCGGGGTCAAGTCAGCCTGTTTGATATCATCAAGACTGCCAGTATAAGTCAATGGCTCCGAAATACGCGGGCGACTTTCAGCGTGACCTCCGAAAATGTTACCCTCCAGGGTCACCTCATCTTTTCCAGGGGCGATGGAAGGCATATTGAATGAGAGTATGATGGTCGATTAACAACTAATTGTCAAAAGATGAAAGATAGAGGGGCAAAATAAAATTCGCCCGTGCGTTGGAGGTCTTTTGGAACTCTATGAGGCACTGTTGCAGCCAACTAACACGAGGATGACGAAACTTGGATAGAGTAGAGACTAGGTGAAGTACCACAAGCTGATAATCTTAGGATCGAACTATTTTCTTGAGGGGGCATCAGGGACCGTTAAATGTATCCGTCTTGCGTCGAATCAAGAGGCGTCCACAAGGCGACATCGGGACTAAACATGACATGTGCAGAGTCCAACACTTCCGGAGAAATTTTCGGAGGCTGACTGCCAGGTGACGCTATCTCCACATACCCAAGCTGTTTCCACCAGACGGGGTAGGCTAAACTCTCAGCCACCAATACGAGCACTCCATGTTCAGATCGTCCAGTCGGGCTGGTCCGTTCTTGGTTTCTCGTCGTGGTCAGGGGTAGGGTTTGCCTACCCACCTTACTCATTTTGTCGAGTCTGGGGATACTGGGTCTGACGACGATGGTCGATTACAATCTTTAACTCCGTGCCATGTTTTTTTCTCAACTCCTTGCTTTGTCACTCGTCCAAGCCGGGATACAGGATAACCGGGGTGTCTGGTTCGATCAAGTGTGAAGCCGTGCCCCATTCGTGCCACATCCTTTTTGGAGGCTTGCCAGGTTGATGAGACGGGCTATCCTTTCTCCCCGGACAGACCAAAGCATGGAGAATTGCCTATATATGTTGACATGAAGTCCCCCAGTTTGAGCTAAGAATTGTCGTTGTTGCATCATCACCTCGAGCTTTTGTTGTTCTTTTTTATACCCTAACAGAGACGGCTTCCAAACTTCTGTTTCCGTTGTCACAACATCATGGGCAACCCAGATATTGAGGCCCGGCCAGTGACACTGGTTCGGTCCAACTCGGGAGATGTCTCCAAGCATCAAGTCGAGGTTGGCCGTGAGAATCTTCACTCAGCCTTGGCTCCTCACGATTCCTACGAAGGTGGGCATCGATGGGACCCTGCCGCGACATGGACCGCCGAGGAAGAGAGACGTGTCGTTCGCAAAACCGACCTGTATTTGCTCAGTTGGCTTTGCCTTATGGTACGTCGTTATATGCATGACCCCGCCGAATGCTACATCCCCCACAGTCGATCAATTGTGCTAACAGGGGGGGATTACTTTATCGTCGATAGTTCTTTGGCCTGCAGCTCGACCGCGGCAATCTTAGCAACGCTCTCGCAGATGGCTTGCTGGATGATCTGGGGCTAACGACCGATGATTACAACAATGTAAGCTTATGCGTCCTAAATCACTAATGTACTCCAGATAATAATGGCCATAATCTAGGGAACCACCATTCAGCTGCTCTGCTTTCTAGCTGCCGAATTCCCCGTGCAGTTTCTCACCAAGAGATTTGGTTTCAAGCAAATTTTGCCTACTGTATGTGACCTTGTACCGCATCGTTATGCCGAAGTACTAAACTCCATTACTTAATAGCTCATGATTTGCTGGGGTCTTGTTTGTAAGCTCATATATTCCAACATCGCACACTGAATACAGTGGCACATTGCTAACCGCAGAATTTCACGCAGCAACCTTCCAGGCCTTCATGACAGGTCGAGCATCGTTCTACGTTACTCGTGCCTTTATCGGCCTTTTTGAAGGAGGCTTCATCCCCGGAGTTGTTCTGTTTGCTAGTTACTTTTACAAGTCAAAGGAACTCTCCCTCCGTCTCGCCGCTTTCTGGTCCACACTCAACATCGCTAGTAAGCCCTCTTCCTATGCAGCAGTTTCGGGATATGCACCTAATCACACCTCAAATAGGAGTCATCTCCGCTCTTCTTGCCGCGGGATTCATTGAAATGCGCGGTGTTGCTGGCAAGGCCGGATGGTTCTGGCTTCTTCTCCTCGAAGGCCTCCTCACTGTCGTCCTTGGCGCCCTCTCGCTAGCTTATCTGCCTACCTCCCCAACCGGAACTAAGTCTCTTATCTGGCGCAAGCCCTGGTATACCGAGCGGGAGGAGGTCATTATGGTCAACCGCATTCTCCGTGACGACCCAGCCAAAGGTCTTACAGCCCTCACTGAGCCTGCAACCATGGCCGACGTCAAGGCTGCCTGGTCGGATCCTTCACTCTGGGGTCTATACTTCATCGGCCTCATCGCCTATATCCCCGCTACTCCTGTGCAGGCTTATCTAACTCTGACCCTGAAGCGTGTCGGCAAGTTCAGCACTCTTGCCAGCAACCTCCTTACCGCTCCATCTGCCGCCATTCAGATCTTCACCATGCTGGCTCTGTCATACAGCTCTGAGTATTTCAGCGAAAGATCGTTTCACTGTCTCATTGGAGAGATATGGTCGCTCCCAATGTTTATTTCACTGCTCACAATTCCCGATGAGGGTCGGGAATGGGGCCGTTTTAGCATCATCACGCTGATCTCCGGCTACCCTTACTTCCACCCTATCGTCAGTTCGTGGATTTCTGAGAACTCATTTGATGTTAAGAAGCGAGCTATTGCCGCCGCGACCTACAACGTAATTGTCCAGATGTACGTCTTAAAAATCTTATCCCTTTCTTCCCCCATTCAACCTGTCCCCCTCCGCCCTCCTCTCCTCTCCTCAATCTGCCTTTTACTAATACAGAGAACAGTGGAAGTGTCATTGGCAGCCAGATCTATCGCAAATGGGACGCTCCATTCTACAAGACTGGAAACAAGGTGTGCGTTTCGATCTTGGCGCTCGCTGTTGTCACGTTCCTTGTGCAACGCCAGTGGCTCATTCGCCTAAACAAGAAGAAAGAAGTTGAATGGGCGCAGATGACATCTGAGCAGAAGATCGAATATCAGACTGACCAAGAGGCCCGAGAGAAAGATGGTAACAAGCGACTTGATTTTCGATACGCATATTGAAGGGATTCCTGGTGGCCTGCGCTGGTATTTATTTGCCTCATTAATTAGCTGTTGTGTGCTTTGGCACAATCATCAATTATCCCACTGCTGGATTTTACGTAGTGGAGTTGTGGCTGCTTATGCCGAGCCAACCATTTTGAAGTCTTCTCTGCTCTATTTCCAAGCTGCTCCAGTTCCGTCTCAATTTGAGGACTAACTCAACATCCACTATTCTTAACTTACTGAAACCGGCGAGAACGTGCGTGCTTGGCACATTACAGTAGGGACTTTGGGCGGGTGAAGGGTGCAAGGCGAACGATGCGATGGCTCGAATGGCTCAATTTGGAATAAGCATCGCTAGCTAGCTGTTTCGTCCTACTTCGCATCATTAATTTTCCGCATAACTCGTAGCCATAACGTTAGACAGATATCTCCTTTATTTCGGCGCGGAGTTGTTAATCTTGACAAAACAGCTCGCACTTATTTACTTTCCAACGACCACTGCAGTATTCTTTTTTTTTTGTTTTTTTTTGGCTATCAACCACCCAAACACTTTCAGCACCTCCTCTGCCATTTCTATTCACTATGGGACTCCTTGGACTTATTTCCACCGGCCTCGTAGGCGGCATTCACGTCTATATCCTAGCCCTCGAAATGTTTCTCTGGAACACTCCTAAAGGCCACAAGGCATTCAAGTTGACACCTGAGTTTGCTGAGCAGACCAAGGTTCTAGCTGCCAATCAGGGCTTATACAACGGTTTCCTCGCTGCGGGGCTCTTCTGGAGTGTCAGCCATCCTATCCCCGAATTCGCCCAACAACTTCAGCTCTTCTTTCTCGGCTGTGTTGGCGTGGCTGGTGTCTATGGAAGTCTGACTGCCTCCCGCCGTATTCTCTATGTTCAGGCCATTCCCGCCGCCATCTCAACTGGTCTCGTCCTAGCAGGTCTGTAGGCAAAGGTACCAATGGATTTGGGAAGGATTCAGCTGCAGAATAAACAGTCTCATTTATCAGTCTGTTCTGTTTGGAGGTGTACGGTCAATGGTGCATGAAAAAAGGCTGGAGCTTGGATAATGTGATGTAATTGACGGCTACGACTTACCCCCTCCTCTCCTCCTTTCCCAGCATTCTCAAGACTGAATGGAGTCACGATTTAGGAGGCAACTCGACATATCAAGATTAAATACCGCAAACGAAGCAACATCGGCCAATCTGTCAAGCATTTCGTTATATAATGATTATGTGCAAAAAGCTCAGGCTTTGATGTCACATTCCGTTCTAAGCTCGTCTACTTGTGATTTCCGGCCTTATTGGCCAATAGAAGCCATCTCTTCATTCAACAGATCTGCACATGCGATATGCAGTTAGTGTTACAGTGACCTCGGTTGTTTAGATACAGTTCCTGATCGTCTGACATACTCGCGAATGAGACGAGAGATTCCCACTCGGCAGCAAACAAGGTGTTCAAGCCCCAATGGCGAGAGAGCCAATTATGCCCCTCTATTCACTAACACAACTGTGGAAACCATTGACAGGGTCCCGCAAGGGTTACAACGAGTTAGTAGCGTGATATAGAGTACATACTCGATGGCTTTTTTTATCTCACCTAACCATCCACCAGCATCCGAGGGGTAAGATTTGAAAAGCCCAAAATTGACACGAAGGACATTTGTCGAAAGCTGCCCCAACTATGTATGACGTCAGATTCAATCACTGAAAGCCTCTAGCTGTCACTAAAGCTGTCCCCATCAAGAGCCGCTACTGCGGACAGCTGCAATGTCTGCCCTTGGCTGCTCAAGCAGCAGCATTCTCACCGCGTCTCGGCGCGTTGTCCCTCCCACTATCGCGCCGCTAATATTCCGTACCTTCCATTCTGATTCACTGCCCCTCCCCCGCATTACTCAAGCTCCATCACCGTCAAGCTTCACCTCCATTCTCCCATCACGATTTTCCACCCTTCAGTCCGCCAATCCCTTCAGTTTCAGAACACGTTTTACACCCCAGTTCCGCAGCTCTGTCTTGCTTCAACAGCAGCGTCACTGCTCTTACCGGAGAGCCATGTATCGCAACGGATCCGACGTCCTGAGTGGAAGTCATGACATTAGCCATGGCCGCCAGGTTCTGCCGAAGAATGTCAAGCCATTGCACTATGATCTGACGCTCGAGCCCAACTTTGAGACTTTCCAATACGAAGGCACTGTTATTATTGACTTTGACGTTGTTGAAGACTCCAAGTCTATCTCCCTCAATACCGTGGACCTTACCATTCACGAGACTACTGTAGAGTCGGGCGGTGCCACTATCAGCTCCTCCCCCGTTCTCACTTATGACAAGGACACGCAAACCACAACCATTGCCTTCGACCAGACAATCTCTGCAGGACAAAAGGCTAGGCTGACACAGCGCTTTACTGGTACTTTGAACGATGACATGGCTGGATTTTACCGATCCTCTTATAAGGACGCGGACGGCAACACCAAGTATCTTGCTACAACCCAGATGGAGGCAACCGATGCCCGCCGTGCTTTTCCTTGTCTTGACGAGCCGGCCCTCAAGGCGACGTTCACTGTCACTTTGATTGCTGACCATGATCTTGTCTGTCTGGGCAACATGGACGTTGCCTCCCAGAAAGATGTCGACTCCAAGGTAACTGGCAAGAAGCGAAAGGCGATTACCTATAACAAGACCCCCATCATGTCCACCTATTTGCTCGCCTTTGTCATTGGTGATCTTCAGGTCTACGAGACGAACAAGTTCCGCATACCTGTCAGGGTCTACTGCACCCCTGACCAGAACATTGAGCACGCTGTCTTCTCGGCCGAGCTAGGTGCCCGCACTATCGAGTTCTATGAAAAGCAGTTTGGTAGCCAGTATCCCCTGCCTAAGATGGACATGGTTGCAGTACCTGACTTTGCGGCCGGTGCCATGGAAAATTGGGGCTTGATCACCTACCGAGTCGTTGACCTTTTGCTAGACGAGAAGACCAGCAGCGCAACCACTAAGAAGCGCGTTGCGGAGGTTGTTCAGCATGAGCTGGCACATCAGTGGTTTGGCAACTTGGTCACTATGGATTTCTGGGATGGTCTCTGGCTCAAGGAAGGTTTTGCCACGTGGATGTCGTGGTACTCTTCCAACGTATTTTATCCCGAATGGAGAGTGTGGGATGGCTATGTCATTGAGGATCTTCGCTCTGCGCTTAGCCTCGACTCGCTACGCAGTTCCCACCCAATTGAAGTTCCCGTCAAGCGTGCTGATGAGGTTAACCAAATCTTTGATGCTATTTCGTACGAGAAGGGCTCTTGCGTCCTCCGCATGATTTCCAAGTACCTTGGAGAAGATGTTTTTCTCGAGGGTGTCAGACGCTACTTGAATAAGCACGCGTACAGCAATACTGAGACTACCGACCTTTGGGCCGCTCTCAGTGAAGCTAGTGGTAAAGATGTTGGTCGTGTTGCGGATATCTGGACCAAGAAAGTCGGCTACCCAGTCGTCACGGTTACCGAGAATGAGGCCAATGGTACAATCCATGTCAAGCAGAATCGGTTCTTGAGGACTGCCGACGTCGAGCCTCATGAGGATGAGACACTCTACCCCGTTTTCCTTGGTCTTCGAACTAAAGATGGTCTCCAAGAAGATCTTACACTTGACACTCGAGAGGGCGATTTCAAAGTTCCTGACTTTGACTTTTTCAAAGTTAATTCCGGTCACTCTGGCATTTACCGCACTTCCTACACAACAGAACGTCTTCAAAAACTCGGACAGAATGCAAAGGCTGGTCTACTGAGTGTTGAGGATAGAGCAGGTATGATTGCAGATGCCGGCGCTCTTGCTTCTGCCGGTTATCAGAAGACCTCCGGTTTGCTGTCCCTCATCCAAAGCTTTGACTCTGAAAATGAGTATATCGTTTGGGATGAGCTGAGTCTCCGTGTCAGTTCTCTCCGAGATACTTGGGTGTTTGAGGATGACAAGACTACAGGAGCACTCAAGGAGCTCCAGAAAAATCTATTCAGTAAGAAGGCCAACGAGCTTGGTTGGGAATTCACCGACAAGGATGACCATATGACAAAATTGTTAAAGGGGCTTATGTTCGGCAAGTCGGCCATCGCAGGAGACGAGAGAACCAAGGCCGCCGCCTTTGAGCTTTTCAATAAGTTTATCAACGGTGACAGAGAGGCGATAGAACCAAACCTGAGAGCCAGCGTTTTTGGTGTCGTCCTAACCTATGGTGGCGAAGCCGAATACAACGCTCTCGTCAACGAGTATGAAACTGCTAAGCAGAGCAGTGAGCGAAACACAGCTCTTCGTTGTCTAGGTATCGCCAATGACCCCAAACTTATTCAAAGAACGTTGAATTATACTCTCAGCTCAGAGGTGAAGACACAGGATTTTTACATGCCTATCTCAGGACTTCGGGTACACAAGGAGGGCATTGTCGCCCTCTGGACCTGGGTCAAGGAGAACTGGGACACGATCACCAAGAAGCTTCCACCCGGGTCTTCCCTAATGGGCGATGTTGTCGCCATGTCCACGAGCTCTCTGACACAGGAGGAGCAAGTGGCCGACGTGAAGCGTTTCTTCGCTGAGAAGGGCACTAAGGGATTTGAGATGGAATATGCTCAGAGTCTGGACAGCATTAAGGCCAAGCAGAAGTGGCTGGCAAGGGATAAACAAGACGTCGAGGAGTGGCTCAAGAAGAACAACTATCTGTAGATGATACATCTGGCATTCTAGCGCAGTGGGGGGTTACATCAAGGAAGAGTAGGCGTGATCTAGTAGCAACTCTCGCGTCAAGATGGTCCATCTAAAAGGAAGCAATAGAAAAATATATGCATTCAAAATCACTACCATGTTGCAATTACGATTCGATACATTTCAGTGGGACTTTTCCATCGTCACAGAAGAGGAAAAGGGTGCATTGAAGAAGATGTCATCTCTTTTTGATGCGTCTGTTATACATGTACAAGTTTACACGGTGATACACTGCTCTGTCCCAGTCCATATCGTCTCATACGCCTTTTGTCTCCTCATGTCATAATCTACCTCTTGCCCGTCAACCAATCCCTCTCCTTGTTCTTCCCCAAGCCTGCGGTGCCGGTAATTGGAAGGCCACGCTTGGTCAGCTCCTCCTCAATCACCTTCCAGCGACCAACAGCAACTTCCTTGTCAATGGGACCAATCTTACGGTTGTGGACCTTCACGTTGGGGAGCGAGGTCAGTTCGCCCTTTGACTCGAGAATCTCAATGAGCTTCTTGCCGCGCTTGGTGGGGTTCACAGTCAATGTGAGGAGATGCTGTGCAGTGCGGGCGGCGCCCAGCTTGGCGTCTGGGATGAGGCGCCCGGTGAGTTGATAGATACGCTTTCGGATCTGAAGTGAAAAAATAAATTTTTAGCAGTCTAGATCATAGCAGTCAGTGGTGGGAAATGCGCATACAGCAAACTTGAGGTGTTGGTCGTCAAGGGCAACCTCCTTCCACGAGGCATCCCACGTCTTTACAATCTCCTGGGCCTCCTCAGCCGAGATGTTGTCTGCTTGCTCAGACTCTGCTACTTCGCTTGTCAATTGCCCAGCGATGGCTTGCACATCTCCCTTGAGGGTAGCCTTTCCATCTTGGACCTGAACCTGCACTGCCAGGGTTTGATCTAGCTCAGCCCGTTGGCCAGCAGGCCACTTCTTCGCAGCCCACTCGTTGAGTAGACCAGCCTCTTGCAATGCCAAAGACTCGACGACAGCTCGTCTAAGGGCAATCTCAATAACCGTTCTCTCCTCAACCTTCTCGGCCGCAAAACCACGGAAGTCGTTCTCAGGGCCCCAATGGCCGGGCTGGTCCCACCAAGTCTTGACTGGCTGAATCTCTTCCAGCCCCTCAATTGAAGTCGCAGGAATGTATGAAGGGTCCAAAGACTCGATCTCCTTTTCTGAAGCAGCCTCAACTCTTCGGCGGGGGGGCAGAACCAGACGGGACTGCTCAATTTCTTCGGGTGTGAATTCGGCCTGGTTCTGCAACTCGAGAGCCTCCTCAGGTAGGTTGGAAACATCTTCAGGCTCCATTCGCTGGGTGTATGGATCCTCCGGGCCAGGAGCCTCGCCCTTCCAGAGCTTTTTGCGAATCCAATCGGTGTTCTTGTCTTGCACGCGAGCGGATGTCGACAAAGTGGCGCGGGCGATGAATGGGGCACGGTGGGAAGAAGTGCATGGTGAATTGGTGATGACGGCTTGCAGGGACTTGAGTGCCCGCGCTCTGTGTATTCGAGACATGACGGCGGTTGTGGTGGAGGGCAGATTCGTCTCTACGAGGATCTGAACCAGGCGCAGTTGGAGGGGGGGTCCGAAGGGAATCTCGACGGATTTCGAGATGCGTTGTGAGAGCTTGGACAAAAGGGAACTTTTTCCATTGTGGTTCTGCTGTCCAATGGGAGGGCAATACACAGTTACTCCTTGTGGTTATAATTTGATTCTAATGGAGTGCCCAGTACATACGACCATACCCACCAGAAAGCTCGGGATCCCGTCCGCTCTCCCATAGATAAGCTGGTGAGGGGTGGACTAGTAGTTGGGTCGGTGACGACCAGCGAATCCCCGCTGTTGTATGTTTTTTGCAATTTTTTTTCTCTCTCTATTGTAACTAGCATGACGGCTAGACCCGCCAAATCGATGGGCGCAGTGTCTGAGACATCCATTTTTATGCTGGTCTGGACAGCTCCGTGTGTCCCTGAAGCTACAGTACGAGGCAGCAACCTTTAACTGAAAGTCCTCCCAATTCCGTTTCCTATTTTTGCGCTTTTATTCTCCCGTCTCTATCATCACAACTATCCTCTCCCATTCAGCCTCATCCACGATGCCGCGCATTTCTCTACTCTTACTCCTGCTAGGAGCGATCGTGTCCCTTGTGGCAGCTTCCTGTGAGCTTCATAGTCTCGAACCTCTCAACTTCAAAGGGCATCACATCGCTAACCAAGACCGCTCTCCCAAAGCCGCACCAACGTTCTGCAAGTGCACATGTTTCAAGAACAGCACCATCATCTCTCTAGGTCCCAAGGAGGAGTCACCATCCCGCTATCTCCGTCGATCCAGCATTTTCAACGCCGAGCCCGAGCCGCATCTACCCGTCATCGGCCGCGACGACGACAACAAAAGCCCTCGAGACACGCACACACAAGGAACCCTTCCCCCCCGACAACTTCACCCACGTTCAAAGTCCAAGTCTTGCTCAGAATGCACCAAGGCCTTTTGTCTGAGCCAGGGCATCGATTTCTGCAAGAACGCCCAGGAGGAGGACGTCTCTACACTGTGTTTCCAGCGCGACAGCAACAAGGACAAGATCATCGTCTGGAGCTTCCTCGCATGCACCATCGGCTTGCTAGGCTGGACAGCTTTCAAGCGCGTTTCCGCATGGCGCCAGACCAACCCGATAGGTGGCGGACAGACGGCTAGCTACGGTCGAATGCCTGGCAACTTCCGATGAAGCGTATATACGAGGCCGCACATTTGGGTATGGTACAGCGACGGGCATCTGAATCTATGCCCTTGTGAACGATCGGTGGGGGGTTTACTACAGGAGTTTTGGGAGTTTTTTTGAGTGGATATGATTCGAGTCATCCAGGACTTTGGGGAAGACCAGCCCGGTTAAACGTTTAACAGAGAGCCCACCAACGCAGGGCGTATTACATTACATATACCACGACACATCCGTCACTGAGAAAAATAACTCGTTCCTGGTTTGTTCTTCCATTGCATCCTGTCAATTTTACTTTGGAATACAGTCCTAGATGCGCCAGCTTTTTGACACCCCTCAGCATGCTTTTCACCTGATTCAAAGTCAAAAAAAACTCCCTGTATCCATCCGACATGTCTCCTACCAAAGGGTAGCTGGTGCATAACAAAAACACACAAAGAGCAGCACGCATTGCTCGAGAAGAAAACACGCTTATTGGGAAGCGTTGACCTCGCGACGGGCGCGGACAGCAGCGGCAAGATCCTCCAGGACTACTACGGTGTCTTCCCAGTTGATGCAAGCATCGGTAATACTCACACCCTTCTTCAGGCCGGCGGGGCCCTCTGCGGGCACCTTCTGGTTGCCCTCGTTGATGTTTGACTCAATCATAACACCAACAATGGCCTTCTCACCCTCACGAAGCTGCTCAGCGACGGCCTTGGCAACCTTGGGTTGGTTGTTGTGGTTCTTCTGAGAGTTGCCTGCGAAATGTTAATCAGTCATTTTCCTCAATCAAGTGATTACTGGGTGAATATGTAGTGGACATACCGTGAGAGCAGTCAACCATGATGGCGAGCTTCTGCTTCTTGGACTCAAGGGACTGCTTCGCAATTTGGACGCTCTCCTTGTCGTAATTGGGGCCCTTATTGCCTCCTCTAAGGATGACGAAGCAGTGCTCGTTACCCTTTGTGCGGGTAATAGCAGCAAGACCTTGTTTCGTCACGCCCATGAAGTGATGCTGGGCCTGAGCAGCACCAATGGCATCAATAGCGACGCCAAGGCCACCGTCGGTACCGTTCTTGAAACCCACTGGGAAAGATAGACCAGAGGCAAGCTCACGGTGAAGCTGGGACTCAGTGGTTCGAGCACCGATAGCGCCTACGGAAATGCAGTCGGCAAGGAACTGAGGGGAGATGGTATCAAGCATCTCGGTGGCAATGGGCATGCCATTGGAAGTAAGGTCAACAAAGAGCTGTCGCGATACGCGAAGACCCTTGTTAATCTTGAAGGAGGAGTCGATATCGGGGTCGTTGATCAAACCCTTCCAGCCAACAGTAGTTCTGGGCTTCTCGAGGTAGGCACGCATGACGATGCACAGGTCGTCAGCGAGCTTATCTGAGAGGGCCTTTAGGCGAGCGGCGTATTCGTGGGCGGTGGCAGGGTCGTGGATGGAGCAGGGGCCGACAACGACCAAGAGTCGATCCTGGGTGCCCAGGACGATCTCGGCAGCATCGTTACGTCCCTTGACTACGGTGGCGGTAGCACTCTCGGTCAGGGGGATTTCTGAGGTGAGGAGCGCGGGAGGGATCAAAGGATCCTGTCCGAGAACTAGGGTGATGGCAACAGTCAGCTTACATTCTGGGCCGTGTCATGAGCAACAGGGTGATGGATGAAGGCAGTCGCATTCCAGCTATCGAGTGTCGAACTGGCATTGGCAGTGCCCTTTCGCGTAGCCAAGGCCAGAAACCTCAGCTATGTCTCCTTGATTCACGTATGTGCAGATTGTGATCCAACGCATGGTGGTGCGAAAGACACATTTTGCGCCGATTTTCGGCGAGGTGTAATAGCTTTGAACCGCAAGGAAATTGGATGGGGATAGAAGCATTGCAAATAAACAAGAGCATTATTACTCACTTCGGGTATCATCAGCAGCGATAGGAGCCATTGTGACACTGGGCATTACCACAATTTTTTTTTTTTTGTGTTGGTGTTTTGTAGAGTTTGCGGCGGGTTTGGTGGGGGAGGGGGAGACGCAGGAGTTGGTGTGCTGGAGGAGGGGCGTTGAAGAGAGGGTTGGTGTGAGTGGGATGTACAGATGCAGTCAATGAAGACGTAACGCACACAACAATGGCAGGGGTCAATGGGTATATAATTCTCCAAGGAGATGGAATTCGTGTAGGAGATTTTGGTATGATAAAAAAGAAGAGAAAGAGAAAATTCAAGAGGTGTGTTTACTGGAGTCATATAGCTTTGAATTGAGTGAGTCAAACCCAGAGGTACAAGCCAGGAGGTACCCATACCAGCAACCCGCCTCCCACCATCTCTCTCCTGTCACGGAGGGAGGGACCTAGGCTGGGGACCTGGCTCTGCAACTGGGGAGCACATGCACCCAGGGACAATATCATTAGTCCAAATATCCAGAATACTTTGGGCCTGCCAGTTTCTAATCTGAGGGCCGCGAATATTTAATTGGCTGACCGAACTACCAGCTCCATAAATGCATGGTCAACGTGCAGCGGGATTTCGGGAGTCTACTGGACAAAGTGTGGCCATCATGTTGATTTGGTTTATCCCGGAGGATAGGCAGTACTGTCATAGAACCAGTGATCTGAGGGGCCTGTTGAACAGTCCAACCGGGTGAGCAAAAGTCTTCCATTCGGAGTAGCTTCGGAGCTGGTTCCACCGCTGGACGACGGCTTCAAGGCCTGTCAAATTTGTACATAGTACATCGCTGGTCGATGGATTGCAGAGCCACTTTATCAGCCGTTCCGAACAACTCAATAGCTTTTTGACGCCACAGCCAGAAGGAACAGACTGAAGGAATACCAGACCATTCCTGGTACAGGCATTACTAAGTCTTGGGTCCAGGTATTTTGCACCTGTGCAAGCTCAATTGGACGATATTAGGTCTTGACATGTTGACACAAGACCATACATGCATAGGAAGTACGTCTGCACCTTTTGTTGGGATTGCTGCAAATTCTCTTGCATCCGATATCGAAATGGCTTTCATGACTGTGAGCTTTGTCCAGGAACGTATTGCCATGTCTGTCTATGTACTCGATGTACTGGTACCGCGTAGAGAACTCATACAACCCTGTAAGTTCCGAGAGTGCTCCGTCCAGGAAGATGTTGCCGCCGGTGGACGGGAATGAGTGGCGCCATATTTTAGGGTCTTTCTGCGAGTCTTCGAATTGCTTCCAACTCACTTCCCCAGACTCTAGAAAAAGGAGGGGGCGCACCCTCTACGTAGGAAGGGAAAAAAAAAACTAAACAGAACCTGTGGGTGGCAAAGCGAGAGAGGGTTACAGTACTTGAGTCCCTCCCGCATTGCATGCGTATATGCAGGGCATTGGCCACCCACACTCAGGGACGAAGGGGCGATACCGGCCTGGCAAGCATAAAACGAAATGAATTGTTGTATCAGGAAAACGCCATGCAGTCAACTGATCCCATTATTTTCAAAGCTAGGAACCGACTAGTTACGTTTGGCATTGGGTTCGGTATCCAGAGACTCGAGGCTATTCGGTCTTGCGGAGAAAAATTACGTTTCGGAAGGGGCAAAAAGAAAAGAGAAAAAAGAGACGGTTCGTCTACGTTAACTATTTTCGGTGTACGGGGTAATAGCTCGGACAGAGTGTGCTCGCTCATTCATGCTGACCTACCCCGACCGGTTCTCCTAGTTCATCCTATTGCCCCCAGTCTAGATTGCCAATGCTTTGCATCCAATTGGCAAGCTCCATAAACCAACGTGTGGAACATATGCCTTGCGTTTCAGTTCCCAAGTAAGAAATGCTGTATTTCTTCTATGGAGGAATTGACCATGGCATAGGTCGAGGATGAAATATGACTTCTGGCCTAGCTCAGGGTGATGCAATTCTTTACAAATTTTAGGTTTGCTCATGCCATGTGAATAGTCGTCGGTGGGACGTTGCCTCTTGTAACCCAAACTTTGCGTTCAGGAGCATTGCAATGAGCAAGATCCTTTCTCAATGTATGAGAGCAGTAAGAAGATGGTATAGAGTAGTATTCACGATTCGTATTTTGACGGGACCTTCCTTTTCAAGTTCAAATTATTTAATTTAGACAGCTTTTAAAATTTATCGCATTTTAATTTGGGCGACGAAATGCCATTTGAAGTATTTATCATCATGACTGTCGTGTGCGTGGATGGCTACCCTATACCCAGATTAATTAAGATGGAAGCCCTGAGAATGACGAAACCTGCCAAGAGGCCAGTGTATGAAGTGAAATCCAATTGCATGACAGTAGAGGACGCAGGCAGTTACCGATGCATCAAGCCTCAAACAAATCTGCCACATTTGTTATTAGTCGGGCCCTCCCCAACGAAACACATGAAACCTTTTTCAAGACAGATTACCCTCTGCAATGGAACAGCAGTAGTTGAGACAAGTAAACGTCCCAAGCGGCGCTACCGATCTCAGCCAGACCTTTGTAGCGGCGGATCCCAAGGGCTGGGAGTCCTAGGGTCCAGAGTCACAATCGTGGCCCGTGGGCACCCTGTCCTCTGTTGGCTTGCCAGTGAGTCCGGGGACTTTCGACCTCTCTCATGACTGTCCCGGTTTTGTGGATGATCTTTCGAGTCTTCGCGTATTAGGGTACGAACGAGCAGGAAAAGCATGTACCCAAGTGTCGTTTGACGAGATCGCAAAATCTTGAGAAATATCTGGTTGAATCACTTAATCAAAGCAACAACACGGGGTACTCGGTGCATGGACATCATATGAACCATGGAGTGACAGACGCAGTGCTGCATGCACTGCCGTTCTGTCTTTGGCGGGCGTGGACTTCGAAAGGCACGACACGGGGGTTGCTTACAGCGGCCCACCTTTGCATCTTAGCTCGTCAGTCCCCTCAATCCTTTGTCGGGCCAGGCCTCTCCCGCCCACTCCCGCGAGTCTCAACACCATCGTCACCACCACCAACACCACCCTCTACTAACAACCCTTCTTATCCCCCTTTTTTCGTCGTGCTTTACTCTCAGAGATCAACGTTCCTTTTCTTTCTTTTTTCCCCTATCGGCTTACTTCAGACCAGTTTAGTTTTGGTTGACTTTGTCTCTATTGCTCTTTTAATTTGTTTTTCTCCCTTCTCTTTGATTCCTTGCCCAATCCTCCAGGCTGTGCATTGTGGGCTGTGCTGCACTATCGCTCGGGCTCACCTATTCGTTTTCACGAGCTTCTGCTGTAATACGAATTCGTCTCGGTCTCCCAATCTCGTTGACATATTTGCTATTCGATTAAAACCCCGTCATTCACGGCCTTATTTGACCAGCCGCTTTTCACTTCCAACGAACGGGTGATAGTCAAGCTCGACTTTATTTAGCTGTCTTCTCAATACTTGCCCCCCTCCTTTGTTTACTTTTTCTGTTCATCACATCTCCGGCAACCCTCCGACTGCCCTCCCAAGCTGAACAACACCAAAGCAAGCCACTCAGCTCACAGCATTGGCTAGCAACAGCGTCTATCACAGAAACAAAACCCCCTCGCAGCTTTAGGCCCACTACCACGGCACTGTTGCGCATCGTTTTGTGCACTAAACTATCTTAGAACTCGGGATCTTTTCGTCCCTGCGTTTTACGAAAGTCGGCCTCACGAGGTCGTGCTTGAGACGATACGGCCAGGCCCGAATCAGGCGGCCGCCTGCCTAAACGACTGCCCTTCTTCTTTGTCCTCTCCTTTCTCCATCCATTCTGCTGCACAAGCAACCTCTGAATCCTGGTTTTCTTCTTTTCTGCAAAATTCTCTGCTATCGCCATCATCTCGTTCAACCATCATTGCATCACATTATCTAAAAGAAGGTTGTATTGCTGCACGCTCATCACATCACCTGCGGATAAGACCCTCTTCCCCACTCCAGCCACCCGTGACGACTCAACTAAGCGCTACCCGCATTTGCGTCCGGACTACCAGAACTCTCACGACGCCTCCCTTTAGTCTTTGCATCTTAATTCCTCGCTCTTTTCTCTCTTCCTTGTGTCCATCCTGCACAGGGGAGCGCTCAGCATCTCTCATTCTGCCAAAATGTTTGCCGCTCAGCAATACCAGGAGGAGACCATGTCCGATGCACAACGGAAGCGGGTTCGCGAGGAAGAGGAAGAGGTTGCCAACGCTAACAACTGCCAGAGCTTTGGCGAACATCGAAACGTGAGCATTGCTATTCCGCTTCCTTGTCGATGCTTGATACTGACCGATTGTCTTTTTTCTTTTCTTTTTTAGAAACGAGTGCAATGCTTGCCACTTCGAACCTCTCCTCGAGTTTCCCAGCAAGGGCTACCTTCTTCAAACATGACCCCGCAGAACTCCGACCCAGAGGAGCCTCTACCTGGGCTATGGCCCTGGGCATCATCAATGCATGTTTCTGCTCAACCTTCGCATGATACTGAGATGGACTTGGTGGACTCAGCCTCTCCTCTGCCACAGCAACATACGCACGCTCACCCACCCAACATCGCCAACCCCCACTCCGACACTGCGAACGGTCGAATGCCCACGCCCATCCAACCCAGTTTCGCTGCTCAGGTTCGAGGCCAGCAGTGCGAATGGGCCGGCCCTGGTCCGGCCGTGAAGGTTTTGAATGGTGTTGTGAACCTTGGTCACCATCAAACTGGGTTTTCCGACACACAATGCGTTCCTCGTACGATGGCTTCCTCCAATGCTTGGCAGGATGTCCAGAATAACCGACGCCTACCGTCTCCCATTTCGGAGGGTGATGATTCCATGGCCAACTCGACCTTTGTTGATTCTGGCGATTCTGGCATGACCATGGACACCCATGTTCCAGACCAGCAATTCGAATGCTTTGCACCACAGCCCTCACCACCACACGCAATGGAGCACCCTAATGCGATGATAGACATTGACTCCCAGACTCCTTCGCAGGCAGTTGATGGTGAGGAAGACCCGACAACACCATCTCCAAGCCGGAGAAGCCACATTCGCAATTATCATACTATCAACAACTGGACCTGGCAACCGGGTATGAAAAAGAGTTTCAGCATTGGTTACCGATCCGACTGCGAAAAATGTCGGCTCAAGGTGCCAGGTCATTTCAACCACATTATCATCTCATAGGGAAACGAGACGAGGGTGGTGGACCCAGAGCTTAGCCCGATGCTCTAGGATCGCGTTGCTAGACCTCTAAATTGGGCGAAGCTTAGGCGTGCGCAGAGAGATCTCTGGCGCATGGATCTTAACAATTGTCTGGGTATTTGTGAACCCGAAATCAGGACTAATCCTTCAAGATTTGAAAATTATGGGCGGTTCTCTAGCGAGCCCACGAATTTAGGACTAGGCCACTGTCTCGACAAACGGTTTCGACGGCGAGACCGTGACGATACCGAGCCAGCTGCCTTGAAGTGGGCGATATGGAGAATGCAGCAAAGTCGAGTCGACGCGGAGATTCATGGGCGTGGCAGATTCCGTAAGAGAATCCGCCGGAATATAACGGGCTGGGACTATGGGCAAGGATTCAACAGGCTACGGATTTGATTTTTTGGGGAACAGGTTACGTATGGAGTGTGCTTTCATGCATTTTCTTTTGTCATTGGATTGGCGTTGGTAGTTTTAGGAGCAAGCGGGCATTTCTTGTTAACAACAGCGTTACTGCTAAATATCAGATATCGACCTGGACCGATCAGGCCAGAGGTTATGGAGGAGAGGCAGTGGTAACTAGCACCACTTCGCGATGGAGGACATATACCACCTCGCACTAGATTATACAATACCAAGCTGAGCAACATCAGCGACAATCTATAAACTACGTATCATGAAAGTCAGGGTTGATGCACTTCCGTGACCGTCTCTCGTGCTTTCCAGGCAATCTCGGTTCAGAACCATACACAATCAAGTAGAATCAGATCAGAGCATTACTCAAATCGCTAGATATTTTTTAAAAAGAATAAGGTAAAGTAGGGCTGGTTCCCCGTGGTGTTACATACAAGATGGTACCCCGACGCCGTCTAATGCACTGCCAATCTACCTACACAGTATGATACACTCATTTAATCCGGAACACGTACAGCTTGCTCTTCTCTTGCCACCGATTTTGTTTTTGCTCTTGTTATCATTATCAGGCTTGTCGTGCGAGACCTACCAGAATCTCCACCACGACTTGTTGGTAGGTGCTGATCCGGCGGCCGTCTCCAAGCCCATTTGGTCCAGCTCACCTCCCCTTCGCTGGTTCTCCTTTTCCTTCTCCCAGGCTCCGCGGACCTTGTTCTCAATCGAGCGGACGAGGTCACTCTCACGGACACCAGTAGCGTCGTCCTCCTCGGAAAGGCTCTCGTAACCTAAGCGGCCCTGGGATGAGCCGATATCCTCGCCCTGTTCTCCGCGACCGAGCATGTTGGAGAAGACTCCGAGGACACCCTTGCCACTCTTGTTTGTTGAGGAATCGGAGCCGTCGGCGGCGCTACCCTCAAAGGCGGGTTTGACGTGCTCCTCGAAGTGAGTACGGGTCGTGGGAGCAGCCAGGAGGGGAGGTAGCTTGGTACCCCTGGCTTCGGCCTCGCGATTGGCTTCTTCAACCAGCTCGATCTGCTCCTCGGTGGCTACGCCTTTTAGGTATGCCAGACGAGCACTCGCCAGCTCATCGGCTTCAAGCTGCTTCTGGGCTTCCACCCATTCGGCGCGACGAGCGCGGTTATATCGGAGCATGTCCCATACGGAATAAATACTGACGACACCAGCAACGGCTACAATTGGTATTGTCAGAACCACTCGGGGCCAACCGGCGAAAATAGCTAGGGAATCGCCTGATGGTAACGTACCTGTGAATATCACTATGCCTCCCACGGTCCACCGGTGGGCAACATCGAGGAACCTCCGGGAGGCATCGATAAACTTGTCTGTCTTGCTGATCTGGGCTTTCTGGGCGGCAAGATGCGCTTGGCGTAATCGGCGAACGCGCTGCTCGGGCGTCTCTCCGGGGATTCGTGATGAGATCTTGGGAGCTGATGCGGCGGACCCGCCGGCGGCCTTTGAAGTTGCGTGGGGGATGGTAGACGTGAACCGGGTTGCGTCCTTGACGCTGCGGGGCCCAATTCTGGACGCCATGTCGAGGAACTCTGTTTATCGCAGACGGTCTATTTTTGTCTGTCGGGCGTGGCAGGTCGTCTGGACAAGATGGCGAGATGAATTGAGCGGGATAAAGTGCCCGGTAGGTTGGCGAAGCGCGGATCTGAAGGGCTCGGGAAGTGAAGGAAGTGGTGTCATGAGATTTTTCTTTGGGCGAACGAACAGGCGCCGTTTGGAGGGGGTCCGAATTGCGGGAATTTGATTGGTGCGGTTTAGCTTCGGATGAGAGGAGCTGTGGTTCTGTTGTAATACCTCGAACTTCAACTGTCATTATCTAATTACACCCACCCAATGTAACTTGTCTTCATTGATGTATTGAAATTTATGAGGGCCTGAACTCGGTATTTACGACCGATGGGCAGATTGAGGCCATAGAGTAACTGCATGGCATACAATGAATCTCAGATGCCAAGCTCAAATGATTTGGCTTTGCTGATCTTGGAGTAAGGCGGCCTTGACGTTAAAATCACATTTCCTCTATCTCTTTCGTACGTGGACTCTATTCTTAGAGAGGCATTGATTCACCGCAATTCGAGCGGTACTACGGTCAGGGCCCTCATAGCTGCGGCAATGCACAACAAGGTAATTCAAATAATGATTTGCCAGCATAATCGGACCTAATGCCTGCAGCTTCACATCACTAATTTCCATCTGCTGCGAACATGAGATTTCTCATCCAGCATACGCACAGAGTACTTTCCAAGGCTCACTGTTTCCATGAACGCATCGTTCAGTTTACAGCTATAAAATATGTACGTAAGCCTGGGCTCAAAAACAGCCACTGAATATCTTCCTCATGCCATCGCGTAAAGCGACATCCACAATGAAAACAAAACAGTTGTAAATCAAAAATTACGGGACCCATGGCCCCGAAGGGCAATGAAGAATGGAGTGACACCGCGATGTGCAATGCAGGCCTTCCACGCTGAACTCCCCCATCGTTGAGCGAGGGTCAAGCAGTTCCTCCCAAGGTAAGTATGAAGAAGAAAGGAAAGAAAAGTGCTAAAAAGCTGGGAGGAAGGACGGTATTTTATAGATGGAGGAGGAGAGACATGTTGCCTTGCTGAGCTCAGGCTCCAAGGCCAAAATTGGTGAAACGAGATTGGATGGATAGTAAGACCCACAGAAATTTGTCAACTTGGGGCATTTCCAAGTGTCTGATTCGTAGAGGCATTGCTATGACCTGTCGGCTCTCAATTGTTGTGTTCGCGGTCTAATCAGCAGTAGAATATTTGCAACAATCAATTCGTGCTCACATCCTATTAAGCATGGTTGGAGACTTCGGTAGTATTCGTAAAATACCCTCTTTAGCATTGTGTACGAAACAAATGGGCAATACTAGGGTACCCGAGCAGCTTGAGAGCTTCTTCAACGCTCAGGATGATCAAAATATTGTCTTAACATCTTAATATTCAATGCATACAACTGGTTCCATACAGAGGGAATATATCAGAGCGAGATCCACGTAGGGCGCCCTGGCGGTTGAGCACTGCAGCTAATGAGATTGAACTGATAATTTCATATCCAGGTTACATAACATGACAGAAACAAGCATGGTAAATTGAGTCGGTACGTACCTTACCTTCACGCAGTTGCAGATTTCAACAGTTCGGAGTCGGCCACCGAAAGCCCGTTCGTATTATGTAAGGCAAAGTAAAAATCCTCCTGGCCCCAAAGAGTGTTGGCAGGCGAAGCGAAATCACGTGCCGCGCACCAATTTTTAGCTGCGAATGGTCAAAACCCCACCATGTACGTACCAAGCGTAGGGCTCGAAAACCCTTCCAGGGAATTTGACAAGCCTCAACCCTCCAAAATTTCCACGTCTCACGACCCGACCCGACCATCGACAACCGGAGCACGTTTGATCGCAGGCAGACAAAATGGTATGAGGAACACGCCCAATGCGATGCATCGCAATGATATAGACGACGAGTACTAACGCTTATTCTCCCCCAGGCGATCAAGCACAACCAGAAGCTTATCAACAACCGTGAGCAACTTCCCATCGAAAAGGAAACGACCGAAATCTTCACATAACAATCGACTGACCCCTTCTCACAGACTTCCGCAAGGATTGGCAGCGCCGGGTTCGCACCCACTTCGACCAGGTACGATAGACATTCGAATGGCTACGGCGCCATCTGCACCGTCCACAGTTGGATTCAGGATATTAACTCTTTTGGTACAGCCCGGTAAGAAGTTGAGCAGACGCAATGCTCGTCAGGCCAAGGCTGCTGCCGTCGCTCCTCGACCTGTCGACCTCCTCCGACCTGTTGTGAGATGCCCTACCATCCGCTACAACCGCCGCGTCCGCGCTGGCCGTGGTTTCACTCTGGCTGAGCTCAAGGTACGATTTGATCTCAAGATGCTCCCTCCCAATGGAAAAATTATTGGGCGACTATGATCCCCTAAAAATGATGGGAATTCTGTATGTCTAACAACTGCTACAGGAGGCCGGTATCCCCAAGGCCTTCGCCCGCACCATCGGTATCTCTGTCGATGGCCGCCGCCAGAACCTCTCTGAGGAGTCCCTCGCCGCCAACGTCGCCCGCCTCAAGGCCTACCAGGAGCGCCTGATCCTCCTCCCCCGCCGATCTAACGCCCCCAAGAAGGGTGACACCAAGACCGACGTCTCCCAGATCGAGAAGGTTACCGCCCTCTCTTCTGCCTTCCCCATTGCCCCCACCGACATCGCCGTCAAGGAGATCAAGAAGAGCGAGATGCCCGCTGCTCTCGAGGCTGGTGCTTACCGCACTCTCCGTGTCGCTCGCAGCAACGCCCGATACCAGGGTGCCCGGGAGAAGCGTGCGCGGGATGCGGCTGAGGCTGAGGCTAACAAGAAATAAACTTGCAAAAAGGGAACTGGTGTTTTGAGGGTTTTGCTCTTTGCGTCTCAAGGTAGAGGCAACGTCGGTTCGAGGCTCTGATGAAATGCTTAGCAGGGGTTGGGGAGAGATATACTCTAGGTCCAGCTAAAAGAATTTATTGCATGATCACCGGCTTTGTTCTATAATCATTTGGTCAATGGAAGCATTTCCATGAGCATTGTCTTTTTTTTTCTTTCTCATTTCCTTCGCTATGTGACTGATATCGACACGAGTGGTATGGCATTAGAAAGATTTATTGATATTTCAAGGATGTGCTGGCTAGCTGCTTTTGTGTGCCCCAGAGTTTGCGATGACTATGGCTTAGCCTACGCCCTTATCCTATTGCTAATGGCTGGCAGTGTTCTCTTGTTGTAATAATTCTGTTCCCTGCTTGAGCAGATTCTGTAACAAACCAAGTTGAGGTGTTGTTAGATTGTCGCTAGGCTTCTTCACAATCTCTGTACACAACACCAGGCAATTCTCACGATCCACCTTGGCCATGTTTGCTTGCTGCTTCGGATCAACCTGCTGAGGCTGCAGACCAAGGCCGTCCGGAAGGGCAAGATTCTCAGAGTCTGTCGCCTCAATCTGCTTGGCTTGTTGTTCTTCGCTTTCTGGGTCAATTGCTTTGCCGGTGATGGCACGGGATAGGGCATCGGTTACTTCAGGGATGACCAAGGTGCTAGCAATAACAGCGGCACCATCTTGGGAACGAGCCATTAGAGCAAAGACGAACCAAGCTTCAGAGCGAAGAATGGGCCACTTTTGCTGGGTAACAAGGAAAGCGAGTGTTTTTGAGAGCTCGTGATTTTGGTAGAAGAGTGCTCGAACACGGCTGTCCTTTTCGTCATCTGAAATATTCTCCGGCTTGGGAGAGAGAGATTCCTCCTTATCCTGGGAAGGCACCCATTCTGCGAGCACCGGGGAGACCGGCGTCGTGTGTAGCACACGGCAGAGAGCGGAAATACAGCGTGCCGCTTCGAGCTTGGTCGGCTCAGCGTCTGATCGAGAGAACAGTGATAGGATGTCGTGAACGCTTGTATGTTGAGCAGCTTCGTCTGACAGATCTGTGCTGCGTGGTACACACAGTCTATGGGCATTTGGAGGACAGTTGACGAGAAGCAACCGAGCCAGAGATACGGCTGCGAATTGGACTTGCGGAAGAGTGTCAATCGTCATAATCCGCGGCACGCTGGTAGCTTCGAGAACCTCTCCAAGTAGCGGTTTGTTCTGAGCTGGAATAGCAAGGTTCTTAAGAAATGACAAAGCTGAGTAAATTTGCTGAGAATCGGTAGCAGACGGGTTGGAGAGGAGATTGATGAGGGGGATGTGAGCTTGGTGAGTCTGAACAAGAGCCAGAGAGACTTCATCCGAGCGAGAGAGATTTCCTAGAGCGAGGCAAGCGGCAGCTTGGAGTTGAGGCTTTGCTCCTCGTAACCAGGCCAAAAGCGATTGTGGCACTGAGCTGTCGAGCGGGTAGTGAGCAGGAAACGCATCGTTTCCAGAAAGATCAGCCAAAGTTGTCAGCAACGATGTGCACAGCTGCTGGAGTGTTGTGACCGTTTCCGGATCATCTATCTGTTCGGGGTCAAACTGCGTTTGTGCGTTATAAAAAGCTGTGACCAATAGATCCATATGATGGTCAGTAATAAGGCTGAGCTGGAACGTTTCATTGGCAAGGTAACTTGCAGCAGTTGCTACCAATGAGATGAAATCTTCCACATCGCTCGCCGCGGGCTCGCTGGTGGCCAAGGTCAATAGCACCTGGACAGTGAGAGGGCTAGCAATAGCGGCTTCGCCATCTTGCTGGGCAAGGAGAGAGAGGATCTTGCAAAAATAGGTGATCAGAGGAGCAAAGTTTTGAATGCTCGGGGAAGAGAGAAGGGACACAAGGTGCTTGTTCAGATGAGACTGCGAGGCCAGTTTCTGAGCAGGTTCTTGAATTTGGTCGAATTAGCACTCGAATGGCCCTTTGTCGTAGAAGCTGCAGACTTACCATAGTCAACAAGGATGTTGAACAGAACGGGAATGACATATGGAATTAGCTTCTCGTTTTGGAGATGGCGCATAATGGACAGAATATGATTGCCCTCGACGACACGAGCGCGATTTTCTTCCGTGTCTGCACACGAGTTTCCCGTAATTCGCAAGGCATGAACCAAAACACCTTGACTGATGCCCTCGGCGGCTAGAATCTGGAGAAAGAAACCAAGAATCCCCGATTCTCCATATGGAAGTCTCCATGCCTCTATGTTACGCAGTCAGTGAAGGGTTGTCTCACGGTGAAAGGACATAAATATGGCACGGCGATAATACACGAAAGTCTGGGGGGAAGGGGGTAACACATAATTGAGGAAACAAAGATTTTGGCTTACCATCACGACTGCCATCACCGAGAGTCTTAGCTATGGATTCGAGCTGTGGTGATCCTTGCTGCTTAGCTGACTGACATGTTTCTAACACACCAGCCAAGAGTTCAGTTCTTCGTTGCCGAGCCGCCGAGTCGGAGGCATCAGCAGAAGCTGAACTCCCCTCGTTCTGGATCAGGGAAGCAATATCTTCTAGACTCGACGCCATGTTTCTTGATTTACGAATTGGTGTTGAAAGTTGAGCTACCAAGGCAGCCTTTGAGACTGATCCCGCCAGCTATTCCTTACTGTATTAGTCAGAATTTCCAAGTCCTACAGGACGCCAGCTACCCTGTAGGACGCAATGATTTGATCAATGATTTATATGCCGTTGATTATGACACCTCAGTTGCCTTCTAGCTGATAATCTTATCAGGACTTTAGTACAGACATGACTGAGCATATGCTAAAAAGCTAAATACCGAGATCAAGTTTTCCCCTTCGGGAAATGTGAGCCCAGCCAACAGATGCCGGTGCCAACCAAGTCCTAGCTGCCGCTGGATCCCAACTGTTGGACTACAACCAGTTAAACCCGTTTTTTTCTTCTCTTTCGGTGAGGCGTCGGTGAAGCCGCAGGCGAGGGGCACACCACCCGGCTGATTGTCGGCTAACGCTTTTATCGGCCGGTCGGAAGCGCAAAATTCCGACCTCGGATTCATCCGCCAGATTTTTGGGAGGGAAAAATCGACTTGGGGCGAAGACAGCCGTTTCGTCAAGACTTCTTCCGCCGTTGCGAACGAGGGACGCATCTACGTCGCCGTCCAAGTTTTATCTCACACCCCCGTCCGTCTGGAATTCGTTGCTACGAGACCGTCGTATACACTCCCATCTCCTTTTCATCACAATGGTATGCGCGCATTCTACCCTTTGGCAAATTCCTGAGGAGCCTCGCCAACACCGATCCTCTCCGAATCCCGTCGAATCCCACTCGAACCCCCCTTCTCCCCCTCCTCGCGCCTTCTTGTTGAATATGCTAACACCCTCACCACCTCCACAGGCGCACAAATTCGTCATCACAGCCTTCCTCACAGGCTCCCGAATTCTCGGTCGTTCCTTTACGGCCGCTTACAAGCAGGCCCAGGCTGCCTCACAATACCAGCGTGCGCAAGCAAAGCTGGGCAACCACTCGGGTGGCTCTTTTGCCTCAGGCATGAATCTCGATGAGGCCTGCAAGATCCTCAATGTCAAGCCTCCCGCCGGCGGCCAGGCGAACATGGAGGAGGTCCTTGAGCGCTACAAGCGTCTATTTGACGCCAATAACCCCGAGAAGGGCGGCAGCTTCTACCTACAGAGCAAGATCGTGAGAGCAAAGGAGCGATTCGAGCGTGAGCTCGGCCCTCTTCGGCAGAAGGTCGAGCAGGAAGCCGAAGCGAAAGAGGGCTGGAAGCCCAAGGTTTACAAGGACCGGTAATCGACTCGGCAATACAAGCCCTTAGTCGACGGAGCACCCACAACGAAGACGCAGAACTCGAACTGTAGGATATGTTTGCCAGGCAGAGCATTGACATTGCGGAGCTATTTTTTTTCCTTCGTTCGCTCAGGCTTTGACTCTGGCTTTGCCGCATCCCCTTGGGCCAGGGGGTAGTAGAAAAAAAAAGGGCCTAGAGGGTTTCTGCGTTGGAGAGGGCGAGGCAGGTTTCTCCGTGTATACATGTACATCTTCACTCGACTGCAGCATGGCACGGCGTTTTTGGGATATTTAGGGGCGTGATGAGCTGCTGGAGGTTGGTTCTAGACGAAAATTAAAAGACGACCCAGGTTATGTTTTTAATACAAATGTACCATTATATCAAACGAGCAGAGGCCCATGAGGGGTGGGTAATCCTGCAAGTTTACCTTGATGTCTATAGAATTTTCGCAATGTAAAAAAATGAAGGCAAATCACTTTTCACTTGTATATTGCCCCCATGCGTGAAATGTTTCTGCTAGTTGATCCAGTTACTCTGAGTGTATAGAAACTTATTTTGTAGCAAGGGCAAATATCACTTAGAACTAGAACTCTATGCCGGTTACATCATTTTGTGCTACGGATATGGACCAACCGTGTAGCCTCTGCTGATATTATTAGGTGCATCCTGACTATACTCGCTCCCCGAAGAATATGCTGATAGAATTTCACCGATTGTGTCCCTGCTGCCATGGCTTCCGTCATGACCTGCCTCTGGTGCATAAGATTCTCTCGGTAAACATGGACGTTCCTCTTGTGGGGCCTCAGTACAGAACACCCTTTGCTGTCCCGAATTGATCGCCGCATGGCCATTGTTTTGGTTGGCTGACTTGTTCCTCTTCAGCCTCGTACTCATTGTAAACGATCGTCTCCGGGTCAGTTGCGGGTTGAGTCGGATGTCTCGCAAGGGGTTGGAGAGCGATCGAGACAGAAGAGGAGTTGGATACGGGAACCCTATCAGCCGTTGGTCAAGAGCCGGCTCAGAAGATGCTCTTCGGTTGTGTTTGACGAACCGGCGATACATCATTGCGGATATAAGAATAACGAAGCAGAAAAAGATGGCGCCAACAATGATCCCGACTGTGGCGTTCGTAGAGAGAGAGGGTTTTGAGGGCTGTAGCAATGGAGTTGATGAACCGCCTTCAGTACTTGTTGACACTGTGCTTGCAGGTATTGTACTTGTTGATGCAGTTGTTGTCGATGTCGTCTTTGTTGGTATTGTACTTGCTATTGCTAGGTTTGATGAACTAGACAACCATGCAGCGGATAAACTAGTCAATGTTCCATCCTCTGACGACTGAGTAGTATCGGTAGTTGAGGATGGTGGCTGAAGAGGTCCCCAAGTAGTATACACAGCCGTCCTGGTTATGAGCGTGAACACACCACTTGTGAGTCCCGGTGCATGTGTTGTTGACATGCCAGTAGTCCTGCTCTCATCTGCAGTCAATGTCAATGTCCACAGAGTGAAGGAAACTTCAGATAGGTCTTGTCTGTCCGAGGTAAAAACCTGAGCGAGACCATCTGTCGAGTGTTTGACTTGAGCTTGTCCCGCAGCGGTTGTCTGAGACCTGACGAGTTCCTCCCTGGCATTGCGAACAGCTAGGTCGCCCTCATTATAAGTTAGGGCCTTGCTATGCCTAAATACGAAGAAGATAGTTTCAAAAACCTTTTCAGATAGCTGTTGCGTCCATGTACTTACATTGTCTTCAAATGTTGTGAGTTGTTATTAATAGTCGTAGCATTGGGCGAGATAGACCTGTAAGTACTTCCACCAAGAGCTTGGCCTACCATACAGGCATAGGCTAGGAAGTGAGAGGACAACATGACTTGGGGTTAAGATCGAGGAGTGTGTTTGATCAATCTGGGTGACGGGCTATTTGAATTTGAAATACTAAAGGGGGTGTTTGAGATTATTGTAAAAAGGCAATAGATTTTGAAGATTCTTTTGGAAAAGAAACCGGTTACCCAGTCCCGGGGCATGAGGACTTTTTAGTAAGTCTGGCATCAACTGTTATTCATTGAGCTGGGTGCTGAATTCCTTTTCGCCGCGTACATATCAAGGGTCATGATTTATGATTGGCGTCTCACACAGCTTTGAAATCGGGATATTTGGATACAGCAAAAACATCAAGGAACGTGTGCGTGTGTACATATGGCATGATTTCATCTGACGTTATGGCAACGTTCTAGTCATATATACCTTCCCATGAGTTGGACAAACAACTGAAACGTCAGTCACACCTTTGCTCAAGTTTTCCTTCTCACAAGACCTTTCCAGTAGTCAAAGCTATTCTCATCACTCTGCAGCGTCCAAATCTTTCCGGTCCCTCTACCGCTGGCATCCGTCTCCTCGGCGCGGAGCATGCCCCAGTCATTGGTAATTCCCAAGATACGGGCCTTGACGCCGCCCTCAGCCTCGAGTGTGACGGCTTGGCCGGTGTGCAGCCAGTGGCGATAATATCGCCCCTCAAGATCGCGTGAGAAACCCTCGCGGAGGAATTGCTTGTGAATAGCTTCAAGGCGTGTCAGGATGCGTGCGAGAAGGGTTTCAAGGTGGAGGTCAGGAACTCCAGCAGGGAGGAGATCGGAGATGGAGATTGTGGGACGGGGGTTGATGGTGTTGAGACCGATGCCGAGAACGATCTGGTAGGCGCCGTTTGAGTAGGTGCATTGCGATAGAATGCCGCCAATCTTGACATAGTGAGGCTTGCCCCCTGAACTGGTAGGATCCAAGGCATCTATATACTGTTAGTTGCGACCAAGGGGCCCAGGGCTAAGCAGAACAAGAGCACTTACATATGTCGTTGGGCCACTTCAACTTGATTGGGATGTTGTCATACCCTCGGTCGTACGACTGCACCGCCTCAACAATGGCAATGGCAGCAATGTACTGGATGAAAACGACAGGTCGACTCATAGCTAGATGGGCAGGGTGACTGATGACGGTAGAGAAAATGAGACACCCAGCGGGAGACACCCACACGTTGGAGCCGCGACCTCTACCAGCAACTTGCGTTGTTGCAGAGACGGTGAATCCAGTCGGTAGCTTGGATAGAAGTTTGGGATTTCTGTTTACGGGTCAATTCTCGGACACACATGCGCAGCAAACTTGGTAGTGGACAGACGAACCTCTCCAGGATAGTGTTTGTGCTGGTCACGACCTCGCCGTACATGAGCAAGTTCCCCCAGTCTTCGGCTTGCGGCGTGATCTGCTGATATCGACGCAAGCTCGAAAAGTACAAGCCATGATTGAAGTGCGGAGTGAGTTTGGGGTGAGGAGGGGACTTCTCGTGGGGGACGACCTTCTTGATGACCTTGTTGTAGTCGGTGATGCCGTTCGTCGTGTGTTCTGACTCATCAGAGGAAGTGAGTGACTTCTGCAAGCCTTCGACGCTCCAAATGGTATCTTCATTCTGAATGTGAAATGTATCACCCTCGGCCCGAATCCACTCCTCACCGTTCTCCTTTTCGATGATATCGGCAATAGAGACGAGAAGCTCTGACACGCCGGTCTCTTCAAGGGAGGAGATATGCAGGCGTGAGAGTGACGGAACACCAGCTTCATTCTCACTGACGTCCAGTCCAAGTTTAGAGAGGCATGCCTTGAGAAAGTCAACTCGTGACCTGTCGCTGTCTGATAGAATGTCAACGAGCTCAGCATAGCCGGGGATGTTTGGCTGGGGGTGCAAGTTGACAGCAGCGAACCTGAACATCGTTAGTGGCCTGGTCAGCAAAGATGTCACCAACATCATAGCACTTACTCAGGGTGTGGTGATGTGAGGAGTGCCTTTCCGTTGCCAATGGAGCACATGACAACCGCAGCCTTGCCATCACCACCATCAACATCAATCTCATTCTCGTAACTAGCTAGAACCTCAACCTTGTTGCTCTTAGCTGAAGCAGCATCCACAAAGACGCCGCCTCCATTGTAATACGATACAGTCTCAGCTGGAACCTCAGTATCGCCAAACGCCTTCTTGTTGATGCTAAGACGCACAGCTCTTGCGCCCTTCTCGCTGCGATACTCGAATCCCTGGAACGCACCTCCTCGACAGGTACCGGGGAAGAAAGCCAGTTCCCTATTGCCGACGACCTCCAATGGTTTGTTGCCGACCTCAAACTCACAACGCGCACTGCCGTAGTAAGCTCCGGCGCAGAAGCCCAGGTACGCGCCACCTTTTCGGACGAAGTCGCTGATGCGGCGGTTCCCTTCGCCGTTGAGCGCTTGGCAGTAGCCGAGGTCGGCGCCGCCAGGGAAGACGAGCAGGGCGCAGGTGGAGGCCCAGGGCTCCTTGAGCAAGATTGAGTCGGTAATGGGGATTACGGCGTAATTGGGCGACAGGAGACGCCGCAGGGTCCAGATGCAGTGGCGGACGGATTCGACAGTTGTGCCGATGCCTTTTCAAACGGGGAAGAGATGAGAGCGTGTGAGTGAGAAGAACAACAGCAACAGGTACATGACGCAGAAGAATTGCGAGAACCAAAGGAACAAAGCAGAAGAGGAAGGGGAAGAGGAAGAAAGAAAAGGAGAAGGAGAAGAAATTAGAGCATTTGAGAAGGGAAGGGGGGAGTATTAACCTGTATAGACAAGGACATTGAGCCTACTGGACGCCATAGCTGCGAGGGGCCGTTATGTTGTATCTCGATGCGATGTGAGTGTCTGTGAGTGTCCGCGGGGTAGGTTAGGTAGTGGTGTAGTAGCTAGTAGTGTCGGTAGAGAGTTCCAGGCGGTTTCTTCTGCCGCTTGGGCTGGTTGGTGCCAAAGCTGGAACCTTTTGGAAATTTCCCTCTCTCTCACCTCACACCACCTCTTGGTCAGCTCTCGACTTTCCGGTCTGACCAAATTTCTTTTCCTTCTTCCTCTCTTTTCTTCCCTCCTTCCACTGAGTGCTGGTTGCCACAAATTCACAAACCGGAAAAAAAACGGAATTCAATCGCAGAAGAAGCAATGTCCAAAGAAGAGAGCGACGCGCAGAAGAATGCAGCCGGGGAAGAGGACGACGATGAGCCAGATGAGTGGTAAGTTCCATTTCCTCAACTCCCGACTTCTCCGTCGCAAAGCGGTTGGGAAGCCCGCGCCTCCTCCTCCACAACTCAACAGTCCACTAAAGCCGAGGCCTCTGATTGTTTGGCGGCTGGTTTTACAGGGAGCAGCGGATCCTCAACACTGGATGTGCAGGTAAGCAATGCCCCAGCGTCGCCCCCCCTCCAAGAAAAAGAAAAGAAAACACACACAAGGCTTATTGAGTCTCTCTTCTCAAAATTATATCCGATCTTGTATAATGGCCCAGTCACTTATTGGTTTATTATTTTTTTTCCCTCTGTTAGAGGAAAATAGCAAAATGTCAGATTGTTACTGGGAGAAGAAAGACTGGCGTCTCTGTGCTCAAGAAGTGAGTCTACTTTCTATTACTGCTTCCCCCTCGGTACCATTGGTGAAGTGGAAGGGAGTCGAGTGGACTGACTGTGTGATAGATGACGGCCTTTCGAGAGTGCTGGAAGGCCCATAACAATGACAACCGAACAGAGACCAAGGTCTCGGATAAGGAGAAGAAGTAATACATAAGCAGGAGAAGTGCAAGAGAAGTTGTGCATATGATGTATCTATGCAATTGTAAGATTTAAGATTCACGGGGACCAGAAAAACAAACAACCCGCATTTTTGTACATATAGCCTCGATGGCAACAGCCCGGAACCTATCCACTCAGCAAAGCACAAAATACATTTCAATATTAATAAAAAGCAAGGAATACCGCTCAAAGCCCTTTGGAAGAGTAGTAGACCGTCTCGCTATATATCATGAGTGACGGAGACGGAGGTGATCTGATCCTAGAAGTTTGGGTCTGAATTGAAGTAATTCGAACCACGAAATCTGCCATTTCAATATAGGCCCGTATCTTGCTGCCAATAACTCCAGCAGACAGGTAACTAATGGAGGCTTCTAAGCAGTTATCCTGTAGTATTCATGTGTGTATGAATTCGCACATACTCGCTTTTCCATGACGCATCTTGCTTGCAGCTTTTTAGTTGAGTGATTGGATAAATCCGAGCTGCAACCGAAAAAATAAAGAGATCGTCATTGAAACCGCCATCCTCCATATCTCAGGTAGTTGCCCTACGGCAGGAGTTTAATATCGGACCTAACGGACGTGAACAACTCATTTCAAAAATGGCCCAACGTTACTTTTTTCTTCCCAATTGCCATCTGCCTGTTTACCTTACGTGATTTTCACCTGTTTGCAATCGCCTCAGTCATCAGATAGGAGGGCAGCTATGTAACTATACTCTCTACCTTGCTTTATAACAATAGATGACCATCAGAGCCATCAGCCCTGTCCCGTAGCTTTAATAGGGTTGCTATGCCTTTCCCGTCTCTGGCAAGGGGACCCACAAACCGACCGCCCCCCCAGTTCAGAGCATCAGTGGTTCATAGCAGCTGGGCCAAGTTTCTTATCAGAGAAATTATCGCCAGCCAGAAAACCTCACAACATCATTCATTCCTATTCACGTCACCTCGTGCCGTCCCACACCCACACCCCCTTCCAAGCTCCCGATTGCCCATCATGTCCGTCTCCTACCGGGCTTTTCTTGCGACGCCGAGAATACGCTTCGCCGGCGCCCGATCAATTGCCCGCTTCTCACGACCCTACTCCTCTGAGGCCGCTGCGCCAGCGCCTCCCAGGACTTCAGAGTCCGCCTCCCCAGTTGTCGACAATGAGACTCCTTCTCCCTCTTCCACAGCCGCATCCTCCGCTGCTCCCGTGGCCCCAAAAGCTCAGCCATCGACTAAAGCCAAGCCCGAGCCTCGATCAAGAACTACCGCCCCGTCTAGATCCACCTACAAGCCCGCTGCTGCCCAAACGACGGTGAGTGCAGCCAAGGCTTCAGCAGCCAAAGCAGCAGAAGCGACCAAAGCAGAATCAGCACAGGAAACCGCTTCCAAAGCATCCAATGGAATCAATCCCAACCGTGCCGTACAGCCACCTCCCGCCAAGTTTGACTGGAACCCTACTCCCCCGCCATCCAACAGGCCGTTGAAGCAGTTCGAAAGTGTCGATTGGGAGAAGAGCTTTCACGGTCTGGGGACCCAGCCCGTGACCGAGGCGCAGTTCCAGATCCTGACGCAGCAGATTGACCTGTACGACATTCAGGTCAAGCCTGATGGCATCCTCTACTTGCCAGAGATCAAATACCGAAGGAGATTGAACGAGGCGTTTGGACCCATGGGTTGGGGCATCATTCCCCGAGGTGATACTGTTGTCGGCAAGGAGATTGTCACGCGAGAGTATGCCCTCATCGTCAACGGATGGTATGTCTCCCACAAAACCCCTAAGGATGGGATCTTTTTCTTCTTCTTGTTTTGCTATGAGTCGTAAAATCTAACCCTCAACGTATAGTTTCGTTTCACAAGCCTTGGGCGTCAACAACTACTTCAGTCCCGAGGGTATTCCCCAAGCCGTTGAAGGTGCCAAGTCGAATGCTCTGATGCGCTGCTGCAAAGATCTGGGCATCGCCTCGGAGCTCTGGGACCCCAACTTTATTCGCTGGTTCAACAAGAACCACATCATCAGTGAATGGGCCGAGAACACCACCACAAAGAAGAAGCGCGTCTTCTACTTTAAGAAGGGGGAGACACCCGAAGTGACATTCCCTTGGAAGCTCACCGGCAAAGCATCCAAATAGACAATTTTTTTTTTTCAAAAGACACTAGGAGGCTAGAGATGAAAGATGCTCGGGTGCCCTGTGAAGATGTAATACCAGGACCAATTGATATCCTGGAACTTGTACGATACGGAGGGGGAGTCAATCGGTTTATGGAAAAAGAAACTACAATGATGTCGAGTTATGGCGATATGAACATATTTTCAAGGCAACATGGCAATGTACCCTGGCGATGCATGTGGGCGCAGGCTTGTATAAAAACTGGTTTCGGAGTGCTGATAGACGGAGCTTGTGAGATTTAGGGGAGTTGACCTAAGGCGACCTCAAGCAAAGATCTAGATGCTTTGGAGGAATAATAAATACAAACACCTATCCCAAGTCTTATATATTGCTCTATGCATGTCCCGTTCAAGCCTTGCGCAACTCTCTACCACTACTAAAGGATAGAAAGGAAAGTTAGTGACACTACTTGCCACCATATCCAGTGAAGATATCAGGTAGAGGTGAACTTTTTGTTTAATTGGATATAAGAGCAATGGTCTAATGGTACCAATACCCAAACTCCTGTGCAGTCCAGTCCCGCCTAGGAGGCCGCTATCTCTCCATGCCCGAGCTGCTACCTCCTTGGGTATTATCTGTGCCCCAACTCCACGGCATCCAGCCACCTGCCGGTGCTGCGCTTCCGCCTCCGGGGCCAGGTTGGGGAGCCTTTCGTCTCCGAAGGGCAGGGTCGTCCTCGGCGCCACTCTCCGCATCGATCTTCTCAAAGTCGGCCTCGCTGCGACTCTTAGTCAGTCCAGCCGCACCAAAAATGCTGGACGGTCTCTGCGTGGGTGACCCGCTGCTGCTGCTGCCGACGCCGTCGTAGCTCATGGATGGTGGACCGCGAGTACTGGCTCGTGCCTGGGCTTGCTGGGCCTCGGTGCGAATAGACTGGGCTTCCCGATCGAGGGCCGACAGAACAATGTTGAGGCGGTCGCGCTGGGCGGCGATAAAAGACATCTTCTCGTCCGAGTCGCGAAGATGAGGAGGTAGCAAAGTTGCTGAACTCGAAAAGCCCTGTCTAGTGGCCGTCGCAGAAGAGGTCGCAGTTGTAGTCCCGGAGCCGCTCGCCAGCGCGCCAGCGCCTGTGGCTGCTGTGACGGCGGTGGTGAGAAAGCTGTAAAAGTCGGAACCGGAATTAGCAGAGCCGGTCCATTTGGAAGCTGGAACGCTAAACCGGGATAACAGGGACTGGGTGTAGCTCTGGGTAGGCTCTGGGCTTTGAGGCGGAGTGGGCTCGGAGGGAGGGAGACCGAGTACCTTTGTCTTGAAGGCCTCGATAGCGAGTTTGAGATAGGCGATGCCGGCGTCAGTGAGGCGATTATGGGCGGTCGTGATGAAGTCGTCGATCTGAGACTCGTTTTCTTCCAGGAAAGGGTGGAGCTTTTCTTCGTATAGGCGACGAGCGCCTTGAGTCTGGGGGAGAATGAGATAAAGAAGAAAGATCAGTCTAAAGTATCCGTAGAACGGAATCCTATGCAACCGAATATTAGAGTCCGCCCGGAGTTTTGAGAAGTTGTCATGATGGGGGACTTGTACTCACCATGAGACAATAAAGTAGACCCAGGATTCAGCGAGTAGGAAGCAGCTGATAACAACCCAGTACATGAGCCATGGTGTCAACTGAGCGGGATCGGCCGTTTTAAGAGCCTTGTAGGAAGCAAAGATGGGGAAGAGAAAGGATGCGACGGAGCTGTTGAGGTGTGCGCACACGTGGAGGTCAGTAACTGATTTCTTTCTCTCTTGCGGCAATCACTTCTGGTAGTTGTTGCGCAATGCCCTGAATCATGGAGAGAGAAGTGGTGGAGATTGCTTACGATAGGAGCATTGGCAATAGGTCAAACATGATTGCGACTGTGACCGGGGCTCACGGCGATGGGTAGGTATGAGTAAAAAGAGAGAGGGAGAGAAGATGGGTTGGGAAAGGCTGCCGTCGCCTCGATGGTTCTCCCACCAAGATGATGATGATGGTAGGGTACAACTAGATTTTGACTAGGAAGAAGGGAAAGGCAGAGTCTGCGAGAGGTTAAATCAGTATAGGAGAGGGTAATAGGGGGCCTCAAGCGAGTTCTGCCCCGTGGCCAGAGGGGGAGAGAGAGGAGGAAAAAGGGACAGAAGGGATTCAGGTTGAATTTGAGGTTGAACGGAGTAGGTTTTGGAGATGGCTGTCAGGGTCATCCCCATCTGAGATGGTGGAGTTGGAGCTGCAGTGGGTATCCGCAGCCGGTACATCCGCTTTTAGAGCTCACGACGATCTGTTTAGCGGGGGCGGGGCTGGTGAAAGGAAGTACGTACCCTACTGCACCGTACGGTCCCCAATTTCCAGACCACGAGGTGGTTGTGGGTGATGCTGAGAGCGGGATGGGGGGCAGCAAATGATCCGCTGAAGCAGCCACTGAGAGGCACCGATGAGCTGGGTTCGGAGCGCCCTCGTACGGAGAGAGGTACAGGTGATGGGGGGTCACCTGTGAGATGGAACCGAAGCTGAGCCTGACCACAAAATGACGTCCACTGTTCCCAAAGTACCTAAGATAGGTAAGAAATGGCGATGTCTGTCGGGATTGAGCTTGCGGGGGGAGAGTGTCACAACTGGGAACTTGAAAATTGAAGTAACTTGAAGAGAAAAATCTCAAGAGTTATTTACTGTATGGTAAGAAAGGCAGAGAATGCATGAAATTTTCTACTTTATTTATTAATGCAGCCCGCCCCAGTGTCAAAGAACACGGTTTCCGCTGCCCTCCCGATTATGTATTTGATTGCGTGGGCTTCTTTGTTGATGCCTGGGCTTCGGGCCACCATTCCACATCCGATTGTAGGTTTGGAGTCCTTTTCAGCCGCTTTCTGCTCTTTTGCCCGTGAAGCTGATGCCCGCACCGAATTTACCCGTCTTCGTTGTGACAGTTGTGACTACGATGTAATACGCGCCCGGTCAAGCTGGGGGCAGTGTATGTGTGTGTCACCTCCACCCGCATATAGCTCTGCAGCTTCTGACCACATTTCCTCTTGTAAGTACGCCGTATTATTCATTTCAAAATTGCCATAATGTTTAGTTCATCGATATACTACTCTTAAGGTGCTTAATACGACAGATAGGATTGAGTCTAATGGCAAACTCTTTTAGACATGTAATGAATCCCATCAAAACTCACGGGCTAGGTGTCAGGCTACGTATCTTCATGCTTCAAGGTTGTCCCAAACAATACATATAGCCTGCAAATTTAGAAAGACACTGTGGTCAAATAGCCGACGCATTCTCACCAGAAGGGAAGTCGATGACAACGTGTACTATTCCACAAACCAGACAACCTGGCATCTTGTACGAATACCCCGACCCGGTGTTGCCTACGAAGATATTTACGCGGAATACGAGGAGGGGAATCAGCCAGGTACTATATATCAGTTTATTCTAGTCATTAACCTGCCCGTAGAAGGATAAATTCGCTCCTACAATAGCTCCTTTTATATTTATTCATTTTCAACGTAGACGGCAGCTGGCTTATTTTGCAACAAGTCTAGCTATACCTCGAATTTGCATTTGTGTGGCGTTAGGTCGAAGGTCGGTTGTTGGTAAACCTCCCTTTCGAATATCCTGAAGACGCTGGTCAGGCACAATTATAGCATTCTTATAAAATCATGATGGAAAAGAACTTGAGTTCCTTGACGCAAAAACTCCTTGGATATCTCTACTCTCTTGTGAGCCCTCTACATGAGATTGAAGTGAAATCAAGAGTCAGGCTTGGTAACTTGGAAACTTAACTACCCTAGACAAAATTACACTTACTACCGAGGTTAATACTCTCCTGTCCACAATAGCCTTAGGAAGAACAGTTTCTATAGCCATAAATCCCTTTGGGACTCTAAATACAATGAATTGATACCGAAAAAGTAGGGGACAGTGCTTCACATCCGTTACTGTTCACCGCAAACGAGGAGGTTGATATGGTCAGACGAATCTTCACTCTCCGTGCTTCTCTTGAACAGCAACAAGATGACGCATTAATTTTAATATACCAGCCAGGATACAAACGAAAGATCAATACTCGGCTCTCCTGGACGTGGCCACATCGCCCTGTGACAAGGTGAACGAGGGCCTGTTTAGCTTCCTTCCCCCACGCGTTCTCACGGGTCCTGGCACTCTGAATAACCCTCAAATGAATCAATGATATGACACTCCGTAAATGAAGCGAATAGGAACCCGATAATGGCCAGGGTATCTAGTTCTATTCATGTGCGTCTGTGTGAAGGTACAAGGCGGAGTGCCAATAGTTTTATACATGACGGAAGTCAGGGCCGCAGTGCCGGGACTCCAGTTCAAACAGGGAAGCCAGCAGCATCGGAGCAGCGGGAGAACTTTCAATCAAGCAGCAATATCCAAGATGTTTTGCAGCCTTCTCGGACTTGACAACCGGTATTGTTGGTAAAAGGTCCTTGGGGGAGGGGGGGCTTGTCTCGTCTCCACGGGGATTTTGGTGGTTCTTCCCCTCATTCATCCATGGGTATAAAAACCCAGCTTGCCTATCTTGTGAACTTTTTTTTAGCAAATCTACTTCCTAAATGCAACACGAATTTAGAGAGAAGACATACTAGTACAGGCAAAAAGAAGAATCATCTGATAGAGAGAACTAGAGTCATAATGGCCTTCATTCGACTTTACGAGAAAGGCGACTTCGAGGCGATGGCGCACATAGTAAGTAGCCCCTCATTCATGGCCCCATAACGCCCATGTCTGCCTATACCGTTCGAACAAAGACTCACCTTACCACTCAGTGTCGCGAAACCCTCAACCCAGGACTCGCCTCATCCCCTGAAGGATGGGTTCTGGCTCCTTACCTCTGGACTCACCAGTACACCCACCTCTTCCCCTCGGCATGCTTCGTCCTTGATGACGGCGCCGGCACGGCCGTGGGCTACTGCATCGGCTGCCCGGACGTGGCCGCTTTCGTCACCGAGTATCCCTCGTACACCGCAGCCGTGCTGGATAAGTCGGCCGAGGTCCAGGAGCTCCGGTTCCGCGGCGACCACGACCCACTCGCCCCGGCGGCGGCGGAGGAGCCGTGGGCCACCGCGGACGGCTCCGTGAACGCTGCTTGCCTGATCCAGCTGGCATACGACCCGGACCGGCTTCTTTCCGTCTCGCCTGCTGTTGCGGCCAGATTCCCTGCTACGCTGCACATTGACCTGCTGGAGCCGTGGCAGCGCAAGGGATGGGGTAGCAAGTTGCTTGAGCGCACCGTGGGGGCTCTGAGCCAGCATCAGCAGCAGCAGCAGCAACAGAAGCAGCAAGTCGGAGGAGAAGGACGCGCAGGAGGTGGTGTATGGGTTGGCGTGGCAGCGGACAATGCAAAAGTGGTGCCGTTCTACGAGCGCATGGGATTTCGGCCGGGGGAGGACAACGTCAACAAAGGAGCGATTCTGCTAGTGAGGGAATTTCCCAGAGCATAAGTGAGCGGGAAAGCTCGGAGGGCAGCATAGTGAATGAGGATTTTTTGACACAAACCGACCCATCGACGTGAGATGAAGGGAAAGTGGTGGAAGGGTTGTTGACCGCTTTACGCAGTTGCATCGTACATAGAGAGATCAAGGTCACAATCCAAATATTTCCCTCTTCCGTTGTCGGAAGATAGAATAGGACAACAGAGGTGGGCTTTGTGTGCCGCACCCCCCCTTCCCATCCTGCCTCTCCATGTAAGAGCGATATTTGACGCAACGTGGTGATGAGACTCCTGCATGAAAAAAAAACATCAGACAGTTGCGTGGAGTTTCCTAATCTGGGTGTGTGCTCAGTTCCGGTATCCTGGCGGTCGGTAAGCTAAACAAGTCATGGCAGGATACAGGACGTTGCCTGGCCGGGTACGTGTGCCTTGATGAAAGCGAAGACGAATACTCTTTCGGACTTTAATATCCATATCCACCGCCGCATTGGAAGAAACAGAACGCAACACATCCATGTAACGTGTGTTGTAAGATGAATCCACTCCTGTTCACATAGTCAGCCTAAATTTTGCGCAAAGTATTGCGAAGGATCACCACCAACAATCACGAGAGTCTTTGGGGTCTAGGTCAATCAAACTTGGTTTTGTTGTCAACAGAGATGAATTTTTGACCTGAGCCTCGACGGTTATTTCTAGCACAAGTTATCCTAGTTGAGACAAGTACGGGTATCATATCAATCCTTCGCGCAACCAAAAACGCAGCCCAGACATGGAAAAAGAACACATAACGCCTTTCTCCCTTCCCCGCTCCCCTGCGAAACTTCCTTGGTGCTTTTTGCCTCCATGTTTCCTTTGTATGTCTCTCAAACTTGAAGTGTTGCCGCGCCTGATGAGTCGCAAATATCATGCCCCTGCTTGCCTTCCACCCAGCCGAACCAGCTTTCCCAGAGGTAACCGAAAAAAAAGCACGCCAACCGAGTTGAATGTTACAATACACAAATAGGACGTTGATAATTTCCTTCTTCCCAATTTTTTTTCGGGGTTGTATTTTGAACAGATGTCATTCATCCTGGGGTTACAAAGAATAGCGAGACAGAAATTCGTTCAGTTTCAATCCATTGCGTTAGTGCGAGTGTAACAAGGCGACGCCGACTCCGGAACGAAGAAGAATGAGGCAGGGTATCCAGCGAAAAATAGATGAAAAATAAAGTGGTTAAAGCAGACAAAATCCAGAGCGCAGGGCAATAAGAGGAGAATGCTGAAAAGACAGCGGAGGTTAAGATGAAAAATTGCTTGGGTCATTTCGTTCAGATCATCATGAGTCTCGGTATCATGGGGGACCCTCCAGGGGACACGCATTAATAGGGATGCTGTCGCCGTCTGGACGCTTTATGAATGGAGTTTTGTGTTGAAGAGATATAGTCTGGCACCTATAGGTATCTCCTATTAGACTCTGGGACGTGAACAAAAGGTGTGTAACTCATTGGCGAGAGTGCATACCGGTGACAGCAGCCGGAGGAGAGTCCTCGAGCGAGTGTAAGCCATTTAGCACACAGGACAGTTGGCGCACTGCTTATGACCACAGGCGGTGCAGGTGGTGCTGATGACAATCATGCCTCCGCACTGGCAGCAGTACTCGTAGGCAGGCATAATGTATGAGTTTTGTGGTAGGAGTGGTTGTGGTGGTGGTGATGGTGGTGTTGCTTTTGAAGTGAAGTTCGAAGCGTGAACGTTTGTTTTGTTCTTTGTGGTTGAAGTAAAGAGTTGATGATGATGGGAGTAAGAAGGGAAAGAAAGAAAATTTCTGGAGGAGAAAGGAGGAAAACGAAGAGTCTAAATAGTCGTGGACTGAGGAGGACAAGAAAGCGGGAGAGGACCAGGAGACCAGGAGACAAGAGACAGAGACGGAGATAGAGAGAGGCTCGAAGAAGGATGTATTGGAAGGGGGGGGGGGGCGTGTGGCAGCGGCTGTGGAGCCAACCTTAGTAGCCTTAGCTTTTGAGGTTCAACGGACGGGAGCTTCATGGACGAGGGAGGGATGGATGGATGGAGCTTGAGCATGGATGGCCTGCAGCTAGGTGGACTAACTTGCATCCTGTAGACAAACAGCAGACTACGAAAGTTGGCGGCCCCGGCACTGGGAATGTAAAACCGGCGGGGGGGAGGGGATGGGAGGTGGGAGGCGAATGGGGCGGAAAAAGGTGTGTGGTGGTGATCTCACTTACACAAAAGAAAAGGATAAGCTGAGGCGGCTGCTATGTTGGTGCGAGGCGTGTTTAGTCTACTTGATCCATACGCACAGTCAGTAGTGCAACAGCAGTACCTGTAAGGGAGTGAGCGAGTGAATGAGTGGGTGGTGTCTTGTCTCGCCTGTCTCCGTTGAAACAGCTTGAATCCTATAGGCTCAGACGGGAGGCGAAGAGATGTTAAACGTACGTATTTCTTTTACATGTTGTTTTCGCTCCATTTTCCATGCCAGCCGCCAGTTGCCAGCATACCTCCCCCCCCGTCCCTTTACACTGCATTGCTTATGCTGTCAAACGCTGTCACTCTGCCTCAACCTTGTGTGTTTGTCCCTACATTGATTTTTTGAATGCAGGCGTGAGCTGAATCTCGATGTGACAGGATCATTTGTACTTCTCGTGCCTGGACCCTTTTCCCATCCACCTCTGTTTTCGTCCTCCTCTCCACCAATAATTGGGCGGCTTCATGCCTTGATTTTTTTTCTTTTTTGGTGACCAATTTCATGAGAGAGAATCATGGTCATTTTTGTGCAACCTGGGCTGCAATGTAGTTAACCCTGGTCCCTTGTAGTGCTGCGTCCTGTTCCCTGCACGTCGGCGTCACAGTGGAGTTGCGAGAAATAAAATGGCGGACAGGGCTCCCAAATTCCCGAAATTCACCCCACCCCTCTAGGCAGGGGTTTATATGTAACTTCGTGCGTGGGAGTGGGAGAGGCTCTTCTTGGGTGGGCAGAAGAAAAGGCCCGAGGGGGAACATGCAAGACCGAGCAAGAGGGTCGAAACTCCGAGGGAAGTGTCGTGACCGGATGATAGAAACAGGCAACCAACGGAAAGGGGAAAACAGAAAAGAGGGAAGGGGATAATTAATTGTTGATCAAGATTAGTGCCTTCATCTCCCAGACTCATGATCCGTCATGTTGCACAAAGATGCTCCCCCCCAGATTCGAATATTTTCAATCCTCATTCCTCCTCCCCACCAACCACCTGGGTGCTGGATGCTGGACGTTGATGAATGCTACCACATGCTGTAACCCTCAAGAGGACAGAAAGAGTTGAGATGTGGCCTTCATCCAATCCACTCTCTCCCTTTCTGTAAACATACATACGCTATTGTCTGTTTTGTTCGGTATCCGGCTTCCGAATGTTCTAAATGTCCGTTTCTTGATACATTATCCATGCATCCTCAAGCGCTTGGGATGCTCAGAAGATATAGAACAAAAACATGTGGTGCTCATCGTAGAAACCCCCCGTGCCTTCATTCATTCGTTGATTTTCCTTCATCTTCTTGGAGCCACCCCTCCACCCATCCTTGATCCCGTCTCCATCAATTTCCCCATCTGTCTTTCTTCATACTGTCCCAACCGACAATGGCGCGGATAAAAAGACACACAAAGCTTACCTGCCCCTCCTCCATTGGAGCGGACAGAACCAGCGACGGGGGAGAACGAAGTGGGAGTGAGAGAACCAGAAACTACCAGGCAAGCTAGTCTGCAGACAGGCCTAGATTCCACGCCACATCCCAACCCTGGTCAGCATTTGCGGGGTAGTCCCAAAGTCAAGACCCAAAGGCAGCTCTGTTCCCACCCTCCATTTTCGCAGTCTAGCCATGGGATTGGTCGCCACGCTAAGAAGCCTCAACTTGGACCTTCGCGGGATGACGCATTTCTGTCGGTAATGGAGCACCGCGCGTGCAGTAGATGCCAAGGGCTCACAGGTCGCCAACGAATCGGATTCAACCAGTTGGACTTAAACGAACCGTCTCCAAGGGTCCTTGCCCTTCTTCCTTTTCCTTCTGCCTTTTGAGTTGGGACTTCCATCTCCTCTTTTGTGCGTTTGCTCGTGTTTGAGTTGACCACCCCACGTTGGGAGGTTGAAAAAAAGGAAGAAGAGGCCGCTAGTAATGCAAGCCTTTCTGCCAACCTCTGCGAGAGGAAGGGCATGAAATCCACTCCCACCCTCCGAGCGGAGGCTAGGAGGAAAGGGAGCTAGAGCTAGTTGTTTCGTGCATTCAGCTCATTAGGAAACAGTATGGGGTAAACAATTTGCTTTCGATATCTCTCGCCTCTCATCGTCAAGCCTGCAATCAAACGCGAGTTTGACGAGTCAAAGTTGTCTTGCCCCTCGGAGCAACCCGGCAATAGTAGAATATTTCCGGTTTTCTTTCTTCTTTACAACTATGTGTCTCGCACTGAAGGGGTGAAAAAGAAAACGAAACCCAACTTTTTTCCGGATCAGCCGGGCGATTCTGTCCCAGCTGTACCGACATGGAGGCATTTGGTTTATTCTTTCTTGTGGGAGGCTTACACGTGGATGCGACGATACGCGCGCAAGTGGTGAGACGGTGGGAATCACTACGCGCGCCGGCTCAGCACACCTGATCAGTGATGATGCTGGTGCTGGTCTAGTAAATCTTCTACCTGCTCACTCTCTGTACGCTGACTCAAGCTTAAAAGCAAAATCATGGCTGAGTAAAGCATACGGCGATTTGAAAGAGCGAGTGGGTGACTAAGTGGGCGGTAGGACTCAAGACACAGGTTGTTTGAGGCGAGTAGCCCAAATCCGTCGTCCGACGACACCACCACCTTGGTATGCGCACACTCTCTCGTCCTGGCGTGGTTTGCAACGACGGGCGCATTGGATGATTATTTGCCCATGTTCCTATTCTCCCCAGAAAAATGACAACACCCTCGAAAAGTAGCAGTGGAGAGTCAACGAGGGCGCGAGAGTTGCCAGTCAGATCTGCGCCCATCCCGACCACTCGTCGACTTGTCTGTGTTCCCATTTGCATTCCCCAGACACTACTAAAAGGCTCTCTTGCCAAACAAGAAGCCATTCGTCATCGCGTTTGCTTTGTCCTCTTATTGGTCTGGTCTTTTATGCGCCGTCCTTGTGCGAAATGTAACAGCCGATCAAACACTGGTGAACCCGAAGCGTTGGCAGTGGCGAGTACTTCGACGTCGAGGGGTCTATGGGAGCTCCCAGAGCACAGAGCACAGACCACGGGGTCCGGCGTGATCCGTGTGGGCTTGAACATCTTACATAGCCAACCAAGCTGGACCATGGCGCACCTTAGCGGCTACCGGGCTCAACATATTGCGAAGCTTGGACTGCAGTGATGTAAGGAACGGTATCCGTTCAGGCGTTTCTTACAGTAATGTTAGATTGATCTTAGCCCTCTTCCAACCTGTTGGTTTGTGGGTTGTGGTGTTGGGGCCATTTCTGATCGAGATGGTGGTCCTCTTTTTTAGAACTGTTGTCCTTTCCATTTTGCTAGCAACCCTTGCAGCCAAGTCCAATGAGCTAGCGCTGGGCTGGTCAACGCCAACGGGTGACAACCTGTCATGGCCTGCGCTCCTCCCAGGTGCGCCCCCGGATAGTGTAAGCTTTGGGAATCTTTTGGTCGATCTGGGATCTGTACCAAGAAGGTGGCAAAGTGATGAACAGCAATAGATATCTTAGTTGGTTGGACCCTTGATCGTCGAGAGTGGCAAGATTCGTGTCACAGCCGGGTTCACCCGATCATCTCAGGATGTGTTGTCTATAGGATAGAATCGTAAACTGGAGAGGATAGCATTTCCGTCCTAGGCAGTGATGCCATCCGGGTCGATCCAACACGTATTCAAGCTTTTCTCTCACATGTGGTCTCTTGCAGCACACTCCAGTACAGTATAGATGGGCCGATTCCAACTTAGCTCCCTGGAGGCTTGAGTACGGTTGGTATTGAACTGCGGGGATGGGTTCCCTTTCCTGCTTGGAGTCATTCTCCGGGTCAGAGCCGTGCAGTTACGCGCGCCCATGTCAGGGTTGACGACAGAAGACGGCGCCTTGGGATGGCTCCCCCAACTTTCTCCCCTTTCCTATCCTGTCTGCCACATACCTTTGACCTTGCACATTTCGCTTACGGTGCCATGTGTTTGCTGGACTGGATTGAGCTAAATGGGAATTGCACTTGTCGATCAATATATGTGATCTAGCACTAATTTTGGCAAAGCAGACTCCAGGCCAAGGTGAGATGCATGCGAATGACGTCGGGCTACGTGAGATGTGCAACTTGAGAGAATGCGGGTGAAGGTATTTTGGATGATCGTCGCTCACCTGGTTGGTTTTTTGGGCGTGGGGTAAAAAGCAGAAGGTGCTATTGGTCGATGCTGCTGTCGTAGACTTCAGATTGCCGGCTTAGGTAAGAAAAGTAAGTGCACCGTAAGTTGTGGCTACCAAGGTACGTAGTATCAACATCGTGTCCTGAACACCGGTGTGTACCATAGTGCCTCAATAACACGCAAATCATATCATTGATTTGTGAACAAGTTAGAATCGAGGGAATCCTTGTGCTTGACTTGTGGTTGACGTGTGCTTGTTTGTCATCACAACTCAGGTGACATGCTTCGACCTGCTTCGTACCTACCTAGGCAGCAGCAAAGCCCTCCTCTCCACTGAAGGCAGTCGGACTACTCCTCAGCATACGTAGGATGTGGTCCAAACAAGACCGAAAAGGGGGCAAAATACGACGGGAGAAATAAGAAAAAGAAGACAAAAAAAAACAAACACGATAAACTTGGCCTCTTGATGGTAACTACATTTTTCCTGCAATGGGAACAAGGCATCCCTTGTGTTCTCGCGATTGGTCTCCAAAGCGACGTGGCGTGAGACGTAGTGATGCACAGCCGCATCTTTTAGCCCTGGTGACTGCCCCGTTGTCTGCCAACTGTTCTGCCTTGCGCCAGGCACCCGGATACACCAGTACCGAGTAGTCAAGGTAGCATGGGAAAGGGTGAATCGTGCTGCTGGCGCTTCTGCCTTGGCCAGTTTCGTCATGCCAGCCACGACGACAAGCCATGAAGTGCTGCGTCTCGCACAACCAATGCGAGAATCTCACCAATCTTTTCACTGCCCATCCATCGTCAAATTGAACAATTCTCACAAGGGATAGCCCTTCTTGGGATAGCCCTTCTTCATGCCCATCATCGGATCTGACACGGGAAAATGGAAAACGCACGATGAGCCTCACCCGGACACGTACTTAGCCGGTTTCCCCCAGATTCTTCCTCTCCCATAACGTCCCTCCGTCTGACAATCGAATCGGACGGTGGCGCAAGGCATCCATCTCGGGACAGATAAAGTCCTACAAGTGGAAACGTACTAGGAAACGTAGTCATGGCCCTTTGGTGAGTCGTGATTGCATTGGGTTGCATAGTAGGCTGAAATGGCGGAAAGACACTTCACCATCCGGTGACCTTGCGACTCATCGGGGACTCTGCCTTGGCCCCCAACGCCATGAACTATCTCAAGCGGGAATAATTGAAAATCAACTTGTATACTCCATTCGTCTCACAGCTAAAAACATGCGTACCTAATCGGAGTTTCTTCAAAAGCCTAGCTTTAGACGCCGCTTGTCGATCGATTCATTCTCAATTGTGAAACTTTTAAAAACAACGGAACTCTGCCTTACCGTTGCCCATCCATCACTGATTTATTGTCCTTCCTGTCTTGGTACCTTGCTGTCGTTCCATCGGTATAATATTGGTGCCTACTATAGTCTACCCCCAATCATGGTCAGTCGAAACCACTGAGCTTCACAATTCTAGCACTACATAAAAAGCACATCCACGACCCTGAACTTTGAAAAAACACTTAGAGGGGACCTCCATCTCACTAACACACGCACAAATCACAGAGGATCTCAATCTGGCCTACCAGCTCCAAGTCGGACAAGAGTGGCAAAGAAGATAAAGAAACGGACTCCGACACCGACATGTCTTTACCATTCCGCGATAAGGAGAAGGAGGAGAATGACAATGACAATGCCAACGGTGGCCCATCAATGCCCAGCCAACTAGCCACCCTTCACCTGGAACCCATCCCGGACAAGGACGCTTTGCTCGTCCAGGTCAAGCCCCCCACCGAGCCAGACAATAACCGTCGTCCTCATGTCCCCTGCGATATCGTGCTGGTTATCGATGTCTCCGGGAGCATGGCCGCCGCGGCTCCTGTTCCGGGAGAAGACGCCAGCGAGAACACGGGGCTCTCCGTACTTGACCTGACCAAGCATGCTGCTCGCACCATCATCGAGACCATGAACGAAAATGATCGCCTGGGAATCGTCACCTTCAGCAGCCAGGTTTCCGTTCTGCAGCCCCTCACTCCTATGAACGATGCTAACAAGGAGGCTGCCCGCAATAACATCAAGAACATGCATCCTGAGGACGTCACCAATCTCTGGCATGGAATCCGCGAGGGACTCAAGCTATTCAAGGGGGCTGAGTCGTCCTCTAGAATCCCAGCTGTTCTGATTCTTACTGACGGCAATCCAAACTACATGTGTCCCCCTGCGGGCTACGTGCCCAAGATTCGCTCCATGGGTCAACTGCCAGCCACGCTCCACACATTCGGTTTCGGCTACAACCTGAGGTCTGGACTACTCAAGTCTATTGCAGAGATTGGCGGTGGCAATTATGGCTTCATCCCTGACGCAGGCATGATCGGTACCGTCTTCGTCCACGCAGTCGCCAATCTACAGAGCACCTTTGCCACGAGAGCAGAGTTGAAGCTGCGGTATTCCAGCTCACTTCAGATTGAGGAGACTATGGGCGCATCAGTGGATCAGCAACCGCCCCATACTCTCAATAACAGTGCTGTGGAGCTAACGCTGTCTCTTGGAAACCTCCAGTTCGGCCAGTCTCGTGACATCTTCCTCCGTGTCAAGAACCTCGAGCTTCTCAAGAACGGCTCTATTGACGAGATGCCAAATGCCATTATCAAAGCGACTCTTACCTATACCAAGCCCACAGATATTGGTTCCCGTGGAAAAGCGAAACCTGTGACAAGTACCGTGGGCCGCAGTATTCTAGAACATACAGGATTGCAGGCCGATGAAATCGCCTACCATGAATCCAGATCACAGATTTGCAGCTTCATCGCCTCTCTGTTTCCCATTGGGCCTGACGGTGAACATAGGTGGAACGACTCCATGCTCACCGAGAAGAAGGAAGAGTTGGTGCAGTTGATTTCGAGTCTCCCCTCGACTCCTTTCGCTGATGACAAGAACAACTCTCTCAAGAGAGATCTTGCAGCCCCTGAGCCCGAAGGTCAAATCTCCCTGGCTGTCGAATCAGACGCTTCCTTCTCCAAATGGGGCTGCCACTTCTTGCCCTCTTTGCTTAACGCACATACCCGGCAGATCTGCAACTCTTTTAAGGACCCCGGTCCTCTCCAGTATGGCGTCGACAGCCCACTCTTCAAATCATGCCGGGATGCCCTCGACAATGCATTCGATAACCTCCCTGCCCCGGAGCCTTCTCGAAACGTAGGCCCCGCCAGGTACATGGGAGGAGGCCACGGCCAACGCGGAGGCGCTACCCACGTTGCCCCTCGAACTTACTCGTCTATCAAGATGAGCTCATACAATAATTCCAGGGGAGTGTGCTTCGCAGGTTCCACACCCATAAGCCTCGCTTCCGGCAGAAAGGTGGAGATACGCAAGCTTCGACGAGGTATGAAGGTGCGAACTCCCATCGGATCGAGGAGGGTGGCCATGATACTGCGAACCCCCGTTCAGGCCGAGGTCCTCTGTCGAGTGGGTTCCGTCCTCGTCACGCCCTGGCATCCCGTATCAACCAATGGCAAGACGTGGGCATTCCCCGCAAACGCTGCCAATGGAGCGGTTCTGTATACTGGCTCGATCTACTCGGTGCTTCTGGAGCGCGATCGCAACTCGACGGCTCATGCTATGCGTGTTGGAGACATTTGGGGCGTCACTCTCGGCCATGGCGTTGTTTCTGGAAGCGACAGCCGCGCGCACAGCTTCTTCGGAGACTACAATGCCATATTAAAGAGCTTGATGACACTGGAGAGACGAAAGAGTGGTATTGTTCTTGGTGGAGGTGTTGCGAGGGATGAGGCCAGTGGATTGGTGACAGGATTCAAGGGACCCGAGAAGGTGAATGTTTAAAGCAAAATTATGAAGCAGAATGGAATGGAAAGGAGTCGCCATGAATAATAACAGGCTTTATCCGTGTAACGAGCTGGATCTCTTTTTAGCCGCGACCTAGTTAGCACGTTCGACCTTTCGACATCAATACTTTATCAAAGATTGCCGCTTCAGATTAACATTGAGAGGATCCCCCCCGCCTTTCTTAAACCAAGTACATTCACAATCACACCATCAAATGAGATTTTTTTTAGGGTAACTTATTTTTGATTCCGGTTTTCAAAGAAAATAGTTAAGACTTTAATTGGTATCCTCCCGGCACTGACTTGGCCTCTGCTCCCAATCCTTCCTTTACATTCAAAGCCCAACACCTCTTCCCTTTCCCCGCGAATGTGCTATGCCTGTCCGGTCTTCTTCCAAATATGTAGGTTCTTTTGCTTTAAACCGATGCCAGCATGAATCAAAGTCCTGCTCGATCCCTTTCGCCAGCCGTGTCTTTGCGCCAGATACCAAGTTCCAAACTTTCCCTGTAGACCACACAAACAAAAAAAGAAAAAATTAGGCTACAATGAAGCCACCATCTTGCAATCGAGAAATAATAAGAATGCCCACTGGTCACCCTTGAAATGTACAGAACTGCCAAATATTGGGTTTGGCACTCGACTTCGTCAAATAGATTCAGCGTATTAATGGGCTGCGAGACCGGATGTCGAATGATATCGTCGCGTCATCTCCAGTGCCCGTAAACAGCCAGAAAAGGTATAAATTAAACCAAAGAAGATAAAAGAATCAAAGAGTGACGCGGTCAAATCATGCCCCCAGGCATGCCATTTCCAGGCGGCATTGGCGGTGGCACTGTAGGGTGCGGAGGGCTATTGCGAAGAGAGCGTGCTCGGGCGTTCATGCCGTTGGCCTCACTCGTTGCCTTCCGGAGACGTTGTCGATAATTGGCAGGGCCTTCGTCATCACTGATGAGTGTAGCATGACTACGACCCTCGTCCAAGCCCCCGTGGTTCATGGGCATGCGGCCTTTCATCCCAGTCTCATCCTCGCTTCTGCGTGCATAGTCGTTCCCTGGATTTGTCTTACGACGAGGGTTAATCGGAGGAAGGGGAGGCGCACCCATGTTGCCAGCCATGTTGGAAGGGACACCGGCTCGTTGACCCATAGCGCCTTGCATAGTAGGGGATAGCATCGGAGGGTCAGAAGGGTCCCTCGGTCTCATTATACGTTTCGTTGTAGCGTCCGAATCAATGGCTCCTGGATGATGAGCAAAGGAGCGTTGGCTTGACGCGCCATAAGGAGAAGGAGCACCGTTCATGGAAGGGGGTGGTGATGGTTGCACATGTTCAAAGCCCCGTGGAGGCATGCCCAGGTTCGGTGATGGTTCACCATATCGGTTGAAGCGCCCAGGGGATGCATTGTTACTAGCCTGGGGATGGGATGGCGATCGAATCATTGGGCCTTGTCGGGGCATTCCGTTTAGTCCAGGGGAGTTCATCGGAGCATAATACTCATCACGTGGGATAGAGCCATTGCGGAGACGAGGTGGTCTGCTACCTGATCTTCCGCTATTGCTATTTTCGGAGCCACTCCTCTCTCGCTCTGACGCCGCACGGGAGGCAGAGCGGGAGGAGGGGCCGTTCCATGAGTCCGCGCTCGGCGCTCGATTATATGACACTGGTGGAGGTCGTCGTTCCTGGGATGCTTGACGGGAAGGGGGGCCACGCAGACTAGGAGCCCGCTCGCGGGTTGCAGGAGCGTGAGGAGGAATCGATGACGGGGCATTGGGAGGTCCTTGATAGCGTTGCTGAACCTCCAACTCCTTCATTCTCTGAAGTTCTCGCCGAGCTTGACGGAAGGCCTTGAGACCTGTGTGAACACCATTGTCACGGTCTGCTGAGGGATGGCCACTATCAAGATCGGATACCTCTTCAGACCGCCTAGGTTCTGGATCAGTCAGGGAATCTGGTCGACCATTGTGAAAGCTAGTAGTAGAAGGAGGGCCACTAAGGCCAAGCAGCGTCTTGGATTTTGTCGAGCCCTGACTTTCACGCTCCCCTCGAGTTCTATCAACCAATGAGCCACGGCTTGACTTCGCCCTTAGGATTCCGAGGGCATTTGAACGAGGTGGGGGAGGAAGCTCGGAGACTGGTGGAGGAGTGGGAGCCGAGCTGCCACTGTCCGACTCCACATACGACGTCAGCTTCTCACGGACTCGTTGTGCACGGTCAGCGAGATTTCGAGCAAAATCATCAGATTCGTTCTGATGGCTTAGCCCTGCATTGGCATCGCGAGGGACAGTTATCTCAGAGATCGATTCCTGTATATCAACTGACGACTTGGTCATTGTCGGACTAGGAATATCGCTGTCCATTGACATGGCCACGCCTCTCTCAATGGATTCCCATGTGCTGGTCCTACTGATACCGGCGTCATAAGTCTCCATATCATCACGCTCTGGTGGAAATCGCGCAACCAATTCCACGACGTCAGGAATGGGTCCGTAGACTGAGGAAGCATTACTATCCTGTCGCAAATGAGAGCTCACCATACCATTGAGACCTGCTGATGCTGGACCCAATGTTGGCGAATCTTCGGGCGATTCACTCTTAAGATCTCCTTTATCGAACGACAAGGGAGTAGGGAGGGCGGACTTCCTGAAAGCTGGATGGTCATGATCAGCAGGTCTCTCGACAGTGACCTGTGGTGGAGGTAATCCAGAACGCGTAGGCGGGGCGTCGCTAGAGCTATCGTCCTCCTCATCGTCGAAGAACGTTGAAGTCTGACCTTCTTCTTTGAGGCTGGCCTGAATACTGAAAGAGTTCGGCTCATTTTTCTCGACAACTGGTCTGTGGCTAGATGGTGATCGGGATCGAATGGTTGGCGCTGAACCGCTTGATTCAGTTCGGACACGGCTTGTGGGAGTCTCTCGGCCGCGTTGAAGTAGAAGCTGACGTTGAATGTATGCTGACTCGTCATATTGGGCCACCTTGGCCAACACACTAGTTGGGGCAAGCTGCTTCTTCTTCTCTGTCAGAAAGGATAGAGTCTGGTGCTCGCCCGTTTCACTTATTGGGGGACTCAGAGGAGGAGTCGCACCAAACGAGGTACGCTCTTCAAAGCCGGGGAATCTACTATGAGACTCCATGGGGCTTGTTTGAAAGGAGGAGGTGGTTGGGGGGCTGAAAGATCGTAAATTCGGTGCGCTAGCTTTGTTGAGAACTGATCGAGTGCTAGGAAATCGGTCGTTAAAGGTTCCACTAGAGGGAGAGGGAGCAGTGGGTGTTAGATCTGGCGTTCGATTCGTATTTCGTTGCTTAGAGAGTGTGTCGAGTCTTGAGAGGGAAGAAGTTTGTGAATTGTGAATATCTTGATTGAGGCCCTGTTCGTACAGACGACGAGTACGAGTGACAGTTCGCTCAATCGGAGGGGTTGGGTTGGACGCTGCAGTCGCAGCCTGCCAGTCCTGAACAGACTGTGAAGGTTGAGACGAGGTGATAGACGTTGCTGCGGTGGAGTTGCGAGTCCCCGAAGGAGCGGAAGATGTAGTAGAACTTGTTTCTCGTCGTCGATTGTACTCGGACTGAGGGGGTGAGTCCGGTCGGGTGGTTTCTGCGTCTTGGGAATCACTTTGGCCCAGGTCCTCCGTCGAGTCCCTTCCCTTGTCTCTCTCAGCTTGTCGCCACCTCTGAAAAGCTGACTGGGCAACATCGTCGCCATAGAGTGTTCGTCCCGAGGTAGCACCACCAGAGCCAGTAATCTTATAGATCTTTTGCCGTCCACCGAACAGAATGTTCCCTTCAGTTGGCTTACCTCGTCCCATGATGCTCCCTGAGATAGAGGCGGCGTCATCCGACTGATAGTCGCTGTTCCGGGTAAAGGGGGCTCGAATAGATTCAACCTCTGCAATATCGTCAAGCCCACCGAACCCGAAGTCAGCAAGCCTTGACTGTCTCTTTGAAGGGAACAGCACACTATCATCGCTCGCCTTCCCAACCTTTGTGTTGGGGTCATCCTGTTCACGCAGCATCGAAAATCTCGCTGAGAGACCAGTCATCAAGAGACTTTGTCTGAAGTCATCATTTGATGGGAGAGCTGAAGTAAGGTCGACTTCCAGCTTCGGTTCTTCGTCGTGTGATTTCTTGCTTTTTCCGAACATTTTGAAGGGGCTTGAGGATTCAGACTCAATTGACGGGCGCGGAGGTGCCGCCAGGTCATCCTTCACCTTCTTTCTGCCTCGAAATCGGTTCATGATGACGATTTCGCTCCGATGGAGGGATTGCTTTTGGAGGGGGCTCTCAAATGGTGATCGGATTCTGAATAGCAAGGTGCGTTCGGTTCATTTCAGTGGTCGTGAATAGCTGATCAGCTCCAGTAACGAAATATGCCTAGGGCTGCGAAATTTGAATGTTAGCCCACATCCGAGAAAAGGGTATCCCAGTCATAACTCTATAGCGTTTCCCAAGAATTCATCCCAGTGCCGCATAAGGTGTAACTGTCAATATGTTGGAAGCCAGGCACCCTTTTACAAGGGGTTTTCCTAACTATTGTGACATGTGATGGCATCTTCGCAGCAAGTATTGTCAGATGTCGTACCTAGTTTATTGTTCGTTCGCAACCCAGAATTCAATGTGGTATCGGTATGTTCGTCAATGCTGGAGGCAGGGGGGAAGCCAAGTGGCAGTTGGGAGTCGAGAAAAGGAGTCGATACAAAACGAAACCCACAACACGCGACAAGACGACTCGTTCTTGGAGGACAAATTTGTTGAAGGAGAGGATTTCGATCCTCGTGGGTTGTGGTTGAGGAAGGTAGTGAAGGTTATGTAGCACCACGAATTGTTGGTTCGTTTGCTGCAGGCTGCTGAGAACGGGCTCCTGCAGGAACGGTGTGCAGGAGGGACGAGGAGGAGACTGGTGGCCGTAACGGGTCGGAGCGAGTGCCCAGGAGAAAGAAAAGGATGTAGTTGCGTCTGACGTAAAGCGGCGTGTCTCAGAATCGGTGGGCGAGATAAAAAATCAAACTTGATGGTTTATTTATTTATTTATTTTTCTGGCCGATGTTCAAACGGGGGCGTTCGGTAGGCTTGGCTGGCGTATCCTTGAAATGGAACGAGGGAAGGAGATTTGGAGATGGTTGATTTATGAAAGAAACAAATAAGCTCGAAGGTGCAGAGTGGGAGAGTCGGATTGACCTGGCCAGCAGTAAAGGCTTTTGTTTTGGTCAGTAGAAAGAGGAGGTGAAGAGATGGAGCAGTGTGACCCTGGAGACAGAGGGATCAGTCGTGATATGACGGGTAGGCTGGCGTCTGGTGACCAGTGATGGAGAAAGAAAGGGAAGGGAAGGATAAACGAGAAAGAAGAACGAAATGGAACCTCAGAAGAGACCCCGGTCAGTTTAACCCAATTGCCAGGTTTTCCTTTTCCTTTTTTTCTTTTCTTTTTTTCTTCCTTGGGACAGGATGAGAAATTGGCGACGATGATGAAGGGGAACGACTTCTGGGCTCCCAGCGTGTGCATAGGGGAGACGCTACTGAACGCCTACCTCCGGGCTGGCATAAAACCTTGAGGTACCTCTGCTGAAAGGGGGTGGTAGAGGCGGAAAGACAGGGGGTGCGTTCTGACAGGGGTCCAGTGCGCTAATGCCAGAGGAAGACTAGACAGGCACTAGGATTGAAAACGTTCGAAGTACGGAGTACGACCTAATCACCAAGTTCGCTGTACCTAGGTTGCTTGGACTGTTTTCTCATTACATATTCCTCCTCCTCTCCTTTCTCAGGAGAGTCACGCAGGTCAGAGGCTAGGAAGATCTCAATCACTTATTAGACTCACACACCCAGTGCCTATCTTATCTGAGGTCTCCAGGCAGGTATCTTATACCCGCAATACATGCAGAAGAGTGTGGCTCTCCACCCTTTTGTTCGCTGTATTATCTGCTTCAGATAAAGTCCTACAACAAACCACACATCAAGAGGTGGTGGGTGTGCGAGCCAGCCTTCCTTGATCCCTCCATTTGCGACGTCGAAATCAGTAGAGATTATCATCCACCATTCCTGGAAAGAGTAGCAATCATTTATCAGTCTCCCCCGTACGGGATCTTTTGAGTAGAGTTTATTCCTCCCAAGTTCAACTGACAATAGCAGAATGCTCCCTCGTAGTCAGTCAGTTAAATAACCCACCCCTTGTGCTTCATTCAAATTATAATTCTAATTCACTCATCTTTTTCTCGCTTTCCCGCCACTCGTTGCACGCACATCGTGATTTGCGGATGGGACGATGGACCGTGACGAACAAGGATTTTTTTGGGGGGTGGGCTTGTGAAAGCAGACAATAATTCAGAGGCAGACTCCAAAGCAATCAGAGTGGAATGAGATGAACGGTGCAGCTGCCGGTGCCCCAGGCCTGCACAACTGCGGGGACAGTGGGTATGCGTCGCCGAATAAGCATGAGGATCTTGGTACGACCTGGGATGGCTTTTCGCGAAAGCCCTACTTATTGTACTCTGTATAACTGCATAAGGAGTGTAAGGTAGGCAATTAGCTGCCTGTCTCTAGGTAGGTACCGAGTGAGCTTCAGGAGCGGGAAGAGACAGACGGACGGAGCGGCCCACCGAAGTTTGCTCATGGTGCAGCATATTGACTAAGGAGAGCAGCCGTGATGGCAAGTGGAAAGAGGTGCACAGACCGTTCTCATATCGATGTGAGTTACTATGTAATAGGGACCTACCCAGGTGGTGCAAACGCAAGGTTAGGTTGACAGTTCACCGCACCATCTTCATCAGCTCGCACTGGACTCCAGTGGGCTCAGGAGCTCATCTTGTGGACTGGTAAGGGACTCCAAGCTCCATTTTCAGGACACTCTCCGAGATCGCTCCATGCGGAACGGGAACGGTTCCAGTTCTTGCGCCTCCCGCAGACAAGGAGCAGATCCACTCGTAATATTGCCAGATGAAATTCAGCTCAACAGGCTTCGAATCATACATATTGCAGTAGTAAGTAATTACAACACTGATGCAGCCAGGCTCAGGCCTTGATCCACCAACCGGCTGCAGCAACTTTTTATTAGGGCAATCAAGAGCAAACTCACTAGGAAAAAAAAAAGAAAACAAGGCTACAGGGACTACACAGATACCCGAACGGCTTCTTGCTGTCCGCCCGCATCCAATGTGACTATCTCGTTCATCGCCCCAGGAGAACCCCAGAGAATGTCTCAAAAGCTACGTAGGGGGCAGCATGGAATATTATGGCGAGCTTATTGCAGTCGTTTTTAGTTTACTTGTCGTCTCACTCAAAGTCTCTCACCCTTGAATACATGGGAGCTCAAGTACGAGAGAGGAGAGTTGGCAAGTTACAACCTGTAACTCTAACCATGCACGTCTCACTCAAAGCAGAAACTCATCAATTCCAAGACAGCAAACTTGAGACACCGCCTGCATCTGACAAGAAGCTATTCGCCTGATCATTCCGTTGAACATCTTGCACTTCTTTTTCCTTTTCACCTGCTAGTCAATTGTCGACGCCCCTTGTTCTATCGCTTGATTGTGCAAATGTTGCGAGTACCAAGATGAACCCAGGTACTTCTGTATACATCAACTACAAGATACTCTCAATAATGTCTATTGTTCAGTTTCCTTTATTCTTTATTTCTCTAGCTGTGTCACAAAGACATTCGAACAACAATATGATAAAGGTATCTGAAGAATGCGCATGGGAATGTGTAAGGTGGTATTTCATTTTTCACTTTTATTTTTAGGAGAGAAAAAAATGAGTAGATATGCAGCCACGATCACCGAATCTGTTGACAACTTTCCCATAGTGGCTCTCTTGTTTTTCCAGCACCACATGAAGTGCCCCAATTCCTACCCGGTAATTTTCGCCGTGAATACCATAATGAGAAGTGGGGGTGTGAATGCGTCTGAACTTGGGAGGTTGGAGTCATTGTCGCCGTGTTTGCTTCTGCAAGGAACCGTCGTGCAGTACCTTACATTATGCACGAAGTGCTAGGGTCCTTAACTCCTGCACAAAACCTGATGATGGTTTTGGACGAGTTACAGGACGAAACCAGGCGCCCCATCAACTACTCGCGGCACACGACCGTTGGAGCAACTAGTACTGTAAGGGCAGCGCTGGTCATGTTAGGGCGCTGCCATCCGCCTTCTAAGGTGCTAGCAGTGCCACAACCATAGATGGGCGAATATTAACCATAACCACAACCACAACCCAAACAAAAAGCCCCTCCAAGGATCGCAATTGAGACAGTGTCGGGGAAAAAACAGCTACACACACACGCACGTAGGCCACCATCTCCATACATACCACCCAAACAGATTTGTGTGTTTGGAATCATTGTGCGCAGCGCATGACCAGAGCCCAGGCTGAAACCTCGGTTGACAGGCTCGCAAGCAAATCAAGGCTCATCGTTGAACATTTTCCAACGTCATTGGGGTCACACAGAGCTGACAACACTGCGCCATCATATTCGTATGTAATGAAGGTTCCGAGGCTCCTGAGTGATAGCCATTATGTCTGCTGCTCACTGCAACTTCGCGTGAAAGATCTGGCCATTCATTACAAAGTTCCTCCTTGATCATCCAATATGGTCAACCACTTGGCCCCTTTCCTGTTTTCGCCCCATTCCCGGTTTTCGCCCCTATTTTCCGGCTATCTGGCTTACTGATGATGCCCGCGCGAACAAAGCAAGGAAATTATCCCGTCCAACCACTGCTCATCTCTCGACTTCTCCGCATGACATCCAAAACCCAAGGCCGACGACGATCGCGCCAGCAGCTGCCAGTTATTCTCTGGCACTGACAATTCCCGATCTCTCTGACCACTCAGCTTCTAAAGTATACTCGCCATCGCGCATTAGTTCCAGAGTTCCGATCTCAACTAGCATCTTGCGTTGATGTTCACAGTCATATTCCTTCTCTGATTAGCTATTCGCTGCTTTTTGCTCTTCCCTACCTACACTTTATTTCACCTCCGTTACATACACATGTTGGAGATCAGCTTGGCCAGGACATCCAGAACGTACTGGGCCCGCCACACGGACAATACATCGTGCATATAAAAAAATACAAAGTGCAATGAACAATTACCTACAGCATGTAACGCCCTTTTACAGTTATGTGACTGTTCAACTGGACTTGGGAGCTAGTGCACCTTTCATTTACTTTCATTTGCTTTCGTCCCTTTTTTTTTTTTTTGTTTCTTTTTGCTTTTTCCAACGTCTCGCCCGCTATCTAAGATGCGGCGCCACAATGCTACGGCGCCCTTGTAAGAGTAGTCGATCATTGCACTTTTTGGCATGGCAATGAGAAACTCCAGCAGGCGAGATAACTGATATATAAATGAAGGAGCCTATTTTCATGATTACAGTCATCACATTACAAGGTACATCTGTACTTTGTAAAAAGCACAGCTCCGTCTGAAACCCCAGAATATCTTGGGAGCCAGCATGGCGGTTCGGTTTGCTTGAGAAGGAGAGCCAGGACCTCGGCGACTTAAGCTAGTGTGTGGAAGTATCCTTATCCTAGGACAAAACTTTTATGATATAAGGAGAATATCTGCTGTGGACAATATCGCATCTTGTTTACTCTAGGGTATAGACTATAATGTGATGCTGTTGAGGTACAAGATCGGCGCTTGTGTGGACGGACAATACTGTTCAAAACAACATCACTATCGCCACAACTCGAGTTCCCCCTTCTGCCGGAACTCCGTCCAAGACTTCATACTTGCCAACCTATCCGCTAATAACCATTAATCTCATACTACTACACACTGACGTTGTGCCTGCGCGTAAGTGTTGCTGTACACAGCTGGAAATACCCCTCCCTCCAAATGTCGAGCCAGCTATGCCTCTATTAGAAGTGCCGTGCGTTCACCAAGCCGTGGTTCGGTGTTTTAGGTGCTTCAGGGGGATGATGTGGAATTGGTGAACAGTGAGCAGTTGAGCAATGACACGATCAGCCCAAAGGCAGCCACCAGCGTCACGATGTCCTAGTCTCAAAAAACTTTGGTGTGCCCTTGCCTCACTCCCGCCCTTGTGTCCAATCCCTTGACTGGCGGATGCTCACTGACTAATAACAGTCGATGTCCAATCTGGGTCCTGGGGGCGGTTTTGAGCGGCCTCGTTTGGACCCTGTCACGGCTCGTTGACACGGCCTCCCGGAGACCAATCAGAAGCTTGTTCCTGGAGCTAATCCCCTTGTGGTGGCAAGGCCTTACTCCACTTCCACTGTGTAGCTTCGGAAGAGGGGGAGGGGATGAGAGGGGAGGAGCGGGGGGGAGGAAAAAGTCGAGCGTAGGGGACGAAAGGGGGTGTGGGTAGCAGCTGCCCCTACCCCTTGTTTTGTCTCCCAGCACTCACGGATTTCGCCTGGGGAAAGAGTAAGAGCCTTGGAAAACGGGAAGAACGAGATGAGCAGCTGCCGGATCTACCAGCATCAAATTATCGACTACTCCCTAGGTAGGCACTATGTAAATTACCTGGCCCTATACTGCTGTGTATCAACTATCAACTTACCTGCGTCATCTATCTCAGCACCCAACCTAACGGCATTTTCGTAGCAGCTTCATCTGCTATGACTGATGCTTTATTTGCGGAAAGTCAACAAACGACGTCAGTGTCTTTCCCTCTGCGGTAATCCGTCCCCCTTTGCTAAGCAAAGCCCGTCGCCGTGGCGCTGTGGGCTATTGGGGCGCTAGCCGTCGCTGGTTTGATGCCCCGAAACCTCGTTCCCCAAGACCAGAATGGGTTCCAATGTCGGTTGTTTTGAAATTTTTTTTGTTTTTGTTTTGGTTTTCTAGCCATCAGCTCCCGTCTTTTTTTTCGGTTTCATTCCCACAATGTCCACAATGCTCTCCTCTAGCCGCTGCCGTGGCTCGGGCTTCGGCTTTGGCAGTGGGATTGTTTTGGTAAATCCTTTCTGAAATCGGCTTCGTTTTTCTTAAAGGCCCCCCCTTGCCTCTCGTCCAACTCGTCGGGTCCCGTCTAACGGCTCGCCCTGCCCCGAACCGATATGATGATGAGCGCCAGCCCTTGAGAACTGCTGGCCCTTGTTGGAACACAACAATGTTGGTTGAAACCTTGCGTGAGGCTCAGTGCGTACATAGTGGCAATCGTTGCTTCCAGACGAATTCTTCGAGCCTTAATCTCCATCTTTTCCCTGTTCGACCCACGAGCCCAGAACCGAGGAATTATTGTGGCCCGAACACTGCGGTGACAGCGGTGCAATTCCCACAAAGGACATTGTTGACCAGGGCGTATGCGCACTCGCGGCATGATCCGCAAGCGGTTTGAATACGTATTGCTCAGCCTCTCATGGTTCCAGAGCGGCTATAATCCGAATTCCCAGTTGTCATGACAAATAGCCCGAGCCTCATCAAACGGTATATCTCCTTCAATGATATGTGGCTTGACCCTATAAGCTTTATGCTGAGCAGGCGCCTCACATGCAATGGCAAACACGTACACTAATGTCAAGAATTTCCTCAGTGGGTTGTCGCCTACCACCAGGAAGAGCGGATAATCCCAAGGACAAATTTACCAATCTGATGCGCATTTACATATGGGGTTACATCAAGACTGCGTCATTGATACAGCATATTTGCGCCAGCTATTATTCCAGAGGGCAACCTTCATCGCCGATGGTTATGCTTTGTCCCATGCCGTGATCTCACGCAGACTTCATAGGCATCGGGTTTAGGCTTAGACCGATTGTGTCCCAACACACTGGCTCCCACCCCTCCCCTGCAAGCGCTAATTGAAGCGTGGCAGCCAATCTCCGCCCAGGCGCAACCAGCTCATCCGTTTACAAAGTACAGATTAGTCTCGTGCAGTCTCAATGTTCAAACCAAACGGTCGGCGGGAGCTATCGAGTCGATACAGCAGAAATAGGTAAGTACAAGGGAAGCCAAGTTACATTGTAACACTTCGACGGCCTCTCTTGGTGCTTCCCTACCTACCCTACCCTTCGGCTTGTACTACAGGCTGGAGTACTCAGTACAGATCACACGCGGATAAGTATGATGGCAGGGTCAACCCAAACTAGTTCTGGACTTAGTTGTCAAGCTTTAGGTTTCGATCAGTGGGATTTTTAATCTCAACTTCCAAGTTTTTGATGCGGGGTCAACGTCAGGACACAGAAGATACAGTCTAGTCTACAGTACGTATACTCTTACGCCAGAAGTGTTTGTTGGTAAATAAACCCAATACTTCCATAGAAGCGCGTCGCGCCGCGGTGTCAATATTGGTCCTTGTTCGGGCACAGTGCCGTGGTTCGGCTTTGTGTTTTTGGGCAGTATATTCGCTTGCCTCGGGCTTATGAACAAATCGCGCAACAGACTTCTAGCATAATTGATAATTAGTAGTTACCGTACGACTATATTGAAAACCAGGACCCATGATTGGGGGACGGGCGCAGAGTAATCCTTACATCAATTGCTGGGTACTGACGCAACGTTGGGTGGATGGGCGATGGTAATCTCTTTTTCTCATCGCCAATCCCTGATCGAGTTACATCACGCAAGTTAGCAGCGATACCCTCAGTCACATTCCTCTTAGATAGGCTCTTCAGCACGTGTTTCCCACCCGTGTGATCCTCCTCCTCCCCAGCACGGGTTCGGCCGCGATCTACTTGGTTATTAAAAACTAGGAATGAAGACGACGATCAATTTAGGCGTCTAGTCACGAGACTGCTCTGATCAAAGCGTTGTCCTCCCGGGTAAGTGCAGAGGAATTATGTTGTCATTGCCTAACAAAGGAGATCCGGTGTTTACTACGTAATATCATGAGCTTCTTCTTTTATTTTAGTCGGATGCTTTCTAACTCATAATTCAGATCCCATTCAGGTCTATCATGCTCGTACTCTGTCAGGGCTTCTTGTCCATAAGTTTCATGGAAGCCAATAGATTGCGATGCAGGAAATTAACTCATTCAAGTAACGTGCTTTCTATCCCTTGATATTCGCTATGAACCAAATCGATGCTCACTGCGACGGTTGAATTGCTCTTATACGAAGTTATTTCCCTCGTAGTTGCATCCATTCCCTTGGTTGATTGTTCTTCTGATAAGCAGAGACACAAACTGATCGAGCGTCCTCGTGAGAAATCATCACTACATAGGTAGTCTAGTATGGCTCCCATGTCCTCCAAACCTTCATCCTAAACCCCCAGAGCTCAAGTTTGGTCTGACTGATAGCCATCATAGCTCGGAACAAATACCACTAGCCCCCCTCCCATGAATCAAAGTAACTGTCGTGATTTCTCTGGAGAACTCTCAGACTTGTCTCCTTCCTCCCCAAAACCCCCCTCTCAATGTTCTCCACCATCCTCCGGGCTCGTTTCACTCCAGAATCGTTTCAAGGGACTTCGTTGGCGCGGAAAAGCAGCCAGAGAGGAACTGCCTTCCACTTCTGGTGACTGACCTTGTGTATTCCCATCATCTTGAGATACACGGGATGGCAAAACAATGGAGTTGTAGGGAGTTGGACTCGCAAAGAGGCTACTCTCTACGTCGTTTACGCCACTTGGAGTAATGGAAGAGCGTCGCCGGGCGTGGGTGATGGCTGGCGGACTGAGAGAGCCGTCCCCAGCGGATATAACCCAGCTTGCCGTTGGAGATACACCAGAACCAGTTAAGTCTGGATCTTCAATTTTGACAAAGGATTCCTCCTGCTGCGGAGATGCGAGGTCATCAGCGACAAATAAGGACTCTTCAGGGCCAGCATTTTGTTCCTGGAGGACGGTCTGAGATCCAGCCTCTCCAGAGTCGTTTGTAAGGTCGATAACAGTACGGTGAGAGGCGTTGTGTCTGGAGCATTGGCCGGAAAATCGGTTGTCGACTTCAAAGTCAAAGGCAATACCCATTTGTCCTTGGCTGGCTGATGTGGTTACGCCTCGAGTCCTAGTATGCAAGATAACGCAATCTTGATTAGAATCATTGATTGTATCATCTCCGCTGTCGTCATCAGTGTCATTGTCGCTTTCCTCATCGCCGTCTTCGTCATCATCATCTCCATCGCCGACGTCAACTCCACCAGTGTTTTTTCTTTCATGATGAGCAGGATCATCGTCAGATTCTGGGTCGCTTTCAGAAGTGGTCTTGGAAGCAGTAGGCGAACCTGATGAGTCGTCGCTACCATCCTCGGAACTGTCAGAACCATCTTCAACGGTTGATTCTGACCTTTGAGGAACATTCCGTCGACGCCCACGCGTATTGTAAGGGTTGACCCTCCGAGTGGCGTCACCAACAGCAAGAATGATTTCCTCTTCAGGGACATATCCGCGGACTATTGGTGCAAGGTTCTCAAGCTTGGATTGCATGTCTTCAACTTCGGTCTTGGGTCTGCAAACCGCATTATTGACATCCATTGTAAAGGTGAAGTCTCGGATCGGCGCCCTGTTGTCTCTCCCACGGTCGTAATCTATGAACTCAATTCTCTCCATACCTCGTAGCATATGAATATAATCGAGGCCCTGGAGAGTGCGCAAGGAGCGAAACATCCTATAGTTAGGCTGTCGGATAGTCTTCTTTTTCATATAGTTGACGACGCCTTGAGTCTCATGCTTGCGTCGCATGTAAAACTTGTCTGACTCCTGGACAAAGACCACCATGCTTTTGAGCCACTTGGTTTCTCCAAGCCAAATCAAGGGAAAGGTCCGTCGCGACGTGTATCTACGTCGTTCATTTGGCTGAAAGCATAAATACTGAGATCCCCTCCAGAAGATCTCAATATCACGGATTCGCTGAAGGCGTTGCTTGATCCCCCCTGCAAAACGACCCTATTCGCCGAGCGAGGAGAAACAAAACTTATTCTGCGAGTAGAATAGGTGCGCGGCCACGTAGTTCCATTTTTTGGAGACTAGAAGAGGACCGAGCAAGTCCTGAGGCTTGGTCGCGAAGGTCAGATTGAAAGCCCCCGAACCAATATGAAAGCGGTGGAGGAGCGACACATTTCCATTTCGGTCCCGAGGTACGATACGTGGCTTAACATAGGAATCCAGGCGTGAGAGTGCGTGGATAGACTCGCCCTCAAAAACCAAGACCATGCGAAGAATGGCGACTAGGATTTCGGGAGGAACATGTTGAAAGAGACCGTCAGGGCGGTTATTATTTTCGACTTCAGATGAGCTAGCTTCGGCCTCATCCTCGGAATCGTCCTCAATTTCTATGATTTCGGCGGCTTGAGCTCGATACATCCTGAAGAGTTCTCGCCATTGTCGTGGGGTCGGTTCTATCAGTCTAATATCGGGATGTGTTTTGTCCACGGCCGGAGGCATGTCTGCGGCACTTACTGTCAGCTGTGCAGTCTGCGTAATCACTCAGTTGAGTTTGAGCCACTTACTATTCTCAAAACAGGATATTCTGACTATTTCTCCCCAGGAAGGGCCGCGTTCCTCGTCGATAAGGGTTTCCACAAGGTTATGCCATGTCTTCGGCGGGTGTTAGCGAGGTAATAAAGGAGTTTGGAACAAAGGGCGGGACTTACCGGCTGCGTCCTAACACGCGCTTTTCCTTTATATCTGTTTTCGAAAAGCTCGGCCTTCGCGCTCACTTGGCGGAAATTTCTCATCAGTCGGAGGTACTCTCGACGGAGGTCATTCTTCGCGGCTCTTTCAGCCCGAAACCGAGCCTTGAAGTAAGCTGCCTTTTCCAACAAGGACAGCCAGGGAGGCCTGCACGTAAAATAGCATTCATTGCTCCAATTAGGCTCTTCGGCATCGTCAAATGCCCAGGCCGGCCCTTCGTCACCGCCTTCATTATCAGAGGGATGGTAGCGGGACGAAATATCGGAAGCACTGTCTGAGTCTGCCGGGTCAGGGTGAGGATCCTCGTTAGGAAGATCAGGTGTCATTTCTTCGTCTGGGTCATCGTCATTGCCATGATCACTGCCATTATTTGGGGGGTCACCAGGGAAATCATCATCAAGACCAGAAAAAGGCGAACCCGAATGCGCATCGGCGTCTTGGGAGTTGTCGTGACTGGAAGTTTGGTCACTGATATCATCTGAAGGAGTCAGATCAATCTGTTCAATACTTTCATCCTCTGAATCAGCCATAGTGTTTGATTATGCTAATAGCTCTTGAGGATTGAGATATGAACAACGTCCATGACAGGGTTTGGTTTGTAAGGGATAGAGATGGAAGAGATGTTGAGGTGGGTAGTTGTGTGTTGTATGTGTGTGCGTATGTGTGTGGATGGAAAGGAGACGGGATTAAATAGTGCAAAGGCGTAAAGGCCTTAGGGAAACCCTCTTAGGAGCAGCTCTTTGCCTTGCAGGCTAAAGGGTTTGACAGCTTAGGACCAATACCATAAAGGCACTCAAGACATGCAATGAGCATATGTTTTTGAACCTGAGATAAAAATAATAAGTTGAGAAGCTCAATCTATAATGTTCAACGCTAAAGTGTCGTATTTGCCCTCAAAGTCACCTATAACTCCGTAGTACTCGTACCAGACGCTGACCTGACGATAAAGGAAAATGTATGGTGAAATGTATGTCGTGCACTGAGCCCGTTGCTTCGGGCTTTTCGCGATTCTCCTCGATATTGTAAGGTCCCATGTTTAAATCTATCCTCCCCTAAGCTCAGAGAAATGCCAAGAAACTTCAATTAATTGTTCTCGCTGCCCTGAAGTCTATTGATACCCTCCATGGAAATGTTTTCGCTCTTGTCGGTTCCTCGGTCTTGGGTGGTGAGCTCGTCAAACGGTTGTTCAAGATCCTTGCCGCTTCGACCTCGAGTGAAAACCTTCCCGGGATGACCGAAGTTCAAGAGAATAACAGAGACACACATGATGCTAAGTTATGTTAGCGATGGCTAGCGTTACGTAGATATTTAGGAGGAATGAGATGGAAATTTGATAAACGAACCATGACTCAAGACCGATAAAAAGACCTTCATCACGGAAGATGGCGCTGAAGTAGCCCTGGTTCAGCTCAACAATTCGGTACGCACATCGAATGAGTACAAAGAGAGTTGAGCCGAAAAGAAAAGCGAGGAATGTGTACATGGTGTTATCGAGACGGAATCGGGAAGCTGAGCGACGGGCTCGCCACACGTAGTCGATGAATAGGCAACTGAAGATAACCAGAGTAAAGACCTGGAAGATGAGGCCGGCGAGGGAGATGTGTTCGCCAATTTCCACGTCGTGTTTCGTCTTGCCGACGCAAGAAAGGGCGCCGCCAGCGGCCTGAAGCACGAGCGAGACAATGTCACAGGGGATAAAGAACCAGTAGAAGAATTTGGGCTTGATGCGTGAGATGCTGGCGTCGATGTGTTCGATGCTACAACAGATGAGGCGTTAGTCATGCGACCTAGCAGATCAGGGTAGAGTAGTTCTCTTGTAGAGAAGGAGATAGCAGACGTACACTTGTGAGAGCAGAACGTAAATAGCAGAGCAGAAGAACACGGGAGCAATTGTAATGCAAACTGTCCGACAATCGAGTCAACAAATCGCCCACAGGAAGCACTGGTTTAAGAGCGCAACACATACTAATCTGCATTAAGAACCCGTTGAAATCGAATGGATTATGGTGAATGATTAAGCGTCCAATGTATCCGATGATTTCCAGTATACATCCGCAAATCATGCAGGCCATGAAGCCCCATGTTCTCGTCCGCCAGCCCTGATAGATGTGCACTAACGCCGACAAGCCAAATACGCAGATGAAAACGACATTGGCGGGGATGCTGGGCTGGTATCGCAGCAAACTGGCCTCGAGGGGGCAGAGGTCCAGCGTGCAGTTGGCTTGGGGACCGAAGGTGATCAGCCCATTGGGCAACGCGGACATTCGGGACATTTTGAGGGTTGCTTGTCAAGATGAAGTTGTTTTTAGAGGCCTGCTGTGTGTTTTGATTCCTAGGAAGTTATAATTTGGAGCTCATTAAAGAAGGACTTTGTTGTGTTGGAACTTTTGTGCTCTGTGTAGTGGGCTATTAGACGCTGCTGTTGCAGAGGGAGCGGATATAGATCGACCTCACAACAAAATAATACAGGGCCAGGGGAGAGAGAAGGATGGGGAAGCCTATATACTTCCGGCCAACAGATGCTTCCAGATCTCTGGAAGTTTTCTTCGCTGGCCGGAGCCTCACTGTCTCCCCGGGTCCGCAGGTCTAAAAGTCCGTTCCCCTTGCTCCAAGCGTGCCCCATCTTGTCATTGTTACGATTATCCACACAGCTGCAAGACTACGAGCTTAAATGACATGTGGCCGTCAAGAGAGGAATAATACATGCTGCAGTTGGGGGAAGTTTAAAAAATACTAGACATCATATACGATAAGTTGAGGAGACGTAGGTGACGTTTCCTGCCGCCTACGGAATTCAAGAATGTACAGATATGCTTGACTGAGCCACCAAGGCGGGCAACTTTTTTCCTTTTTTTTTCTATTCCGCATTAAAATTTTGCTTCGAAGAGTCCTGACATCTCACTAGTGTCGGAACGGTCCCGTAACGGGCGGAGACGATCAAATTCTCCGGCGCTCCGTATGGAATCAGAAAGCCGGAGCCGTTCCGTCGAGGGTGTGGTGGTCAGGACGGCATCCTGCGGATGTCCGCGGACAGCCGGCCTCAAGAAAAAAAAAGGGTAGACTTTGTTTCTCATTGTATGGTCAGTTCATGAAGAGGTATAGCGTCCAAGCTTCCAATGCAGATGACAGTTCGGGTGAGCTCCTTATATAGACAGTTGATCTAAGAAATGAGGCATATTGTTGAAGAGCTGCTGCATATCTGACTCCTGTTTCATCATTATTAGAACGTCATCGTTATGGATTCTGCGTTTATCGAGTACGAGAAATATCATGAACAGTGTTAATTTTCCTACGTAAGAAGTATAGGGTAAGCAAAGGACCAACGTGTGTCAGCCAGTGTATGGTTCTCTCATGAGTCTTCCGAGATGCCTTGAGTCAATTGTGCATATGAGACTCAAGCTTGGTTTACTTTCCATGTTCTGTCCCTCTTACTGACATGTGAGGCAATGTGTGAATCCAAATTGCATTGTTTATAGACGCAGTCCATGATGGGGTAATCGCAAGAGGACTCGAGGAATTCATGGCATCCAGGAAGTGGCGTAAACACAACCACAACTATTGAAGCTGTGAAGTTCACAACGTCCTTGACAAGAAACTTAATGCCAAGTATTCATTTACCGCTAATTTCGGGAGGAAAGAAAACCCAGAAAGAGTCAGAATCGTACCACCATACTGCCCTTAGCTCTGCCGTATTAGGTAGGGAACGGGCTTCGGAGAGAAATTTCGATGCATCATCCGTCTTGAGATTTCCCCCATTTTTCTCTTCTTGATGCGACTAAGCGCCTGCGGGTGGTTTCAGAGAGGTAAGTCATGTGGACACAGAGAGGGCCTCATGACGGCGGGGTGGACGGGTGGGGGGATGTCATGATTGTGAAGCCTATTTTTGTGGCTTTATATAGTGTAAAGTACGTGCTGGTGTGTGCCTCACGAGATCACGAGAGCGAGTTGAAATGATTTGTGCGGGGCATGGACCGATAGCACCACGAATGGTTCTAAATTGTTGCCTATGTAAGAAGCCAATGGTATATAGTCGCAGTAAAACACAGCCACCAGCCTGCGTTCATCGTTATTGTGATGAACGACGCAGGCTCGCTTCCAAAGTTTCGGTAACTCTTACTACCTACTCAAGAGATACAAAAAGATTGCACACAAACTTTGTCCAGATTGTAAGCCCTTTACTGTGTTTTCTTACCCTCAGCGAGCCGCCTGCCCTGGGCTGTGAATCGAACGTAGGCAAAGGCACCCAATGCGCCGATCGTAATGAGAACTATGTTTCCTGGATAGGAGATTCCTTATCAGTATCTTTATTTCCACAACAAGGAGATGACAACGAAACCGATCTCTCAGCCCATAGAGAGCCGTAGATGTAGATAAAACTTACCAGTAATAAACTTGCCTACACCGCCAGCGGCTTTCACCATTCCCGAAGCTACATCGCCGACGAGGGTGAAGAGCCCGGTGACAAAGCCAACGATGGCTGAAACCAAAGACTGAACAATATCGTAGCCGGTCGCAACAAGAGCGACGATTAGCTCGTAGATGGAGTAGAAGAAGTCGTGAATAGCGTCGATGAAACCCATCTTGTAGAGATATGTGTGAACAACGTTGTAATATTCTAATACCGTAAACCGGGATTTTATAATATGATTCAGGCAGAATTTATTGAATATCCGAAAGAGGCCATTCCTTTTTATAAAGAGAAGATAGAACAATACTTGGATTCAAGCTGCACGCTTTCTAGAACCAGAGTCGTGACGTCGGTCATGCCCAGTTGTCACGCTGTGATGGTCGATAGCAAGGCGCATGTGACGTCAGAGAGACAAACGAGAGGCGAATCACACGACACCCAATTTTCCTCTTTAGGAAGGGTTACTTATTGATAGGGTTTATTGATTTAGTATTATGCGTAGATTATTTACCTATGCTCCTACTAATTTTCCGTGTGTGTCGCTTGTAGCTTGTGTTCTGTAGGTGATTCATTGAGGTCAGGCAAGTTAAAGCAATCAGAACTGCCATGGGTTGGGGGGTGGGTGATTGGCGCTGGGGCGATCCAAGTCTCTGACGTGAGCTGCTGGCCCAGAAAAGGAAAACGTTTCAACCTTGACAGCCCCAATTAGTCTGACCTGTATTACATAGTATTGGGTATTTGATGCAAAAGTGATATGTATTTATATTCTGGCGGGAAATTAACATTCCTACTGAATAAATCTACGACAATAGTTGCATACTTCCTATTCGATCCTAGAGGTGGATGGTTGCAATTATCTCTGAGGCTGTATGAAGTACACAAATTCTCACACAATATTCGCCTCCCTCATATGTCATCTGTACTACTCAAGAAGTAGTCGTTGGTGAGTAAACTGCTTTCATTTAAGCTTGGTAATCTGATAGCCGAGGTAAATACAAGGTAGACGATGGCAAAAAATATCATTTGCAGATACGAAGACAAGAAAGCCGAACCAACGAAGTGAGATTGCAGAGTCTGACCTTGGACATCAATATTTTGCCCCCCCTGCTGTAATTCGTACCATAATAGTGTATGTGGCGCTGGTGCAAGCTGGCTCGCTTATTGACCCAACGCCAATAGTCAGGTACCGTCTGTTTGGTTGTAACGTCGCCCCGTCCCGCCAGTCTTGTCACCTCTTATTACTTCGTACGGTACAAACTATTAGCTATCTTACCTTACCTACTGACCTAATTACGGGCCAACAAAAAATCGGGGATGGATGAAGTGAGGTCGGTCCACATCAAGCCTCGAAGCGGTGCCTAGTAGTCCGTTAGAACACTGTCGAATTGCCCACAGAGTAATCTGACATATACCAGCGAAGGCGTCGTACTCTATACAGAATCAGAAAACCAGTACGCGGTATGGCCCTTGAGCAGCAGATGACTCTTCCTTTCGTAAAGAATCTCCCCCCCCTTCCCTTTGCCCCTCGCCACGACTGATTGAGACGGCCAAGAACCAAGAGATGATGAACCTCGTGGTATTGTTCAAAACGGTGGTGACAGATAAGATGAGATGGTCAGGGGGCGCTCGTCCAAACGGGGCCCTAAATGGGGGCCCGAACGGGGGCCGGCAGCTGGCTTGCAGGGACTCTGGAGCTAGGGACAAGCTGGGGCACAGGCATGAATGGCCCTAGACCTGCGGCCGTGGTGGTGAAGAGGCACCAATGGCACGGAATAGCAGCAAAAGCCTGCAGGTTATCTCCACGTGATCCTTGTTTACCTGTGGGAACCGCGCTTGGGATTGGATGTGGTCAATACCGTAGTAAAAGATTGCTTTTGCGCAAAGAGAGACCCGACTTACTTTGTTGGATGTAGCGCCGGTAGAGGATGATGGGGGATCGTACGAAGCAGCCACTCACCTTAGTACCTAGCTTCGGTACCATAGTCAGGTAATCTGTACATACACAGTAGTAGTTATTTGTCCTTGTTGGCTTACCCAGCAAAAGGGGGCAGTCTTTGCAACAAAATACTAAAAAAGATATTCCCCTACAACCTTGTGCTTCTTCTTTTTGTATGGGGGTTGCCCTTTTGTCTTCCTTTGTTTTCTTCTATTTTTTCTCTCTCGCTGTTCTTCAAGACGCCATCCCGCGAGCTAGCTGGTTCGTTCCCGCCTTTGCAGTTTGGTGTTCCCGTCCACCCGCCAACACTAAGACATGCTAGTTCCCTGTGTGTGTGCATTCTAAGCTCGCTCCTGTCGCCCCTCCATCAAAATACCACCTTCCCCCCCCCTGTGATCGTGGGACTTCCCATGTTTTCTGCTTTTCCCACAGCAGACGCACCCAGTACATATCCGTCACCCAGACTTATACACCAGATTCTAGATTCTCTTCTGTTCGCAGGCCTGTTTTTGCCATTTGCTGTGAGACCATGGAGGATTCCTCCCAGAAGCGCATGAGCGCAATCCCGCGTCTCTCCAAGCTTCCTAGACCCCCCTCTGGCATTCCCAAGCCAGCACCGACCGCAACGCTCCCCGTCCCTCGACCGACCTCGACGTCCACAGTTCGTCCGAAACCATCCCGTGAGAGTCTGGGCGGCGAGCTTCGGAATCCGCGATTGCGTCCTTCACTATCAAACAACCAGCTGCGCAGTAGCATTGGCGGCCCCGGTGACTTGCGAAACCCCAGGCTTAGACCCGCGATATCACGAGAGCACCTCAATCCGGCTTCAAGACGCACTTCTCTTGCCGCTCGACCTCCACCACACTCAATTTCACCTCGACCTAGCTTGGGCCGTCCTCCCTCCACCCCAGAAAAAGACCATGACATCGATGAGCAGTCAACAACGCCACCATTTGACCCTCCTGGCGGCGCTCTTGCCCAGGAAGCTGATGGCCATATTTTTCGACGGCAATTGACGCTTACACGAAGACCATCTGAGGTCTTTGTTGCATCCCCCTTTCAGAGTCCAGGACAAGTTCGGATCCCTGATAATGCAGACCAACTTGACCTACCTGTCATGCCGTCCGCCGACGACGACAGCGACCTCCTGCCATCTTTCGATGCCTTCAAATCCCGCTCAAGCAAGCCGAGACCCTCGCTTAGTGAACGAACCATTGAAACATTAGCTCAAATCCCGTCATCCCCAGCATTGGGTAAGAAATCTTCACTGTTCTTCGATCATGGTCGACCAAGCTCTCGTACGGACGGTAGGCCAAGGTCGAGAGCTGATAGTACCGGTTCGCGACCCGGCTCCAGCTACACATCAGATGGCTCGGTGAGATTACCATCGAGATCTGGGAGCCGACCAGGATCCAGCTCTGGCCAGCAAGATGCAGGCATTTCCAATTTCAGAGCGTCTATAAACTCTTACAAGAACCCCCTGGCCACTATTCAGGGAACCCCTCAACGGAGGGTTTCTGGAATACAAGCCAACAAAATGCCTAAAGCTCTTGCTCCTGGCTCTCGCACCAGTTTTGCATCCTCATCGAAGCTGCCATCCCGTTCTGATGGTAGGAGCCCTAGTCCCGTAAAGCAGACCATGAGCCCCCAAAAGGTTCGACCCAAGACGGTAGCTGCTCGACCCGTCAAGCCAAAGGGGTCAGTTAACGGCCTGTTCAAGAAACCATCTCTGCCTGCCATCGACCGGTCTGCAGCTCACAATAACGAGGCAAGCAGTGGGAAGTCCTGGGACGGCAGTATCCCACCCCCTACTCTCTCAACGCCAAGTAAGCCAGGAGCTCGAGCTACTCTCTCTGCTTCCGGCGAATCCTCAACACCTGATTCTAGCCGGAAGTCATCTGCTGCACTACGTGACCAAATTGCCAAAGCTAAGGCTGCGAGACGAGCTGAAATTCAGCGAGCTTCTGCTCCCCAGCCCCAAGAGGAACAAGAAACCCCAATCATTCCTGTGGATGATGGCTTTGATTTTGGCATGAACTATGTCGATCCATTCAACCAAAGCAAAGGGGAGAGTCCTAAGAAGAAGGTACTTCAGCAGCGTGTAAACGCTGCTAGAACCTCAGGCCGCTTGAACATCGCAGCTCTCAATCTCAAGGAAATCCCCGTGGAGGTAATGAAGATGTACGACCTCGAGAATATTGGAGCACATGACGGAAGCTGGGCTGAAAGTGTGGATCTCACCCGGTTCATTGCTGCCGACAATGAATTTGAAGAGCTGGACGAGTTTATTTTCCCGGACACCAACCCCTCCTCGTTTAATGACGATCAAGCGAATCAGGGCAATATCTTTGGTGGCCTCGAGACTCTGGATTTGCATGGTAATCTTCTTACTGGGGTGCCGCTCGGTCTTCGGCGGTTGAACTATCTGACATCATTGAATCTGGTGAGTTAACACTAGCTAATGGTTTACTGGGTGATCTATAAGTTTTATCTGACATATTCGCAGTCAAATAACCGCCTTACCAACAACAGCCTAGATACAATTGCGCAAGTCGGCTCACTTCGAGATCTCAAGCTTGCAAACAATCTCTTTTTTGGACCTCTCAATTCCAATCTTTCCAACATCACTGAACTGGAAATCCTCGATGTGCACGGAAATAATATCTCCGCCCTCCCCCGAGATATCGAGAACATGACGCACCTCCGTATTCTCAACCTGAGCGAAAACAGCTTTGAGTCATTGCCCTTTGATACTTTGGCTACATTGCCGTTGACGGAGCTAAATCTGAGAAAGAACAAGCTCAAGGGAACGCTCATCGAAGAACCTATCGCGACCCTACCCCAACTACAAACTCTGGACGTATCGTCAAACCAACTAACCCGACTGGTTCCGTTGGGTTCGGGCATCGAACTCCCTAATCTTCATTCCCTCTCGCTTTCAATGAACCGCCTACAGGGACTGCCTGACATGACATCATGGGCGAGTCTCCTTACGCTCACAGTCGATGAGAACAGTATTTCTAGTATCCCCAACAGTTTTACCAGTCTTGAGAAGCTTCGACATGCCGATTTCTCCAGCAATGACATTCGCGTTGTTCCACCAGAGATTTCTAGGATGGAGAGTCTTTCCATGATCCGGTTAAGCGGCAACCCTCTTCGCGACAAGAAGTTCCTATCGATTACGACAGACGACCTCAAGGGGATCTTGGCGGGCAGACTGGAGCCACCACCACCATACCAGGAGCCTGCCGGATCTGTTGGAATCCTGGATATCCTGGGAGATGCAAAGGTGCCGGAGGTAAGTAATAGGCGGGCTCTGTCCTCGGCTCTTCCGGCCGAGGGTTTGCCGCATGAGGAAGATGATAGTCGATCAGATGATGACTTTACGACTCCCCCACAGAGTCCCTCACGATCCCGCTCGCATACCGTGTCAAGTCGTCGATCACGATCTCACACCGGCTCCAACCAGAGCTGGCCGGTCAAGCCTGGTGGTGTACTTGACAGATCCCGAACCGAGTCGTCCTCCTTGCACCCTGTGGTGTGCTCGGAAGTCGCCGCCGAACATAAAATTCGAGACGTATTCTTGCAACACAACCTATTTGCCATTTTCCCCAACTCACTCGGTTTCTTTGCGGCAACTCTTACCACCTTATCATTATCACATAACCAGCTTGTTGGAGAGACTTATTTGACCGAGGAGCTAGAGCTGCCTGCACTAAAGGAGCTCAATCTCTCTTCTAATCATATTACTGGCCTAAGCCCTTTGACAAAGTTCCTGAAAGCAATGAAGCTGGAGAAGATGGATATCTCAATTAACCGGCTAAACGCTCTCCCAACCAATCTCAAGGAATCATTCCCGAGCCTCAACGTCCTCTTGGTGGCCAACAACCACATTGTTGACCTTGAGCCGGAAATGATCAAGGGGCTCAAAATAGTAGACGCCAGCAGCAACGATATTGCCCATCTCAACCCTCGGATAGGATTACTGGGTGGCCCAGGTGGCCTTGAGAGATTGGATGTGACAGGTAATCGATTTAGAATCCCTCGATGGAATGTGTTGGAGCGTGGTACAGAAGCCACGCTTCGGTGGCTTCGCGGACGTGTGCCTGTAGCGGAAATGGCGGCTTGGAAGGGGGACGATGAAGAGCCCGAGATGGATTAGATGTGTGAAAAAGCAGGCGTTGCATTGGCTTGGGAAAATCATGTTGCATCGAAAAAGTATGAGACAAGGCACTTTGATGACATGCTTTGGCGTGATATCTGATTCATTTGGTACATGTTTAGACCTTAGAGGAACCCACATAGTACTTATTATAATCTGTGCGGCCTAGCTCGTACAATATGTTAATTAACTACATATCTACATATCGTAGATGGGATGAATATGGTTCCCTTCGAAGGAAATTGTCTGATGCTGCTGTTGTTGATAGGTTGAGACTCGGGTGACGAGGACCAGCTCCTACCTTGGGAACCATCTTGCATTCTGTTGCTGCAACAGGAAAGTGCCTTGTTTCGGATAATTAGCAGCAGCAATGCAAGCATGATGACGTCTGTCAAGGTTCAAGTGAAGTCTACCCAGCATCTGATCTTTTCGGGCTTGACCACTCTTCGTCAAGCAGTCTGAAACGATGTCGTAGCAACATCAACACAGCAGTTTCTACGCATTCCTTTTACTCAGCTGCAACACAGTGCAACCAACCAGCCGCAAATCCAGTGCACAAAGACGTCATATTACCTCAGAGGACGGTTTCTGTCAGAAAGCCCCCAACCAACATGCCTATTCGCCCGCCTCGTCGAATGCTACCCCTCTCAACCAGCCGATGGATCCCAGAACAAGGACCGTACGTTGTGAAACGCGGTTCTACCAACTACCAAAGCCCCGCACCCGACCATCTCACTATTATCAGAGTGCTCATTCTTGTGACTGTGTTTGGGTGGATATTTTTCGGCGTTATGAGTATTATGTGCATCAACGGGCGTGGGCAAGCAGGTCGGTGGATACCAGAGTGGTCTCTGGATTCGAAGGGATCAAGATGGCACAAAATAGGCATTGTGACATGGTGGCTGGCCGTTATCATTCTGTGGCCGGTGATTTTACCTGTGCTTGTCATAAAAAATGGAATCAAGGAGATGGTGAGGCATTTCAAGGGAAGACAGAGTGAAGAGGGAAAGCCTGACGAGGAAAAGACTTGAGGGAAGCCTACAGGACGTAGTGTGAGGGAGGAGCTGAGCACACGGTGAAATACGATGGCGGACTTGAGATACGAGAGGGATTATCCACATGCAATATTCTGGGCATCAATGAAGGAGGCAGAGGAGTACCATACGAAGACACCAGCGGTGATGCTCTGCATGATTGTATGAGCATAGGGTGAAAGAGTCTAGACTGAGCTAATGTGGCTTGATCGACAGACACTATTCGTAAATTTGCCTACCCACTCTAGCACAAGTCATGATATTTGTCAAGTAGTTAGTTATGCTGTCACGAAGCAAAGAGAAGGTTTTATGTCTGCAATCCATCTACCTCGGAAACCCAGGAGAGTGTGAAGGCATTGAAGTTACTTTTACGAATCTCGCCACTTGAGCACCGCCTTATTGCGTATCTCATTATACTTATAAACAAGACAATGCCTGAAACAACAAGGATAAAGACAACAATAAACAAGCCATGAACCACTCGCCCATAACATCGGGACGCGTCACGTGTCAGGTTTGTTATGGGCCTAGACGATCCGGTTAGACATGCTACCATCATCGTTTCCGTTCACAGGTTGAAGGACCTGTCTGATTGGAGGTTTATTTCACCGAGCGTGTCAGGACGAAAGCAGGATGACTGTGACCGTGCCGCTTCCCCACTTGGGATAATGTATGATTTACGTGATCCGTACAGATTTACATCTGTGCGTACATCTGCACAGCTAAGGTATCTAAACTACTGTGTGTGTGTGTACGGATTATTGGAGTATGGAGTACCGTTTATATGGAGCACTTAGTACTTCGTACCGATAGGTCGATTGACTTTGGCGCGACCCGCGACACCAGCCCAGTTCGCCAGCCTCCTCAATGCTGATTGGCCACATCGCTTCAGCCTGGCGTTGACCTGGACACGGCAGGTGGCAGGTACGCAAACGGAAAAACTCGCATTCCCTGGGCCGCTGGGAAGGTCGCAGCGCGCTCCATCTCTCCTCTCTGGTTGAGATGAAGTGAATGGTCATTGAGCACGCACATATAATCGACCTGGAGGCCGCAACATTGCGCGACGATTTGTCGTCACATTTTCACGCTTCTTGGATTGATTCTTACGTCTACAACGCGCGCCGCCCTCACGCCCTCGTGTTTATTTTTGTTTGTGTTGCTTTTGTGTCGCACATGTCTGCTGCCCCGTGCTAAAGCACGCGTGCGTGTGGTAGGCCTGACCAATTCCGCCCAGCCACGACGACGTCAGGGATCCATTTGCACGCGACTTTGGGGCGGCTTTCAACTTTTCCCCTAAACACGACCAGACGAGGCAGGGCAAACAAACAAGGGCCATTGTTTCCTGGACGCATCGAACAAAAAGCTACATCCTGGTCTAATCCCCTCGGTTCCCTTCTCTCCGTGCTGGTGTCGTCGGCCGTGGTGCTCAACCGTCGAACTTGGACCTTGGTTCACGGTGCAAATTAGCCACCCTCTTCTCAATCCGGCCGCTTCGCTCACCACCTATTCATTATGGCTTCTGATACGGAGGCTTCTGCGGCTCATCTGCAGCAGCAGCAGCAGCAGCGGGTTGACACCGCTGTGAGCCTCACCCATGCTGTCAGCCCCATCCACCTGCCATGCACTCCTCAAGACCTGGGCTCGCAGGACCTGTCCCAGGTTACGTTGCCATCCACCGAGATCCCGCAGTCACCCATCGACCCCAATGAATCTTTCAAGACTGAGACCAACGATGACAGACCAGCCATCACTGTCATCCCTTCCTCTCTTACCCCTCCTCCTTCAAGCCAGGTTAACGCCCACAACATGAACGGTCGCACGAAGCGTGCGTTTTCGAGCTCTCAGCAATCAACCCTGTTCTCCCCACCCGCCACAATCCTTACTACTCTCCGAGAACGTCGCCTTTCTTCTGACTTCATCCCTCCCGCCCCTCAACAGCTTCTGGACGCTTCAACCGATGAACTTCGTGCCATGCTCCAGAACTGTATCGCCGACAACCACAAGCTGAAGATGGAAACAGCCCATCATAAGTTACAGTATAACCTACTAAGCATCCAAGCAGATGAGGACCAGAAGCGGGCTGCAGTGGAGCATGATATGATTCGTCGTGAAGTGGATGCACTACGAACTGCTGAGCAGTCTCGCCAGGCAAAGAGGGAGCTGAGTGATTCATCTGAATCGAATCAAGCGAAGTATCTTCAGATGAAGATGTGCTATGAAGAAGCGCTCAAGGAAATGGATGGACTCCGACACCGGATCAAGGCAGCTAAAAAGGTGATCCAACAGAAGGCAGATGAGACTGTTGGCCTGGCTGAGCAAAGAGACGTTCTCTTGAACCGAATCCGTGAGAACAGGGAACACCTCCAGAGCATGTGCAGCCCCGGTGGCATTTTTCATAGCGCCCTGTCACCCAAGCCTCAACGCCAGGTCATCTCAACGCCTCAACAATACCGCTCGACGCCTCGCCAAACTCCCCGGTCGGCAGCATATGAACCCAGAGAGGGAGAGCACGGTCTATCTGCTCTCCTTCAGGCTATGAGCCAGGACAATACTAGTGCGCCATCAACACCTATTGCTTCACATAGACCTGCACCAAGACAGCTTGGAAGGCACCACCGCAATGCTCAATCAATGTCTTCGCTGCCAGTGACACCCATGAATCGTCCTCGCGGGGAGCTCGGCGGCCTTCTGCCATCTGTGGATTTGGTACCACAATCAGAGCCGCAGCGATCATTTCAACGGCAGTATATTCCAGCCACCCCAGCTTCGAAAGGAGACCGCCGACGACAGAGTAGAGAAAGCACAATATCAGTAGAGGACACGGAGGAGTTGGCCCGGCAGGCCCTGGAATCAGTAGCGGCTGCCTCGTTAGCACACACTGGACGACGCACAAACGATGACGATGATGAAGAGGTATTCGACAGCCAAGCCAGTCAGGCAGCCACAGAATTGCTGCGGCGGGATCCGCGGCAAAGCTTCGACGTGGCTAGTTCAGCAGGGTCTCGCCGCGAGACACGGTCCCCTGTGGAAGAGTCCGGCCGGGTACATGCCAAGTTGATATCTAGCTTTAATGGAGATGGCGACAAACGCAAGTTCAGTGGAAGCCGCGAAACAGGTGACGAGGTCAGGCGGGACCAGGGGAGTCCCGCGAAGAAAATGCGAGTTGGAGGAGGCACATTGATTGGAGACCGAAGGAAGAGCGTTGGGCTTGGGATTCAATACAGCCAGTAAGTTGGCGAAGATGAGTATTGGAATATTGGCATTGTGCCAAGGCCAGCTGATGAGTGCTGGCCTACTTTTAACGCACCGCCAGCAAAAAAAGAAACAAGAGGGCGGTTCGGGATGGACGCCCATTTAGTTCAAAGCGGACAGGAATAAAGACAAAATCAATATTTAGATGGGAAGCCGGGCAAGACTGCGCCGGCGCCCTGCACAAGCTGGGATACCACAATAGAACTGTCAAAGAAACCAAATTGAATAAATTTCTAGACACATTTGATCTTTGCTCCGTCCAATGTGTGATAGGTACTGGAATTGGGGAGTTCTCTGGACGTCTGCACCGCCTCATTTTGTCAGGTCCTGGTCAAAACGCTACAGCCACACGTGCGTTCGTTCCGAAGGGCGCTAGCCACACTTGCTAAAAGCCGAGATCTGGAGCCGAGTGGGAAGTCGGGTGGGGGCATCCACGGTCGGCATCGGGAACGGGGAAGGAGCAACGAGGCGGATAAGGCCGGGGAAAGACGCTCTGGTGGATGATCGATTACCCGGCAGTATAACTACTTCCACTTCTCCTCCCTAATACCAAGGCGGCAAGAGTTAATCTCTGCTTATTCATGATTACAGTGTTTTTGGTCATTTAATAATTCCTTTTTCTTCTTCTCCATCCCTGTACCCTTGCTGTCAAGCCTGGTGCTGTTGTAGGAAGTCTGAACTATCCAAAACCCGATTCCCGAATAAAGGCCCGGGAATCCCTGCACCTGTTTCTTACCACTACCATCATCACTTTCCAAACGACACCATGGCACCTCTGTTCCCTAGGGGCCTTTCTGCGGTCCTAGCGAAAGCTCCCACGGATACAGTCATTCTCTCCTCCCTTCGAACCCCAATCTGTCGTTCTTACAAGGGAAATCTCAAAGATGCTTACCCCGAGGAACTCCTCGCCACTGTGCTTCGTGCTACTCTAGATGCCCATCCTAACCTCGACCCAGCTGTTGTCGAGGATGTAGCTGTCGGTGTCGTCCTTTCCGAGCTTGGTGGCTCAAAGGCTGCTCGCATGGCGATGAACCATGTTGGCTATCCCAACAGCACCTCGCTCTACACCGTCAACCGGGCTTGCTCGTCCTCTCTCCAGGCCATAGCTGCCATTTCCAACCAGATTCAGGTCGGCGCTATTGATGCCGGCATCGGAGGGGGAATGGAGAGCATGACACGCAACTACGGCTCTCGTGCTATTCCGGTAGACGTGTGGCCTGAACTCAAGAATTCCCCCAATCATCATGCGCGTGATTGCATTATGCCCATGGGCCTGACTTCGGAAAATGTTGCTGAGAGGTATGGAGTCTCTCGTGCGGATCAGGATGCTTTGGCTGCCGAGTCGCATAAGAGGGCCTCTCACGCTCGATCAGAGGGCTATTTTGACGCGGAGGTGGTGCCAGTGACCACACGCTTCCAGGAAGTTGACAAGCAAGGAAACGCTGTTGGTGATTTGCAAGCAATCACCGTGACGGCGGATGATGGCATCCGTGACGGCGTTACTGTCGAGAAACTCGCGAAGCTCAAGCCTGCCTTTAAGCCTGAGGGCGCTTCAACCGCCGGTAACTCAAGTCAGGTTTCTGATGGCGCCGCGGCAGCGCTGCTTATGCGACGAAGCACCGCTACTGCCCTAGGGCTCGGCGACAGGATTATGGGCAAGTTTGTCTCCGCCGTGACGGTCGGCTGTGCCCCTGATGAGATGGGCATCGGCCCTGCGCTCGCCATCCCCAAGCTTCTGAACCAGCATGGGTTAACCAATGCAGACGTGGGCCGGTGGGAAATCAACGAGGCGTTTGCAAGCCAAGCTCTCTACTGCATTCGCAAGCTGGGTCTCGAGGACGCACTAGCCCAAGGCCGAGTCAACCCTGACGGCGGTGCAATTGCACTGGGCCACCCCTTGGGTGCGACGGGTGCCCGTATGACGACCACGCTGATGCACGGCCTGAAGAGAGATGGTGAAGAGGTTGGCGTTGTGAGTATGTGTATTGGCACCGGCATGGGCATGGCTGGACTTTTTGTCCGAGAATAAGGAGAGAGTTGATACCAAGTTGGGTATCAGAAAATGAAACAAGTGATAGAATCTACATAAAGGGCGACGGAGGGCAAGCTGATTCGCTTTGGGCTATTCCTGACTGGCTTTACGATACATCCAGTTTGCCTATCCTTGGGTTTTCAGAGCAATACCTAACTTTGCCACGTCGACAATGATGATGATTATAGGTTTATAGAGTTTATTTAATTTGAAAGCATACAGAACAGTCAAGGCCAATAAAACAGAGTTTAAAATTCACATATTTGGTAGTGTATTTACCTTTGAATGCTTTACTTCGATGGCTTAGACCACGTAGAACTGCTCCAGCCGAGAAGGCTTTAGACCTGAATAAATTTCGAGCACAACACACTGAGCAAGATGGCATTTGAAGAAGTGAACACTGGCCATTTTCGCCAAATTTTCTTCCTATGTTTGTTGATATTCGCTAAGCCTGGAGTTGAATGCTGTCTAGACCCCCGTAAACGAGAAAAAATAATATACATCCATCAACACCCAATTTACTGATTCTATCCTACAGTCCACCATGAAGCCTCCTTCGTCAATTATTTTGAGTAAAAGACTCGTTGGTAATTACTCCTCTTTTCACGAATTCTTCACAGCAAATGAAACCCGTGTGAGGATTTCGCTCAGTGTTCTCAACTCATCCTCCGAATTTGACACCGTCCTCCAGGCGACATACCCGTCTGGTCGCACGAGAATCGCTCCTGTCTCACCGACGCCAAAGCTACGTCCTACATCTCCGCCGTCTGATTCCTCAACATCGGCGCCTGGGCCGACTTGTACAAAGGTGACACTTACACCTGTTGCTTCGCTCGCCTCCGAGGCGGAGCTCTTCCATGACCCGCTCTTGGAGACGAGGACCCAGTTGTGGCCAAACAAGTCCAGGCTGGAGATGGGTTTGCCGTCCTTCTGCAGTGGAACATGCGGTGCTCGAGTTCCGGGCTGACCATTCCACTCATCTGGTCGCTTTGCAGCAGCAACTGGCCGCTCCTCGCCCACCTCCGTGCCGGAGATGATGCCCGCCGACGAGGCGTATATCTGTCCTAGCTCCATGGCCACATCGTCTAGAACTGGAGTATTCTTGCCCGGCCATTCACGCTCGGATACGTGGCGCTTGTAGTCATCCCGCACGAAGATCTGGTCGTGCCGAACCGTTGCCACGGAGCGCCTCTCAGTGTCGTAGGTGTCGAGGAGCGCGGGCCGGGAGGTATTGTTGATAACGGAGGCAAGCTTCCATGCGAGGTTGTGGGCATCCGCGATGCCAGTGTTGGCACCGTATCCTCCACGGTTTGGGGGCAGAGCATGTGCAGCGTCCCCGGCAAGGAACACACGGCTCACGGAGAATTGTTCGGCGACGAGGCCGCTGAGCTGCCACTCGCCCGAGGTGATGAGCTCAATCTCCCCGCTGGGAATGTCTTTACCAACGGCCTTGCGAATCATCTCTAGCTGAGTCTCAGCGTCCATCTCCTCCCTGGTAACTTCGACCTTGCCTGGAGGGCTCCACATCAATGCCCATCGACCATCTCCATAAGTAGTCATGAAGCCCTCAAAGCCGTCTTCGCGGCCTTCTATCTGGAACTGACCGAAGCCGGTATCGAGATACTTGTCCAGCTGGGGGCAGAGGAAGAGGATACTGCGCAGGATCTTCAAGTGTCCAACGCCAGTGCGCTTGATGCCCAGTGCCTCCCGGACAGAACTGTGGGCGCCGTCACAGGCAACGAGGTACTCGCCCTCGATGACAGTTTCGACACCATTAGCATCAATTGCCGTTACCGAAATGCCCTTGTCGTCTTGTGACCAGTTGACCACCTTGTGGCCAAGTCTCAAATCCGCGCCCCTTTCCCGTGCAGTCTCCCGCAGAACAGGTTCAATTTTGTCCTGAGCGACGGCAATAGCAGTAACAGGCGAGAAGTTCTCAGCCAGGTGGTTTCTAGGAGGACCACCACGGGCCTGTTTACCAGGGCTTCCTCGTGTTGCGCTGTTGGGAGGCGCCTTGGGGGTCCAGTGCTGCTCGTCTTGCCACTTGCCGGCAAGACTCTGGACGCTGACACGGCGAGGAGGACCGCCTGTCCACTGCGCAACAGGGAGCTTCGACTGAATGCCAACGGAGCGGTATAACTCAATAGTACGAGTGGTGTAGCCAAGAGCTCGGGGATGAAGAGAACTGCCGGGATGGCGCTCGAGGAGGATGACAGGTACCTTCCAAGAGGCGAGGAAGAGGGCGGTAGAGAGGCCGACGAGGCTACCTCCGATGACGACAACTGAGGTTTTTGTTGATTTGTTCATAGTCGGCATGTATACAGAAATATAAGGAGGGAAAAGTTAATGGAAGAAACATAGACAATTAGGGAGATCCTCAAGAGGATGTCGGTTGATTTGAGTTTTGTAAGAGGATATGACTTGACCAACATTTTTGAGAACTACATGGTCTTTATATCTGAAGATTTCCAAAAGGACTAATTACCCATGCTCAATGCAATACGCGCTCCGGACCCGGGGACCGGTGCCTATTCCTTACCATGTACAAAGCTATGGCCCTCCGGGCCGCTAGGACATGACGACCGCCGAAGGACCGGCCGTTCGGACAATAGAAAGGAAAAGTGGGCCACGACTCGGTCCCGAAGCCTCAACTAGCAGAACCAAAAGAGGAAACGGAGATGAAAACGAAACCCACGAGCATAATACTAATTCTTTAAGCACACTTTTTAAGAGACTATATGTGGCTATTGTATACACTTGGAATTTTGGGTGCCTGTACATTTAATAGTACCAAAAGTTTCCTTCATTTTGGCCTTCCATCTTGATTTTGAGGCTCAGGTACATGCGTCGGGAGCAGTTGAACAACGACGAGTATCACGCACATCAGGGAGTTGAAGGCAGACTTGTTAATTTAAGCAAATACCTACCTAGGTATTTCGATCATTACATAAAAAGGAGATGGTGAACGCCTGGTTTGACGACGTATACCAAAGCTTTGACTAACGAGCAGGCATCATTCTGATATAATGGGGCTAGGCAAGTGAAAATGTGGGTAAAAATAAATCTGTAGTATTCGTCATGTCGTCGTCGTTACTGATATTTGCCGATCCCATACTATAGTATATCATCTGATATCTGAGGGCTATGAATCTTGAGTAGATAGAATAAAATATAGCCTCTCACCAATTTCCCAACATGAGAAAAGGAAAAGAAAGTCACAAAACCCAGATCCCAAATACATATTCTAGCCTCCCATGCCATTTTTGTCCCGTTATTTCGCATATTTACCCATCCATAACCTCATCACTCCGTTGATTCAAATTCGTGGGTTCATTTAGGTTTACTCATATCTCAATACATCTTCAACGTCGTCACATCATTTCATATCCCGGCTATAGAAAATAGCCTATTACGCTCATGTCAAGGTCTTGAGCATGGCTCGGACAAGGGCGGGAGGAGGTCCTGCACATCAGGTCAGCCCGTTGCTCACCAAGAACATGAACCGGTGGAACACACAGAGGCGCGCCTTATCGGTACTTCGGTACGCTGATGGACATCCTACCTTTCTTGTCCTTCTCAATCCGCGGTGGTTTGTGATGTTCAACAACCTTCTCCAGTCGGTCCTCGTAGATGACGACCTGGCCATCGGGAAGGGTCTCCGTCTGGATGAGCTCTCGGCCGGAACCACTGCCCTTGGGGCGATGTGCGAGCTCCCGCTCTAGAGCGCGAATCTCGGCGCGGATCTCGTGGCCGCTACGAGAACGAGAGCGGGACTTGGCCCTGATGATGATGGGGCCGACTGACTTGCGGCGACGGCGACCAGAGTGGTGCGAATGAGAGTGAGAATGAGCATGAGAGTGAGATTGGGAGCTGGAATCCCAGCTCGATGAGCTGCTTGATCCGTCAGGCGAGGCGTCACGGATAAACGTCTCATCAACGACCTGATATGGCGCAGGATTCATGAGAACTGGCCCTAATGGTGGCTGGGGAGCAGGCATTGGCAGATGTCGTAGCGGAGGGGGCATTGGCTTAGGCTCAGCAGGGACTCTGTAAAGAGGAGGAGGTACAAAAGGAGGAGCTTGATCCGGCTTGTCGTTCCTCATGTCGGGGGGAGGAATCGGTCTGGTTTCGACTGGAGGGGCCTGGACCGGAGGCTTTGGTGGTTTGCTTTGCTCTGGCGGAGGAAGGGCTGCTGGTTTTCTGGAAGCTTGAATTTCGGCCTCGACTATGGCACGTAGTGTAAGTTATTGAATAGAGATGCACGAGTGGTAGAATATTTGTTCGCCTTACCTTTCTTGTAATCCTCGCTCACCTTGAGGAGCTCGTCGATGTTTTCTTGACCAAGAGCCTTTTGCACGATGATGATGGAGCCCTTGAGTTTCATTTTAGAATTTTGAGTTTCTTCAGATTTGGCTGTCATATACAACTTACCTCCTCGAAGAATGGGTAACCGAGGTCAATGAGCGCTCTCTTGGAAACCAGTTTGGCAGGGATGCGAGTTTTGCCCTTCTTGGGATATTCGCTTCGCACAGTGGTGCCTCCGCTGCTGCTAGACGACCGGCTGGAAGTGGACGAGGTGACGGAACTGCTCCGGTGCGATCGGGTTCGGGTGGAGAACGAGTCCCGGCTACGGGAGCGGCTGCGGGAACGGCTGCGGGAGCGGCGGCGCCGTTTGGCACGGATATACTCTAGCTCGCGAATGCGATCAGGGTACGGCCTGAAGTCGTCGTCGCCGTAGTGGTCAGGCTCGGCGACTTTGATGTCATCGTAGTAGCTGTGGTCGGGAAAGCGTCGAGGTGGAGGAAGCGCACGAGTTTTGGGAAGAGGAATGGGAGTATAGGCGGGAGCGCGATAGTCTTCTCGACGAGCTGGGGGTCCGTACTCTTCCCGCTGCTCAAAGATGCGGGGAGGGCGGTCGAAGGTGTCGAGAGAGGACTGGCGACGGAGGAAGCCAGGCCGACGAGGTGCGAGACCAGGGTCTCGTTCTCGTTCCCTCTCTAGGACAGCTTCCACAGTCTCTCGCCGCGCGGGGCGAGGTTCATCACCATACCAACGACGGTCGCGGACCATGTCATCATCATCAAACGAGCGATTGAAACGGCGCTCATCGACGGAGTGGTCACGGCCACCTCGAGCGCCACGGATGGGGGCTCGATCATCGTCGAAGCGACCGCCCTGGTCACGGTTCCGCTCACGCTCGTACATGAAGCGATCACGATCCCAGCGTTCGCCCATGGCTATGGAAGATGCTGTGGGTGTGTAATGGAAGAAATGCTGTGCGCCTTTGATAGCTTGATCAAGCGCACACAAAAAAATGTGTGCCTTGTTGGCCGGTTAAATGTGCAGATGGGGGGAAACGTAGTACCAGTTACAAGGACCCCTTGGGGAAGGGCTGGGCTGAGTTGGAGGGACGGGCAGAGTCAAAGTGCAAGTGAGGGTAGCGTGCGAGAGACAAGAGATGGATGAAGAAAGAGGAAAGCGAGGGGAAGGAGGATGGAATTATGTGTGGACAGATGATCAAGATGAATCAAAGCGTCCTGCAAGCTTGATGTTTGAATAATGGGCGGATGACGGAGACTTGGTGAGAGAAGGAGGGTGGACGATGACGTCTTCTGACAAGACCCCCCCCACCATGCTTGCCCGGTTGCAAGGTGACAGGGATTATCATAGGTGCTTCAAGAAGCATCTCTTCAACATAGGTGGCTCATTAGGCAAGGCTCAGTGGGGAGCGACAAGGGGGGGTGGGTGTGAAGCAGGGCGTCCGGTGACTACTGCACGTCGTGATGGGCCGGCTGCGAGACACTTTTTTTTCTGCATTTTTTCTTCCCACCAGGCCGTGAAGACGAGGGGGCAAGGAGGGGTCGTCGTTGCCATTGCCAACTCAATATCGGCTGCTGTGTTGAGATTTTTGTGATGTTGTACTTTTGTGATTTGTGTGCGCAGTAGGTTGATTGAGACGTGTGACGAAGTGCTACGAAAACATTATGCTGCTATTCAGCTGGCACAGGTTTTTGTTTCAACGCCCAACTCGACAAGAACTCGCCGAGGAAGTGGGGGATGCAGCAAAAAAGGCTCATGCAGCTTGGCTTGAAAGAAAAGATAGTTTACATATAACGGATGACTACCCTATGTTAGGTAGCTTGATAGATTGAAAGACATAGAGATAGACAACAGGCAGAACAGAAGTCGCTGTGGAAAGGAATGGATATGCCTGAAGCTTGTGTGGCTGTGCGGTGGCGTAGCAGATTGGCAAACAGTAACATAACCTGAGACAAGTTGAGGAGAAAACCACATTCGGCAGTCATCGGATAATAAAACGGGTGCTTTTTGGAGACGACATGCACAATCTCAACAAAGGAACGAATTAAATGCATCAAAATTCAGCCTCCAATCACCTACCAACCGGAACATGCCGTCTCTCTCCACGGATCAGGGAGGACATCTTCATCCTTCACCTTAGAGCGGAGCGGAGCGTTCCCCCCACGGCACGTTGCCCTCCAGATACCCCGACAACACCATTGAGCCTCTTGGGCAGCCATGGAAGCTTGAAACCGGTCCATGATTGCTGGGCGTCGATCCACGGAGTAACCATCTCGAGTCATGTTTGTTCGAACCTATTTACAAAGTAGTTACATGTAATCTGCATACAGTTCTGTAAGGCAAGTTAAGATAAGGTAAGGTATGAATCTATTGCAGTGGTGTACCCCATTGTGTTTGTGAGCCTCCCTGCACGCCACCATCACGGACAACACAACGTGTAAACTTGTGGCCCGCTCGTATGCCCCAGGGAACACGCAATGACTTTTGAGGAGCCTCATTTTTTTTTTCTCCAGCAGGACCCCTTCTTCCATGGCCCCATTCTCATTACTGACGAATAATGCAACCTCATGCCTGACAACAAGGCCGCGGCAGCCTGAGAAATAAAAAAAAAACCTGGCGATATGCCATCAATGCTGTGCTCTGCACGATGACGTTGGGTATCCATCGTGCCAGGGCACCGCATCTGGTTGGCACCCGATGGCCCATCCACGCCGCCCACCGGCAAAGCTCCCCCCCCCGCAATCCCCAATCACCGTCACCTCGATGCCCTTTCCGGTATCATCTCCAGGGGTTCGTTGTGAACTCGCCGTCCGAATCTGGACCCTTTTACTCTGTGCCTCGTGAAGGTTGTCATGGAAATAACTACACGGGCATTGACACGATGCCCCAGTCGGAGGACACACATCATCAAACAGCAACACAATGCCTCTTGACAAAAGCCACAAAAATGTGATTCTGGTGGTTGGCTGCAAGCCTCGGGACCGCGAGAGCCATTCATTCAGTCGCCCCAAGATGACCCCCACTCCTTGTTAGAATGCAGTTCGCAAACATGACCCTTATTACCTTGCTCACGGCAATGTGTCTGGTCCTCTATGGCCATCGACGCGATGTGCCCTGATTTCCCCAAGTTCTACGGTGTGACTATGCACCCGGAGGACAATTCACCAATGAGAATAGATCTCAGTGTCAAAGAAGCTCATCAATTACTGACACCTGTTATTTACATAAAGAACCAGTATATGCGCTCGTCAGTTCCATGTCAGCCAGCAAATATCCCAGACCCAGTTCTATTCTATCCTGCAACACCGCACCGCACCCACACCCACACCCATATCCCGCTCCATCGCTTAACATCCAAGGTTGATGGCATTGGCAAACAACGCATAAGTGTCAGCATGGTTAATGTTCTGCTCAGCACTGAGACTGCGGACGAAGTCGTATCCATAGCCACCGTAGTCTGAGGTACCCTTGATCTGACTGAGGTGCGTTACCTCATGCAAGACAGTAGTGCCTTGCTCCTGCGCATGGCACATCGATGTAGTGGCGGGAAGCGCGTTGAAAAAGAGGTCGCAGTACGCCATGTAGTTAAGACCGGGCACCGTATAGGCCAGAACGCCGTCGCTGCAGGCTCCGTAAGGATCGCTGCAGTACAGGTTGGCCACGCCGGAAGTGGTCGAGCCCGTCTCGGCAGCCACACGCCCATAGACAGCCGCAACGGTATCTCGAGTGCCGCTGTCGGCTGACTTGAAGTACTCGATCATCTTAGAATCCGGGCCCGATTGAGCCGCCTGTTGAGCCGCAGTGGCCAGACTGGTTGAGCGAGAGAGCGCATTGACGACGGCCACCAGTCTGTCGCCAGTGCAGTCGCCCTGAACAGCGCTTCGCTTCTGGGAAGCCTTTCGGACCTTGTATGCCTGTGCACCGTCGATGTCGGCCTCTAATAGGTTGGACTTGAAGGGGATGGAGCCAATGAGCGTTGTTGAGTTCTCCTCGGCAAAGGATAAAACACCCGAGGCCTGGACGCTGTACTGGCCGCCAGCAGAGAGATCGTGTGTCTCAGCGACATCAAAGTCGAACTCTATGGATTTGCCAGCGGGGATCTGCTGGAAGCAGTTATCTGTGAGATAACCCGTGTGGATGGAAACCCGAACTCCATCAAAAGGGACCGTGTTGTCTATGTTGCCAATGTCAGTACATTTGAGTCACTCCACCCGTAATACTGCAGTCCACGGAAGACACACTTCCAGAGAATATCTGGGTCTTCTCGACAGCTGAAGAGTCTAAGAAAGTGCCAGACTTCAGGACCTTGAGGTCATTCTTCCCGTTGTTTGTGACGATAGCCTTGACCTTGGAGTTGCCGTCCATCTGCAGCGAGACTCCCAAGCCAACAGGCACGCTCTCTTCCTTCGTTGGGACAACGGGAGTGGGAGCAGCCGCGGCCAATGAGGCAATGGCAAGACCTGCAAGCAACTTCATTCTATCCAAAAATAATAATAGTAATAAAACAGAGACCAGCTTAGTAAAGAATGAATAGAAGGACGAAAAGAGTATTTCCCAAGAAAGGAGCGTCTGAAAAGCAAATACCAGAACGAATGATAACGAGGTTTGGCCGCACGAGAAAGTTCTATGATCTTTTAGACAGAGGCATCGAAGATGCTATATACTTACAAAACTATCATCTAGTTGTTTCTGACGGGAAGCCAGGGGGGCTTGGCCACCATGGGTCCTATCTCATAATGGCATCGGTTAAAGTCTCGGAGAATATATTAGACTCTTCCTCCTACGATTATCATGGTCGACCTTAAGCCTACCCGGAAAACGTCGAGAAGTAAGATTGTGGACCAGGCGGATGTGTGTTTCGATCCTTCAATCTCTTGTCTGTCTGCGTGCGAAAGGTATGGCATGAGGGTGGCTCAAGCACGTTTACGAAATAGGCCGCTCATCGATAGCGGTGACTGAGAGAAGTAACCAATTGACTTTTGTTTCCTATTCTTTTCCCCTCTTAAAGAATGGAGCCATCTTCCTTCTCATATGCAATCGAGAAGGTTTTGGAAAGCAAGTTCGAAATCCAGGGCTTTATTCATGCTCGTATTCTATCTCGTCGCCAAAGATGAGACACTTGGCGTCACAACTCCAGCCAGGGCTGCCAAAGTTGGCCGAATGCATCGAATTGAGAGAACTGGTTCAGGGCCACAATCTGATAAACCCCGCCCAGAGACAGGATTGTCAGGTGGTAGATGCGCATAGTAGGAGAGGGGATTGGATGGTCGTGCGTTGTCTCAGCTGCTCCGTGCTGTCTACATCCATCTCCCATATCATACGAGGTTGTAAAGTCAAAAGGCAATAGTCAGGTATCTATTCCCGGCGTTTGTTGTGGCATAAATACAAGGACATGGATCATACGTGCTGAAGGTTGACCTACGAGCCTTGGCTGAAGGAAATAAACTATTTGTTACCCCTGCTTGGATTATACATGAATCAAATTGGTTTCATGTTACCCGAAATGTCTTTAGTTAATAATAAACAATGTTTGCATCCAACGATGACAACTATTGATTGACGCTGCAGGTATTCAGTCACCGTTTCTATTACTAAAGGTAATTCAAGATATTGAAATCAGTTGAGAATAATAGAAATCTTTCGCAGCAGGTAATCGCTAAATCAGTTCCTTGTAGGACTAGAGAGTAGGGTCTTTTTCAAACAGCAGATAGAACCGGGGACAATATGTTTTTGATGGAATGATATCGACCGTCATCTGCAAAGCTTGATGTCGACAATGACCCTCTCCCTTTCACATAACAGGAGAAGATATTCGACTCCTTTCGACACATCTTTATGAGAATGGAGGAGGCGCTCCCAGCAAGCAGTGGGTGAAGGAGGGGTATTATGGTTGATGGCCAGATGAGAGGTAGCTCAACCACGCCATGCGAGAACAAGACCAATCAAGGCATGGTCAAAAAGCCTTCGCCTACGGATCATTCAGGCCATTTCATGAACAACACAGAAATGCTGCCACGCAAGCTTCGTCAACTCTGTCTTCCTGTCGCAAACTATCGAGGACACTTGCATGGAGCCACGGGCCATTGCATTGTTAGCACTACGTGGCGATTGCAACATGTACTCAACAATGTGATGAACAGGTGATGGATGCATGCGAGCAGCCGAGGCTACTGAGCTATCACATCCACCAGCTAAGTCAACCCACAGAAGGGGTTACTTATCGAGTAATACATTTGGCCAAAGCTTCGAGTCAATAAACTCACATGAGGATGTAGAAATCCCACCGTGTCAGAGATATGATGTGCATGGCCAGACATATTCCAAGGTCATCCTGTACGGGCACAAATTACTCAGTGGGAATTGGCAAGCATCGGGCTTAATTGCATCACTAGCAATTTATAGTTGCGGAGTAATAGCACCAAGATCACTTATCGATCCAGGATTCTGCGTCAGGTCAAACGTTTCACAATATCAGAACCCTTGTGCGTCTGTGTTTCTAATACATGGGAAATGATAAACTTGGAGGTGTCACCCGAAACATCTAAAACAGCACATCGTCGTCATCATGGAGCCATTCAGAAGCTCTCAAACTACTCGCCAAAGATAAAGCAATCCATATCACTACACCCTGAGTAGGTTCCAGTGCCATCATCAAAATAAACCGGTTCAATCATACAAAGACAATCTATATTTTGTCTTTTTATTTCGCTTGCTGCGTTTCTCCATTTTATGCTTGATTAGATTTCCAAGCTTCGCTTCTTCCAGAACTCAGCTGGTTCTGACATTCTGCTGACAAGAAATCTTTCCTTCGCGTTCCTTCGCAATCAGCATCCTTCATCAAGATTAACACTCTTTCCTCTCCCTCATCAGCTGACCCTGTTCACTTGTTTCTTCGCCACTCTTTTCTTTTTGTCTAATGAGTCTGCTCCGTACCTCCGTAGCTACCCGCATCTTCGTCGGCCTCTTCATCACCGCGGGCATCTTCACCTACTATCTCAACTCCCACCCTAAGATATCTCTGAACATGGACCAGTCAACCACAAGTCCCCTCCCGGGCATCACCGTTTCCCTCAAACAGAAGAGCACTTCACCGCCGACGATATCCGTAATGGTATCCAACAAAAATGCCGAACCCGTAACCTTCCTTTCATACAGCTCCCCGTTAGATGAACTCGCCCTCCAGTTAGGACTATTCACCATCGTGTCAGACGGTGGACGCACACCCGTGGATATTCCAGTCGTCGAGATTCAGAGAAAATGGCCGCCAGACTCAAACTCTTTTATCACAATTGCGCCAGGTGAAGGCCGGCAGCAAGACGTCGTGCTCAAAGAGGTTATTGTGTCGCCAGAGAGCGTAGGTTCCAAGGCTACCGTTCAACTCAACGGGAAGTGGCAGGCTGTGTGGGGAAAAGCTAAAGAGAGTATCAGCAAAGAGTCTCTCCAGAAGGCTGGGATTGCAGAGGATGCTTACTCTGGGGACTTTGTGTCCAATAAGTTGGACATAGTAATCGCGTGATGGCATCGTTGAGTTTATACACAGATCGGCTACCTACTAGCGACTGAGCTCATCGCCATAAAGCAAGCGACTCCTCGGCCTTGCTGCCAAAGGCTTCATTTTCGAGGGCCGAGTTCGCTCTCGTCTTCATCGAGACTAGGCTAGCGTTCCTTGAAATGATCAATGATTTAGGCTTTCTATCACGATACCTTTAAGACTGGATATATCCTAGGATAGATAGCTTTTTCTTGGTTGTATATTGACCTCAAGGCTTGGCATCCTGCTTTATCGTTTCCATGTCCGCCACACGTTGGTGTGTCAAGATCCGGCAAACAGAAAGATCTTCAATAGTCTGGCATACAATTTCAGCTACGAAATAGTCTATACGCTTGGAAGTGTTGAAAAAGAACTGTTCTTGCCCTTGTCCAGATATGGCAATCAGCCAACCCAAGAACATCGACATCCTTGGTGCTGACTTCGTCGGTCAAGTCAGGACAGACAAAAGATCTTTGGCATCTTGACATCTCAGCCGCACAGATATACAAAGCCCATCCATCTACAAGACTATCCTAAAATGGATAATGCGGTCAAGGCGCAGTAGCAGGTCGCTCAATTCAAGATCTCTAATCATCCCTGACGAGTCCCGACCATTGCCTCCAGCTCGGCTAGTAAGCCTATCTTCCTGCCATGTCCAGTTTACTGGCGAATTCTGACTGCGAAAAGAGGATTCGTGATGGTCAATGACTGAAACAATATATTAAGCATCATTGTCAATACCAAAGCCATTCATCGCGTTTATCTGGCAGAAATCGGCAGTAATAGTCAGCGGAAGAGCAATGAACTATCATAACAGGACTGTCGAGCTAATAAAGTCTAATTCTCATGAAAGAACAGACATTTCAAGAGACTCTTTGGCTATCTTGGACACATTTCAGTGGAATGATACTATCTAGGTGATAGAAATGGGAAGGCGATGTTGGGGAGCGAGTTCGCTCTGAATCTACCACGTAGATGAAACAGAGAAAGATAATCGAGTCTAGACTCTAGTCAGATTCACGTCAAACCAGGTGTTGCCAATCAATCACTTGAAACTCCGACCTATTTCGTGCCCGCGCTTTTCCATCCATCCATGCCCGCGACAACTCAGAGTGCCGCACGATTCTCACTAGTAACGGAACAGACGTTATTTCCTACTATAGCACCAGAGTGTATATATGGCTAGCTACAGATAAGGCAAGGTTCTTACATCTATTGGCAACAAATCTCTGAATGAAAACAGAAACCTTTGATCAAGAGCATGGTCATGCGACAGACGCCATCACTAGCTAATCTATTGGTGAAGACAGTTACAAGGCAATCTGTGGAAGTATCCGAATTTGAGATGGGCTCATCTTATCGTAGTATGTGCACGTTTCAGGTTCTGTCTGCGACAGCACTGACTTACATTGAAAGAAAAAGGAATAAGTTTTCCCGACATGGTTGTTCCAAGACCTCACTAGCTGATGACTCTGCCTTACCATTGCTCGCGCAGCCACCCTCCGGACTAGGGTTAGCACCCAAACCGACAGACGGCGATTTCTTCTTGAGGTCAAAGAAAACATGGGCTTATCAGCCATCTATAACAAGAGAAGGAGGAGGTCAACATGAAATTTCCAATATGACTACGGGCTTTGCTGAAAGTCGTCCGGTTTTTTAAGAAACCAACTCTGAGGCTGTGCGCTCCATTGAAGTTGCACTGCAAGGTTGACCTAGAGGTGTTCTGTGCCCCTCTAGTGAATAAGACGGAACATCTATCTCCCCAGAGCTGAAAAAAAAACGTGGCCAGCGGTGCCCTGGTTTACCTGGGCGCCTCAACTCGGATTTCGGCTAAGTCATGTAACAACGGGCAGTTCTGATTCACGCAGGGCTTGGGCGAAGTGGAGTAGTAGGAGACTCAGTAAATTACCATAATTGCATTGTTTACCCGTATCACTACTACTGTACAGTACGTGTATTCCGTATCTGAGGTTCAAAATGACCTTGAAGCGGTTTAATATCAAACTTCTCTAAGTACCAAGATTTGTTTCATGGGTGTTGGGCACATAACAGTGCTAGATAACAGAGACGGGGGTTTGAATGATTTTGAGTCTTCTTCACTTGCTTCTGTCGATTTATCAGGAGAATGGCTTGCAGGTAAATTTGTGCATGATCCAACCCAAAGAACATAAAAAAAAAATCAGAATGCCACTTGATATGAACCAAAAAAAGCAAAAGGGATTTCTCCAAATTCAACACGACCCCCCAAAAGGAAGCATGGTATAGAAAATCTACCAATGGGAATCAAGCAAATTACGGCTCTCAGCTAAAATAAAAGGTACAAATTAGGCCACTTGGCGTCTAACACGGGAGAAGGATGCCGATGCCACCTTTCCAAACCCCAGAACGAAGCCCACTGTCGCGCCAGCAGGCTCTTGGACCACCTGGACCGCTTCGTCACGCCTCCGAGCCAATCGCAGCACCTCTCTGGGCGCCAGCTTCTGAAGCAGCGTTCGATGGATCGTGTCCCGCTCAAGGCGTGCTCGGCAACAGGCCATCCTGCAGGGGGGCTGTGGATGCTGGAGGGAGGGTTGTAGTTAAAGAGGGCTGTGCAAAAGCAGGTAACAGCTTTTGAATGATTTGTTGGCACATCTGAAGGGCTCGTGACTGGTGACTGGACGAGAATGGGTGGGCTGGAGAAAAACCTGTGACTCGTGTTGCACGAAGGCGTGAGGCAGTGTGTCTAGTCTGTAACTTAGCTACAGAGTACATGGAAACGAAAGGCATCAGGAGAGTTTGATGCTGCATCTTCACGCTTCAAACCCTGTCTCTCAGCACATTGTGCAGATTACGAAAATGCGAAATAATTACGTCCGGCATCCACCAGTCGGGCTGAAGATCATCGATGGGTCGGCCCCCCCTGTCGAGTGCTGGACGTGCACCCCTTCTGGCCCCCTCTCTCCCAATGAATGGATGGAGTCCTAATTAGCTTAATCCAAGTAATGAAGCTATCTGGTTGGAAGACGGGGCACAGCACAATGCATTGATGGAGCAATGATCTTCTCAAGGCAAGGTACTACCTTATTAGCAACTTGTAGGATGGCGACAAGGTATCCTTCACGCAGGGAGCTCTCTTTACCCGTCTTTATTGTCCACACACTTGAAAACAAGTCAATCCCTCCTTTCGCATGCCCCAAGCTGGTTCCTCTTGAAGTTTTGAACTCTTGCTGTCTCTCTCTGCCACCAACAGCCGTCTTCCAGCTTTCTTTGCCGCTTCTCATTCTTTCTCCCTCGGATGCCTATCCAATAGGCCATCCAGCGGCTGGTTCTTCTCTGCCTTCTTGCTTCGGCTTCATTATTTCTTCAAAGTGATTTCGCCTTTGGCTGTTGTGTGTCTCAGTTCTGCCTTGTTGGACATCATCCCTACTTGCTCCCTTATACGAGGCCTCGACGTCAAGAAAAAGGAATACATGTCACAACGACAATAACGAAAAAAACCAATTACACCCACATCCTCGATTTTATCAACCTACGAACAACATCTCCAGAATCAGTATCGCTAAGCCAGCGTTGTCGCTATAATGGCGTTTTTTCCGATGGAGCGCTACTGGATAGCGCACGATGCGCTCATGGTTTTGACCTTTGTGCCGTCCCTCATCTTGTTCTTATGCTCCCTTTGCGCCGCTCGTCGTCGAGGTGATCCTGCGCGCAGGGCTTTCTCATGGTTGAAAGCTGCCTTTGGGTTCTTTACACTGTTAGTCATTTTTGCGATTCGTGCAACACCAAATGCGCTCAATGCGCCAGAATGCGCCCAACACTTTCCAACCCTCATTGCAACTGATTGACTGACTGATTGTGTGCCAATTTCAGTTTCATCTTCCTCGATTTTGCGGGTTATGGACTCGACCTCGCTGCTTCACGCATCTCTCACGATACAAATCTCGATTCGGCGATCAACAATGTACAAAACGTGATCCTGCAAATAGAACACGCTGCCAACCAAGTTTTTGCCATTGCTCGACTGATTGAAATCTTCACCGACCTCATGACATTCCTTATGCTCGTCAACCTTGGCAACGGCATCCTTATCTCTCATGCTGGCAAGCAAAGCGAATCTGGAAAGATTGTGAAGCATGCCGCGTTGGGCATTTCTGCTGTTCTGGCCATCCTAGCCATTGCTTTCTTTGGCCTGCGAACAAATTATATAGCAAACATTTTCCGCGGTGTGGTCTACGGTCTTTCCCCGAAAATGGCCAATCAATTCAACACTTCCCGCCAGCTCGACTTTTCTGTCCGAGTCCTCCTTTTTATCCTATCTTTGGGTATTGTTGCACAGTCGGTCGCGATCAAGATGAAGACTCGCACTGAGCCACGCGTTCATACGGTAGGTCAATTCCCTTTTCCCCATGTGAGAGGGGAAAATACCTTTATTCAATGTGCTAACAGTCACTGTTACCAGGCCTGCAATATGTTCGTCGCATGCGCCGTATTGTGGCTTCTGCGTTCAACGTACAGCATGGCTGCCATGGCCTCTCTAACTAACCTTAGCAGCTACCTAAAAGACCCTACGTTCAAGAACTACTTCGACATCACCGACGTCGTTCTGGGTACTTGGCCCGAACTAATCTTACTCTCACTTGCGTTTGGCCTCGGCAGCAAGAAAGCGAATGGGCTTTGGTCCACTGAACAGCCCTTCATGACTCGAGGCGGAAATGCTGTCAGTCCTTGGGGCTTCAACTACGATCCAAACCAAGTCTCTCAACCCGTCATGGTCCATGGCCAACCTCCGGTTGCGCAGCAAAACTGGCCTCAATACCAGCAGCCACAGCCATACTATGCTCCCCAAGCAGTGAACGAGATGCCTCACAACGGTATTAACGAAATGCCTACTCAGTCCCAGCCCACGGCCATGCCACATTACACCCCTCAACAACAGACGCCTTATAATGTGTACATGCCCCAACCTCAAGTCAGATCTCCTCCTCCCCACGAGGATGCGATGGGCTTAAACCACCAGGCCAACGGGTCGCCTCCTCAAGCGGTTCCTCAGCCTTACTATGAGAAGGCTTAAGGAGCAATCGTCTGCCGCTTTCTATAGAACACACTTTTGGAACTTATTTTGCATTCTTTTGGATTTTTTTTTTTTGGGGGGGGGGGGGGATAATTGCACGTGCATGATACCATCTATATTGAAGTTTCGAATATTTCTAACATATCTACATGAGGAGTTATAAAGTACCTATACGTCTTTTTTTTAGGTAGATGAAATATGGTCTAAAAAAATAATATGCTTATTCGACGTCATCTGCGTATTCAGCTGGAGCTACAAAGGGCCCGGCCTCGCCCATTGTGCCACTGACATACCTGGTCTTGTTAGTATGGTGAGTGCGGTTTAGGGATCAACATACTTAGTATGGCTCCCTCTGGCAGCGAGCTGGCCTTTGTTATTGGTAAATGTTACGGTGGTATAAGCCAAGGTTTTGCCAACTAGCTCTCTGTCAGCATCTTTTGCTTGTTGAGTATTTCTTAATAAACATACTCTTCTCACAGATGGCGGTGCCCGTTAATTTATCACCCACGCGTCCTCCAGGGCTAAGATAAGTCACTTGTCTTGTCAGTCCAATACCATATCAAAACTGGTATAAATAGCAAGTGCATACCATTCAGGTCAGTGGACACGCCAGTCGCAAAACGACCAGTTGAGGCCACGGCCAACGATCCGCCCAAATCAACTATGCTTGCGATAGTTCCACCATGTATCGTTTGGAGGCGATTCTATGCAAAGTCAGATAACGACATCAAAGAAAAACCATATGTGAGTGGCGTGGGGAGACTGACGGTGTGGTCTTTATGAATGTCAAGTTCAAAGTCAACTCTGCCTTCTGTGGCGCTTAGAACTCTGAACCGCTGATAGGAGGGTTAGAAAGTGAGATTATTTAGAGCAATAGATTATCATACATCTTTTCCTAGGAGTCTATATTGGGAGTATTGATTAGCACCTGCGTCTGTCTTAGATCAGCTCCCTCGAACACCCTTTGCCGGGGGAGGAAACATTGCAATTCATGGGGAGGCCAGAGGGAGGTCTAGTTTCACTCACCTCGGCTCAAGACCAGAGTCGACCATAAAGGACCGCATCACCTAGAAACGAGAAGGGTCAGTTCAGCCTTATCATGACTACCTATGCTGAGATACTCAGGACCAGCGGAGGTGGAGTTGGGTGGGTTGACTAACCGCCTTGACGAATTGCGTAGGATTGAGTTTCTTTGCCATTGCGTTGGATATGGTGTTCTTAGACCTAGTTGCCGAGAAACTTCAGAGGGCTGTCCTGTTCCAGACCAAAGTACTTATATATATCTATAAGGCGAGCTGGTTTATCACAGTTAATACCAGACACTACTCCTCTTGGGATCCTGGGGACCTTCACCCTAATATCCGGGGAAGTACGGAAAATTAGCACAACCGAAGATCCACCCACTATGAGCTCTCAGCCGAGTACCACGGCAGGAGCAATCAACCATACCTTATCAGCCAAAGCGAGACCAGACTAGAAACTGACGTAATTACCCGAATCTTTTCCGCACCAGCTGCATCAAGAGAAGGCTTCAGCTTTTTCGGGTCATGATAGACTTACTTTTGTACTTCACTACCTCTTTATCTCACATCTTCCATCGACGTCCGCAACAAACATTAGCACCCTTTTGGCCTTCCACTGCAAGCCCACCTCCCATCCTTCATCTGTACAACCTTGCTACGCACTCTCCGTCTTCACCACTTGGGTGGACCCCTGCTTCCTCCCAACTTCACTTATCATGAGATAGCTCTGCCATTCATTTCACTGACTGACGATTTGCGCCGCGCGCCAACCCGTTGCCCAGCATGTCAGTCAGTCCCCCGCCTTCGCTCCAGCTCGCCGAGTACCTCGAGAAGCTTCCTGGTACCACCTTTAGAAGACTATACCAGCAGCCTTCCACTGCTTTTGCTATCTTCCGCCGCATGCTTCCTCATCTGGGTATGTTTGTCTCTGTCCGTGAGAAATGGGCCGCCCGTCATGCAGACACACTGGTTAATCCCGTCGTACTCTGGCAGCAAAAACCATTGTCATGCGAATTCTTTATATGCCTAGGCCCATCTTACTCTCTGATCTTGATGACTGGGTCAAACCAAGCGCGAAACGGTACAACTCGGCCTCTTGGAGTCGTTCACGTAACCCCACCAATCTAACCTTGACCTAGGCAAAAGGACCAGGCTCTGTCCATCCTGCGCGTCCTCTACATTGTCCAGATCACGCCTCCCTCTAAGGATCGACCCCAAGAGATGCAACTAACTGCCAATTTCAAAACCTCCCTCCGTCTCGCACTCACTGGCGGCGGCACTCACAACTCGTTCGGCGTGCCCTCAACTCTTCAGATTCCCTCTGAAATCGACATTCCTTTCCTCGACCGATATGCACGAAAAAAATGGGAAGACATCCTACACTTTGTTGTAGCCAGTGTGGGTTTCAAGAGTGGTGGTGATGTTTCTGGACCGAATAAGAGCGTAAAGGAACTCCTAGTCGCCGGGCGCCTGGTTCACTACTTGCAAGGTAGTAGCCTCCGCATCACCAAGGCTGGATTCACCTTCTTGTTGCAGGAGGCCAATGCGCAAGTATGGACATTGTTGCTGCTTTGGCTCGAGGCTATGGACACGAACAAATCAGCCGGACTGGAGGCTACTGACATGCTCTCCTTCCTGTTCGTGCTTGCCAGCATGGAGCTTGGTCGCGCATACGATACCAACGCATTGACGGAGCAGCGTAAGAACATGCTGCCGTCCCTCGTAGACTTTGGCCTGATATACATTCCGAATCATAAGCGATCTATGTTCTTCCCTACGCGCCTCGCAACCACTCTCACCAGCGCAGGCAACAGTCTTCGCAGCATCAGCGATGGTGTCTCGGCCGCCACGGCTGCCGCCTTTGGACAAAACCAGAACAGTGCCAGTACAGGCAGCGGAGACCAAAAAGGCAGTATCATTATCGAAACCAACTATAGAATCTACGCATATACACAGTCCACACTACAGATCGCCGTCATCGCTCTATTCTCTAAGCTTAACATGCGCTTCCCCGATATGGTTGCTGGTCGCCTATCTCGCCAGTCCATCCGACAGGCAATCAACTACGGTATCACAGCCGATCAGATTATATCCTACCTTGCCGCCCACGCCCACGATCAAATGCGCCGTACCGCTGCCCTCAACAACAAGCCTGTCCTCCCACCTACGGTTATCGACCAGATCCGGCTTTGGCAGCTGGAAAACGAGCGCATGAAGACCACTGGCGGCTTCTTGTTCAAGGACTTTGAGGACCATAAGGAGTACATGGCCGTTGCAGGATTTGCCGAAGAGGTTGGCGTCTTGACTTGGCGAAATGACGTCAAGGGTATGTTCTTCGCAAGTAAACACGAGCAGATTCGCGACTATCTCAAGATTCGAAAGAAGGGAGAGTAGTAGAGGGCTTTAGAATGGGGAAACACCTTGACTGGACCAAAAAAAAAAAAACCAACCGAAGGGTGATACGGAAGGGTCTCAGGAAGAGATAGACATGATTATTGACAGCATCGGCGTTACGAGGCGTTGTGGTCAGAAAGCTAAACGGCCACGAGACAAAAATGGCGATTACTACAGAGCATTGCCGGTCTAGAGGTTGACAGGAGGAATATACAGTGTTTTCCAGTGTTTGTACAAATAAAACTAGCCGCGCCCAAAAGGGATTTCCTACAACTTTGAAGCCATATGGGCCCATTGCTGTAACCATCCTGTACAACTCCAGTTTGAGGTCCATTGAAATCATATTCTGTTCCACAGATGCAAGTTCTTTTTGGCCGGACGAAGACTCCCAATGCAACAGAAAAGAATAATTGCATGCCTCTTTCGTCCTTGCACAACTAGCAGTACGCCAACGCCCCGAATTCATTTCATTGACGAAGCCTTGTATCTTTATCGAGGATAATTTAGTTGCGAATTCAATGAAGGAATTCTGTCAGAAGATAAAACATAGGAAAATAGCCAGTGTAACTTAAACCTGCCGTTGACGACGCAGTACGTCAGAGACGCTCTCAATTCCCGCTAAGTCTTTTGCCACTACCTCGAATCATAGTGCCGGTTCTTCCACGAGCGTGCGTTAGTGGACGTGCAGCAGCCAGGCTTCGTCTCTCGTACTTCTTCGGGCCGCCACCACCAAAGATACGATTGATTAAGCCCTTGTCTTCCATGCAACCTCCCTCCGGCAATAGTGCTGGGCGGCCAATCCGTCGAGCGTAGGCTTGCTGCCAGTCGTGCAGGGAACGTCGGGCTTCAGCAGTTGTACAGCAAGTTTCTATATCAGCAAATACACGGAGGTATTGTGAATCATCATCTGCTCTAAACCTGCGGCAAGGAATCGAGGATGATACTGTAGTGAGTGCCGATGTGGTCTTTGAGTGAGACAGATGAGTTGGTCGGAGACTTGCTCCATGAAAATCTTGTGTCAAGGATTGCTTCTGAATAGACCGACCCTTGGGTGAGACGGACGATTGTGTCAAGTCCTAATTGAGACTTTCGGCTAGAATACGGTCGTGAAGGGACATAAAGCGGCCAGACCAATAGGCAGACGGCTGTGCGGTGCTGATTTGTCCGGGCAACAAGGTAGAATGTGAGTGTTCGGTGATGATCGAACAAGTAGATTGAGGTGACGAAACCAAGGATGGTCGTGGGAGTCGATGGCGAGACGATGAGGTAGAACCGAGGAGATTGCTGTTAGAGGAGGACTGAGATGTCTTGCGAGATGAGCCACTGAAGACACGCGAGTTTCCCGATCTAGAGGTGAGAGCTTGGCGGGAGATGGATGTCTTCAACTCAGCGAGAACACTCATTGTTCGTGACTTTGGCAGCTGGCTTGTGTGAGTCCTTGACACCTTTTGTGGAAGTGGATTGCTGCCACAAGGTACAGCGTTTTCGTCTTGAATCTGTCCTTGAGATATCTTTTCAAGGCCAGGGATGATATTGAACGTTGAGCTTGTTGTCAATGTCACCTTTCTTCCCGGTATCAAAGGCGTACGCTTCGGAAGGGGGTTCGGTGGAAGTGCTTGACACGCAGTAGTAACATTGAAGCTTGATTCAGCAACGGTTGGATGACTTGAGAGGGATTTGGTTCCGTCTTTGTTGAAACTAGCAGAGATTCGCCTCGTAGTTGTTTTGATATCCTCAACTTTCCTTCCTGTCAATGATTCCGCAGAGCTGGAACTGCAGTCTTTGATGCCCGGGACGATGGTGAAACTCTCGCTGCGAACGAAATCAGGGCCTCGAGAATTCTTGATAGGGCCAATTGGTCCTGAAATTCTCGGTCGCTTATGTTTCGTTCGGCCCAGGAATTTGGATGGGATTGGAAGTCTAGTGGCAGTTCCATTGAATGTATCCATAGTAGGGGGCAATCAAGCACGAGGAGACTAGTAGTCCTCGAGAAGTCTGTCAAGATTGTGCCTGACTGAACCGTTGTAGCGAACACCGATCCTTGTAAACCGGATTAAGTAAAGAAGGACTACTCTTCTAACCCAGGCGATAAAAATGAGCAAAAAGATCAGCCAGGCGACGATGTTGGCGGCGACAGTAATGAGGGATGGTTGAAAGTGCTTCCAAGCAAAGGGAAGGCAGCCGAAGAAAGCGACTTGTATGATTTGGGCCCGATAAGTGATCGAAATCTCCAGCAGCAGAGGAATGTCCCTCAACAGGCTGTAGAGTGGTCTAACGGCCAGTAGACTCAAAAAATTCGCAATGGGGTGGTATTGTTCAGCTGGATCTTCCGCGATGGCGTCGACCATCGCACGCATTACGTGTGTTGCGGTCCCTAACACAGTCCAATTCCTTACCCACGTCCGAGTTGTGGCTTGTTGGGGGGGGAAGGATAGCAAAAACAGAGAAGCAAAGTAGAGAATTATGATTGCTTGGACTCAAAATGAGTACAGAAGGTTCGCAGCATTGGCATGGGATGGCAACTTGTTTTGTTTTTGTTTTTGTTTTTTTTGTCTTTGTTGATTGCTGAAGAGGCTGTTTGGCAGTTGGTAACTATTGGAGTGGAAGTCTTCTTCACCTCTGGCAGGCGGCATGTGACAGACAGCAGGCAGTATGCAGGCGGTAGGTAGGCAGTAGGTAGGCAGTCCGTTGTTGCTTTCAGCACTTTACCTTAGGTACCTACCACAGGAGCATGAGCACAAGCACGATGCTAGCTCTTTAACAAATAATAGCAAGGAGAAGCACTGCCATGGCTGTTCTTCTCTTCTCATTTTATTCCTCTCCCTCGAGGCAGGTAGCCTTCAGAGCATATACCCCATCGCATTCACCTATTTTCCAACAACATCTAGATAGGTACCTTGCCGCAAACAACTTGTGTCTATTGAGCGATGATGCATTTATTTGTTCACGTCCCAAACCCAACCCAACCCAACCCCCCTATTTCCTGTACTGAATCTATATATTCTACCTGTTAGTGGCCATTCACGACCACTCCGTTTGTTGTCTCGTCCCAGCCGTCTATCTTGAACCGAAACTCCAGGTCGCCCTCGCCTCGCGGTACCTCGTTTCCGTTACCATCGAATAGTGCTCGCTCCACCATCGTCACGTTGCCCTCCCAGTCTACCAGGATGACGGTTTGCCGTTGCGTCCCATACATTCCCGTCTCAAATCCTGTCATTGGACTGGGAACTGGATCCGGTCTGCCTTCGACAGTGAGACCCTCAGCTGCTGCTTGGTCGTCTGTTGCCCAACCCGTCAAACCTTTGTCGCGGGCCTCCTTCATGGCCTTGATATGTGCATCTTCGCCAATGGGTGGTATGAAGATACTTTCCTTGAGTTGATTAAAGTACTCCATCAAGTGGGTGCTCTCGTCTCTTGCGGGCAGTGTATCCCTTTCGAGTACGGAAAAGAGTTCCGCGATCAGGTCCTGTTGACTAGTTTTTTCCGAGATCGATTTGTCGATGGCTTCCTTGAGGAATTCCTTTCCCATCCTGATTTTTGGCCATTCCTCCGCCTTCCCCGAGGCATCAAAAGCTGTATTGCTTAGGCCCCAAACCTCACCGCGTTCTTTGCCCACGATTGGAACATCATTCACATCAGCACAGCGATTGCTGACGATGGCGATGCCTTCACTATGCTTTCTCAACTTGCCACAGACCATCGAAAACCCGCCGACACCTTGGACTCCGCCATCTTTGACCAGATGCTGGACGCCATCCATCACACCGCTCGTGGGCAGTCCTCCCAGCCAGGCGGTCACCATACCGCCTCGGCTCTTGACCCCATGAATGGGGTGCTTGATATCGTTAATGTTGATCTCTCGGTAGTTTGTCAGGACTGCAAGAAATCCATCCTTTGTCAAACCGAGCCATGTCCCTTTCTCTGCTCTCTGGAGGTCCCTTGATGAAAGCACCTGGCGACCCGAGGTAGCATGCCTCCACCAGTGTGGCCGCGAGGTTGGCCGGAGAATGTATTCGTCTCGGTTGTCGATGACGATGAGTGCATAATCAGGGTGCGCTGTTGTAAATAGAACGATGCACATCTTCTGTTTCCTTTTTCCTGTTTCTTTTCTCCTTTTTTATCGTGGGTATGTAGTCAAAAGAGTTGAATGAAGTAGATAGGTGTAATAGTTGGTGTGTGAAACCTCGAATGGCGGCGATTGTCGCTGGTGGGGTTCTCTTGTGGCTTTTAAGCTTAACAAATCACGACAGGTGACTATTGCCGCCATTTGACCCCACGAGCCAAGAGCCAAGATCCATGATGGCATTTGAACTAAACATGCCACAGGCTTCGAGTGGACCCATGAAGCGTGAGATATGCTGCACAATGACTGCCCAACGGCTTTGCAACGGAGGCTCGGCAGCGCCCTACACACAGTACGTCCCCATGATCTGATGATACGAAGCGGCTAGACACACCCGGGTTCGGCCGGCTTCCGGCTGTTGTCACTGGGCGCGGGGAACGGGAACAGTCGACAAGGGTCACAGATCCCGCCACCATGGTGAGCCGTCTCGGGGAATGCTCTGAATGAAGCTGCATCAAGTGTCAATGGCCCATGTGATGCGCCGATAGTAAGTCTGTATGATTTCTGGTGTGCTCATGTCTCCACCAACAATTGAATGGGAAAAAGTCACCAGTGTTCCCAACCTTGCGGTGTGCAAGATTGAGGAAGCAATCGACCGACTTGTACATAGTATTATATCCTCAGAAGCGGCCAGAGACACGAGGCATATGCGGAGTCAACCCGGCAAGCTTGCCTCGAATAGTTAGAAGTAGCTGCGGCGCTGCACGCTGCGATGACAACTTCTCGCTTCGGGTTCGACACTTAGACGGCCCCGACTCCTACTGAACAGTATTTGTGCCACGATTTTTTGGGTGATTTTAATCTCCATGCACATATCCACTGGGACACAGCTGGGTGTGTTTATTTAGTATTCTACGCGCAAAGGAAAACGCGGGGAACCCGTGACGCAATCTGATCAAGGTTCGATATTCTTTGCGGGCCTGGGGTCTGGTGGTGGACGTCCCTCCTCGCACCTCGATCTTGTCGTAGTCAAGTAGTGTAGCGAAGGAAATCGCGATTAATCCAAGGGAAAGCTCACTTATATCCTACTGCGAAGGAAAATGCACATAACCTTCGATGCGATCAAATCTAGTGCTGATTACACATCCATATTATCAGCAAGATTGAGCCGAGTTCCGAGAGTCAACAGCCGAGGATCCGACCAGTTTGTAACACCATGAAATGGTCGAGAGAATAAGATACTTGTCTTTTGGTTTTCTGGTATTCAGCTCATGTTACTCAATCTCAATCAATACCGAACTTACTTTTCGCTTCTGCTCTTACAGTCCCACTGGCCGGTCATGACTTACTATGGGATATTCACACCACAATCTAAACAACGAGAAGAGTAACAGATGGGCTACTTCTCGACATTTATGAATACCTCGGCCTGGTTTTATATCCGCTCTGTCTCCTTATATTGGACACAGGTACTACGATTTTCAGCACCAAGAAAGACCTAGTGATCCATGATCTCCTCTTTCTCATTGAATCCTCTTTATTCATTCTAGTGACCTCCTTTAGTTATATGCTTCAGTCAACATATCACGCTGTTTGTCTCTACAATCATTAGCCATCTAGCCCCTTCGCACTTCCTATGCCACCTGCTAGTCTTCTCTCCTTCCAGCATCTAGGGCATCCCTACCCTGTGAGGATTCCCGAGACGGTGCAGAGGTCTCGCAGTCGTCTAGCGAATCCCCCATATCGAGCCCGGGATGAACGTCCGGTAGGCTTTTTCCAAGATGTCGGATAACATCGAGGAAAGAGCATCGCTCCCGGTTCTCCAAGCAGCGAGCGCATCGGAAGGTGTGTATAAGCTTGCACCTTGGATCTCGGGCGACACGGCATTCTCGATCGGCTCTCTCGCACATTTTACAACGGCGCACAGCCGGCTGGCCGTGCTTGTCCCCCTTAAGATAGTGCGTCTTGACGTGGTCGGCAAAGGACTTTAAGCCAACCATCGCTCCGCAAATATTGCAAGGCTTCTTGCGCGTCTTGGTCTCGCCTGGTGAAGAGGCCTTGCCTCCTTTCTTATCGCATGGGGTTTGGTAGGGACCAGCTTTTGAGACGGGCGCCATTATTGTAAGGATAGGTTGTGGTCAAGTGACTGTGGTGAAGAACGTAGAACATGAACACCGGGGAATGGTGTTCTATATATATGTTTTGATTCTTGTGTATTTGGCGTTCATTCTGCTCATTACTTGAAGACAAGGTATGAGCAATGCTGCACAGGTGGGCTTGTTCGCAAGCATCCCGACGGTAGCAGGAAGAGATGGACTGGCAAACTTACATATGGCAGGCACAACGAGAGGGACAGGGTTCGGCAGAGGCTAAACTACCTGGGTAGATGCCATGTAGAATATGTAGAAGAACCTATTCAAGCTACAAGACGAGAACTCTGAAATGTTTTTGCCTTGGGTTGTGGCTGCCGAATGGCACACTCCAATGGTATCCTATACGGAATGACTCTCGACATATCTGCTCAATGAGCACCGTGTTTGGTCACCAGGAATATCTCTTTATCTGAGCGCTCGTGATCTAAACTGGCTTGAGGTAGTGAAGCAGAAAACCTATCTTGAACTACAGCCTTCACTCAAAAAATCGAGACATACCTCGTTCATGCCATGCGGCTAACAGGATGAGTTCAACGCGTTGGGCTTCATTTAGTTCGCCGTTTGTCCAACTCAAAAACTTAGGCAGTATGCTTGCCGCGCGCCGCAATATGCATGATTATAACCTTTTCTTCATAAATCAAAGCAAACGGGAAGGTCTTGCGCTATACAAAAGCTTCTTTTTTTCATCCTGCTCCGTAAATCGAGAAGAAATTAAGAATGGAGGCTGATCATTGCCAAAGTGGGGATCCACTTCTTGCAGTCTGCTGAGCCGACGCCTACCCTACAAAGCATATCGCCATACTCTCACCGCGCTCAATTTTGTGTCTCTAGCTTCAATTCTTATGGTTTTAATACTTAATGTAGTCTGGGCATCCATGGAAAATAAATATTGGAGGTTTGAATGGAAGGAAACGACTCTCGAACGGTGCTAATAGCGAAACTGGGAGCAGCAAACTACATAATCAAGCACACTGACAAACTTGTGGGTTTCAAATTCAATGAATTTTAGTAACCCAACTTGCCAACGACCACCTATTAGACCATTCTAAGATAACTAATTAATCATCCCTACCAGAGATTATTTTGATATATTCCTCTCTTCTAAAATTTATCATACTTTCACGGTAGACTCATGTATTGCGTGCTTCCTGATATACGACCGGCACATAAAAGACCCAATTGCTTCTCGCGTAACTACCATTTATCCGATGCTTCAACATTGGACAGCGATTGGAGCCTTAAAAAACTGGTAATCATACGGGGATGGCCTAAGGCTAGTCATCGGCAGTAATTCATCTTGCCTTGCTTTATCGTCCAAGCTGGGCTCGAGGGGAACATTCAACTCGGGGAGTCACGATTTTGGCTCCCTCCCCCCATGACTCTTTGCATCTTCCTTTTTTTATTTCATATTCTAAAATTAAAATCCTAGAGTGATTCTATTTCTCATCATTCTTTGACTCCATACGTCATGTGCCTTATCGAATGCAACATCCAATATTCCAGTTGCTCCATTCGTCAACTTTAGATGAAACAACTTCACTTCTTCCATTGCAGTCCTCTATCTCGACAGAAAGCCCAGTGCGAGAATTTGGTTTATGTCCAAAAGATACTTCCGTTCCTTGATTTCATTCACGTCGACTCTCATTCAGAGGGCGTGTCGATATCCCACCCCGCCTCATCTTCATCCCTCAACTTCATCTAGACCTCCGGAAGACCCATCCGGACCATCCTGATGGGAAATTCTCACTCACATGGGCAACTCTGAAAGCACATACACCGTAAGCACATGACTCTATCCCGGTGGTGAGGCTGATCTAGGGGATAAAGGATTGGTTCCCCGACCGTGGCGTGGAAAGAGATTATCCCCCAGCTTCCCAAGAACTTGGTTCTCAGTTGGCATGTGAAGGGGATACTCGGAGCGTTTCCGTCCAATGCGCTTGCTGATAATCTTCAAAATTGTTGACGCGTCCAAGCATCGCGAGTTTGATTCGTCCTGGACCGCGTTTGAATGCGTTGCTGCCTACCCAGCCCCCGTTGTGCACCAGCCCTCAGCCCCACGATAACTTCTCCCCCGATGTTGCCGTAAACACTTGTTTACAATATCACCATTTCCTTTATCGTCGTCGTCGTCGTCGTCGTTTTCGTAAGAGTTCTACTGCCTAATAATCGGCATCGTCGAGGCTGAGCTATTGCGGTGGCGATGTCATTATCGCGACCCAATGGTTGTTTCATAACTCGTGCTATAATGAGATGGCTGAGTACAGTGAGTCACCAAAGAAAAGCGAAACAAGGAACTGCCCAAATTAGCAAGAGGACCGGAGGGTTGGATAACCGCGTCACCTGATTGAGGCGATATCTAATTAGGCGAGGGATAAGTTATATGCGGTTCCTGATATGAAAAAGGGGGGAACGTTGTAGAGTAGGCATTTTTGCGACGGCGTCTCTAGAATTTCTACTAATGACAAGGAAAGTCCTCGTGACCGCGACACAAATGGGATCAGGCAGCACAAAAATCCCTTGCTTTGTCTACCAAAGAAAAGATGGAATGAGTCACTGCTGTATTAGCGATCAAAGGCGAGCGGCACCAATATATTTGGAATCAACGAGTAAGAAGCCGCAGGAGCAGGCTGAGCGCCTGATCACATGGCACGGAGATATGCCGTAAGTGGATCCTCCGGAGTCCGGCGACGGACCCGAGAGAGTGGATACATAGCACCGCCACAACCGGAGTGATGGGATGCTCCAAATCTTCCAACTTCTTCCAATTCTTGCGCCTTGGATTTCCATAATTTGCCATCAATGGGCATCACTAGCCCCATCGGGCCTCATTCCAACGCCCCATCCCACGTGGCTCAATTCAACGACAGCACACCCACGGCTTCGCCTGTGCCATAGCAGATGCATGTCTCGAAAATATGTCGCTCGCACACAAATTATCCAAATGAGATTGGACTGAGCAAACCCAGGCAAATATCTGCTGCGGCTCGATCGGATAGCACCAAAGCACGCATATCGTCACTTTGTCTCTCTGAATGTTGTGCATGCCCTAAAATCTGCTGAGTAATTACGACAATGCGCCGGAATCCATGGGAAAGCCGATGCGTTGGTTGCCTCCATTGAATTGGGCTCCAATAACGCAAGCCATCCATCCATCCGTTTCCCCTTTTCGTCATTTCGGTCATTTCGTGAAGAGAAGCTCTGACCCAAGGATTTCTGAGATTAGATTGCACTTTTTTTTTTTTGTTCTTTTTACTTCTTTCTCATTCCCCCCCTGGTCCTCGGGGAGAGTCAAATCAAACCGGGGTCTGCTGGCTACACCCTTGTTCGAGTCAGAACCACCCTCTGGTCAATAACATTATTGGTGGTGACATGGCCAGGGGAGGGGGAGGAACTCTTGATGTGGACATGCATCTGTGCAACCCATGTCTGGAAACAGGCACAGCAGATGAAAGCACAACAAAAAAAATTTCAACAAAATATCAAACCAAAAATATTCATGCATGTAGTTTGTAGTTTGCAATTTTTTTTTTTAACTTTCCGACCCGGGTCTGTGTGACCGACGAGTTGCAACGGCGGGCACAGGGCCGGCTGTCCTGGTGTTACACTCAATTTCTCCATCTGTATTGCCATGCCCTGGAATTGCTTAGCTCGTGAAGGCCTCTCGTTGCACTCAAGGACAAGCGCGCACTGTTGTTTCTCTTGTTGGGCAACCAGATACACCTATATTATATTGCTGGCGGTCACTGGGATCCTACCGTCACGTATGCAGTGGTTGTCAATACGACGCTCATGGAAGAGTTGCCAACCTCAACATTTCACCACAGCAATAATGAGCTCACCGGGCACTTATGCTATACGCCAAGAACGAGGCGACGATCCTCTCGACCGGGCCGTATAATAATACACTCTGAAGTAAAAAGAATTGAAATAGACCACCCTTTCGTCGAGTCCGAGAGGAAAATCTCACTGTCACGGACACGTGCAAGGTGCAAGCGCGTAACCATATTGCGATGCGTGCATCTTGACAGTATTGGATGGAGTCTCTGCATTCTGCATTTTCGACATCCAGCTTGATAAGCTTATGCCGAGACAGACACACCCTCTGCCCTCTCATTGTCCTATCTGCTTCTTGACAATGAGTTATTCGTCGCTAGCGACATGCAGCAGGACCATGCCCTAACACAACCTCGACAAACTGGACAAACTGCACGCCCTCCGGCTGGAACGGACCCCCCCCTTCTCAAGATCCCTCGAAAAGGATGAGAGAGAGAGGATCCACGAGGAAATTTCCGTCCTTTATGGGAAAAAGCAACGTCATGATTTGATTGCCCTTCCGACACAACGCTTCCCTCACCTCCCCCCCTGCTTGCAGTAGTCAAGTACGCTATTCAATCGTCCCCTCTTCCCGAGCCGCCTGGAACACTCACTATGCATATGGTAGAGCTGGGCAAATTTCTAGCGGCGCCGCCATCGTGTCTCAAGCCTTGATTTTGATGTGTCTTCCGACATGCAGCTGCACGATTGCGGCCGTCCGAATTCTTTTTGATCTCTGACAGGCTGAGTCCAACAACACTGTGTGGGCGGCCATGAAAAATACGTCTTCATGCTGGTCGGCAACACTCCGTACAAGGCACAAAAGGTCTACCAGAGGTGAAAACAAGACCCCAGAATCGGGTCAACTACATGATAGTATGAATGAATGGGTATATGGTTGGTGTTGTTTTGTTTATTTTTCCATACCTGGGCGACGCCGACTGAACTTACACGTCAGACCCCCATCAGCCAATTAATAGACTGAACAAGAAAAAAAAAAACACCTCTTGGTCGTCATTGCACTTACGAGACTGGTCTTAACCGCGCTCTTCAGATTTAGAGGCACTGCCCCATGCAGAGCACATTCCCATGCTGTTATTAGGGTTGGTATATCACGATAACCCCGCGATGATAAAGTTCGAATTATTGCGTAGCCGAGCAACAGTGACTTGTGAAAGAGTCGGTGAGGGAACCCAAGCTGTCTTGTTGGCTATCCATCTCGTACTACGTTGATGGAGGGGGTATCAGGAAAAAAGCGGTCTTCAAGACCCTATTTTTGGAGGGGTAATTAGGGCTGGCGCACCTGTTCTCTGTTTTCTCTGAGATCTCGGTGAGGCCACGAATAGCGTCGAGTCTTTTGACAGTTTTCACAGACACCCAAGTTCACTGCATACGAGACAGGGGTTGGCGAATTTGGTGGAAGCCCGCTCGAGAGGATTTTTTTCTGCAACATGCTGGTTCTCCCGAGTCTATAAGATATTACGGATCACGTCGACATATTTCCACACCTTGACGGCACCTGGGTGGCTTCGTCTGGATCTCGACACCTTGAGCGCAGCAATAGGCCTGCGCGACGTGGTCTACCAGGTTGTATGGTGTGCGCTTGTTTGTGTGTTAACTTGATGTGTGATTGTGTGTGTGTGTGGGTTGCCAATCGGCAGCTGGCATGGGGTACAGGCGGGCCCGATTTTGACGGGGCGAGCGGATGTTTGGACATCAATACAGGAAACGCGAGGGTTCGTTGGGAGAGCATACATGGCGCTGCAGATTCTCTCTGACAACAGAGCAAAGAACGAGGAGTCGAACGCCTATTATGAGTCATAGTATCTATTCAGGTCCAAGACCCTTTATAGTCAGGCAGATGAAATTTTCTTCGTTCATCCAGAATTCATGAAAATGGGTTTCTTCTCTGGTTGTGCTGTGTCGGAAACCACCAGTGTGAAAAGCTCACCAAAATAGCCATGCACAACCACGGCTGTTTTTCTTCTTTGGTGAGACTTGGCGAAATAACGTCCCGCAGCTTATTGATAGAAAAATAACCAAAAAGAAAAAACAAACAAAAAAAAATAAAGAAAAACTAACAAAGAGTGAAAATTTTTCCCATGCCCAGCTCCTTGTTTGACCAGGTCTGCCGGCCGGGGTGTGAGTCTGGGGCAGGCGTCCAGGGGGATTATCAACTAATGACGGGAATTCCCAACAGACAACTCGCCGAACAGACCAACATGCTGACTGCGACTTGGCAACCAATTGTTATTACGGTCTGGGCCGAAGAAATGGGAGGGCGTGCTAGAAGTGACGTATGTAAAAATGACTGAGCCCAGTGACTTTGCTCTCCTGCCTGCCTGGTCTATGACACCAGGCTGGAGAGCCAGCGACCCCTTCCACATCAGTCACCGACTGTCCAATAAGCGATGAGAAGAGCAGACTCGTCAATCCTTTTGACCAGGGAGACCGAAAATTTTTTCAAAGGGTTTCACAGAAGAGCGCCTGTTGTTGCCTTTGACTGGACGTGCCAAGATTTGAGATTCAGGTTGTTCCTAATACAGTCTCGGAAGCTGCCTAGGATTCATTGCCCTGTTCCGTGCTTGAAACGAGGAAACCAGATCATAACAATGAAATTAGAGGCGGTCCTCGAAGGCCATGCAAGCATGGCAGTAGGCAGACACCGAGCGTCACTGTTGCCGTTGTGGAGAGAATATTTAGTGTGCAAGACATGGGTCAAGGTGCCCAGCAAAACATGGCGTTACCAAGTTGGGCTGCCACTATCGTTGGAGTCCCTGACAATGGGTCCTGGCAAGGGGCGTGTACACTGTACCATTGGTGTTGTGCCTCCGTCGACCCATTGTCATGGCCTTCATCTCGGGGCCTAGTGACTAGGTGAAGCAGCTTGGACGAGTGTCCGTGTTTCCGTTTTCTCCTGGATTGAATGAGTTGAATTGCAATGGAGCTGGAGATATTGAGTTTCTAAATCCCGATCAGTTTATGAGAAAAATAACGAGAATGCATATAAATGTGGAAAAGAATAACGGTGCTGAGCTGTCACGGAGCCACGCCGCATGTGTGCGTCAAGACGCACTCAAGCAAGGATTTGATTCCGATGACAAAAATACGGATCCCTTGGAAAATTACCTTGACTGTGGACAAGGCTGTGGAATCGATGATAAAGGTGTAGTGGGCACACAACCGGACGACGGTCCGTTGCCCGCGAATCCACTAGACATGGCTGTCAGATTGCCCAAAGAGTCAAGACGCCCCCGCCTCCACTGCTGGATCGCTAGGCCGCTGTCATTGCAGTGCAAAGGACCTGACTGGAGCCGCTGCACTCCGTTGGTACATAGCGTTAGTAGGTACTTCGTAACATGGCCGCTAAGCCTCAGTAACCGTCTCCTGGGACTTAGGCACGCGAGATGGGGCGGTCCAGGATGAGGGTGGAATATCCCAATGACACCGAGAAGTATCCCTGAACCTGCGGCTGAGGAGCATCTCTGCTCCCCATCTCCGGTTCCAGGATTATTCTCCGTTCTTTTCTTCCAGTTCCGATAAGATACAACCATGGTGAACAATTCATCACTAGGTTGATGAGATGCAGTGGCCCTCGCATCTCCCTGGAGCTTCTCCACGCGTGCGAATTCGTCAGAGAATATTTACCAATTCGCATCTTATACTTGCCAAGTTCGAATATTGAAAAAAAAAAAAAAGGGCCAGGGATCATGGTTGAAAGACTTTTATTAGTTGCTGGCCCTTGCAAGATGCCTATACGCTTGAATGCAAATAATTATTGACCCTGCTTTCGGTTATGTCACAGAAAGCGAATACGATGAGTGATACTCCTCTGGTTTCCATGAGGCCGCGGCGACCGTTCAAGATGAGATGTGACTGTTGAGAACTTATATACTTCATGTCAGTTTGTTTGGTTACTGCGGCACCTAAATTGAGAGACATTGGTTAGCAAGTTTGCGACCAAGAATGTTTTTAACAATGTGCTAGATCTTAGACCGCGCAACCAAGGACTAACAGAGAGCCCCGGCATGAGCGTCGAAGATAGACCGAGACAGCGAGTGAGACAGCCTCCCTGGCAGCTCAATCTGACCAATCATTATCTCCATACTGGACGTACGGACTGGTACTGGAGCCTCGAGGCTGACGAGGGTCGGACTGGCGAATGAAGCGCAAAATTTTACTGTGTTGCAAGCCGAGGTCGACTTCGGCCGATTCGAAAAGATCAGGTTCCACTGAAAGAAAGTTATGCCTGAGAGAGACATTGTCTTCGATGGAGTGCTCATCTCGGCGAGTGGCGATCTGAGTACCAACGACCGTCTTTTGATGCCTGTCTGCTGGATCGCAAAATGCCTTCAACACACTACAAGTCGTGACATACCTGATCGTGACAGATGTGGAATTGTGTGATGGAGGACAAGGTAGGCTGGCGAGGATGTCATGTACTATGTAAGTGACCTTACTCCATTCACTTGCCCATGAAGCCGTCGAATCAAGCTGCTGGAGAACACAGATCAATCCCATTCGCCAGCAATTATCGCCCTGATGGTGGGTGCAGGGCTAAAGATGGGCCATGACGACGGACCACAGTACCGAGGATGCACGATTGCCCCATCCTCTTCCCCGCCCTGCGGAGAAAGCCAGTCTAGGCCAATCTGGCTCCCCGTCCACATATCCCGTCCATTGGTAGTCCGTATACCCGTCTTGTCACCTAACTCGGCACAGCCTGATTTCTGGATTTGGACCCCAAAACCAATTTCTTTCCACGACGAAGTTTCTGTAGTCGCTAATGCAGGGGTATGATCGAAGGTTTCCTTTCTTCCTACGATTCTGTGCATCTTCTGATTGCTTGCCTCGGTTGCGATGTAACATCATTCTTATTGCTAGTGGTTTTAACTATATCCTTATTTGATGTGATTTGCGATGTTGTCATGCCGGTGATTGGAGGCAACGATATACTGTTTCTGGATGGTGAACTTCCCCCACTAAGACAGAGCTTGGAACACTAGTGGATAACTCGAGAAAGATTCGTCAGTCAAGAAAGGCTCATAATAATCATGAAGGGCAGACTGCTTCTAATGCTATTTCCAGCAACATTGGACAATGAATGTTCGTGTAGCGAACCTACTGGATGGATGCTTAAAATCGGGAGTCGCGTTCTGACACTTCAATGCTCACGAGAATGGATACATCAAGACTAGTGTTTTGCCTGGCGAGGGCTTTGCATTCATGTAAATGAAGGTACTCATGAACAAAGTGAGAGCCGTCCTGGGATATCTCGAGTTTATCGAACACCACCCTGGTCGTCTTGATCTGTTCATGATATTCAAATCGAGTGCTGTATCCGTACGTATTGACTTTGCGACACTCACACATGGCGCTTCTCTCTCGATAAGACTGAACGTGAGGATGCGGATAATCTTGAGAACTGAACTTAGCGATTTGTGAGTTTCCTTCCTCCCCTCAATGGCGTTGTTATTGTGTTGAGGAAATGTCCGAACTGACTGACAGTTCGACTGGACATGAAGTAAGGCAACGGGTGTTTCTGTTATGGGTGGCATTTGGTCTTGCCCGTGACTACCTATGACACCCAGTAGAACTCGGTTGGCTCACCAGCGTCGCCTTACACTTCTACTTGAGTCTGCTTCTGCTCCGTTTTCTGCTCTTGCTCTCTACGTACGGAGCAGAGTCCCCAGCATCCGTTGCAGGTTTTACGGGCCATCCATGATGGTCCGTGGCATTTGCTCGTATTTCCGTATACTTGTATATGTATATCCCAGAGTCAGCCCAGGCTTCTCACAATAAGTCTGAACGAACAAGCTTGAGCCCTGTAATTAGGTTATGGTACGTCTCCGTTACGGCGGAGGTGCTAATTACGCCGGACCAGGGTTGCGCCAACCGATTAACTGGGCGCCGTCTGAATCACACCGAGCCGAATTGGACGTCCGTTAAGGCCCTTGTCGTGGCTTGTCGTGTCTTGCCGCCCGCGCGCCTAGAAGCCCAAGGAGAAGGAAAAATTTTCACCGGAACCGTTTGGCGGACACCCGGGACGGCGGATTAGAGGAATCCACCTTGGCCTATCATCTCGCTTATTCCCCACTGGTATAATTGAACTGGCACTTTGGTGGAGAGAGAATTTGAGAAGAAGGCTGCGGCCCCGCCTCAGGGTGACTCCTTCAGAGAGGCGTAGCGTAGGTAGAGCAACAGGACTTTTAACCTAGGCACAGCATTGCTTCTCACCCATGAGGGCGGCCATGGCACTATAGGGGGGCCAGGAGACGGTAGCCAGAGACGAAAAAGCAAAGCACTGGCTGAATTTTCTTTTCTTTTCTTTGGAGTTTTTTTTTTTTTTTTCCCCTCTCGTCTGGCTGATTTTTGTGGCCTCACAGCCAGACTTTTCTTGACCCTTGCATCAGAGGCTGAAAAAAATCTTTGCACTTCTGAGACGAAGCGAGACACAAAAGCAATGAGGGGGGGAGCAAAAAAGAAATCGTCGAAATTGCTGTGTGCGTGTGCGCACTGAACAGCAACAATTCTCAGTTTGTGCGTGTCTGTGTCCTGAGAACAGATTACGGGTGTTGGATTAAAGCACGGAGCATTTGCGATACAGGCACCCCCGTCCATGTTCAGCTGAGGGAAAGGGCAGGTCCGCCAACGAGCAACGCTGTAACCAGTTGCCCTGCTCTACTAGCAATTGCATTTACTGCCCTTGGATTGCCTGGAGGGCCTGTTATTGGATCAGCGAGATTCGCTAAAAGTGTTTGCTTCGTGCTTTGTGCTGCTATTCGGGCCTGTCTCATCTTTCAGAAGCTCTCTCCCATTTCAAGGCGGCCTCTTTCTCTAGCTGAGCACACTCTCTCAAAGCAACCAACCCGAACAAAACTGGATGCTCTAAGCCCCCTTTTCAACTCTTGTTGCATCAATCAGACATCGAGTCTTTGAGTCGAGCAAGATGTTGAGTCATCAGCTGAAACCTGGCATTGTGCGGGCAACATCTCGTAACCAGTCGAAGGAGCTGGATGCTACTCCGTCAAATCAATTGGGTTGATTAATATGGCGTACAGATTACCGGGCAGAGATTTATCAGCGACCCAGAGCAAAGGCACCCCTAAAAAAAAACTGGCATCGGAGCGCGGCGTATTGGTAACGGGGAAGCATTGCCCATTGCAGTGCCCCGGCCTGTGCTTGCTAACTGATTAGTGCGCAGCAGAAAATGCGTCACCTCATCATTCATGGAATACATGGAATACCTGACCAAATAGCAACTGAGATTGGAAGTGAGGGAATGAAGAGTCACAGTGCGATACCAAGTTTATACTTACTGTACACATTTGGCTGGGGTGACTAACAGCTTGCTAGCTGCACACCATACTACGTCGTCCTGAGTAAAAGAAGAGTCATTGCCTGCACTGCCTGCCCTGCACCGGCCCTTGGGCTCCAAGGACCAAGACAGCAGGCGCAAACTACAGGCCCCCCTTTCGTTCTCTTGCCATCCCAACTTCCTTCTATCCTCGACCCCCTGCTTCCTCCTTCCCAGAGTTGACCCCTGTCACACGCACACACACGCACACACCCTGCTCCTCCCTTCATCCTTGTCGCATTCCCTTGCCGGTTGCTCCTCGCTCCCTTTCATAATTTTTTTTTTATTTTTACACGCCCCCTGCCTGAGCCCGCTTGGGAGTCAAAGGTGCCCACACATAATCTGCCTGTGGGAAAGAACAATATATATCGCTACACACGCCCGTTCCAACCGGCCTCGCCTTCTCCCCTTTCAGCATCTTGGCGTCTGCCAACCATAGTACAACCGCAACAGATTATAGCATCGCCAGCACGTTGGTGCCGACGTAATCGCTCATTCACAACAAACCACACTGGCTGGAGCTTCACGAAGCGTCCAGCGTCTTCTCGTCACTTCGACTAGGTTCTCTTGGATTTAGTCTCGACAGCCTCGACGGAGGAAGGATATCTTTCAGATCGGTCATGTTTGCAGCAAGACACTTCTCTAACCCTTTTCTATCCGACTACATACCGAGGTGACGGGCTTAAACCGATCATCCTCTCCTGGACCGCCTCTTCCCCGGCGTGTCCTGAAAAAAGTTTTGAACAGAGTTAACTGCGAACACCAATACTTGATTCTGACTGCAGTTCCAACGAACACAGTTCCGTCCTTTCTCACATAAAAAACCCAAAAAAAGTCTAAAACAGAAAACAACCAATCTACTACTCAACTGCCATCGGGGCTGGAGGAGAGCAGTTGTTACTTGCTTCTATCGAGGCCACATTGGATGTCAGTAGGACATCTTCCTTACACAAGATCATGAGTTATCCCTCACCACGAACTCCTGGATCCACTCCGATCCACGATTACGAGAGCGTCTACAACAGGATGTCATCAGCAACTCCTACCCCATCGCCTCGGCCAACATGGGCTGAGACGACTCCTCGGCGCCCCGCAACCCGCGCGGCTCACGGCCGGTTCAACAGTTACTCCCAGACGGGCGAGTTCAGTCCGCGGCCGCCCAAGGATTCTCCCCGCTACAACAGCAATGGGCAGTATAGTACGGCAGATGTGAGTGAAAAACATTCTTCGTCGCTCAGGCCTTCCGGGTCATCTCCACGCTCTTCTAAGCGTGATCGCCGATTCTCGTTTACCTATGTCCGGGCTTCCACCCCTTATGGAGAATCCGACGAGGACGAGATCATCGAGGCTCTAGGTCACACCTATGTGCTTCCCGCCCAGTCTCGTTCCAAGCACCATCACCAACGCAGATCTTCGCTTTTCTCCCGAGATTTTGATGGGGGATGGTACACTAATCACGACGACTGCCTGCAGGGTGCCCAGACCGCCGCCTTTTATGACGAGTATTATGGTCGGGAGCAACAACAACCTGTGTTCCAGCAGCCACCACATCCCCGACCACCTACGAGCTTCTCTCACACCCGCCGCTCCTCTACCGCGGTCCCTCCCCAAAGACCACAAACTGTCCGACCCCAGGCTTCTCAGCGTGCCAAACCCCAGCAGCCACCTCAATCGCCGGCCAAAGCTACCGATGCTGACGCTCGAAAGCATCGCATCCCCCCCGGATACTCACTTAAGAACTGGGATCCCACCGAGGAACCCATTCTGCTTCTAGGTAGCGTCTTTGATGCCAACAGCCTTGGCAAATGGATCTACGACTGGACCGTCTTCCACCAAGGCCCCGCTACTCCTATTTCCGACATGGCCGGCGAGATGTGGCTCCTGCTAATCCAACTAGCAAGCAAGGTGAAGCGCGCTGAGGAGATCGTGGGTAGAGTCCGTAGCGCTGACAACCGAGATCTCGTTGAAGAGTTCATCGAGGGCGGTGAGCGCCTTACTGAGAAGCTACGCACGCTCCTCAAGGCATGTGAAGCTCCCATGCTCAAGGCTGCTAAGCGCAAGCAAGCAGGACTGGGCAAGAATGCTGGCGTCGAATTTGTCGAGACCCTTTTCGGCCGAGACAGAGAGCTCGCCAAGACGGAGAAGTTTATGCAGAACGTTCGTCTCTTCAATCTCCGGTTCGACGCCAATTGTGAAGAGATTCTCCGGAACCCCACCAAATAAACGGACTGCCCATGGATTGGCCTGGACTTGTTTCTGTTTTCCTTATATCTACATACCCGAGGAGCCTTTGATCCGGCCAACAGAATAACCCATCCTACCGGATTGGATAGGGCCCACAAAGACTGTACACTACCTCATTTCCCAGGATTTCCGCTTTGGACTGTATCGCCATATGGATATCTCTTTGACGTCTTTATCTCGTCCCTGGAGCAGCGATTTCATTTGTCTCAAGACAAAGACTCATTAGGGCAACCAACCTGTACACTACCAGCAATGCATACGCGCGCGCGGAGGGGGGCATCACGAGGGGCATTTCCTTATCTCAAGATACCCATTGTTTTTCCGTTTGGAAGGTCGCGAGCGGTTGGGAAGGTGAAGCAATGACGGAGGATGATGAATGCGAGTGGATGATGGACGGGATGGCTTGGAAAATTCTTGCTTTTTATTATTAACTTTTTATTCTTTTTTCGGACAGGATTTTTTATTATTATTAGCACAGCGTTTGGATATCAAAAGTGATTGGCACTTAGATCGGTGGAATACGAACATTACTACGCGGTAATAGGATTCTTGGAGGTACTGTTTTTGATTCTATAGGTAGTTGGTCTATCGTGCAGCGCACGCACGTTTTGGAGTTAGGGTTTCTTTGAGGCCATTTAGTTATACCATGTTGAAAGAAGTTGGAAGTCGAATTGAATATGATATTTGCGAATCCTTCATGTTTCCACTTGTGACGTCAGCTCTTCGCATACACACCTGGTCTGTTTGATGGTCCCATTTACAGACACTTTCTATATGCTTGCCTCGAGCTTTGCGGACGTGATTTGTATATTCATACGGATGTAAATGCGTGTTACTCTAGGGAATGATCTGCTAAGGCATGAGGTCATTGGCATACTCCCCTGGTGAGATGCGTCATGCAAGTGACTGACAGACGTTGTCAAAAACTCTTTCCTTTTTTTCCTTGGCAGGATGTTTCTATTAGGCATGGGTCCTGCTGGGAAGTATAAGACTTTTGCAACCATTCTAGAACCGATGTAACTGTAGGGAGGGGTTGGGTTAGCATATCGCGTTCTGGCGGTGCACAGTATCTATGATGAGGGCTGGACATTGGCAAGCCGGAGCTGGAAGCTGGAAGTTGGGGCAAGATCCCAATGGCTGATGATCAACACTGCCAGGCGACGACCTACAGTTTGGCTTGTTTCAAGTCCCGACCGTTGGGAAAATTATGGGCCGCTTTTGTGGAGTCTACCGAGTTGTGACAAGTTTGTGGCATGCATAAAGTTTAAGGTACCTCAGGCACCATAGCTCGGCTGAGATATCCAATTCCTCTCCCACCTACACATAGTACCTGGACTACCTAGACTACCTATAACTACATGATGTAAATATCTGGCCGTAATCCAAGGGAGGGGAGGCGTGTAAAAGGGTGTAAGTGCCGTGAAAGACGGCCCAAACTCAATGCCCCAGCCATTGGATTTCCAATTTCGTCATCGTGCTCCTCTGATTATCCAAGCAAAACTGAAATGCCCTACGCTACGTGGTACTTGACAAGCACCCGTCCATCAAAGCCACACCCTCTTTGCGTTACGGATGATGCGGGAGTACGCGAGCGTAAAGGCTGCACTTAGAGGGGAAGCATTGGGCCATAAACAGACATCAAGAGCGCCGCCACAGCAAGCCGGCCCGCCAGTTTGCTTTTGGTTTCGTCTCCCTGCAGTCGCGCCGTCGGATGCACCGCCGTGCCCCTCCCCCTCCCTGCCTCGAACCTTTTCGTCTTGGTGGTTGGCCAGCGGCGGGACGCATTTGCTAGTGCGTGCATTTGTGTGCGTGCATGTGTGTGTTATATGTGTGTGCCTGCACTCAAACGACACGGTAGTACTTGCGGGCTGAGCCTTGCCATTTCTCTCCGTCACCTTTTTTTTTTTCTCTCTCTTGTGTGTGTTTTGGCGCATGGGGATGCGCCGGGACACCACGACGTTGTTGGGTGCGCGTGCCGGGGCTTCGGGGGTGTGCTGGACTCTGCTGCTTGGTATTCAGACCGGAATGCACTCGGGGGGTTTTGAGGTGTGGTGGTTGGGATCAGTGGTTGTGAAAGCACACAGTGCAAGATAAACTAACATCGTATTTCTTGGTAAATGCCATCACCCGACGAGAGGGTGTGTCTTGTTCAAGCGGCTAGAAGGCCAATCAGCAAGATGTTGGCGTTTCCAGCTGGAAAATGCTGTTTCCACGTGTTGACGAGAGGCTGGGGAGTTGGGGGCTGGGATGACGCAACAACAACATCTATCTCAGTTTGGGAAATACAATATTTTTTTTTTTTTCAAGGGAACGCATGCATGTACAGCCTTGGGCATAACGATATCGAAAAAAATCCTCTCGCTTCTTTTATCGACTGGGCTTTTGTGCATCGTGGACTTTCTGCTGTGCTTGTGTAAATCGGGCTGCTACGGAAGGGTTTTCTCCAGGTCGCCGACATTACGTTTGACAGGTAGCTACTTTTGATCCCTTCAGTTAAGCCTGAAATGTACGATTATCATGGATGAGTAAGATGCAGAATATGTACCTACCTACTTGGGTAGTAAGGCGATAATACCATTCGAAATTCGGCCCATGACTGAGTGTCCATGTGGCACCATCTACCTACACATGTGATGGATGGACAACCATCTAGTAGACGAGCTGGCCTTGCCTGTCTGTACATTGCGATGCCAGAGACGTCTTCCAATTTGTGCGTTTCTTAGCGAATCACTGTTGCGCTGAACGTTCTCAACGCAATGGTGAGCCAAAAAGGAGCGCTAACTTCGTATATTCACCCCTACGTCGATGAATTTTTTTTTTCATGTTGGGGAAATCAACTTATGATGCGCGTGTGATAAGTGCATGCATCTTGAATAGAAGGGCAGACCTTGCAGAACTGCAGAGCCCCCAATGTTGCAGCCTTTACGCCGTGAAGGCCGGTGCGCGCGAGCGTTCTAGGCGCTTATGTGACCGGGAATGATGAGTTTGCGAACAGCGCTTGTGTTACATGCCGGGATGATGCGATGCGACATGGGAAAGTTCGGCGCGTTACCATGCATACGTCCGTTGTCGTATACAGGCACAGGGAGGACAGGTATGGGCACTTTTGCAGAGTTGAGGGTATCGCTGGGCTTTACAGCCCGTAGCTTACATGATGACTCGGAATCACATCCAAAAATACTACGGAATTGGTCGACGGAGTGTGGCAGTTCAGTGAAGATCCATGCCACAGCCATCATCCATGCATCGCACAACCATTTCGCTGACCATGCAGAACACGGCCTCGGGTTGTCGTATTACGCACGTCGTATGGTAGAGCATTTGCCAGGTTGCACGTTTATGTAACCCAAATTTCCCGTAAAGGCCACAAGTATTACAATGCGCCGGTTGGCCAGCCTCTTCAATATCTTTTTGTCAGCGGGCTGTAGTCATGCTTATGCCCAGTGCGGTTTTGTCTCCTGTACCAAGAAACACATCGGATAAATGAGCGACGTGAACAGAGTAGTGGGTGACAGGGACAAGTATATACGTAGAAGTAGCGCGAAGGTAGGACAGCCAGCCGCATTGTTACACATTTGCGACAGTCGTACAGATTACTGGTGACAGATCACCACATTTTCTGAAATAACAGGTAGCAGTCAATTCAGTTGACTTCCAGCCGCCTCAGAAGAGCGTTCTGTTTCCGATAGATAACGCGTGGCAAACTGAATGACGACGGCCATCAGGCAGCAGCCAATTTTACGAATCCCTGCGATTGTTTGCCTCAAAAATAAGGACCATTCGTTCCTTTGACTGAAACAGAAGACTGCGATAAGAGAACAAGATGGGGATTGGTGAAGTGTTTCAGCCTTATTGACTCCAATCGATTTCGCTAAACTTTTGTCCCATGACTGGCTGAGTGAGAGGGTGGGATGGGTTGTGATGTGATGCTGTATCTACGGACCGACCAACCGAAACGTGTGCCGGCGGTCTCCGTCACGTCTTTGGGACTTGGAAGCAGAATAGCTTTGGAGTAAGAAAGAACATGAAGTCTAGCACGCGAGGAGTCAAAGAAGAGCAATCATAATTCACATCTTACATCCAGGAACCCGCAACCTTTAATCTATGGCAATACTCGCCCCCTTCTTTCTTCCGTGTTAGTCTAATATCAATATGAGCCCAAAATATTTAATGTAATGAAATGAATTATTCGGAAGTAAGGAAGGGAGGATAGACTTGATCTCGACAGAAGCTGACAAACCTCAGATATTTCGGAAAGAACTATTAGCATTCAGTTATTGTAGCCAACGCTTCTCAAACCTATAAAATCCAAATTTTTCTCTCTAATCTCCCACCACTTGCATGTTTCCTATCTTGCAATCATTCTTGGAGGCGAGTATCATTTGGTGTCTTGCTTTGGATACGAGTGCTGTAGGAGTGCTCTCCGACTTGTCGGTATACGTCGTCCAGCCACAGAGGGTTTTACGTGACTGAAGTTTAGTTTAATTATAATTGTAATTGGGAAAGAGAGCAATGCTGTTATATCAGCAGTGTATTTCCAAGTAACCCACATCCTTTTGATTGTTTGCAATGTAAAGTTCTGTAAAAGGAAATTGGGTCTACACACTTGACTCCCATTGCTTTCACAAGCCTAAAATCTTAACAATGACACAATTGTGAGAATAAAACTGATTTAATAGTTAAGTAGAAGTAGAATACTGCGACATATTTTCGAGCGACGGGAATACCTGAAATCTGGGAGCTGTGGCAAGCACAACCTCGAAGGATATCGTCAGAGCAGCAAAAATATGATGAGATAGTCAATATCAGGTTAAAAGGACCATTATATAATACTTTATCTTGCATATCATGATTCGAGTGCCGTATCGATTGCTATTCTTTCTTTGTGTCTGCCTTCACGTTGTGAATGTACTGACAGGTAAAGTTCAATGACATGGGTATATATCTCATGGCATGAGCAGTATGACTCCTTTCTCCAACAACAAGTGTAGTTAAATAATTATGAGACTTCTTTCTGCTATAATAATAGCAGGAAATTGAATTCTCTAGCGTATTTTATTTACATTTGAAGGCTTCCTCATCACCTTTGAGGTTTCCAAACTAAAGTCAACAACTGTATTGACGCAAGACTGATGATATACAGCAGAAGTGAACGTCAAGATGAGCTTTCTCAAGAGCTTTAGATTTATTGTATGCTAAGAGAATCTAGTCTGTTCTCAATATTAAAGCCCCTCAAACAGATGAATGGATGATATTCATTCTGTATCCTCATGAGCATTGATGGAACAATAGGCGTGAATAGCCTCCCCCATAACAGAATAAAGGGCTACTCAGCCTTACACTTGATTAGTACTTATAGAACTCATGTAAGTTCACTGAAGTAAACGATACCATATCAAACTAGGAGAGAGGACACTGTGTATCCTTTCTCTAACGTTCATGAAGAAACCATCTGGACTGAATAGCTAGTGAAGCCATGAGCATTCAAGACACGCAACACGAATGAGCAGGAAGTTTATGTAAAGTCACCCTGTATTCTTAAATCTGTAGTAGCCGAGGAAGATGGGCTGGGAAGAGTGTCAGGTTCGGTGATTGAGGCGTCAGGATAGCAGAATAGGACACACCTGGTTGACACATCTGGTTGACATGCGCGTTGGCCTCCAAATTGGTAATATTACATGCCACCATGAAAATTCAAAGGACACTCAGTAAAGTCTTGCGAGAACGATAGTTTAAGAACTCAAGATGGTCAAGATAGTGTAAGGACGTTGATCAAAACCTCTTTTCACGTCTGGAGGCAAAGCTTTGGGGATTAGACGACTTTTCTCATTTCTATCGCGAATCGCATCAAGAAATGAGCCACAACTGAATGATTTTTCAACCCTTGATATGCTTCCCATTGGGTTTCATGTGCAAGGTCCTGCAACACTTGAGGCCCTGATCGTGAACCTGGTCCTCAGCTCACACCACTAGGAGGGATCATGAGATGACTAAGCATGGTTCTGGCGTTAGGCGAAATCTCCTCCTGACGCGACCGTAATCATTGTTCATTATTCCGTAAGTTAGGAGCTCCCGGCGCCTTTCAAAACCCGACTCTCATCTTATACTATTTTTGCGTTACCTTATAGTGGAGACTGTTTAAACCCCCTTGTTCAGCAAGCATTCCTGTTCGGTCAAGAGGGTCACTAAGTCCAACGTCCTGAGAAATCCCCTCACAATGCATTACATTCGATTCCTACGACCTCCGAGGCTGGCGCCTGGCCCAGGCAACAGGCTTCAGATCCAGCTGCTTTTTACTATTACGACCGACCTTGGTGACTCTTTCCTTCGTCCCGACAAGCCATTTGACCTTCAGATCACCGCCTCGGCGGCTAACATCGAAGGCTCCTCAACATGGCTGCTATCCGATCCTGGCCGACTCTACTGGGAGCCTGGCATGCGTGTTTCCAAGCCCTTGGTTGATCTCCCAATTGCTTTCGAGAGAGCAATTGATATGGGTGCTCAGATTCAGATTTGCGTTCGGGCGGCAGAGCCAGCCCAGACAGCAGACGGTGTCGCGAGGATTCTTGCCATGGCATCAGAGAGGCCCAGGTATCGCCAGGAGGCCAGCCGAATGGGCGGGGTAATGCCCGCGTGGGTTTCGCTGAGCGCATCCAATGATGTGACAGATGTGTCCATGCGCAGGCTGCAGCTGAGAGACTCTCCGGCGGGTTATGTGTATGTGGAGGTGGAGGAGGAAATCGGTGAGAGCATTGCGCGTCACGTTTGGGATGCCGGTGTGGTAGCTCTCTGCGCCATTGCGGGGATTGATGCTCTGCCCGATCACCAGTCGAGCCAGCAGCCATGTATGCAAGCACTGAAGGGCATTTTCAACAGCCAGAAACTGATCAACATCCTGGAGTTGGGTTGTGGTGTCGGCATTTTGGGCGTTGGATTGGGGGCTGTCTTCCCGCGCATTGCGACGGGTGAATGCAATATTCTTATGACAGACCTGCCGGAGGCTGAGAAACGGGCGCGGTCAAATATTAATCGCATTCGTCCCGTGATCTCGGAGACGGGAGAGTCGCAGGTGAAAATCCTCTACGAGAACCTTGATTGGGAGGATGGCAGGCAAGGGCAATTCGGTGAATTGGCCCAATCACGTCCGTGGGATTTGGTGATGCTGAGTGACTGCACCTATAATGTTGACATGCTGCCGGCATTGGTCGAAACACTGTCAGCCATTCACTTGGCCAATTTGAAGTGTGTACCTGTGGGTGAGCCTTTTACGACCAAAGTCTTCCTGGCCACAAAGCCGCGGCATGCGTCGGAGAGCGCCCTGTTCGAACTCATGGAAAGCGAAGGCTGGGAGACACTTCATCGGCAAGTGCTGCCGTTACCTGTCCTTGGCGCTGAGCCTCAATCAGTCGAGTTCTACCTCTTTGATAAGTCTAGTTTAATCAATGAGTCCAGGTAGTAGGTGCGCGGCTCGTAGGCCAAGTTTGGTGGTGTGACTGAGGCCTTCTGGGTGAGGCGAAAGCATGCAGACTGTGCTATGTCTATCATACGAGCTAGGGAAGCAAGTCATCACTTTACAGAAGATAATGAGAGCCACTCGTCCGATTAAGATGGAGGGTCTGTCGTGTCTTGTCAAGTTGAAGCACCCCACGTCAGCTTTATGTGGCTGCCGTTGGCGGGTGATTTTCCCTTGGCAGCCTTACTTGAACGTCTGGGGAGCCGCACTCAAGACGACGAGGCAACCACACTAGGTGACGTCTGTAGTGTTACATTGGTCATAACTGAGCTTACCCCGCGTGCGGTGCAACAGCCAGCCGATGCGGTCAAGCCTGAATGAGAGTATTGGGCATGGCGCTTTTGCAGCGAGAGCCAGTGAGCGGAGGAAGGCCGAAGATGGTGTGTGATTACGGGAGGTGAGAGGTTGAAGCTTTCGGGAGCGTGATGTGTTGATGTGTTGTCCGTGGCAGGATGGGTGTGGTGAGGCTCTGGGCAACAAGCATGAATGTGGTGGAATTGGGTCGCCGCGGGCCTAGTCCGATTGTCCATAAATTGAGCAAATCATGGATGGATGGAATTGAATAGCTGACATACATCTCTGTACCTTTTTCTTTTCTTTTCCCTTTCCTAAACGTATGGGTTATGAGTGATGGCAGAGCCGAAGAATAAGAATATCACAGATTCCAAGACCAAAGGGACCAATGGTAGTCATACCTCGGAGAAGCCTCCTCCCAATAAGCAGTCAAAACTGTGGCAGCTTCTTGCCCTAGCAAAAGACGTTACAAAAGATGTCGAGGCAATCCAGGACTACGAGCGGACGGTGGAAGGGAGAAGGGCACTTGAGTTAGATCTCGAGGCTCGGAACTCTGAGAACCAACGACTTCGTGAGTTCAATGACAAGATTGTCAAGGAATACTCCGATTACAAGGCTCAGGCCAGTGCGAAAAGCCAGACTCTTCTCGCTGAGTTTGAGCAGAGATATAAGACTTATGAATCAAACAAGGCTGCTGTCGAGACCATGGAGAAGCAAGTTGCCGAGATGACAGTCAAGCTTGTCACCTCTGAAGGCTCGCAGAAAGCCAAGGCTGCCGAGGTCGAGAAGCTTAAGAAGCAGCTCAAGGACGCAGACACGAACGCCAAGAGTCACGAGGCGGAAATCAAGGAGATGAACGCCGACTGCGAGATGCATCGCTCGCGGATGCAGACCAGCATTTCTGAGCTGGATGTATGCAAGCAGAAGCTGAGCAAGGCTCAGGGCGACCTCGGTGAAGATCTTCTCCATGAATACAGCCCTGAGGACCTCAAAAAGCTGTATGTTCCAAACTCCATTCTCTGCAGAGTTTGCTGGCACGTACTAACTATCGTGATAACCACAGTGGTATGAAACTGCGAGATTTCTCCAAGAAGTGCCACGGTTTGGTGATGGAGTACTTTAGCGACCCTGATGGCGCCGAAGTGAGTTGAACCTTACCGCATAATTTTTCTCATGCAACGTGATATTGACGTATATTTCAACTTCAGTTTGCTGCGAGCGAAATTGAAGAGCTCAAACTTCGTTTCCCCAAGATCCCTCTGTCAACAATGACGACGAGACCCGCAGCCCAAATGCGATGTGCTGTGGCGGATGCTATCATTGCTGAAGTTCTCACAAACCAGATTCTTGTACCCTTTTACTTGCCTACTCAAACTAGAGCTGCAGCATCCACTGTGCTCGACCTTTTCGGTGATGACGAGCGACGGCGAACAATCTATCGCTGCCAGATCCTCCGTTCCACATCTGACTCTGAAGATGTTGCACGCATCCAAGATGAGATTGTGCTAAAGGCAAGCGGCGAGGTTCGCCGCGCCTTGCAAGGCCTCGTCGTAGCATTCAAGCAAGCCGGCTTCTACAACGCGGTGCCCTCGCTCTTTAAGGAAGCGCAGGCGCTCTGGGCCGATGTCCAGCACTCACGAGACCTCATCACGGCAGATTGGCCAGATTTGGAGGACGTACAACCCTCCAAGTATGAGGACTACGACCAAAACGGAGCGAGCTCTCCTGGCCACAAGGGCGGCAAGGCATCAAAGCCTCAAATCGCGGCCGTGCTCTTCCCTCAGGTGGCCACACGCGAGGACCTGATCTTCAACGGAGTGGCGTTGTGGTTGAACCAGGGCTCCTTGGTGGCGGCGGCACAGGAGACCAGCGCGGCGAACGGTGAGCATGTGAAACATGCTGCCGCATCTCGCCGCCGATCGGTCGCACAGCCGGATTCTTCGTTCCGGCGATGAAAGAGGGCCACGGGAAGGCCGGAAGGGGGGCCGGGTGGAAGTGGGGCCGGGACTCTGCTCTCTACCCGGCGCTCGGCCGAGAAAAACATGGTTCTTGGTGGATGGGCTGATGCTCAAGAAGAATGATTGTACTTTATTTAGTCTTTCGCTATTTTTTTATTCTGGGCTTCGTTGCATTAGGCTTTTCTTCTTTCCTCTTTTTGGTTTTTTTTTACATCTCAGAAAAGGCACAGTTCGTCGCATTGCTTATGAATTCGGGGGAATGGATGGGTTGAAAATGGGCAAATGGTCAACCAACCCAAAAAAAACCAAAAAAGAACAGGCATATTGACAATAGTAACAAGTGTGTAACGGTTTAACTAGGTTAGTATTAGCTCGAAAATTGAAAACGCAATTTTTTGATTTAATTTCTCAATGATAGGTAGAAGTCCCCAGAGCCATAACGATAACGGAAGATGTCCCTCACGTTCCAACATAGAACATAGCAATCCACATGGGGACAGAATCACGAGGAGGCATTTTGCGTTATTCCGTAATTTATCCTTGGTATACCCCGTAGCTCCCCAGTAAGACGAACTTTCGATACTGGTGCTACCCATGTTCTATCTTTTGGGCGACGGGATGCGCCCGTTCTCGGCGGATCCTGGGTGTGGTTCCTCAAATCAATTTTCCTTCCGTCAAAAGGCCCAAAAGCAAAACATAGCGCGACATGCTTCGCACGCGGAAGAATGTCGAGATTGTCTCTTCCAATTGGTCCTAAATGTGCACTGGACAACGACGAATGGCGGAGCAAACAGCGACAAATGGAGAACTGACTGTACTGCACCCAAAGACGGCCTGCATGCACAGGAAAGTTACAACTTCTTGGGTTCAATGGGGGCTGTTTTGCGGGGAGACAAGGATCGATGAACAGGGCCGAACTACAAACAGGGGCCTTCGATAAAGGCCCCGAGTATGGTCAGAATACGATTGGGCATTGGGGAGGCCACGAGCCTGCCGCTAAGGAGCTGCATGTGTGAGGAAAAAAAAAAAGTGTTCTAAATTCTTATTCGTATGCAAGTCCGGAGTATACAAAGATATGTCTCCTTTTGATATCCTCTGTGTAAGCGGAAGCGGGCGATTTCCGGTCTCCTCCTGTCTCATTATGCATCGTGCATCGTGCATCGTACATTGTGTATCCGTAGTATAGCCTCAGCTTCCAATACCTTTGATCACTTTCCCCCCATAACTGCATAACTGCGTTCCTCAATAGCGTAGGAAAGGTGTGACTAACACACACGAGCTTCTCATTCCGCTACGAGCAAAAGGCAATCTCGACACATAATGAGTCAAAGTTGAAGCTGTGACCAGAAGGGGAATGGTGGAGAGAGCCTCTATGGAACCTCCACGCGACAAATACGGATACTACCGGGTTTGTGCATGCGATGGTCGTATTGTACTTACACAGGACTGAAGGCGAAGTTCTTTTCGGCCCGGCACTTACCGTTTCGGCTTTAGGTCATTCTTTTTCCACCTAGCATCCATGGCTACAGATTTACTGGGCTGCAACGATTCCCCAGACTGACCGACTGAGTTCGTTTCCGGTGCCTTTAGGTCTTTCTTTTCCGCCTGGCATCCATACGTATTATACAATACATGGCTTCTCGGGGCTTTTTACCTGAGAGCATCAATGAGGGCTACCCACGACGGGCCTCGATTGAGTCCCTTGGAGGACTGCATTGAATTTATGCTTTCTCTCGACATATGGTATATAGCAGTAGTCTATGCAGTGTTCTGTTTACAAGTTCTGCTGCTTGCTAAGCCATCACACCCACCTCTGCTCGCGGCGAGAACATTTGCCTCGTTGTTGCACCTTGCAACTTTAGAAACTTTCACTACGCGTTTGCCGAATATTACTCCGTAGAGAATAATCAATTGTCAGAATGATTGGCGACAGGAGAGGACAAAGGAAACTGAGGAGGATGTTTTCCTGTTTATCAACGAGAATGGGTGCTTGTTCAAAGTTAGCTTGATCCAAACTCGTCTTTTGAGACAAAGTAGGAACTGAATTATTACAGCAATAACAAATTGTTGTCAGTCTGAAGACTGACAGAAACGAACTCAGTCGGTCAGTCTGGGGAATCGTTGCAGCCCAGTAAATCCGTACAGACTACCTGGGCCAGGAATCTCTAGACTGGGTACGGTACCTTTTGAACAACACGCAAGCAACTGACGGTGGTCAAAGCAAGAATCCACTACCTTATCCCCAGAATGAACAATCGAAGCCATTTCTCTCCTCGCCCACATTCCCAAACATGTATGTACCATAGTAGGCAATCTAGTATGGTAGCTAATTACCGGTTCACGCGGTCCGAAGAAACTACTGAGTTACTCCATTCAGTAAACACCCACATCCCACTGAATTACCCCCGTCTCCACACATCCATAACACCTTGTTACGGCAGAACCAAGTTATCCAAGAAAGCTGCCCTTGCCGGATGACTCTACGTCTTCATCAAACGATCCACTGCCTGACAAATCGTATTTGACGGATCGTCCAATAGACCACATCGGCGTCCCGCTTTTGCTCCCATGCTAAACGAAAAAACCGCGTCTGTTTGTTGGTGCGTTTGCCCCAGTTCCGTTGCAGGAAGGGCTTGTCCGCGCTGTTGGCTTAATGTCCAACTCTGCAGGAAAGATTCCTCCCGGAATTAAAGCTCTAAAAGCTCCGCTTATTAGCAAAATGATGCCCGGATCAGAAATATTTTGTCTGTCAAGCAGTTGAGAGGGGTACATCAGGGGGTGTCCACAAGGAAAACGCAAAATGGATTTTGACAAACATGCAGAGTGATCCAACTGCTCTCTTTCTTGCCCAAGGTCGACTGTGATAGATTGAATCTCGCCTTTTGTTTTTCAGCCTTATCGGTGCTCTATCAAAATAGCCAACTTTGACTATGCAGATACCTATTTTCACTGTTAGAATTATTACCATGGTTGCTGTTAGGGCCGTTATACTATGTACAGATCAGAAAGACGCCCCCCTTGTTTACTAGTTGGCCACTATAGTATAATTAGGAAGGCTCGTTTATTTCTCGACTTACCCCACCGCTCTTGTCATGAAGACCATGTTATGTTATGCCCTGTGGCCGACCAGGGCACACAGTAGCATAACGTTCAGAGGTGATGCTCAGATAGCTTGGCAGCCGCCACCCCTCTTGTTCAGTCGTTTATAAAACAGTTTTCTCCGGTGCAGATATTGAAGGTGTGGAGGGGTGGGGTGTGAATCCATGGTTCCTTAAACACGAATCAATATCAGCGCTTTGTTTGCACAGTCGCTTTGCCTCGTTTTCTATTTCTATCCAAACATCCACAACCTGACCAACTTGTTTTCTGTCTACAGTTATCTGTCGACGATACTCCCCATACCATCTCCAGGTCTGCCCATAAGGCCCTCACAACTCATACCCTGACCTTCTCTTCCAGTCAACAGTTTGCTCTCTTGAGTCAATTCAATTTCGAGGTAGCCAACCTTTGGGTTGCTGAAACAGCCTCGACTGCGAGTTCTGTTTATCTGGTCACAAACACAACCAGTACAGTTGCATGATGGCTGGAAGCGGGTTCGAAAAGGCCGAGGAGGCGGCCACTTCCTCGTACATACCTAGAGAAGCAGAATCTAAATCTCGATCATCACAGGAATCCAACTCGACTGCTGACAACAATGGACCACGCGGTTCCACCACGCAACCCGGCCGTGGTGTTTCTATTGAGCAGGCTGAAGCCGAGTTCGCAGAGCTCCAAAGGGAGTTGACTGGTATCTCCCGGGCGAGTCGCCAGAAAGGCAGAAAGAGTATGGACCCTGAAAAGGGTGGTGCTAATGTGTCTATCTCGGATGATGCTTCTGTCTTTGATCTTGAGGCTGCTCTGAGGGGAAATCTAGATGCAGAACGAGAGGTTGGCATTCGTTCCAAGCACGTTGGTGTGTACTGGGAGGATTTAACTGTCAAGGGCGTTGGTGGTATGACAAACTACGTCCAGACCTTCCCCAACGCCTTTATCAACTTTTTCAATGTCGTCACCCCTGTCCTTGACCTGCTTGGCCTGGGTCCAAAGCCCGCCGAGGCCACTCTTCTCGACGAATTCCAAGGTGTTTGCAATCCCGGCGAGATGGTTCTCGTCTTGGGCAAGCCTGGATCTGGATGCACTACTTTTCTGAAGACGATTGCCAACCAACGATACGGCTACACCTCAGTTACTGGAGAGGTTCTGTATGGACGCTGGACCGCAAAGGAGTTCAACAAATACCGTGGTGAGGCTGTGTACAACGCCGAAGATGACGTCCACCATCCCACCCTGACGGTAGAGCAGACCCTGGGCTTCGCTTTGGACACCAAGATGCCTGCCAAGCGGCCCGGTGGCATGTCTAAAGATGAATTCAAGCAGAGCGTCATCACCATGTTGTTAAAGATGTTCAACATCGAGCACACGAGGAAGACAGTTGTCGGTGACCACTTTGTTCGCGGCATTTCAGGTGGTGAGCGTAAGCGTGTCTCCATCGCTGAGGGTATGATTACAAACGCCTGCATTCTGTCTTGGGACAACAGCACTCGAGGTCTGGATGCTAGTACTGCCCTGGATTTCGCAAAGTCGCTTCGCATCCAGACGAATCTTTACAAAACCACCACCTTCGTGTCCTTGTATCAGGCTTCTGAGAACATCTACAACCTCTTCGACAAGGTCATGGTTATCGACGAAGGAAAGCAGGTCTACTTCGGCCCAGCAACCACCGCTCGTGCCTATTTTGAAGGACTCGGATTTGCCCCTCGACCTCGAATGACGAGCGCAGATTACTTGACTGCATGCACCGACGAATTCGAGCGAACCTACAGCGAAGGTCGCTCGGCAGCGAATGCGCCTCACAGTTCGGAGACGCTGCTAGAAGCCTTCAAGAGCTCAGATCACCAGAAAGCTCTCGACACCGAGATTGCCGATTACAAGGCTAGTCTCCAGCGCCAACAGGAGAAGCTGGATGACTTCCAGGCCGCCGTGAAGGAGGGCAAGCGTGGAACATCCAAAAAGTCTGTGTATCAAATTGGTTTCCACCTACAGGTTTGGGCTCTGATGAAACGCCAATTCACCCTGAAACTCCAAGATAGGTTCAACCTCAGTCTGGCGTGGCTTCGTAGCATCATCATCGCCATTGTCCTCGGTACCCTGTACTACGACCTCGGTAAGACGTCCGCCAGTGCTTTCAGCAAGGGAGGACTGCTCTTTATTGCACTCTTGTTCAACGCCTTCCAGGCCTTCTCTGAACTTGCTGGAACTATGACTGGTCGCTCCATCGTCAACAAGCATAAAGCGTATGCGTTTCATCGACCTTCGGCCTTGTGGATTGCTCAGATCTTCGTTGATCAAGCCTTCGCCGCCAGTCAGATTTTCGTGTTTTCTATCATCACCTATTTCATGACTGGGTTGGTGAGAGATGCGGGTGCTTTCTTCACATACTACCTCATGATCCTGACCGGAAACATTGCCATGACCCTGTTCTTTCGTATTATCGGATGCATCAGCCCGGATTTCGACTACGCTATCAAATTTGCTGTCTTCGTCATCACCCTCTTAATTACCACCTGTGGCTATCTTATTCAGTATCAGTCCGAGAAGGTGTGGCTCCGTTGGATCTACTGGGTTAATTTGCTTGGATTGTCATTCAGTTCGATGATGCAGAATGAGTTTATGAGAATCGACATGACCTGCACCGCCGATTCACTCATTCCCTCTGGCCCCGGCTATGATAATATCGATTATCAAGTTTGCACTCTCCCTGGATCGACAGGTGGAACGACGTTCGTCAAGGGCTCCGACTACATTGCCCGCGGATTTTCGTATATGCCCGGCGATCTCTGGCGCAACTGGGCCATTGTAGTGGCTATAATTATTTTCTTCTTGATTCTCAACGTAGTTCTTGGTGAGTTCGTGAAATACGGCATGGGTGGCAACTCTTTCAAAGTCTACGCCAGACCAAACAAGGAGCGCAAGGCCCTCAATGAGAAGCTCACTGAAGCCCGGGATGCCAGGCGGAAGGACAGGTCGAACGAAGCTGGCTCCGATCTCAAGGTCGAATCCGACAGCATTCTTACCTGGGAGAACCTGAACTACGATGTGCCTGTTCCTGGTGGTACTCGCCGCCTTCTCGATAACGTCTTCGGATATGTTCGACCTGGTGAATTGACGGCCCTCATGGGTGCATCGGGTGCGGGAAAGACGACACTGTTGGATGTTTTAGCCGCCCGAAAGAATATTGGTGTTATCGAAGGCGAAGTTCTTGTTGATGGTGCGAAACCCGGCAAACAGTTCCAACGATCGACCTCATATGCTGAGCAGCTTGATCTTCATGAGCCCACTCAGACTGTCAGAGAGGCTCTCCGGTTCTCCGCCGAATTACGTCAACCCTATGATGTCCCGATTACCGAACGCCACAGCTACGTTGAAGAAATCATATCATTGCTGGAGATGGAGGCCATCGCTGATTGCATTATCGGAACGCCAGAAGCTGGTCTCACTGTCGAGCAACGCAAGCGTGTGACGATCGGTGTTGAGCTTGCTGCTAAGCCCGAGCTGTTACTGTTCCTCGACGAGCCTACATCCGGCCTCGACAGCCAGAGCGCCTTCAATATTGTCCGATTCCTCAAGAAGCTAGCTGCCTCTGGCCAGGCAATTTTGTGCACTATCCATCAACCCAACGCTGCTTTGTTCGAGAATTTCGACCGGCTTCTTCTGCTTCAGCGTGGAGGCCGTACAGTCTACTTTGGTGATATCGGCGAGGACGCCGCCATCTTACGATCTTACCTCGCTCGACACGGTGCCGAGGCTTCCGCCACTGAGAACGTTGCCGAGTATATGCTCGAGGCGATTGGTGCCGGTAGCTCACCTCGTATCGGCGATCGAGACTGGGCAGATATCTGGGACGAGAGTCCCGAACTGGCCAATGCAAAGGAGGCCATTATTCAGATGAAGGCAGAGAGAAAGGCAGCTGGTGGCAAATTGAACCCCGAGTTGGAGAAAGAGTATGCATCTCCATTCAGTCACCAGCTGAAGGTTGTGTCGGCTCGCATGTTCCGATCATTCTGGCGTTCTCCCAACTACCTGTTTACCCGACTCTTTAACCATGTCGCTGTCGCCGTTCTCACTGGCCTTACATACCTTAATCTGGATGATTCGCGATCCTCGCTTCAGTACAGAGTCTTTGTTATCTTTCAGGTTACAGTCCTTCCTGCTCTGATCATCACGCAAGTTGAGGTTATGTTCCACATCAAACGAGCGCTCTTCTTTCGCGAAGCGTCGTCGAAGATGTACTCCGCTTTTACCTTTGCGGTGTCCATCATTGCTGCCGAAATGCCCTACTCAATTCTTTGCGCTGTCGCTTTCTACCTGCCTCTGTACTTTATGCCAGGATTCCAGACGGATCCTTCGCGAGCCGGCTACCAGTTCTTCATGGTTCTCTTGACTGAGATCTTCGCCATCACGCTTGGCCAAGGCCTTGCCTCCCTCACTCCTTCGCCCTTTATCTCGGCGCAATTCGACCCCTTCATTATCATCAACTTTGCGCTTTTCTGCGGCGTCACTATCTCTCCTCCCCAGATGCCCGGCTTCTGGCGCGCTTGGCTGTACCAGCTAGATCCCTTGACTCGGCTCGTCGGCGGCATGGTGACGACAGCCCTGCATGGGCTCCCCGTTGTTTGCAAGCCTCATGAGCTCAACGCTTTTACTGCTCCTCCTAATATGACGTGTGGGGAGTACATGCAGCCCTTTTTCGAGCGTGGTGGGTCAGGATATCTCATCAACAATGCCACCAAGGATTGCGAGTATTGCGCCTACAAAGTCGGCGACGAGTTTTACAAAACGTTTAACTTGACATTCGATAATCGCTGGAGGGATATGGGCATTTACTCCGCCTTCGTTGCCAGTAACATAATCATTCTTCTCCTAGCTGTAAGTTCTGAGAGCCTAAATCCCCAAGTCATGCGTTTCCCCCAGTAGATACTAACACCTCTCCTAGAGCCGCTTTCTCAACTTCAACCGCCGATAAGAACTTACCTGCTTTCATAAATTGTGGATTCCTGCAGACATTAGAACAATGACATTTAGATAAAAGTTGGTGCTTGAGTTTTTGACAATCCGCGTATAATACGAAAGGGTGTCGTTCTCGCATAAGGTGTGGTGGACATAATTGTACCAGCATATGAACGAATAATAAAACTAAATAAGTGAAATAAAATTGAATTAAAACATAAATACACAATCAGCCTGTAGCTTACTACGTCAGAGTTGATTTGCTCCAATCATCTGCGTCTGACATGCCGATATCCCGAGAGCTATTGATGTGGCATATGCAAGACTCCGGAGAGTCAATTGATTATTCTTGCAGATTGCGTTGTCTCTGTTGTGAATCCCAAATCGCGCAGTTACACTGCTGTCCAGACAGAGCGCTACCACCCGCTAGTTGAACTGAAGACAACTGCAGTAGTAAGTAAGCCAAAAACGGTCACGGGCCTTGAGTCATGCTGTTCCAATTCGATAGAATGACACTTGCAGCAGAGGGAGAGCCAACCGTTGTTGCATCCACCCAATCTTCGTCGTGAAGTCTGCGCATTAGTGGATGCATCCAAGTTCCCCAAATTCAGGAACCCCGCGCGAGCTGAAATATCGTCTGATAAGGCACCGTTCAAAAACATTTTTATTGAGGTTATGGGATACGATGGCGCGTACAACTCCTGGAAGTAAGGTGACAATCAGAACATGATCCTGGCAAGGCATCCATTGAAGCAACGAGGTCATGTTACACAGCATCCAAGTAGGGCAATAAGAGATTAGTCCGACTATCCGTGGGCTCCCTGACTTCATAAGCCCCGCCTGTTGAGTCAAGCTCCCCTCCCTTGAGTGTAATTCGTTCATTGTGAGGGTTGGTTGTGGAGATGACATGCACGCGAATGCATGCAACCCACTGAAGTAAGGTCCAGCATTGATCGATGAACGAGGAGCGGGAGGATTTTTCTAGCAGACGTGGGAACGTGGCGTCACTAACTGGCAAGACTTTTCGAGAGGTGCAGGATATACGATAACTCACCCCGGCGCCATTGGGTGTTTGTATGGGCGAACAGCTCGTATTGCGTTGAGCAAATTAGCAGGAGCCATTGCGAATTATTTCAGTGGCCAACCAGTTCCCTGAAGTGACATTTTCTCCCGTCCTTGGAAACTAGATCTTGTACATATCCAGGGGCCAGGGAGATCAGTCGGGAGATCTACACTGTTGGGTCTCAAAAAACGCGGAGGTGCGCGTATGGAGTCGCCATCCAGGTTATACCCAAGAAATTCTTCTTCCAAAGCAATGTTATTGGTTGAGCTCACAACTGGCCATGAATTCGTCGCCCCATATCCCATGGATCCTCACAGCTTCAAAACGACGCTCTGGCACACTTCTACTCCTACATTTGTCACCGGAACGACGATCAGCAGCATTGTGTGGCTATTTTGGTTCGGTTTGCATCTGAAATGAGGATGGGGAGCTTACGACATTTGTTCGAGGTAGCTGAGAGAGCGAGGGCGAATACAGAACCTGAAATCTTGGTGATCGAAATTTAAAGATGAAACTAGGGACGAGCTGAATACGTAAGCACGTATATGAGAAAGCTGTGTTCAGCCACAAAAGGGATGATGCATGCAGCGCTCTTAGCCAATAGCATGTCTCGGAGTTGAACAAGAAGTGATGGCTTTCCGGGATAGAAAAGAAAATATGATCGAGTATCTGAGTCTGTCTGTCTATGTCTTGACTAGTAAACCCTCATGAAAAAGATGACTCTCATACACACGCAACTGGTCGTGGCTCATTGCTTTTTGGTTCAAAACTTGGCGCTGGTCCTGCAGCTAAAAAGCAAGACAGCTCCAGAAAGTGCAAAAGCGATCTGGGTATATCCTTCACATTGTCAGCTTTAGAGGCATATCGGCCCGTTGTCTCATGCTTTTGGATGACCCAGAACCATCGTATATGCAACCAAACAAAGAATCGACGACGCCATCCGGGAAAATTTTGAGGAGATTTCGGCAACTATTGATGCAAATTATCTTATCATCTGTCCATTTTACTTGACTCTTTTGTCATAGAGCGGGGCTCCATGCAGCTTCTAGCAACGCCATACGGACGCCGATCTTGTGACGTTGACGTTGAGCATCAAATGCACACCGGAACGACGGCACGACTGCATATCGTTGCTTCTCCATTTACTCTGGCTCTCCTACAAGCACCGTCTCCGTGAATACGAAATATGGCGCTGTCCTTGCAGCACAAGTCTCAAAACTGAGGAACTAACTCGAGGGCAAAACAGGTCGTGGGGGGAGATTTGTGAGAAGAAGCTATAAGACAAGCTAGCTGCCCTGATGAGACCACATTCAAGTTCTCTCACTCTTTATCTGTTTTCCTGCACACTTCACATCAATCTTGTTCTAAAACTTGACAACATGTTTTACCATATTCTCTTGAGTGCTCTTGCAGTGGCAGTAGCTGCCTCGCCCGTGGAGCATCTTCACCAACGGCGGGCGGTTCCAGTTGGTACCGTCATCAACGGTTGTACCAAACCTAATACAGTTGCCATTGCCTTTGATGACGGACCGTATACTTTTACGGATGATATTCTCGATACATTGGCAAATTCGGGTGTTAAGGCTACGTTCTTCGTCAATGGTGATAATTATGCGTCGATATATGATTACCAGTCTACTATTCAACGGATGGTAGCCGACGGCCATCAGGTCGCTTCACACACGTAGGTGTTTGGAAAAATATAGCACCGAGTGTTTTACTTGTTTCTAATCTAAACACAGCTGGAGCCATCCTGATCTCACAACGCTGTCTTCAGCCCAAGTCAAGTCGCAGATGACGAAGCTCGAGTCCGCACTCGTAGATATCATTGGCAAATTCCCGACATATATGCGACCACCATACTTGACCACCAATAGCAAAGTCCTCAAGACACTAGGAGATCTAGGGTACCATGTCATTGAGGACAGTATTGACACCCACGACTGGGAAAATGACACCCCTGATGCTATCAAGACCAGCGAGAAGCTCTTCAACAAAGCTCTTAACGCGGGTGGCTCGATAACACTTTGTCACGATGTGTACGAGCAAACTGCCGACGCCCTGCTTCCTCACATGATCTCTGCTATCAAAAATCGTGGACTTAAAGGTAGGCATGGCTCTTAATTATATTTTTGGGTGATTTTTTGAGGGGTAGTGATGCTAATCAGACTCTCAGGTGTCACTGTCGGAGAATGCCTCGGCCAGTCTAAGGATAAGTGGTATCGTACTTCACGATGATGATAACCATGATGCCAGATTACATAGAAGTACACGAGGACACACTTTTTTTGGTTTCATACGCAGCAGCCAGGTTGGGCTGTTGGGTACATTACTTAATTACGCTTCTGGGTGGTATGTAAATGGATGTTTCAATAATTTTCGAAGCCTGAACATATCCGGACTAGAGCATCCTTTGCGGACATACATGTAATAATTTCATAGTTTTAATAATACACTATCTTCAATCATTTGTAGCTTTTTTTTTTCCTTGGCTCTTCATCATCAGAACATTCCAATTTTCCATGTTCATTGAGGCATTCAGAGCGCCGTTGTCAACAATTGTCTGCCTACTGGGACCTACCTTGCCCATCGTCTGGGTGTTTTTGGATATATTAGCAGGTACATTATTGTTATCCTCAAGTGAGTTCTCCCTAGATAATCACTAATGTAGGTACTCACCTCTCTGCCCATACCAGATTTAGGGAAAATGAAGGCTTGAACTATTATTTTCTTGCTTGGGTAATTTGCTAAATTTGGTCAATAAGACTATATAAGTAGTGATAATATCTGTAAAATAAAAGAGTATTTCATCTTTCTGATTAATAATTATTTACTAATTTAAGTTGTATATATGTTATGATATTAATTTCTTGTAAAATGTAGTAATGTGGTTGAATAATTAAAATAGGACTTAAATAATTTGTTATTTAATGAAATTTCCTTGAGTTTATGAGACCTGCAATGCAATCAGATAACTGATGAGCTCGATGTTTTCCAATGGTGGATAGCATACGCCACAACATACGCAATATGTAACCTTTCGCCGAGGATTTGTGCCTGGACGGGAATGAAAACAGCATATTAATCGACACAGTAATCCAACAGATGGACAACAACTTGTGGAAAGCCGAAAATCCCTCCCGCTGGGGAGGGTACAAGGCGATCCGAATTATAGAATCGCTGCAATGTACAAGCAACTGGAGACCGCCAGCCTCGTTTGGGAAAGACAACAAACGAATTCTTTATCGACATCAAAGATGTCGACGAACCTATCCTAACCAACCAAATAACCCAGAGATTTCCGGTCATCAAAACGCAGTTGGGGTATCCCAACAGGGTGGGCTTTGATCTGACAGGAGACCGACATGGCATGTAGGTTAGAGACGGCGAAGAACAACCAGAACCGGAACTTCCCGTGCTATTGAGCCAACAGAGATGAGATTCTATGACAGAGAAAGTAGAAGGATGCTCGGAAATCGGCTCAGGAATAGTCCGACTCGGTACCCATATCCGTGGGGAGCATGCCCTTGATACCGTTGATGCTTCTTGGCTGCTTACGCGATAGGGACGTTATCCAAGAAACCTTTGAAAGGGGGTGCAGATTTCGAGATACGAAATCCATATGATACCGCTAAATCCTTGGCTGAACCTGCAGGGACCTACACACTTGATTGAGAATACCCGAGAAAACACCATTTCGTCTCGAGTCAGCAACTGCGACTTGCTGAAGAAGTGGTCCTACAGACTCGGCGTATGTCACAAAGAGATTTTGATGGTGGCTAAGGTTGTCAAGTAACTCTCTCTCGTCGGATGATATACTTGAAGGCTTTTCTGGAAGGTTTGATGCAACTGAGACGGATGAGGCTCCAGTATTCACTGGAGCATATTGTCACCAATACCTAACATAACAGCTCATCAAAACTTCAATAATATTACCCAAAGTCACTCAAACCTTTTTTGGCAGTCAGGTGCTAATTTAGTCACATAATTTCAAAAATAACCCGTGATGTATGGCGAACATGACTGGCATCCTCCCCGTTTGACGTGACTGCTTTTCTCGATCTTGCTGTCTGACGGTTGTCAACTGACTAAGATTCTGGCTCAGTGCTGGATTTATATACTACAATTTAGTTTAATAAGCAATGGGAAATTCTATGGATCATGGATAGTATCTCTGATAGACCTTTGCCTATGTGTGACACAGACTAGACCACAGTATTACGGACAAAGTAGAAATCACGCCGTTGCCAAGCTTCGTGATAGCAAGGCCACGAAGGTTTCCCCCCCAACCAAATTATTGCTTCGCTATGAGCATTTCTTTTAGGAATGACAGGCTGCAAAATGCTCCTTGGCTCTTATTAGGTACCACCCCGGCCACAAATCATTGTAGCTACAGGGTTGGCAGTGCGCTTTTGGACAAATTTAACTAGCATTGATATCCGGGCCATTGGTATCACACTTCATCAAAACCGAAATTTTAGTTTTGGCAATGAGATGAGAGGGGATATGAGCGAGGAAGTAACTAGTAATCCACTGTGAATGGACTTGGCGTGACATTTGAGATATTTCAGGTGTCGAGGATACACAAACCAGATGGCCAGAATTAGAGTAAAATTCACTCGATAGGGATACCTCCTCTGCTCAAACTCTTTAGCCTTATGCAACTCCGCACGCCTGTGTAAATCGGTGAGGATTGAAATTCGAAACCAAGGGTGAAGCGATGCTGGAATGCAAAGGCCGATATGGAAGGTGTACGAACGAATACATTATGTGATAACCGCTGCAGGACCAACAACATTGGGCTCAGGCCTAGACTTTTTCGTCCTCTATTTTTGCAAGCAAGTCACTTGCAGCAGGAATGGGAAAATATGTGATACGACGTGATATGCATAACAGAGAGTCTGGACCGCATGCCCTCATCAAAAAGCATCCAAAACCGTCAACATGCATGAAAATTGTTCTTGAAGAGACATGGTTTTTTTCTCCCCTTCTCTTGTTTTCTACGTCTAGAAGGGATTTCGGGATCTATTGTCCGCTTGGCAGGACTAGCACTTCAACTTCGCACATCCAGGGCTTCAAGTTGTGGCTTGAAAAGAACTGGAGGGAATGGACCCAAGCGCAACGAGTCGCATTGGTCTTCCGAAACGGAACAGAGTACTCCCTACCCAGGATCGCTTCGGTGGTGAGATTACAGATGAGTGCCCACCGCTCGACAACTCTGTCAAGAGAGATTGCAGTGGGGGACTGGTGTTTGTTTGGCGATACGTCCAAGCTACAACTGATGCAAGCCGAGCGATTATGATTAATTATTGGTTTTTTTGGTCGTTAGAATCAAGCCACAATGCTGCGAGTTAGGAATAACTAGGAGGGGCTCACCAGCAAGAGAATACTCGCCCCCCCCTCCCCCCCCCCCCTTATTAAACGTAATTACCAGCAACAAGGATGGCAGCAGGATCCAGGAGAGTGGTAACGATCTCATGTGAGCGAGTCATGCCTGCATGAAATAGGAACAACAGTACGGCAGTCAGCCGACAAAGAGGCCAGGGATTCGGAGCTTCGAAAAAAGAAAAGAAGAATGAAAGGAAGAAAAAAAATCTTTCTCGCTCCCCTTGATTGCCGGTTCGCCTATCGATGCTTGGTACTGTATCTTTGCACAGCTACGTGGCTCATAACCTCTCTGAAGAGTCAAAAGGCAATGCTTGATTTTGTCTCCAAAAAGCCTACCCCCGTACTAATGTGCTTTTGGTACAGTGGAAGTAATAACTATTACCATAAAAAAGGTGCTGAATCAACAGGAAACCTCCGTGCTGACGCCTCTTCCGTACCCCCCCCCCCCTTCCCCCCCTTCTCCATTGAGTGACCCACCAACTCTGATCCAATCTGTCCAGCTCATCACAACCTTTGAGTTGTTGGACCCGGTTGGTCGGGTCAGCCTTATTACACCGTAATTATGACTCTTGAAAACAGTAGGATCTGACTCCAAAACTTCTGACGCCGGTTGACTTTGTGGCAGTGATCGACGTCGCGACCATGTGTATATGACTGATGGACACGGACATCAACAAAGTGGACGGGCCGTATGGGCTCAGAGTGACTTGCAAAACAGGATGAAGTTCTCCGTAGTCCTTGTGAGGTGAGGAGAACCCTGCCTGCATGGCTGTGGCGTGATGATTGCGAGTAAGAGACGCTCGGAATCTTCTGTGAGTCTCATGCACGAATGAAGTCATTGGGGTTGTGTGTCTCATGATTGCGCGGAGCCCAGTCGCCCAACAGTCGCCCAAGTTGGAGGAACAATTGAGGGATCTGATTCCCCCTTGAGCTCATTCTGGACTACCTTTCGGTAAAAGGTACATAGTAAGCATCATATCATGTGTCTGTAAAGCAAACTAGCTGTTTGGAGGACCGAGGCAGGAATCTCGCCAACAAAGAATCCCGTTCTCCTTTTCCAGAAACGCCGATTGCCAGACCAGTCCCGACAATGTGGACGTGGTGGCGGGAGGGATCTCCACCGGGGAGCGGCGGGCGCTTTGGGCATACACGACCGGTGCCCGTTCCTCCGAACCGTTCGCTTGGGATTTTTGCATGCCCCCCGTTGGCAAAGAACCCAAAAACTCGGGCCTCTCCGATTTGAACGCTTCGTTCAGTTCATTGCGTTGGCACTCTTGCAAGCCACTTCATTTTAGCAGCCCGCTTTTGCAGATCGCACGACGGGGTGTGTGAATGTGTGTCTGCCTGTGTTACAGGAGACACCCCAAGAGGCCATTCCCCCCAATGATGCGTTCATTATTGATGGGGAACAACCAGCTTCAAGCCATTGGGCTTATTACCATGGAAGGCGGTTATCTCGCCAAGGCGCCCGCAAGACCGTGAGCTTTGCCAGCACATTTTGCCTCACATCCCAAGTAGGGAGCAGATACGTAGACTTCCGCCATGCATTGCATTCTCTGCATGCGAACCAACCCGCCAGGAGATTGCGAAGGGGGGCGTTTGTTGTTGGCTTGTGATCCTCCGACAGCTTTTGTCCTGCCTACCTCTTCTCAGCCCGCTAGCCCACTCGCAAGTCGCCGAGCTGGTGGTAAGTTGTCATCAGGGCGGTGCTTCCTGTCCACTCATATCTTGTGACGTGGGCAACACCGCTCTCCGCTGCCGTGTTTGTTGAGTGTTGGAGAGTTTCACCGCCGAGACGACCCACGGAATTGGCATGAAGAAAAAAAAAAAAAAAAAAAAAAAAAAAAAAAAAAAAAAAAAAAGGAGAATAAAGAGGGAAAAAAATTAAGAATCCTTCAATGAACAGGCATTTAGGCGGTCCCTCCACCTTTTGCAGGGACGTGTTTGGCCTCAATGGTTAGGTGTTGTGGCACATACTATGTAACATGCCCCCAACCGCAAACACCACCTTTACTGGGCGCACATGGTCCATCGCCAGCATACCAGTGTTTGCTGGCCGCCTGCAGCCCACACAGAAACAAGGGTCCTTCACTGGGTCGTTTGCCGGGTTGAAGCGGTTCTTGGGTTGTTTTCGACAATTGGTGGCGAACAAACACGTACCGGCGGCACTTTTATCTATTCTCTCACTTCATCAATCGTGGCTCGCTAGTTGCAAGTACCGGGAGCCTGTTCCTACGTAAACTGTGCCTACATTGTGCATCGTTAGCTCATGTACACACGGTCCTTTGCAGTCTTTTCGTCGCCTCCTTTTTTAATTACTCATTAGACTGCCAATATTGACAATAGTACAGAGTAATACGTACTTGGTAGTTGCTCTGTATTCAGCTTCTGGCTCCCAGCCCTTCCCAGCGGAGCTGCTCTTGGGACCGATGCATCGATCCCACCCCACGCGCCCGATTTTGGCGTTCGTTTTTGCCGCATCGGATTTTTTTAGTGCTGTGCCGCTAGTTAGGCAGGGAGGAGAATTAGACGGTGCCAGTGGGTTGCTCACCTCTCCTCTGAGATGAGCCTCCTGTAACCCTCCAACCCTCCTTGTCATCCATTCCCTCCCCCCCTCCAGAACCGAGGCAAGCTGTTTTCGTAGCATGGCCCACAGCGATCACGCATTTGGCCACTTGCTGAATGTCAATGCGCAGTCCGGTCCAAACAGGGATGTTCAAAGTCGTGGGTTCTGTTTGGCTCCAAGAGGTGCTTGGCTGGCTTGGCGGGTTTGCTATGTCCCACGGGGCTGGATGCTTTTGGTCCGCTCCAGGTCACTTCAGACCCGAGACTGTGGTTGCAGGTCAGCCAGAACCAGAGCCAGATCCAGGATTCCCGGGGAAAACTGAAAAGCTCGTATAATAATAGAAGGGACCTCTTGTGGTGGTGGCATCCTGTTGAGTGGACATGGATAAAAAAAAATCGTCCGCTTCTGTCCAGCAGACGGCTTTTAGACATGGTATGCAGTAACGTCCGAAGTGCGGGTTTTGAGATCTGTACAGTCCCTCCCGAAGCTGGTCTTTTGCTCAAGGAAATGTAACCCTCGTCCTTGTTTCCTATGGCCAGGGTTTCCTGCTCCCTTCCGTCTCGCTCGCTCGTTCGCTCCCCTCTCCGGGCTCGGGCCAACTTGGTGGTCGAATCCAGGGATTTGGGGCCAGTGCAGTCTCCGTCTGAAGCTAGAGCTGCACGGTCAAGCAAGTCCCACGCCCTGAATCTAGGATGGATCAGAGCAATATGTATGGCTTTGAGATGGCATTTGCTCCCCTTTGGTCTTCCCCCCTCCCCGAAAAAAAAGCTCCACCGTTGGGCCTAACTCAGGAAAACTTGCTGGCCCGTTTGCTGGGACTGTTCAGAGTCCTACGTAAAAAGAAACCAAGCCGAAAGAATCATGGCTCCCGTCCTGCCGCCGTCGTCTTAGGCGCTGGGCCGGCTCGTGCGCTTTAGATGCCCTTGTGTGTGTCGGTGTTGTTCGTGCGTGGGACCTGGACAAACTCGACTGACATTTATTAGGGGACAGAGGGGACCGGCACTCGCCATGCCCTGATCTGTCTTCTGGTCTTTTCTTCCCTTTCTCCCTCCGAGCCCTGCCTGTTGTTGCTTTTCTTTGGGAGACGAGATAATTCCTGAAGTCATCAGAGACGCTGGGATCCGAGAGGCGTCTGAGGACAAGACTCTTCTTTTTTTGTCCTTTCTTATTTAGTAGTCTTATCCATCCTGTGGTAAGCTTATAGGTGGTTCGACTTGCTTGGTCGCCTGCCCCGTCCCTTGCGTCTCACCGGCATTACATCTCTCTCTCGCTCCCACCGCGACAGATTACATTCTCACTTGCTCTTTGGCACTTGTGTTGCGTTGCAGCTTCGAGTAGAGATTTTCTCCTTGCCACCAGCTGATTTTCTATTTTGCCATCTTGGGTCTTGGATCTTGGATCTTAGGTCTTCATCTCTTCTCTGTTTGCTTACAGTACACACCACCTCTCTTTGACACGAAATTGCCTGCAGAACCCCCGCACTGACGTTACTGTCACTACACCACCAATACACCAATACACCAATTGCAAGTTACAACCGCTTCTCATATCACATCCCAAAGCACAAAAATTGTGTCTGCAGAAATAAGGAGGGAGGAGAAAAACTGGGCGTGGCGTCGGGCCAAAGGCGTAAACAACAATAATTGCCCGGTTCGCCTGCCGCCGTTATAAAACAAAATTCCCTCCTTCGTCAAGCAGTGCTGTATTAGCCTGGCATCATGGTCTCGCCACCAAGCTCTGTTCTTCCCCCAGCTCCCCGTACAGGGTCCGACACCTCGCCGAGAGCTTCTCGGTCAGACCGCCACGTCCGTATAGCTAGTATGTCGTCGTCTGCCTCAGCTGCTCTGCCCAAGGAAAAACGTGGTAATCGCTTCACTCCGCCCTCTCCGTCGTCCTCTTCGTCTGCGCTTGCTGTTAGCAGCTCCCAAGAGACCGGCGTGATACAGAGTATTGAGCACGGAGACTGCATATCCAACAACCTTGACGACACCCGCAGTTTGACTGAGAGCATTCGGCAACACATCATCGATGGCGGTCTACGGTACCATGCTTACCATGCCGGGAAATATCTGTTCCCCAACGACGAAACAGAGCAAGAACGAGAGGAAATGAAACACAATCTAACACTCTATCTATGCGACAACGAATACTTTTATGCGCCAGTCCATGCTCTGTTTGAGAAGGGAGGGGATGTGCTTGACCTGGGTGAGTCGACGGCTGGGCGTAAAACGGAGGCTATTTTTATTTTATTTCCCTTCTCCGATGGGCCTCAGCAGAATTATGCAAATGGTTCCAAGGTTCGAATCGTTACGAAAGAGCAATGCTGACCTCTGTTTTTTTCCCTCTTTTGCAGGGACTGGAACTGGAAGGTGGTGTATTGACCGTAAGTTGTTATTCTCATATTCCCTCACCTGGCCGTGTGGGCCTGTGCCATGATACCTTGAGACTAACAATCAGTCATGTTAGTTGCTGATGAATATCCCAATGTCGAATTCAATGGCATGGACCTGTCGCCGATTCAACCTGATTGGGTTCCTGAGAATGTCTTGTTCGTCGTTGACGATATTGAACACGAGGCGGGCTGGACTTATCCCGAGAACAAGTTCGATTACATCCATATCCGCCATACCGTCCATTCCATAAGAAACCGCCCTCAACTGTGGGAGCGAGTATTCAGGTATGTGCTACCCCGATGGAGCTCCCGTTTCTCAAATCAGGGGGGAGGGGGGAGAACCAAGCTAACTCGGGCTTCTCACAACACAAAAAGACATCTCAAACCCGGCGGTTATGTGGAAGTGCAAGAATTTCAATATGTTGCGGCATGCGACGACGATTCATGTGATGGTCCATATGCCCTTCGGGACTTTCTACGCTACTTACAAGAGGGCATGGCAGCACTCGGGCCCAATCTGCACGGCATCCTGTTTGTTGAAGAGGAGCTCAAAGCAGCTGGCTTCCAAGGGCTTAAACGAGTCAACTTAAAATGTCCCATTGGTCCTTGGGCAAAGAAACCGCGTCTTCTCCAATGCGGCCACGTCCTCCGAGATGTCATCCTATGGGGTCTTAACGGCTTAGCACGTAAACCCTTCCGTGATGGCTTGAAGTGGACTCTTGTTCAGATCGAGATGTTTCTCGTCGAAGTCCGCAAGGCGCTGTGTGAGGAGGTCGACGGGATGCCCAAGTATCGCCCCTACTTTCCCTTTCACAGCATCTACGCGCAAAAGCCTCATGATTAAACGAGCAGATGGGAGCGTTTTTTTTTTTTTTTGGCTAATTCAATATTAATGGAAGAGGGCTTCTCCTCGTGGAGGACATGCGTGAGGACAGCAGGCTCGGCTTCACTTTTCAGGAAGCTTTCTCAGCACGACACTCGTGCTACGACGTTCAGCCACGACACAATTTCATTTTTCATTTCATTACGACTAACGATTGCATATACACATGGTTTGAGATATCCAAACGGTTAATGTTTTCTTCTAGTGGCGTTTGGGAATTAGACAATTTCTTTGGTCTTGAGAGAGACAGAAGTGTAACCTCAATAGTTAGGTACAGGTTTGGGGCCATTGCTGGCAGTACACGGTGCCATGACGTTGTTTGAGTTAGAGTTAAAACGAATAAAACGAAGCAGTTCTTTTTTATGTCATGGATTTTATATCGAAATTACGATGGGAGCAATTTACATTTGCTGTTGATAGATGTGTGATTTCAAGAAAATTTTGTTGACATCGGGACTCTTCATATAGTGAAAAACGACGATGGTAACATAAACAAGAAACAATTCGCGAGACCCGATGTTCTTTTCTCAAACCGTCCAATCTAGTGAATTTTTTTATTTTTATTTCATAGACGGATTGGTCATGGTGGCCGTTGCACCACGTAGTTCTACTTAGGTAGTTCAAGATGGATGGCTCTTTGAAACCCACAACACTCTGGAGATGACGACAAAGTCGGATGAAGTTGACGTCGCCAATTCTAGTCACCCACCATTCCAGTGCGTAAAATGCGGCTCAAACACACTCATACAATAGTTCCATGCAGCAAGGCTGAGAGAGGGATTCCTATTTCTAGTCTTATATAATCAAGATGTTACCACACAGATAACGAAATCCCTACGCTAAACACAACCTTAAGCGAAGGTGGGTTGATCGCAAACGCAAAAGAACCGTCGAGATCTGAAAGAATTGCCTAATCTGGACAGTTCCGCAGGGATTGCCGGACATAAGCAAAGCCGACTGTATCTCGCCTATTGGCTGGACCACCTAGAAAAACGCGTCAAATGACTGTGATGACTTGTGAACGTTGGTTGTTGCAGCGAGATTGCAGCAGTCTTTTGCGTGGCGAATAGCGACCTGCCTATTTGGACATGGTTAGTTGTAATACTCGGGGTCCATCGATCCAGGTCAATGCCCCAATAGCACCGCAGCATATGAAATATTTCATCCATATCCAGCGAAGAGCAGCCAAACATAGTATGTAGTTAGTAGGTAGCAATGCTGGAATTGCCTGTTGCCATGCGCGCGGTCTAACGTCCAGGTATCCATCTGAGATCCGCGTCATCTTCAAACGTCCTCACTGACGAATCCTTATGCACCACAAAATCTGAGTCAACCCCAGATTCTTCATCGGGGATAGCTCTTTTTCTTGCAACCCTTCTCTTTCTTTTTTCTTTTTTCGATACTGGAGGATTCCCTTGATGAGCTGAATTAGCATAAAGGCGACGTCTGGCTTTTGGGGGAGGGAAAGCTCTTGCTTCTCAATCCTCAGAACCGTCAGCGCATTTGCTCTGCCTGCTCATCATGAGCTCAACTCTTTGCATCAACGATGGCGCCTTCGGGCCTGGAGTTCAAGGGTGCCGAGGAGACTTCGATTTCACGCAAAAGTTTGAACGCATTTTCTTTTCCATCATTCCAGCTTCAGTATTTATTGCCGCCGCAATTACTCGAGTTGCCGTGTTGTCGCAACGTCCTCGAATCGTTGGTGGCGCGATCTTGCAATATGCGAAATTGGTGAGTTTGGGTCTCTGGATTCTTTGGTGACAATATGGCGCCAAAACAACAGCAACAGTATAAACTGACTAGCTTGGTCCGTTAGATCACAATTTCCATCTTCTCAGTCCTCCAGGTTGCAATACTAGCTCTTTTCGTCACCGGAGCACCAGGCGTAGTACATGGCCTTTCAACAGCCGGTGCCTCCCTTGTCTTTATTGCATCCCTATTCATCATTGCGCTTTCATATGTAGAGCACTCCCGGGCTCAGAGGCCGTCAACATTGCTTATCATCTACATTCTGCTATCGCTGCTTTTTGATATTGCCCAGGTACGAACTGCATGGCTCAGCATAGCCAGCGTCGGTCAGACTTCCCTCGCTCGCCTCTTCACCTCATCAGTTGCTCTGAAGGCCGTCATACTATGTCTCGAGGCTATCCCAAAAACACGATGGATCCATTGGGTCGCTAGTGAACATAGCCCAGAAGAATCCAGCAGCCTGTTGAGTCTGGGAGTATACTATTGGTTGAACAAACTCTTCCTCCGTGGCTATCGCGATGTTCTATCTGTTGATGACTTGTATCCTTTGGATTCAAACATGGTGGCGCAAGGACTCTATGATAAGCTTGCTCGCCAGCTCCGAGTTCATTGTTACCATGATGAGCCTACCTTCGGTTTATGCAAGGACCTCTGCAAAGCCCTTGTTGGTCCTCTGCTCGCACCCGTTGCGCCCCGAATTGCACTCGTGGGCTTCAAGTATTGCCAGCCCTTCTTCATCAACTCGATGCTTGAATATTTGCAGACACCGTATGATCCGTCAACCAATAATCTAGGATACGGACTCATCGGTGCCTGCTTCTTAATCTATATGGGCATTACCTTGTCTACTGCTTGGTATAACTACTACAACCAAAAGGTAGTCTACATGACGCGATCATGTCTAGCTGCAGCCATTTATCGGAAGACCACACGCACCAAGTTGACCGCAGCCGATGACTCTGCTGCCGTGACGTTGATGAGTACAGACCTAGAAAGGATTATTCGGGGTAGCCCCTTTATCCACGAGATGTGGGCAAATACCGTCGAAGTAGCTATTGGAAGTTGGTTGCTCCAGAGGCAGCTAGGAGTCGCCTTCATCTCTCCTATCATCGTCATCGCAGTGTGCGCCGTCATCCTTGGGCGTGTGCTGAGCCTCGTCGGGAAGAAGCAGATGGCTTGGATGGCCAAGATTCAGAACCGCGTCGGACTGACTGCAAATGCCATCTCGAACATGAAGCTCTACAAGATCTCAGGCATCACAGGTCCCGTAGCCGATCTGATCCAGAGCCTTCGTGTCGATGAAATCAAGGTCGGCAATAAGTTTCGGTGGTTGGCGATTCTTGCTGCCGTCCTAGGTTTCGCACCTCTTTGTCTATCACCCGTCGTTACTTTTGCAGTCACGTCCAAGCATCTCGATGTGAACAAGCTCTTCACTTCGTTCTCTTACATTGTTCTGCTCTCCACGCCTCTAATTGTCATGTTCCAAGTGCTGCCAAACATTTTCGCCGCTCTGACATGTTTGCAGCGTATTCAAAGGTTCCTAGCAGATGAGCCGCGAAACGACTTTCGCAAGCGGCCTATTGTCCCATCCTCCAGCTCCGAAGAAAAGACTGAAGGAAGCAGCACCGAAAATCCTGTAGCATTTCATATTGAAGATGGCAGCTTCGGATGGGGTGGAGAAAAGATGACTCTCAATCGAATCAATACGTCAATCCCTGCTAACCAGCTTACTTTGGTGGTCGGCCAAGTTGCATCTGGGAAGTCTACGTTCTGCAAAGTACTTCTAGGAGAGATTCCAGTGTCGTCAGGAACAGTGACGGCATTCTTCCCGCCTTCTCAGATCGGATACTGTGAACAGACGCCTTTTCTTTACAACGCATCCTTCAAGGACAATATCATAGGCCACTGCGAATTTGACCAAAAGAAGTATGACGAGATTGTTGAGGCGACTATGCTGAATACGGACGTTGCTCTTCTCCCGGATAGCCACGATACCAAGGTTGGTAGCAGCGGTATCATGCTGAGCGGTGGCCAGAAACAACGTGTCTCAGTAGCTCGAGCTTTGTACTCGGAGGCAGATGTCATGATATTTGATGATGTTCTAAGCGGACTTGATAACTATACGGAAGCTGAGCTATTCCATCGCGTGTTTGGACCGGATGGCATCACTCGCCGCCGAAACGTCACAGTTGTTATTTGCACACATTCAGTTCAACATCTTCCCACCGCAGACCATATCATTGCCCTTGACACAGATGGTACCGTTATCGAGCAGGGAAATTTCCAGGAGCTTATGAGGAATAATAAATATGTTCAGAGCCTCGGAGTAAAGGAGGCCTTCGGAGTACCCCAACCCAAGGCTGAAAAGCTGACTGAGAAGCAAGCCCTGACCAAGTCCAAAGAGTCTTCGCCTGCGCTTAAATCTGCTCTAGATGACAAGTCACGCCAACTGGGAGACTTTACCATATACAAGCACTACTTTGGCAGTGTTGGTGTCATGTCTCTATCGGTTCTGATACTCTGTGCTATCCTTGGCGGAGTATGCAATAACCTCTTTACCGTTTGGTTGAACTTCTGGTCTGCGGATACATTCAACAAATCCAACGGCTTCTATGTGGGCATATTTGGCCTCTTTGGTGTCCTTCAGGTTGTCTTCCTCGGCCTCACTGCCACGACAGCGCTCATCTTCATGATCTCGTCATCCGGTACTGCTCTCCACCAACGAGCCATTACCACAGTCATCACAGCGCCGCTCAAGTTCTTCACCACAACAGATTCGGGGATAGTAACAAACCTGTTCTCCCAGGATATGACTATCCTAGACAGTGAACTCCCAATGTCAATAATCAACTTCTCGATAGACATGGCTGTCAGTATCGGAAATGCCTTCGTTATCGCATCTGCTTCGCCGTATCTGGCCATTAGCTACCCTTTTTTGATTGGAATTCTATTCGTTGTGCAAAAGTTTTATCTTCGGACATCGCGACAGATGCGTCTGCTCGATCTCGAGGCGAAAAGCCCGCTATAGTAAGTTCAAACCTCTCGCTAATCAAACCAGATAGAAAAGAAAGACAGGCTGATGTTAGAACAGTACGCATTACTTGGACACCATCAAGGGAGTTGCTACCATTCGTGCATTTGGGTGGGAAGGTCTAGATGTTGAGCACAACAACAAGCTTCTCGATACCTCACAGCGGCCGGCCTACTTACTCGCCATGATTCAGCAATGGTTGATCACCACGCTGAACCTCATTGTTGCAGGCATTGCAATCGTTGTGACATGCCTTGCAACGCAGCTTCGAGTCAGCACAGGCCTTACCGGTGCTTCCTTGGTGACATTGTTGTCGTTCAGCGACAGCATTATGAATCTCATTCGGGCGTATACCCTGCTAGAGACATCTCTTGGTGCTGTCAGCCGCCTCAGGACGTTCAGCGAGACGGTCAAGCCGGAGGATCAACCAGATGAGGACCTCGTGCCTCCTCAAGAATGGCCACAGGGGGGACGTATCGACATTAAAAACGTCTCTGCCTCATATGAATCCAAGCCAGAGGATGAAGCCGACGGTACGACTGTGTCACCTTCCAACCTTGTTGTTCGAGATCTCACTTTGAGCATCTTACCGGGGGAAAAGGTTGCCATTTGCGGCCGAACTGGAAGTGGAAAGTCAACCATGATTCTCTTGCTACTTCGGCTTCTGGACCCCCTGCCATTTTGCAAGAAAAACATGGAGATTGATGGTGTCCCCTTCCATCGTATTGATCGAGCGACTCTCCGTCAGCGCATCATCGCCATTCCACAAGATGCCGTCTTCCTTCCGGATGGCAGTGTCGTGAAGGCTAATATCGATCCCTTGGGCGTTGCAACGTCAGAAGAGTGCCTCGATGTCCTCGCTGCTGTTGGCCTCGCTAACTTCGTCGCTGACCGTGGCGGCCTAGATGCCAGCATGAGCGCCGGGGATCTCAGCGCAGGGCAGAAACAACTCTTCAGCCTTGCCCGAGCCATTCTCCGCAAGCGCATCCGCGATCGCCTAAACGACGGCGAGAAGTATGGCGGAATCTTGCTACTGGACGAAGTGAGCAGCAGCGTCGACAAAGCTACGGATCGTGCAATGCAGGAAATAATCCGCACCGAATTCGAACGATACACGATCATCATGGTATCGCACAGGCTTGATATGGTGATTGACTTCTTCGACAGAGTTGTCATTCTTGACAAGGGATCAGTTGTAGAATCTGGAAACCCGAAGGCTCTAGTGGACACACCGGGAACTCGATTTGGTGACTTGTGGTCCATTGAGCATCACGATTCTTCCAGCAGTATGAGCGAATAGTTAGGCCAAGGTTGATATCTTTCATATACTTTGAGACTCTGTATGAGTCTTGTACCGGGACATTGATGAACAATTGGAAGAAACACGAGGACACATCACTGGATTTTGGGGAGCAAAAATATTAAGAAGCAAAAACATAATTCAACACTACCTAATCTATAAAGATGCACACCAGACGTTGACAATACCAGTCCTCCAAATGCTGAACCATTGCCATCTTGCGACGACTTGAAGTGAATTCGCCCCCGTGTAAATGCTTTTCCACAAGGCGTTGGTTTGCAATTTTCTGTAAGTAGGTTCCTTACAGGGCGAAGATGGCACCAGCGATGAGGGCAGCCAGGCCAGCGACGGCCTTCTGGCTGGCACCGGAGACGATAACGGGGGTCTCGACGGGAGGGCAGTGCTCGCCGTGGCATCCCTCGGGGATCCAGGGCTTGACGGGGGTCTTGCAGTTCTCGCCAGTGCAGGGGCAGTTCTCGCCGTGGCAGGGCTCGATGGGCTTGCAGTTGTCGCCGGTGCAGGGAACGATGGGAGGGCAGTGCTCGCCGTGGCAGGGCTCGACGGGCTTGACGGGAATGATGGGAGTAACATGGGGAACGGGGCAGTTCTCGTGGCAGATGGGCTCAATCTTGCACTCCTCGAGGACGCAGATCTCCTTGTGACCACACTCCTCACCGTGGCAGGGCTCGTGGCAGCACTCCTCGCCGTGGCAGACGAACTTCTTCTCGCCCTCGTCGTGCTTCTTCTCCCAGTGGCACTCCTCGCCGTGGCAGACGATCTTCTGCTCACAGTTGCCCTCGGAGTACCAGCAGTGCTCGCCCTCGCAGATGACAATCTTGTCCCAGTCATCGCCGTGGCACTTCTCGGGGCAGCAGTGGCCGTCACGGCAGACAATCTGCCAGCGGTCGGGGCAAGACCAGTTGTGCTCGGGAGCACACCAGTCACCATAGCAGATGATGGTCAGGTCGATGGGAACGACTACGATGGTGTCGACGACGGTCTCAGTGACGACGGGGCCATAAGGCTTGGTGTAGTCCGGCTTGGGAACGTGAGTGGGAAGAGTGTAGTTGTTGTGGCCGTAGTTGGCGGTGGCGGAGGCCAGGGTGCCCATGGCAAGAGCAGCGACAGCAGTGGAACGCATTTTGAAGGTTGGTTGGTGTGTTATTTCTGAATGAATGACTAGGTTGAAAAACCGAAGAGAGCTCTCGGGTGATAAGCGAAGGAATCGAGGCTGGTTGAAATGATTGTGAGTGATGAGAAAAGAATCGATGGAGGACGGATCCCAAGCTCTTCTTTATACCCAAGAGGCTCTTCCTCTGGCACCTCATTTCTGGTCTGCATCTTTGCCCGTGCATGCCTCAGTTGTGTCAGTCAGTGTATACCAGCCCTTGACAAGTACACTATGGGCAGCAGTAGCTTGGTGCTTCGAGGAGAAAATGAGACAATGGCCCCCCTTCACCTTGACCGACCAAGAATGCCTCTGAGCCAGTGTTGTCCCAACTCCCTTTGACGCGTCTTGCTTCCTGATCACCCAACCTGCCCCCCATAAACACCGAAAGGCATTCCACGACGCGCAAGTTCCCCCCGATTATTCCGTTTCTAAGATTACATTGGATTCCAGATAGTGGATGGCCCAGTATCATACCTCCATGCTTGCCCGGAACTCGATCTCTAGTCCCAACCGCCTTACGGGTCTTTCGGTCCGTCGCTAAATCGCTTTATCGACTCTCGTTAGTTCCTCAAATTGTTACGGAGTACTCTCGGTGCTAGTACCTGGTGCCCTCTCAAAAGTGATCCAAAAAGAAGACATCACTCAGCATTGCTGGTATGGTTCAAGCCAATAAGAAAGGCGACGTTCCGAACCAGCCTAATAGAATGGGGCTACGTATGAAGCAGGGCAAAGCTGTAGCAGAATTTTAGTGCCAGATTTCACCCTCATTGTGTTGAGAATACTGTAAAACCTCGATCCGAGGGTGGCCAGGCAGGGGTTTAAGGTCCCATTCAAGTGACACTGAGGCTCACATGGATGGGACGAGACAACAATTGACAGCCTGAGACTATACTAATTGGCCTGTGTCAAGGGCAAAGAAAAGGGTATGGCTAGCCTTGAAGAGGGAGGGTTCCGATCTGAATGAAACGTTGTGTTGATAGTAAGACAGCACCATTGATGTCGAACTGCACCAATCGTCTACGGGCCGGCAGCTCTGCCGCTCCACCCGCAAAGCACGGCTCCGGGTGGAGCCTCGGAGACCCAACAGAGAGTATAGGGTAGCTTCTGGCAAACTCCAACTTTCTAATACTCTTTTATCTTTATAACGGATCTAATAAAAATTCGCGATAGATAATTGGTCTCTTTGCAAGTATTGGTCATATTATCTCTAATTTAAGATTTGTATCTCAAATGTTGAAGAAACGCGAAGGCAAGCATATGCTTTGACAATATGCCTATTGTTGAATGCTTGATTTGAAGGCATCTATCTTCCATCCCGAGTAGAAACAGGGTCGCCCAATCCGAAACAAGTAAACACAATTTCATCGATATCATAGCATACCTAATTTCCTTTTCCGCGTATGTCCAAGTCACCGAAACCGCTTGCTACCCAACGCCTCCCAATCACCTATCATCAGCACAGCAGCCCATCATCGTTCTCACGCTGTTCGTCCTTGAACATTACTCTGGTAAGTTTGCTGACCATGCCGGCCAACACATGGAAGCATTCTCTCAGTTCACCTCCAGCACAAGCAGTCTCCGAGATCTGATTCAACCTCTGGAACTTGGTTGGAGAGAACCAGATCGTGGCCCGGAATGCCAGAGGCTGGCACAGCATTGTTCCCATTTGGGAGCTTGAGCCCTGATTCGCTGCATCTCAATTGTTTATCGCGACAGTCAATAAATGGTCTCATACTGCCCGCCTCAAAACAAGACTGTGAACAATGTCTAGCTGTAGCTAGCTGGAAAGCATTCCGGAGTACATCCAAGGAACTTTCGAAGGGAGCCCCCAGGGCGTGTTTATGCCCACTTCGCCTATTCCTTCACATGTACTATCAAGTCCCGCATAATAATTTCAATGGAAGCGTCATTGAATTACTCCGAGCGGGTATGCATTCTCAGTTTTGTTTCAGCACAAGGTCGTGTGGCCCTTGCTGGCCGAGTTCCGATCCCTTTTCGCGTATAACCGCTACTATCACTATGCAAGACGCGTCACAACCCAAACATATTGCCTACTTTGTACTGATCTGATCTGAGATTACCTACTACCAGTGTGCTTATGATAGGAGAGCCCATGATTGTCCTGCCAAAGGGGTGCCATCTATGATATGACATGCTGACTGAGAAGCTTTGTTATCAAGACGCTTCTCAGTATTCATAAGCCATGGCACGCACCTTCTCATATCCGACTTGGAATCAGTCCACCTCAAGGAAATAAACACGTTCGTTCTATACAAAATCCTTGCTGCTAGACGTTAGAACTGAAAAATTTGCCGTTCTTTATCTGACGCTCTCCATCGCTCCACACCAGTGTGATTCATCTTATTGATCCTTTGATCTCGACTTTCGCCTCACGGACTCTAGTATCTGTCAACACCAAATAAATTGCACTGGTGAGGAGAACTTATGACATATAACTCCTATCATATAATGCAGGTCAATACACGATCGATAGAATATCGCAAGGAACATCTGTATTCTATGATTTCCTTGCTGTTGTCGGTACCCCAGCAGAGAATAGACGTTCTCGCGGTATGGGTAGCGGCTTCGATATCGGTCGCCGCACCTCATATTGAGAGACAATGATGAGATAATTATTGTCGATCATCCGAACCAAAGCGATCATTTTACAATAAAGGGTATAAAAATCCAGGCCCATGAATTGGGAAAGGATGCCTTGCAACTCACGACAGCATACCACTCAAAATCGGTCAAGGGCTATGCCGCTTTTTCATAAATGCAAGTGTAATTTGCTGGACATTCACCTTCTCTCATTGAAATGGTTACTTTTACCAAAATCAATCCTAGAGCCGACCAAAGCCAGTCGTCAAGCTTGAGGTAGATTGGGCAGACGAAGGTGTCAGGCCTATTCCAACTTTCTTCAACTCAAGAGCCGTCCTTGATAGCCGATGATCTGCAGGCAAGAGAGGGGAAGTGGGCGCTCCCCATGGCTGTCAACCATGAGGCGGGCTCGTCATTGGAGCGCGCATTTTCCCGGGCCTGCTCTTAGTTTCGGGGAAGCCTGTCGATAATGCAACCGATACTCCGCAGAAAGCCCCTCCCGTGTATGATCAGGAGATGTGAGGGGCTCAATGAATGAAACCGGATGAGCGTTGCGTAGACGGACGAAAGCAAATCCATAGAGTAGCCAACGGGACAGCACGTTGTCCGAAGCATATTTATTCGTTCCTCTTCCCGTGCTAGTTATCCGAGATCACTCATTCTCAATTATCACGTAGCAAAAAACTTGAACACCATGACTGCTAGTCGGCTGCCATTTCATGCTGACCACATCGGCTCGCTCATTCGACCTGAGGAGCTGTCGCGGGTCCAAGAGCAGGCCGATGCAGGGCAGGTCTCGGCGGAGGATCTCATCGCCGCGCAGAAAACTGCTATTGCCGATATTGTAAAGAAGCAGCAGGAGCATGGAGTTCGGGCTCTCTCATCCGGCGAATTCGACCGCAAGTACTACTTCTCTGGCTTTTTTGAGAAGCTTGATGGCTTCAAGGAAGTGAGTCCAGTGCCGTGGGAGTTGGCCCGACTTTCTGCGCCGCCCATCGCCGCACTGAAGAAGACTGGACGACAATATCCCATGGCGGCCGTGTGCGATGGGAAAATCAAGTACTCCAAGAGCCCGTACCTGGACAATTGGAAGCTCTTGCGTGACTGCGTGCCACAAGAGCAGTGGGCAGAGTGCAAATTCACGATGCCGCCGCCGTGCTACTTCCACCTGCGACTGGCGTCAGGCAAATGCTATAGCTCTGATGCTTATTCGAGTGATGAAGAATTCTTCGACGACCTCGCCAAGGCATACCGGCAAGAGTTGAAAACCCTGTACGCTGAAGGCGTGCGCAATGTTCAGATTGATGATCCTACCCTCGCCTACTTTTGCTCTGATCGCATGCTTGAGGATCTTCGGAGTGAGGGAGTGGACCCGGACAAGTTATTCGATCTCTATCTGAAGGCGCATAATGACTGCATAGCTGATCATCCGGAGGGTCTCCATGTTGGACTACACATTTGCCGGGGTAAGTCCCTAACACAAAGCGAAGAGCAGGAGACAAGTACTGATTGTTCCGTAGGCAACTTTTCCAAGTCGATGCATTTCAGTGAGGGCTCATACGAGAACATTGCCAAGAAGTTCTTCACAACGCTCAACTACGATACCTTCTTCCTCGAATACGACAACACCCGTTCCGGAGGCTTCGAGCCTCTGCGCTTCCTGCCCAAGAATAAGAATGTAGTATTGGGCGTGGTGACTACTAAAGATCCTGAGCTTGAGGACGCCGAACTCATCAAGAGTCGCGTGCTTGAAGCGGCTAACATCATTGCCCAGGGTCAGGGACGCAGTGTGGAAGAAGCGATGAAGCAGATCGGCATTAGCCCACAGTGTGGGTTTGCCAGTGTTGCAGTCGGTGCTGACGGCATGACTGAAGAGAAAATGTTTGCCAAATTGAAGCTGGTCAGGGATATTGCGAAGGACCTGTGGCCCTGAACAGGAGGGGGAGTATGGTATATATCTAGAGTTGAGTGGAGAAATTCTTAGCCAGCGTGTGCATTCTCGCCTCGAAAATAACTACCTACTCAATTACACAAATAAATGAACGAATTAGTCATATTGAAAAGCGCCTTGAAATATCTTCTCTTGACCAACTAAGCCGATTTTTTGCTCGAGTCTCAGGCTACGAACCGTTGTCTACCCGAGAGCTAATGTTGTGGGAGATTATGGCGGTGGGAGTTCTTGAGAATCTCTATCACATATGAGCAGGAACGGATGAACAGTAGCCTTAATCATTCAGGGAACAGAGTCACCGGAATGTCAAATACACTGAGTTTGGAGTAGTGAGTACAAGGCATTGAACATCCATAGATCGATCCAGCTTTCAATAGAGTAAGTATATATTGTGATGTGAGACGAACAGTAGAATATTTCAATCAAGACTCTCGACCTCAATCAGTATCATGCCAAAGTCATAAAAGCCATCGATATAACATGCTAGTCTCATCACTTGATAGGCGACGTGGCAATGTGTGGCCAGTGGTACCCGCTTGAGCCGATCTTGATCAGGAGCAGAAAAGAACCATAGTATTCAGAACACCGAACCCAAGTACTTTGCATTCCCTCGTGTACCTGTTATTCTGACAGTAGATTTGAACTAGAACTTCTTGTTCTTGGTTTGCTGCGATATCGTGAGTCGCGCTGAGAGCGAGTATCTATTTCCCTTGTCTGAACAAAGAAGTCACTTGAGCAAGCTCGTCACAGGCTCTACGACTAGATGGGACTAGATGAACAGATAGAAATTAGAAGAATAATTCGTTCTGAAGAGCTCCGCAAATAAGGAAGGAAGGTAAGAAATCCTGTGCATCCCTTTCGATTCCCAGTTTTTCGGTCCTTGTCACTCATACATTCTTCTGAAAGCTGATATCAACCTTTGCTCATAACCACAAATACTTCCCACACTCTTTAAATCAGTTTAGATCAGCTAAACCTCGGTAGTAAATGTCGGTGATCATGCCTGAACTCCCCTTTCGCCGTGGCAACGCCTTCGTCCACAGGCCTCTGCTCTTCTCCCAGCGCTCCCGAGGCACTCGACCCTCGCCCATCATAATCGAGGACGGAGGCATCTTCAATGACCGAGACCCTCGCTCGCCTGGTCTGATTCGGTGCGGATGCTGTCAGCAAGAAGTCGTCGACGACGAGGATGATCAAGGCTTTGTCAAATCTATTTGCGTCATTCTTTTAGTTGTTACGACTATCCCACTTCTCGCCCAAATACTAATCGACTTCACCTCCTAATCGTGTTAGTGACAGAAGAAGTGGGACTCTCATCTGCGCAGGGGTTTTCATCTGCTCAGGTATGTATAAGCTACTTAGTCTACTCAAGTTCAATGCTCGTGTGCCTACACAACTGGCTTCCGAGGATAGCCTATAAAGGCCAGATAAATAGATACAAGGGTGGATGGAGAGCACAACTGCTCGTAGATTAGGTAGGTTAAAAAATAAATAAAAGCCAGAGGGATCTTTACTGTCCCATGTCATGATTAGTTTGTGAATGTCCGCCAACCTGTTCGCCTCAACTCCCCAACCAAGAAAAAAAAACAGAGATATACATCATGATACATGAGACAAGTAATGCCCTCCTTTACTCCTCCTTCTCTCGGTTCTCGTCCTTCTCGTCTTCATCCTCTTCAGCGCCCCAGTCTCTCCATCCCTGACCCTGCACCCAACTCATGCCCTTTCGCCAGTTTGCCTCGCGAATGGCATTGGCATCGCGCTCGTGGACCATACCGGTAATCATGAGCGCCAGCATGAAGATCCAAACATCGCCACCCTTCATGCTCTTCCACCAGCGTCGCTTGACACCAACCTTCCAGAGACTGTCAACGCTTGCGCGAGCAGTATATATGAAGAAAGGACGACCATTACGGCGCTCCATCCAAGCCCAGAGGCCGGCGAAGAATCCACCGAGGAAGAAGCGTTGAGTAGCGAGAACATGACGAGGAAGCCAAGTCTGGAAAAAGCAGATGGAGGCCCAGGCGGTTGAGATAGCACCAGTCGCGCAAGTCGAGGTTCGGAGGGCGGCAGAAATGATGCGATGAAGCGTAGCGAGAGGGTTATGATAGAGTGTCGAGACTCGGGGAATAACGGTGAGGGCCGAGTAGAGGAGAACGAAGAAGCGGGCCAAGGGTGGGAATGAATTAAGCCAGAATGTGAGATAAGTTCGAGCGCAGGATGGGTCCGAGGGATGAAGGGTGGCGCAAGAGAGGGATGTGATGAGAGGGTGTGCGCGAGAGGTCAAGGGCGCAATGGCTGATAGGGAAACGGGAAGGACATCTTCCTTGTTCGGGAACAGGGTCGGCGAGATGTATGCCCTATACCAATGTCAATCAAACAGATTCCAAACGCGCATAAATAAGATGGTGACAACTTACGGCCAGGTCAGTCGCGCCATTTCGGCGAGACTATCAACAATCTGAGAAGTCTGTGGCCATTTGAGATTCAGAGGCCAATCTTGCGGGCGCGCATGTAGATAGGTAGTGGTTATCTTTGTAACAACGTCTCCAAATGGCTGTCATCCTAGTTAGCCTTACAGTCTTTGACAGGAAGTCCTACGAGGACTGGACTTCTTGTCTGGACAGGTATTCCAGAGAGAAAAATCTCACTCACCTTCGGGAAGCAATCGCGATCAAATACGGCGGCATGAAGCAGCTGGCCAAAGGCGAAAGGCTGCAACATCCAACTTCCAAACCACCAAGGGCGGTCCTTCTTGATACCATCGCCCCTGAAACCCCAGACTAGGCCCTCCTTCTCAAACAGATTCCAGCTGAATTCAAGTGCGCGGAAGATGGCAAAAATTGCAATACTGACGCGCATCTTGTCAGATGGGAAGATACCCAAGGCAAGACCTGCAAACGAGGCGCCAAGGGCGGGCGCATAAGGTGATGTAAGTGTAGCTGCCGTTCGAGGATTGCGCAGCCGGAAAGGCTCGACTTGAGGATCGAGGAGATGGACGCGTAGTCGAGTGAGAAAGCGGAATAGAAGGCGGTATAATAGTAGGATAGTTGATAGAGACAATGATAGTCTAAGAGCAGGAGATTTGTAGAAAGGCTTCTTCTTCACATTCGCATTCGCGCTGTCGCCATTCAGATCAGTCAAATTCAAGAAGTGCAGCTTCAATCGCAACCAGCTTACTCTTTGTCGCCCATTCGTTTTTTGATAGCATCTAAGCCTTTCATGCCCAACCAAGTTCCGACAAAAATCCTCAGCGCATGGCGAATCGTTTTGGCATTGTAGTCGTCACCACCGGAAGGAGGTTGCAGAACCTTTTCCACACGGGCAGGAGTCGGGGTTGAACGGCGAAGAACACGAGATCGTGATATGATATATTTATGCATAGCGGCATATTCGCGTGCAGAGAGTGTATACCGAAGAGCATTTCGGAGGACAGCATCGGAGGAAGCTCTTGATGTAGAGGAAGAGGATGATGTGATGGAGGACTGGCGCCCCCGAGAGGGGTCACCGGAGGGTGTGGGTGCTGCCATAATTGAAGATTTAACTCCGATAGTAGTGAGAGATGGTGAAGGAGGATTGATGAAGATGGACTTTGACGCTTCGTTGTGGCCCGCCGTCCTGTCGGTTCCGGGGAGCTCAAGATGTCGCAATTCTTCGAGCTCTGTATGCGCGGCGCATCGGAATAGGTGTCGACGACGTCATTCAAGCAAACTGGATGATGGAGCACGGGCACAGTCGGTACGATGATAAGAGGGAGTGGATCGAATGGGAATCGCGACAGCAGTGAAAGGAAAGAATTGACAGGATATTTCGTCAGTGATGTTGTGATGAATATGTGTGTTGTGCGTGGCCCCGTGCGTGCGTGCGTGCGTATGTGTCGCGTCAGACAGGAATTGAAATGAACGAGATCAAAATGTGGAGAGAGGGAGCAAGAAACCTTGACAGGAGAGAGAGAGAGCGTGTGAGAGCACATACATACATAGGTAGAGAGAGCTGGCGGGCTACTAAGTGGAGATTGGCGAGCCTCGGCTTGTTTTCAATGGATGGGAATAATTACAATCGGGGCCTTGAGAACCCTGGAAATGACGGGGGCGGATGCTTAGTGGGCACTCATCAACGTTAGGTAGGACCCTAGTGCATGATTAGCGGGCTGAGCACATGCTTCGACAGTACCGGGATTGGATAGGATAGGATAGGATAGGATTGGACTCAACCTGGGAAGTTCATGGGGTAGATAGGTTCCTTGTCTTTTCTTTTACTGTAGTTATGGTACTGTAATTATGGCATGCCCGTTGTTTGTTTGCGCTGCCCATCCTCCATCCCCCATCCCCCCATCCCACCCACGTCAAGTCGTCCTACCAAGTCCAACCCCAGGGCAGGGGAACGGACGGCGATGACCAAGATGGCAAGGTTCCCCGCTGTGATTGACCAAGGCATAATGAACTAGATTACCTTCTTCATTCGTTCTTTAACATGTGAAGAGAGAAGCCCCTCCTCCCTGTGTCGATTATCGCGACTCTGCGATACGGAGAACACAGCAGCAGAGCAGCAGCTTGAGGCAGGCTTATATTGGCTGAAGAGGGTTTCTGTTAACTTTAGCTGACGTACCTAGGTACCCAAGTTCAAATCAAACAAGACAACTGTAGTTACATCGCATCACAAATTCGTATCCTTGTTGCTATGTGCATTTTTTTTTTCCCCCCCTCCTCCCCCATCGAAATGGCCGGCATATCAAAAACAAAGCGTGGCCAGCACTTGGCCGCATAAAACACATGCTGACATGGCGTGGCATCGTCTCATTCCTCCCATCCCGCGCTTGACTGAGACATTACTATTCCTCTCATGCAGCATGAAAACGCAATTTAATGCCAATCATTTTCGCACCATACAAGCAAGACAAGCACCTAACTGGGTATCGAATCAGTCTCTCAAATTTTTCAGCTGCCAACAATCAGCATCCTCCATCTCCCTATCTTATTAACATTGCCTAAGCCGCCCCAGTTACCAGTTACCGCCTCTACCTACTCAAAGACCACGATCGACCTTCGCTCCCACAGTGTGGTCATCTATCTTCTCCCACCACAAGATGACGCCACATAAAAAACTGTCATCGCCTTTTTTAATTTTGATTCCCATCTCAAATATGTCCGTTCATACCAGTCCCTTTTGTTCCTTATACCCCAAACTCCCATTCAAACCAGTGTCCACATCAAGGCCATCCACCGAAACACCAAACCAGCACCATTCATCGCCATTTTCCATCTCCAATTCCGCTATCTTCAAAAGACGAGCTTTTCACCATCGTGCCGATAGTTTTAATTCTCTCTGGCCCGACAGCTTCTCCATCCATCCATCGAGGTCTACAGCTGCTCAGAAGACCAAAAACTCTCCTCTAAATGCCATCACAAACAAGTGATTTATCAGCCCAGTTCCCTGTTCTCCATATGCTATGGCCAGGCCATTTTCCAGCTGTCGTCGAAAGCGTCTCCCAAACGGTTTTGAATACCATCCTGTTGGTTCAAGGCTCGGTATCACCAGAAAGTTTGCAAAGGCAGCTGCCACAATACTAGGTGGGAGATCCTTCAATACTGGCTAGTCTCTCCCCAATCGGTTCCCGGGAACCACTAGCACGATGCCAAACAACGGAGACGGCCTTGATCCACCCCCGTCCCGTAACAGCATGAGCATCCGTCTCCAAATATGGACAGTGAAGCAAAGTGATTAATGAGCAATGACGTTGAATAAAGAAACATGCACAAAAGAGGGGGTGAATCAAGCACTTTTAAATGGCAAAGGAAAAACCAAATGCTAACGCGCCGTATCGCTGTAAAAGATCGTAACTCGTTAAAGAGGCCACACGCTGCTCACTCAGGGATACTCGGCCGTAGTACCATTTTGAGTCGGTACGACCGGAGCCCATACCCGACCGAGAGATGGACTGCCATACAGTACCATTTCCTCTCGCCAACCCAGGGTACTCCACTGATTGAAATACCGAGGCTCTGGAGTAGAGAGCTGCTTCAAGACTGATTCCCAGCCAGGAATATGTCCACCTTGGATGGCTTCGAGGGCTTGACATCGACGCCGCTCGCGTTCCGCCACCACATCTCTTATGACGTGATATCGATACTCTGCGTTGGCCCATCCGTTGGTATTACTTGAGCCAGCTGATTCCAGAGCTCTCTTTAAGTAGGAAAAGGGGATATTGAGCAAGATGCGAGAGGCAATCGCCTGGAATTGGGGAAGATCTCCGAATTGTATGTTGGTAATCTGCTGGGAACGACGGGATCTGCCAAGATGCACCGCTGACCCATGGGCAATGGCAGGAGCGGAAGGACTCGTAGGCGGAGTTGGGGTAGAAGGGAATCGGGAGAAGTGCTCTGGCTCCGCGACAGATGAATCAAAGGCGAAGTTAAGAGGGAGGCTGTTGATGATGAAACGAACAACCTCGTCCAGAATCATTCGAGATCCAAGGTCATACTTGAAGTTGTCGTAAGAACCCTTATCGGCATATCCTTCAAGGGCAAACTCAAGGGCTCGTTCCACTGTCTGCCAATTGATAAGTTGGAGTTGAAGGGCTGCCTCACAACCCTCCCTGATAACTGGTTCCCACATCAGGAGATGGCCGGCAGCAGCATAGGAGAGTGCATAGTCCATTTGTTGAATCGGTGAACCAGTAGGTATCGCCAGTGGATGTGGATTTCCGTAAAGACGAGAAACAGCCTTGGAGAATGCTTCAGGTCCAACCCACTTGCTCTTAGCCTCGACAAGAAGAGTTGGCAAATGTGAGTCCTGGAAGCCGGAACCGTCAGTGGTCAGCTGATTTGGCTGAGAAAGCTTCTTGGGCTGCTTGTATCTATGATTAGGCTGATCAGTCAGAAGTGTGGCGAGTCTCGGACTCCGTGAGAGTACCAGTCTGTGAGCTGGGATATGGAGAGACGGTGCAGAATCACCCTCAAGTCGAAGTCCAAGGTAGCAGTCGGCGAAGTGCTCCTTCATAAAATGTGACCACATATGACTGGCCCAGCCACCAGTACCATCCATGGAGGGGATCATATGAGGCGGAGGACCATGGTTTGGCATCATCCTAAACTGTTCCGGGCCAGGAAACATCTGGCTAGATTGCGAGTCATCACCAGGTCCAGTCGCCCCGTTTCGAACCGGTCCTGATGGATACTGCGAATACATGTTATTGTCCTCTGGATACGCAGATGCCTGTGAGTCGTGGAAGCTATGTGGTGTGGACGACCCAAAATTATTGCCATAAGGAGGGTATGGGTCCATCGGGCCGTATGCTACGGCAGGTCGAGCATAGCTATCGAAGGTAGTCGCTGGAACCATATCGGCGCCGTAAGGCATCATGGGAGGGAATCCGTTGGGAGCATGTCCCATATATGGATGTCGGCCATCAGCCCCCGTTATGCCTGGTGGAGGGGCAATGCCACCAGAGAGAGGAGGAGCGGGCGAGGAGCTTCCAGAGTCATGGAAGGCGCCAAAGTGAATGCTGCCGTTGCTGTGATGGGGCTGATGTAAATGTGGACCACCGTTGGGTAGGTGAGGTCGATGGGCGAGAGGTATTTCACCATTCACGGGCGGTCCCATGGGACGATTGGCGGGCTGGAATGGAGGGGGCATCTGATAACGAGTTGGCGATACGACCGGGGGAGGTCGAATCTTGGCGGGGTATTTCACTGCAGAATGAGCATTCTCAGCTGGGGTGGAAACGTCAGTGAAGGCCAGGCGAGAGTACGACAGAGTTGCCCTACCTTGACGATCTTTTACGTTATTCTTGCCTGCAATTCCCTTGGGCTTGTTGATGGCGTCGTTGGGAGAGCGAGGGTCTTGGATCTGAACTTGCGAAGCCGGCTTGGGCTCCGAAGCAATGGGTCGGTCGGAATGGTCCGAGATGGTGAAGGTATCATCTAGCTCGCTGTTGGTGGATGCCTGTTCGGAGGTGGATGCAACTGGCACATCAAACAGTAAGGTTAGCCAATTACGTTAAATAGGTAGACAGGTAGATGGCATCGTTTGTGTAACGAGAAACAAACACTCATCTTGGGGACGGTACGTACCTGAAGAATCCTGGTGGTTTGCGTGCTCTGTGCCGTCGTTTGTCGGGGCCCCGTTTTCAAGATGGGGGTGGACAGCGGCCTGCTCTGCAGGCTTTGCAGCTGTGTTCGCAGGCTCGGCATTCAGAATAATAGGAGCAACAGTATCAAGAGCCTTTGCCTCTTTCTTGGCTGCGGAAGCAGGACCAGAGCCAGAGCCATTTGTGATGTTCGTATGGGGTCGTGGAATGGGAGGCGGTGGGTTGGTAGAAGAACTGGTGACAGTAGCAGTAGAGGCAGCAGCAGCGGCGGCAGCGGCCTGACGCTTCATGTAGGGCAATGGAATGACGGGAACAACAGGTTTCGGTAGCTGAGCTAGCTTACTGCCCGCTTGTCTGCGCTGCTTTGCAGATCCGTTGGCTGGCGCCATGATGGGCACAATTCGATCTAGGACGTGTGGTTGTCGATGTCAAAAGAATGAAGGCCGGCGCACCAGTCGATCGAGGCGGAGAGGGGGGAGGTCTCTAGGGATCCGGAGCACGAGGTGGCGGCATGAGGGCCAAGAGAGATGGAAGCCTCAGGCAAAAGAAAAAAGATGTTTAACAGAGGAAGAAAAAGAGAGAGCCAACTCGAAGATAAGAGCTAGGCAACAGGGTATCAAGGTTATAAGGGAAGGTTAAGGTTGATGCGGAGTGAGGACGGTGATGGTGATGATGATACTCGAGACGGTGTCTTTCACACTCGTTCTCCGGCTCTCATTTTTTTGCGGTCCGGGGCTAATTAACGGCCCCCCGGCCCTCTCAAGTTTCGTCACAATGGAATTTTTTTTCCAGTGCGAAAAAGCTCCCCCGCACGCGTCTGGTGGGCTACTTTTAGTGGATTGCGGCTCGATGATTACTGGACCGTTTGCTTGACCTGGAACCTAGAAGCTTCCACTCTACCAAGAAAGACCCTGGTTAGGAAGTGCCCACTTTCATGATGCGCGCTTGGACATCAGCTTCATCATTGCTACGTATGTCCATGGTAGTCCATACTTTACATAGTAGCTCGCGACCCCTTCCCGCCAATGTGCGAGTGTGTTAATCAAGGTCGGCCCTTTGCAGTTTGATTCGAGCTCACTTTTTAGGAAATAAGAGAGATTAATTAGTTGTCTGTAGCCTACTAGAGATAACGATACAATGTTGAGAATGTACCTCGCTCTCTGAAATCCTAGGTTGCTCAGTAGTAGCTAGCTTCGTAGCAAGGAACCTAGAGGAGCCAAAGAAGACTCTTCAAATTTGCTCGACTGAAGTTATATAGCCGCTACTACTAATGATTTTATCATATAGTTTAGTTTAATCTATCTCAAATCGACACATTGCATCTATGTTACTCATAGTCTCTTTGTCCCCTCCTCCTTTCTATTCGTTACTTGTCCTATTGCCCTTACTTGCCTATCGACGCAGTCCCGTCCTTACTAACTGTGTGCGGTTCTTGGGTCCATAACAGACCGCGTTGTAACGTGATTTTGGTGCTATAGGCATTTCAATCTTGAATCTTTAGTAAAGAATATCCTCGTCACACATGGGACGTTTGTGAAACTGTGCTGTTTATATATATATATATATATATATATATCAAAAATAAAGTCTCTCATACTTTTGGGAACTGCTACTCTATCTCTATTATCATTTTTACCAATCCTGTATCTTGTATAGTAGAGGTAAAACTTTCATATTATTAAGTTATAACTTAACATATTTGTATTTTAATTATGCTTACCATCAGGCTAGATTTGGTAAATATAGTACATTGGTATAATTACCCCTCAGGAATTACTAAACTTAACTGAGCGGACTGGAAGGAAAACTTTTGGGAAGTGAACTAATAGATAAGTATTAATATTATGTATATAAATTAAACATCATTGTTCATCTAGATCCATTGCACTTAAAGCCTGCTGTTTTTATCCTTGGTTATCATATATCATACAAGCTGTAATTAATGTATATATACAGTTGTCTAAATATTCTTTTGGCAATAGTATAAGAATTATTTGCAAGATACTAAGCCCATCTATCTTTGAAAAAATGAAGCAAGAATATTGAACACACACACATAATTATGATCAAAGTGTTCGTCAATAGAAATCAAAGGCACTCTTCAAACTCCGCTCTGTTCGTTCGATATACAAAATGGTACTATTTTGTAATACTGAACCTCGATCGAAGCCTCATCCGCATCTAGGGAGAGCTCGCGCATTGCTTCGTCAACGTGATATCATCGGCGAGAACAGCGATAAAATCGTATTCTCCGTTGCATGAAACGTCAACTTGAACATTAACGTTATCTGCGCCAGCAGTGGTCCAGCTGCCACTGCTGCTGTCCCAGCTGCCATAGAAAGCACCACCAGGATCGGAGCTACCGGAGGCGACAACTTGGCCGCCCACGCGACCATACCAAGTGCAGCCGAAGGAGGAGCCGGAGAACCAGGGACTCCAGGTTTTCACAGTGTAGAAGAAGCTCAACTGATACGTGCCGGGCTCGACGTGAGGCAAAGTCTGGACCACAGAACCACCACCTTCCGAGTAGGTTTGGAAATATCTAAAAAAAGATTTATCATTTAGCACAAAGTCAACTACAAATCGCGAGGAATAGAAAACGCACGCTGAAGTGTCACTATTGTGGCCATCAGCTCCATCAAAAGAGCCGGAGTAAACAGCCCAGGGGGACCCGGCATCGTCTTCAAAACTAGGGTTGACGACGATTTGTTCGTTGCTGCAGGAAGGGGCAGTCGATGTTGGGGCGGCAGTCGAGGTCGTAGAAGCGACTGTGGTCGATGTTGCTACGGTTGTCGTTGTCAAGGGTCTGCAAGGACCGGCATTGGCTCCGCAGATGCTGAGGGCAGCAACTGCAAGAGCAGCGAAAATCTTGGGAGGAGCCATGGTATGACAAGGTGGGAACGAGGGCGTGAATTAATGTGAAGATGTACTGAATAGAGACGTATAAATTAACGAGTGGCGTAAAGCAGTGCAAGAACTGTTCGAGGAGGGAAAACGAGTGGCATCAATCAGAGCTGGGGTGATCGATGAAGAAAAAGAAGAGAAAGAGACCTTCGCCCCCGTTCTTTCAGCAGGTATTTAAATCAACCGATCATTTTTAATGCAAAAAGAAGCAGGGCCTGGTAGCGATGTGAAAACGGCCCTTAGAGCGTTGCCTCAACCGTTGTCATTACTATCCAAGGGTGTTGTGTGCAGACTATTGAAGCCACCGGAGGCTAGAAGCAATAGCTTGTCGCGCTAAGTACCGATTCTGATGAACATCTTCTTGTGGATAAAGACGGGGAATTGTCTATTGGTGGGCTCCCTGTAGACGTACCCCCTTTGTAAATCCATCAGGTACCATTCAGGGTTTATTGCTCATCATGGAAGCTGAAGAACTCCGTTCGCGCGTACATGAATACGAAAGTACGGTGGTTTGTCAATGGAGTCTTATCCGTACTTCATAGATATTATTAGAGATCAAATCGATACCAGGGGATTCATCATGTGGGTTTATTAATTAAGGTTCTTTTTTTGGGTCATCCAGGCCCATTTAGTATCGTATTTCTTACTGAAGTAGCCTGCTCATTGATCTTGTTAGGAAATGTTTATCTGGGCAAGCTATAGATCTCCTCTATTTTATGCTTAGAAGTCTAGAATCGGCATGAGGTACGTGAGGTATTCTTGAGACACACTCAGAAGTCGAGGCGTTGTGGCGTCGTGGGGTACCTTACTTTCTAAGGGATATTAACCGGATACACGCCTAGATGAATATTGTCTTTATCGTTGTGGTCTCTTTTTTCCTTCCCCTTCTTTGCAAATCTCCCATAGCCCGATCCTTACTGTACCTTACTGTATCTATCACCTTGTTATCTGTTACCTGGTTGTAGCGGCGAGGTCCTGGCAAAGAGATCTAGACTTCTGTACTTTCAACTCCTCAGTGTCGACGAAGACGTCCCTTTGGATTTTTTACATGCGTGACTGTGAAAGATTGGGTGGCATCGAGGCTATACGGAGTAGTGGCATGATATTCTTAGCGCCCAGCACATATTACGCATGACCTAGGTTACCCCTCAGCTTACCGTTAGACTATGGCTTGCCCAAGTCAGAGCCTCAGCCCCTTTATTCCCGCCAGCGTCATGATGGATAATTTTGTCACAGTCTATCACCTCTAACATGCCATATCCTTTCTCACACGGAGAAGCAATGACTGATCTGCGTGGTTTATCCTAGGATACAAACACCAGAAAACAAACAATTGTTTATTGACTAGACCAAGACATCGGCAACATTTCTCTGTACCAGAAGGAAACAGATCTGAGATGCTGAGCACATTTGTGTGCAATGTATTAAATAAATCATATTGAGTCGGGCTTTGCTAGCTAGATTAGGCCCAATGCAACGCCACTTATCACACATTGCATGCTTAAAACGAGTGGCATTGCTGAGCTTGCCTACATGTATGCTGTGCCTGGAGTCCCGGAACACCTGTAGAAACGACTTAAACGGCCGTATCGCTGTGAATGCTCCTGGCAGCGCTTAAGTTCAGAACAAGAGATGGCATCATGGTGTAGCAGGGGAATGTGGCATGATCTCATTTCCAATATTCACCGAACCTCATCGACGGCACCATCTTTAGCAACCCCTTGCCTAGCAAGATGCTAGCAATATCTTGCACAGTCAAGGCAACAAAACTGAATATTATTTTGTCCTGAAGTCGCTAGATTCGCTACTGAATGTTTAGCAATGTGGATAAACGTGTGTTCCGTCGTATGTGGGAGTCCTTTCGTAATTTCTCCGAGTACATATTTCTTTCCCAGTATTCAATCAGTCAGTCGTTATTCGTGCTTTCAAAGGAGCCGAGCCAATTTTCTTTTATTTTCTTTATTTTTTGCACCGAGTGACTAGTTTATACACGCATACGCGGTCTAACAGTTCCTCAACTGTTGCCAAATTCCAGCATCGTCATTATTAGCAGGTAGGATAAGAATCTCGTCTATCTCCATATCACCTAAGAAGCTTTTAGTAAAAGAATGAAAGAACAATACCATGAGTCAGTCAACACTATTCAACTGGATATTCCGCAATGACGAAATTGGGGCGCGAAATTGACAGGCCAACTCCACAGCTGGAAAGAAAGGTAAATGGAGCACTATCGATGGATTACTATGTAAGTGTATCAACTCCGAATCCACAACATACGGAGGCAGATAGATGCCAGCCAAAAAGATTTCATGCACACAATTTATCACCAGGACCTCACCCACTGAATGCAAGTTCCTTGTGTTTCAGGCTGTGCAAATGCAAATCGCCCAGTCACTAGCCGAGCTCTAACACCGCCGAGATACCTTAGGTGATCATCAAGCAATGTCACAGATGATGCCTGTTGTTAGATATGAATGTCTAAGAAGGGCAGTGGAAGACCAAGAAAGAATGTATTGTGTGCGCTCAAACGCCAACCTAAAGACGCGAGTCTTCTGATATCCGACACTGAAAACAATCCCCTGCCCCCTCCCTTCCCCCTCGAATAAACATTATAAAGCTAAGTCGGGCCACAAGACCAAAGTTAAGTCATATCAGCTCGAGTGTGTCTATGACGAGCCATGCACATCCCCACCTACCAATCTAGCAATCAAGACATATATGAAAATGATGCTACCGGCCACGAGGAGCTTATTACGATATATCCATCCTGTTCCAGCTTCCCGTTGTTGAACTACGGCATCGACAACAGCCTGAGCTTGATGGCCACTACCTGATGCAGCAATGCCCAGCTGTGGCCGACAGGAGGCAGCGTTGTCGATATCCAACCGAGTGCCAGTTACGGGGTCAATCTTGTTCTTCTTGACCCATTCCCAATTCTCAGCATCAACTTCGGGCCACTCTGCTCGGAATTTGGCGCCGCCGTCACCAGCCTTGACATTTCCCTTCATGGCAGGGTTGGCCTTCACGTGGGATCCGTTGCCCGTTGAGTTCCACCATCTTGATCGTGAAGCAAGGTATCGCCGCTCCGTCTCAGTACTAGAAACAGAGCCAGTCGTCATTTCCTCGCTGGTCATGAAGGAAAGGAGGCCGATAAGAATTGTCGAAACTTCCCATGCGGGGTTGAATGACTTGGGGTGAAAATCTGAAATTGAAAGGCAAAGCCGGGTGGAAGGCTGAAAGCGGCCGGATGGGGTATGCATGCGAATGGCGGGTGGCGCAAACGGGTAGTTCGGGGGAAATATCAGGGTTCCCCAATACTGACCACCATCATACGGAGTGTCTTCGGGACCGGTGATGATATAATGCCATCTAAATTAACAAGTGTTAGTTCTAGTTATACGTCTTGAAAAGTGCAAGGCGATCGTACTCGAGAATGTTAGATTCGGAGGGGTGGGCGGTGATGTAAGGCGGAGGGTTTTCTGAAATGGACTTGTATTCGCGAGTCAACTGAAGACAGTGAAGTATTAGCAAGATAGTTGCAAGAGCAATGTGTGTTTCAGGAATACGGACTCGCTTGTGGGCGGCTTTGCTGGCCATTGTGGTGATTGTCAAAACAGACTGTTGAGGAGGCGATCAAAGGACGAGGGATGTGACCAGATCGCTGGTCGCGTGAGGATTGCGGACAGTGGAAGATTGATGGACCGATACCGGCAGAAAATGACACACAAGGATAAAGACGAGAAAAGAAAGAGTAAGGAAAGAAAAATCAGTGCGAGATGCTCGCTCGGTGGAGTCGATAAAGCCCCAAGTCAAGAGTCGGTTTGCGAAAGATGGAAGGAGGAAGCCTGTGTCTTTGGATTGCGCAGGGCAGGGAACGACGACATCATTTCTTTGGGGGGGAGGGACTGCGCAAACGGCCTGACGCAAGCCACGCGTGGCTGAAATGAGTTTGCATGTGAGCATCAGAATAAATGGGTCCCTTCCACGACAGTCATAGCGGCATGCGCCACACAACACAGACAAGGAAACACGAGGAGCTGCCGTTATTGACGGTGAGGACGTGCCGTGCTGAAGCTGGGATTAGTCGAACCACCTCCAACAAATTCCGTAGTCACGTTTGAACGAGCAACGGCAGCCATTTTGTCGAATTAGCGACAATGGCTTCGTTATCAAGCTCCGCAGTAGCCGCAGTGAGTACATTGAGCTTCCCCATAGCTAGCTGTCTGACCATTACTGATGATACTCATCAGAGCCCAGACCCCGTCCGCAAGCTCCATGCCGATACTTCATCGTTGCTCCATGAGGCCGAATCGAAGCCCGAGTTCCGACATGAGCAGGAGGAGGCTAGACAACGGCGGATGGCCAATGTGGTATGCTGCACACAGTTCGGATATACACTTTCTGTCACTGACTCTCAAATAGATTGGCGACCAGATGGCTGCGCCTATGACCGTCAACGAGATTCGACTCCATGGCGCCACCAATACTCGGACTGACTTCCTTGACCCTATCATCCATCCTCTTGTTTCCAATAATGCAAATTCCGATTCTACCATTGGTGATGTAGTAGGAAAGCTTCGCATCATCAGCGCAAAGCTTGATGGTCTTCGTGTGTCCTTCCACAATGACACTCTTGGTGCTATTTCATGGACTAACCAATAAATAGAAATATTCCAACCCCAGCCTGAAGTATTTCTCGCATCCGCTCAACAGACGGACCCCTCGAGCTCCCCGACCGATGTAAATATCGACATCCGTGTGCGAGAACTTTCCCGCTTCAAGCTCCAGACTGGTACAGATGTTGGAAATGGCGAGGGTTCAGCATATGGCTCATTACTCTGGCGCAATATGTTTGGCGGTGCTGAGATGCTAACCCTCAACGCCAAAGCCGGTACACGCACCCGCTCTGCCTACAGCGCCAACCTGAGTGCCCCTTTCAAGAGTAATCCGGACCTAAGGATATCCCTGGAGGGCTTGGCATCGGCCGCTGAGAAGCCTTGGGCATCTCACGAGGAGGTTCTCAAGGGGGGCACTTTCCGATTCTCATGGTTGAATAGCGAGCGAGATAGCCAATCTGTGGAATATTCGGGAGTTTGGCGACAGATCACAAGCTTGGCAACCGGGGCAAGCCCAACAGTGCGAGCTGATGCGGGAGACTCAATCAAAAGCTCTGTCAAGCATGCATTTTACCGAGAGCGCCGTGATAACCCACAGCTCCCCCAAAGCGGCTACATGTTGCGTTCTGGTTTCGAGGTTGCCGGTCTTGGACCCCTTGGTGGAGATGTTGCCTTCTCAAAGGGTGAGGTCGAGGTTGGAGGCGCAGTTCCCATTGGTATCCCGGGTTGCCCTCATCGGACTGGCATCTCGATTGGTGGAGGTCTAAGACTGGGAGCCCTCTGCCCATTACCTCTTGGTTATGATTTTGGTGGCAAGATCCGCCCGAGCCGTTTGAACGACCGCTTCCAGCTTGGTGGACCTACGGACGTGCGTGGCTTCAAGCTCGGCGGATTAGGACCACATGATGGCCAGGACTCCGTTGGAGGTGATGTCTTCGCTGCAGGCAGTGTGAATATGCTCCTTCCTGTGCCTTACAAAGGCCCCGATTCAGGTTTGCGCTTCCAACTCTTCGCAAATGGAGGGCGCCTCGTTGCCCTGAATAACAAGACCAAGCCAGCCAAGGATGGCAGCGTCCGGACACTTGATGCCTCAACTGTCGGGAGGGGCATGGTTGGCGCTGTTGGTGAGCTCTTCAATGGTCTGCCGAGCCTGTCAGCTGGTATGGGACTCGTCTATGCACACCCCGTTGCCAGGTTTGAGTTGAACTTCAGCTTGCCCTTGGTGATGCGTCGAGGGGAAGCCTCAACCAAGGGCCTACAGGTTGGAGTGGGCATTAACTTTTTGTAAGACATATATATGTAGAACATTTGTCAGATATGGTTTGGAGTAGAGATACCAGTATTTACTATGTGCATGATTCTCCTCTGTCGGAAGCGAACGCACAAGTGCTTTATACTACGTTGATATGTAACGTCGAACCTCATCTCACTATTTTGCTTGGCTACTGGTCCTCGGAGATAAAATTATTCATAGAGTTCGTTCGTAGATTAAAGGGCTTTTCAATTTTGTCGATGAAGTATGGATTATAGCGAGCCAAGTATATAATATCATCGCCTAGGCATGGCAGGCTTTGATTCTTAGATGATTAGACACCTGTTTCAAATATATATATATATATGAAAAAGAATGAAAAGAAAAGGAAAAAAAATGCACGAAATGCTTCTACGCAAGATGAATAGATTCTGATGCCGAGTGCCTGCCTCTTTCAAGTCAGGTTACCCTAGAGTTTATTGACACATGGATCAGTGAGTTGAGTCTTTGTTCCTTACATCAATCACGTCGGCCATAAAATTGCAGGACGTAGTTTAATTAGTGCCCCATGAGCTCGTCAGTTGACCTTTTTGGTTCTTGTAAAGTTATTATAGTCTAGCACGGTTATACAGGGTCGTGGTTGTGGATTGATGGTTGGCATCTCCGTGCAATAGAAACCTACAGGCATTACGAAGCGAGGGCTATCAATTAGGCGGCCTGACCATATGCTTCCTTAAGACAGTGTCTTACGCTGGCCCATATGCAACTACACGATCACTAGATCCCTAACCAGCTGAAAGCGAGGCGTCCAGTGTTCATCCATAACTCGAGCTAGTGCGGAAAGAGGTTCAACTCCATGGCCGCATTGACTTATACGTATAGAATCAAAGCTAGCCTGCTGTGGTCCAGGAGACTTTTGCATGCAAGGGAGGAAAACAAACATATCTCTCTTGGGCTTTGAGAGAAGAACCGATTATATTGAGAGTGGGAATCAAAGTTAACTACGTTGCGTGCATTGATTGAGGACACATAGGTAGGATCCATTGAGAAGTGCCTTGAAAAGTCAACAGTGGAAGCGAGCGTTAGAGGTTGACACTTGTGGCCCACGTCATATCGACCGTCCCATCAATAAGGGGATTAGCAACCAGGGGTTCAATCACGGCAAAAATAGAGGGATTGGCGAATACGGAAGTGCCAAGATCGAGGCTCTCTCGTTCCTCCCGATTTCATAGCAGACATATTGGCAGCAAGAGATGCCCAATTACTGTGTCTGCTTGCTGGCTTCCTTTCGGGTTGCTGATATGAACCGTCCACCCGACAGATCACTCCCTCAGCCCTGATCTTTGGCAAGGGTTGCGGAGCGGACTTGTGATGAGATGGGGTGGATCGGTACAGTAGCTGGCGGAGCCGCGGAGGATGTGGATCAGAATCAATTTCCCGTCACAGGAAAGATCCACGGATACAGAGTCCCTTGAGTACGAAACAGATACAGTCAGTAGTATGCAGTGAAGAAGGTAGGAAGAATCATCCTTTGATTTCTTTCTCTGCTTGGGAGGGGGGTGAGCGCCAGGAATGACGGGTTTCTATTTGGCTTTTACTATCTTTGATTAATTTGTACTTATGTAAATACGGTCAGCATCCTGTAAAGTGAAGTTGAGTAGGTAGACTGGCTAAACAATTTATCTCTTGAGCTGAGGATAGTGAATCGCCACCGTACATATTGTGTATGAGGTACCTACTCCGTAATATTCTCCCGTTTGAACACCATCTGGATGTAAGGTAATCAACTAAGACGCTCACTGTAGGTATGGTGAGCGCGTGTGGGTGTGGTGTATGTGGGATTTCCCCGATGGCGGGAGAGAACCCTTTCCCATTTGCTGGCTCGGTACTAGAAACAACGGGAGGTACGTACTTAGCTCGCTTAGAAGTCTGCGTGCTAGCAAATGAGTGAGGAACCTGCCTGTGGATGCATTCTACTAGGTATGGAGAGTACATTTTGGTAAGCTATGAACATAGCGCACGCCACCAAGGTTAGGATGCATGTACCTTATGTGCTTACCTACTTTTTAGTACCTCCTGTACGGACAGTAATGCACAATACGGCATAGCACATTGTCCGGATCATTGACTACCCGTGCCTACCATCTGTACGTGTGGTCCTTTGCATGTGGGTTCACCCAAAGGCACGTACTCGTGTTGCTCACGTGCTTGGTGAAATTGGCATGATGAAGGAGCTCCTTGAACGATATAATCGATTGAGTTGAGGATATCTTAATGTGAAAGGACGCTGGCTGAGGACCAATAGGGCCTGCACTGGAGCCTAAAGAGCATGACGACGATTTTGAGGGGTTTTGTTGTCAAGGATACTCGTTTTCCACCGCTTGTTGCGTAAAGTGCTCTGATTGATGATGCATCTTGAACCCTGACTCGTCCCAGACAACTCAGGATTTGCAGACCATGTCATGTCGCAATCGGATCTCGATTAGGCCGACGCATCGTTGATTGGCTAGACCACTGCTGCTCCAGCTGCGTTACTCTCGCGTTGTTCAAGACAATTGAACTGGCCTTCAAGGCTTTTGAAAATATCATAGCACATGTCTCCTGACATGATGCCGCTTGAGATCAATATTTCTTGGTTTTTGGCATGCAACCAGAGTGTATATGTATACAATGGTGGACTGCCTATTCTGTCCATGATTGCGTTTGAGGTTGCGTAATTGCACATGTGGTTTCATGAATTACGTATAATATCAGTTCACCAGTCTTCAAAGCAATAAACTTATTGTGATGATGTGCAGGTGCGCGGGATGTTTTGGAGTAAGGGGTGATTAAAACCTTTGGAATGGGGCCTTTCAGTACAAAACACCAAACAAGTAGTACGCGGTACAGGCCACGAGCTACAAAAAATACTTAAGTAGTTACTGTAGGACAATCATCAATATTGGTGAGCATTGTTTTAAAACCATCATCAAATTTTTGACCATACACACGACTTGACGGTGTAGCGAATAATTACGTAGTTCATTATTCCATACCATAAGCGCTGTCGATTTGCCAAACCTAACTCACACCTGGACAGATGTGAGTGTTGAGTGTGATCTGACTGGCCTGCTCGCTTCCCCCCCATTCAGGAGAGTGAGCGGCCGCCATGCGCATATGCTGCCTCTTCAAGCACACACCCATCACTCATCATAGCTTAAGGGCGTGCCACTACGCAGTAGCCCCGGAGCGGGCTGACGGGTTTGTGGGCGGGCTGTCGGGTTCCTCGAAGACCCCGAATGCGACAGGGAACGTTCCCCCGAAATTTCAAGGTTTTCAGCCATGCGGGCAAACGCTAAAGTGGACGAATAGAACGTGCCCCTTTTTGACCCTGACCCATGCAATGGACACGGGAATCTTTGATTGAAACGAGCCGATTGGATACTGCCGATCAATGGCTTGGCTTTTGGGGAATGTCATGAGTGCTTGGGGGGAAACAGTTTTGTCGATGGAGGCGAACACAGAGCGTTTCCATGGTGCGAAGTGAGGTGAAGTGTCATTGAGTGGCCTCGTCTTGCCAACACGATGTAAAGATGGTTCTGACAGAAGATGGGAGTCATAACTATAATCACCTTTCTTTTCTTTTACCTTTTTTATCTCTAATTACCGACAGGAAACTCTGTTTACAGCCGCTAGGTAGTTCTGAATGCCACCTACCTAGGTCCCTATTGAGGGGCGATAATTCATACATGAACAAAAATGATCAAGAAGATTGAGCAACCAACCTAATCGTTTGCAATACGTATTTTCTTGGCATGAGTACGAATTACTGGAGCAATAAATATTCATATTGTATACTTTGTGCGTCAGCTACTCCATACTTGGCCCAGTAACTGCCAACTGGGTAATTATTAGGATGATTAGGCTTCTTCATGAGCTCGGATTCGTCTCGGATTCGCTTTAGGCTCAAAATTTCAAGTGACACGGGAGCGCCCAAGTTTGCTGTGTAGGGACCCCCAGGGTCAGGGCGGGTGCGGGTCTGACCGGATCAGAAAGCGGACATGCCACGTCCAAGCCATGTCTTGGCTTTTGCACGGGATTATCTCTGCATGGCTTGCAGTTTTGAATGTGGGTTTATCCCCGACAAGAAACAAGAAACTGCAGTAGAAACTAGAGACAGTAGAAGTGGGTGAGTCAACACAAACACCGTTTTATGACAACCAAAAGAAAACAAGGTCATGAGGGAGTCACAACGGGTATGCCGAATCTGCATATGTCTTTTTTATGTGAGACAAGAGCAAGGCGCAGCCCAGAGATAACACATGAAGCATAGTAGGCACCAGGAACAGAGATATTCATCAAGCCGGATGATGAGGTGTAGTTGAGTGTAAGTCGTCCAAGTTGATTGCCTTGTTCCTCTTGCTCTGATCCCGGCGACTCTGTCATTCGTCAAGGCTACAGTCATTACTGTGTAGATAGAGTACTTATTAGTGTGGTGGTTTGGGAGTAGGTTGGCTGATGTAAGACACCGTCCATCAAGACACAGGCCCAAGCCTTGTGCGAACTGCTTTATGCTACATAGTAGGTAGAGGGAGGCGGAAGACTGTTGCGTTCATTCGTTCTCTGTCACACGTGCTGTACGAAAAATGTCCCGGATGAGTGCTTCAAGTCTCTAGCATTTGAATGATGTAGAAAGAGAGAAATGCACTCTCCATCACTTGTTTATTGATCTGTATCTCAAGCCAATAAAAAAAAAATCACATTAAATACTCCGCAGATATCGATAAGTTACGACTCAATCTTAAATCACCACGGTAGTCGCGAACCCTCATGCGCGTATCGTCGGTGAAGGATTCAGGGTGTGAGATGGGGGGTGGATTAATTACCGATACAAAGAAGGAAAAATCGAAGTCAAAACGCAACGTCGCTTGAATCTCCAACCTATGATTAGCTTGACTCAAAAAAAACTCCCCGGCATAATCCCGTAGGTCTTCGTCATCACTTGCTGTTTCGCCCTGAACCTGTCTTGGCTATTTTTCTAATTCTAATTCTTTATCTGACTTCAGGTACCCAGTTGGCGGGTCGGGGTCTTTTAAGACTGCGAAAGACCCGGGAACCCGACTGTCGCTGGGCCGCCTGGAGCAAATCATCAATCGCTGAATCGGATTGGACTCAATGTGGATTGTGCGGATTTTTACGCACTATAGTAGTAGGCAGTAAACATTGGAGAGGCGGAGCTGGGCGGAGAATTGCGGAAGAAACAATTCCATGCAAGCAGATCGGATGGAAAACAATTGAGGGCTTCTCACGTACCTGGGAAGGTACAGTAAGTACGGCTACAGTCGCATATCTGTGTCTTTTCTCAAGGTCGGGGAGGAAAGGCACCTACAGAGAGTACCTATAAGTTACAAGTAGCCATGGAAGTGTGTTGCAAGGAACATGATACTGTAGGCAGGTACTGTATTCTTGCTCTGGAGAGGGTCATGGAGCACTGTACACTGGCCGGAAAGGGGTTGGCGTGCAGGCACCATTCAAGGTGTACCATAGTACCCGCCCCAGAGCCTTATTTTCCTTTTCGTCGGATTCTAAACGATCTATCCTAGCGAGGAATTCGCATGGGTGAGTTAGTGATGGATGACTGACCCTCCAGACGGGGTGTGCGTGTGGGTGGGTGGCGGATGCGGATGGCTTGGCCCCCCACACGCCTTCCAGGTCCCTTTGGGATTTTAGTTAGTGCCAGTTTTTGTTGTCGCCGTTAACGACGAAAGCTCGCGGGTCGATTTCTTATTAGATCTTCGTCTCCCCTCCTCAACCATCCTGGCAAGGTTTCTCTTGTCTCCCTTTCGAGATACCCTTCTTCCTGTCGATCCTTCCACCCCTCTTTCTTCATATTTTCTACTTCCTTTCTACCTAATTAATATTTTCCCTTCTTGCTGGTGGCTGTTGACGTCCTGCTAGTCTCGCGATTGGCGTAACCAATTAACCCTCTCAACAGCATACACGGAACCACTTGCGCGCGGTCACCACCAACAATAGACACACAACAAGAGAGTGTCTTAAATCCCCCCCGGCCGCATCAATTGCGAGATCCAGAGCAGCACGACAAGGTGGCTGGCCTGGCACAGCACTCCTCGCCCATCATGACTCTGCCCACGGAAATCGCCCCCGACGAGGAGAAGACGACATACACCTCGCCTACTGAGGGTGGTTCTGATGGACAACTTAACGAGAAACCCTCTTCATCTCCAGCCCCTACGCTCGGAAACGAAGAGGAGGATGACGATTCTGAGATGGAGCGCCGCACCTCGCTCGTCCAGGCCCTGGCTCGTACCGTGTCTCGTGCTTCACAAGCTCAAGCCGGCAGCAGCCCCTTCGCAGCTGACGAGAACTCACCCTTGAACCCCAATTCCCCTAATTTCAGCGGTCGCGAATGGGCAAAGGCCATTGTTGCTCTAGTTCAGGAGGATGGCGCTTCATTCAGGTCGGCTGGTGTGTGTTTCCAAAATCTCAATGTCTACGGCTTCGGTCAAGCCAGTGACTACCAGAAGGATGTCGCCAATGTCTGGCTTTCAGCTGGTCAAGCTCTTGCTCGCATGACTGGCAACAAAGGCACCCAGATTGATATCCTGCGTCAATTCGATGGTGTTGTGAACAGCGGCGAGATGCTTGTCGTACTAGGCCCTCCCGGTGCTGGTTGCTCTACCATGCTCAAGACTCTTACTGGTGAGACCAACGGTATTTACGTCGACGAGAGTTCCTACTTCAACTACCAGGGAATGACGGCTCACGAAATGCACACTTACCATCGTGGTGAAGCAATCTACACTGCAGAGGTGGATGTACATTTCCCCCAGCTTTCTGTTGGTGATACTCTGACCTTCGCTGCTCGAGCCCGACAGCCCCGCAAACTCCCTGCCGGTCTGAGCAGAAACCAGTTTGCCGACCACCTCCGTGATGTTGTTATGGCCATGTTTGGTATTTCTCACACTGTCAATACTCGAGTTGGTAATGAGTACATCCGAGGTGTCTCAGGTGGTGAGCGCAAGCGTGTTACGATTTCCGAGGCTGCTCTGTCCGGTGCTCCCCTCCAGTGCTGGGATAACTCGACTCGAGGTCTTGATTCTGCCAACGCCATTGAATTTTGCAAGACCCTGCGCCTTCAGACCGAGCTCTTCAAAAGCACCGCTATTGTCTCAATTTACCAGTCTCCACAGAGCGCCTACGATCTCTTCGATAAAGCTACCGTCATCTACGAGGGACGTCAGATCTACTTTGGCCGGGCCGATGCCGCCAAGGAGTACTTTGTCAACTTGGGTTTTGAATGCCCTGCTCGCCAGACCACTCCCGATTTCCTGACATCGATGACCGCTCCTACCGAACGTGTCGTCCGATCTGGTTTTGAGGGCAAAGTGCCCCGTACTCCCGATGAGTTTGCCGCCGCCTGGAAGAACAGCCCCGACTACAAGGCTCTCCAGGGTGAGATTGAAGCCTACAAGGTTGCTCATCCTATTGACGGCCCTGATGCCCAGGCCTTCCGTGCTGCCAAGAAGGCTCAACAAGCCAAGGGCCAGCGAGCCAAGTCCCCCTTTACCCTTTCTTATAAGCAGCAAATCGAGCTTTGTCTATGGCGTGGCTGGAAGCGCTTGGTTGGCGACCCTGGTTTGACTATTGGTGCCCTGATTGGTAACTTTTGTATGGCTTTGATTATTGGAAGTGTCTTCTACAACTTGGATGAGACTACCAATAGTTTCTTCCAACGTGGCGCTCTTCTGTTCTTCGCTTGTCTCATGAATGCCTTCTCAAGTTCCCTGGAAGTAAGTCACTCTCTCTAAACCTGTGCTTGAATTCTATTGACTTTGCCCCACAGATTCTTACGCTCTACGCTCAACGTCCCATTGTTGAAAAGCATGCTCGCTACGCCCTGTATCACCCTTCTGCTGAGGCAGTGTCATCTATGCTTTGCGATATGCCGTACAAAATTACGAACACCATCACCTTTAACTTGTGTCTCTATTTCATGACGAATTTGCGACGCGAGCCTGGCCCATTCTTCTACTTCCTGCTCATGAACTTCGTCACGGTGTTGGTCATGTCCATGATTTTCCGAACTATCGCATCGTCCTCTCGCACTCTATTCCAGGCCCTTGTTCCTGCTGCTCTGCTCATTCTCGACCTCGTCATCTTTACCGGTTTCGTCATTCCAAAGCGTTACATGCTCCGTTGGTGCAAGTGGCTCTATTGGATTGACCCACTGGCCTATGCTTTCGAGACTCTCATTGTTAATGAGTTTCACGGCCGAAAGTTCAAGTGTGCTGATTTTGTGCCGAGCCCAGCTGTCTCCGGGTATGAGAATGTTCCTGCTTCGAACCGGGTCTGCAGTGCAGTTGGCGCGGTGCAAGGTGATGATTTCGTGAGCGGAACTCGTTATGCATTGATCAACTACGACTACAGATGGGAAAACAGATGGCGCAACTTCGGTATTGTCATTGCTTGGATCATCCTTTTCCTCGCTACCTACCTGATTGGCGCTGAGCTCGTCTCTGAGAAGAAATCCAAGGGCGAGGTCCTGGTTTACCGACGCGGCCACAAGCCCAGTGTTATCACTCACAGCGAAAAGAAGCACAGCGATCCTGAGGCAGCTATGGCTCACATCGGTCCCATGATTACAGCTGAACGAACCCGAAGCAATGTGCACAAGAACGGTGGTGGTATGCTCCAGGAGCAAAACTCTGTCTTCCAGTGGCACGATGTTTGCTATGAAGTCAAAATTAAGTCTGAAACCCGCCGCATTCTGGATCACGTTGATGGTTGGGTCAAACCTGGTACCCTCACTGCGTTGATGGGCGTTTCTGGCGCTGGAAAGACCACTCTTCTTGACTGCCTCGCTGACCGTACCTCTATGGGTGTTATCACTGGTGAGATGCTGGTTGACGGAACCCCCCGAGATATGTCCTTCCAGCGCAAGACTGGTTATGTTCAGCAGCAGGATCTTCATTTGCAAACTTCCACAGTTCGTGAGGCTCTAAACTTCAGTGCTCTCCTTCGCCAGCCCGCCCACATTCCCCGTGCCGAGAAGCTCGAATACGTCGAACAGGTTATTAAGCTTTTGGATATGGAAGAATACGCCGATGCTGTTGTTGGTGTTCCCGGTGAAGGTCTCAACGTTGAACAGAGAAAGCGTCTGACTATTGGTGTCGAACTTGCGGCCAAGCCTCCTCTGCTTCTCTTCGTTGATGAGCCTACCTCCGGTCTTGATTCGCAAACTTCCTGGGCTATTCTTGATCTCTTGGAGAAGTTGACCAAGGCCGGCCAGGCTGTCCTCTGCACTATCCATCAGCCCTCCGCCATGTTGTTCCAGCGTTTTGACAGACTCCTCTTCCTTGCTAAGGGCGGAAAGACCGTTTACTTTGGTGACATTGGCGAGAACTCCAAGATCATGACAAGCTACTTCGAGCGCAACGGTGGTCATTCTTGCCCTAGCGAGGCTAACCCTGCCGAGTGGATGCTGGAAGTTATTGGTGCTGCCCCTGGTTCCCATTCCGATATTGACTGGTTCCAGACGTGGCGTGAGAGCCCTGAGTACCAAACTGTCCAACAGGAGCTCGAAAACATCAAGAGCACTAGGGGAGGCGCCGCCGCCAACGTCGATGAGGATCCTGGCAGTTATCGTGAGTTTGCCGCACCCTTCGGCGTGCAGCTCAAGGAAGTCCTGTACCGAGTTTTCCAACAGTACTGGCGTACCCCCGTTTACATCTACTCTAAGACTGCTCTCTGTACTCTCATCGCCCTCTTTATCGGTTTCATCTTTTTCAAGGCTCCCAACAGTATCCAGGGACTTCAGAACCAGATGTTTGCAATCTTCAACTTGCTTACTATCTTCGGTCAGCTCGTTCAGCAATCCATGCCCCAGTTCGTTATCCAACGTTCTCTGTATGAGGTCCGCGAGAGACCCTCCAAGGTTTACTCGTGGAAGATCTTCATGTTGTCTCAGCTACTTGTTGAACTTCCTTGGAATGCCCTCATGTCTGTCATTATGTTCTTCTGCTGGTACTACCCTGTTGGTCTATACCGCAACGCTTCTGAGGCTGATCAGCTTACCGAGCGTGGCGCCCTTATGTTCTTGTTCCTCTTTATGTTCCTTATCTTCACGGGAACTTTCTCGACTTTCATCATTGCCGGATTCGAGACTGCGGAGGCAGGTGCCAACATTGCCAACTTGTTGTTCATGCTCTGCCTGATCTTCTGTGGTGTCTTGGCTACCTCCGACTCTCTCCCCCGCTTCTGGATCTTCATGTACAGACTATCGCCGTTTTCATATATGGTGAGCGGTATGTTATCAACAGCAGTGGCGAACGTCAAGGTCACATGTGCTAGCAATGAATTCCTGTCCTTCAACCCCATGGCGAACCAGACCTGCGGAGAATTCATGGATTCTTATATCAAGCAAGTGGGTGGCTATGTGCTTAACCCTGATGCCACCGATACTTGCCAGTTCTGCGCCATCAGTGACACCAACACTTACTTGGCTGCCGTTGGTGCTCATTACAGTGACAGATGGCGCAACTTCGGTCTCCTCTGGGTCTACGTCCTCTTCAACATGGCTGCCGCCTTGTTCCTTTACTGGCTTGTGCGCATGCCTAAGAAGAGCCTCAAGAAGGAGAAGAAGGAGTAGATCTTGTTGACGACTATCAAAAATTTAAGAAAAGAAAGATAGAAAAAGCGAGGTTATTCTCGGTAAAGTGGATGGATCTCTGCTCAATGTCTCGATTCAAGAACGAGAGATGATTGGTTTTTTTTTTATTTTATTTGCCTGTAGATGTAGATGTTGATGGTTGCAAGTTGCGCAGATAGACGGCATCAGCTTTCCCCTACATACATACATTACATGAACTAGACTTGGTTGTACGTAATCCACAGAATGGGAGCGCAATCCCGAATACATTTCATTTTCTCAATTTGATACCATTTCTTATTATGATAACCCTCTGAACCCTCGTGAAATTACTTCGAGCTCATAGCTTACCATGTGAATACTTCTCTGATTTTCTTGTGCCAGTTTTTGGCATCTGCTAGTTTTCTCGTGACTTCTGCCAATTCGTCACAATATCTATCGACCTCCTCCTCATTCAGTTGTGCTGTGTCCCAGGACGCGATGAAATACAAGTTCACCGAATCAAGCATGAAGGCGTTCCAACAGAGACCACTGTTTAACGGTCAGCCACACCAGCCATACAAAAAATATGATGATCAAGAGGATCTTCTTACCAATCTGGCCAATCATAACGCGCCACAGGCTCAAGAGTTTTAAAGTCTCTCCTATTCCCATTGCCAAAATTCATGGCCATGCTCATATCCCAGACAAATGACTGTCTGAATGACGCCAACTCTGCCATGTCTCCCTCATCCCTTAATCCCCGAAGTACGCAGTTCCAGGGCACATGCTCAAACTGTTTGATTTGTTCATGTTCTGATGCTACGCGCTGTAGAAACTCAACACATGTTTCGTCATGTATGACTTCGCACATGTTCAAAAGCCACTGAACCGTGGGACCATCAATGCTCATGGCTGGTGGAAGGAGAGACTCCATCCACGGGGGTACGAAGGGCCACGACCTGCCAGATTCCCATGAAGTGAAGAGTGCATGGGAGGAGCCTGTTTGGAGGACATTGAAGAGGACAATGGCCCCTTTCGTAAAGAGAGACGGAATAATGCCATGCGTTCTTATTAGGGAGGCAAGCCCTGGAAGGGCGACGACTCTCCCAGAGCGTGGGAATTGAAACGCAGACACATATCTCTCCCACTTTCCCGCCCAGACTTGGTTCCGGATATTACGGCGCTCACTAACATACGGCGAACCTTGGTCGCTGGAGATCATCATCCCCGGTGCTCTCTGTGGCGGCCACAGAGCTCGCCTAAAGCGAGATATGCCTCGGAGTCTCTTGACGTGGAATGCGACACTTGCCCGCGCAGGGTCACTGTTTCCGTATTGACTGAAGAGATCATTGAAGAGGCAGTAGGGGGTCAGAGAGGGGAGCTCCAGATTCGAGTCCTGGATCCAGCGGTCTAGTTCATTGAGCCATTGCGTTACGGAGAGGGCATCAATGACAGAATGACTGAATGTGAAAATGAGGAAGTAATGGTCACCACTTCCTATTTGAACAATATTGGATTGGAACATGAACGGAGACGAGTGATCTTCTGATGTTTCATTTTTGGCTCGCTCGAGAGCATCAGCCTCCGCGAGTACCTGAGAGTCGTGGATTAATCTGACCAAGAGGGCTGGACTTGATTGCAATATAGCGTGGTAAGGGACCCTATTTGCCGTTTCGAACATAAGGGCCCTCAGAAGGGGACGAGTTGCCAGGGCCTTCTCTAAACCACGCCGTATCTTCTCATACGGAATCTCACGGACCCTGAAGACCGTTCGGTTATGGTATGATTGAGGTCGCAGACCGACAGCAGTTCGATGAAGAGAGTCCCGGATAACCATGACATCTTCAATGTCTGCCTTAGAGAAGCCGATATCAGAGACTCTGCTCCTCGCTGCTCTCCAGATTTCATCATCATCCATAAGCAGTAATCGCGGGTTCTTCTGGCTGTATATCCCAGCCACTGGTGGACTATATTGGATTGAGCAGATAGGCGCTTTAAAGATAGGCTGCGTGTATCGAGACAGAGAGCCTTGGGCCAAATTGAGGGTGACCTGCCGAATCTCACGAGTCAGAAGCAAATGTGCCTGCTTCTCCACAGTCTCGTTATCCGCAAAGTCTTGAAGGTAGAGACGCTGGCCACATGTGTGCAGAACCTCGTCGCAGTAGCGGAGAAGTGTGATGCTATCGGCCAGGTAGGCTATATTGTCACATTGAGAAGGACGAGTGCCGCAGAGCTGCTCCCAGATCCCCAACAGCTTCGATACGTACTTTTGGCTGGGCTGAGCATCCTGGCTTAGGGATTCGGATCCGGACTGTTTGGATCGATGGAGCTGCTCTAGCCTTTCTCTGAGCAACGCCTTCTTGACCTTGCCCAAGGATGTGACTGGAAATTTCTCGAGTCCCAGATCTTCTATCGTATAGATGGTGCTCAAGGTATACCGTGGGTCGACTGATCGAGATATATCAATAAGCTGCGCCTTGGAAGTTTCTTTAGGCATTATTACGACCGCGACAGGGACTTGACCAGCCAAGTCATCTGGTATACCGACAACCTGGGCCTGAAGCTGGTTAGAATTGAGCCATTTAAAGAGAAACGAGGAAATATTTGGCTTACTTGGACTCCGGGGACTTGCTGGAGAGCAGATTCAATTCTGATAGGGTATATGTTCTCTCCTCCTCGAATAATCAAGTCCTTGTAACGACCGAGGATGTAAATAATACCACGCTCGTCAATCTTTGCCTGATCACCAGTTACAAGCCATGACACAGTTCCGTCATTATACAATGCAGGATCTCTTTCGCGGTTGAAGTAACGCGTTATGATAGAAGTACCACCCACGTGGAGCTCCCCGATGTCACCGCGACGGAGTATCTCTCGACTGCCCGGACGGCAGATTCGAGCTTTCGCGCCGGGCAGGATCTTTCCAACGCCAGGATGGTATCCGCCAGCGTAGTCAGGATCTGATCGAGCAAACGTGATCAAAGGTGCACCTTCGCTCATGCCGTAGACTTGGATGGCTACTTTCGCCCCAAGGCCCTCACAGCAAAGCCTGATGTCTTCCCGCCCAATAGAAGTGCCCCCGATAGTTACAATTCGCAAGTCGAACTTCTCTGGGCTAGGAAATGACGGATGATCCAAGAGTGCCTTTACCAAAGTCGGAGTGGCCGACATGACAGAGCATTGCTCCTGAACGAGTGCGTGTAAGGTAGCAGTGACGTCAAATGACTTTGAAGGGAAGACGACTGCGCCGCCCCATCGCCAGGCACGAAGGCAGTTATTGATCGCAAAAATATGAGATACGGGAGTATGCACAAGGAAACACAGGAAGTGTTTGGGATCAACTTCGGGGTCGAAGTCGCAGCACTGAGAGACGATGTTTTGGTGGGTGTGCACGCAGCCCTTTGGTTCTCCTGTTGTCCCGCTGGTGAATACGATAAGTGCTGTTGTGTCTTCTATAGCAAGGCCATCTGAGAGATCATTGGAGGTAAACATGGTCTCTTTTGCATTGGAAACTGTGGGCAGACTGCATAATCGGGTCCAGCCATCCACTTCTTCCGCTGCACAATGGATGCGAAAACCAGGAGCCTCTAATTGGGCGTGTATTAGATCGAGGGAGATAGCGATATCAGAATTCTGGACAACCACGACTTGAGGTTGAAGAAGTAAAACCGTAGCTTTTGCATCTTTAGATACCGTTGGGTCAATTGGACAGAATGCCATCTGAAGTCTCGCAGCAGCCCAAAAGAAAAGTCCCCACTCGGCAGAGTTCCAGAGAACGACGGCCAAGCGCATGCCAGGACGACATCCCATCTTTTTCAGACAAGTTGAAAGCTTTTCTGCCCTTTCTTTAAGCTGAGAGTAAGACCATCTCAGCGTCTGGCTCCTGCTGGTGTTCAGAGAGCCTGCATTTAGCAATGGATCTTGTGGTTGCCAGAGAGAAACCAGCGCATCATGTTCTGGATACAGGGTTGCAGCGTCCTCAAAGATATCCCAGAGTTTTAGATGGAGATCTGGAATAGGAGTTCCATGAACCTCAGCAATGGCGAGTTTGTGCTGAGACTGAGGAGATAACGGGTCGTCTTGATGTACTAAATTTTGTTCAAGTTGAGAGCTTGAATTATCGGATATCTCTTGTGTGAGCTCTGGTGCCTTTTCCCCATTTTCAGGCTGAGATGACTGCACTTCACAGAAAGCTTCGAGCAGCATGGCTACTGGTGACTTAACCTTAGGGGCTGTGCCTTTATTGATGTCAGACGAGACCTCTTGGATAGGGCTAAGCAGGGTTGAAGGCAATGATTGAATTGTGTGAGGCGTTGGTAGATGTAATTTCTTGTAGATAAAGGCTTCATCAGAGCAGGTGCAAAAGAGGAGCAAACCAAGAATGGAATAACCTGAATGGAAGTGTTGACAAAAGCGATAGTGTTTTGCCAGGCCAGTTTAAAACAAATATTACCTAGGCAATAACAAGATCAGACTGAAACTACGATACGGGAACGTGGAGGACCCTCCAGAGAAAAGTACCTATATACAGACTGACTAAAAGCACCTGATAGTCAAGCCCCCCCTTGTCTAAATTGATGCAACTCTCACAACCTCAGATTGTCACATTTGAGATCCCGGGAGCTTGGGTCCACACTCTCTATGTCTCTCTCTCAGACTTGTCAGCCAGTGAGTACAACCATACCCACTCGGGGAGCCCTTAAAGCGCACACAGCTCGACATAATTGCGCAGGAGAGTCGGAGGTTGCGGTTGTACAGCAGCCCGTACACGGCTGAGTCCGATCCAACAGCCATACTAGGATTCAGCCACTCGCGCCAGCAGTCAACCAGATACTTCATTTATTTTCGTCGGTTCTACAAAGGTCTCGTTATGGGGTGTGAAGGGGGAGGAGGAGCGGGGAGTGTCTGAGTCAAGGTACATAGGCGGACGAGTGTGTAAGTGGGCGACAAGGTGAGACGGCCTCAACTTCAACAGGCTGTTTGGATAAGGCAGCAATCTGTGACATGGAAATCTGCAGGGCCTTAGCTGGGGGGCATAAAATGTCTCTCCTCTTCTCTCCCGCAGGCGATGGGTGTCTCAGTCAACGCCCGACATCACGATTCTGCAGGACCTTGGGCTGTGTTTTAGTTGGGGGGGGGGGGGGGGGGGGGGTTGTCTCCTGAGCGGGTAATCGTGGACTGAGCCATTCCGGCCCAGCTGAGACAATACATCTGAGACGAAGGGTGGACTCGCCGTCTTCGATCCATCAATGAAAGATGCAGATTGAGAACAGCGAAGGGCGAGCCATGGGAGGTGGAGGACGGGAGTGGAGGAAACGCATTGGATCTATTTTTACTCAACACGTATTGCTGAGTAGCTGCAGAGTCAGCTAATACTCCCATCCCAACTCTATTCCACCTTGATTTCCCTCGGATCTCTCAACATGCTCCATAATCTTTGACTCGGAAGTGGGCGACTCTTCCTCATCTCCAGCTCAACTGACAACGCACACCGACGTATCGTAGGATCTCTTCATACCAATTTAATATATGTATCTTTACCTAATCAATACGAAATTCACTTAATCCTTCTCAGACTATGATTATCATTTGAATTTACAGGGATTTTTTGCTTCAACATCAGTTCTTTAGACTCTGCCTGAACAACTGAGCAGTCATGCAGTACACATACATGTCTACAAATGGAAGAGGAAGACTAGCAACTCTCTACGCAGGTTGGAATTAACATGATCCATAAATACCTCGCCTTTTCTTTTGGCCCCTTCGTATCAGCTCCTAAAAAGTACTTTCCTCATGAATCAATGCATGACAAGCTGCACTACAAGGCAATACCCAAGATATGCCATGATAGACACACCAATGTATGCTAACTTGAATGGCAGTCCAAGTATGGCGTGAGAAACTAAATCAGTAAACGAAAGTTGGCCAGTTGGGCAAGTTTCGTGCCGGCGCAGCGAATCACTATCTGAGCTTTGAGACTACGATTTGTGGATAAGGGGCGCACAGCTTCCTGCAAGGCCCTGTAGGCTAGTAAATGATCATATTAATACTGTCTCGGAGTACATCATATCTGGATTATGCCAGTCATTTGCTGTCTCCAGACCCGCCAGTAGCTGTCATCCAAACCTTTAATCTCTACCATCTCTTAATCCCTGACGTGGTTCCCGTTTAAGTTGACTCGTTTCCTGGGCTTGGCTCTTCGCCATCTATGATGGATGGTTTGTGCTACAACATCCCACAGGTGGCGTTGGCTTGGCTCGGATGATAGGATTTCTATTTTTTTCTCAAGCTGATCCTCATTTCCTCAGCTCTCAAGCTCCAATACATTACGAACGAGTCCATCGGGTTAAGGTACTTCTGCAAGCCTAATTCGTAGCAAATCATGATGTGATGCCACCACGATCTGCATCATAGTTCCTACGAGCACGTCAGGTCCCGTAGAATTTTGGGGGATACTGCAGAGTCCCCAGTTCACTTGCGAGGATGACCTTATCTGTACCTGAGCGCCCAACACCCTCCAAGCTCTTCCTGACGCCTCTCATTGCTTTGTTCCACGGCAGTTGATATTGTTAGAGCAATATGACGGCACGAGAATTTGACCTATCATCAACCCGGTTGTGGGGACCAAATATATCGCGGACCCTGTTCCAGTCGGACATTAGCAGCCACCATACAGTGTCTTTATAATGATGCTTGAAAGGCATCTCTGTGGGGTCGTGGATGTAGCCCCCAAGTTTGACACTGAATCCTTGACAAAGGCACAGCGAGGACCCCCTTGGGATCCCGTGAGGCTGGGGTATGGATAGATCAAATATTGCACGTGCATTGACGCCTACCAGTCTCTCATTGTCTGGTCGTTACGAGGCACTTGTGTTGGATAGTTAATGGCCGTAGTGCTCGTGGTATGTGAGCCAAATCTGGGACAATGATTCAAGCCTCGGAGATAATATGGTGGCAATACTTGAGTAGCCCTGGGCCCCTCTATCGTTTTCGTCCACGATTTTCTTCCCTAGTTGCGTTATCGCATCTGCATGCAACAGCCATATCAAAATGTTGATTGTACTGTTAAGTACGTTTATTCAGGAACAACTTCCATTTACCAGTCTCCTTGTCATCCTACTCTTCTCGTTCCGAGCCGTTGAGGGCCACTTTAGGAGGCTGGGGGTCTCGAAAGCTAGGGGTTGCAAGGAACCTACGAGCAGAGTTGCTGTCAGAGACCCCGTCATCGGCTTCGATTTCCTCTACAACATCCTCTTCGGAAAACGTCCTGAGAAGTACCTCGACAGCACATGGAGAGCATTCCAAGAGATGGGCACAACTTACACAGAGAGGCGCTGGACGTGGGAGGCCATCTACACTTGCGACCCCCAGAACATCAAACAGGTTCTGGCTACGGGCTCCAAAGACTTTGACCTACCCGAATTCCGCACCTCTGTCATTAGCCATATATTTGGGAAGGGAATATTTGTCCTCTCTGGACACTCTTGGAGGCATACTCGGACTATTCTCCGTAAAAACCTGAGGAAAGAAAATCCTGCTCCTTTTCTAAATACTCTCGAAAAACACTTCCAGGCATTCAAAAGACACATCCCGACCGATGGCACCGAGATCGACCTCCAACCTCTATTCCTTGGACTTGCAATGGATGTCGCTACCGAGACCCTGATGGGACATTCGACATATATGCTGGATAATTCTGGAGACCATACAATAGAGCAGCAGTTCGTCGATGACTACATGATCTGTTCGGAAGAAATTATCCAGCAGATGCAGCTTGGCCCACTACACAGCTTGAAAATCAGTTTTAAAGCCCTGAAGGCGAGAAAGAGGGTATACAAATACCTAGCAGAGTTTATAGACGTGTCTATTCAGGAATCTGTTAGGAGCCAAGACGGAAATCTCCTGATAGATATAATGAAGTCGGCCAAGGACCGAAAGAGCGTCAGCGACCAGGTGCTACACATTCTACTTGCAAGCCGCGATACTACATCGAGTTTAATGAGCAATCTATTCTTTATACTTGCAAAGAAGCCACACTTATACGCCAAGCTACGACGCAGCGTTCTCGAAATTGCCAGAGAAGCGCCTCCTGACGCCTCCCAGCTCAAAGACATGACGTATCTCAAATGGTGTGTTAACGAGTGTAAGCTCTATGTCTCCATCCCACACAGACCTTTTTCTCCTTTGCATGTTAACTAGTAACTGCTAGCATTAAGGCTACATCCTGTGATCCCCACCAACGCCCGAGTGGCGTTGAGGGACACGACGCTGCCTCGAGGAGGTGGCCCCGACGGCCAGTCTCCGCTCCTTGTGAGTAAGGGGTCAGCTCTGTTCTACAACGTGTATGCTATGCATCGAAATGAAGCCACATTTGGATTCAACCCCGAAGAGTTCATACCCGAGCGGTGGCAGAACCTGAGGCCCGGTTGGGGATACCTGCCCTTCAATGGTGGTGTAAGATCGTGTGTTGGACGTGCGTGGTTCCCAATTCCCGGAGGGATATGATAAGTCTGACGAGATCTAGCCAATGCTGACATCGATCCAGAACAATATGCACTTTTGGAGACCTACTTTGTAGTCGCACGGATGGTGCAGACTTTCAAGACCATGGAGTCCCGTGATGAGCAGGAGTGGATGGAGCTCTATGCGTTGGCATTGTGCTCCAAAGGGGGCACTCGCGTTGCTGTCACGGCTTGATAAGCGCTTTACTTTACGTGTAAAAGAAGACTGTAAGTAATTTTACGAAACATGGGAAATCCTGTTGATTTAGTTAATTTCTATTGATGATTTTGAAGCATCGGGTATTCGAGAGTGATAGGGTGATTAGGGGGGAGCTTCTTTGTACTTCATTAGCCGCAAATACTGTTTTATCCCATTTATTTACAGAGGCAAACAGACTCCATCTACAAGCTAGCATGAGAAGGAAAATTGTATCATTGAGAACTTACAACAAACCTTCATTCAATTGCTAGCAAGGCGACCAAGTCGTCCGGTGTCTCCAGGTGCTTTGAGAGCCAAACCTTCTAAAACAATAGCTCAACCTCCGAGGTATATTATGTAGTCATCGAGTTTGATGCTAATCCTAGGTCGATACAACCCAATCGGTGAACGGGTAAATACTACTGCTGAAAGCTCTCGGCCTGATATTAGTGCTCGTGATGTTACCCTGAGGTCCGTTTTAATTTTAAGTGTCTCGGAAACGTGCAGGTTTTCTTGAATCGTACATCTCTTGATAACTGCTCCCAAAGGGCGGAGATCCTCCCTCAATCATCGATAAGAGGCGTAAGAGCTTGGCTCTTTGGCCGTTGAACATGCTATGTATTGTTGAAGTGACGGGTCGAGGATGATATTCACCGACTTTGAATCTAAAGGGAATATATCAAGGCTCTAATAAAAGGGGTATCACCGCAGACTCATAGACTTCAACATGGGGCCTAATTGCAGGTGGTGAGTTGTTACATCGTTCGAATTCGTCAATTTCAGTCATTGCTTCATATATACTTTGTAGATTCCAAGTGCCACATTCATATTCCCAAAACCTCCCTATACCATATACCATCCATATTTCGATCGCCTGATGTAGCAAAAAAATTCGTCAGAAAAAAGAAAGAACTTTTGAGGATCGCTGTTAACCTCGACTATCCCAACCCATGACGCCATCTCTGTTCTGCCAACGCAGAGGGTATCATAATAATGAAACTACAAATATCGCTTCAACCAGGGAGATGCCAAATCTTCTTGGAGAAAAGGAAACTCAAGGCCGTCCTTCTGCCCATGTCCCTCTAGAAACGTGGGTAGGAAAGGTGTTAGAGTGGCCGGCAATGGAGTTGCCTCCATAATGCAAAACAGTTGGTGGTGTTGACACCAAAACCGGGGCATTTTCTTTTTCGCACCCTATACTACCAACAAATCCATGGATAAATCTCGAAGGAGCTGTACCCAGCTCTTGTTTTGGTTGTCGTCTGCTTGCAAGGCCCATAACTTCTGCAAAGCATCCCTCGCGGCATACCAATAGCCCCAGGGGGACTCCAGGATTAGACGTTGGATTCTGTCAATAACCCACTCCTTTCTTTCTGGAGTCTTCACGCTGGCACCAAAAACGAAGGTTACCCATGATGTGGCCTTGAAATTTGGATCGTCTTCGGGAATGGCAATGAGGCCCTGTTGAATCTCATCTAGAAGAACCCCCGCCATTTCTTCGCCGAAGATCTGGCTCAGATCCGGGATTGCGTGCAGGATGTAGAGACAAAGGCCCAGTTTATGCACTGATGCCACACGGAAACGGCTGAGGACTGGATCGCAATATGTTGAAGGCAATGTCTCGACTTGCTTTGCCCAGGCTATTACGTCAATATTCTGAGCTCTGTTGAAAAGGGCTGCGCCAGCTGTGGTAATCATGTCAGAAGAAACAACTTCTCCGGAAACCTTGCTCGACAGTTGAGCAGCCGTCAGCATAATCTCGAGGACCTCGGGTGGGCAACAGTAATAGTTGTTGACGGTGTTTGCGAAGATTTTTAGTCCTTCCTGAGAGTGGAAGAAGGACTCTGAGCTGGTCGCGAAGGGCCGGAAAGTTGATTCCAGTATGTAGTAGCTGTCCAGAGGGATTAGATTAGTCCTGCATCAGACAAGGATTAGTTCTGAGAAGAAATTCTTACACAAAGCAATCGGAGAATAGATAATTCCTCAAACTCTCGTTCACGGTTGACACGGGAAGAATCGACATTATCCTCCCTGCACCCTCTAGATGGGCCTTCCAGTTGTTTTTGCCAGATTCGATCAACTCGACGTTGATGAGGAACAGCACAGAGGCAAGAAGCACATCACCATCAATAGAATCAATGTTCTGCAGCGCGGTGGACATCATCTGAAGCACCTGCTGCTTAGCAACGAGGGCGTCGACAAGGAGTTGTCTTGGACCATCCCCCCGGTCAAGAGAGCCAGGACTCAGCCAGGGCCTTGAGCGGTTGTACATATGCGCAGCCGACGCAGCGATGATTACCTGATGGAGGAGAGGGTGGAACTGGGTCAAGGGGAGAAGACTCCGGAAGGGGTTGCGTTCGGGCACGTCATCAGCGACAAAGTCTCGACAGAGCCGCGATGAGACTGTGATGCCATCAGCCATGTCCACACACAAAAGACCAAATAGCCAATAAGAGGCAGGGGTTAGTACAATAAGCGAGATACTGCCTTTGTGAGTACTTCATGTCTTGGAATAAGGGATCGACGAGAACCCAAGGTGTCGTGGCCATGGTCGGGGTCTGGCTGGACGCATCGTTCTCGTACTCGTACAGCTGCTGGTGGATGTGGTTGGGGCTGGTGATACAGGCGACCTGCGCGTCGCCATAAGCTACAGAGGAGGCGGCGGCAGCAGCAGCAGCAGCCTCATCGTCGTCGTTGAAGCTGGTTACGATATCGGGATCAATGACGGTGCGGCTCTCATCAGAGTCCGCGTCGGAGGGGGTAGAGGCGGCAACGGGAAACCTCACGGCGGAGGAAGCCTCATGTCTCCCATTCAGGCCCGGAGCAGCGTCGGGATAGAGGGCCGCACTTGACTTCTGGCCGGCCAGCTTCCCCCGAGATGCAACAGCCCCGGTCCACAGGAACAGTTGGCCATAGCCCAAGCATTCAATGCCACGAGATTCACACTTGGAGCAATGTGGGACCGTCCGATCACAACGCAGGCGTCGGCGGCGACAGTTGTGGCATGGCTTTTCAGCGGCTCCTCTTTCAGAACGAATGTCGGCTGATGGAGACATGGAATGAGGAGAGGGAGGAGGGAACGAGAGAAGTGTGTGCGAGAAAATGAGAGGGTTTGAGCATAGGAGGCCAGGGTGGGAAGCCCGCAGTAAGCCCAGTGAGCCAGTGAGTGCCAGCCAGAGCGAGCCACTGGGTGAGGTGAGTTGAGGTGAGTGCCGGCCAGTTCCGACACAGTCCGATGGCAAGCAAGGGCCCAAGTCTAATTACCGTACTGAAGAATAGGCACAGCTTCGCCGCGCATCAGCCGATATGGCCAAGTTTGATTTCTGCCTGTTTGTCTCAACGCCAGGTGTGAGTAAGTTGGAGGTGGGTTTGGGGGTGGGTTTGAGTTGCGTTGCGTTTGGAGGAGACTCACCTTGCTTGTAATTGTTGTATGGGCGGGCGAGGGTTGCTGACTGGGCCACACACTAACTGGGCCACACACTAACTGGGCCACCACACACTGGGCCACACGAGGAGTCCTAGCGAGTCCCAGGTGAGTCCCAGTGTGCTAGTCTTAAAGAGGCAGCCAAGACGCAACTTGGCCACCCTTCTTCTCCACAACTGCCGAAAGCAGCCTCCGTCTCTGCTTCATTCGATGACCGGGATCGTCGGTTGGACGGGGTTATTCGAGGCCCACGAGGCCGTATCCCGGCCGCCGCCCTGGTGGTGGTGCCGACCGCCAAGATAAGATGAGGTCGCAGCCGCAGTTGCAGTTCGCAGCCGCAGTTACAGTCGCAAGCCGTCTCCGTAGAGCACTACCATATCATGCATACATAGTAGGTACCTAGGTAAGTTGACCTGCTATCTCTAACTACCTTATCTGAGCCGCTGCATCGTCCGTTATTCTGCCAAAACCTCTGTGCTTTTCTCCCCATTTGAAGGATAAGCAAGTTTTTTTTTTTTTTTTTTTTTATTCTCTTACCAAGCTGATAAGATGCCATGACCAATCCAGAATCAGACATGTGCTGGGTCACGGGAGGCGGCTCCATGTCATCCACGTAATCTGTACGGTCCGAAAAGGAACAAGTCCTTGGCCCCCTCCTTATTCCATCCCATCAACCCAAACTCTCTTCGATGCGGCTCTCCAACGTCATTCAATCAGCTGATGCGAGGACGTTGACGCCGGATCCGGTGGCCTCTCTGTCTCTTTTGTTTTTCTTTCTTTTTTACTAAACTACCTACTCTATACTTGCAGTTTAAAAAATAAAAAATAAAATAAAAAAAACCCTGCCAGGCCGTTCCAATTGCCACTACCGTGCCATTACTATTTATGACAAATTGTCCGGTTTGACAGCTCCCCCCCTCACCGGAGGCCGGCATCCCAGCCCCACATGTTCTCCGGAATATTCGGCAGCCCAATCACCGACGATACGTTACGTACGAGAAGCTGGAGCTGCGACAATTTACTTAGCTAACTGCTTGCTACTTACGCGGCCGAGAAAAAATTGCCAATCACCCAAAGCCAGCCTGGCCGCACCCAGTAGAACATTCTACTTTTTGTGATTGTTACAGCGCTGAAAGAGATTGCAATGAGTGGCATTTCTCCGAGGGAAGTGATTGTCAGGTCTCGGACACCGCTTAAATGCATCACCAAGACTACCGGGTGCATTCTATGACTTGCATATACCAGTTGATGTCCCCATTCATACCGAAAATAAATATCTTATCATATATATCGTATGGGCTAAGAGATATGCAAGAATGCATTCCCAATAGATACAACTCATGTACGCAGGAGAGTAGTAGAAGCTCTCGAGGAAGCTCTTTCATCCCCAACCCTGGGACCCAGCTAGACAGTACAATAAACCTTTGATTTGAGATGCAAGGTCACAAGCGATGTGACAAATACAAAGGATCCAATTACCTATTCTAGGCGACATATCACTAGGAACCTCTCATCCTATGTTTCCTGTTTTCTGGGCTTTACAAAAGTCCCATATCACCCAGTACAGCACATCTTTAAGACATTTGTTCCAGCGATGTAATATGTGATTTGATAAGGTCATTGGCTGAATATCGCATCAGAATATCGGTATGCTGGAATTCTAAGCGAATAGATCCCCACGGTCATCAGAACTAAATCGCCAAGACAATGATGGGGTGACGGTTGAATTCGGAACTTGATCGATGCGTCCTGATAGTATGGACCTAGTCAACCCTGACATAAAAGTCGCACAGTAAAGCACTACTCAAGACATTGATGCCTGTTATTTACTCGATCATTGAGAAGTACTTAAATAAAGTGAGAGTATATACCAGGAGTCCCATAAGACTTCGGATCTAAAACGGAATACAATATGGCAACATCAATCATCAGTCGTTGATTCCCACTATTCATTTGTTAAAAGAAGTTTCCTAGAGAGGCACTTCCCGCAGTATTTCCACATAAAACCTGTGAGAAATCCAAGTTTTTGGAGAAATTGCTCGACCCGTGAAGTATCCAACCTCTTCGTAGACTACCACCTATGGCACGTCCACTCAAAGGAGTAGGCCGTTCTCTTCGCACTGGAATAGCGCCCAGCCCCTCTCAAACTTCTCCAGGGCATCCTCCATCCGACAGATTTGCCCGTCCCGTTGTGTTTTGGTGAGGCAGATGCGAACTTTGGCCACAGACTTGATGGCTGTGCGCTTTGCGAGTCGTCCAGCGCTGCCCCACCAGTACCTTTCCTCTCCACACTGAGCGATGCTTCGATCTCGTTGGGTGCGTATTGCTGCTACCCTACCGTTGTAATAGCAATATACAATACGCATTTTGTTCCAGATGGCCCTTCGGAAGTCATCGACTCCTGGAGCCATCTCACTGATATCGATAGGGTCGTCATGTGGAATGAGCGCCATACTGTGCCGAGCATGGCGGATGAGTCCTATAAAATGCTTGACATAGGCCTCGGGTCCTTCTTCTATGGATGGAGCTCTAATTTCTCGAATTGGGAAACTTTCAACAGAGCCCGCCGCGGCCGTCGTTGCGCCCGAGAAATCCATCATGATAGGAGTTGAGACTGGTAAAATCGGAGAAAGGCGATTTCGTGCAAGTGGAAGTAGTATCACAGTCGTGGTATCTTGCCAAGAAGCGAAGACTAGCAGGCAATGTTGTTGTTGCCGAAACTTCTTCGCGTAGTGTACTCGTGATAGAAAAGTTTTAGATGAGTTCTTGAATCACTTTTCAAATTATTCTTAATTATCCAGCCGTGGAAGAATTTATGGCGATGGGAAGGAGATTTAAAAGATCGAAACTTGATAAGCAAATGCTTGGCCAAGTGGTGAGTACTGCTTCAGCAGATAGTGATGTTTGCATAGCAACGAGTGTGATGATGGTCTATGGGAAGGAGAAGGAGATTCTAGAAATGAACTGGGAGACAGTGGTCCTATATAGCTCAATTACAGGCATCAAAAGTGGAAGGAATCGAAGGGCTCCGTCTTTTAGACTTGTAGCGGCGAAGTGATAGATGCCTCATGGAGTCAGTTGGTTACTTCCCATCCACGGCCAACCTTGTCCATGTCAGGCATTTCGAGCTCTCAGAGTTTGAATCAAAGTGACAAAAGAAGAGAAAACTAAAAATTACCCTTTTTTATCCCTTGAATCAAATAAATGAACTATGTCCTCGACGAGCTCCAGAAAGAACAAAGTGGTTTCACTTGGAAGCGATTGAAAAATTTGGCTTTGGAGTTTGCTGTAAAGAGTGAATACTGCAAAATTTGAAAAGACCTTCATATACTATTGAATGAACCCTATCAGAAGAGATGCTGGGGACGAGTATTTGAGTTATTGAAAAACAGAGCAGATGACGATAAAAATTGCCAAAATTTTGTTGACCTGTGATCACAAGATCCGCACATGTTGTCGAGGCGGCAGACACACAACTTTGTGAGAATGAAAGAGGAGATAACTGTTTGAAAGTAGCTTTTTTTTTATAGCTTTAGGGACAAGGAAATAGCATGATATAATGGGGCCAATTAATCCCAACAATTTGAGTCATCGGAGATTGAGTGTGCATCCGATGGACTGGGAGGAAAGATTTAGATAGACTATCGAACTTTTAGCAACGAAGAAGTGCGCTTAAATTTCTGCAAACTAAGCCTTTACACACATATATATATGTGTGTGTATTCATATGATAGGCTTTCGGACAGAGAAGGCTATTGCCCATTCGTGTAGATTTCCCAGGACCAGAATAATTGTCATAAACGTAGCAGCTTCACAATACTAAGTAAGTCCTGCAACTCGGCAGCCTACATCGAGACCATTTCCAAGACATATTCAACAAATTTTCCTCTAGAAGAATTGAACGACTTCTTATGGAAGTAAGATTGAGGTTAGCGCATACCTTCTAATTATTCTGGCCTTGTTACCCGACATTTTCGAAAACTTCAACCACTCTTTCAAGAACTCGCGCTAGCTGATGTCGTCCTTTTGGAGCCTTTTGGAGCCGATTCTCCAGAATTAGCGCTGATCAGGTGCACCATAATTTGGAGTTAATTCATACATGTCAGTTGATAACGAAGGTGAGAGGCACAGCTGCCTGGCCGCCATTCGTCTACTGTATATGGGTCTCTCTAATCTGCAAATAAGTTGCTCATCGAGTTGGGTATATAGATGCACGATACTATGAGGTCTAAGTAATATTGGGGGCTCGTAGTCAACTATATGTCTAGGGAAGGATCGGATAATAAAAGAGACGTCCTCTGGTCTGGGGATCCAGGGTAGCCGTGAGTTGTACTTAGTCCCATTGTTGGAACAGAGCAGGTCTCGATCCTCGCAATGAGAAGCATGCCTAGCGGTCAGTACAAAATTACCATCTAGACGAGTATTTTCTTTCTTGCTCTTGATCGGCACTGAAGCTTGGTTGGGACTGATTTGGCTCAGTTGACGAAGCCTCGCGCTGCAGTTGGTACGTCGCTCAAGCTATCAAGTTCAGTCCATCAAGTCGGGTCCATCAACCTCCATAAGGAAGTGGTCAAGTTCGTGTAAGCAGTGGAATAAATCTGATGGGTAGTATAGCAGGCAAGAGAAATTCCCATCCTTCGCCGCTCCTTTTCCCATTTAGCGTCCCACGAGCCTTTCCAGCTCTTCTAAAAAGATGCAAGCGGACTATGTCTGAGAACAGCGAGCATTTAATTTCTCCAAACGGCCTCCGATACGTTGATAAAGCTCTGGGTAGTCTCGAGCTGCAGGAAGAATGTTGACGACCGAAGCATCCTGCGTAGTGCCAATGTGTATCACGCGAGTATGCCTCGGTTCAGGCTGAGGACTTGTACTCAGCATGACGTAGAACAAAGAAAAGAGGCTATCAAGGAGGTGTCGTAAGGGCGGATTAACAACGAAAGGCCTTAGGTAGTGATTTTTAAGGTGTTACAACTGGTCATTTTCTCTCTCTGGAGGTTCCCTCGGAGACATTCTTTAGTCTTTTCAGCTGTCACATGGTGGGCAGGTGCCCACCAAGAAGGCTGCTTACCACCTAACTGAGTTGGCTGTACGGCGACCTTGGATTTGGTCTTCAATATTTCAGAAGCAATGATTATAGAGGAGAGTATTTTGAACCAAGAGGAACTGGTGGTGGACCACGTTCCAGCAGGCATCTATAGAGAGCGTTGCTGTGGAGTTGGAACGAAACGGAAGTATGTTAAAGGCTGGGACCAAGTTGATCGCCTTTGTATTGGTGACATGTGAGATTCAATGGCATAACATGGGCTACATGACGTATTTGAAACCCTTCAATGTAGTTAGGGGATGAAAATGGATCCGAATTGTTGCAAATTCCTACTCGGCTTGCGAAGGAGGACTGCAAGCTAGGCCAGTCTTTCATTCAACATCATGACATTTAGCTTTGTGTATTGAGACTACGGATGATATTGAGTGATAAATTTCAAAGCTGAGGTCTATCTGAGCAACTAGGCAGACGCTCCAAGTGCGTGCGGTGCCCAACTACTGAAAACGTTCCTCACCAATCCGATAACAGTCAATGTATTCAGGAGCTCCAATCAATGTTTCAAACAGAGTTGAAAGTGAAGGACAATGCCCCTCAAAATATGATCTTCATGATATGTGCCTACCCTTTTTCCTTCAGCGAAAGCTCAATTAAGGAGAGCCATTTCGTCCGGTACCAGAACCCTTTGTCCAAAAGCAGTTGCAGCGGGACAAAGATTCAGACTGCGAAGGCTGGGTTAGGAACTAGATAAGTAGCATTGCATGTCGCTACTGATACATTATTCTAACTTCGCCTCAATTCAGATCGCCTTCTCTCACGATAAATGCAACGAAATAAAGTAGAGACTCTTGTTGACGCAACTTGTACCACCGCAACGTTTTATGTGCTAGCCTGGACAGTGGCTTAGATGTATTGTATTTTACCCAGTGTCATAGATGCCTTATCTTACTTCTTTCATGAGGCATAAATTTTCGCTTGGCTCCGGGACGGCCTTGCTCGGAAGCTTGAAGTGTTACGAAGTGATATCGTTTTAGGTAAGGTAAGCTGTGGGATTTAATCACTTGTTGCGTTTATATATTATACCTCAATCTTACAGAGGAACAATTGGGCCTATCCATATCCCATCCTAAGAAATTTGTAATGCGTCGCGGTGCCATCGAGATAGGGACAGCTAGAAGAACCTACCGTATGGAGCACAACACAGATAGTAACTGGCATCCCGAACCTGTAGTCATTCAAGACAAGATTCCTTCCCTTGACTGAGGAAGACAATATGGGTGCCTCTCCATCGTGCGCCGTGTACGAAATGACTCAATGAGATTGGGATGTGAGACTGGTGCAACAGTAGTTGCGCACAAAGATTTCGGAGGAGGCCGATAAAGATGAAAGGTGACTGGAGAAACGGTGTACTGCATTCTGCACCGTGTTTCAGTGACAGGTGGATGGCAAAAGAATGGACAAATCGGTTGCAGAAGCGGAAATGAAGCATGGCTTAGTTTGGAAGAGTGAGGTCGTATAAAAAATACCATGTCTTTCCTTGTAAGAGCTCTGTACTACAATGTGCAATGCCGTGGTGTTTGCCGCTTGCTCACGGCCTGTTGGTGGACGTTACAGCGCGTTTCAGAAGCTTCAATAAAGTAATCTCCACTGAAAGAACTTTTTATCGGCGACTTCCGACTGCTCCACCAGATTCACTTGGGCACAGGGCGCAGGGTCTAGTGGGTCCTTCCGCAAGGCACCAGCAAATCGATTGCGACGGGATCGTGGGGTCCCGCTGCGAAAAGAGAAGGAGCGCGGGAAGAAGATAGCTCTAGGCAAGAAAAAAAAAAAAAAAAAAAGAACGGCGGGAAGCCCGTGCCTCTGGGCTTTGGGGTGGGATTTTTTTTTTCGAGCTTCACTTTTTTTTTTCTCCTTCCTCTCTCTCTTCTCTCTCTCTTTTGGGAATCATTCTATTCCTTGGGTGTTTTCCCCGTCGCCTTCTCCTTGTCATCCCATTTCATCTATTCGCGACGTTATTACCTCCGTCCTCCACAACACCGTCAAGATGGTTGAGAAGCTCTACGTCACCTATAACGACGTAAGTTTTGTCCCTTGACCCCTCCGAATTACCCCGCCACCCCGCCATCGTGAAGGGAGATAACGACATGCGCCCCGAGATGCACAGCGAGCATGATAGGCATGATAGGCTTTATGGCCTCCAAGCTTTCGCTGCTGCATGTTCTGGAACCGTTTTATCCTAATGGCCAATACATACCGTGCAGATGCTTACATGGCTTTCGCCTCTATAGGTCCACAAGCTCTGCCAAGAGTCTGCTGGCAAGATTCTCGCTGAGTTTCAGCCTCAGCTTATGATCGCCATCGGTGGTGGTGGCTACGTTCCCGCTCGAATCCTGCGATCCTTCCTCAAGTCGCCTGGTGCTCCCAACATCCCCATCCAGGCTATTGGTCTCTCTCTCTATGAGTCGCTTGGCACCGATGAAGTCGAGGAGCCTGGTACCAAGGTTACTCGCACCCAGTGGCTTGATCTGACTGCTATCGGTTCTTTCGAGAACCTTGTTGGCAAGCGCATTCTCATCGTCGACGAGGTTGACGACACCCGAACTACCCTCGAATACGCTGTCAAGGAGCTCGAGAAGGACGTCGAGGCTGCTCGTCAGCGCATGGGCCCTGATGCGCCCAAGACCGAGTTCAGCATCTTTGTTCTCCATGTACGTTAATTATTGACGCAACACACTCATTTACCTAGCATACTAACACTGCGCAGAACAAGGATAAGCCCAAGAAGGGCACTCTCCCCGAAAGCATGCTCGCTAACCGCTATGAGGCTGCTCGTACTGTTGGCGATGTGTGGATCAACTACCCCTGGGAGGCAATCGATATCGACGAGCATGATCGCTTGGCCGGCCAGTAGACCATTGCCAACTAGATCGCCTCCTGTATATTAAATTTAAACTTACCAGACCGAATAAACGGTTACGACGAATGAAGACCTTACCAAAATATAAATCAGATTCCTATTTATTTTCATTTATTTCCTTATCGTCTTGTTTGCTGTCTTAATTAGAGACTCATGTTATACGTCGACCTTCACATGTAAATCACCACTTCATCTCTCTTCGAACGAGATGAGATTCAGTAGGCTGATGATGATGACTGCTCAACTTTGCCAAAACTCTACGATCGTTTTTGGAAGTTCCCAGGTCCAACAAAGTAACGAGGAACCGGAAGCCTGAGAAATGTGCTCAAACTTTCAACGGTTTTTTGTTTCTGATTGCACTAACTTTATAACGCACGTCTGGGAATACTCATCAGCGTACTATTGCAAAACTACTGACTTTGGCTTTCCTGACTTTTGATATCGGAACCTTTTGCATTCTCGTGCAATCTATATTATCTTATTTCGCCAACCCCGTCGACATCTCACAGGGTAGTCGTGAAGCTGAAACTAGCCCATACCACTTGCAATGCAGGCACCAGTAAAACTAGACCAAAAACTCTTTTGAACTATCGTCAACGGTTTTTTATGAGGGCAATCCAAAACAAATCAATAAATATCACAAGCTGGAAAGTCTTACTGTGCGGCCTAGTGTGAATGTATATCAAGAGTCTATTTGTAAAACTTCGTCAGGTCTATCAAACCCACAGTCCCTCTATACACGAGACTAGGGTATTGGGTATATATAATTGTTCTTTTTCTTTCTTTCTTCACCTGAGGGCTTTCAAGCTCAAAGCTGTCCCCTAAGCGCGCTCTGCGTTTTCTTTTGCGTGCCGTTCCTTTAACCTCTTTTCCTGCTTCATGAACTCGCGAATTCCTACGGGGACATTGTCGAAGACATCATCTGCCCACAAATCCTTTGCGATCTTGGTGTCACCAACCTTCGCGATAGCGTCCTTGCTCCGATCTAAATCAGGTTTAATACCATGAGAGCGAATGGGTGCAGACTGCGCTGCCAGTGCCTCTTGCGCCCGAGCTTTCTGATATGTCCATTCCTCCATATCCTCGCGGTACCGATCCCACACGCAATTGACGCATCCGCTCATACAGCAGTTGTCGGGCTCTTCAGGTTGAGGGGGAACGAGGATGCCGCTAATGTATGTGGATTGTGACTGTTTTGTGGCCAAGCGCTGGGCTATTTCTTCGGGACTGAGAACACGAGAACCAAAAATGTTGCGCATCCGCTCTTCTGGGGTTTGTTCGCCGGGGGCAGGACGAGTCTCGGCGGGAGGTGGATGATTGGGTGAGGACTTGGAGGTCGTAGTCTTTGAGGAATCCCCGGACGAAGGGATTGGTGAGCGTTGTTCATAAGACGGAGTCGCATGGTCTATTGAGTTTATTGAACTTTCTAATGTTCGGTAGGGAGTAGGCTTGTGTAGAATAGTTTCGTAGTATGAGCCGAGGGGAGTTCTCTGTGGCCACTCTTCCACTGTAGTCGTGCTTGCGAAATATCGAGCATTCTTTGTCATTGACGACGACAAGGGCCGTAGCCTAGGGGCAATTCTTGCAGGAATTGACATTCTGGGAAATGGAAATGAAAGATATTGGATTGAGAACGAAAAGCCAGTGAATCCTGTCGCGATTGCATTCAGAGTCTCGGCAAAAAATTGTATGAAGTTACGACGGGCAAGCGGGAAGTTGGGCGAACAAATTGTTCAAGTATCGTGACTCGGAAGTCCGTCATTTTGCCTCGGACGTCATCGGCGGAATTACCAAGCTTGACCTTCGATTGCAGTGTGGAGGTACGTACCCGGGCCCCCCAAGAGGCTTACGGGGCGCCCGCGCATCACATCACAAGCACCGAAGAATCACGTGCGTTGAAATCACATGGTTTCGCGGTCTTTTCAAGTCTGAGACGGGGCGGGAAATCGAGAAGGTCGTAGGGTAGTCTAACAGGCGATAGAGAGATGAGAGAGAAGTATGCGAAGACTGGAATGCGTATTGTCGAAGAAGAAATGGTCTCACCGCTGATGTCGCCTGTTAGAACTGGCTGACGTCTCGCCCTGGCGTTCCTTACACCCCATGCGCTTGGCCCTCCAAATTTGGCAGGCGGTGAGGCCCACCTTGACCGACGCGCCGACCAGGGCCATGTAGGTAAACAATGGCCCAATGCGACAGCTCCAGGTCTGGTACTCTGTACTAGCTAAGTTACATACCTACAGCAATAATTATTGCCCAGCTTCAATTCAAGGCCCGGGACCGAGTGAAGAGCACAACTCGACATGACAGAACCTTGACAAAATTAAAAAATCAGCAGGATAATTTTGAGTGATGGAGGAATCGGCACCCAAGCGGCGACGCACTTCGCCGCGCACTTCCCTCGAGATTCCTAGTGAATCTGGGAATTCACCATCGCCATCCTCAGTGCCAGAGACGACGCGACGAAAACGTCCTTCTTTCGCATCGCCTACAAAAGCGAGTCTTGCACGCCATAACCCTCAGATTCTTGAACGGAGGCGATCGCAATCGCCTCAAAAAGCCCCCGCGACAGACCCGCGCTCACAACAGCTTCGAGATGAATCGTCCGAAGAGACACCTTCAGAGCTTCTCGCGAAGCAGTTAGCGAAGAGCATGTTGGCAAGTGACACAGAGGGATCAGACGAGCCAGAACCTACACCAACTGAAGCGCGTCAAGTTCGTCGTGCAGCTGGGGAAGGATTGCAAGCTCCGGCGAGGCGAACACCTAACAGACCAAACCCACGCCCGTTACCGCCACCTGGTTCTGATGAGGAGGACATCAATCCATTCCGAGGAAGAGCTCTACCACGATCGCCGTTCCTCCCCGATGGACCAAGCGCCTTCTCTATCACGATACCTCCGTCAGATATCCCCGAACCGGAACTACCACCATCCGTACCGGACCCAGTCTCATCAACGCCGTCCCGAGGGATTCATTCGAGCCCGCTGCGCTGGAAGCAAAAATCTAAGAATGGCTCTCCCCATAAACAAAATTTACATGGAATATCAGACAATTTGAGCTCGCCGAAGAAAAGTATCCGTCAACCACGGTTTGGAACTGAAAATCAAGCAGCTCAAGAAGCCTCAGTCAGTGACAACAATTCAACCAGCCCGAGAAAGCTTCGCGTTTATGACCCAAACGCGGAAAAAAAGAAGGAAAGAGAGGCATTGCTCAAGGAAATTGAAGGGTTAAAGAAAGATTTGGGAACTGCGCAAAGGGAAAACGAGCGCATTCGAGTTATGCACAAATCAGGTCGCGTCTTGGCCTCCTCGAACCCAGACGAGATTGTTGGTTTACTGAAACGTCAGCAACCAATTTCGAGCTCTGAACCACCACCTACATCGTCTCAAATTTTACTAAAAGCCGCCATGAATCCTATTGGTATTTTACCCTTTGGAAAGCCTGCCCCTCCCATGCTGAGAAGCTCTGCCGACACGGACGATCAGGGGGAGATCAAGTCTCACCATCCGGTTCAAATGACTGCGGACGAAGAACTACCATACTTGGAACTATTCAGCTCTTTTTCCCTAGCGTCACAGCTATCAGTCTTACCAAAACAAGCAGACGAGCCGTTGCGGCAGCTACATTCAATTACTCTTCGGTCACGCGAACTTCCTGGATTATTCACGGCAAAGATTGATCTGACTGTCAACGCGGCAGATCTGGCCATTCTTGATTTAAACGTTGTGGCGCTAGACCCAGCTGCGAAAGGAGAGCTGGGTAACTTTATCGACACAATCTGCAGTGGTAATTGTAACCGTACCTTGCAACGTAACGTTGGGGTTATCTCTTGGGCCATGGGCGAGTGGGTTCGTGCGGCAATCGAACGCGCAGCATTTTGGTGTCGTCTACAAGATCGGCTCGGATCCAAGGACGCTGTGCTAGAGGCTACTGGGAAAATGCGAACTCGAAAACAAAGGAGAGGGAAGAAGGACCATGAAGATGAATCTTCAGACGAGGATGATACTGTGGAGAGGGCAGAACTCATCCGGTATCTGGGCCAACAGTGGTTTGAGGTTGCCATTCCTGACAGCTACGGCTCGAGCATACGCTTCGAGTGGAAGATTGCATTTGACTGGACAGGAGAGGCACAGAACCACCTCACCGTCTTGGTTGGCGTACCAGGAAAATGTGAGTTTCTACCCAGCCAACCAAGGTTTTCATTTGATACTAACGTCTTCCACGCAGGGCACCAGTTAGATGATCGAGCATCACTTGGCAAGATACCCAAGCTGTTTTCGGAACTAGTAGATGGGGGAGAAAAGCTGGAGACTGCAGTTGGGACTATTGTAGCTTTAATGACTGGAGATGGCGCATAATGTTGGACCAGAAGGATATGGAACGAAGTGATGAAAAGGGGGTTTGGCTTTACATCCATCAATCAATACTGCTCCGCAGAGGGCTCGGAGGCGCAGGACGCATTGTACGAACAACAGCAGAGATACCACATGAAATCTGATCAATGAATTGGTTGGTCACTTTATTCGATTACAGCCTGGATATGGCTATCGTCCACCCTGTTTTCTCTTTTATTTTAATTTTTTTTATGTCCATTAAATCCCCCATCGTTCATTCTGTCGGGCGAACGACATGGCGTGTGTCCCATCGTATGCACATCCGTTTAGTCGACATCGACACCCATCTTCCTCAGCTCAACCTTGGCCTGGTCAATCTCCCCCATGAGTTCCTTATGCGCTCCGGGGACATCGTTGAAGGTGAGAATGCCCCAGCCGAGGCGGAAGAGGAGGAATGCGCCGAACGAAACGAGGGCCCAGAAGGGAAGCTATCGGATTGTTAGCATCCTTTCCTTTTTTTGCACGGTGAAGGACAGTTTGCTGGCAGGCGGGAAAAGTAGAAGACGTACGACAGGGATAACTTGCTCCTGGACCAAGGGAGGAAGAGGGATGAGTTCGAGGAAGAGGGCGAGGTAGAGCTGTATAGCGAACAGCAGGTTAGCAAAAAAAACATGGTTCGGGATTTCTCAGGGGAACGGGGGCCTGCGTACGGAGGAGACGAGGAGAGCGAGAGAAACGGTCTGCTGTGCGCGGGTCATGGTTGCGATTGATAACGACCTTGGTCGACTTTTTTTTATTGAAAGGAAAGTGAGAGAAGGAGAGACGAGAAGAAACAAAAAGATTCCTAGGGCGGAGGGGAACGCACTCGGTATGAGGCAGGGAAAGGTGACGATGCGATGCGATGCGATTATCTGGCTTGAAACTACCTGTCCTCCCTGAGGAGACGTGTCAGGGGGGGGGGGGGTCCCCTGGCGGCCAGAGTGGGCGCGTTCAGTGAATTGGATGACTAAGGATATGATGAGTCAGCGGAATCACAACAGCTTCACCACTGCAATGGCCAGCTTTGTCAATATCTAGCTCAAGTCAATGGCTTCCTGAATTGTGACATCTAATTCGTCTTCATTCAAAACATTATTGAATGATATAAGTAACTTGGGTTTTTTTTTTTTTTTTTTTTTTTTTTTTTGGGTAAGTTGTTAGCTGAAATAGATGAGGTTGTAAAGTGTCAATTGTAGTATCTTAAGTTGCCGCCAGGCTTCATCTCGTTCCCCTTTAAAAGTATTATATGAAAGAAAGGAGAAAGTACATAGTTTTACCCGGCATTGATCCCCTCACCGTGTGTAGAATAAGAATTCATGGCGTTGACTAAAATGACACCAACTTGGGAAGCAAGGAGCCCAAACAAATTAGATCCGCAGGCAAGTGTTTACGTATGCCGTGGGTGTTTGAACTGGTTGTTAGAACTAATGATCTTCGCATAGGTCCGCACGCTAGCCCAGGAAGCGCGATATAGAGTATGGTAAGATATTTCTTAATATGTTCTAAAATGGCTTTGTTATAAAATCCTCCAATTATAAAGGTTTGGCATTTTGCAAAGAACTGGCTTGACGAAGTCACTTTTCCTATTCACACATATACCCTAACTCCAGCAGGCTCTAACCTCATCTACAGACTTTGCATACTCTGGTGGTTATGGAGGGAGTCGCTTACTCTTGCTTTCAGTTTTATCTACCATCAAACTCCAACTCCAAAAGAAAATCCAAAATTCCCGTAATCATTCGATTCTTGACTCAATATTGAGACAGCTAGGGGGGACCATCAAGCTTTCGACGGCGACGTTTTGGACCTTGTTTGTCAGTCTCCTGTACTTGTGCTCTCTGGTTCTCAACCTCATTGTCAGCTACGCCGTTGGGTTTTTTCTTTCTCGTGTAATTCCGCTTCTTTGTCATCGGCTGTTGTGGAGGTGATTCACTATCTACCTTCTGCTCGGAAGGTGATCCAACTGTTGACGTTTCGGTTTCCTTTGCAGAGGTTTCCTGCTCTGCGGTTAGTCTCATTATCATATTCGCAGAAATTGAGGCAAAAGGATCGCAGGCAAAACCAGAGAAGGCTATGAACGTGTGTACCTGCTCCCCCCGAGCTGGTTGGAGCGGTCGCAGGCGTAGTTCAAGTGGTATTGATGGTAACGGCAGTTGGCCCGCTACCGCCTGCGGGTATGGTAATCCTTGATGCGTGAGCTGCAATGGTGGTAAGTTATTCTCAGGAATATTGTAAGGGAGCATCTCAATACGCGCACCAAGTGCCTGTTGCAACCTAAGTTGCATCTCGAGTATGGCAGATCTCTCGGTAAGGGATCGTATGCTTCCTCTCAGTTCTTCGATTGTCGCAGCTATACCTTTCTGAGCGGCGTTCTGAACAGAATCATGCCGCCCTGGTTGTATCAGACTTTCCTCTAGATACTCAATTTGTCTCGAGAACCCTCGGCTTCGACGCGCAGTATCCTGTAGCTCTGCTAGTATCTCTTCAAAGGTCCCTGTCGGCCCATAATACCGGTCCGGTTGGTTTCCTTCTTGGTCCATCGGGATGCAGTTTCAAATGATGCGGTTGTTGCCCTCAATGAACCTTTGACAGGGAGTGTTGACCCGGACGATGCTTGCACAACCCCTCCTAGAGACAGGGATCGGAATGGCCCCCAGGTTTTGTTGGGAATCGATGTGGGAACTCGATTGAGCCAAGAGCAATAGCTTGAGTGAGTAGAAATTCCGGTCACTTGAGCAGGGAATTTTGGCTTGTTTCTTGTGCCGGGACTGCTTGCCAACATGCAGAAAGGAAGACGAATAATTCCAACGGAGGTTGTTTCATATAGTCTTCCTAGCAAAGCACAACGTTCCAGCCAAGAACGCTTTAACGTGTTCTCGCAAACAGACGAGACGGATGGTCTAGTTGACACCAACCTACTGAACATGAACCACGCTCACGTCCCTCACAACCAATGTTCTTCAATCCAAAAAGAAAAGTGTTAAATCAACGGAATATATTGTACCTTGTCTTGACTGTTTACAAATGAGGCACAGGATGCACATCTCTGAATACTACCTGGCCCCTTGGTGCATGATTTCGTGCCATGTACATCATTAGTTTCTGGTCGGCCTTTCATTTCTCATCCTCGGCTCGCCATGCCTCCTGTATCATTTGCTGCTCGCCATCACCACTATATGCAATCAACGAAATAAAACAATAACCCTTTGTATCTCAAGCGGGCTTAAATGCCATGACAGAAAAGCCAGCGGGTATATAACGCCAACGATGCTACTCCCTTTGCAATGCCAGTATTAAAAAAATAACGCTTTAATAAACCCCCTCAAAATAAAATCGTAAATCAAGGCGGGCCAAGATGCAGGATGAAATCAAATAGTGGGAATAGGAGGTTCGTGCTTGCGACGTCGCCAGAAGCGCCAACCTCTCCGTCGGCGAAATCCCTTGATGGACACGACCTTCTCATCTCTTTCTTCCTCTAGATCAAGTCGGTACCGGCGCACACTCCCCGAGTCATCCTCAAAGGGAATGTGTTTGTTCCGCTCGGGAACAAAGCAGTCTGGCACAAGGTGCTTCAAAATCCATCCTTTCACACCACGGGTAGCCGCGTCAATAGCAGCATACTCCAGTCGACGAGTTCGGTCGCTTGTCCAATAATGTGTCGTCTGCGGTGGCGGAGTAGGGGACGGCGTGGGAGCGACCCGAGCATCGGGCGCGGAATCCGCGAGCTGTATCGGGTCTGGAGAAGGGAAATGGAAGAATGCATTAGACTGGGTCGTATTGGAGCGGGCGGCATGGAGAGACTGGTTGCTAGTGCGGGCACCGGCAACTTGCTGCTGAGACTTGGTTCCACGGCGCAAGGAAGGCCTGTTGCGGAACCGGGCTGCCATGCCACCACCACCACTGGACGAGCCGTTGGAGGAATGTCTAGCTACGGACGGACGAGAGTTGGATGTAGATGCCCGTCGAGGAGGAGTTGTGGACTCATATCCCGAGTCTTGCCTTTGCATGTTGGTGGCTGTAACTGGGCGCTGGTCTCTTACAGCTTGAGGGTCGCGTTGTTGTTGTTGTTGTTGTTGCTGTTGGGCTTCACGCTGCTGTCGCTGCAACTCATGTTGCAGGTGCTCTAGGTGCTGCAAACTTTTGGTGTTGTAGGTGACGGGAGGTCGTGGGGGTGATGCAGGCTCATACAGCTCAGTGTCGTTGAAGCTGTGATAGGTCGTTCCCGACGCCCTAGAGCTTGATCTTTCCTCCATTATGAGAACATTCGACGGGGAGGAGAAATTGTTGTTATATGCGCCCGGATACTTGGTCTGTGAGTAAATAGAGAACAAGACGATGATGTAGACAGAAATACTAAGAGGAGAGAGAGAGAAAGATGGAGAGATAGAGAGGGAGAGAGAGAAGGAAAGGTCCAAGTAATTATTGGGAGGCGGGTTTGTCTCTCGTGAAGCCCTACAATAATAGTACCATTTCCCAGAACAAAGAGAAACAACAACTCCAAAGGCGCAATTTCCGGTCCCAGTCCAGCAAGCGAAGCGTTACTGCGAACGCGGTGAAGCGAAAAGAGTCGTTACGGGAGAAACGACTGGCGTTGAAGTTGCGGTCTGCAGGGCCTCTTATTAATATGACCACCCACCACAAGCGCCCAAGCAAGCGACAGCGCCGAACGCCCGCCGGGGGTAGGAGGGCGTTGCAGATGATCCAGCAAGGTACTGGACTAGGGGACAGGCTAGCAAGTTTGCCCTAGGAGGGGATCGACCAAGAGAAAGGCTTCTGTTTGAGCTTTTCCGTGCCTCGTTCCCAACCACATCAACACCCCCGGTTGGACCCAGGTGACGAAGTGGAGGCGCCTGCGGGAATAGTGTAATAGTGTCTCCAGGGGTGACTTTTCTATGAAAAGCCAAGGCGGCCCAGGACCAGGGCTTGTGCGGTGGTGTGCCTCTGTTGCTGGCTTCTAAAACAGGGATGATGGGGCGGTGAAGCTGCAGCAATGTGGATAGGAGGGTAAGGCTATTCTTTTTGAGCGTCTTTGATTTCGTCTTGGGGGGGGAGGGGGAGCGAGAAATTGTGAAGGCGCAGTAAAGTCCGTCCACCAGCGAGGTTCCACTGGGCGTGGTGTCAACTGGGGGGTCATGCACGACGAGAATATGGTTGTGCAGAGACAGGCCCTTTTAGATGGGATTTAAATATCCACTTGCTAAGATGAGGATTTGTGTGTGTGTGTGTTTTTATTGTTGTTATTGTTGGTGCCGCTGTTGCTGATGTTGATATTGCCGAGATTGTTTGTAATTATTCACTGTATTGTGTGTTTCAATTAAGCATCCATGAGTATCCGAGATGAGAGATGCCTATTATTATCGAGGGTCATCAGCAGCCGCAGGGTGTTTCAGTTCCATGCATCAGAGAAGAGACAAGCTGAGAAACAGCAAATCTACCCCAAACGATCGCTATTTTTGCTTCTGCGAGGATATTCGATTGCGATGTCGACTTGTGATGCCGGTGTCGTCTACCCTCCCTGTCTGGTCAGGGCTTGGTTGCGTATTGTGGCCCGAGGACAAACGATCGGCGCTGCGTTAGGAAAGAAAAAAAAAAGGGAAAAGAAAACTAGCAAAATTTTGTTAGTCTCTTTCAACTCGTTATTTTAACTATCTTGGGTTTGAATCCTGGATTATCATCGTCGTAACTCTCGCCTAAAAGGTCACCTTACCCTCGTGGTGGTTGACGTTGGTTGAGCTTCACCCTCCAACCAATAGTTACCCAAAGTCTTCACTGTCCCCCCCCGGCCCGATGTCGCAGTGGATACAGGGACAGTTGAGAAGACGGTGGCGAGCAGACAGATGGACGTCAAAGACCAAGAAAAAGAGGATCGCACCAACTCAAAAAGCAACCGTAAAATTGGGGGCCCTTGCAGCTTGCAGGTACATGTGCACGCTTGTAAAGGTGCTGTCACTAGTCGTCCAGTACTTGACGACGGTGGCAAAAAGAAGCTGCTGATGCCGTTCGCGCCGTCTGTTGATCAGTGACTTGATGTACAGATGTACAGATACGCAAAATGAGCAGCTTCAATTTTGAAGTTCGATAAAATAACGCACAGTAGATGGTCGGCAATCGATGATTTTAAGTATCATCCGCATCTCTCCTTCTCCTAACTATATCAGATGACTCCCTGATCAGCCCGTGATAGTCCCCTGTTCTACGTTCCGATGCTGTTCCAGCTCGGGCGGATTTTGGAGGAATGTTTTCTTCACATGTGCCCCTGGTGCCCTGATCGTGGGCCGCCATGTCTCTCCTTTGCTCCAGGCCTCGGACCCAATCAGGGCACAGGACGATGAGCTTCCCAACTAGTCAACCACCCATCGATCAGCCAGGCGCTGAAGCCAGAGTGGGTTTCTTGGTCCGAGATGGAGGGGACGATCAAGGTCACAACCGACGCCACAAAGAGAGCCATCCAAGACATCTTGACATCCCAGGCGGCACTCAGTGATTTAGCATCTTTCAGCCAGCACATCCAGGCTGTGCTAGGCTCTTTCTTGCTCTCTCATCCACCCACTCACCTGGAGGTTTGGGCAAGCAAAGGTACAAAAAAAAACATGTGAAAGATGCCCATGTTGCCACAGTTGTTGTCAGCTACTCACTCCTCCAAAACTACTGGACGAAATGTTGATCTGCATATTCAGTCCTGGAGCCCTGCAGGCTGCAGACGAGATGGGATATCCATAACCCACAACAACCCAAAGCCGGACCCGGAACCGTCTTTCTTCGTTCCCCCCCTTCGCTACCCCTCCGCTAGACACGCCGATGACTCGAGGGCAAAAGGTCACGATGGAGAAGGACTGACACCATTTGTGGGAATAAGCCAGCCGGGATCTTATTACGGATAAGGAGCTGGACCTGCTGGAGAAAACGCACTAGGCTTTGGCTTTTTGCGGGCCGTGGTACGCTACGCAAGCAAACTCTTCACTTAGGTACTCTAGCCCCTCATTCTCTTCGGCTCTGACTCCCCCTGCGATGCGTAAATTACCGGCCCCGTAATAAATGGGAAGCGGAGGGGGAGCACGCTTTGCAAGTTGAAGCTCGACGCGTTCCAGACAGGGACAAGGGCTGCGAGTGAGGCAGAGAGATACAAGTGGCCAGGATTTTTATAGAGAGGGCGTGGCATGTCCCTGAACAAGAATGTCAATGGAATGATGGCATTGCCAACAAATACATAGTACATGGCCCTTACGTACGTAAGGCGTCGAGACTTGGCACTATAGGACAAGACATTATGACGGCACTAACGGCCCGTGGACGCCTGGAGACCTGGCTGCGTATTAATCAGCCTACATGGTTTTATACATATTCGTATTTCTCAGCTGGCTGTGCACGAAAACTCCCACGTGTCGGCGGCCAAGTGGGACGGCTCTGTCGGACAGTGCAGCCGGGCATCTCCCCCACGACCGGGGCTGCATAGAAGACAATAAAAGGCCCCCTTCATAATTCGGCGATATCACTCCGGCATATTTGTTGCTTTTCGTCATGATCGCATGCTTTTCTTCGGACTTGACTCTCCATCCCTTCCTTGCCATGTGTGAAAAATCATGATGGCGTCCGGAGAGACAACGGGGGCCCTTGTTGCGAGCAGGGAATACGCCTCGGCTGGGCAATTAGATCGCACGCCATGCCCCAGGATTCAATAATACCTGCGCTTGTAGTACTGCATGTACCATAGTTCCCACGGAAGATGCCTTCTGAAGTAATGAGCTGCTTTAACGTTCAATAATTCACGCATTCACAAGCCCACAGTCACAATCACAATCACACTCGCGATGAAGCTCCGGCAACGGCAAGAAAAGAAAAAAAAACCTGATACATAGTACGCCATCGAGAATGCAATGACGGAAAGTACCGTTCTCAATGCCGAACCGCCGTTGTGAACATGTCGATCCGAGGTTACAAAGCACACAACGACGCTTGTACCCATCCAGCAGTTCGTCTGTCAATCCGAAAATTGCAGATCATCTGAGACTCACTGGCCCTGCCAGGCAATCTTGGCATCATTTCAACCCCATGTTTAATTTTTCGTTTTTCTTTGGAGGGGGGAGGATGGAACCACACACGAGGCAGAAGGAGTGTTCAGAAGAGGGGTAATAATACCTGTTTCGACGAATCCATGCGTTGCAAATAAAAATGTACAGATCATGGTCATAATGAGACTGGCTTCCTAATGGGCAGGTCGCGTGCAGTTTGAGCATCGGTTGGCTGCTACCCACGTGCCGGGTCTGTTTGCTCGTCAGGCGAGAAGATGCCAGGGCTCGAAGCCCTTGCTCCCAACATCGGCTCATCCATCATCACCCTCATCAGCATTGATCGAGAAAAGCAAGTCAGGTTCGATTCGATGATCGATCTTGGAGCGAAATCCTGACCACCCAGGCTTTTCTTGCATGCAGCGACGTTCGAACACATCCTGGATTACCAGCCGGGGCTGAGAGTCTCGGCGAGTACCACCGTGATCAAACAAGGTATGCCAAAATACGAACAGAATCACAACAACACATTCATTACTTAGTCACATTCTACATATTATGTAGTGAGAAACTCCCAAGGTGATAGTTTTTTTTTTTCACACCTGTCGGTGACCGAGGTTTTCAGCTTGATTGAGACAAGTAGGCTGCAGAGTGAAGATCATGTGTCCATCCATTGTGCTGGCACTACTGCAGTCTCTGAACTCTGAGAAGTGCACCCAGCCTCCCATGACCATCATCACCTCGGCTTCACTCTCATTCTCGCAGATCAGCATGTTTGACAGTGTTGCATTTCCTTCCTTGACTCTTTCTTTGGATCTACTACATGCCGACAATCGACAGGGTCACTACTCACCGGGCATTCTGCCATTATAGCATGTGAGACAATAACCAAAGTCCCCAATTATGAACAGATGCGTATTATCAGCACTTTGCTTTTTGCTTAGAAATGCTGCTGCGCAGACTAAATATGTCGTATATGCACTTTGCTGGCGTAAAGCGGTGGACGATGTCTGGTATCTTGTTGTTCTCTCTTCCCTCCTGCAATGACAGCACTTCCCAGCTCGATCGGCAGAATGAAGCAATCATGAGCTCTTCCTTTCCAACCACACCTACTCGTTTGCAGATTGAGACAAATCATGGCATCCATTCTGAACTTAATTTTCCTTATCCCAGTCCTATTCGAGCTTCGGACGAGCTTTGTTTTGGTCTTGTCAGAACCTAATCATACTTCGTGTACTCTCCCATGACGTAGGAAAATAATGACTTCGCTTGAACACAGCTTCGTCAGAAAAGCAGCTTTTATGATACCTGTAGAGTCAACTGAATAAATAACACTGGAGCTATGATCAAAGGTGGGAATAGTATAGATACAATTTGAGCACCATGATCAGTATACGGAGACCAGCTACCCTACAGCGCCGGCTACCAAGATTTACACAGCGACACATGCGCCACAAAAAACACCAACTTGAGATGTGATAGTCGTTCCGAATTTCAAGAGGTGGAATACCTATAGGACTCCAATTCAAGGGGAAGGGGATTAGGATGACCCACGACTTTGATGTTATTCTCTCCTACTGAGTAATTCATATCGAGATCTCAAGTGTTCGAGCCATACACCAATTCGCAAAAGATCGGCTAAATTCTTCGCAGTATTAACCGCCCTAGCTTCAAGATAGAATGCACAGTAACATTTATTGAGGAGAAATTTATCTTTACCAAATCCAGCGATGGATTGAAACACTCGTGATGATAGTTGTTGAGGAGTAATTGACACGAGGAGGTGCCTATTGCAGAGATATAGGTAACCCCGAACTATATAGTCTTGGAGCATTTGGTAGCTTAAGTAAATATATTCAAAGTATCGTAGGGGAATAAATCATATTGATGGCCGCTTCTGGCAAGCCAAGACTTGAATCGACGACGAGGTTTCGCTTCGGCCAATTGGCGCCCGGAAGTTCCGGGGATCTCTAGATCATCACGTAAGCTGCCGAACTGGGCAGCTGTGTTCGAGTGCCACATTTCAACATCTTGCTTTGGTTCTCAAATTCATCGCTATCCTGGTGTTGTTCAAAATCGGTTGGGCCTGACTGAGGAGTGGTACCTGGGCGGTATTGTTGTTTTTTTATACCGGTGGGAATCACTCGCGGGACGAAACGAAACGAAGGGCTGACATTGAGCTGGGACGTCATCAACCTCCTCCCGGGTTACCAAGCCAGTGATTGGACCCGAGCATATTTACCATGGATCTCTTCGTCAGGCATGGCGACCATGGCCATGAGGATGAGCATGGACATGGAGAGGGCCACGGAAGTGAGGATTCCGTGAGACAGCATGCTCTAGCGTCCCTTTATTGGTATACCATTGGTGCCGTGCTCATCTGCGGCTTCCTTTCAAGACTGGCCTCTGCACAAATTGCTAGACAAAGGCAAGCAACAAAGCTCTGGATTGGCTCTATGTCCTTAATTCGAATAAAACTCTAACAATAGTATATAGGATAAAGAGGCGACCATCACGCTCAAGTCCCGACTCAATATCCCTACTTGAGAGGATATTCGAGGCGCCAAAAACTGCCATTGCTGGTTCACTCTTCTACCGTCGTCGCCCTGCGTGGCTGGTTGCTCTCCCTCTCAGAAAAACTTTCTTGGTTATTGTATATGCTGCCTTTGTGAGCTTTCTCTTGACATATAAAGCTGTTAAACATGATGGCCAATACTTTGAAAGACTCGGATTTCGAGCTGGCTGGATTACCGTGACACAGACGGCTCTACCATTCCTGCTGGCTGCAAGGACCAACCCCATTGGTCTTATCTTGGGAACCTCGTATGAGAGAGTCAATTGGTTTCATCGATGGGTCTCTCGCATTTTCGTCATCAGCGCGACCGTCCATGGGTCCTTCTTCGTTACTGAGTGGATCATCGCTGACTTCTTCTGGGATGAATTGAAGACGGTTGGCATGGTGAAATGGGGATTAGCCGCTTGGGCAGTTCTTGTTTGGACACTTCTTTCGACATTGCGGCCCTTCCGAAGCATGCGGTATGAATTCTTTGTTTTGCAGCACATTATCTCTGTTGTGTTGCTGTTGGTCTTTCTCCTCCTTCATGTTCCTGAGCATCACCATTTTAGTGTTTGGTGTGCTGTCGTTGCCTTCGTCTGGGATATTGTCACGCGTTCAGCAAATCCTCTTTTCAGGAACCTTCACCTCCGTCTTTCATCCGGTGTCAATCGATTTGCACACCAGGCACATATTTCTGTTGTTGATACTGAACTGACCATCGCCACGGTGCGCAATGTTGGTTTTAACTGGACCCCGGGGCAGCACGTTTTGATCTGGTCACCGACTTTCCCACGACAATTTCCTCATCCTTTTACCATATCCAGCATTCCGAATCGCGAGACGTCGACCAAAGACGTCCAACTCGTGATGAAGACAAAGGACGGGTTCACAAAGGAACTCAACCATTGGGCTAGGGGGACTGATCGCGATGGGGGGGATGGTACCTTGCGTGTGTTTCTTGCGGGGCCCTATGGAAGTATGCCGACTTGGAAGCAATACGAAACAGTTGTATTGGTCGCAGCTTCGACGGGAGCTTCGTTTACGACGCCCATTCTCGAGAGTTTGCTGACGTCGAAGAATACCGGACGAGTGCGAAGCATCAGCGCTCTTTATATTGCACGACGAAAAGCCCATTTGGAACCATACCTACAGCGAATTTCCCGGCTTGTACCGCGGGCAAAGATGATGGGGCTGTCGGTTCGCGTTGAGGTGGCCATCACCAAAGCCGGTCCCTATGCTGCTGCGGGCTTGGACGAGGACCCAGTCAATGAGAGCCGCGAGAGGCTGATAACAGAACCCGAACGAGAGACGGAGCGACTAGATGAAGACAAAAGAAGCAGTATAGAGCTTGAAAGATTTTCAATAGATTCAAGCGACTCTGTAGGTAGCGAGAGAGCCGACCAGCTGCTCAAAGAAGAGGTCGAACTCGGTTTTGGAGACGGCCAAGAGTACGATGCATCCGCAATCATCGAGACTCAAGGTCGCCCGGATATTGAAGTATTCGTGGCTAGTGCTACCGGTAAGGTTGCTGGATCTGTCGCTGTGGGAGTTTGTGGTGGTAGCGCAATTGAGAAGAGCGTGAAGCTGGGTGTGGCGTCACTTCGGAGCGAGCAGGCGTCACAAGGATTGGGCGCAAACGATGTTTTCTTACACGTTGAGCGGTCATATATCTAATAGAATTCCTTTAGAATCTAGATATAATATATAATGAATGCAATATTAACTGTGCATAGCCGATGATGTCGATTCAAGGTGTGTGGGTTTCGGATGAAAGGGGGTTGGAACAATCGTCCGGGAACAATAAATATTCAAGGGGAGTATGTCTAGTACAAAGAAATGGAATGAACAATGGAGTGAATGTAGTACATATCCTAATCCGACTTATTGCACACAGGACTGCACAGCTGCGCAGGTCCTCAGTTTTGACATGGTCTGATGCCGGCAATTCGAGTTCCTAGCCACCTTCACAATACCTTGCAACATCCTTTCGGAAAATTTCAAGATAAGGCTGTCGTCAAAGAAGTTGCAGGAAGCGTTCCGATTGGGCGTCATCCTATCACTCTCTGGCTATCGAAACACTTCTGGTTAGGAGTGCTGGTGGGACAACTGCATCGAAACAACAAACCGAATATCTGACGCCATGCGGAATGCAAGACATGCAGTTTCAGGGGGATGGCTTTCAGGCGGCAGAGATATTCTTAGGCTGGCAAAGGGTAACAGGTAGGGCCTGTATCTGTTCTAGTCGATTGCTCTTCGATGTGGCTGCATGTTGAACACTTCCTTCAGAATGAACGAGCAAAAGCAAGTTTCGTTTGGTTCTTTGATAGCGATGTGAGATAGAGAACAGGCTAGAGTGTGCTGTGTGTTTCTCGTTCTGCCTTCGCAGACAAAGACTGAATTTTCTTACACCTATAAAGTGACAAGGGCTTCTGTGCTTTGAGTAGATTTGAAAGCCGTCTTCGTGCTATAGACAATAGACAAATCTTGACTACTCATTTGCAACTTCAATACCCGCATAACTCAACTCAAGAAGTCTTTCTCATCATGGGAAGAAACCATCGGGGCAAGTCAATTCCTGAAAACTGGCCGGCCCGAATGCGTGAGGTGCTGGGTGAGGATTTTGTCTGGACGTGGTACGCACGAGAGGCTCGGGAGACGGAACCCCTTGATGATTCACAGGATTTGCCGGCATTCCCAATTGGTGGGCAGGACAGGGAGCAATCACTATGGTCACCAACTGAATGCGAGAGGGTTCAGAGGCTGGCAGACATGGGCGTGTTTGCCAGCGAGATTGGACGGTTAATCTGCCGTTCCACAACTTGTGTGCACACACATCTTTGGACGAGTGAGAGTACGTGGAGGCGTCGTCAGCGTCAATGCATCAAAGTGGTTCGTGATAAGCCAGCGAGCCAGGACAAAGCATGTTTCACGATGGAGGATATCCAGGCAGCCCAGATCTTGCAACAGCTGAGCCAGATACCTATTAACTTTAAGGTAAGGGCAAAAGACCGCCAATAATATAAATATTTCCACGGCCATACTGTTTGGGCCGTCGGTTGGGGGCAGTGGGACACTCAGATATGGGTACAAACGGAGGTGACTGAGAACTGGGTCCTCACTGCTTCGAGCAGAAAGTTTTTGGATATGTTAAGCGCGAGACGTGCTCCATAGCGGTAATTAGATGATGTTTTGGTGAAGTCTGATAGAATAATCAAACCCCCACGTGCGATGTTGACTTACACCGTGATTCTCCCTACCTGTATCACATATGATTATGATGACTGGAACGAAGCCAGATACCTCACCACACCCGTGAGATTATTACTATTCAGCTTGATAGCAATGAAAAAGAAGTCCGCTTCTGCCAAGAGGTATACTAGGTATGCAAGCTGCTTGCCTGCACAGTGATATGTCGCATTTTCTGGTCATCTCGTTCCACCAAGCCGAAAGCTGGGCGGTAGATACCGCCGAGATTGGACAGATTACCCCAGAATCTTTAATTTATCGAACGGCTTTCCTGTCTCCAACCCGGGGTAACGAAGGAGGACGAGACCAAACCGGGCTCGGGCAAGGGGTCTTGCATCATGTACAGTACATGGCAGTTTTTCCAACGAATGTGGGAGCGGCGGGTCTGTTGTTGTTGGTCCAAGGAGGCGATTTGGTGCCCGGAGGTCGGCGTCCGGGGTATCTGATGCGAGAGTTTAAGGAGTCAGGGACAGGCTTTGGATGAAAGGACCATTTGGCGTGCTGGACATGATTCGCCAGGAATTGCCGACCAGATCCCGGGGTAAGTATCTTGGGGATGATCGAGAGAAGTTGATGGGTTGAAGGTGGTGATAACCGAATGATGCCGACGGATGGTCCGTGCCTGATTCGGCTGGACGGAAGGTCCTTGAGGGCCAGAGAAGCACATTTTGCGGTGGACGGGCAGGAAGGTACGGGTGCGTCGGTTCCGGGCGACGGACTCCGCTTGGGCACTTTGGGGAAGGAAAGGCGGCTTGGCCGGCGGTGGCTGAGATTGGGGGAATTGAGCCTCACCTTAAGGTACGTAGCACGCGAATAGGCACTATGCTATTACTACTCCTGCGACGTTACACGTACAGGAATCCATCATAGTTTATCCCTCGATTGAAAGAAGTGGAAACCAAAGGAGAAAAAAAAAAGGGAAAGGGGAGGGATTACTGGTGACAATTGACAATGCAGGGCTTTTATTTCTCAAAAGAACAAGGGGCCTTGCCTCAAGTGCGTATTCGCAGATCCAAGTCAGTTCATCGTTATCACGATTTGTGAATGTCGACTGATCGTGGCACATAGCCCACAAGAGGCCCCTTCTGTCGGCTAATTTCCCATCCCCGAAAAAACAGCCGGTGAAATGTTCTTCTCGGATATATATTTTTTTCTCTGCTCGTATGGAGTACAGTGACCGGGCACCTGACTTGAACTGTGTCCATGCCTGTTCACAGTGCACTGCAGCGGGAGGAGCCTTGAGTTTCTGCTGGCTGGAGTTTGGAGTGAGATTAAATGTGTGCTATTTTGTTTAGTCGTGGTGTGGCTCAGTCGTTTGTTTACTCACCTTGGCTGGTCCCCTCATAACCCCACTTGAGCTTGAATCATCTGGGTTCTTTTTTTTTTACCCATGAATCAGGATGGGGAAAGTGTCATTGGAATCGAGGAAGAGAAAAGGAGTGCAGCTCAAGAGAGGGCCCTCGGTATGGTTGGAATCCAATTATCATCCCATAGCTTTGCAGGTGATTGTTTCTTGTGCTTGGTACTGTACCTGATGTGCCACACTCAATGTGCGATGATGGGCCGATGGCCCCACCAGAGATGGAGAGATTTGGAGTAAGTTAAGGTATGGAAGGCACAGAGAACCCCTCCATCCAAAGCACAAGCACCCTCGTCACTAAAGCAGCGAAGCGACTCAGGACCTCATCTCTGCATCACTACAACTCTCGCTCCCGCGTCCAATCGGCCACTGGGACAAGACCACCGAAGAGCTTTCCCCGCGCTAGGTTGCTCCGGACGCTTGGTTCGGGGTTCGAGGGGTTCTAAGGGCCTTTTGTTGAATTTGGCCGTTCGTACTCCGTGCTATAGTCTACCCTGTCATGGTCATTGGCATCGACATTTGGCCGCTCCGAATTTACCAAGTACTGTACCTCCACCTCGCACGGCGAGAGGGGCCGCCCCCCTCGTCGCCCCCCCGAGGCCTTGCGTTTGACAGCAGCATGGATTGGATGGGGCTGCCAGTTTTCTTTCTACTACTTCTACCTCAGTCTCGTCCTCTTTTTTTTCTCCCCTTCTTCATTTCCCTCTGCTCTCTTTTCCTTCTTGTTCAGTCGATATTTGATACCCAAGACTCTTATCTCCTTCTCCTTCTCTATCTCTTCCTCATTTCTTTTTATTCCTCTTCCTTGGCTGCCAATTGGGCTTCTGCGACCCTGCCTCTCTCTCCAATTAACGTTGAAGCTCTGTCGTCATGGCCTCTCCCGTCGCATCGGCCGCCCTGAAGGCGCGCATTCGCAATCCTGCTCTCCTCAAGAAGATTTGCCGTCCTGAGGACACCATCAGGCATTTCCCCAATGGCTCCTACATTGGCTGGTCCGGCTTCACCGGTGTCGGATATCCCAAGTACGTTTTTGCTGTAAACCTTCTGCCGGTTGACCCCAGTCCCTTGGTCCGCTTTTGCCGCATTGGGATATACCATGCTGTGGCCCCCCACCGGCCGGATCTCCCGCAAGTGCCGGATCGTCTCCCGGATGACCATTTCCCTCCTCTGAGATCAACCAAAATTCCCCGAATTTTATACGCTTTCAGGCGTACTTGCGCGCACAAACTTGAATTTGCGAATATGAGGGAGAAAGGGAAAACTTAAAAAAGAAAGGAAAAAAGAAGTTGACTAACATGGATTCTGCGCATCTAGGAAGGTTCCTCTTGCCATGGCCGACCACGTCGAGGCCAACAACCTCCAGGGCAAGATGAGGTACTCCCTCTTCGTCGGTGCCTCCTCCGGTGCCGAGACGGAGAACAGATGGGCCGAGCTTGAAATGATTGAGCGCCGAAGCCCTCACCAGGTCGGAAAGTCGATTTCTTCGCGTGTCAACAATGGCTCGATCAACTTTTTCGACAAGCACTTGTCCATGTTCCCTACTGACCTTGTCTATGTGAGTTTAGAACGCAAATCAAGGCCCCAAAAGCGACCTTTGACTGACTTCATTTCGACTCTAGGGTTTCTACACCAAGGACCGCGATAACAAGAACCTCGACGTCACTGTCGTCGAGGCCACCGAGATTCTGGAGGATGGTAGCATTGTCCCCGGTGCCTCTGTCGGCGCCACTCCTGAGCTGCTCCAGGTGGCTGATAAGGTGAGTTTTCCTGGGCCTCTGCGCCGAGCCACTCGTCGTCAAACACAAACTAATTTTGGATTGCAATGTAGATCATCGTCGAGATTAACACTACCCAGCCCTCGTTCAGAGGTCTGCACGACATTACCATGATGGATCTTCCTCCCCACCGCAAGCCTTTCAACATCACTGGCATCCGTGACCGAATCGGATCCGAGTCCATCCCCGTGGACCCCGAAAAGATTGTGGCTATTGTTGAGGGCGATTATGGCGATATTACCGGTGCTAATGCCCCCGCTGATGAGACGTCAGTTGGAATTGCCAACCATTTGATCGAGTTCCTGGAACACGAAGTTACACATGGACGTCTCCCTGAGAACCTGCTGCCCCTGCAATCTGGTATCGGCAACGTTGCCAATGCCATCATTGGTGGTCTCAACGACTCCCGTTTCAAGAACCTGACTGTCTGGACTGAGGTCATTCAGGATACTTTCTTTGATCTCTTCGACTCTGGAAAGCTTGACTTCGCTACTGCCACCTCCATCCGTCTCTCCGACGACGGCTTCAAACGCTTCTATAACAACTGGGATGCCTACGCCCCTAAACTCCTGCTCCGCAACCAATCCATCTCCAACGCTCCTGAAATCATCCGCCGTCTTGGCATCATTGGCATGAACACGCCTGTTGAGGTTGACATCTACGGCCATGCCAACTCCACTTGTGTGAATGGCTCACGCATGCTCAACGGCCTCGGTGGCTCTGGTGACTTCCTCCGTAACGCCAAGTACTCCATCATGCACACCCCCTCGACCCGACCTTCCAAGACCGATCCCCATGGCGTCTCCTGCATCGTCCCCATGTGCACCCACGTCGACCACACCGAGCACGACCTCGATGTCGTGGTCACTGAGCAGGGTCTCGCCGATCTGCGTGGCCTGGCTCCCCGAGAACGCGCCCGCGTGATTATCAACAAGTGCGCGCACCCCAAGTATCAGCCCATCCTTACCCATTACTACGAGAAGGCCGAGTACGAGTGTCTCAAGAAGGGTGCGGGCCACGAGCCTCATCTCCTTTGGAACAGCTTCGACCTTCATAAGGCCCTTGTGGAGGAGGGAAGCATGCTCAAGGTCAAGCCTTGGTAAATCATGGACAAGGAGAAGAAAAAAATACTCTTGCGAGGCGAAAAAAAAAAGGAGAAGCCGAGGGAGGAGGAAGGATAAGGGCAGCATGTGATGATGAGCGTGTTCTGTTTGAGTTAATTTATACGATGTCAGTACCAGGATGAAACGTGTTGAACGCTTTTTTTTTTATCTTTATTTTTTCTATATATATTTTAGGTTAAATCCTTGGCATATAGATTTCCGGTGTCAATCTTGGGACAATTGGAGTATATGTATTACGTTAAAATTTTGTATGCCTTATTTCTGCGCGCGTGTGCTTCTTCTCTGGGGATAACTCGGCATTGGAGCATCATGGTCTTGTAGTTCACCGAAATCGGCGACGAGCTACCTGGCAAGAGGTTGCGTGGGGAAAATAAGCCTACCAGGCAAACGAAGGCAAGATGGATATCGAACACATGTCTGTTGGATCCTAAAAAGAGGAAACTCGGCATGTTCCTGATAGGGTGGCCAATTTACCTGGCCAGACCCTAAATCTGGGCAATCTTAAGTTATCCAAGTCATACGGATTGATGTAGTACGAGATGAGCAGTTGAGTGGGCATTCAGTTCATGACAATTGATGCTCCCATCATGACTCCTCGGCACAATAGATTGGGGCTTCAGAGAGACTAGACCGAGAGTGCACTAGACTAATAATATGTCAGCTCATTCTCATGTTTATTGTGCTATGGACTATGCTCATTAAGTACGTCGAAACTTCACCTGAAAGTCGAGGTTCCTTCGCATGACTGTCCTAAGTTGCCACAGACTTTTCGCTGGCGGGGGTTTTTACTGGTGACTAGCGATTCTACGTTGTTGGTGTTGCCGCCAATAGATAGTGACGGGATTTCCCGTTGATGTGAAGATGTGACAGGTGCGGGGACCAGCTCACGAGGTACACATCTCGGCCAACGAGGCGTTACTGGTCTTGTATACACAGTATGCAGAGTGTATTTTGTTCACAGGTCAACACATATTCAGCATAAGGACTTATCTTCCAATGCTATGGGGAAAAAATCCGCATTTCAATTCCATTTGCCGGGCAACTTGCCTTGGCATCTTATCATGACTTCTTACCAAGCGTCTGATCTGCTAATGGAAGCCTCAAAGAGCCTTGTCAAATTTCTCTCAACGCCCACCATGAAGCTCCCCACTGAGATTTCAAGCCTGTATTTGGACCTGGAAAGTGACCTCGCCCTTTTGTTTCTCAGCATGAATACATTTTTGCCATTCATTACCATTTGCGTCCGCCAAGAAGCCCCATGCTGACGCTGTGCATATGGCACACACCCTTAGCTCGGCGAGCTCTCACCCCGTACGGAGTGGGTGGGGTAGCATTGAAAGCTTGCCCATGAACCTCCAGATGTGACAACAGCCGTTCCTTGCCATTGAAAACGGTTCTTGTGTTCTTGTTGTCTACTTCGAGACCGGTCTCTAGGAGAGGAGTGAAAGGTATGTGTATCACTCATAGAAAATGCTTCTAGCTCACGGCCGCCATGAATTCATCATGAGGCTTGAAAGAGCCTATTCGATACGCTCACACTCCTCTGAACGGTCCATCTGGTCGGATCCAAAAGATTGTTCCTGGAGCCTTTGCCAGGGACTTTGGTCTGCATCTATTCTATCCAACCCAGGGTGGGATGCACTAGGGTGACGACGGACCCCTACTGCCCTATGAACGTGAACCAGGACGTGACGAGGTACCGCATCGCATCGCATATAATGACGTGTAAGTCTTGCCCTTTCGCCCACCCTTGTTCCAATTGAAGGAAGAGGCAAATATTAGGATCAAGGAGCTGTAAAAAGAATACAATCCACAATGAGAGGATATTGAGGAGTATAAGGTGCAATTAAGCGCTGACATGAGAGAGGCCTGAAGCTTGTCTGCCATGTGTTTCCAGACACTCGGTCCTTATAACTAACCCCTTCAGTTATATGTTCCACCTCGAGCTTGGTTCACTAGTTATCGTTGCGCCTTGGTACTGCATCAGACGACGTATTCAATTCCAATGAGTTACAAGCAGAGAGAGCTTGTCCTTTCAACCCCGCACTTCTCATGTCAGCTTCATTGAGCTGCTGTTCAACCAATGCAAGGGCTTTACCAGCTTGACTCTGCGCGTTTGCGGAGCGGGCACCCTTGCATCCATGCGTTTGTGTGAGTGTGTTTCGTTGACCAAGCATGGACCCCCAGTACGGCATAAGCTTGAACGGGCCAAATGGGATGTAGATCATCGGCACTCAACATTCCAGGGCATTGTATGCCCCTGATTCATAAACAACGCCGTCTATATCTCTTGTTGAATTTCCAAAACACTTTTAATTCCGAGTGCGGAAACACGCCCTCGCAATGTCTCACGAATCAGACAATCGCGTCGCCAAACAAGCCGCCTCCCAATCCCCAAAGCCGAGGCACCCTCCCCCATCCCCCCCCAAAAGCAGTAAGATGAGCCACCACTGACAGCATGCTTTCGTACGCATGCGGGGGACCAATGCCACCGTGATGCCACTTAATGTTTCGACGGATCCTTCCTTTTAAACTCTCCGAGTAGTTCCCTTGGCTTGCGTCACAGCGAATTAGAGGCCCGTCGATGCGATGAGGCGCACCAAAACTCCACTCTGTACGAAGGGCCCAGACCTGCGCGTGCTTAAATGCGTGGCTCCAGTTCAGTATCTCGGCGCTGAAAGATTAGCTGCAAAGGAATGGGTAGGTCTCCAATGAAGCTGCCGGATGCCAAATGGTTGCATCCTTTGTTTATCCCCCTCAAGGTTCCATGCTAGTCTCTTTATATCCCAATTGAGCAGAGGGGTGTGTGACGATGATGCTGCCCCGATAATTATTTGCCGTTGTCCGTCTTTGATATAACTTGTCTATTGATCCTCATTTGGTCCTCCTCACGGTAGCACACTCAATGCGACTTCTCTTGTTGCGTTGACCACCCACCAAACTTACATTCAAGATGGCTTCGTCCAAGGCCGATGATGACGGGGTAGACCCAGCGACCTCAAATGTCGCTCCTCGTCACTCGGAAGAAGATCCAATTGTAGATGATATTGAAGCTGAATCGTCAAGCCATTCGGATGGTGAGGATGTAGGAAGCAAGTCCAAAAGCACTTCCAAAAGCACTTCAAAGGCTCGTCGTCCTGGATTGTCCCGGAAAAGCACTGCACTGGAGCCCAGCGATCGAGACGAGCTCATGCGAATTGCTAATGTTCTATCTCGCCGCCATTCCTTTGCTACTACTCCAGAAGGTGGTCTGTCTCGTGTCCATACGCTTGTCACCGAAGATGAGAACGCGCCGTTTCTGGACCCCCAGAGCGACCAATTCAGCTTGGAGAAGTGGCTCAGGAACTTCGTTACGACCCTTCGGGACCAGAATATCACGGCCAAGCAGACGGGCGTTGCTTTCAAAGACCTCAATGTCTCTGGCACAGGAGCCGCAGTGCAAGTCCAGGAGACGGTTGGGTCGATGCTCCTGGCTCCCTTGCGACTAGGCGAGCTCTTCAGCTTCGGGAAGAAAGAGCATAAGCAAATTCTGAGAAATTTCGATGGCCTCATTCACAGCGGTGAGCTCTTGATTGTCTTGGGCCGACCCGGATCAGGCTGCAGTACACTCCTCAAGTCACTGTGTGGTGAGCTCCATGGACTGAGCGTAGACTCGAACTCATCCATTCACTACAACGGCATCCCACAGAAGTTGATGAAGAAGGAATTCAAGGGAGAGGCAATCTACAATCAAGAGGTAAAATGAGAAGACTGGTATTCCGTTTCAATTTTGCGCAGCTGGCTAATACATACATCTCGTGTAGGTTGACAGACACTTCCCTCACCTCACAGTCGGCCAAACGCTGGAATTTGCGGCCTCAGTTCGAACGCCGTCTCACCGAATCAACAATATGAGCCGCAAGGCATTTGTTCAATATGTTGCCAAAGTCGTCATGGCTGCCTTTGGTCTCAGCCATACATACAACACCAAGGTGGGCAACGACTTCATCCGCGGCGTCTCTGGCGGAGAAAGGAAGCGAGTGTCGCTAGCTGAAATGGTTCTTTCCGGATCGCCCTTTTCAGCTTGGGATAACAGTACCCGTGGTCTTGATTCCGCCACTGCTTTCAAATTCGTCTCCGCGCTGCGGATGTCTGCTGATATGGGTGGCCGTGCCAATGCTGTGGCAATCTATCAAGCCAGTCAGGCAATCTACGACCTCTTCGACAAGACAATTGTGCTTTACGAAGGTAGGCAGATCTACTTTGGCCCGGCGGAACACGCACGAGGCTTCTTTGAGAGACAGGGCTGGCATTGTCCGCCTCGTCAGACCACTGGCGATTTTCTTACGTCGGTCACAAATCCCGTTGAGAGAAAGGCTCAACCTGGAATGGAGGATAGAGTCCCCCGGACTCCAGATGATTTTGAACGCTTCTGGCGTAAATCACCTGAATACCAGGCTCTGAAGAAGGAGATTGAGGCTCACGAGCTCGAGTACATGGTCGAGCGACAGGGCGAAAGCATTGCACGACTTCGCGAGCAGAAGAATAAGATGCAAGCAGCCCGCGTTCCGCGCAAGTCGCCCTACACGCTCAATCTCCTGATGCAGGTTCAACTATGCACTAAACGCGCCTATCAACGAATATGGAATGATATATCGGCGACGGGTACGCAATGTTTCGTGCAACTCACCATGGCTCTCATCATCGGCTCAATCTTTTTTGATACCCCCAATGCAACTGCTGGATTCTATGCCAAGGGCTCTGTTCTGTTCATGGCCGTCCTGCTTAATGCGTTGACTGCTATCTCGGAAATCAGCAACCTTTACGCGCAGAGGCCCATTGTAGAGAAGCATGCCTCCTTCGCCTTCTACCATCCAGCCTGTGAAGCTGCGGCGGGCATCGTAGCCGACATACCCATCAAGTTTGCTACCGCGTCCGTTTTCAACGTTGTCCTCTACTTTATGGCAGGATTGCGAGCAGAAGCAGGTAATTTCTTCTTGTACTTCCTCATCACTTATATTTCCATCTTTGTCATGAGTGCCGTCTTCCGTACGTTGGCTGCCGTCACGAAGACTGTTGCACAGGCGATGGCTTTAGCAGGCGTCATGGTACTTGCTCTGGTCGTATACGTGGGTTTTACGATCACGCCTCCGACAATGAAGCCCTGGTTCTCTTGGATAAGATGGATAAATCCAATCTTTTACGGTTCGACGCCATGCCCCCTTTTTTTCTTTGGTTTGCTTTACTAACACGAAGACTTGCTAAAAAGCTTTTGAAATCCTGGTTGCGAATGAATTCCACGGCCAGAATTTCACTTGTTCCGCCATCATTCCGCCGTATACCCCTCTTGTTGGTGACTCTTGGATTTGTAACGCCGTTGGAGCTATTGCCGGCGAACCAACCGTGAGCGGGGATCGCTTCATTGCCGAAAACTATGAGTACTACTATTCTCACGTCTGGAGGAATTTTGGTATCCTCATGGCTTTCTTGGTCGGTTTCATGATCATGTACTTTGTTGCGATTGAGCTCAATTCTTCAACCAGCAGCACAGCAGAAGCCTTGGTTTTCCAGAGGGGTCGTGTTCCAGCTTACCTGCTTAGTGGAAAGAAGCAGTCGCCGAATGATGAAGAAGTACCTATTGATGGAACCAGCAAGGAGAGTCCCAACGGGGCTGATGTCAAGGCGATCCAGCCCCAGAGAGATATTTTCACCTGGAGGAATGTCGTCTATGATATCGAGATCAAGAAAGAGCAAAGACGACTGCTCGATCACGTGGCTGGTTGGGTCAAGCCTGGGACTCTAACTGCGCTGATGGGTGTAAGTGGTGCCGGAAAAACCACACTTCTTGACGTGCTCGCACAGCGGGTAAGCATGGGAGTAGTTACTGGTGACATGCTCGTCAATGGAAAGCCGTTTGATGCTAGTTTCCAGCGAAAGACGGGTTACGTGCAACAACAAGGTGAGTTACGAAGATAGAAAAGAAGACCCCTCCCCAGCCACCACTTACTTTGTCTAACCTTATCCCTACTCAGACTTGCATCTGGAAACAGCAACTGTTCGTGAGAGTTTGCGGTTTAGTGCCATGCTGAGGCAACCGAAGACTGTCAGCAAGAAGGAAAAGTATGAGTTTGTGGAAGAAGTGATCAAGATGCTCAACATGGAAGAGTACGCAGACGCCGTTGTTGGTGTACCCGGTGAGGGTCTCAACGTGGAGCAGCGTAAGCTACTCACCATCGGAGTCGAACTTGCCGCCAAGCCGAAATTACTTCTGTTCCTCGATGAGCCTACCAGTGGTCTCGACTCCCAGAGCTCCTGGGCCATCTGCTCATTCCTGCGGAAGTTGGCCAACTCGGGTCAAGCCGTCTTGTGTACGGTCCATCAACCCAGCGCAATTTTGTTCCAGGAGTTTGACCGCCTCTTGTTCCTTGCAAAGGGTGGTAGAACCGTCTATTTTGGTAACATTGGAGATAACTCGCGAACGATGCTAGACTACTTCGAATCCAAGGGGGCGCGAAAGTGTGGCGAGGAGGAAAATCCGGCTGAGTATCTGCTGGAGATTGGCAACAGCAGCTCCAACCCTGAAGGGAAGGACTGGCATACAGTCTGGAAGGAGAGCGATGAGAGGGAAGCTGTAGACGCTGAGATCGATAGGATTCATGCAGAGAAGCAGAGCGAAGTGGCGGCAGATGACGACGACCCATCCTCGACGTCTGAATTTGCAATGCCGTTCGCCATTCAGCTCCAGGCCGTTACTCATCGCATCTTTCAGCAATACTGGAGAATGCCTGGCTATATTTTTGCCAAGTTCTTCCTCGGAATCGCTGCTGGCTTGTTTATCGGTTTCTCATTCTTCCAGGCAAACCATACGCTGGCTGGTACACAGAACGTCATCTTTGCTGTTTTCCTTCTGACGACCATTTTCTCGACACTTGTGCAGCAGGTCAGTATTAAGTTCCTTAACAGATACAGGGAGATATCGCAAATTGCTGACAAGAGACACAAATATAGATCCAACCGTTATTCATCACACAGAGATCTCTGTACGAAGTTCGAGAACGCCCGAGCAAGGCGTATTCCTGGATGGCCTTCATTATTGCCAACGTTCTCGTGGAGATACCTTACCAGATCATCACATCGATTCTCATTTGGGCTTGTTTCTACTACCCCGTCATAGGAATCCAGAGCTCTGGCCGGCAGATTTTGATTATGCTCTTCGTCATTCAGCTTTTCATATACGCCAGCGCCTTCGCCCAGATGACCATTGCGGCCATGCCCAACGCGCAAACAGCAGCCTCCATAGTCACCCTTCTCTCGCTGATGAGCACAATCTTCAGCGGTGTTCTTCAAACACCTACCGCCCTTCCCGGATTCTGGATCTTCATGTACCGAGTGTCGCCCTTCACCTACTGGATCGGCGGCATTGTGTCGACGGCGCTTCATGGACGACAAATCACATGCTCGAAAAGCGAGACGTCGATATTCAACCCGCCGAGTGGTTCGACATGCGGCGAGTACATGGAGCCCTTCACGCAGAACGCGCCTGGTACACTGCAGAACCCCAACGACACGAGCCAATGCCGGTATTGTTCGGTCAGCAACGCAGACCAATATCTTGCCGCCTCTGAGATCTTCTGGAGTCAGCGATGGCGTAATTATGGTATTTTCTGGGCATACATTGTGTTCAACATCTTCATGGCAATTGTGTTGTACTATGTATTCCGGGTGAGGAAGATGGGCAGAGGGTAAACTCCAACATGTAGGAGGACGAGGGGGTTAGGTTGATTGGACATGAACAGACTGACCAGCTGACTTTGACAAGTGTGCATATTCTATTAGGACTTAATACGAGTTTCTCTCAATATAATTCTTTTCTTTTCTTTCCAGTCTCTGCTCGAGTCCGTGGCTTGTGCCAAATAATACAAGCAAGAAAGCATGACGGTAAGATTTTGGTGCTCCCCGTTACACAAACTGATGGACGCAGTCCTAGCACCTCATGCATGAGCACACCTCTTAGCCATCACTTGATCCCAATTATGGGGATTCCCTCGAGAGAACGTGCCTGAAATTCTCCGAGGCGCAAGAGACTATTGAATTTGGTTCACGGGTATTCCCATCGATCTTGAGGCGTGTTTAGGTTCTAGATTCTGCCCTTGTTGGGGCGTTTTAGCTTGATGAGGAGCCCGAGAGGGTCCTCTAAGAAGTCAATAGTCAGGCATAGGCTGCTTTCTGTGTCACGTTGTCTACACAAAAGAACCAGAGCGTAAGGTGGCAATACTCATTCTCATGTCGATCGATCCTGTCGTCGAGATACTTGCTACATCGTATGCATACTTATCGTGCAGATGCTGCCCAAGCTTCGATGCTTTCCCCCGGGCAGCCACCTTTTGAGCTGTGGCTTGAATCGGCAATGCACCCACCAGGGGCAAACCCAGCAACGTAGTCTGCAAGTGCAGGGTTGATCCAGGTTGCTAGGCAGACTAGTTAATGAGTCCAGTCGGTTCTGAAATGAGCAGTTTATTGTTATTGCTTGGAATCATCTTGATTTGTCGATCATCCGGCAAAATACGTTCGAGGCGAGGCAAAGTCACGCTCTTTGAGCTCTCGCCCCCGAAACAGCTCGTGAAAAAAAGAGGCATGTTGTCTGTTGGGAGAACATTCACACCTCAATAGTGTGATCATTTCGCACTCATAACCGCAATCGAGCTCTGATCGTCACGCTTGTTTCCCTGATTGGCTGTACCAAGGGAAATGAAGACAAGGGGCATGAAGGCACATACACAGTACAAGACAACACGACCCAGCACAGCACTGCCTGGAGCTCAGGCATCACTCGTGGAAGCTTAAGATACCAGCCTTTCATCCATGGCTCCATTCTTCCCCTCTCAGCTGAGAGGTCGCTTGAGTGATTAATAGACGAAGTGGTACTGGAGCGGGGCAAGGCCCCCGGTCGAACAAGTGTCTTGCTATGAAAATCCTTGATCAACAGATTAACCACCGGGTATGCTTAAATTTTAGACGAGGAAAGAGATGAAATCAATCGGTATTGCGCTGAGAAAGCTAAGAAAGAAAACTGTGCGGCAAAGATCCTATTTTCGCCAAAGAGAAAGCCTTGGAAGAATCTTTTTTGTTTTTTTTAATTCCGCTGATACGCACAGAGGCTTCTACCTACAGTACATACAGTAGTGAAAGCAAGCTCCAAGGCCTCTAACTCTTCTTGTCGACATTGGACAGGGGTTCCCGAGAAACCAAGACCTAGATCAGCCTCGCCTTCAGCCTAGGCCAGCGACTGTCGCCACTAGAGCTGCATGGGGTAAAAAGAGGGCTGGCAAGCTCATGCGAGGTCCGCGGATATGGTCTCCATTAAAACAAGGAGCGACAGCGACGTGGGCGAACAGGGAAGAATAATGGTTGCAGATACAACTCTCTTCAACCACTCCTAGTGTGGTACCCCAACGCCAAAATCAACCCAACTCTCAGCCGCAGCCTAGACCAGTGTCTCTATTCTCAAAAAGGCATCTCATAGCCGACTGGTAGCCGGGGTTTGTTGAGAGTTGTGAATGCTGCTAGAGTGAAAACTACTGGCTGTCTATCCTCCGTCTCCGTATTCCGTACGGACTTCAACTCTTGCAGCATAACGGGAGGGGTTCGTGTGATGTCCGATCAATACCACATTTGTTAAGTGAACACTGCCTCATTCGAAGCATCCTTTGCTTGTCCAAGAGACGCTAATAACGTCCAGACACATGAGATGCATCCATGCCTGCCGACCACCTCTGCAGACCACGACCGCAACGGCAACCCCAGCCTTGCAGGGATTCTGGTTCGCCGACGTTCCGATATTTACATAGTAACAAAAACCTGACCGTCCTTCTCAACTGCCAAGACCAATCAATGCGGTCTATATAAGTACCAGCCTTGACCCAGGACTTGTTGCCCGCAGATGAAAGGGTCAAGGACTCCATTGAGCAAAACGAAACTCTCTTGATCGGTCATTTATTAGGCCCTGAGTTGCCTCTCTGAGTTCCCCAACTTCCCTGACCGCCACACACACACACACACATCAGTTCTTCCCTTCGCTGCTCTGCACGGAGGAACTTCATCCCGCTCTTACAAGCTTCATCTCAGGCACCTTTTTTTCTCCCACAATGTGGTCGCGCCTGGTGTCCCCGGTGCTGGTTTGTTCCGTCATCGGATCAACCTTGGCTAAAACCCACTACGTCCCTTTCCAGGCTATTCGTGGATTCCAAGAAGTATCTGGCAACGGCACCACGCCTGCCGGTCCCAATGCCATCAACATCGCCCTGGATGGCTGTGATGTCGGCGAGAAGGGATGCCACGACGGCTGTATCCCCCTTACCGGCGAATGCTGCGCAGGCAACGGCTACTGCAAGCTGGGTAAATACTGTGTGACGGGTGGCTGCTGCCCTGATGGCCAGACATGCAATGGTGTTAGCAGTGGATGCGATACCGGCGAGGAGGCCTGTGGAGATGGCTGCATGCCCGTAGGAAAGGTATGCTGTTCAACAGGATACTGTGACGAGGGCACCAGCTGCACTGCTGATGGACGCTGTTCAAGCTCTGGAGACAACAACAACTCTGGAAACAACTCTGGTAGCTGTTCAACCAACCAGGATCCCTGCAACGGAAAGTGTATGCCCAAGGGCTCTGTCTGCTGCTCGACTGGGTACTGCAACAGCGGCGAGAAGTGCAGCAAGGCCGGAGGATGCATCCCCGAGGACAGCGTAGACTGCGGCGACGGATCTTACTGCGACACTGGCTACGTCTGCGTGACCGGTGGAAAGTGTCGCCCGTCTGGCAGCAGCGGCAACAACTCGGACGACACCTCTTCTGACGACAACACCGCAACAGCCACTGACGAGTCCGTCCCTACTACGACCGCCGATGATACCCCGTCTGATACGACGACTGAGGACTCTGGAAACAGCGTCACTGAGCAGGACAACAGCCCAACCACCGCGACCGATGACGGCGTTGTGACAGTCACTGAAACCAGCGGTCCCTCCCAGACTCTCAAGTCGGGTGGTGACAACGGTAACGACGCCGCATCGCTGCGCCAGGGAGCTGGAGTTGCTGCGCTCTTTGGTTTCGTTCTTGTTGCTGTGCCTTTGATGATGTAATGAGAGGAAATGCGAGGAAATAATAACGAATTGGGAACTCTTTTTTTTTTGGCGGTACTGGAAGCCAACTTATGTAATTGAAGCTGGATGACGATATATGGACACATCATATAATATGTAGATAACTCGTTTTCTTCAAATCCTATATGACTTAAAAAAAGATGACTCTTGTGACGTTGCACGAATAACTGCTGAAACGAATCTTCATCATTGATTCCACTTGAAGCGTTTTGAGAGAGAAAATGATCAACAGCTAAGTCTAACCATCAAAGCTTACTGTTGATCCCAGAAGTTGGCTGTCATAACAAGAAGTTCCCTATCCTAGCAGAGTAGTGTAGCTATTGATTCTCTTTCTTGAAATTCGCCATAGTGTTATGAATGTTTATCGAAGAAATTCGAGACTTAACAATTATAGAGAAACAACCTTTTCTTACAATGAAGTTAATTGTGAAATGCTTTAAATCTATTTGCTTCGCATGGTTATCAGCTCGCGATTTGTTTAGAGAGGGTAGGAGGAGTAATCAGCCATGTGTATGATACGAACGAAACATAAAATTCTAACTTTGTTTCTATATACCCTCTATCTCCAAACACAAAGTAAATCTATTCTAATTATTTGTAGTTGATGCTTTCGAGTTTGATGTAGATTAGCCTTCTAAATGCAAATTGCCTTCTTATCATATCTTAAGTTCCGCCCTGTATTTCCCGATATTTTGAAGAAGAACGAGTGAGGAGTTGATATGTCGTCTCTGAGCCAAGTTGACTAGAACTTGACAGCCAGATTGAATCCGATTTTGCAAACTCTGGCGCCGAAGATGACGCATGTACCAACCAAGCAGATCACACCAGCAAAGACTTTCAAACCTGTAAAAGAACCGTGTTGTGATTGGAGAATAGCTCCCGCAATAGGATTCGTAACCAGACCACCGACGGATGCACACATGAAGAGAAGGCCGGCTCGATAACCAAAATTTGTGGGTGGCGCGACTTGGGTAACAAGGGCCGGGGAGAGAGAGATGTAAGCACCAGAAAAGAAACCAAAGAGCCCGGCAAAGGAAAGGAGAGCGGCGTTGTTGCTGGCAGGGATCCAGAGGCCAAGGACCAAGATACCAGTGATGATACAAACGCATGTAAACACGTTGAAGCGTCCAACCTTGTCCGCGAAAATGCCCGACAAGGATCGCCCAAAGAAGCTGATTTGGAAAAGTCAGTATAACCGGAAAAAAGTGTTGTTAACATGAAGAAGAAGAAGAAGAAGAATGACAAACCTAGCAGCATTGAGAATTGGCACGACGTAAGGGAGGATTCCGTTGCCCATCCCAGAGGCACGGGCTTCGACCTCGATGAAGTTGATGGGAACAAAGATTCCAAAAGTGAGCAAGAAGAAACCTCCCATGAGAAACAGGCTCGCAGGCTCGCGGAAAGGCGCACCATAATCCGCTTTTTCGGCGTCTCCTGTTCTCGACGGCTGCACCCTGGGTCGCACTGTTAGGATGGAGATGATCAAAAGGCCTAGGATGAGGAAAGCTGCGATGCGCATAGACCAAGCGAAGCCGACATCCTTAATCAAGTGTGAGACCATGATGGGGAATATGACGCCACCGACACTGGATCCTGTCGAGCAGATTCCAAAAGCGGCACCTTTCTTGGTGGTGAACCACCCAGCTACTGTGCTCAGGGCTGCATGCATTGAATAATGAGCACTCAAATAGAAGACATGGGAAATTTGGAGTTACGAGAATCTTACCTGGCTGGAAAACAGCAGAGGCTCCGAGCCCACTGCAAATACCCTGGGACAACAAGAGCTGATAATATTTGGTCGAAATCGAAGCCATCATGATACCGAAGACGTGTAGGAAAGTACCGCCTATTATCAATGGGCGTGGACCATACTTGTCATGTAATCGCCCTACGAGAGGTCCCTGCAACAACTCCTTTGTCAGAATTCCCGGTACCAATATGATAGAGATGGCTTGCATTTGCATAGAGGACTAACCATGAACATGACCAAGAAAATTTGAACAGATGGAATCCATGAAATAGTGCTAGACGAATATTCCTTGAGCAGGGCTCGCTCGTAGTAGTCTTGAAAAACGCCCACACCTGGTGTATCCCGTGTAAGTGGCCCGGTTCCTCGATGCCTCTCTCTTTTGTTCGTTTCACAGCAGACTTACTATTAATCCAGCCAAAACTGCAGAAAGATGTACACCAGGCGCCAAAAACTACCAGCCATGCGGCAGCGCCTCCATCTGGGGCTTCGTCGACAAGCTTCACGGAGTCCTTCCCACTGCCTGGTGCGAGGTAGCCCATTTCCAGCTCCGGAGTTACACCTGTGGGCTCGGAAGCCGTGTAGATTTGGGTGGAGCTGCTATTCGCTGTCATTGTGTAACTGGAAGCAATAAAAATAATTAAAGCTGTTGCTGTGGAATATGTGTTTGTCGAATGCAATTGAGCTTCTTTTCGTAATGAGAACTGTACTTTTCATAGCCATCATTTGAATTGGCAATCTAGTCTCTACTTATAATAATGTCTGCTTGAGATTTTCCATTGCCATTACAAGGACGCATAGTGAGTGTGACCCAAGTAAGATGGGTTTGGTCTGGGGAATATGCCGGACGAAAAGCCCGTGGGTAACTCGGGAAATTGACACGGGGCCAACATCGAGTAAAAAATACTCCTACACACTTATTTCCAGCATTTGCCGATTTATCTCTTTCGATCTACTATTCAGCCGCAAAATTTATCAGATTATCAGATTATCAGATAAAAAATGTTCCCCAGTCCCTGTCGTGAATCCGATGGTTTATACAAGACCCGGTTCCCGTGCGTAAATACAAGATGTGCAGGATTCAACGTATCTCAATATAGTTTGTATATACAATACACTATGTGTAATATATTAGAATGGAAGCTCGTGATAATAACAAATATCTATCAACACAATTATTCAACCCTAAAGAGTTTTGCGGAGAAGATTATGAGAAGGTTGTTACTTACGCTGCCTTGCCAATTTCGTCCGGCCCTCTTCTGTTTCTGCTCTCTCTCTCTCTCTCTCTCTGAAGAAAAAAATTATGGTGGAGAATGACATAGTGCCCCGGAGCTGACCGAGAATAAAGACCGGTTTGACGTAGTTAATGTAGCACTGGTGGGAATATCGGAAAATAGACCAGTGGGGCAGAGATGGCAAGACTAGGCCCTGGAACGGTGTTTTCAACTCGCGCTTATTACAGAGCGGATCGATCAAGTAGATCACCGGAGTATAGTGGAGATGGGAACGGGAACGGCGGCTTTAAAACGCCAGGTCATGACTGGAGTGCTACTCAATCAAGCAGATTCTCTCGTGACTTGGCTAGCATGGGCAACCTCAATCTATCTTCTCCGTATCCTGTCTTTATGAATGCATACGACTCGACGCTCGTATTGAACATATGGATGAATAACCAGAATAGAACAGTGCGTTGCACAAACCAGTTAGATCAGACGTGACACGGGTGAGGCGTCAATTGTGAGCGAGACGCAGCAGCTGTTGCGGAATTACAAGAGACTACAGGTTGTTTATTACATAGTGCATATACAAAGAGGGCAATAGATTGACATCGATGCAGAATTAGAATGCCATGTCTTTCGCATATCTGACTTCCCTCCTCACCCCCTGGCGGCCTGATGACGGACATTGCGTACTTAGACTACGATATCACCGGGAGTGGGTACGCAAGCTTCGGCCGTGACAGGGGTCGATCTTCCGCCTGGCCCCAGCCCACGACGCCGTCTTCTGCCGGCATTTCACGAACCCATATCAGAGTAGCTGCAATTGAGTAATTGATGAATTGGTTGATGTTTCTTACAGTTGCAAAACAGGCGGCTCATTGCCCTGGAGACTGTAGCTTCTGTCTCACCTTGTTCGTGTTCACGGATCTTTACTTATCCCGGGCGGCCTTGCGTTGTGCGTCGCGCGTCACAACACGTGAAACGACAGAGACTGAATACGGGGACTCTCTTCCCCCGCAACCAACCACAGGCATGTTGACAAGTCGCACATCAACTGCCCGCACACAGCCAGAGGCATAGCTCCCATCCATAATCTGACCATCTTTCGCTCCCATCTTCGCCCTTGGGTTGCACAAAATGTCGTCCCCAATCGTCTCATCAACACTCCAGGCTGCCGCTCTTTCAACAGCCTCCAATCTGTTTGCGCAGTTCTACCAGGCGCACCAGGAAAAGGTCAGGATTGCTCTGCTTCCGTCCACCCAGTCCATATCTCATAGGGTGCCTGATATCTTTCCATTCAACTCGGCCAGCCCAGAGTTGATATTCACGGCCTCGGATGAACATTTTGACCAAAGGCTTCTGCAACCCGTGTTCGTATCATGTGTGTACATGAGCTCCAATTTGCTAATTACCTTGACCTGTGGCAGCGCCCCCCGACTCTGGATATCCTTCAGCTCCTGCGCTTCGTGACTCTCGCGCTCTTGACTGCGCCACCTAATTATCAATGGCAGCAATATCTTGAGCGTACTTTTCCTGCGTATCCCATCGTGCGCCCAAAAGAGCGCATTGATGATATTGAAATGAAGCCTCATGACGACGCGCCTGAGCTCAAGGAAGGCTTTCCGCCCGTCCCGGGCACGACGGAGCCCAAATTCAGTCTCAAGAATACGCTGACCAAGTGGTTCGTTGACTGTATGACTGTTGGAGCCATCGCGAACACAATTGCCTTCCTGGTCCTCATGGGCATCCTCAAGGGCCAGGGAGGTTCCACCATCTGGAAAAACATCAAAACGGTAAATTATGGCCCAAAAGCCAGCTCCGCATGTCACGAATCAAACTAAATGATTCACAGGAAACTATCCCCATTATCGTTGCTGGTTACAAGATCTGGCCAATTGCTTCGATCATCAGCTTCACCTTTATCCCTGTCCACCGTCGCATTGTTTTTCTAAGCTTCATTGGTCTTCTCTGGGGTATTTATATGAGTTTGGTTGCTGCAAAAGTGTAATGGCCTTAATTGCAAAGTGTATTTTATCTAGGTTCCTTGAGATTATTGGAGCACTCCCTCATGAGACTAAGAAAGCAGTTTAGGACACTGGTTTTCTCACTTCATTGGCGCCAGGTCTCCTGAAGCCTCCACACAGAATGCTGCAGTAGCATTTGGAAGATCCTTTTCATCTGATTAGTGACCATTATGGCTGAACAGAGTCAATCTTAGTTCCTATGAGCAAGGAATTCATAGGTATCGTATTTTATTTCTGACTCAATAATTGAAGAAGTCTCATGTTTCAAGCATGTTCCCTGTACATTCAAGATTACAGTCCAGTGCACCTCATGCTCAGACACCAGTACCTCTCTGGTTTTAGTAAATGAGATCCAGTTGTGTACACAACTTGTACCTGAGGTAATTGACCTCTTTTTCAGTCGCCTTCTGCGATTTGTTTCAATTCTAGCTCCCAAGCCTGAGACTTTTGATATCTTTACCACATCAAGGGTCTAAGTACGAGGATTCTTTTTGCATGTATCTATTTTATTATATTTTTTTCTATATGATGTAAGATCTTTTCCATTGTTTGCAAGCAAGATGCCTTGTTATGACCCCCCTGGCCACAGCGGCATCGATTCTATCCAATCAATGAGCCAACGTCAGGGTCGCAACAAAGGTTGCTGCACACAAACACAAGAGAGCTGAGGATTTCTCTTTAGAAAACTTAGTCATGCCACACAGGATGGTAAAGAAGCTTTTTGAGCATCGGTAAAACGGCAATGAATGAAGCATTTTTGCGTTAAATTTCAACACTATACCAATATTTATAAGGCTGAATTTCCTCACTTAAAAAGCAATAGTTGATCAATTGAATTTCGAAGCTGCAGCACCTTGTTTGCATCCCAGTATCCTAGCTAACCCTTCAATTGGCCCATTCACGGGTCCAGTCCTGCAAGTCACCGACAATTTGGTACGTGGGATTCGCCATGTGCCCGTCACCCTTTCTATCCCAACCCCACCGGTCGGCATAGTCGCTAGCCAAAGAGCCATCCATCATCTCTGAGATATAGTCTCCAATGACCGGCAAGAATTTCCACCCATGAAACGAGCCACCTGTTGCAAGGTAGAGGTTTTTGCAGTGTGGGTGTGGTGAGATGAGGAAATCATGTGTTGGTGTTGATGCATCCCTTGTTATTCACACGTCGATTAGTCGAGGACTCATCTCGATACGTACCGGCGCAGGCTGAATATAGCGAATACTAGGACTTACCAACACATCCGATAAGCTTCTATCTTAACCTCTCGAGTCTCTTCACCGTACAAGAATCCGAGTGTCTCTCGTGCTCGGTCTTCAAAGAACTTGAGGAACCGTGGCCCTGTCCACGTATTATACACGGGGTTGTCTGGCACAATAGACATGACCTCGCCGGAAGGCTCGAAGGGTTGATAGTTGGTGAAGCATAGGTCGCAATTGAATTTGATAGTACCGTCCTTGAGGATTGAAATACCTTCACCTATATGGGTCAGAGTATGTCAGCCGACCCAGCTCATACCTAATTCTCTTCAATTGCCAACTGGGGGAGGTAGAAGGTCGGTTGTGGTGCTAGCTAGCTTACCCTTGGCCTCAGATAAACAGTTCTTGAAAACTGGAATCGTAGCAAACTTTTCTTGGAGCGAGCCATGTAGTTTGGCGTAGAAGCTGACAGCACCAGTAGCCAACAGTCTCTTCCCAGCATGCAGTTGTTTTTTCTTCGGTGCGCTCTGTGCCAACAGCATAGCTGTCCTAGCACCCGCTGCTATGAGCACTTTGTCGGCATAGAATCTCCTGCCGTCCCTCATGATGACACCAACACACTGGCCTTCAGATCCAAATTCCAATGATCTCATCTCAGCTACCACGTAATCGACGCCAAGGTCAACTGCCTTCTGGATGACAGCCTGCAGAGCCTTGTCAGCCTCAGCGAACCCCACACTAGGGTTGAAAAGAATGCGGTCAAGGCCCTTGAATTTGGCTGAGGCGAGAGCACCGTTCCACCGGCGCCGTACTTCATCAACAGGAAGGAGCTCCGAGTCATTGGCGATCCCTAACTCGCGGTAGGCCGCGATGCTGTCCTCTGGAAAGGAGGTTGGATCGGCACGCAGCATCCCAACCTCGTGGTAGTATGGCTTATACAACTCCTCCTCGCGCCAAAGCGGCATGGCCTTGGCCATCATACGCATATACAGTTTGTCTGGATAGTCATCTCGAACGACCTTGTTGATATCATGAGAAGCGGCTCTGGGATTCGGGAAGGCTTCGGTGTCGACGAGTGTCACTTTGACGTTGCCACTTTTGATAAGGGACAAAGCCGTGGCAGCTCCAAAGTTGCCGGCTCCGATAATAAGAACAGAAGAGGAAGAAGAAGAGGAGAAGGAGGCGGTGGACATATCGAAGAGAATACTAGGATAGTTGCCGTATGAGCTTGATATGAAGGAGCTTCTTGGGAGTTGTTTTGAGAAAAGGCTTGGCCAAAATCTTTTGTAGTTTCAGAAAGGCATGGAAGGAGGCGCATTTATACCTATCAGAACTCCCTATAGCACTATTGCACTTTTGTGAATTCCTATATCCGAGAAAAAAATATGTCCGACCGGGACTATGGAGGTTGATAGAAATAGCGGTGGGGGGTGGGAGACAACGAGTCTAGAAAGAGGAAACAAGGCTGACTGACAGTCGTCCATTGGCCATCACAGCCACGAGATATGATCGTGTGATTACACCGATGGGCCAAAGGCATCCAATTCTTACGAGTTCCCAAATTCATCGCCGCCTCAGTATTCCCCCTCATTTCCATAAATCTATACCACTACCCAGACTGACGTTAACTTCCTCTCGGAACCGGTTGCTTTCAGCCCCTCGTCCTACTTGGCCTACACGCTGCTGAGACTTTTTGAGGAGAGAGGGGAAAATATGAGATACCAGACTCCAGTTGGCTAAGATCTCCTACTACAAACACCATCAGTACCATGGTTAAGGTAAGGTTTTCGGTGGACCTAGCCTGAAAGCACACTGCTAAGATGAATGGAAAAAAAAGCAAAAGGAGAGGAGGGTGCGCCATCATTGTACGACCGGGGGTTACGTGGAACCAGGGACACGTGGCTGTCGATGCTAGTTGTCGAAAGTTGTACGGGCCTTGGAAGTAAGTTTTGGTAGTTTGTACTTTGAGGGAGACTAGAACGATAAGAGGAGAAAAGAGAGAAGAGGGATTTTAACGCCGAGCGAGCCTCTGGCCTCACTTGATGAGTTTTGCTCAGCGTTTACCTTGGTGCGGCTCAGAATTGGGCTAAATGTCACCTAGCTGATCCCATGTCCCGTCTCATTATATTCCCGTGGGCCGTATTGGGGATAGGTGGCGAGTTGTCGGTGTGTATTTTGTAACGGACAGCCAAAATAGAACCCAGTCTTTGTTTCCCCCGTGCCAATATAAATCGGCAATATCATCATCTGCTTTGTAATCCGTGCAGCATTCACATCAACTGCACTGGGGTTCGTTCACTTCCGCGGCGGAGTAAAGATGACTGATCAGTTTGTACAGAGGTAGATCAGGACATGAGGCTCTTTCAACATGATAATGAACCCCGAGTAACGAATTGGCGGGTGGTAATTTGAATAGCGTAATAACTTTTGCATAGTTCTAGCGTCGAACATGTCCGCCATCGCTCAGAGGAATGAGCTCATCCACCATCCGGAGCGTGTTCTGATAGTAGACACCATTGGATAGAAAGGTACAAAGCACAGCAGGTCATACCAGAATTACCCCTCAAAACCAAGATCATGGGATTTGATGCGACCGCTAAACAAGCCATGGATTAGAGGAACCCCCCTACATAGACCCCTCGCGAGACGCGGAAAGAGACGACAAGCAGGGACTGAGACAACAGCGCTAGTGTTCCTGGAGCCGCCATGCTGACGACTTATATCAGGCTACGGATTAAGTAGCTTGATATTTCCGATTCCAGGGTCTGAGTAAATGACGAATCTGTTTCCTGATTTATCTGCCGAACCGGTGTGTCGGTGTCTCGGAAAGAGATATGCCGGGCTTTGTGGCTAAGAATTTCCACTCTGGCCTCAAGGCATTGAGTGACAAGTCAATTTGAATCATTGTGAAGTCTTTGTTTTTGGGCTGAATCAATGCCCAACTATAGGAGAAAAGTTTGATGATTGGTCCAATTCTGCAAAAGAAAAAGAAAGAAAAAGTCGCAGTCAGCCTCAGTGATGTAACCTGGCGGCTTTCAATAGATGCGGTCCAACAATCATGGATGCAAGACTGCGAGTCAGTGATGGAAGTAAAGCCGAGACGAACCGTCTCTCAGGAGACTGCGAATAGGCATTCAATGTCTGCAGTGCAACTCCACCTCTCTGCAGTAGAAGCTTTTCTCTCATTCAACAACTGTTCAAGGGGGATCTTGATTCAGGACCCTCGACCTGGATCTTATGCAACGAGTCAGAATAAGTGCAGGGTCCCTCATCCCTTCATTATGAAGCATGGATGACTGCACTCGGACATCATTCGGCCAAAGTTTCTGTTCTACTGAGATCGTCACTCTGGTCGAACACTAAGAATGACACCCCAGATCTACACGGCGACTCAATTGCATACAGAATATTACGTATCATCTGTATCTCCATCTAAGAACGAGGTTATTACCGAATGCCATACCATACCCGATCCTGGTTAGAGAGATACATGTATGGTCCTTTTTTAGGGCCTCTTAGCTGTTAGAGGATGACGCTTGGGATGCTCGTCCCGCAGCTCTGGCACGGGGAATAGTCCATGCCACCGGGCGCGATTTTAGGGGCTTGTTTGGACCCTGGCGGCGTCTTTTTTTCCAAGGCGAACGTCCCGATAGCGCGGCACCGGTGTAGACTAGAAGCAGTGGAATCATCAAGGCTGCAGCATCGCCACAGCTGCTGGAGACCTCATACAAAGAGGGGGGAAGAGATAACGCAGCTAGCACACCGGTGCATCTCCAGGGCTCCGAGGCTCCAGGGACCAGGATTGGGTCTATCTGTATGGAACACTCTCCGAGCTTTCATGATGATGTCATCATGAGCCCCCCTGGTAACGCCCCTCGCTCATGTTGAGCAGCGACCATTCCACATGGCTGGTCGGTGGATGTGGATAACGATATGTCACTCATCTCCTGATCAACCCACCTGGGTACAGTAGTAATCGATTCTGCAGTCTCCGCATAGCTGGTAAACTAGCTTTGTTGTCTCTTCTCTCACATTTCTATATCTGCCCGTTACACGTATCCAGCGCCGCCTTCGAGACGGGCGACGGAACTATATTGGAGGTAGTGTGCTAGGTAGGCATATCGAGATAAGCAATGCCTTAATTATAGGGCTCAAACTTCTGGTTTCGCATCGGCGTAGTTCATCCGAAACAAGGTCATGCGAAGATCATTACTTGCCTAAGTATTCCTAAGAGACTTGAGGGCAGCTTACAGAAAGTAATGAAATATTACCAAGAGAGTAATATTGACGGTCCCAAAATTGGTTGAATTAGAATGGAGACCAAATGAGGCCAGCGTCACAGCCCAGGTGCGTCCTTTTCAGCCGTCTCATATTTTCTTTTTCCCATAGCACTGAACTCATCATGCTTGGCCAGGAAGTTGTAAGATGGCACGGGAGATACCACGGCTGCTCATGAATTCGATGTCTTGGTTTCACACAGGAGACTACCACCTTGTGGACCAAAGTGTTAATTCGAGATCGCAAAATGGATATTTGAAGCATAATGCTGCTCTTATGGGGCAAACCTCGGTCCTCTCCTAGAAATTTTTACCTTCGATCGATCTAGTCCTAGTTGATTAATACACCATCACCGCCGTTTATCAACGAGATATCCTCGCAAAGTTCATATTCCCGATTTTTCAAGTGCTGTCGCAAGGGTAGGATTGGAAACCTAGTTTGTATTCGACGAAGGGCCTAAGCCAGCCGGAGGAAGCAGGAGGTGACCCAACCTCGAGGTTTTTCAGGCACTAAGAACGCCACATGCTTTTATATTTTCTGTAGTATCGACATAAGATGTACCTAGGTCCGCAAAGGCTCTGGTTATACCAGGAGAAAGGGTGATGCAATAACTTTTATCTGTGAGCGGACGAACCACTCAGCTTTCTAACGACTAGTTATATACTCTCTGAGTGTTTCTAAGTGTTCAAGAGTAATTTTCAATTGAGCACCGTATTCAAGGTCCTTAGAATCTTCTTTTGGGCAATATGCGATTCTTAGCATTTTATCGAGATATGACATATAGGTCGTCTCCGTGTTGCGATTGGGGACTGGCCTATCGAGTGGCCGCCAAAGCGATTCTCATTGATTCCTTTATCCAGCATTTTTGAGAATGTTCCAAAATGCAACCGACAATCTCCCCCATGGAAATCACAAATCTGATTTAAAAGGATAAAGGTTCACGGACTTGAGTAGCAACTACAAACTGGAAATATTTTCTTCTATTGACCTAGACATCTTGGCAGAGAGAAGTCTTCGTGTTGCACAACTAAGATCGTGGGAAGAGGTGCAGTTGACCCCACTGAAAGGAAGAGCCAAGCGAGATGTTCCAAACTGGAAGCCTGGCTAAGCTAACAGTCAGATCCAACCGATCCCGTGCATTCTGTATTGGTCGCATATTGCCCATTGGCAAGCAAACGATCCTTGTTCTCAACTTTAATCTGTGCAGGACGTTCCCAGTTCAAGATTTCCATGCCCTTCTTTCGTTCGGATCGACGCATCTCAGTCAGGACGACCCTGGTCAAAACAGTTCCATTTGAAAGCACCCAATCCGTTGGGGCTGGTTGTGGGAAATCAGGCCAGTCAATATACTCAGGTGCTTCTGTATAAATTGCAATCTGTCTTCCATTTTGCCTTTTGTCCACCCACTCGTTCAATACTGCGCGGAAATCCGAAACAGGGTGGTCTAGTTTTACGTCTGGATGCTTCACCCACTCCTCTAACCCTTGTACGTCGGTTGGAGTTTTTCTATCCCAGGGAACCTCCTGGAAATGGGTATCGCGGGTGATGATCTCATACAGGGTGAAAATGACTCCCTTGATATCGTTCCGGTCCTCTACATATCCAATACCACCGATCCGGCCGCAATAGTCGAAGTCGAACAACATAAGAGCGTCGGTCTTGGGGTCGACGACTAGATTCCGCCCAGCTACATCCTGGTGTGCGATGCCGTATTTGAGATTCAAGTCGTCGATAACGCATGTCAGCTGCCGAAGCCACTTGAGCTTAAATGTACGCGACTTATTCTCGCCTATCGTGCCGCCTGGGATGTAAAGGCTTGTAAAGCCTACAACGTGGCCGTGTAGCTCGTCTAGCACAAGGCGGTCGAACGGGACAAGGTTTGGATGTGGGGGGAGACGCATCCATAAGTTCATCTCGTGCCATATTGTGAAGATGAACTGGAAGAGAAAGTAAGACTTGAACACTGCTCTTCTCGGTTCCGTTGCGTTGGCGCACGACGTATACGAAACAAGGTCGACATTCGGATTGAGTCGATCCAACTCGAGTAGGTTCGAACGGAGCACAGTTTCGACATGGCTAGGTGGTTGAATGGCCTGCAGCGGAGGGTAGTAGACGCACATTCCTAGGTCGTCTTCGGGTTCAGTAGAGACCGAGACTAACTCGCCGTCTTGTGACACATGGATCTCGTACACGTCAGTTCCCAGAGTATCAATGTACTTTCTGAGGTGACCGATGGCAACATCTTCGCTCTCTTGTTCCTCGTCCATGGTAACGGCAATAATGCCTCGTTGGTCCCAGTCGAGGATATACCATGAACTTGGCCCTCCAGGTGTGATAGCGCCGCCTGGGGCGAAATACCTCCACTCCTCGTCGATCATATCTCGGTTGCTAGTTACGATGTGAAATAAGAAAAGCGTAAAACGGGAAAGGGTTGGGTAAGGGAAAAGCGTGGCAAGGAACAGTCGCGATATGCAATATGCAGGAAGTGATTGAAAATACTCTATGCAGGGTTAGGTTTGTTTGCTTGCAAGATGTCGACGGACTGAAACAACATGAGCTGCGGAACCAGTTTGGCACTCGGTCAGTTCCAAAGTTTGGCTTCAGGACCTACCTAGCTCAATCACGCCGTGCGTCGAATTACCTCTCGGTAACTAGTGGGTCGTCATAAGTTTCGCTAATTGATATGAATCCGTTATATGATAGGAACTCGAATTCTTGGTTGTGTTTTTAGCCATACGCAGGAGGATGAACAAACCCAGATGAAGGCTGATGAAAAGCAACGGGAATTGGTGTGATGCCTCACGTTGCGGTGCACAATTGTTGCGCGCAATTGCTACAATTTGGTTGGTAAGCGTCCGAATTATCAATTTGTAAATGCTTGTCTTTTCTGTTATTTAATTCGACTAGTAGATATAGTTCGACCAATAGTTGCATCGAGAAGCATCAGCCAATTGTCATTCCGACAATTGACAAACGACAGTCGTTGACACATGCCACAACACCAGTGGTATTGATGCCTATCATCCACTCACTGAGTACCTCAGAGACACGCTTGATATTTACTTATAGTTTAGCTCTTTATTATTTTTGAAGATCTCTCATTTGATTTAATTATTAAATAGCCACTATATATTATATTATCGAGTGAGAAGTCAATTTATCGTAAGTGAAACTGATGGTAACCTACTAGTATCAAAGTTGTGTCGCTGCCAGCACACATGTCAACAGTTGCATTGAGTGCAAGGTAGGCGGGTGTCTGGCACCTGTCGTCAGTCAATGGATGTTATTTTCAAAGCAATAACAAAGACTCCATCTTCATCCTCTGTTGATCTTCTGCATCTCCTGAGCCAACCTTCAACCCTGACCTACTTTATGCTCACAACTGTCTCGAACTTCAAGATACAATTTTCTCGCTCTTCAAGATGCAAAACCAGCCTCAACTAATTGAGCCCGAAGAGATACCAGCTTCTAAAGATATGTCTCTTGTATATTCCAGTGGGAATCCCGGCAATTGCCCATGTGGATGGTACAATTTTTAAGGTACCTGCGGTCATTTGTACCAGAGATACCCGCACACTTGCGGTCGGGTTACGACAAAGTCAGGGAAAGGGGGCTTTTGCAAGTCTCCTGCACCGCAGCACGTTGTCTACGGTTTTGTCGTCAACGCTTCATGTGCTAGCTGTCGCCAACGCGGCTTCTAGAGTAAGAGAGACAAGCTAGTTTTGATTTGAGATATCGAGGACTTCCACACTAACTAGCTCTGCTGCGCAGCTATCCAAGGTCACCCCGATCTGTCACTTCTGGAATGGAACATAAACCGGGAGCGGGTAGATAGTTGCCCAGGCTTCTGACCTGGCGCAGCTTGGTTGGTTCTGGTTGTTTGGGACACCCTCCTATACTTCATAGAGAGGACGATGAGACGAAGACACGAAAGTTACGGCATGAATTTCTTCCTATGAGTAGTTCAATATAAACGGAGACAGCTGAGCGTCCCGGTAATACTCGAGCCTACTGCCCTGAACAATTTTCCGTCCGTCAAACCAGAAGCACTGCCAATCGTGTCCAATCATATGTGTAACTACTATGTAGAGTACGAATGTAATGAGAAAGGTAGCACATTCCATCATGTAACAAGATCAAAAAACAGCAGATGCAGACCGATAAGTTCATTGGTTTTGACTGTATATCGAGAAGAAGCCGCATGTTGCTCTCGCCTTGGTTGCTCTCGCCTTGGTAAAGGCGATGATCTCCTCATTATTTGATGATTTGCCGCTTTTAAGGCCGACACAATATCCAACAATACATTCCTGCCCGGTTCTAAGACCCAGAAACCATTCATTATGGCCTAATTTGGATGTGATGGTACATCCAACTCTGAGTGACAATGACAATATGGGTTTGTTCCAGGAATTGGATCGGGACTAATACGTGCAGAGAATCTTGGTTCCCATATCAGACAATCAGTAACCATCCTTGCATTTCATCCAGCAAGGAAATCTTGGCCTCTCTCAGATGCTGCGTATTTTCTAAGAGACTTGCCTCTTGCGGCTTATGATCCAGTCAATGTGAAGGGATGTGCCTTCGAGATTGGCCAGTTGATTCAAAATTATCCGAAAGGACGAAGAAAACAAATGAAGCAGGTACATGAAGGAGAACAATGAGTCTGCCGTGGGTAGTTCACAGTTGTGCCGTGGAAGAAATATGCCAATCACAGCTCTACTCGTTCGTGGTTTCGGAATTAAGTTGTTGATTCGAGTGACAGGGATCAGCTGCTTCCTCGTCATAAGTACTATTCCCCATTCGTGCTATTCACATATAATCAACGTACCAGAAGCTACCGTCATTATGCGTTTCTTCCCCATGGACGCATGGGGTGTACCCTGGATGATTATGCAAGTGCGGGGGACAGAATAACCTGGGTAAGGTCACTAGGTGGTTATCTGTTGGAGATTTACAGGGGAGCCAGCTGTTATGAAAGAAGTTGGAGGGTGCAAGCACAGTGGAGATGTGCTACGATCGCTATGCTCAAGGCCCATCAGATAGGTCCCGCTCTTTAGCCGCACTACTTGTCCATCCACATCGAAAGCAACCTGAAATGCATATGACCTCGCTAAGAAAATGTAGTGTAGAGTACATCTATGGAGAGCGACATACCATCCTTCAATTGGTCTTTTTTTTCTGAAACATAATAGGGATACATGAATGAAGTTGACCCCCAGGAATTGTTCAATGCTTCCTATCGTTCTGATTATGCTATCGAATGAAAGATCAGCCCTTTCTATATCATATTTGTATTTATACTATCGGGACAATAATGATTTGAGTACTATTAGATACTTATCAGGTGGTCTCCCTGACTTCGACAGACATGAGGTAGGGGTGGGATCTCGCGCTACAGGAACGAGCGTCGAAATCCGAGCCAAGGATGAATTGAATGGCAAGAATGAGACAAAACAAGAGTGACTGCTGGATAATATCCCACACTGGGCCAAAGATCGTATTCTTGCTCATAATAAGTGTTTACTTACTCTATTGGGTTTTAATCTGTATTATGAAACTTTCTTTTAGATTTCATGGCTTTCGGAAAGCCAGAGGGAGTGGGTTAACATATTCGGGGTTCGGACTGCTGAGATACCATTCTGCGCCTGCGAATAACTAACCAATCCACTTATTTCACAGTGAAATCCTCTCATACCTTGCATAACCCTTTCTTTATTAATATCCTATCTGCACGAATGCGCGGTATTAATGCGTAAATACGTGGAAGAGTTTTGCGGAACTCACGGCTGAGGGGGCATTTGAAAGTCCGCAACTCCGCAACTTTGATGGGAGATGATCCATGGATTTGAGCAAGGCCTCCCTAAAAACGTCTCCAGATAACTGCGAATTTGTATTCCAAAGGTATTAATACTACCAGAAGGTATTTATATCTAGTGTATCAGAATCTAAGCTCACATATACATGTTCATCACAAGTATAGCGTTTCTCTATTTGGCATGGACACATCCTCCTTCATTACCATACAGAATTCTTTGCCTTATTTCTCCAAGCTGAAACCCCCCAACTTAGGAATCCAAGTCTCAATACATTTCGTATCATGCAGTGATTTTATATTACAGCCTACAATGATTGATTTACTGGGGGGATTCGGTAGACCAAAAAGCGTCGAGTTGCATCTGCAAGATACGAAAACCAAAACTCTCCAATAGCTGCTGATTAGAAATCCAAAGGACGCATGCATGACTGACACCATTAGGTCAGTGCTACTTATTGCTACTTGCGGTATTCATATTCTAAGGATCGACCAAGGAACGGCAGTTGTTTCGCTAATTTGCAATAGCGCAATCATGCGACTCAATGACCCCATGTTGTCCAAGGTTAGACTCCACAAGATGGTGCAATTCGGGCTGAAGAGGGCCCGAATGAGGGGTATCCCGCCCAAGCTGAAAAGGACATTAGTAATTGAGCGTTGGGACTAATAAATACCTAGGTATAGATATTTGACGTAGTTGAGTAAATAGGACACCGTAGCCCGTCTTATAAATATCGATGCTATCGCTACTACCTAGTCAACTTGTCCAGTATTAAGTAGAAATCATCTCGTACGACTTACAAGACGCAATGGGTTCTCAAGCTGCCGCAGACATTACCCTCTACACCAATCACCGGTGTCCATGTATGTGAACTAGCAGTGTTGACTTGGTATTCCGTGTATGTTTTTCTCATATGGGTGAACAGGGGCTCACAGAGCACACATTGTTCTCACCGAACTGGGCATCCCGTTCAAGGAGGAAATCATCGACCTGGACGTTCCCCGAACTCCTGAGTATCTCAAGATAAACCCCCGTGGCCAGGTCCCAACCCTCATCTACAACGGGGAGAATATCCGAGAGTCCGCCATTGTGGCTCAGTTCTTCGCCGATGCGTACCCATCGCACCTGGTACCTTCGACCTCTGATCCAGAGGGACCTATTGTTCGCGCCAGAATCGCCTTCTTTGTCGATGCTTGGTTCTCCAAAGTCCAGTCTCACTTTTGGAAGATTATCCTTGGAAAAACGGAACAGGATACGGAAGAGGCTGCAACCGAATTCGTCGATGCCTTGGTCAAGGAGATAGAGCCGCTTCTGGCAAACGCAGGGCCTTTCTTTGGAGGCAAGGAAAAGATTACACTTGCTGAGGTACGTTAATTCCTGTGCCGGACCAAAAAGAAAAAAAAAAAGAAAAAAAAAGCTCTTCAAAGAAATATTAATATGGAATATAGGTTCAAACCGGCCCATTTGTTCTTCGACTTTTTGCGCTTTCGAAGCATGGTGTCATCCCAACCAGGGTAACAGAGAGACTGCAGCAAGATGCGCCAAACTTCTTCCGATGGGCACAAGAGGTTGTGAAACATCCCAGCGTGCTCTCTATTTTCAACGAAGAGGCGATTGTAGAAGGTACGAAGAAGCGGCAGGCAAAGATCAGAGCAGCAGAGTAGCAACGTTGACGTCTGAAATGATGTATTGAGACAATGGGAAACCCCAACAAGCAGCTTGTGTGTATTGGGGATTATTCTAATTTTCGGTCAATGTTGATTAACTTTCCAATATTGGCGACTTGTTCGATATGAAACCAGAATTCTATGGTACCAGTTATATTTATGTTCACGTCCAACTTCTTCCTTGTTAAGCCCAATATCTATGCTGACATTCGTCTCAGCGCCTTGTTTTAATTATATGAGGCTCTAGGGTAGTCTCTCTTGCCGCATTAAATACAAGCAAAATAATAATTGGTCCATCCTCCCTGGGACATGTAGCTGGTGCTCGAATTTAGGTAGGCAGTCTTTGATGCGATTGGTGGAATCGAATGCAGTGCAGATACGCGTACAGCAATATTGACGACGTACTAAGATGAACCCCTCGTTCAGCCACTGAAGACTTGAGCTTACATATGTAGGTAGTTTATTTATTAATGCCACTAGCATTTGTTTTTTTGTCAAGGAGATACTGTCAGCTTTCATTTAGCCGTTCAACCGGAGGAAAAGTCACGAGGTTGCTTGTGTTTGTTACAGCTTCTTTGTGATGGCTTGTGTAGAGATCAAAGTTAGGCATAGACGGCACACTGGTGGAACTGCCGCCATTATCTCGATGTATGGGCTTTATACTACGGTGCACATAGCGATTGTCTACAATCACTAGCGATGGCGTGATATGTCATGGTAAAGAACATCATTCGACCCAATCTCCACCTCACAAGTCGCAACCCGTCTTCACTGGCTCCCGTTGACCCGATGAGACCGCTACGGCGCTTTTTGAAGAGACTAGTGGAGAAACTGGAGGGGTTTAGGTAGTTCGTCGTCGCTTTGCGCCGGACTTTTAAAGATGGAGGATTTTTTTCAATACGACACCGATTGTCAGAACAAACTCAGTCTGCTTTTCGTTGCGACTCTCACCAATTGACTTCATTAAATGCTTAGTTCAACCGTCTCATTTTGTTAGGTTGTCTTTTGTTTGTGAATAGTATATAACAGTTTGCCTACCATGCCGGTTAAACGAGTAGCAGTCATTGGCGCTGGCCCAGCCGGTGCGATTGCCGTCGATGCGCTCGCTCAGGAAAAGGCATTTGACATTATTCGTGTCTTTGAGCGAAGAGAAGGGCCTGGAGGATGCTGGTAGGCTTAACCGAGTCCCCGAATTTTCACTCATGCTGTGAACCTGTTCCCCTTGGCTGACGCATTGGTCTCTCTTCAGGATTGGCGACAAAACACAGCCGCCGACTCTGTCAAACTTTGAGAAGTTGGCTGACCGCTCTGCTGACCCTGCATTGCCTATACCGGCGAAACTACCGGCATTTGTGCCGAAGCCAGATCAGCCTCGTTTTGAGGAGTCATCAATTTATCCCTATCTGGAGACAAATGTTGCTGCCCTGACCATGGAGTACAGCAAGGAGACGATCCCTGAGGTCCGAAGTGAATGGTCTATCAGTATGCACGGCCAAGACACCCCGTTTCGATCATGGCAGGTGATTCGAGGCTTTATTGAGAGCCTTTTGCAGCGCAATGGCTACGAGGATCTCATCTCGTACAACACTTGGGTTGAGAATGTTGAGAAAGTCGGCGATGAGTGGAAGGTCACACTGCGTAAGCAGGGCAAAGAGCTGGATTACTGGTGGGTTGAGTGGTTCGACGCCGTGGTTGTGGCCAGTGGGCATTACTGGGTTCCGTACGTTCCTTCGATCGAAGGACTTGAGCAATTTGAGAAATCTCGCCCAGGGAGCGTAGTGCATAGCAAGCATTACCGAGGGCGGAGCAGGTTTGTGAACAAGGTCAGTTGCCTCGAGTTGGGGTTTTGAGGAATGATTTTACGAGATGATGCTAACCAGCTGGACTTTTCCCATTTTCAGAGAGTTGTTACTGTAGGAGCCTCTGTTTCTGCGGCAGATATCGCGTTCGATCTGGTGAACACGGCCAAGGCCCCCGTTCACTCCATTGTTCTTGGCCATACAGTCAACACCTACTTTGGCGACGGAGCATTCAGTCACCCTCGCATCTCAAAACACCCATCCATTGCCCGAATCCGTGGCAGGACAGTAGAGCTAGTGGACGGCAACACGATCCCCGATGTGGACCACATCATCTTTGGAACAGGGTATAGCTGGACCCTTCCCTTTATCCCCTCAGTGCCAGTCCGAAACAACCGCGTACCGGATCTCTATCAACACGTTGTATGGCAGCATGACCCCAGTCTGCTCTTTGTCGGCGCCGTCGGGGCGGGCCTTACTTTCAAGATTTTCGAGTGGCAAGCAGTGTACGCAGCGCGGCTGCTCGCAGGCCGAGCGAAGCTGCCCGCGATGGAGGAGATGCAGAAGTGGGAGGCGGATCGTATCCGTACGCACGGGGATGGTCCCAGGTTCACCGTGGTGTATCCTGACTTTGAGGACTACTTTGAAGGTGTGCGGGAGCTGGCCGGAGAGGGTGAACCGGGCCTGGGGAGAAAGCTGCCCAAGTTTCAGAGGGAGTGGTTTCGCGAATTCTTGTCGGGCAGCGATCGTCGTATCGAAATGTGGAGGCGGATTAATGAAGTTGCTGTACGAGCGGAGGAGGAAGCATCAAAGACGAAAGCGGCGCCTCACTTATGATAAACCATTGATATAAATACCGAAAGAGAGCTCACGGAGAAGGTAGAATCGAATTTTGTCATGGGGGTAGCCTGCATATGCGATGGCATTAGATTCTCATTGAAATGTTTTCAATAGACTTGAAAGTTAGATTAGAGGCAGAGATAGTCATATTCATGGATTCCCTCTTTTCACATAAAACTACTTTTACTAGTCATGGTAGACGAACCCAAACCCGAAGTGAATAAAACCAAGCATGTTAACAATGTTCCCAGCAGAAATGTGAATATCAACCCTACTCCTACGCTTACAAGTTCAAACTCGAAGTCCAAGCCAATTCAACCCCTCAAAACACTATCCAGCTCAAATAAACGTTCTCAACACAATCGAAATACTTCTTTTCTCCCTTAGGCCATATCCCTATAGCGACGAACGGAACCGCGCGAAGACTCCGCTGGCGCGGCTTGCTCGAACCGCGCCAGCTCCCTCAGCCATGCATTCATCCTCGAAACCTTGTCCTCGTCTAGGCTGCGCTGCTCCAGGGCCTCCCACTCATCCTCGCTGAGGCTCCACAGCGTTAAATGCTCCATGATGGCCATGATGGCCGTGATGACAATCACCGTCAGCGGATTGCCCCAGTCGGACGACCAGGCGGCGTAGAATATGAGCACAAAGGCATCCACGGCATCGCTGAGCAGATTCACAGCCAGCGCGCGGCTCAACTCTCTCCGGGCGTAATGATCGCCCGCGAGAGCATTTGTGACGTCGGCCGTGTGCAACAAGCCGGCAATGAGGACATCGCGCACGCCAATTAGGCTTGCGAGCATGCAGGCGGCGCCATCGGCGGGGACATCGAGGGCATACAGGCCGAATCGCGGGTAAACGACAAGCGAAATACCTCTTAGGAAGCGGACGAGGCAGAAGGCCTTAATTGACAGACGCTGTAGGCGTGATGAGAGGGACTCTGGAGCCCTGGCGTTGTTCTGGCCTTGATTTTGATTGTAGTTGTGGTTGTTATTGAGGGCATGTCCATGTGGTGGCAAGGGCCGACCGTAGGGATCAGGGACGGGAGCGGCAGCGGTGGCGGCAGTCGAGACGGGGAGAAGAGGGGTCGTCACTGTCGGGGCCATGTATGCGGGCGAATTGCTTTTCAACCTGGGGAAGAGGAAATGAGATGATGATGGACGATGCTGGGCAAGACGAAATGGGTCAGGGTCGATGAAAGTGTCGAGGTTGGAGTCACTTATTTAGTATAAAAACGCCGCAAGAAGGAGAAGCAGAGAATGAGGGGAATGATGATGAAGGGGAGTAAAAAGGAGGGGGAGAAAGAGGAAGAAAAAGAAGAGGAGGAGAAGACGGAAGATGATGGTAACACAGGAATAGTCAATTACTGCACTCGAGAGGAGTATACGTGACAGATCTGCAAATGATGGCGGGAGACAATGATGATGCTACCAATTTTCGCCTCAAACACCAACGATCGAGCAAGCGAGTGAGCAGGCATGCAAGCAGAACTTTGGCCGCTGGGTATTCATTTATTATAGGTAGATACCTGCCAATGGGCAAAAAACAGTACATACAATTGCCGTCCGCTTATCGTGTTATGGATGGATAGGTAGGTAGGCCCCCCCCCTCATGCACGCCATTTCTTTTCTTCATACTATGGATGTCTCTTTATTTTTTTTTCCATTCCCATGACCGCCTCGTGCGGAGGAAAATAGGCCTTGCAAGAAAGGATCTCACGCGTTTCCCCACTGAAGCGAAGGATAAAGGATGGGTAGAGAGCATGGGGGGAAACATGGCTCACCGGCTCTCGCGCTTGTGTGTAAGAAGACTGGAAAGAAATAAGAAAGGGTGTCATGGAGAAGATGTTGGTCCATCCAGAACATGGTCCAATCCCCCTTTTGCACTACGGGCACCATGGCTGGGCTACTCGACCCTCCCTCCCTCGTCAGAATGGGGAACGCAGACAAGAGTAGGCTGGGGGAACACAAGGGAGAAGGAGGGGATCTCGATGTGACGCTGGGCGCTAAGAGAAGCTTGGGTTGGTTCTGTGTAGTTAGGTGCGAGCCCCCCGAATGTGCAATGTGCGGGCTTGGTGTGGCAGGTCTGTTGTGTTGTTTGGGGGTGGAAGATAAGCTCCGGGAGGGGAAACAAGTCGGTGAATGAGAAAGACGAATGGGAGGCATGTGAAGAAATATTTTGCCCATGGCATGTCAAATGACGGGTGATGATCATCTTAATTACCTTACTTGAAGTTAACCTGTGAGGGGTTTTGTTGGTGGAGGGACCTGTTTGGTTGGCGCCCATATGCCCATTACAGGGCATTATTTGTGTCTCCAAGGCAAAAATCCTGGAGCCAGCAAGCGTTTGGTTCCTCCAGAATTTGGTTTCTACGTTTCAAGCTCCCGCATACGCAGTAGTATCAAACACCCTGCATAAAAGTGAATTCACTGAGATAATACTCGTAATCGTAAATTAATCCCACCATTACACTGCGTCGCGGCCCCCCATGACACAGCTTTGCAGAGTATAGCATCAACCCCCCCCTGCGTCACATCGTCCGCATCCTTTTTATACTACGACTGCGCCGCTGCACAGATCACGCATCCCATCAACCAGCCACTCATCCACCCTTTCTGTCCTGAGCGTTAGCAGTTGGATACCGAAGCTCCTGTAGCTATGGCGCACATACATACTCGGTCAGGAGCGAACTGGTGGAGATTGTAATCTGTACGGATGGAGGGTCTACTTACGGGACTTGTCAGGCTCCCTTCCCTCCCTCTCCCTGCTCTTCCTCCGTCCCCAGTAGACAATAACTACCGTAACCAGTAACATAGAGGCATACAGACAGACATACGGACAAAAATACAGACATGAATACATAGTACAGGCACACGAATACTGTGAAGTCGGTCCAACCATCACCTCACTCCTCTTATCGCATCACACCATCAAGCACAAAACTAACCCTTACCACCCCGCTGCTCACGCCAGCTTCCTCTTTCAAGAAACCCCAACCCACCAAATCGCCCACGGCAGTCAAAGCTATCTCCAGGGTCCCTTGAGCGCGATGGAGTGACAAGTGGTCCGTGGTGGTCTCCTCTTTTTCTCTCTCATGATGCTCCCCACTCTTGGGCGAATGTCATCTCCCAGACGGAGTTTCCCATGTTTTTTTTCGGTCTTCTTCGTCTCCCTTTGCGTACACGCAATGCGCCGGAGAGGATTATCCTCACCTTGCCGGCCAGTTTCGTTGGTGCAGAAGCTGTCTCGGCTCTGGTGAGACCATGCATGTATGTCTCTAACAAGTTTATATTACCCCTCGCTCAGAGAAGGGGTGGCTGGCTCATCATACATACCAAGTCCTACATCCTGAGTCTGCAGCTACCCATGTAACGCAAGATAAGGCCCCCACCTCTTCGTTGAGCAAGACCCCGGAACTAACACACAGCTCGTGCATCTGCGCTTCGCAGAGTGGGGTGGTGGGTAGGATCGCCCAAGAAAAGAAGAGAGATAAATCGACAAAAGAAGGTTGATCCGTTCTTTCGTCCTTTATAGAGTCAGTCAAGAGACTTGAACGTGATTCAATCCCACTCATCCAGTATGTAGACTCCTGATGAAGGCAATGTTTTGTAGCATATTTGGAGAAGACCCAATAAGTCTACCGCGAGACCGAGCAGCCCCAAGTTCAACAAACCTGCCGCACCTGGCAACCAACCTCCCAGCCCTTTTTTTTTTGTTTTGGATCCAAGGCTTGCATTGCCTATTTCCTCGTCTTACCCCTCATGAACTTCCTGTGATGAGCTTAGCTATGCTCGCCAGTCGCCAATGGGGTCGGAACTAGGTAAGGTCACCAAGTTCAGCCCCGACCTAACTTCTGAAGTTGGTAAGCGTTGGAGCTGCCCTAGTCGCTTGGATTGCTCCCCGGAATCCGAAAAGCACATCGAGCCCGAATTCAACTTGGGCAACTCATTGGTGGATAGCCTTCATACTATGTAGATTTTGGCGGGGGAGTAGAAAAAGGCGAATCCGAAACAAAAACTATCCAAGATAGGTAGCTATGCAATGACTTTTGAAGGAGACAGTTTATTTCATAGTGGTTCTTAAAATCAACTATCACCATTTGTATTTGCTATCCAAAGCTATCCCTGCTTGGCTTCCAATCTCTCTTTTCTATGCTTGACCAAAGGTTCATCTTGAGGAGTGTGCTGGTCCTGGGATAAAGCTATCCGAGGCGTTGTGTGTATCATCACGATGTACATCGCGATCCTAGCTATGGTTGAATATAAGTGGACTGCGAGATGATCTCTTTAACTTCCTTCAACAAATTCCATTAAAACTGTCCAGTATATAAGGGTATGAGTAGAAAAAGGCTAATATATGCTGGAAAAAAGAAACGTATTCACACAGATCGCACTGAGAAGCTTGGAAGTGGTATCAGTTTACATGTCAAGTTTTATGCGCCTATCTATTATTCCTGTGTTAATTACAACCATCCTTTTTTCTTTACAAAAGCACATCTTTTCATGTTCGGATAGTCTCATGAATTCACCTCCGGCCCTTCTTCGCCTTCTTATTTAGAGGCACCTCCTCCTCATCTGCCCCCGCTCTTCTCTTCTTCCGGCCTTCCTCCAGCAGCTGCTTCATACCATGAGTTGCCTTGAACTTGGGGTTAGATGGATCGATGGCGAACTCATGGCTATCAAACACCGCCTTGAAACGGTCATCCTCGACATCCATCTTGAAATCCTCCTGCAAGCCACCGCGCGACTGCTTGGCCTCGGCACGCTTCTTGGCCTTGCCCTTCTTGCCTTTCGCCTTCTCTGACTTGATAATCTCATTCATGTCAAAGTGGTCCAGATGCTCAGCCTGGTTGTCATCAGCATCCTCAGCCATGACCTTCTCCAGCTTAGCTCTGTCGGCTTTCGAGGCTGCCTCCTTGGCCTCGCGAGCCTCACGCTTCTTCAGGCGTTCCTCCTTGCGGATCGATGATTTTGTCTTGGGTGCAGGATCTTCTGCCGTGAAGAAGGGGTCATCAAAGCCAAGGTCTTCAGTGTCAGCTGCGGGAGCAGTCTCTTCAACTTCCTCAACATCAGACTCATCAGCCTCACGCTTGGCCTTGGCAAGCTGTCGCTTCTTTTCTTTTCGTTCCTTCTCCTTACGAACGTATTTCTCAAGGGTCGTTTCTTCTTTTTCATCCTTCTTCTTTGATGCTCCCTCGGTTAGTGCAGGGGTGAAAGTGATTTGCATATCGCCCACAGGTCCCCCCTTGGATGCCTTTGCAAGTGGCTCATCGCCAAGTCCAAGGGCTGCTCGCATTTTTTGTCGAGCCAACTCCTTTTTGGACAGTTTGGGAGCATCCTCTGCAGCCTCCTCTGCAGCCTCCTCATCGACCACTTCCTCCTCTGCCGAAGATTGCTCGTCCTCGCTATCGCTGGCTAGATACGCCTTCAGGTCGTTTTCTTCAATCTCGGCTCGACTACCACTGAACGCGCGATTGATGGACTCCTTTCGGGAAACCTCGTCAGGGTTCATGTCCCAGGTCAACTTGACCTTGGAGCTCTGTAAGGCGTTGGTGACAAACTCAACGGGCTTGTAAGATTCCGGAACTTTGTCGCACTCATCGCGGGGCTCGTCGTCAAAGGTAACATCGTCAGGGACAAACCGTAGGTCGATGAAGTTGGAGGAAGACTGGTATTCTCGGCCATCGGTCGCGTCATAGACATGTTTCGCTACTTCAGGGCTCGAGCAAATCATAACGGCGTAATAATATCTCAGGCGGTCCAGTTGATACGATCGCAGAGCGTCACTATCAAAGTCTTGGTCGTCGCCCTCTTGGAGTAGCTCTTTCTTGATCTTTTCGTCTTCGTCCTCACTGTCTGATTCGTCTGAATCGTCGTCTGAGTCGTCGCTTCGTGCCGTCTTTTTGAAGAGTTCTTTGGGAGGCCCTTCCAGCTCCTCTTGCTGCATACGCTCCTTGCCAAATTCACTAGGGTAAATGGAGATCTTTTCGATCTTGCCAGTGGTGTCGGCCAGGAAACTAGAGAAGAGGGCCATCAAATCATTTGACTTGACGTGGTCCCAGTCGAGGTTGACAATGGCAATACGATTAGTAACTTCGCCATCCTCAACCTCGTTTTGCTCGTCCCGAAACCGTTCCATGTCACCCCCGATATTGACCTCTGCCCCTCCATCTTCATCTTCCGAGTCGGCATCATCAGATTCAGAATCTGATTCCGAGGATGAGAAACCTCCGCCTCGAGCAGGATCATGTTTAGCGTATGCAGCACGAAGCTCGCGCTGCACGAGCTCGTCGTCGTCGATCTCGACATCTTCTTGCTCCTCATCCTCATCCTGGTCTTCTGAGCTCTCACTACCGTCATCCTCCTCTTCACCCTCTTCCCTGTACAATCTTTGAAGCGCTTTCTTTTTCGTATCGGACTTCAGCTTTCGGCCGTATCGGTCAACTTTGGCGGTAGCAGTGAATTCTTCATCCTTAAGCATACGAGAGAAACGCTTGTCGATTGTTGTCTTGGACTGCTTTTTTGAGGGCAATCGATATCGAGGATCTGTTTCGAAGCTGGCAAAGCGAGCATCAGAGATGCGACCGGAGGACTCGCCTCCCTTCTTCTTGGCGCCCTTCATTTTTGCTTGTGCAACTTTTGCGACAACGGGATTTGCAGCAAGACTGTTTGGTTGAGCTGGATGGAGGGGCAGAAAAGCATTTTTTTTTGGCGGTGTACTTTTTCTGCCCAAAGGCGGTGAGACAACCTGTGAAGTACCACTGGAACCTGGTTGTGACGAAATGCCCTGATATTAAGCCTGAAATGACGCCTAAATCATATCTCATTTTTTCGAGTTATTTTTATATTCTTCTAGATACTTAAAAATATATTTCTAAAACCTTGAGCGTCTTCCTTTCTAACTATCTTTCTGAGGTGTGAATCTAAGGTGTCGTTTATCCATCCAGAGAAGTGGGGCGAATCGGCGATCGGGGCGTCGCATCGCCGCTCAACTCCAAAAAATTTCCAGCAACTTGCAAGTTTGGAGTTGGATCTTCATCTTTGGACGGTTCCCTTCATTCCACCCTCAGTAACCCGACAAATGGCCCCCAACGCGAGGCACGGCGGGCGCCAGCCCAAGACCCAGAAGGTTGGGCGGACTGAGCAGCGACTCCAAAAGCGCAAGAGGGATCACGAGGATCTCCAGCAGCTCGAGCAGCGAGTTAAAGATCTGGTGAGTTCTGCCATCTGTGGTGGGGGATTGTCGTTATGTTCACAACGAGGCTTCCTGTCACCCATTGCTCATTTCTTGCTAACCATGAGTTCTACAGGACCCCAAATCGGCCGATCTGAAAAACTTTTCCCAGCTTCCTGTTTCCGCTCCCACTGCTTCAGGCCTCGAATCGTCTCATTTTCAGACCCTCACTGAGATCCAGGCCGGCGCTATCCCGCTGGCGCTCAAGGGACACGATATCCTCGGAGCCGCCAAGACTGGCAGTGGAAAGACGCTTGCATTTTTGGTTCCCGTGCTTGAGAAGTTGTATCGCTCACAGTGGACCGAGTATGATGGCTTGGGCGCGCTAATCATCTCGCCGACCCGCGAGTTGGCCGTTCAAATTTTTGAGGTTTTGCGAAAGATTGGTCGCCATCATGCCTTTTCAGCTGGCCTGGTTATTGGCGGTAAGAGTTTGAAGGAGGAGGCCGAACGACTCGATCGAATGAATATCTTGGTCTGCACACCCGGCCGCATGCTGCAGCACCTTGACCAGACAGCGGGTTTCGACGCCAACAACTTGCAGATACTAGTCCTGGACGAAGCCGACCGCATCATGGATTTGGGTTTCCAATCAGCAGTGGACGCTCTGGTCGAACATCTGCCCAAGGAGCGACAAACCCTCATGTTCAGTGCGACTCAGAGTAAGAAGGTCTCTGACTTAGCCCGTCTAAGTCTGAAGGATCCCGAGTATGTATCTGTTCACGAGGCTGCTACCACAGCAACCCCAACGAATTTGCAACAGCACTATATTATCACACCTCTCTCCGAAAAAATCGACACCCTCTACGGCTTCATCAAAGCCAACCTAAAGAGCAAGATCATCGTCTTCTTGAGTTCAGGAAAGCAAGTTCGATTCGTATACGAGAGTTTCCGACATCTCCAACCTGGTATCCCCCTTCTGCACCTCCACGGTCGACAGAAACAAGTTGCGCGATTGGAAATCACCTCAAGATTTACCGAAGCAAAGCAATCCTGCTTGTTCGCAACTGACGTCGTCGCCCGAGGCATTGACTTCCCTGCTGTCGACTGGGTTATCCAGGCTGATTGCCCTGAGGATGCGGACACCTACATTCACCGTGTGGGCAGAACGGCCAGATTCCAGAGCAACGGCCGTGCTGTTTTGTTCTTGGACCCGAGTGAGGAGCCAGGAATGCTTAAGCGTTTGGAACAGAAGAAGATTCCCATACAAAAAGTCAACGTGAAGGAGAAGAAGAAGAAGTCTGTGCAGGATCAGCTGCAAAGTATGTGTTTCCAGAATCCCGATCTCAAATACCTCGGCCAGAAGGCCTTCATCAGTTATACCCGATCAGTCCACCTTCAAAAGGACAAGGAAGTCTTTAAATTCAAGGAGCTCGACCTGGATGCTTATGCAACCAGCCTTGGCCTACCTGGTACCCCTCAAATTAAGTTCCAAAAGGGAGACGACATCAAGCGCATCAAGAATGCTCCCAGAGCAGGAATGTCTAGTGATTCTGAATCAGATATAGATATGGATGGGCCGAAGCAGAAGACGAAAAAGAAGAACGAGGTGCGGACAAAGTATGATCGAATGTTTGAGCGAACAAATCAGGACGTTTTGTCAAGCCACTACACGAAACTCGTGTTGGATGGGGACGACAGTAAGAAGAATGGAGAGGAAGACGACGATGCCGATTTCTTGTCAGTGAAGAGACGTTTGAACGACGATGACTTGGATGAAGAAGCCAAGAACGCGTATAAGAGCACTGTCAAGATCATAGAAGGAATGGGTGGAGAGGAGCCTTTTGTGGTCGACTCAAAACGGCGAGAAAAGGCCTTGAAGTCAAAGAAGAAGATGCTCAAGTTCAAGGGCAACCCGACTAAGCTAGTCTACGACGAAGACGGCAACCCACACGCCATCTACGATCTGCAAGACGAGGACGACTTCCGCCAAGACGGCACCGCAGAGGAGCAGCGGCAAAAGTTCGTCGAGGGCGAGACTTCTCGTGTTCGCGAGGCCGATGTCGACGACAAGCTGCTCGCCAAGCAAAAGAAGCGCGAGAAGCGAGACAAGCGCAAGGCTCGCGAGGCTATGGAGCGCGCTGGCATCAACCCAGATGGCGACGACGACGATGCGCCCATGTTGGTGGACGCCGACGACTCCCACGATCCCATCGCGTTCATGCGCTCGCTACCCATGGCCGGCCAGGACAACAATTCAGACGAGTCAGAGGCGGAACCGCCAAAGAAGAAAGCCAAGAAGTGGTTCCAGGACGACTCGGAAGACGAGGCGGAAAAGACGAAGAAGACGAAGCACAAGGGCAAGGTGTTCGAGGTGCAGGAGGCCCCCGAGACGCTGGAGGATCTGGAGGCGCTGGCGACGGGATTGCTGGACGGTTGAGGAGGGCTGTGGACAGCATAATAGGCGCGATACCCTTTTATTGGAGCCTCTGTATATATGGATAGATAAAAAAGTTTATGTTGGAAGCCCTTTTTGTTATTTCACGAAAAGGGGTCTGTATTCCCTCTGTTATCGGACTATTCATTATGATTCACTCAATTGGTTTTCGCATTGTAACCTTCATAAGACCTTTGTTGAAAACTTTTTATTCATGAACATTAGTGCTTGTACAACTCAGGTAACTCAATATCCTTGAGTGTTCTGTGCCGCTTCTGACGAGACCGCCCAGGATGCGCTATGTACATTGCATCGCCTTATTTCTCTCTCGTCATTTACTAGGTCATTCATATACTTGCAAACAAATACAAAGCTAATCAATACAAGCATGAGTAATCATTTCCGGCAAGGTGGTATCACATCGCTCACCCTCTCCTCCCAAAACGCCAATAAGCAAATCTCTTACGAGCCCTCCCCAATTTCATGATACTCATACGCGTTGTCCATACAACCTCACTCTGTAAAAGCATGTGTGGTTCACTGCGCCATAGTTGCTCACCGCTCGAATGATGACCTGGTCCGTGACGGCTCCCAAATTCTGAAGTTCGCTGTTCAGCCGGTGTACGTGTACACCATCATGCAGCTCCGCGTTCTGATAGACAAATTGCCCAATCTTTACAAAAGCGGTTCCATAGTCGGGCCTCTGGAAGTTCCAATCACTTTTGTCATCAGGGAACTGGGTGATTGAAAAGTCTTCCACGCGGCTGCGGACCGTGGGATCGTCAATGTACGCCCAAACTTCAATGTTCTTGGGCCGAGCGTCTGGGTCGGTAGTGGCTCCTGGGAGAATGTGCTCGATAACAATATTTTGGGGAATAATGTTATGTCCAAGTTGCACGGAGAGTGTCGCGCCGTGGGGATTCCCTCGATAATTCTCGGAGCGGACAGCGCAGAAACATTCGCCTTCGTCGTTCCACGGCTTGAGGGCCGCGATTGGAGGCAAAGGCTTGATGCCGAGGATACCCTTCGAAAACTTGTCTGGGGATAGTGAGCCCTTCCTATGAGGATCATACACTAGTGATGTTCGCTGAGCGTCGATCGTGGCTCCAGCGCCAATGGAAAAGTAGTTGACGTGATTCTTCAGCTCTGCTTGCCAGTGACGTTGGATTTTACTACTAGCGATGGACCCGAGATTCATATCCGCGATTGTCTTGTCAACAAGGCTTTGAACCAAGGAAACCAATTCCTGCTTGGAACCTCCCAGCCGCGCATTCTCTTTTGCCAGGCGGATAGCCTCGCGCAGGGGTTCAATCTGAGATTCGAGCCGGCTCAGTTCGCCACGAATCTCAGATCGGTGGCCTGCCAACTCGTTTTGGAGATGACGCAGAAATTCTTCCCGAGTAACGACGACCTCTTGAATATCTCTGTGCTGTAGTTCCTCCTTGATCATCTGAGCTAGCCGCTTATCAGAAGCTTTCCTCCAGTCATCCGACTTACCCAAGAGCTCAGAGAATCTCTTGTCGTTCTTCTGGATCCAGTTGTGCCAAGCTCCAGTCATCTTCTCCCAAACTCGCTCTTCGAGCTTGGTGACACTGGAATTTAGCTTCTTCGCATATACAGGGTCCTCACTCAGACGCTTTACAATGGCCCGCCACTGTTCCTCCGAAGTGAACTCGTACCCATCTCTCGTCTTCTTTACGTTCAGGAACTGGTCGTCCTTGCTGATGAGATCTCTCAACGCGTGCCAGAACTCTTGGGTGATGACGGGCTTTCCATTTTTGAGCTCCATACGTACAATTTTGGGCATCAAGATTTCCAGTTTCTTCAGAGACGCGTTATGGAGCTGGCTAGTCCTTTTCAGGCTGGCCACACCCTTCTCGAATCTGTTCAAAATTTGTTTCACTGTATTCTCCCCATCGTCATTATCGTCTGATTCCCACAAGTCTGAGATGTCATCGAGTTGGTCTGATGACCATGATATTGAAGGCACAAATCCTCCTATTTTGTCGGTGATGTGGCCCAAACTGGGCCAGTTGACTCTGCCGATAGAGAGTCCTGAACTGGGAACGAGACCATTGGCAATAGCAGGTCCGAACATAACGGCAAGAGCAACACTTGCAATGCCGACAACTAGGCTCACTAAGATCCACAGAAGGCTATGACCATGTTGTACGAATCGACGCCGCACTTGGAGACTGGCTAGTCTGTCAATGAAATTGACAAATTTGTCCATCAGTTTGTCGAACAGCCATACAAGAGTCTGAAAGTAGGTTGTCGGATAAAGTAGACGTATCCATTCGACTGGCCCATTTTCATTATCCTCGAGGTCTCTCGCATTCTCTCTGTGTTGTGTAAGCCTTTGAAATAGAGACATTGGCCATAAAGCCATAAACCAGGCCCATTGCCGACGTCTCGCTTCTTGTTGTTCCGCCAGCTGCTCTCTCCGCTGCTCTTCTTTGCGAAGGTCAGCTTGCTTCTCGGCTTCCTGCATCTCCCGCCAGATTTGTTCATCGTGTTCTCGACGATCACCAGAGTAGTCCAGGTTGTTGAATGAGTCCTCATCTTTGTCAGGCTCCCTGCTATGTCTTGAAAGTCCTTGATTCTGTGAAGAAGGATCGCGCCGATGCTGAGGAATGGTTCGACCAAGGCCAAGGCTTCGATCCTGGCGAAGAGGGTTACTCTTTTGTTGTTGATTGCGCGGGATTTCTTCTCGCTCAGATGTTTGGGTTTGAAGTTGTCCTAAACCCTGGTCTTGTCCTTGGCTACTTCTTAGGGTTCTTCGTAGCACGATCGGCTCTTCGACTGAACGACTAGGTTCGACACGGGGTTGTTTGGACTGGCGATGTTTAGTTGGTGCTGGAACTGGTTCGACAGAACTTGGAGGCTTGAGAGTTGGGGCTTTTAATGCCCTCGCAATGGAGGCACTCGTCAGTCCAACTCTTTCTTCCCTTTCTGGGCTTTCTTCTTGGTCTTGCTCTTCATCTTCATGTGTTCGTTGGAATGCCGATTCCTTTTCTGTCCTCTGCTGCTGTTGTAAGTTGGCTCGTCGCATTCGATTTGGAGCCGGTGTATTTCCAAAATCTTGATGGCCTCTCGCAGCATCAGCGGCATCAACCTCATCCACGCCTTCCTCATCAGTGTCCTCTTGAACTAACTGCTGTGGCTGTTGGGTCCTTCCCACCTGTCGGGCTTCTGCGTCACCTCCGAGCCAGGTTTGAGCAAGCGAGGCAGAACGTGTCTGTGGTGCTTTTACAGGAGAGCTCACAGGAACGTCCTTGGCGTGAACATCCGGAAGCGCTCGCCCCTGGGCCATTGATCGAGTCGGCCTAGATCCGTGAACTTGATTACTGGTAGCAGATGCAATGCTGGCATCAACAAAAAAATCACTCTCCATGCTAAAACTACGAGCACTGTCATCGTCTTCGTCGATGGCAGAAAATCGAGAGCTCAAATTGCTGGCTTGGCCTGCTGCTAAGCATAGTTAGTAAATATCCATTGACCATGTCTATAAACAACTCACTCTGATTTGAAGGAGGGTTCAAGCTAGGGGCGTTGAACCTCCGCGCTGAGGACTGAGCAAGCCCATCGGGACCAGAGTCATCCTCAACGGTGGCATGCGGATGTGATCTTCTAGGAACCAAGTCCTCGTCGTCCTTCGCTGCGAGAGCTTGGCCAACTGCATCTTTGAGGTTCATGCGTCGAGGCCCACGGCCAACTCGAGGCGGTGGCTCAACACCAGAACCATAGGTGTATTGCCTCCTTGAACTTGGCGTGCCGGTCAAAGGTGGGAGATAGGGCCGCACAAGGCCCCTTGGCTGACTGATAGGAGCCTCAGGATCCTTGCTGGGGGATTGATTGGGGCGTCTATTGGAAGCCCTTGGTGGCATTTTAATTGCGAGTTTTGATGTCTCAAAGTGGGCTCTTGTCGTGTTGGGTGCGCGAAAACACAAGTGAAGTTGACAAGGTGAAGATGGAGGGGCTACCTGGACGGGGCTGAGCTTTTCGATGTGATATAAAGCTGTGCGTCGTCTTGACGTGAAAGGGCGACCTTGGCGGTCCCCTCAAAGGGATTGCGCGAACAGGGCCCGTCCAAAGCGTTCAAGGTGTAACAGAATGATAGCTGTATTAGAGGGAGCAGCACAACAGGTACAGTAGATGTTGATTGGGCCACAGATTGAATTGTTCTCATCCCGGAGGGTAGCTTAAAGTATGGTTCTCTTTGTGGGGAACTGGCCTCCCTTGAAAATCTGCGAGGCTAGTCGTTGATTCACGCGGAGGTGCGGACAAAGAGCATCATGATTTGTGGTGGCGATTGATGTTGGGGGTTGTTGTCGATTTGGACTTGGCGGACGACACTTCAAGATGTTCATCAACCGTGCATCCCAAGGTTGATGCGCAATTCAAATAGGACAAAGAAATGAAGTTTCCGACCTGATCGGAGACACCCTCAAATAAGATTCAATGCCAGACTTCTGAAAAAGAAAATCTGTTTCTGGCGATATCCTGACCGATGCTGGTTTGAGTGTTTTCGCGATGAGCGCCAGCAGACGCGAAGCGCGCCGAGGATTAGGCGGCGCAAATCGAGATGGCTGGGGCGTGATCACGTGGTTGCGTTTGCGCGCTGCACAGAACCAAAGCGCAGAATGGACGTGGATTGGGAGAAAATAGTGGCACAGTGGACTGGACGAAACAAGATTTTCCTGATGTAGCCATTGGTCTATACCACCGAAAAAATCTATATACATGATTGCAGATGAGGATATAAGGCGCATGCAAAGAAGAAGAGCGGAAGAGCGTCATGTAACATTCTACCTCCAAGCCCTCAAGCCCCTCAAGCCCCCTGTGGCATGTCTATTGTTTTTTTTAAACCACAGCTTGCTTCAAGAACAGCTCGAGTGGGGAGCTCTTCCAAGTACCTACCTCATACAACAGCTATTCAAGTGTTGGAAAAGCCTCAGGGCTCACGTATCGTATGAATGATGGAACCGAAAAAGATGACTCAGGAGAAGTAGAGTTAACCATTAGCCAAATACATACATCAAATATGACAGTCAACTATAGGTAGGTATTTTCCCATTTGGTACTTTGCTTCTCCGGTGGGCTTCGACCTCCGAATGCCGTTCTCCGTGCAGAGTACATAGCCGACGTGCTTCAAAATCTCTCCGTATCCTGCAGTCAGATGCATGCAATCTAACTTGTAAGAACTAATAATTCAATATCACGGATCATTTTATTCCATCGGTGTTCATGGCACGTCGTGCATTGGCAACAGGATGATTTTTCTCAGCTCAGGGGGGTTGCCACCCTCCCTCACGCCCCTGCGGCTGGATTTATGGCAAGCCTGTCAACTTATAGCAAGATGTATAATTATCTGTCGGTGATTATCCCCCCTTCGACCAGATACATGGCTTATTTGTCTTGTTGACACCGTGTCAAGTGGTATAAGTTCTCTGTGTCATGGCTCGGCTCAGTCCATGATTTCTCAAGATGCCAACGTATCTAGATAGTCACTGTAGTACAGCAGCACCGGGACTTGCATGGCACCGTTGAAGATCTACAGTATGAGCAAGCCTCTTGCTTAGCTCTCTATCTCCGTCATTTACTTCGTATTACTACATCATTTGTGTCGGCAACTTGTAAGCTAATCTCCACATTCTTCAAGAACCAACCCTGCTTGCTCGATAGTGTGCCAATGTGCGCCTTGGACCCTTGTTCATTGGATCGCACCGATTCACCCGACACCCGCACCTTACCGCATACACGCCCCTCCTCTTCCCCTCCTCTTCCCCAACACCCTGCCAAAAAGTCGAACCGTGCCCCGCCACCATCTTAGCTTAAGGCTCAGCTCAGTCGCCGTATCTTAGCCTCCCTCACGCTACGTTGGCCTTTAAACAACCCATCTCAGCCAGTCGAGATTTTTTTTTTCCCCCAGCGTCCTTCACCACAAACCCATCCTTTGTTCAACATATTCTCCTCAAGGAAAAAGAAGCCTACAATGCCTGTTGGAACTGTTCTCGTCACTGGGTAAGCAAGCCATTGGGTGTCCTTTGTTCTCCCTCAACACCAGCCTTTTCTTTGTCATTGCACAATTACCCCTCCAATAACCCCTCCAAATCTTGTATTTGCCCCTTTGTTAACATCTTTTCCCTCCAGTGGCACGGGCTACATCGGCTCTTTCACCACCCTCTCTCTCCTCGAGAACGACTACGATGTCGTCATCGTCGACAGCCTGTACAACTCGTTCGAGAATGTCGTCGATCGCATTGAACTCCTTTGCGGTCGTCGCCCTACTTTTTATAAGGCTGATGTGACCGACGAGAAGGCTCTCGACGAGATCTTCCAGAAGCATCCCGAGATCGACAGTGTCATTCACTTTGCCGCTCTCAAGGTATGATGCCTTTTTACTCCCATAATGACACCTACAAAACTGACGTGCTCCAAAGGCTGTTGGCGAGTCCTCCGTCATCCCCCTCGAGTATTACCGCGTCAATGTTGGCGGTAGCATCGCCCTCCTCCGCTCCATGGAGCGCAACAACGTTTACAACATCGTTTTCTCTTCTTCTGCTACCGTCTATGGCGATGCTACCCGCTTCCCCAACATGATTCCCATCCCCGAGCACTGCCCTAAGGGCCCTACCAACCCATATGGCCACACCAAGGCTCACATTGAGGATGTCATTTCCGACTTCATCAACTGCAAGCGCAACAACCTCGCAAAGGACGGCAAGCCTTTCGAGCAGTGGAACGGTGCTCTGCTTCGATATTTCAACCCTTGCGGTGCCCACCCTAGCGGCATCATGGGCGAGGATCCTCAGGGCATTCCTTTCAACCTGCTGCCCCTTCTTGGCCAGGTTGCGACTGGTGAGCGCGAGAAGCTCCTGGTTTTCGGTGATGGTAAGTGATCAATTCGCTATTATATATATGCCCCTGGCCTAACAAACAAAATAGACTACGACTCACGCGATGGTACTGCCATCCGAGACTACATCCACGTCCTGGATCTCGCTCGTGGCCACCTTGTCGCCCTCCAGCACCTTCGCGAGAAGAAGCCTGGCCTGAAGGCCTGGAACCTCGGCTCCGGCCGTGGTAGCACCGTCTTCGAGATCGTCAAGGCCTTCAGCTCTGTGGTCGGCCGCGATCTTCCCTACCAGGTCAACCCTCGCCGTGATGGTGACGTCCTGGACCTCACAGCCAACCCCACTCTCGCCAACACCGAGCTACAGTGGAAGACTGAGCTGACCATGGAGGAGGCCTGCAAGGACCTCTGGAAATGGGTCGACAACAACCCCAAGGGATACCGCCAGGATCCCCCTAAGGAGCTCCTCGATGCCGTCATGGCTTCCCGTTCTTAAAAAAAATTTACCCGTACTAGATGCGAGCAGGTCTCCTAGCGCCTTGGATCCTAAGATGGGCGTACGGTATTATTAGCGTAGATGTTTTTGGACAGACAGCGTTTGAATACTCTTCAATGGCATTTAGAGAAGGTAGCAACGCATAGATGAAATAAATCAACAAAATCAAATGGGAAAAATTATGGATGTAATTACACTTTAATGAGCAGCTTGCCAGTCGTCTTGCGTCCTTCAATGTCTCTATGCGCTCTTGCCACCTCCTTCAGGGGGTAAACCTCGTGAATAGCAATGTCCAGCTTGCCTGATGTAATCATCTCGAACAGTTCGTTTGTATACTTCTCAAGGTTCTCGCGCTCGGCGACATATCCGTTGACGACGGGGCGCATGAGCTTGACGCACTTGGGGGTCAGGCGAAGAATGTCGACAGGAGGAACAGCACCGGACTAGAAAGTATGAGTGTCAGGAGATTTTCGTCATATCCGGAGATTCATGGAAACCTACAGCATTTCCAAATGAAACAAGATGGCCCTTGGGTGCAATCATCTCCAAATCAGCATCAAATGTCGACTTGCCCACGCCATCGAAGATCACGTCGACTCCATGCCCACCCGTAATCTCGGCGACCTTGGCCACCAGGTCGTCATTTGAGTTGATGGTATAATTGGCGCCATTCTTGCGAGCTAAAGCAAGCTTTTCCTCGGTGCTAGCAGTGCCGATGGTCTTCGCGCCCACAGCTCGCAGCATCTGGACGAGCAAGCTGCCGACACCGCCAGCAGCAGCATGGACAAGCACCCACTGATCACGCTTGACCTCGCCAGCTTCGCGGATAAATGTCCAGGCAGTCAATCCCTGTAGAAAAGCCGCGGCAGCCTTGTCAGTTCCCAGCGCGGCAGGGATGACGACGGCGTCCTTGGCGGCAACAACGCTGAACTCGGCGTAAGTACCGTAATTGCCCATATACACTACATGCGAACCGACGGGGATGTTTGACACAGAGGAATGGGCTTCAATAACTTCTCCAGCACCCTCACGGCCCAGTGTCATGGGAAGCTTGGGCGCCTTGTAAAGACCGGAGCGGAAGTAGGTATCGATATAATTCACACCGGCGAAGTGGTTTCTGACGAGGAGCTGACCATCACCAACCTTGGGAACCGGGATGTCGACGTACTCGAGGGCTTCGACACCGCCATTTTTGGAGATTTGGACGGCCTTCATGGTAACGGGGATGGGAGACATGGTGCTGAGTTGACGCCTAGCGAAGGTCTTTGTATAGCTGGGAAGTTGGCGGGGCACGGAGGACAGAAAGGGTCTTACGACGGTGCAGGACGAGGAATTGGCGAGTCTGAAGAGTGAGCGACGGACTGGCAAGACAAACAACGAGGCCATATATGCACTTTTGCGGAGAGGAAGATTTTGGAGACCAGAGGAAGGTAAGTTGATGGAACTTGAATGGTATGTAGACTACCACAGTGGGAATTAGTAATTAGACTACCAATAATGGTTTGGTTTCGGAAGCTCTCCCCTCGGAAGCTGTCGGCCGGTATTGCTGGCCTTGTAACAATTCCCGGTCATGGCGTCAGTTTCTGGAGCTTGTTTCCATGATTGCACTCGTCGGAAGTGGGGTTGCAGACGACGTTCTCGCGAAGGATGGCGGGGTAAACCCGACACTATCATGAAGATAGGGCGTAACAAGCAGCGCCTTTTTTCGCTTAGCAATCAATCTGCCTTACTAGAGCCGAAGCTTTCCGATCGTTGCAACTTCAGATGAGAGCAAGCTTTGTGAATCGATACATGAAGCTGAGTTCAATGATGAATGAACAAGACGCGAAACTTGGACGCTGTGTCAACCATGAGGGGTTGATATTGAAGAGAGGCACGTTCCATGATAGATGAGCAATGGGTGGGATTCGGGTAGGATTCAAGTCTTATAAAACGATGAACAGAAGCTATACAACCATAGCAATGATAAATAATCGTTTTCAGCACGTACGATACATATATAAGAGGACCTAGTCATATATGCCGGTTGCTTACTCTCGGGGCACTCAATCACTTCTAGGGCATTTAAATAATACGCTAGAAAAAGAGTTATCAAAAGTAAAACGTAACCAAGCTGGTCTAATTCGTACAGGATACTCAAATTTAATCTACAATTTTATCAGAAAAGGGTAGATTAATCAAGCAATACTGCCATAAACGATAAATTTCCTAAAGTAATCTTGAAGCCGAGATAACCCAAAAAAAAAAAAAAAAAAAAAAGCGATCTTATTATTGGATACCTGGTAAAATGTCGGATTAATTAATGGATTGCATGCCTATATCCTTTGTACGCGATGCGCTTCTGCTGGTATCTGAACTGGCAACGCAATATGAAGATAGAGATTTGCACCAACCGCCTTGTGGTATTATTAATTGCAGCTGTTTCATGGTCAATATGGCATCAATATGGCATCAAACTGGCAGTTAAATTTGCGTTGATCATTTGCTTATTTTGCTGACAGCCCGCAATACCTTGAAGTAGATTGACTTATCCTGGAAATCAGGATGAATTCTAATGCTCATAACTTGAAAGAATATCGCCCGTCCAGAGAAAGCACATTGCACAGCTTTTTCTACTCGGTTTCCTCATCGTCTCAACTCGATCGCAAGTCGGATAACACCCGAGCTTAGCGCTTAGTATTTATTGTGTGCAACCACCAAGGTGCTCGCTATAAGGTGGGACAAATGGGGTGTTGCCTACTTCGTACAGAACTGCTTGCGTGTTTGTGAGTGGGAATCTGCAAGGGACCATGCAAGTTTGCACTGAGGCAAGGAGATAAAAACACGCAACAAACAGCCTTTTCAGTTGATAGTCTGAACGCAGGGCTTTCTGGCACTGAGGCCGAGCTGCAATATTCCAACCAATGATTGACAATAGCAATAAACACCACCCTCGAAACAGGCAAGTGTCAGGCTGAGACAGAAGAATCGTCGCGAAAAGTTGTGACGGAGATTGGCGGGTCCGGTGAGGAATACGACCAGTACGAATAATTTGATACAACGGTGTGACGAATTCTTCTCCAGTTGGATTTGTTCTCGTGCGCGAGATAAGATGGGGACGAACAAAAAATTCTTCTCGGTAGGCTGTATGTTGCGTAACCACTCATTACGACGCGTTGGCTAATGCCTCCATCCGCCTACTCTGGAGGGACGTAACCTTTACACAAGTGCATTTGGGATGAACCGGACCCCTCCTCTACACAGCACCATCCGAGTTCACGGAAAGCTACCTGCTATTCTTAGACACGGCTGCCCGCGAGAATGATACCGCTTAGAGGTTAGTAGGTCAACCGATGAGCCGACCGTCCAGGCTGTCGGTGCAACACCAATTTTTCCGATATCCTTAGACGTGGTAAATAGTTATCTGTCCGCAATGTTTCCCCGTGTATGGCATGGTTGCGAAGTGTAATTAATGTACAACTAGTGGGAGGATCTGAGCAAAGAAAGAAGCAGCATTAGAGGGGAACATGTCATGACATGACAGGTCGATTCGAATAGCACTGCTACGTAGGTGGTAGTAATTTACGACAACAATAAAATTCCGACCAGGCAGTGCAAAACGCTCATCCAAGTTTTGATGGAGCATGGGCCTCCCTAGCTGTGGCTTGGCCTGGCGGCAACACGCAACGAATTTGAGACTTAGCAGGTCAGGTACCTAGTAAAGCACGGAGTAACTGCCCAGGGTCCCTGAGAGAGTCGCTTCTGCCAAAGGCCCTATTTCTTCAGTCGGCTCGTTGACAAATACCTCATGAAATTTCTGGGCACTTGGTAAGCATGGAAAAGAAGTACTTGGGTGGTCTAAATCGACTATGACGACTGCAGAGCGAGGCTAGGTTGGAAGTTAAAAGACATGCCCATCTCAAGCATAGCCTCCACTGTCCATGAGAAGCTCGAGTCGGCCGGTTCGTTTCGAAGCTCGGGATCGTTGGGCTTGGGCCCTATAGAGTTAGTGCGACATCCTCTATCGCCCGCTATTTCTACGTACCCGCATGAGACTCGTGGCGCCAAATAACCGTCGTCCGGAGACAACCCCCAGTGGCCTCGCGGGGCGGGGGACCACTGCGCGGCTGTGGCGCAGCCCCGTCCCAACCATTCAACTCCCCCTCCCTCCACACCCTCCACCACGCAAACAAAGACCCTTGTCACCAGCTCAGGAATGACGGAGGAGCTCTGCTTCAGCTGAGCTTCCATTGAATCCTGCATATGTACATCCCAACGGCATGATGGCTTATTATCTTCATTCTTTTTCATGCACTAGTTACACTTGAGGCTCTGATTTTAGCCCCAGGCACTCGACATAGGCTCCAATCCCGCCAAAGCTTTTTGAAATCTGCAATTTCTCTCCCTCGCTTCTGCATCTTTTTTATCCCGTTTCGCCTTCCGTGAATCGCCATCCAGCTGTAGTCGGCACACACGGTGACTGACCCCGTGATTTATTTACTTCCTTACTCGCGCATTCACTCTCTTGTTTACAGCATCGTGGCGTCGCACTCAAATGATCAACTAATTCAGAAATGCCTCCGCCAACGGCCGACGTCCGCCAGCGACGCATCATCCAACTGTCCGAACAATGGGGCATCGTCTTGCCGCCGGTGCCTACGCCACTCGCGCGACCGCAGAATCCTCCCTCGTTCCGTACCATCAATGACGACCAGATCGCGGAAGATTTGTTGATCAGAAGGACCGCCGAAGTTGCCCAGCTTCGCCCCAAGAGTGGCCTCTCCCGAGCCTTTTCATCAAGCAATCTTAAACGAAAACAAGGCTATGAACCAAAGGATATCCTTGAGGTCCTGAGCCAATGGGTGTCAAATTGCGGCTCACCTGGAGTCGCTGAGGCCCTCATCGCCAAGCTAGCCGCCTCAGGTATTGACATCCATGGCATGCAGACAGGGAAATCGGGGGTGTTATCCCGGCGAAAGAGCGTCGAGAATGTTGGGGACCGAACTCGCCTGCTCAAGATGGCTGTGGAACGAGGCCAAATGGAGATGGTCCAGGTTTTAATCCCCCATGCTGACCCATTCACACTCGATAATTGCCTGCCTGTAGCGATTCGAAGCGGAAATACGCCTGTGGTCGAAGTGCTGCTACGTTACGGAGCGAATGCATCACAGACGCCCGAAGGTCAAGATGCGTTTCGTCAGGCTTGCGTCAATCCGGGACTCTCTGAGATGGTCGCCCTTCTCCTCCAATCTGACGGTCGACCCTCGTCCGTGTGCCAGTCTCAGGCACTGAGTGACGCAGCCAGAGCCGGATGCCAAGGAACAGTATTACACTTAACCCGTTCCACGGCCGACGGTAACTACAACAACGCCGAAGCTCTCAAGATCTCTGTCAACAGCGGCCGCCGAGATATTGCAATGGCCATTGCAATGGGAAACCTACCCCCTCAAAGTCCCGGCCTAGACGAAGCCTTTCAGCTGCTCATGGAACATATTACTGCCAGTCCGACGACTAAGCTCGAATTTGCAGAGCTCTTATTGTGCTGTGGCGCCCAAGGTGATATTCTGTCTCAGTCTCTAGAGTTGGCATGTGCTTCCCAATTCTTCGAAATGGCTAGTCTGCTTGCGTCATATGGTGTTTCGGTCGAATTCAACGATGCTGCCGTGCTTAAGACAGCTATTTCGAGAGGCCAATCCGAACTTGTTGGCTCCCTTCTCAATGAGAACTCGACCATCAGCCCTGGGCTAGCTTCGAGCTGCTTGAATCTAGTCCCACGGCAGGCCCCATTTGAAACTCGTTATTCTCTATTGTATCTATTGCTGCGGAAGGGAGCTAGCGGCACCGCCCTGGACGAATGCCTCATCCATGCTGTTCAAACTGGTGACGTGCAGTCCGTCGACCTCCTACTGCAGCCTCACTTCCCCGACCCTCAAAGCGCCCGCAGTAACTCGATTCACCAACGAAGATCCCGAATTACAAATCGCCATGCAACAGCGTCCCTAGACCATCGAAATGGCGAGGCGCTTCGAACGGCTGTTGTGCGAGGCGACATCGACATGGTCTCTAGACTACTCTCAGCTAAACCCTCTATCGAAACTCTGACTCTCGTCTTCCCACTAACAAAGACCGTCTCTGCTAGAGACAGGTATCGTATGATTGAGCTCTTCCTCAAGGGTCCACTATCAGGGCCTTGTCTTCATGCAGCTTTACAGGACGCCCTTAATGTAGACACTTCGCAGCGTGATGAAGCCCTCATCCGACTTCTCCTGAAACACAACGCAGATGTCAACTATAACCATGGTGCTGGCCTTCATTCAGTCATCGTGCAGAAAGACATGAATATCCTGGCGTTGTTGATTCAGAAAGCATCCCCACAGACCGCTGCCGACCGGATAGATGCCGTGATGAAAGCCGATGATCACCGTGCACGCCGCGATATGCTGTCGCTCCTCTTCAACGCCGGAGCAAGCATCGGAGTCAACGAAGTGGCAGCGGCTTTGCAAGCAGCAATTGCAGAGAAACCAGTCGATATATCACTAGTTCAGCTTCTTGTGCAACAAGGCAAAGCCGACATCAACGCCCTGGATGGTGCGATTGTAACCAAAGCTGTTCAAAATCCAGATCCAAAGGTGCTTGATCTCTTACTGAACTTAGGAAAACCAACCACAGACACTATCACTCGCTGTATGAATGAACTGGCACCACTTCCGTCCACAGAAAGCAAAACTTGGAAGCTCAGCATCATTCAGTCCAAAGCAAGCCGAGGAGGGGACATGAGCGGTCTTCTTGTGCATGAAGTTCAGTCTCTTCTTCGTGACACCACAAAGCAAGCAACTGTCTCTACTCTCAAACAACTCATCGAGTACGGTGCGGATCCTAATGCCTATCAAGCCGCAGCTTTGTGTCATGCGGTAGCTGCGGGAAGCACCCCTCTCTGCGATCTCCTCTTTCAGTGCCAACACCCTCTCACACCAGTGTCACTAGCATCTGCTCTGCCACATGCATTGCGAATCTCGGACCCTATGGACCGCCTCACATTCACAAAGCGACTGGTTGAATCTGGAGCTCATCCTCTCGAAGTAAACAGAGCTCTGAACCATGCCATTAATACCTACACGGATGATATTGCACTTATTGGTGTTCTTGCAAATGCAGCAGATGCATCCGACGGTGAGGCTTTGATCTCGTCCGTATCAAAGGAATCGCCAGAGATTCTAGGTCTGTTGCTTGCTCAGACAAAGCATTCTATCGAATCCAGGAATTCGTCCCTTGAGAATGGAATAAAGATAGGCGATTGGACTGTGCGGTATTCTATCTGCACTAGACTCATCAAAGCTGGTGTTTCACCGGCGGTCTCTTCTCAAGCGCTGCTCATCGCAGCCCGAGATGGTGATCTTAAGCTTGGTGATATTCTGATTGCTCACGGGGCCAGCATATCAACCAATGATGGTCAAGCAATCATTGAAGCTTGCCGTGGCGGATCTGTTGAGGTTCTAGATGTTCTCCTCAAGTCAGACTTGCATGCCCAAAAAACAACCTTGGAACGAGGCTTCCAGGCTGCGACAGAAGTACGGGACCTGGACAAGCGAGCAATGTTGTTCCAGAGGCTTCTGAAGAGAGGTGTTTCTGGCGAGGTTGTTGATAATCAGCTAGTATCAGCTGCGAGATACGGCGAGGGTGGCCAGGAAGTCCTAAGGGTCTTGCTCGCAGCTGGTGCTGATCCTAACTATAGCAACGGTGAGGCAGTAGTTGCAGCCACGAGAAGTGCCTTCATTGGGAACCTAGAATTACTTCTTGGTCTATGGCACAAGGGCGGAAATCAGGTAAGTCAAGAGAGCTCAGCCATGTTCGAGGTGGAGTTGCTGACGCGGCCAAACAGAAAAAGCCATCAGCCCCAACACTCTTAAGGGCTCTGAAGGGAAGCTGGAAATTGAGTCGAGAGACTCGATTCAAGGTTATCAGCGATCTGATGAAGGCAGGTATGCCGGCGACTGAAGAGGTTCACATTGCCTTGAGCAAGGCTGTTGGCGAAGAGGACCCAGATGAGCAAATGATTAAACTCCTGCTTGATTGCGGCGCATCACCTTTGACAAACGGATGCCAATCATTGCTAACGGCAACCCAACGATGTGCCACTCCAGTTCTCAAATTGCTGTTAGACTCGGGGATTCCAGAGGAGCATGTCAACACGGCCTTCTCCAAGGGTTTCACTGAGGATAATCTTAAGACGTGGTTCACTCCAGACGGCTTTGAGGTGGCGCATATGCTTCTCGAGCACGGTGCTCGAGGCAATTCTCTCAGTGGCGCACTCGTCCTTGCAATTAAACACAGCGACGAAGACACAATCGTGATTGCAGAGCAATTCGTTGACCTACTAGTAGCTCATGGAGCCGATGTCGATTACATGGATGGCGAACCACTCAAACAAGCAGCCTCAATAGCGAACGCCTCCTGGACTCGCAAACTCCTCACTTGCCACCCCTCAGCCAAAACCCTTGCACTAGGATTTGACCATATTTTCGACAATCCAAAGTCTGAGGATGAAGCAATGGAGTTGTTCGAATTATTCACAGAGTATCATGAAGGTGACGTGCGTATGGATGTGATGACACGGGCTCCAGGGAGTGACCCTGTGCTTGTCAGAGCTATTTCCCAATATCCTCGATCAAAGAAGGTCCTTCAATCATTGCTAGACGCTGGCTTTTATCACGACCAAACAACACAATACCGTGTACATTCTGACATGGACGACATTGAAGAGGTGACTCTCTTGTTATGGGCTATTGCTCAGCCTCAGAAGAGGGTCAGTAGTTCATTAATTGAGCTCTTAATTGAGCGTGGAGGTAAGTTTGTCGAGTTTGCAAATCTATATAATATGCGGAGGGATGGAACTGACTGGTTGAAGCAAATATCAACTTCGAGACTGCAGCTACCCGATCGACCCCGCTTATGCAAGCTATTCAAGCTCGCAGGCCAGACGTAGTCAAAATGCTGATACTTGAGGGAGCTGAAGTTGATGGGACCGATGCCATGGGCCGCAGTCCTCTCTCCATGGCAACTGAGATCGGTGGCGATATCTCCATCCAACTCATGGGAAGTCTGCTTGCTGCCGACCCCTCTAAAGACGATGGGTCCCTTCACAACGCTGCGCGGGAGCTAAACCTCGCTGCTGTCAGAGTTCTTGTTCAGTCTGGCCACGATCCTGATTTCCCAAGTCCCTTGCACGACGGCCGCAGCGCGCTTGGCGAAGTCTGCCTTCATGGATCGGATGTTGGGGACCTTACGGCTGATCGGGAAAAGGCGATGCAAAAGGTCATGTCCTTCCTGATCGACTCAGATTCAGATGTAACGTTGAAATCGCACGGAAAATCTCTTCTCCATCTTTGTTTTGGTGCGGCTGACCCTGTCGCGACAACACGAGCCTTGCTGAAGGTGGCGATGTGGAAGCATATCAATAAGCCGTGGAACCAATATACCGACGGAGAGTATACCTACTCTCCCACCATGTACGTCATAAAGGTTATGAAGCCCTCGGATTCACGGGAGCAGCTCCTCACTTTACTTCGGGCAAACCGTGCTTTGGATGTCTACTATGCGAACTCAGGCGAACAACCTGATGACGCTGTTGGCCTTCCGAAAGACATGGAGATTCAAGATCGTGAGCACAAAGCTCGTCTTCAACGCATTGCCCAGGAGTCCGAGGACCACGCAATTGCCATTGCTCGGCGCAAGGAGGTCGCCAGCGTAGAACAACAGATATGGGCGCAGAGAGCCGAGATGGAGGACGCCCGCCGCAAGAAACTACATAACGAGGACATAAGTGCAGTGCGGTCCAAGGCTCAACTCGAAGACTCCCTGTCAAAGGACGCTTTGCAACGACGTCTCTCGGAGCAGCATCGTTTGACAGAGGCGTCACTTGCACGCACAAAGGCCATTGCTTCCACCGAGTTGAGCGCCGAGGAGAGCCGACAGAACAAGATGCTGGAGTGGGAGACGCGTATGAACACGGAGCGTGTCGATAACGCCAGAGCTCTCAGCGCGTTGAGGATCAGTGAACGTGAAGAGGTGGAACGCATCGAACGTGGCGCGGACGAAAGAATCAAGAAGAGATTGGAGACGCAGAAGAAGTTGGTCGACAGCCAGGAACGGCTTGCTAAGAGACTAGCCAACGGACCCGCGGGTACCAACGCGAGGCAGCAGATTGGCTACGTCGAGGAGTTGAACTGATGTAATGGCGAGAGGACTTTCCAAGACGGACGCGCATATGAGGAGGTTTTCAAGAAGCTAGGAGTCGGGGAGTATTGGAAATTGGACATATCCAGGATCTGACATAACGTGCCAGAAAACACTTTCCTTTTTTTTTATTCTTGCATTTACCACTTTGGGGAAATTGGGAAAATCAGCATATTTATTCTCCAGAGTGCCCTGGAGCATCAGCGAATATTGCGTTGTTATCGCGAAATCTAAAAGAGTCTCAAAATAATTGCAAATAAGACATGGCCTTGGAGCTCTTCCAGCCATGTTTCTAATCTCTTTTGAAAAGTGAAGAAAAAAGAAAAAGAAAAAGAAAACCACTATGCAGGCCCAACTCGTCTTTTGTGCTTTTCTTAACCCTCTTGCCCCCTAAATTGAGTTGGTAGTAGAAATAATCCGTTCCTATTTCCTCCGAGCCATCTTGATAGATTCGGCGCCAGTTTCTACGACACGGTAAGCATCCGCGTCACCATCACCACTGGCAGCACGCTCGTAAGCGGCTTCGCTCCGATCACAAAGTACTTTGAGATCAGCATCGCTGAGAATGTCTGCTCCACCCGACGTTTGGTACACTTCGCCATCCTTGAGAAGCAGGGCCTTGAGGCTTTCTTGATCAAGCTCCTCGCGCATGTCACGCTTCTGTCCCATTGTTTTGAACCCGCCCTTTTTGATCACAAGCTTCTCAAGACGACGCTTGGCATCTGCGGAAAGAAGCAGCTGCTCCTCGACCGTGTCTTTAGTTGCGAGACGATATACAATGACGGGACGAGTTTGACCGATTCGGTGACAACGATCTTGTGCTTGTAGATCTTGCTGGGGGTTGAAATCACTGTCAAATAGGATGACAGTATCAGCAGATGCGAGATTGATGCCTTGGCCTCCGGCACGGGTAGAGAGGAGGAAGACTTTGTAACTTGGATCGGTGTTAAATGCACGGATCTGTTCACGTCGGCTCTCTTGAGATACAGAACCATCGATGCGACAGATGTTCCACCCTCGCAACTCATGGCAGTAGTCCTCCAATATGTCAAGCTGCGTGGTGAATTGTGAGAAGATCAAGACTTTATGATCATCCTTGAAAAGTTGGCCAAGGAGACGGTCCAACAGGAGCATTTTTCCTGATGAAGTGACAATCGATTCATCAACAGGGATATCTGTGGCCGTGGCCCAAGGGTTGTAAAAGTTATGGGGACTGTTGCAGACCAGCCGAAGTTGAGCAAGCGGGTTTCCAAGCTTCTTCTGCGCAATTTGTTTTTCTTGCAAAGGGTCAGCAGCCACTCAACTAAAAAGAAAAGGGGGAAATGTCAATATCTTACTAGCCATCTCCAAAGTTTGGGCCAGTGCATACTCTTCAGTCGACATTGGTGTGCCCGTAGCATCATCACTGGTTTCATCCTTTGCTATCTCACTGGCCAACTTCTCCTCAAACTCATCATCTGACATGCGCTCTTCGTCTGAAGTAGCTTCCTTGTATGTCTTCGCCTTTCGTGGACGGCCACGGGAGCTGGGGGTAGACTGTCGGCTAGAGCGTGTGCTCTTGGGCTGAGAAATAGTAGAAGTTGGAGGGCTCTTCCGCTTTTCCGGTGCTTTTTTGGGGGTAGAGACCGACTCAGCATCGATTTTGGCATTCTTGGGGGGCCTACCTCGACCACGATTGCCCATCAACATCGAGAAGGCATTTTTTATTGGTGTGTCGCTCTTGATATCCGCTTCCTTCTTCCGCGGCGACTCACGCACTGGTAGTGACATGGTCTTAGGCGTGACTTGCTTCGACTGAGGCGTTTTGGTTCCTGAGCGAGAAGAGCTCCGTGTGGTCCTGACAGAAGCTGGGGAATTGGTAATCTTTTCAACTACCTTGTTCTCCAGATATGCCCTCGTATCAATATTCTTATTGGAAAGAACATTGTAAAGATCAGTCTGCTCTTTGGTCATTGGAGCAAACAGCACGTACTCCCGTTTCTTTGGGAGATATGCGGCCACGTCTTGTTTGACACGCCGCAAGAGCATAGGTTGTAGGATGAGATGGATCTTCTTCACGAGATCCTGCTTCATGCTGTCCCCAATAAATTCTTGGGTACCCTGTTCATCTTGAAGGTCTGAAAAATCAAACCAGGATTCAAACGCGTCCCAATTTGTAAAGATATTAGGAAGAAGGAAGTGTAGCAAAGACCATAGCTCCTTCAGGTTATTTTGAAGTGGTGTTCCAGTGATGAGCAACCGAGTTGCACTCGAAAATTGCCGCAGCTGCTGAAACAACTTGGCCTCAGCATTCTTCATTCGATGGCCTTCGTCCTAGGTAGAGTTAATAATGGATCTCGAGCACGTTGGGGGGACAAAATGCATACGATGATGATAAATTCCCAGCTCACTCGAGACAGGTTATGTTGGTCCCGTAGGACCATTTCGTATGAGGTACAAACAACTGGGAACTTCTCGGTTGGCCGTCCATCCTTGAGGTGTCTCATCATTTTAGTCTGAAAGATCTCCTCACGTTGATCCTTGTTGCCATGATACATCACGACGGGGATTGATGGGGTCCATTGATGGAATTCATCCATCCAGTTGGATAGGGTTGATAACGGTGCCACTATCAGGTGGGGTCCCAGATAGTTCTCCTGTTCACGCAGAAGGGCAATTAGAGAGATGGTTTGTACCGTCTTGCCTAGATAATAATCAGCATGATGGTCAGCTATGACAGAGTTACTCACTTACCAAGGCCCATTTCGTCGGCAAGAATCCCGCTCATACCTTGTGAGCATATCTCATACATCCAAGTCAAACCTTCCAGTTGGTAATCTCGCATCTTTCCCCCAACCATACACTTGGGCTGGGACGCCATCGCCAGGTCGTGCTCGCCCAGGGTTTTTCCATCTAGGCCGCTTCCTACTCGACCCAAAACCTGGGTTTTCTTAGTGAGGATATCACTGAAAGCAGCGCTCTTCATCAAAAGCTCGTCAAGTTCTCGAGCCTTGGCCTCCCGCTCGGCCTTGGTTTCCGGCTTCTTTGACTTTCGCTTTTTAAGTAAAGCTTGGCGTCTTTTTTCCTCGGCAGTTTCATTCTCAACCCTAGCTGACTCTTCTTCCCTAAGAAGAGTATCCTCATTGGGTTCATCAGTCTTAACGCTCTCAGATGGTGGAGAGCTCGGCGCCGTGGTTGGTAATCGTGACTCCGAACGGTCCGAGGCTGAAAGACCATCCATGGTGACTGACAAAGAAAAAGAGATAACTAGAAAGTAAAAACTAAGACCAGTAGGAACTGCACAAAAGAACAGAATCAAGGTGATAAATCTGTATGAAACGCGGTGGAGTGTCGGTCTCGCAGCGTTGAAATGGCTTGTTGCTAAGGAACACAATGACGCCTACAATGCAGGGAGAGCGAGAGAGAAAGGGGCGGAAGTAGGAAGAAAAAGAAAGGAAAATCAATCACAAAAATTAAGTGATTAGTGATTGGTTCAGGCAAACCAGGAAGAAAACGGCTGAGATGACCATCAATGTTAAAGCAATCGATATGTTTTGCATCCAACGCAATCGGTTTCCCAGAAAACGGTATCAATAGCAACCTCAAAAAAACGTGGGGATTGATGAAAGGCAAACGCGACACGATTTGGAATCCTTGACGCGAGAAGGCAGCGATGTCACGAGTTTGCGTAAAGTGGTGGAGCCGGGCTGACTAAGAAGAAGCCACCACAGGAGGAGTGAGCCAGCCACAGATTCACTGCCCGAAGAGTCATCAATCCACCCACGGCTCACCAGCCACAATCAGTGGCCATATCAATTGCCCCTCCATGTTTACCCCACCAAAGAAAATAATATCGTGAGAGTCATTGCAACAACGACAGCATCCCCACAAAGCATCACTTCGAGAGAAGCCTACTCAGAGCTTCCTCCTTTCCTCATTCAGCCACCCTGTTCTCCCTAAAAGCCCTTCGTCCGGCTATTAGAAGCCTTTCCACTGTCCGCGCCTTAAGTAATATCGCAAAAATGGCATCCATTTCTGAGCAGACCTACACTCCCACCGAGGAGGCTGAGATTCAGCAATGGCTCACCACCTCCGAGCGTCTCAAGTCCTCCGACGAAAAGTCCTCCATTCTCGAGACTCTCAACAGCCATCTCTCCAGCCGCTCCACTCTCCTAGGTAGCAAGCCCAGCAAGGCTGATGTCGCCATTTACGAGACCCTGGCTGCCACCGTCGCTAAGTGGACTCCCGAAGAGCGCACTGGCGAGAAGGGTCTCCCCCACATTGTCCGCCACCTCGACTTCGTCCAGAACTCTCCCCTCTTCGGCCTCGATGTCAAGGATGAGAACAAGTTCAAGGTTGACCAGGACAACGTCCTCTACGTGAAGCCCCCCGTCGACGCCAAGGCCGAGAAGGAGCGCCTCAAGAAGGAGAAGGCCAAGGCCGCTGCCGCTGGTGGTGAGGCTACTCTTGTCGACCGCACCAAGGAGAAGGTCGAGCAGAAGGTTGAGGAGGTTAAGGAGAAGGTTGCTGCTGCTGCCAAGCCCAAGAAGGAGAAGAAGGAGAAGGCTCCCAAGCAGCAGAAGGCCCCCGCCGCCGCTGCTCCCCTTTCTCCCGCTCTGATTGATCTCCGTGTCGGCCATATTCTCAAGGCCATCAACCACCCCGATGCCGACTCCCTTTTCGTCTCTACTATTGCCGTTGGCGACGCTGCCAGCGAGGACTACGTCGAGTTCGAGGGCCAGATCTGCCGTACTGTCTGCTCTGGTCTCAACGGCCTGATCCCCCTGGAGGAGATGCAGGGTCGCAAGGTCATTGTTGTGTGCAATCTCAAGCCCGTCAAGATGCGCGGCATCAAGTCTTGCGCCATGGTCCTTGCCGCATCCCCCGTCCCCAAGGAAGGTGAGGACGACCACAAGGGTCCCGTTGAGCTCGTGGCTCCTCCCGAGGGTGCCAAGGCCGGTGAGCGCGTCTTCTTTGAGGGCTTTAACGGCAAGCCCGAAGGCGTTCTCAACCCCAAGAAGAAGATCTGGGAGATCTTCCAGCCCGGATTCACTACTACCGACAATCTCGAGGTTGCTTTTGACGCTGGTGTTGTTGAGCAGCTGGGCAAGACTGGTATTGCCAAGCTCGTTACTGAGAGCGGCGGTGTCTGCACTGTTCCCAGCCTGAAGGGTGCTCAGGTCCGATAAATACTAGAAGAAAAGTAGAGTGTGTTATTATATAAAAGTCAGACATGTAGACAATACTAGATGAACCACAAGCTTTAACTGCTGTGGCCTGCTAGATTTTTTGTTTATCACTTCATTTTTATCGTCATTCATCCTATGAATTCGAACAATGTGTGGCTACGAAGTGAAATGTTGTCTGCCAAATAGACACATTCGTGTTGGCAATCTTGAACTTCGACCTCCAAAGGTCCAGGGTAGATATATAGCGAGCCACAAAACCTGCTCCCAAAGCACAATGTGGGGTACGATTTGGTATATTTAGCGATTGCCGTGGCCTTAAAAAAAGTGAAGATTCGATATAGTTTAATTTACTTGTAGTAAGCGATTATGATGCTCGAGTTTTATTGTAAGATTGTGGGATTGGAGGTTGCTGATGTTACTTCTGATGCGACCATCAATTTTGGCCAAGTCTCTCACTCCAACAACGCTCAGTTACGTTGGTATGAAGACGACAATGCACTTGATTTTGAGTCACTAACTTTACAAAAGGCGCTTCAAACACAATCCCTATAAAATCGCCTTCATGACAGCGATGCGGACAGCCACAGAGAATAGACTTCCATAGTAAGCCACCCTAGATACCGATGAATTAAAGCCACGCGTAGTCATGTCTTGGAAAAACAAAGAGCTTCGAAAGTAGAGTAGTGCATAAATCTCATCATATTTGACCTTTTTATCTGGCTCATCAACGCCTATCTAATGTAAAAAGAGTCGGCATCATCCCCTTCTCACCTATCTAACCTTTGTTGAATAACACTCCGAGGATAAGTGTACACAACCCCACATTGTTTGCTTGATAAATATACACACAAAGCAGAAATTATACCTCCTCTATCCTGAATTTCTGTTGCTTTTAGATGGCCGTGGATGTCTCCACGGCTATGAAAATGAACAAAACGCCACAAGATGCGCTCAAATCGCCACAAACCCCTTTCGCCTTGGATGCATGTGCAGCCATGTTTCGCGTACACGTTAATCATACATTGACAGTTACGTCCCTAATCATGAAAAGAAGTACTTGCTCTCTCGGAGCTGAGATACTTGGAAATCACCCTGTTAAAGCCAATTGTATTAGTAATCGACCGGAAATACTTGTCATACTCGACGAATATCACGTACCTTCTCTGGGACACCGGGGAAGGTGATGGGTAACCAGATCGCCACAGGAGCCTTGACTCTGGACTTTCTAGTGGGATTCTTCTTGGGCACAATCACGTCCTGCTCGAATCGAGTGTGCTTTAGACTTTCAAGCATATCTTCCGACCATGCAGATGATTCCCTAACGGCGAGGTCGTCGGCATCGTCATCCATTTCAAAGTCCTCAGCAATGCCGTCTTGGTCTTCGCCGATAATGCCGGCAAGACCCATCTCCTCACTAGATTCAGCGGAAACAGCAATCTCCTCATTAGCATCGGCAGGGATATTTCCCAAGCCCATCTCCTCAACGGCCTCGTGAATCTCGACATCCTGTTCAGAGGCTGACATTTCCTCATATACTGAACCTGGAGTCAGAATCTTCTGGGCAGCCTCAAGATCCCATGGGTTTCCGGAGCTCATGAGGGTTTGGCGCTTGTACTCTAACAAGATCTCCTCCTTTGGGCTGAGCTTGCTAGTTTTGCGGAGTTCCTTAATCTTCTTGGCCACAGGGCTATCGGCATCGATGTGGGCAAGGTACAAGGCTCCCTTATAACGAGCTTTGAATTCAGTAGCAAGTCGGCCAACGACATCCTCCTCATGGATTTTGATGAAGGATTCTCGGAGGACTTGGCTCATGGTGTCAACGTCCGCGGCGTGTGTCCAGAATGAGTCATGTACAGCAGCAAAATCGAGGCCATGCTCGTTGCACCCAATAGCAGACAACAGCATATGGCTGGCATCGAGGGAATGGATAAAGTTGGGAGGGAAACCCTGGAGCTGCTTTCTTCGGTTCACAGGGTTGGTCTGGTCACTGAAGGAATAGACGAGGCTTTGGAGGCAGGTATGAACCTCCTTCGTGCTCGACTTGCGGTATGGCTGTGCGACTGGCATGCGAAGGGGAGTGGTCCAGACAACTGTAGAGCGGAACTGCTGTGTGAGCTCATCCAGACCTAATTTGCTTGTAGCAGCCTTTTTCTTCGGCTTCTTGGCTTTGCCGTCGGTAACCGTCGCTGCCACCTCGTAGCTCTCAGCAAGCTCTTCAATCTGAGCAGGAGTAAGGGCTCTACACACGCGACCACCTATCTCGCCAAGCCAGTACTGGATATCGTGTGCGCCACGGAACATGGTCGCCATGGCAGTGAAAATGTGCTTGGCAATGTATGTGGCAATGATCAAATGTGGAATACCACTTTCTTTATGCAGGTCGGGATAGAGGGCATCTATTTGCCTGCACACTTGTTTCTTTGCTCCCGAAAAGGTGACACCGTAGACATTGGTCATAACCGTCTGCTTGACAACCTTTCGGGTAATCTTTCCAGTTGCAATCAAAGCAAGGGGATTCTTAGCGGCAGCATCCTTTGCAATAGACTCCTTTACTAGGTCAGCAACAGCGGTGTAAACATCGGCTGGTCTGCTGCCAGGCATCAGGTTGACCTGCTGGGCACCCCAAGTATCACCACCAAGGGCGGCGTAGTGCTGAAGACCATTGCATGTTCCATCTTGGTGTACGGGCAGCTGAGAAACAAAGAGAGTGGGATCGGGGAGCTCGTGAGCGGCTGCCAACTCAAAGCAGGCAGCCAAACACTGCCAAGGATCCTCGGCCTTCAACCACCAGCGGCTACCGTTGAGAGGGTTTTTGGCCGATTCTTGAATATTGGCCAAATTTTCGTTGGCAAACGCCTCTCGCTCGTCGAAACTGGCCTTATCGTATCCATATACATTGGCCAGATGGATCTTCAACCATCTCAAGCCGTTGGATCCAAGCTGCTTGCCGTTGGCAAACTTGAGCATAGATCGGAGATGGTCGGCGCCCATATGGTTGAGATAGGTAGGCATAGGATAGGCACGGCCTCGATAGTCGACGTTATGGGGAAAGTAAATCGTCTGATTGCGGTATACTCTCGCAATTTCGAGCTGTAGATTCATGTAACAGCGTTGAGAGTGCAGGGCAGAGCGCTCGTTCTCGACTAGTTTCACAGTACGAAGCCAGGCTCTTCGTGCTAGAGGGTCACCAGATGTCGTTGGTTCGGGGGGAGTGGGTAAATCAGGGTTCAGCGGAGGTATGTTGGCAAACTCTTTCCCGGTGTTCCAAGCTTCCACCATGACATCCAGAACATTATTGTTGATCTTCCATGCTGTCTTTCCCAGCACGTCCAAGCCCTTGAATACTTGGGCCATATCTCCCCTTCTGATTGCTGCCTGACAATAGAGCTTCTGCTCAACATCTCCAGGCTTGACACGAATCAACGTCGCCTTGCTTGAGAGGAAACCGCCTTCATTCATATCAGCCCAGGGCTTAGGTGGCGCAATCATTGGTAAGTGCTTGGCAAGGAAATCGCCCACAGGCTCTCGCTTCAACTGATCGACCAGTTCTGAGTTTAAAACAAGGACACCAATCTTCTTGCCCTTCCGTGGTGCCATCATATGTGAGAAGGCTGGCTGATTCTGGCTGAGAAGCTCTCCAGTCACTGGATGGGCCTTGATGACCATGATCTTGGCTGTCTCAATCAATGACTTAACAAGGATAGAACCAACATGAGCCTTGATAGGTGCAGACCATGCTTTCTGGAAGATCTCAGCTTGTGGCCTATTTTCGGGTCCGAATCCATCAATAATCATGCCCTCACTGCTCTCCTTCACGTCTGCAGCATCTCCAGTGAACTGTACTTTGCGAAGGCGACGACGCTCCAACTTCTGCTTCTCTTCTAGCTGTCTCATCATATCTTCCTGAGCATTTCGGGACACGTCGTTAACGAGCTTGCTCAGAAGAACGCCCCTGTCAACGCCCATCGCCGAACTGTGGTTCAATACGGAGAGAATCGTTACCGCGGCCAGGCGAGTCGGATTAGCCTGGCGAAGCAAAGGTCCGTAAATACAACGTTCCAAATCTTCTTCAGTTTTCGACGCCCTATTCTCAGATTCTTCAACCTTGGCGAGTTCCTCCATTATGCGGGCCTCCATCGCCTTCAGCCATTTGGGAATGCTCTGGCTGATGGAACCCTGCTCGTTGCTGGGTTTCAGAATCGTACTGACGCCCATTTTCTGCAGATGCTTGTTATCTGCTCGCCATTTCTCAATAGCAACGTCGATGGTGTCGCGTTCCAACCGGACCTGGAATTCACGCTGCTCTTCTAATGAAAGGCTGGAGATGTCGACTTTCTGAAGCTCAGACATGAGACTGAGACCTTTCTTGAGAGTTTTGAGACCTAGACCACGTTGGGGAGTGGTTAGAATTTCGGGATATTCGGCCTCTCCACCCTCGGTCTGCTGCAGGAGCCCCTCAGTTGTGTTCAGCTGTTCTTCTTCAGCTGCAGCAAAAGCAATGTCCTCACTCTCTGGAGCAAAATTGTAGGTGGGGCAAATTTCTGTGATGACAGCCAAGTCTGAATCGCTCAGAATATCCGCCATACTGAGAACTCGCAGACCAGCCTCACCGGGAGCTAGGCTCATGTAACGGTTAATAAGACGCTCAAGTCTTGCCCCTCGCTCGGATATCAATGACGCCTTGAGCATGCAAGCAATTGTTTCGGCAGTTTGTGGCATGTTTTGATTGCGAATTTCCAATTCATACCACTTGTGAAGCCGTTCCGCTTGCTTTCGATCCGGGCTGGTCCGCATTTGATTGAGTGATGCTCGGAGGTATTGGTTGTGGAGAAGAATTCGCTCCTCGCCGGGGACAGCACCTATTGTGTTGAGTCGTTTGAGAACAAGAGCAGCTCGTTCCAGTTTTCCAACTCGGATACAGGCATCGAAGACTGGAATCATATCCTCAGCATCACCAGGAATTCCGAACATGTTCATCTTGGCGGTTATTCTTGCCATTCCGGGCTCGGGAAGAACCAAGGGTGCGGAGTAATCGAATGGTCGAAGGTACGAGGGAGGCATGGATGAATCGGCCGCAGGACTGTAAGGTGGGCTAGAAAATTTGAAATCGTCAACAGCAGTGGCGAGACTTCGACCGTGAGGGAGTCCATGGCTGGAATCGGACCCTCGTCGTTTGCGAGGCTGGAATTGAGTGGTAACGACGCATCGTCGGCTCAATCTTGAAATGGCAAGTTGTGGGGGTTGACATCGTAATTGGCGTCCAATTGGGCTCAGTGCAGCGACGTTATGGAGCGAAATGCTCCTCCGGGTATGTCGAGAGAGCATGTTGAATTTGGGATGGGAGAGACCGAGTTCAGTCTGTCCCTTGGAAGTAACAAACCAAAGGCTTGATGGACGACGCACACCGCTAGCAGGTATTTTCGGGAGGTATTAATACATTAGAAAAACGATAAAGAGGAATAACCGTAACCGAATAACGCAAGCAGTGAGAAAAAACGCAGCGGCGGGTGTCGAGGACAACTTTAACGCCGTCCTTGTCCTGTCGCGTGAAGCAGGAAGTGACGGTATACCAGCTCCAAAATTTTCGCTGTGATAGGGCGAATGCTGAATGCTGAGCGGAGAAAAAGGGTCACGTGCGGGCGCGGCAACGGGCCGGTCAGCTCCACCGAAGAATTTCGCGGTTCTGGAAATATAATGGGTGGCGGACCCCTCCACCATTAAAACATCGTTGGTGGATTCTGAGCTAGACTGGTAGACTGGATTTTGGACGCTGCAAGTCTGCTTGCTCAGTCTCGTCTGTTTTTCCTTTCTCGCGAGTTTTCGCCATGCTGGCCCGCCCCTTCACCGCGGCGTTGGCTTGCCGGCAATGTCAATCTGCCATCCTCCGGGCGGCAGCTGTGAGACCTGTTTCCAGCGGTCTTCGGAACTTGCCACAACGACCGGCCCGACAGCTGCGAATCCTGACGCATCGATTCTTTTCCCAAGAAAAAGCTCCCGAGGCCTCAGAAAAGAAAGAGACCGATAGTGCCACAATTAGCGCTCCCGATGAAAATGTTGCGCCCACGGAATCTGAGCCTGCCAAGTCCGACGATGTACCTTGGTTCCTCGAAGTTGAGCCGCCAACACATCCGCCAAGCCAGCATACCGTCGAGCTCCCCAAGATACCCGAGGATGCACCCGCAATCCTAGAACCGATGATGAAGTATATGTTCGAGGACATGGGCCTGGATGATATTTCCCTTCTCGATTTGCGAGATCTCGACCCTCCGGCCGCTCTTGGTCCCAATTTGTTCATGTTCTTTGGAACCACCCGCAGTGAGAGGCATCTTCATGTTTCCTCTGGACGATTCGTGCGATGGCTTAAAAGGAACTACAAGATCAGCGCCCGAGCTGATGGCTTAATTGGTCCCGGCGAGCTGCGAACCAAGCTGCGCCGTCTTCGAAAGAAGGCCAAGTTGATGGGCACCAACACTGCCATTATCCCCGGCGGTGATAATGGAATCTCGACGGGTTGGGTTTGCGTTAACTTTTCTTCCGATGAAGGAAACCTAGGAGAGGTTGAAAGCTTTGATGAAAGTGGTCGTTTCTCAGGCTTTGGCGCATCATTGACAGGCTCCACCATTGTGATACAATGCATGACAGAGGCCCGACGTAGCGAATTGGATTTGGAGGCACTATGGCAAGGTGTGCTAAAGAGAAACCTCCAAAATAACAAAAAAGCCAAGGACGGCAAATTGATGGACCAACAAGAACTGGCCGAGGCCATGGCATCCAGGGTTCAACTTCCAACTACTCCCTCTGAATTGCAGTGGCAAGCCATGAAGGCAGCCTCCCAGCAGAAACGATTCTACTCCACAACCGCACGAAGATTGTCATCCTTACCTTCAGAGAGAACCGATACCCAAACAGAATTGCCCGAATCTCGAGATAGTCAAGCGGAGGATGTGGTGATACCTGATTTCGGCCAAGTGCGGAAACTCGTCACCGACATCCAACTCCTTGGACTTCCATTCGCCCAGGATATGCTCAAAACTCTGGTCAGGGATATCCTCCAGGCCAAGACACACCTTGCAGATACTGCAGAGGAACGGCTTTCTCTCATCGACCAACTTCTCAAGACTGCAGAGGAACGGGGCCTAACCATCTGGAATGAGGAGATGTATGTTTCTATGACTGAGGGAGCATTTGCGTCACCAGCTTACGGTCCTGAGCTGCGAGAGGCATTGAAAAACCTCGACTATCTTGTCGCACAGAAGGGATGGCAGTTCAGCCTGGACCATATCATGCGCCTCATGCAAGCCTACGCATCTCGACACGACTGGACCCGCTTCTGGGACGCGTTCCGAATGCCCTCTAGGTTCAAAGTTGCTCGACAGCCTAGGCACTATGAACTTGCCTACTGGACCTTGGCCCAAACTGGGAACCAGAAGCTTTGTATTGACGCCCTCCGCTGGGTATATCCCGAAATGATGCACCAGGATCCGCCTGTGAATCCTGTCGGGGGCGTCTACGTAGCTCTCAGGGCATGCCTTGCCATTGCAGACCCAGCTGCGGAGCACTTGATGAAGAACGGGATCCCAAAGCCTCGTTTTAAAAAAGATTTCCGATTTGATCGAAGGATGCAGAACAGAGAGTTCCTCAAGGTTTTGAGAGAGGTGGAAACGGTACGACAACAGGTGCTAATTTACGGGGACAGATAGTCCCAAAATTTGACTGGTGTTCAACAAGCAGTACCTACTGCTATCTTGGGCGTACATGGGGGTGTCTCAGCCTCATTGGATGAGGGCCTAGTGCTGGAGGGTGGACAGGGAGATAGATGGCTTTGATATGCGAACACGAAGCTGAATTGGGAATGGGTGGCTGCAGGCGTTAGGGTGACATGATCAATGCATTGTACAACACAAGATTAGAACAGAACATCGTGCATATAGCTAGCTGTATTAACACTCTGCCATGATAGGATATTACTATACTCAAATCAAAAACCGAGGGCTTCAGAACATGCCATCAAGCTGGTCTCCTGCCTTCGTCTCATCTCAAGCATTCAAGTTATCACTTTCGGCGTTTGCAAACCACCTAGTTCTTGTTCAATGCTTCTCTCAGCAAAGGCGCCACCTGTTTCCTACTCGCTGCCAGGTTGTGCTGCCTCCACGCATGTCGATTCTCGCCATCTAGCGCGCCCTCCTTCCATGTCTCCAGCTGCAACTTGTCGCCAATACTGCGGAAGCGCTCCACGGCATTCTTGCCCTCGTCCGTCAAGCCCCAGACGAGCAGGTGTCGCTGGAACTCGCCGTTGGGATGTGACGTTGTCATGATGGCCCCGACATCCAGCTCACGCTCCTTGGCCCACAATGCGAAGTCATCGGCCAGCGCCTGCTCGCCACCGGCCTTTTCGACAAGATATGAGAAGCCCTGTACGCTGCAGCTGATGCCCAGTTTCAGGCCGGACCCGTCCCATTCCTTGTAGTCCTTGCGGAAAATGTCACGAAAGCTCAGACTCGAAATGTCCTCCTTAACAGCCGAGATCTGGTCAAAGAACTTCGTGCGGTCGAAGGATGGATCACGGATCTTCGCTGCCAGGAAGTTGGCAGCTCGAGGATCCTTGTCGCGGATCTTCTCCTTGGCCGTCAAGTTGATGGTATCGGATAGGATAGACGCAAGTCCAATTTTGGCAAGTTTCTCATCCTCAACGGCCGCATCGCCGTCCTCGACGTCACGGCTTAGGGACTCCCAGGCTGTCCTGCATTCCTCGACGACTAGACTCATGCAGCTGCCACAGGGCTCCACCACACGAGGGGAAACCTTCTGGTTCACGGCGAACTCGTCTGCATGGTGGTCGATGCAGCCGGAAATGCGTCCGGCGAATTGTTTCAATGGACCAGTGAGGCAATTGTGGTCAACAAGTAGCCAATTGGTGTCCTCCGGGTCCAGATCCGGAATATCAGAGAGGGTGAGGAGATCGGAAGGAGACAGACCGACAGAGTTGAGGACAAAGGTCATCTCAGTGCGCAGCCCAAGGTCCGCGCGGGGCAGATTGGACAGAGGGATGTGAAGGGCATGAGGGGGTGTATTGGAGCGGAGATAGGCGAAGACAACTGCAGAACAGAGCGAATCGAGATCTGATGAATGCTACCATGAGCTTGGCTCCTTTCAAAAAATGAAGAAGAGACGAGGATCGTCAAACTTACCAGCAGATTCATTGCCCACAACAAAGGTCAATGGCCCTCTGCGTTGTGTAGCGGGGGTTGCGAGAGCTTTTCTCGCTGCAGCTAGAAATACCTGTATGGTGGTTCTGGGAGCCATTGGGTCTTGATGTTGAAGGAAACAAATGGAGTTTTGAGATTGAAAATAAGAAAATTGGGGAAGGACGGCACGAGAGCACGGCAGGTAGCAAATAAGTTATGGATAATCAAGATGCGACTACGGAGGGGAATCTCATGTCATGATAGGGAAGGTATGTAAGGTAAGGTAGTATGTAGTACGAAACATTTGGGGTCAAGGCAGCAAAGAGGGCACTGATGGATGATGCTATGATAACAAGACACTAATTTCAATCAAGGAGAGAGAAGATGAGACGAGATGAGCTACTTAGTGCCTTTGACAAATCTTTTAATCCGGTTTTTCTCATAATTTTTTTTTGGTTGGTTATTCAGTTCTCTGGTTTACTTCAGTTCCTGGCGTCAGCAATTCATCATGTCCAAAAAGCCATCCTTACCAGGTTTCCCAAGCTAATTATATCTCGTTGGCCTCGTACACACTCAAAGCTCGATGTCTAATCCACCATGCCGCACGCACCGATTGGCTAATGGCAGTGCGATTGAGGGGTGACAGCTTTTAGATGCAGCTCTCTCCCCCCTAGCATGCACAAGGGTATGTCGGCTGGGACTACCAATGGCTGGGCCTGGCCATAGGCGATGATCAGCAGCTGGGGTTTGAAGCAACCAAACGTTCATCCGTACTTTGCAGTGCCTACGGGCCAACTTACCGACATGTTTAGTGTCTGATGCGCCGGTCGCTGGAATCTAACAAGGCCAAGAAGAGAAGATGAAGGGCAGAAGAAAATCTCAATCCATTTGTGTAACCCTCTTCACCGCTCAATGCCTCAAGTGCCACCTCATCATGACTCCTCGTTAGCTCTTAGCACCGCTGCTTCAATTCTCGCTCATCACGCTCACAAGCCAGCGCATCTCTTCCCCCCGCTCTCTCCTGGGATGAGGAGGGATGAGGAGAGGGGGGCACCGGCATCGCAGTCTGCTGGTGTAACTGTGGCCTAGGTCCCTCTCCCCTCCCCGATCGCCATCGAGGGAGGGCTGGGAGCAGGGTTGGCCTTCCCTTGGCAACTCGGCCGTCCTGCGTCTTTGCATCTGCGGCTGCATCCTTCGCGCTGCGTCTTGTTTGTACCACGCCCGTACCCTACCGTGATTTATGGAACTGTCGGTACGATGTCTCTTCACGCACAGTACCTACCATACCCATCCAATCGCCTTTTACGGAGCAGGGAAATGCGCTTACTTGGAGGCGTTTAACTTTTGGGTGCCTGGACAAGCAGCGGTATGGGTATGCGCATGTAAAGGTGGTTGAAAGATGAGCAGGTATTGGATTAACCTTCCTCTCCCTCCACCATGTAACCGCCGTATCTCTTGAAGATTTCACCATCTTCTACTCGACTTCCCTCACTGCTTCTAGTTCATCAATTTACCGCCTGTCCCTCTCGACACCACACACACCCCCCTTTCTCACCGTCTCTCGGAATCGTCAAGCGTTGTGCGACGGCACCTCCTCGCCCTCCCGCTATGGCTCCCGTCCGCCTGGCCATCCTCGAAGCGGACAGACCCCAACCCCAGACCCGTGAAAAGTACGGTACCTACGCGGGAGTCTTTGCCGCTCTTCTCTCCGCGGCTGCCGCAACTCTCTCCCCTTCCCAAACTCTCGATGAGGTCCTGAGCATAAAGGGATACGACATTGTCCACGACCTGCATACGTATCCGCTGCTTGAGGAGATTGACGCTGTGCTTATCACCGGCTCGCGCCACACTGCGTACGACAATGACCCGTGGATCATTCGGCTGGTGGACTTTGCAAGGCGCGCAATCGAGACGGGAAGGGTGAGAGTTGTGGGCGTTTGCTTTGGGCATCAGATCATCGGCAGGGCCGTGGGGGCCAGTCTGGGCCGGAGTGATGCGGGATGGGAGCTTGCCGTCAGAGAGGTTCAATTAACCGACAAAGGAAGAGAGATCTTTGGTTTGAATAGAATGGTACGACCTACAGAGAAAGCCACCGCCGCTGTCGCTGCTGAAAGCCAAGTCCCAGCAACCTGCGCCACCACTTTCATGGCATTTTCCACTTCCAGAGTCAAAACACGTAGTTACTGACGATTGTTTTTCTATTAGCGCATCCACCAGATGCATCGCGACATTGTCCACGACTACCCCTCCGATTCTGACCTCCTCGGATCCAATGATACCTGCGCCGTCCAGGGCATTTACAGTCCCGGCCGTTACCTGACGGTGCAAGGTCACCCAGAGTTTAACGAGGAGATTGTGACCGAGATCCTCTTCAATCGCCGAACGGTTGGCATTTTCACCGAACAAGAGTATCAGGATGCCATGGGGCGCGTATCGAAGCCCCACGATGGCGTTACCGTCGCACGAGCTTTTATCAACTTCTGGAGGGATGGGTAAGGTTGAAGCTTGACAGAGCGTACATCCGGAGCTCTAAAAGGATATCGAAAGGAGATACTGTATGTAGTATACTGTACGATGTGTTGTCCGATTACAGGTGGATTACAGTTACTTGCATAATTTTTTTAAAGCGTATAGACGGATCGTATCTAGCAGCGATGAATGCAGCATTCGTGCAACATTGTGTGTTCGACTGTGAACACAATTCAAACTTATGCCAGGGCCTGCAAATACGGCTATCTAGTGCTTAAATTCCGTCCAGTATTACATTGTGCTTACGCACCTAAGATAGCTACACATCCTCAGACCTCCTGCTTCGTACACACTAATATTGATACATATGGGAAGATGCTGAAGGGATGAATATGTTCTTATTTTCTGTTTTAAAGTCGTGGGTATCATGTTGTACAGTTCACCGTTTATGTTTATCTGTTTGTGTCCACTTCTCCTCTGTCGGTTTTCTAAACATCGTTATCCCACCATTCAACCGCAGCCTTCCGGCCGGCTTGAAATTCCTGCTGCCTTTCCGTAATCTCTCTGTCCCGACGTTGTCTAGCGAGTCTGCCGTCCACAATCATCTCCTCTCTGGTTCGCCCCGCAGTTGTATTCCTTCCATTATCATAGCGGCCCCGTCGCCAGCGGGTCAAGTTGAAGCCACTGCCCTTTCGTCTAGAATGCAGCCAAGGCTTTTCTTTCCAAGAGAAAATAGTTGCGTCGATTAACCCATGCAGGGAAAGACAGCCAACACTTGCTACCCTCACGCCAAAAGAGGCTCCTGCACCAAAACCCGTCAAGTGAACGATGAAGGGTAAGGCCCATATGGCAACATACACTACTGGGTATATGAATACCTGCTTGACTTGACGACGAATAGTTTCCCGAGTTTTAACAAGCCCAGTCGCATTAAGTGCAGGTTGGACCAATGTTCCTGTATCCGATGATGTAGTGCCTGTGTTCTCTAGGCCACGGTCAGGTGTCGAGTGGATGTTCGATAATGATGATGCTCGACGATGTTGGGAAGACTCGGCAGGGTATTCGTAAGACCGATTCCAAAGTCCTGTTGTGGTATCACAGGGCTTTAACGGAGACGCCGGAGGTTTGGTAACTGTCGATGACTGTTGCGGCTCGTACACGTGAATTTCTGCGAGTGTTGACAACTCTCTCACCACCACCGTGTCACTCGGGTCTAGTGCCGAGCTTTGACGTCGCACATACTGTGCCAAGTCGATACCTGCATGACTTACTCGCGGCGACGTCGGCTGGTGCAGTCCTCGAGCGACATTAGATGTATAAATACTCGTTGGTAAGTCTACCGGGAGCGTGCTCGTGGTCGATACTGATTGCTGCCGGAAGCGGTCGTCGTTCGAGTTTGGGCGTGATAGGAGACTTAATAAGAGGGGGCGATGTGAACTGATGGAGGGTGTATGTTGTGTCGAATGCCTTGATCGTAACGTTGTCGCTTCACTAAAATTACTTCCTACTGAGGACTGCTCCATTCGAGGTTTTTTCACGTTCCCGAACCGCGCCATGAGAATTTTGACATATATGTATATGGCAAGGCTGCAGAATAAGATTGTTGCGAACGTAACATAACGGGGTGCCCAGCTAAGAACAAGTCTCACCCAGATCGGATCGACAGGCAGGTAGCAAAACTGCCCGGTGCTGACATAGGCAGGCTTGACAAGGAATGCCAGAGATGACATGAGGACTGGGCAAAGGACTAAGATGGTGTATGCGTACTTTCGGAAGGGATATAGCCCTTGTTTGCCACGAAATATGTAGAGTGTGGTGTGAATAGTGATGAGCATGATGGCGAGGTCAGAGACGGTGATACTGAGAGTAAGAAAGAAGCCACTGGCTTGACAAAACTTCGAATCCGAATTGACTGGGCCGTGTACCAGTTCCACTGTAGGGAAGATGAAGAACCAACATGCTTGGAACATATTACTTCCAATCAACAACATGATGAGGCTAAATTATTATGAGCATTGCGGGAGGCGGACATGTGGATGTTGGAGTGTGAAGGATACTCACTCGTGACGATAGCTTCTTCTCATGCGAAAGAACCAATAGACACTCAAGGATCCTGCGAACAAACTCATCGAGGCAGCGACCACGGAGAAGATGTGAAGGTAATGGCTCTGCTCGGGAGACATTGTTGGGACAGCCTTTGCTTTATGAGCCACCTTTCTTGTGTTCAAGATTGCTTTGGAGGAGATCCATAATTTTGTCGATACTGATGAGAGTGTTTGGTGCGAAGACAAGGTGAGGGTCATGATTTTTGTATTCGCTGCAAGCTTGAATCACGACGACATATGCTGGTGCTGGTATTTCTTGGGATACGTTGCCTCAGCGTATGAGTCTACTCCTGGAGATCATGTAAGGTGACATTATGAAAAGAATCGATGAGGAGAATGGAGGAGAGGAGTTGAGCAGAGGTATCTAGATTATCCAAAAGCGAGATAGAAAAGAAAATTGACTGGGTTATGGTAGGAGGTGAATAAGCAAGATTGTGGAACTTGGTGAGCTGGTGAGAAGTATAGAGAGAGGGGGGGAGAGGGGGAGTTAGAGGAATTGTGAGTGAAAGAGGAGGCAGAATATGAGGTAGAGGTAGGGAGTATGAGAGAGGGTAAGAGAGTCAGAAAAGAGGCTTAGCAAGGGAAAACCGCAGAGTATGAAAGAGAAATGAAGCCGAAATCAATAGGAAGGAGCAATTTGACTCTCGATTCCGTTCCTGTCTCTATTGAGCATGCTTGGCCCCAAGTTGGAGCGAAGATCGGCCAAGGTGCAAGTTTAAACTGGTGGCGCCGGCCCGCTCAGAACCATTCAACTTCCCGTTGCCATCCTGGCCGAACAAGCACGTACGAGAGTTCCGTAAGCAATGGAATCTGCCATGCCAACACGTGTAGGGGAAAAAAATGCATGCTCGCAGGAAGGGGGTAAGAAAAGAGGACGGTCAAAGGGGGGAGGAGAGACAGGCCAAGGTGAGTGGATGGAATGTCTCTGAATGGGCCGCCATCGACGCCATTCCAGAGCTGGGCTAACCACATCCTGGCCAGGAAAGATCGAGGAAAATCAGCGGGGGCGGCATCAATGCTAGCATGTAAGCAGCTCGATGGAGTTTTATGAAAAACGATTTTTGATACGTCGCAGCTGAGGAAACGGTAGTCCTGGGTTACCATCCGAGACAGCCAAGGCGGTAGGTGTAGGTTGGTCGTGGGGTTGATGATTCTGAGGGCGGTAGAATCCTCAACATACTCAACTCCCGATGACTCTGGTGGTTGGGTAACCAGAGTACTTTTTCCACGGAAATCGATTTGTGCGATTTATAATAAAAACGTTGCTGGCGAAGCGTACAAATAAACCAAACAAGTACTTCCTGGCTAAATTATTATGCAAGACTGGGGCTTCAATTCTGGACTGAGTGACGAACTCACGTTCTTGAGGATTTCAGTCCTTGTTGGTTATGAGCGACGCAATGAAGCAGTCGTTTGACCGCAGTTAATGAAGCAATGGGGGAATACAGAAGAGCAAGTATCTCACATCTCGTTCGCATTGGGGCTCCAACATCACTGCTGTTCTTTTCTTTTGCCCAAGGGAGGAACAAGTTCGGCGGGAGGGACGAGCGCATCCCTGATCAATAGTAGCTGATATCAACTAACTAGATCTCGGCCAGTGGGACTACATACGCAGGATCATCCATTCATCCACGTCAATGCGGGCCGGTCGATCAGGGTTTATCGATCCAAGGTTCCTATCCGTCCTCGTTAGCCCCATACCTAACTACTTAGTTAGTCTTTCGTCTTCGTCTCAGCGGGTAACTATCGGCACCGACACATCTGTTTGAAGCCCGCACCAGTCGATGTCCAGTAAGGAATGCCGTTTTCCCGTTGACTTACAAAATCGATGTTAGTCTTGATATGAAGTCATAAAAAAGCAAGCATGTCTCATTGCGCCTCGTGACCCTTGCTTTGAAAACCCACCGCCAGCTGGACGAATAACTCAATGAGTGCTTGCGAAGGACGTACATCTTCAATACGCCAGCCTTCAGCGCAGAAAGTGTGAAAGCCAAGGACTAGGAATCACAAAATCCACACGAATCAGGATGAGAGAAGTCTAAAGGGAGACAAGAACACCATATCTGGGACATTTGGCGTTCGTGGCGCACACTTCATCACCTCTTCTGGCCTGACGCAGCCCACTTCGCGACGCCACATACATACAAGTCCAACTTGAAATCTCCTATTACGATCACCCTTCTGAGATCGCCGCGTTTTTCAACGTCGTCATCCCGCTCTTAGCCCTGCTCTATTGGCCAACCTTTTTTTGGCGCGTTTATTTTAAGTTCCCATGAGCATCATCGAACATCCATTCCTACATATATAACACCTCGCTCAAAGGACCTTGATGGGCATACAACTTTATCGAGTCGCGCGTAACTGCAGTATTGTCACAGTTGCGTTTCTCGAATAACCATACAACTTACAGCACAAGCATATTAAGGCCTGAGATGCCAGTTCTTACCACGCAGTTGGAATTCTGCAACGGCCCGACGGACCCTCCTCGACCCTGGCCGTTCGAGAGTACCTCGTGCTTTGGGTGCGTGTCGTTCCACCTTGCGGTTTGGTCATTCACCTTGATTCCTTCACTTGATACGTGAATGAACCCGATAGATTTGACATCGAAAAGGCTAAATCTTCCTAATCTTGTATTACAATGGAAATGCTAATGCACGCTTTTCTCGAATCACTCCAGACTGTGTGGGAGGCCCATAACTCTTAACCCGCAGGCTCAATCCCCGAAGTAATTGCTTAATCAACCAGCTGTGCGAGGTATTTACATTTAAATAGTAAGACAGTGTTTCGAATCATCATTCGTTTGCCCCGTGTGACCTGGTCGGAACCGTCACAACATCACTCAATGGGTTGCCACTATCATTAATTGTCGTTGATCAATTAAGACGACGGCCCCCAAATTATTGGGTGCGGTCATGGGTAGCAATATTCTCTAACACACGACAACGCTTCGCCTTGTTGGGGGCTGTGTGAGATGTTGATCGTTGGGTTTCCCTTGGCCAGTCCCTTCGTTGTGGCTGTGTCGTGATTTTTTTGGCAGCCTTGCGGCATCTTACGCTAGAACCCTTCCAGAAGGATCATCTTGGCATCGCAGCATGAATACCCGTTCAGGAAGTAACCGGGCGAGCTGCGATGTTATATGACGCGTAATGGTAATAATGGTAACACCACTCACTGGCTGACTTCCCTATGCTCAGCACATCGGCCAAGGCGATGCTGCTGCCTTTCAGCTTCCAATGTTGCCACAATATGCATTCAAGTGACTTAATTCTGTATATAAATTGAAGTTTCCGTTGCTCAATTTTCTTCTTCTTCATCAAGCAACAATTCATTTATTCATCAGTCCAGCTTGAGCCTGGAACATACACTGCACCCAAAACAAAACCTGAAGACTCCGTTGAACCAACCAGCAAATCTACAAGCGCAAATAAAACACAATTATTATTGCCCAACTCACACATAACCCTTCCTTTTCAATCCTACATAAAGACAGCCATTATGTGCTTCGGATCAAAGAAGCATCACTCGTACGGTTACAACCAGGGTCCACGTCCAGCCATGGTGCAACCTCAGTACGGCTATCAAACAGCCGGCTGGCACGGTAATAAGCGACGTCACCATCGCAGAAATCATCATGCGGCCGTGTTTGCGGGCGATGGCGGCGGAGGCCACAGCAGTGGTGGCTGGTTTGGAGGACACGGTGGCGGAGGACACCATGGAGGAGGTGGTGGATGTGATGGCGGCGGCGGTGGTGGTAGTGGTGGTTGTTAGTGAGTGTGATGTCACAATAACAAATGCTGCTGCATGGGGTGTACAGATGAATTTCATGAAAAGAGTTATAAAGTGGGAATAGACAGGTATAGACGTGATCAAAGAATGTATTATAGTATATTAACACCACCAGCGAACGTGGCTGTTGATATGGGCATGACATCCTCAACTAGCCTCAATTTCTATTGCTAGGTCTCGGTATAGACTAGTAGCGGTCTTCCAAAACTAAACTTCTAAGTTCGGATATTTTAGGCTTACTGAATCTAAGAGTATGACTTGTCCAAATCATCTCAGATATCTGTGTATTGCCTAGAATGTTCGCTGACATATGGTAACCTAAAGATGCAATGTATAGGACAACAACCTAAGCTAAGGAGGGCATTATGCTTCATCTCCCGCTTATATTTTAACCTCCCCTCTTCATTCTTCTCTCTCTCTCTCTCCCTCCTCCCTCGTACATCTTTTATTCAAATCACCATCGTCTTCCGCATTGTTACTGCTTCATATCTCCTTAACCCGTTGGTGACAGGCAATGCGCATCTCGCATACCAGCTACTCGCCTTCGGACTGCCTGCATCGACACCCACTAGATTCCCTATGTCTAAAGTGGTTCAGTGCCATCGAACTTCACTTGCTCTTGTTATCTTGTCTCTGCTATTAGGTTCCATCTCTCCTCTATTTCTCTTCTGCTCACTGCTAGACCTGTGAGTCTGGTCACGGACGTCTCGATCCTTTATTCCATCTTAGCACCCCTGCCACCTCACGGATGCCATGTAGGTAACAGCCGCCTTTCGGAGCCATTTGCTTTCGCTTCTATGTTCTTCCGTCCAAAGCCAGCCCTTGCTTCAACTAGTTGATCATCACGACACTGTTCTAACACTATGCAGATCTTCAACGTTTCCATAACGTACCTGGTTTCGTGCCCAATTCAGAACCCTGCCGCTTTAATAAGCTCCAACATTTAACAAAGAAAAAATATTAAAATCCGACTGCTCTGTCGCCACCACAATCCATCACTTTTCAACTACGTCATCCAACTCACTCTTCTCTGCCCATGTTTCCAGTCAGACCAGGGTTGAAGCTTCAGGCGAGGTATTCGCTCTTACCAGAGTCCGACGTGGAAGAAGAGGAATCTCCTAGCACAGATCACGGTGACCATTCTGATGCTGAGGTGTGGCGCGAAAATAGCCTTGACTTGAATACGCATGTGGGCGCTGAGAGTAAGGGCTTTTATCGGTCTTCTCAATCTGGTTCAAGCTCAAATGGATTGAGTGACATGGATGATTGGCACAAATCTTCATCAGCTGGGCACCAACCACCGTCACCGACCGTTAAAACTGAAGACTCAATCCCGTCAGAGCGACGTGTATTTGAGGAAACTTGGAGATCCCCGATAGTGATGAAACATGAACCAGGATCTCAATGGGTGAAATTGGAACCAGTAGTGAAACGAGAAGAGTCAGAGTCAATCTGGAGAGAAATGAGAGACGATTGTTCCAGAAAGTCTCCAAAGTCACATAATCCAAGTGATTCTTCGCCTCACAGAGATAGCGATCATTACTGTAGTGATTCGGGCCGCAAACCAAAGAAATCCGCAAAGAAGAAACGTCCGGCTAATGCACGTCAATTCATCAGACGTCTTCACAAGAAAGAGGACGCCAGAGAGAGGAAACGCAAAAGAGAAGAAGATGGAGAAGCAGCAGATCTCATTCCGCGGAAGTCTCAGAAGACATCGTCCAACTCTCGGCCAGGGAAGCACCATACCAAAGGGAACGGTAACAAGTCGAGCAAATTAGAGCAGTACGAAAAAATCAGGCAAAGTATCCCAGAGGGCTGTGATACTCGCCATTCTCAGACACAGCCCGAGGAGTTGAGGGAAGCTACCAAGCTCTTCGGCTACAACAAGGTTCAGAAGATAGATGACAGATATCTACTGACTGGTATGCATACCAGCCTTATGCCTCACCAACTAGTAGCATCGGCCTGGATGGTGAAGCGGGAGCTGGCACGAGCCGGACCATATGGTGGCTTGATAGCAGATGCTATGGGTTTTAGAAAGACGGTATATTGCATCAACACCATCGTTGGAAATCCTCCTCAAAAGACGGACATCAAAGAGTTCAGCAAGTCGACATTGATCGTTGTGCCAAACCAAAGTGTGGCTCGGCAATGGAAAAATGAGATCGATAAACATGTTGATTTCGAGAGGCGACTGAGCACATACATTTACAGCAGGGGCGCGGAGATGAAGCCACGAGAGTACAAAGATTTCTCTATCGTGTACGTTATTTCGAGGATCTAATTGAAGGAACAAACTAATTGCATATAGAATCGCCACTTATGCAGACCTGCGCTCCCAACACATAAAAAAGAAGGAAATCCGAGAGCTAACAGAGATACATAGCTCCGACAAGATGTATATTGACAAAGAAAAATGGCGCCGGTGTGGCCCCCTTTTCCATATCAACTGGTATCGAGTAATTCTTGATGAAGCTCACTATATCAAAAGTCATACAACTTCGGGTGAGTTCTTATCGAGAGTCTCACTGAACCGCGTACTGACCTGAGTAGCGGCTTTGGCCTGCTGGGACCTGAGTTCAAAGTTTCGTTGGGGACTCAGTGGCACACCTCTAGCGAATAGACTGGAAGGTAACTGAGAATATCCGTCTTTATCTCCATCCAAGAGCAAGACCTCATGCTAATTCGAATCCAAAAGAATATTACTCCTATCTGAAGTTTCTCAAGTGCAACTTTGTCACAAGTTATAATGAATTCAAGAATACATTCTGCTCTGATGTGAGTCAGTCGCCTTATATTGAACGATGCTCCCCTTCTAACCCAATTCAACAGGACACTGTCGAGGGAAGCCTCGATGCGCTGATAAGCCTCATGATGCTTAGACGGTGAGATATATATCACTGGACTGATTACCCTGATTCACTTACTCAACCATCCCAGAACTTCGAACGACAAATTCCTCGGGGCCGACATCCTTAGCCTTCCGGATAGCGAGTGCCAAGATATTTGGATCCCTCTATCTAATGAAGAAAAGGCAATCTCTAAGTAAGCCTAGCTCATAGAGTAGCTAGAGTCTACTCTTTTATTTGATATGGTCTCTCTCAACTAACGCATCTGGTAGAGCTCTTGATGCTGGCTTTGGTCACCTCTGTAAGGACATTCAACAAGCTAATGACACTACGGAGGCTGAGGGAACGAATGTCAAAGATGACCAGAGTGAGACGAACAACAGCCAGGACACTGTCGAGCAAAATGAAAAGCCAGTTTCTCTCAAAAAGTTACGAAAAACCTGGTATTTGCGCCAACGCCAGGCGGTTTCTCATCCCTTCAATCTGGAAAAATGCTTCCGATCAGAACTTAGTCAGGAAACAATTCAGAACCTTCGATCTGAGCTTAGCCAGCTCGACAAGATCTCCTTCAGAGACCAGCTGAAGAACGGTGAGAGGTACCATGACGGGATTTCCAAATACAGCAAGGGCTTTACGCACTTGGAGAAGTTGCCTGGTTGTGTTTTTGGAGGGGCGTTCGACATCCATGACTTACTCACATTGGCTGAGAATGACAGCCTATGTGGCAAGGCAAAGTGCGGGATTTGTATGAAGCTATCTCCTCCTAAGCCAGTCAAGCTATCCAAGGCAAGTCTATGCCACAAGCAGGGTTGAGTGAATATAGGAGGAGCTGACGGACCAATTCAGTGCGAGCATATTTATTGCGCATCTTGCCTCCTAAAGAAAATCACAGAAGCAACAGAGCAGTGCCCTGTAAGTCAAATACCTTTTTTTTCTTTGTGACTTTTGGCCTACAAGAAAGAGTTCAGACCTGACCTAGAGCGTTTTTTCTTTCAGGTTTCGGAATGCCTGGATCCGAAATGCTCCCAGCCACTGGAGGTTGGTAGATATCTCTACACACTCACCGGCATTAGTCAGGAAGCAAATGCATTCGGATATAGCTATGCTTGCTACGACAGTAATGGGATGAATCTATCTATGAAGAAAGGAGAGCAAACGGCACTTCTAGCTTCAACAATGGAAGAAACTGGGGTTAAATTAGCTCCCGGCTCAAAGCTGACGGTCGCGATGGCTGTGATACGAACCTGGATTGATGAGGCGCCAGATGACAAGATTATCGGTGAGTTTCTGTTCAATTCTTCTTGGCCTCTCCTGATAATCTATCTAGTATTCACCGATTTCGTGACAACGATGAAGGTCCTAGGCCGAATGTTACAGCTCGCAGAGATCCCTTTCTTGTTTTACAGCGGATCCATGGGTGCTGGCTCGAAGTCGAAAGCCCTCGAAAGCTTCAAACAAAATCCGAATGCGAAAGTTTTGGTAAGCAGAGCCCTAAATTTTCTCCTGGGTCATGTTCGTCTCTAACCCAATGATCAGCTCGCTGCTCTGCGGGCTGCTGGTCAAGCGCTGAACCTGACTGTTGCGAACCGGGTCATCATTGTTGATCCATGGTTCAATACAGCGCAGGAACGACAGGCTTTTGGTCGGGTCCTTCGCATAGGCCAGAAGAAGAAATCATACCTTGTGAGACTTCTGGCTGAAGATGGAATCGACAAAGAGATGGTAGCAATGCAGGATGCCAAGGCGTTGAATATCGATCGAGGCATGCAGGATGACGGGCATATTCCAGGGATGCCTACATCCGAAGAACTCAAGACCCTCTTTTCACCCATTGAAGAAGTGTTTCTGAAAACACGCCGCAGACAAAAGCGTCTCGACAAAGCTTGAAGGCTTCCGACTTGTGTAAAGTCACAGCACTGAGGGAGCCGTGCTATCATTAGGCATACTTTTGTTATGCCAATTTTGCAATCATTTCAAATTCGCAAAGAGGGGAATATTAGAGCTTCAATAAGGAATCCCATTTTTCTTCGGGAGGCATGGCCATGAGGCAGTATACATTTTGGGGCCCAATCTGAGGCTGGGTGGTGAGGAATTATCGCCATCATGGCGGGACAATAATGCATATCATAGTACATCAGGGTTGAGTTTTTCTAATTTCATAGATAGGGGTCATTTTGCGCTCATTGAAGAAAGATGAGACATTGAAAAACAAACTAATCCACAATTTCTGGTGCAAATTCGGTTCCTTTTTCTTGCGCTTGCATAGCTCTGATGCTGTGAAGGCTGAGATATGCAAGGTGAGATCCCATTGTACGGTTTGAGGGGACTACTTCGAGGCAACTTCTTCCTAAAACACTTCAACTATGAAAACACGACTTAGAATCCGACTATCTCATTAGAATACTGACATACCAAGTATCCTATCCACTGTACACTCTTTGTCGGATTCGCAGTGAGGGTGGTCAAGTCGATAAAAGGTAGCTACCCTAGATGACGTTGAGGGATGTCAGAGCTCTCACCCCCACTAAAACCTACCTTCTTTGTTCTCTGAATAGCTAGCATAGAAACGCAAGCCACTATTTCCAGTTCAAGTTGACTTCTTTCAATGTCGAATGAAGTCTGTGGGACACCAGTCGAGATTCCCCATGCTTTACTTGGGAAAGAGTTGGGTGGCGCTGCGGAGCTCGGAGAATGCCTGAACAAATGACCATGAGAACTGCGTTGAGGAGAACAAAGAACATGTCGTTTTGGGTTATTCTAGCATCTTATCACAAGGACTCAATATCTATAAAATATATATAGCACGTTACTTACGACCTGCTGTCGTTTACTCTGACTCCTGCTTCCCTTTTTTGAACGTGAATACTGCGAACAGCCGCAGTCAAAATCGAGATCAAGTGCGATTCCCACTATCATGCGATGGACATGGGCCAGCACAGCTCTACCAGCAGTCCTGATCCGAGCTGCCCTTCAGGTGGCAACTTCTGGATCTGCCCTGAGAATGAAACTTGCTTCATCGGCTGTTGTGAATCGGATGCCTGCCAGACCAACCTAGGCACTTTTCCACATAAAGATCTTACCTCAGCATCCTCCAGCCTCAGTGCATTACCTCAGATTTCCAAACAATCTTGCATTAGTAGTAACACCAAGGTTCAATGGTACGCCTGTGATAAGGCAGATCCGCCTTTCCTAGAGTGTTGCGCTTCTTCAGATGCATCTTCAGCTGGGAAGTCCAATGGCGACTCCCACAGCCCTGGTCGTATGGACGAGAGGAACGGCAGATCTATGCTACCACCGTCTAATACCAGCATCCTTATTCTGATTACGGAAAAGACAACGACACAAACGTCGACGGTAACAGTCACTTCAACAGATGTGGCATACTCCTCGGCTTCAAATTGCGGCGGAGGCTTAGGGTTATCCAGACAGGGCCTTGTTACATTATCCAGCTCACTCATTGCCGTGCTGGGATTTGTGCTTTTGATCGTTGGGGTCTCCAAATGGAGGCGGTTTAAAAGGAGTAGACGGGCAGACTCCTCTCGTTCGAATCCAGGAATAGAATGCTCCGAAGTGGCCGAAGAACTTCCCTCCCACGAAAGTTCTCTTCCGCACATCAGTGTTTCCGAAGACGCCAGGAGAAAGACAATGCTCGAGGAGGTGCCTTATCCCGGACCACCTGAAAATGAGTGGGGGTTTCCTGAGCATTGAAACATGGCGATCATTATTAATCAGACAGTTTTAGAAGCTTCCCAATATATCTGAATGGTCAGAGTATTTGGCCTTTTACGTAGTTCATAGCATTGTTTTTCGGAGTCAATTGATCAGGCCATAAACACATAGGCTAGCACGTTTTGAGAAAACCAGAGCGACAAAGGCAAGTTGGGTGATGCCAAAGGCAGTGTGAAAGTGGCGTTTGAAACTCGGGAACCTCGAAGACAAGTCAAGTGAGGGCACACTATTTTGATAGTAGTGTAAGAGCGGCTGAGTTTTCAGTGTTCCAAACAAGGCAGCTCACCACTATCCGGAAACTTCATGCATTGGGCGCATGGAAATTTCAATTTATCTGAGATGCATTGATGGGTGCATCCCCGAGGTTCTTTGATGCTTAGTCGTGGAAAAAAACCAACGGTAGGAACAAAACGCCCCGTTCAGGCGTGCTCCCATCGATAACCTTGCCAAGTATCGCATGGCAAACGATCAGATCGGCGCTTGTGTTTCGACTCCAGTGTTTAGATATGCAGAACAAGATTACGAACCCCGAACTTCTCATACCGAAGGAGGGGATGCCATGGCATGGGCCAGGTTATTGAAGCTTGAATATTACACAGTAGTTAAGGTGCTTTGGTGCAGACTACGCCGATATTGTCAGTGCTCTGTGGGTTCGAGGAGCTCGACCAACTGGGCGATCTCCACATCGCGAGCGAGTCAGTGTGGTGGCAACAGGGGGCGCGTCTCGATCACAGAATACGGGACTTCGATTCTGGGATCGTTGCTTGCAGGAGAAGCTGGCATACGAGAGGAGATTACGGAGGAACTGTAAAAAAGCCCTGCGAGGTCAATGCAAACGCATAGAATGTTACAGATATACAGCCCGCCGCGACTGAAGCTAGCACTATCACTCTTTCATTGCTAGTAGAAGGAGGGGTTTAGCCAAACTGGTGAAATCACTCAGGCAAATGGGCTGTCTTCGTCGCACTCGCGCACGAATGATCGAGGCCAAATAGCTCTCCGGATCTCCTGACGTCGCGTGATGGGCCAGGAAACAGGCCGTGCACAATCTTTGTTTAGCCGTTGTAACGCTGCGTCTCTTTACGGACGTCGCCGCTGAGGTTCGTTCAAAACGGCCGGTGTGGTGAGGTGGGTGGGACTTAGAACCAGAACAAACACGCGCAGACGAGAATCGACAGAATACTTCTAGAAGAGGAGGTAGGCGAGAAAAAAAAAAAAAAAAAAAAGCAAAGAAACTGCAAGTGAATAACATGGCGATCCTCTCTCATGGCATTTTAGTTGGTGATCCCTCCCTTTAGCACAGCATCGCGATCTCATCACCACTAGCAGCTTAGGCAGTGTATCAAAGCGTTTCTTTCTGGGTCTGAAACGACGGATTCCAGCAGGGTTGCCGACTCTGTCGGTACGAGCTATGGGCATGGACAAAGAGGATTCAGGGGGTGGGTATGAAGTCTCTGAAGTCTCTCTCCCACTCTTTCTATCAGTCGGGCGGCCCGCTGAGGCGACCCAAGGTGACATGAAATAGCAGGAGGCCGACGTGACACTTTGATAGTTGAAATGAATGGTGATGGTGAGTGATGTTGGCTGACCGTCTGTGTGTTTTGTGTATACGCAGATATTGTGCATGGATGAAAACATCCTAGGCAACGACACCTCCCATAAACACAACGCGATTCATACACATCCAGATAAGCACCATGCACGGCATCGGCTGCCTGTCCCCCAAAACGTATAAAACTATACATCTAGAGTTTCCAACCAGTCACTTCAGCTCGTGACCGTGGTCAAGCGACTTTCTCCCTTTTGCAAGGATACCACGTCCGCCAGATAACTAGAACAAACTACAACTCACTTGTAGTAGTGGCCAGCAGGCCGGGACCGTTCGGTGTGGCTGACGAGTGGGTGACACCAGGACCAGAAATTGAATTACTCTGCAATGGTGGGAAGTGTTCCGAGAGGAGGGGGGAGGAAAACTGGAGCATCCGCCCGGCACTAACGGGAATCAACTAAGCTCAAGAACCAATTGCTCCATACACTTGGCAGGAATTAGAGGTCAAGAGCGCGGCGATGAAGTTTTTGCTATGGTATATGTATATACAGTCATGCGAAAGGGTGGTAGGTACCTTGGTAACTTGGGTACGGTCTTTCGCTAGGATTGTATGGCAGTTAGTCTACTACCACATACAGCATACAGAACTGCGTGGCAGCTTTGAGTGCCGGGATCCCTGTGAAGCGTGCTTCGGGCGGAGGGATCAAAGGGGGGCCCAACATTGGCGAGAAGCAATTTCCTGCGACATGAAGGCTTTCCTGGAGATTGCCAAATACGGCTTTACGAAGCATCGTGCATATTTCGTACATGCGGCTGCAAAAGGTGCTGGATGTGCTGTTCAGCGTTGCAGCCAAACCAAGACTTCTTGCACCAAGGCATGCTAGATTGGTTTGCCGTAGATGGAATAGGATGGTAGTTCCCCCATCATCGCAGAGACTTTCCATGATCCGTCCACTGTTTGAGCCAGGAGGTTCAGCTGGTCCTGTACCTTAACCCTATTGAGTCTTCCCCGTCGTGCCGGTTGGTGTGGAAGCATTAAGCCTGTATTAGCCAGCCTACTGCAAGTTCTTTAAACTCCGTCATTCATACGCAATTTGAATTGGGCGTGGTTTTAATTGGCTGTGGCGCTCACATATTGGGCAGCTGATTAGTCAATAACAACAATGTCTTCGCCAACTGATGGAGAGACGTGAAGGAGTGACATCGGTTCTATTTTCTAAATAAGTTAATAAAACAGAAAAGAAAAAAAAAAGCAAACCAAGCGGGAGAAAACGTCTGGTCAAATGGCTCAATTTCTACGGGCTGGGTGTTTGCTTTTTCTGCCGCGGGAGACGCCCGGTTGATCGACCGCGCGTCTCGGGATAATTCTCCTCACTTGGGACCGTCTTGCACCAACCAGTGTTCAGGCCACTCCCATGCCGACCATTGCCAGACGAGAATTATATCCACTCACACTACACTCCCAGACCAAAGCACAAGCACAATGCAGTTTCTTTCTCGCCTGTCTCTCACCTCACCATGTACAGGAACTGAACCTTGTCCATATTCACTGATAACATGTCATACCTACTCCGGATATTAAATGTGCATACCACTTATGCTGGATCGTATCTTGTGCAGAACACACGGGCTCAACTGGACGGCTGGGTAGCTAAGTTAGCCCATGGGCTTTCGGTCTCTTACTTCTCCCGGTCCCACTGCAGATATGTTGCTTGACGGCAAGGCTTGAGGGGATCCATCTCGATAGTCTTGCCTTAGACGAAAGACCCCAGACCCAGTCCAGTGCATAGTTTCGACCCCCTGAGCAACTGAATGAATAGTGCTCTTGTCCGGAGTCTGGAGGGGCCTTTTCTCATTGTGCCTAACGCACGCCTAATTTACTCTGTAGCAGCCGTGTGGCTTTGCCAAGCCATTGCAGAATGGAGAGTGTCTCCGCCCTGGTCGTTGGAAACAGTCGCCTGGGCCTGGCCTGGGCCTGGCCGGCCGCGGACCTCCCTGTAGCATGTCTTATTCTCCTCCCAACCATGTAATGCCCGTGCCGACCTCCTGGGTTCCTGGCCCTCATCGCCTCTTCGCCTCAGTCCTTCCTTGGAGCCAACGAGAACGACGGCCGATCTGGCCCGCCCCCGCAAGCTCGCCGGCCTGTGTTGGCTGATACATGGGCGATGGCGCGGTTCTATGGACATGGGTGGTGAAGACATCTCCACTCGCCCACCTGCCGGGCTGGGATGAGCGAGTCAGTTCCATGCCACTACCGCAGGGCGGAGGGTACACCCATCCTCATCCATCAAGTGATAACCCCCGGGGTTGTGGTTGTCAAAGCTTGTGGTTTCTTCTGTTCCAGGTGTGGGCGTGTATTATTGTGATGAATAGCGAGTACGTGAGTAATAATAATAAGTGAGTGAGTGAGTGAGTGACAGAAGTGCCACTACTCTATCTTAACTTTACTTTTATTCTGCTCCGTCTTAGACACAACCTCCTCACAAAGCGAACCATCCATTTGCTGCTTTGCGACAAGTCTAAGACAATATGGTCCTCATTTAACTGAACAGCTCCTCTCTCTCCCTGAATAATCAACCAACATCTCGCTCTTTTCCTTCGGTCTTCCCAGAAAACAAAGTTGCTTGGTCATCCCAAAGCAACAGCGGGGGGCCATTGTCAAACATAGACTGGTGCCATCCCGTGCCGTGCCGTACCCTTCCCGCCTTGGAGGCAGATCCCTCTTCCCCCCTCACAAACGGGAAGATACGATACGATACTCACGGTAAAATCGAAGCAAGGAATTGAATAGAAAAAAAAAAAAATGCCGACGATCAACTCTCTGCGAGCGGTCGAGCCTCCCGCCCTGCCTTTTGCCGATTATGAGCGACGGCGATCCGCGGCTTCAACGCTCTCCTCCACCAATCCCGACTCCATCAGTTCGTCCCTCCGCGGGCTGACCTCGTCGCCCACGAACAGTCGATCCAAACACAACAGTTCCCGGCCCAAGAGCGCAAAGTTCTCGGCGTACCGCCTGCGCAGCAATTCCGGCCTGTCGCTGCATGCCAACGAGGATCTGCTGCGACAGTACACCGACTACCACCCAGATGGATCACCAAGGGCCTCCTCGTTCAATGGCGGAGGAGACCGGTTGAGAAGCATTGATTCAATCACCACGACAAGCCAGCGGTCTAGCATAACGTTTACTGACTCGGACAACTCAAGCGAGTTGCCAATTCGCGATTTTTTCGGTCGAGAAATGTTTGACATGGTGATGAAGGATCCCACTGTCGCAGCGCAGTTGTGGAAATTCGCAGCGAGTCGGGGCGTTGGCCAAAATGTGGAATATTTAATGAAGGTATGTCGCGCAATGTATTTTTTTTGGGTCGCTTCACCCAGAAAGAGAGAGAAAATAAAAAAAATCTAAGACATTGGTAGATTCGGGATTATATCAATTCGTTGGAGCAAGTGGTTGTACAGCTTTCAACCATTTCAACGTCGTATACTTCCATTACCGCAACCTCACCCCTCGGCCTCCCCTCAGGCATGTCCAAGGTGATCAATACCAACATCAAACACCTGACAACTACACTGATCCCCAGTTTGGAAAACATGTTTCTAGAGTCAAAAGGGTTCGTCGAACAGCGTATTCTCAGAGAGATTTTCCCTGCCTTTGTCAAGCAGCAGCTTTCTCTTTGTACCAGCGTTGCCCTGTCATCCGAGACAGAAGGCGATCTCTGCCGCACACCTTTTCCCGGGCTGAAGACTTCGTTTTGCTTGAGTGACCCGGCGAAACAGGGGAACCCAGTGACTTTCATGTCCGATGAATTTCAGGACGTGACAGGTTTCTCCCGCACGGAAGTTTTATCGCGAAACTGCCGCCTCCTTCAGGGCCCCCAGACTGATCGCGAATCAATCGCCAACTTGCGATCCTCAATTTGGCGAGGCGACGCATGCTCAGAGCTTATCCTAAACTTCCGAAGAGATGGCCAACCATTCTGGAACTTGCTCTTTGTATGCCCGCTGCAGGATGCTGCGGGCAAGACACGCTACTACTTGGGCGCTCAGATCGACGTTTCATCAAATGTTGGGGGCAACGACGAGGTTCTGAAGATGCTGGGCTACAACATCCCAGAAGAGGAGAATCTGTCTAATAATAATAACAATGTTAATAATGGCAGCGGCAGCGGCAGCGGCAGCGGGAAGAGCAGTCCCCGCTGGGGAACAGAGGAGACACAGGCTGACCCAGAACCCGAGGAACTGACCACCGTCAAGTCGAACTCTCAAATAATGAAGCCCCCAAAGCTCAACTTTTTCAAGTCATTCAAGAAACCACCGCCAGCTCCCCTGTCGCCCCCATTGAGCCCGCGACGCAGTTTAGACCGGCCGCAATCATCGGCAGGACCAACGCTAGAAAAAACGTACAGCACCAGAACAGTCCTAAAACGGCATTCGACATCACCCGAAGTGGCTGTGATGCCCTATTCGCGATACATGGTCCTGGAACACGTTTCCTCATATCCGGCCTCCCTTGACACAATGCCTCTGGACCAGGCGTTGCGATATCCGCCGAAGCTTAGTGTCGCCTACTTTTCTCAAGCCATGGTCGATGCCCTGGACCTCGGCATGGCTGCCGACGTGATACGCGGCAAGGATATCTTCGACGTACTGGCTGAACAAGCAACGTTGCCCAACGTCACAAAGGCATTCAAGTCTACGGTCCGTGAAGTGGTCGTGCGGGATGGAAGATCGATCTCGCTTGATCTAGCCTTGACGAACCATATCCCTCGTCGTGCCAACGCAGGTCGAACGCTAAACGGCGATAACGCTGATTCGGCTCGCGAGAAGAAGTCAGCGAGGATGATGAGTCACTGGACACCACTCAAGGATGTGGAGGGCCGCGTCAAGTACGTGGTGCTCATCATCTCTCCATTGTGATAAGATATTTGAACGGAGTTTTCATTTTGGCTACGGCATACGGCAAGGTGTTAGGAATTGTCTCTTTTCTGGCTGTACAATGTAGGACATGGATGAGATGGGTTTGACGGGGGGCGCGACACGATATGTGTATTTTAATTAACGACGGCTTCGAACATACTGTACCTAGGGTAACATGATACCATGACATTTGTATTTTCTTGATTAATTTACTCAAAACCAACAATTTCTTCCACATATTAAAGACCCCTGTGAGAACTTTGGGATCCTTGTTTGCCACTCACACGAACATGTTCCCGCCAACAGAACGCCTTAATTTTACAGACTTGAAAGCCTAGAGAGGCTCATTTATGTGTAAAGCAACCCGAGCTGAGGCCGTGAGATACAAACAGACTACTAGCTGTATGTACCCTGAAACCTCACTTGAGAGACTTCACGGTATGCGGTTATGACCACAGCGTGTAGACCATTCATAGCAGGTCTTAGGCACAGAGGAACAAATGACCTCCTAGGGTTAGATCAATCGTTATTACATTGTATCAGTGGAAGCATTTCGCTAAGAATGCGTCCCCTTGTAGTTCCACTGTGGTCCTTCTTCAACCCCCCCTGCTAAGCTATAGCAGGGGACCATCGTGGCTTTGTTCCAGGTACTTGGTGTGATTAGGGGCATATGATTCCCTACGACCAGGTTCTCCTCTTCATAGCGGCCTGTATGATTGTCAATCCCGCTCCCTGCTCACTTCCTACCGGTAGTTACTCGTGGACCGTCATAGAAGGTAATTTATTGATGCTTGGCGAGGCTGCGCCATCTGTCCACAAACTCTCCCCAACAGCGATCAAGTGGTGGGTTGAAGTTCGAACTTACTTCTTACTGCGTATAGGCTTTCTTATTCTTCGTTATGCATCCGTGATAATTGTGCTGGACCAGTGGTGAAGGCATAATAAGGCATATGTTAGCCACTCTACCATAAGCTCGGTTAATACAAAACTACTTACGTCACGAATTTCGTCTTCATATACAGATTAATTTTCAAGTACTTATTCAAGTCGCCTTACACAGCAATGACTACATTATTCCCCTTTTCGGCATCACCTTTTCTTTCTTCTTCAACCAGGCTATTTCTAGTCCAAATATGCAAGCGACCTCTGCAGCCAGCAGCAGCGTGGAATGGTTCGACTTTAGTCTTAGGTAATCACTCCATCACCTTGTGTGGCCGTTGGTGATGATGCAAGTATCCGCACTGTAAGTCGCCTCTTATCTCCATTGCGTGTGGCTGAGCTTACGCCGTATGTGCGACAGTGTCTGTACTGTATGGTCCAAGCTCCCGAGCTTGCTTCCATTCTTAGGCAACCCCCACTATCACTGGTTCAGCCTTGGAGGCGGCCTTTGCCAACCTCAGACCTTCGTCGTTGAAGCTTTATTCAATCATTGCGTACGTTTAGATATTGTCTTTGCTTCCTGTTTCGTTTCAAACTCTTCATTCTATTCTGTCATTGGCCTTATTTTAAGACGCAATATCTTCTTATTCGCCTCACTTCGCGTATTCTGTCCTCAGCCTGCATCACAATACCATCCTGACACCTTAAGTTGCCCTTTTCAGTCTTGTGACACATCTACTTCCTTGCTCTCCTGCATTTTTGAATATGCTTGAGAGAATATCGTCTCTGAAGGACCTGGACTTTTTTCTTTGCTCAGCCGTCAGTGCATATCTCAAGGTTTCCGACTCCGCAGCCAGAGGCGAAGTCAAAGCTCTCATAGCCGAGCTACGATTACTTGGGGGAACCCTTTACAGCCTCGAACAGCTGATCTCTGAACTAAGAGAGGATGAAAACGAAGAAAATGACTTTCTGTTAGCCTCCCAGTCTGCGGCATGGCCTGTTGTAGACGGATGCGAATTCCTCCTTCAAGCTCTAATCTCGCTGCACACTTACATCAAGCCTCTTGGACTCAGAGACGCAAGATCAACTCTGGTGTCATATCGCTTGAAATTTGGATTCATTCTTGGCTCATCGGAAACTCTTCGAGATGTGTTCATCCATTTTTCAGTCCTAGAAAAGGAACCTATGCCGAGATTGCCGGTCGAAGACGGTGAAGCAGATGTGATTCCCAGCCCATCTCAGCCGGGGCCAATTATCGATGCAGAAGACCCTACTTTGGAGGAGATGTGCTCTTGGTTGGACATTATCAGTTCTCCAGAGTACAGCTATGAGCCGGAAGAGTACGCCAGCGAGATGGCCCGCACACAGGCTCGTCGTCTCACCTCACCTCTGTACCGAACCGCTTCAATCCGATGGCCAGCTCATGCTGAGACCCACTGGCTGGACGTTAGAGTGCAGATATGTACTCTCTTTAAACGTCCCATGTCTTTCAACTTTGTACAGTGGGCACTAGAGTATGCCAGAGAAACATATCCACGCACATTTGGAAGCCTTGCCCTTAATCCTAAACGGCATCTCGAGCTCACAAACGCGTTGTGCAAGGGATCGATATCACCGCTACACATCGCTGCGGCACTTGGCTTACCTAGCCTTTGCAAAGCTCTTATCCTCTTCTCTGGAGCTAACGTCAACGAGATCGGTTTGTTGGGTAGCCCCTTGTTTTGTGCTTTTGTCGGCCCGAATGTTCTGAATACTCGAGCCGAACCTGAGTCCTGGAGTGAACTCCTGGGACATATCAAATTTGATGAGGACCGTGCCACCACAATATTGGCTCTTCTTAGCTTCTGGGCCAATCGAGGATACTGTTTCAACTGGAGAAACGCCGGTGAAGTAAGACTTGCTGGTATTGCCTTCTGGGCTGCCCTTGCAGTAAACAACGAGGACATCTTTATTCGAGTAGTAGAGGATGCTAGAGATTTGGATGCTCCATTTCTCCAACTCCTAGAACGGGAGGATTTGATCAATCTAGGCCTAACGTCAAAATCTTCCTTTGCGCGTCTTCTGACATATATTTTCGACATGACCATGTCTTCTGCACCTGGCAAAGATATAGTCAAAGATGAGCTTGGTACTGTCATACGAAAGCTTATGAAAGATTCCGATGTCGACTTCTCTTTCAAGGATGGGAATGCTCGTCTATCTGGTGTAGATGACAAAACGTTTGATACACTTGTTAGAGAGTCTGTGGTTGACCCTGATGAAGTTTTATTCCGTCGTCTTCTTTCAGATCCAAGGTTCAACCCGGATCTGCCTTCCAACAAATTTGGCGCCGGTGAAACGATTCTTCACCTGGCAATCGAAGGAGGTCATGTTGAAATTATGGACCACCTCATCAAAGCTGGGGCAAGTTTGGAGGCAAAAGATGCGCGGGGTAGAACGCCTTTCATGGTCGTTGATAACCCAGCAACGCTTTCGAAATTGGTACTGGAGCATGGTGCGAAGACCACGGATGTCGACATAGACGGTCGAACGATCTGGCATTACGCTGCCGCGACGAACTCTGATGGCTTGCTCAAGTGGCTGATCGAAAATGATCCAAACAAGCAGCGGAACATGTGTACAACGAATAAGCATGGTGCCACTCCGCTTGCTGATGCATTTCTCTACGTCCATTCTTTGATGCGGCAACACAGAGCACCGAGGCAAATACCTCCTACGACACTGAGGCGTTTCCTGAAAGAGAAACATACACCTGATACAATGAAGAGCCCGTTCTCTCTCCTGGCATATGCTGTTGAATGGGGGGAAGTGGATTTGTTGGAGAGCTTGCTCAAACTGGGTTATCAGCATGCGGAGAACGACAGAAGCCTCTTACTTCGCCGTCTCCATCTCGGTGTTTCTGACCAGATGCTACAAAAAGTCCTTGACATGTCTAAGGGAGTGCCTCTCACGTTCCCAGGCGGATCAAGCGTGTTTGAAAGTCTCTTCGTCAATACAGTACTACGTGGAGGAGAGGATGTAACAGAATTCATGAAGCCAACTGCCCACCCATCATGCTATCCACGGCTTTCACAAAGCATGCTAGACAAGCTTCTAACCCCGGAAGTTTTGAGACATAAGGACCTCAAGGGACGAGGGATCTGGCAGAGGTTTTGTGATTTCGTCCTACCAAAGATGCGTGGTCGATCTTGCGTACACCCCGCTAGGTTATTCTTCTTGTCAACGAGCATTTCTGACGCAATTCGATTGCTGGTCCAACATGGTGCATTGGACGACTTTGAAGAGAGACATGACAGATGGGCCCTTCTTTATATGGCAGATGGGGAAGGTCTCCATCCGGCCTGGGAACGATACCAGTTTCCATTCATCAGGGCAGTCTTGGAAACGGTGGAGCTTGACAAGTCCAAATTCTTGCAGACTGTTGAGGGCGCCTTTCTCTTGGCCCAGGCTCTCCGTCGTGGCCAAATGAATGTTGTGAGACTACTCATTGACAGCAGCATGCACGTCGGTCTTTTACTTCGCGAACTAGGGAATGAATCCCTACTGGAGCATTTCATTACAGAAGTGAAGGTGCAGGGCCCATTGCTGCATATTCTAGTGGGCAAGCTTGAGCCAGGATTCTTGGTCGAACGGCAGCATAGGATTTTTGAGAAGTTGTTGGAACTCCCTGCGAGCTTCTCGCCAGTCGAAGTGGTCAAGGAATTACTGGCTAAGAACCTTATTGATCCGAATAAAGTCTCAACTGATGAACCCAAGGTCACAATGCTACAAGAGGCCCTTCTGCGCGCGAAACCCGACTTTGCAGTTGCTCTTCTTCAATATGGCGCCGATCCAACGCTTTCTTTTGGCATCGATTCGCCTATTCTTGACGCGGTGGAGAGAGGGTATATAGAGGTTTTGGATAAAATGCTTGACGCACTACCTCCAACCTTCGACTGGACTTTCCGCTACGAGCCACCCGGGAAGCCTTCGTACAACGCACTGCAGATTGCTGCTCTCAACGGACGAGCGGAGGCTCTTCGGTGGCTGCTGCAGAAAACAGAGCTCTTGTTGTATCTGAACGACGTAACTCCGAGGAATGGACTTGCGCCAATTCACTTGGCTATCACGGCTCGCTCTTTGGAATGCGTCCAGATCCTTGGTAGCCGTGGCGCAGACCTTGAACTTCAGACTCACAAGGGCGCAACACCCCTTCTCCTCGCTGTGCAGAAGGGGTGTGAGGATATCGTTAACTATCTTCTGAAATCAGGAGTTGACACAGAAACAGACATGTATGGAATTCATGTTGTATCAGGTTGGCGTCCTGCTCCTGCTCGAATCGTCCAGGACTTCATTGCACAAAACTTCAAAACTCATGGTCTTTCCGAGACCGAAAAGCCGGACCCTGTCAAACTTGGCCACATATTAGCAGAAATGATAGCGTGCCATGGGGCATGGAATGATTCGGCCTTCAAAGCAATTCTACCAACGATTCCAAAGGAAGACCTTATGGCTGCTGTTCTCCCCTGCCGTGGCTGTACTCTATTGAGCTTCGCTGGTGCCCACGGCTGCAATAAGATGATGCTAGAGCTCATGGAACTGGGCTTTGGGGGGTTCGTAACCGGATGCAGCAAGCACTGGATCCATGGCTACAATGCTCTCCATCACGCGTGCTTCGGTCTTCTTGGACAACTTGAGCGTAAGGAAGATGAGCTTGCCGAATGCACTCTGCTATTAATTCAGAAATGCCTCGATGTGTACCTCGATGAGGGAATTCTTTGGTTCCAAGTGCCATGCTCGCCACTCTGCGCTGTAGTACAATTTGGGAACAACGGACGTCTCGTGGATTGGGAAATTCACCACAGGGCTCTTCTGAAGCTTCTCAATCACGTCGAGGCTCATGCGGACAGATATTGGTAAGTACCAAATACGCAAACCACGTCAGAAAGACCGCTAACGAGTTCCAGGCAACTCATGGTAGAGTCAGGATTCTCGAATCTCTGCGAATCCTCCACAAAGGAGGAGACATTGGCTGGCAAGTTGCTACGCTTCGTGGTCAATCGCCGCTGTGAAACACTGGAATGGCTCGAGTACGGAGGTGGACCCCGTCCGATTGCTCTACACCTTCTTGTCGAAGGCATCAGGCCCGACTGGAAGGAGGCGAACGTGATTGATCCAATCGTCAAGATGGTCGAGCTCTTGGTAAACTGTGGAGCGGAAGTCGATGCGCAGGACGACAACATGAACACGGCACTGTTTTTTGCTGCCTCGAAGGGAGTGGTACCGATTGTAAAAGTCCTCCTCGAGGCTGGAGCCAACCCGAACATCCGCGATGACACAGGACATACACCGCTGTCCCAGGCCTTGGAATGGGGCAGCCATGAAGTGGTCCGACTGCTTCTGGATCACGGTGCGGACCGTAATACCTTTCTCGGAGCAGCTCACATCCCGGTGTACACCAAGTACAGCCCACGTTACACGCGTGACGTTGTGGATTTCGGATTCGACATCCAGGCTGCTGAGCCTGGAAACTCGAGTTTGACTACCCTACTGCTCACGACAACGGCAGCAACGCGGGCTTGGGCTTGGAACAGGGACATTGACTTTGACAGGCTGGCTGCCGAGCGACCGCCCGTTTTATTCTTGCTGCTGTCTAGAGTCAGCAACCCCTTTTCGATCAAGAAGCTCCTCCGTCGCATTCCCCCAGAATATCGGGATAAGTTTCTAAATCCAGTCCCGAACTCAAACGTCCATGCCATGTGTGATCCTCTACGCAGAGGATCCACTGAACTCCTTGGGGTACTTCTCCAGTATGGATGGGATTGTGAAAAGGATGTTTCCACTGAAGGTTCAGCCCTTATGTTTGCCTGCCGCATGGGATGTTTTGAGTCGGTCAAGATGCTGGTTCGTCATGGCGCTCGTCTCTACTACCTTGCCACTGGTAGCCGTGGTGAGAAGGTGGCCAAGTCGGCTCCTCACGAAGCGAAGCTGTACCCTGAGATTGTAAAGTGGCTTCTCGTTGGACGCCATCAAGACAGAACCCGTATTGAGTGGGCGGAAAACTCGACAGATAATGCTGCTCCCAGGCCATGGGCAGGTCCTCGCAAAGGCGCCCACAAACTCTCAGGTTTCGAGGGACATTACCTTAGGACTTCGTCGAATAGCACCGATGAGCAGCTGAACCGACTGAAGCGCATCAGAAACATCAAACGTGAATTCTCTGGGAAGATTGTACATGTTACACTAGTGGAGTAGAAGCGAATTGGATAGAATGGAGAACTATGGTTGGATGGAAATATCACACGAGAATCAGCACTTGGATTGGGGCTACAAATGATGGATTGATGAATACGATTTGGAGGAGCAAAGGTTGAACGGAGTTTGGTACTGGGTATCAAACAATTTTATGTCTTCATGATAATGTCATTTCCATTGGATTCAAAGCCTGCCTTGCCTCCTTGTCCTCCCAATGACAAACTCGCCCTTTGACGAAATGTTCGAAGCTAATGAGTGAATATCCAAAACTCAGGTATGTAACATACAATTTTTGTTTTACCAAGCAACCCTTGCCCTCATTCATCCTTGCCGTTGCAAAATTGCGTAACCATTGACATAACGTGTCCGCCTATCTCCCATATACATTCTGGCCCGTAACCCTAGGCCTGTAAAAAGAAAATAAAAAAAAAACCAAAAAAAAAAAACAAGTTTCTCATATCCCCAACATAACTATTATCACCATCCCTAATAATCACTGTTTTCCATGCCTCTTGAGAGCGTCCGGCACTGTCCTTACAGTAACCGTAGTATTCTGCCCCGTCCCGGCAACCGCATGCACGACAACGTCCTCATCAAAGGGCCAGTCGCCACCAACCCCAGAGTCTTCCTCGCGCACGTCGAATTCGACAAAACTGCTCGAGTCTAGGCACTTGCGGGCTGCAGCCAACGCGTCATCACGTTGGATGTAGCATCCTTCAATCTCAGTCTCCTGCACGCCGCCCGAGCGGTCGCGGTTGTAGTCTGTCGTCGTCTGCACCACGTAGTGTAGCTGTTGCTCGTCGGGGGCGGCGGCGGCGTTGACTGGGAACACCACGGTGCCATCGGAGGTACGGGCTTGAAGCGACTCGTTGTTGGACGTGGTGTAGATGCCGACGAGGAAGACCTGGCCGGCAGGTGCTCGCGCGTACACGATTACACCGTCGCCGTGCGTCCACGCTTCGGAGCCGAAGGGAGAGGAGGAGTGCACAGCATACTCTTCGAAGTCCACCGAATCATACTTCAGGTTGCCGAGAGCAGTGGTAGCGGCAAAGGCCTTGGAAGCCTTGAGAGTGGCGTGTGTCCCCAGCACATAGACTGAGCGCTTGGCACCAGAAGGGTCGTCGTGGTAGTCGATGACGGTCAGGACAGTATGGTAGAGAAGATCTGGGTAAGTGCTCATGGTTTCAAAAGAGTAACCCAAGGATGTCGTATGAAGTGACCCTTTGTTGGGGTTATGAAATTTGGTTGTCAGCATGGTCACATATTACTTACTGCATACGCCATATAGGTAGTTCCAGGGTTGAATCATTCCTTGTTATATGTCCTACATCCATCTTCCAACCCATTCGGTCATGCGAAGCGTCACTCCATGTCATAAGCTCATTTACTCAGGCCGAATGTTTCCCATCGCGTTACCATCGAATTCAACCTGATCTACTGCAGACGAAAAGCTGCATTCCTTGCAGCATCACGACGCAGGTGGCCCTCCAATATTGCCTGACAAGTCTCGTCAGATGGGCCACGTGATGGTTACTTGAATCAGGTGAGGAGATGCAGCTTCGATGCTGAAAAATCAACGTCGGGGAATCGCGCATGTCTGCCCATACATTCATAATCTGCTGCTGGCTGGAAATCATATTCTTAATTGTCGATAAGCTGGAAGTCTTGTGGCACTGTGCGTTGCCTTGCACGGTGGGAACAATACGAGAAATCTGCGACAAGCGCATACAAAAGCAACGAAGCATTTAGGACTCAGTTTTCCCATTGAAAGTAATGTACATCTATTGTAAATGTCTCGGTTATATCGCTAGAATGCGCTTTTGATCATGTACCCATCCCAACTCCTGTAAACTCCTGGCGGTTTGTCCCTTTGACCATTATACATACTCTTTGAAAAAGAAAAAGGCCAGTCTTTAGCCCCAAGTACCACCACCTCCACCATTTCTGCCTCTTCTCTGAGCACTCAATCTCCAGTCATCTTCACCAGCAAATTTGTTGTGCAGCGGCTGGATGCGTTCAGCCTTCTTCCTCTTACTCAATTTATCCGTAGGCGCGACCTTGAAAAAGGTCGGGGCTGCTTCAACAAGCCACTTTGGTTCAATGCTTGTCGTGAAGTGCATGTACTCCTTTGTTGTCAGAACGAGATCGTGGTAAATGACCCATTCAGCCTGCTTGCCGAATAACGCGGAACTGGGGTGCAAGTAAATGGGTGTGCCTTCAATGAGCGTCTTGTAGCCTTCTTGAGGGTCCTTCCGTGCAGCGTGGCGGAAGAATCCTGAGCAGAGAGCCTGTCGCACCTTTTCAGTCTTCCGGCCACAAGAGACAACGCGATGTTTGTAACGTTCCATGATCTTGACAAGCTGGTCTCGAACATCTTTAGCGCGACGCATCGAACGAGCCTGGATGAAGTTCTCGAAGCACCAAGGACTCGAGAATCCACTCTGCTTCCAGGAGTTATACACGTTGAGCAGGGTAAGGTGATCGCCATGAGGGTCATGGAACTTGGCCTTCTTCTGGTCGGCCTGTGTTTGTTTCTCCTTTGGTCGATAAAAGACATTCAGGTTGAGCATTGCGACGATGCTAAGCATCTCATCAGAACAGTCAAGAGTGACGGCAGCAATCAACACCTTAGCTAATGACGGTTCCATGGGGAAATCTGCCATCTTTCGGCCCAGGCGCGTCAATAAGCCCTCATCATCAAGTGCAGAGAGTGCATATAGTTCTTCTAGGGCTGTAAGCATGGTGTTGATAGGTGGAGGATCCATGAAATCAAAATGGAGGAGATCATTGATACCCATAGCTTTGAGCATGAGGATGGTATGTGACAAGTTCTGGCGTTGGATTTCTGGGATAGTGGTGGGTAACATTTCGGACTGATACGCAGCCTCGGTATAGAGACGGAAACATTTTCCTGGTCCAGTTCGACCTGCTCTTCCAGCTCGTTGATTTGCTTGAGCCTGAGAGATGGGCGTGACAACTAGTGAATCCATACCCAGCTTCGGGTCATAGGCGTTCTGCTTGACGAAGCCAGGATCTACCACGTAGAAAATTTCGTCAATGGTAATAGAAGTTTCAGCAATGTTGGTGGCGATGACAACCTTGCGGGACCCTGGAGGTGCTGGATCAAAAATACGACTCTGCATCTCTGTAGGCAGCTGAGCGTAGACAGGCAGGATAAGAAGGTCCGGCACATTGGGCCCAAGTGCTTTCATCCGCTCGTACAGGATTTCACATGCCGTATCGATTTCCTCCTGTCCCGTCAAAAACAGAAGAATATCACCCTTGGGTTCTGTAAGATGAATCTGCATCACGGTAACTAGGGCTGTATCCAGGTAATCGGATTCTGGTTCTCTGGAATAGAGAATTTCCACTGGGAATGTTCGGCCAGGGATAGTAAAGATAGGGCATTCGTTGAAATAGGCGGAAAACTTGTCAGCATCCAGCGTCGCAGAGGTCACAATGACTTTCAGGTCGGGCCGGCGCTTGAGGGCCTTCTTGAGAAGGGCAAAAAGCACATCAGTCGAAATGGTCCTTTCGTGAGCTTCGTCAAGCATAATGCAGGTGTATCGTCTCATGTCTGGGTCCACAAGAATCTCACGCTGAAGCATACCGTCGGTCATGTACTTGATCTTCGTCATTGGGCTGGTACAATCCTCGAAGCGGATCGTGTAGCCAACCTCTTCGCCAAGTTTGCAGCCAACCTCTTCGGCGACACGCTTGGCTACGGACATGGCGGCAACACGACGGGGCTGGGTACATCCAATCATGCCATCGTTTGCGAACCCTGCCTCAGCCAAGTATTGTGTAAGCTGTGTAGTTTTTCCAGAGCCGGTTTCTCCGACTACAATCAAGATTTGGTTCTCTTGGACGGCCTTGATGAGCTGACTTCGGAAAGCGAAAACGGGCAAGGATTCTCGTTGTTCCTTGATACTCAGGCTAGTTCGCTTGCCCAAGGACTCACCCTTGGGGATAACGACTCGTTTCCACTCGGGTACCTCCTCCGACCTCGCGTTTGAACGTGCGTTCCTCAATTCACTGGCAAACTTGCGTTTGTCTGGATCTGCCATGGGGTCTTGCCACTGCGCTGACAAGTTCTCCTTGGATTCTTCCTTCGCAGCAGCATCGGCCTCTTGCTGTTTCAGCTCCTTCCGCTCCTTGGCTAGGGCTGTACCGGACATCGCTGCTCGATTCATAGAACCGTCAGGAGCCTTGACAACTCGAATGGGAGACAGCTCAAGGGACTGCTTGGTTTGTCCAGCCAGGAAAGGTGGCTCTTCCTCTCGCACTTCGATGTCGACATCCTCTTCTAATTCCAGCTCGCCTTCACCACGGAGTGTCGCGTTATAATCTTCCTCAAGATCGGGGTAATCAGATGCCTTGGCAACGCCTGAAGCAATCAACTGTCGAATTTCCCATCTTTCAGGGGACGTCATTCGCTTCTTGTGTTGTCGCGGAGGTCCCAGCGCATCTCGAGGCATTGCGCCTGAGTTATTGGCAAAGCCGTTCCTGTCGCTGCCGCCACCACCACCACCTAGGGCTTCCATGTTCGCGCCCGTGGTCATGCGTGCTTGCGGTTCAAAATCTCTACCAGTCTCCTGGTCTATCGACTTCATTGATAAGCCTATTCTTGAGCCTTCGATACTTGTGACTTTGACCCAAACTTCTTGGCCTCGTGAAAGGAGGTCAGACGGATGGCTGATACGTTGACCATCGGATATTCGAGAAATGTGTACCAAGCCATCGATTTTGCCTTTGACGTTGTGAATGTTGACGAATGCACCAAAGTCCTTGATACCAGTAACGTGACCAGGGTATACTTTGTGCAATTCTGGCACATCGTCAATCTCAGGCTTGGGAGGTCTGTGAAATCGAGCGTCGTCGTTATCGTCATCATCGTCATATCGTCGTCGGCCTCGTCGTTCCTTGCGAGAATCATGGTAGCCGTTGCGCCAGTCTTCGTCGCCTCGGTCTTGCGATCGGGATCTTGATCGATATCTATCCTTCTTTCGTCGTTCTCGCGACCGCGACCTGTCCCTTCTGCGCCGTCGTGACTCCTTCCGATCATCCTCTGGACTTCGGCTTCGTTTCCTCGTTGTCTTTTCTTTTTTGGCCTTTCCTTCCAATCCTTCTAAAAGTGCCAGCGTATCATCGATAGCATCTGCTCCATTCTCGTATTCTGGCGCCTTGTCGGGGATTGAGAGGCCGCCAAATACCTTCTCGTTCTCTTCCAGAGTTCGTGTATGGTGATGTTCTTCTTCATGAGTAGTGTTGTTCTTTCCTTTGAAGTTCGGGTGCATGGCCAGTACAAGGCGATCCAAGCTCTCCACCAAACTCGGTGGAAAATCTGCACCGATGCCAGCAAGTTTGTCGCGGAACTCGTTGAAGGACTTGCATTCTAGGCGCTGTGCGATGAGGAATTCAGCAAGGGTTTTGTCTTCGACGCCGACATGGTTTCGTAGCTCAGATGCCACCTTCGAAACAAGCGACAGCAACTCGAGATTTAAAAGGTCGTCCATCGTGATTGAAGCGACCTGCTTTGACGCAGGGTGATGTTGGTGAAAACCGGCGCGAATGGCGAAGTTGTAGAACGAAAAGTTAAGGTACGCGCCTCGCTACGGTAGAACATCGGATATATATATCAATGTCTGTCGCTCGCTGTGGTTGAGTTAGGTTGCGTCAGAGTCAAGCAATAGACCTTGCCTGGTCCATGCACGACAGACTTTGAACGACACACAACTCTTGCATTCAGCCCCAACAAATCCATAATGGCATGCAGAGACGCCAACTCTCACAAGCAACACTATCCGGTATGGTGTAGTGGCTAACATTTCGCGCTCTCATAACCTGAGGGATTAGTTCCGCGGAGCCCAGGGTTCGATTCCCTGTACCGGAGTTTATTTTTGCCTTTCATTAATCTTTTTGATGCAACAACGCACGCTATCGTCGACTGCCTGATCATATCTGATGTTACTTTCTGCATCATGGAAGCAATTGCCCTCAGTCTTTTTACTCTTGCGTTTTCTAAGTTCCCTTCCAATTTTCATTCATCCATTTGTCGGAACCCTGTTCGTATAACTTGCTATCGGTACAAAGGTTCCTCAGTTGCAAATGATCCAGTTTCATCGTTAGATAGCAGTCAATTGTTGATCACAGAGTTGATCACAGAGTCCAGTAGCGAGGTATGCTAGACAGACAGTGATAAGTAATACTCGCTTATATTCATTCACAGATAATGTCCCCTCTCCCGGCGAGTTCTGTTTTCTCAATTTTTCCACATTAATGGGAGGTAAATCCTGTTGATGAACTCCGCGACACTTCATATAATCCATGCTGAGTGTAAAGGCTCTTGTCGTGCTGCATGAATTGAGGGAGCCGGCAAAGGCTCATATTCAGAACACATGACGAATTATACAGAATTTTTTTTAGTTCATCACATAACTCAATAACTTAACCCCAGGTCATATCTATCAGGCAAGAATATACATGTAGTACTTACATGTAATCCCTATAGTTTAGTTTAGCTAGTTTGCGATCGTGAACAAGTCAAATCCTCTTCAAGGGAGGTTTCGGTCTTTTGAATTGCTCCGAGACCGCAGTCCAAGTCAACTCACCCCGTTCAGAAATAAGATAGTTTCCGCAATGGCAGCCTAGAGTTAGCATCGAAATGAGTACAATACCGTTTGTGTGAAGCTCAGTTCACTCTCCACCTCAGGCAGCTAAGGTACGAACGTTCACGTTTGCCAGTACGTACCTATCTGGGAAGAAACATCAGACTCATTCAGGCCAGATTCGGTCTCGTGGGCAGTTGATCTTGGCCAATCATTTCCCAGAGTTTTCAGGACATTACGCAATCCCTCCCAACTGCTTTCTCTGATCAAGCGCCACCAGCCCACCCAAGTGACTCGTCCAAGCTGTCAGTAACTTACGGTACGTACTCTCGCCCATACAAAGTAAGGTAACTCGGCCACAGTTCATCGTTGAGAAATCGTCACCAACTAACCCAGGTACCTAGTGCCGAAGCTGCGCTGCCTTGCTTGTCTCAGCCTCAATCCGGGACGACTCCATTACCTCCACTGTTCACTCTCTTTTTTATCGCCTTCATTTTCTTCTGCGAGGCCAAACCCATCATCACAAAAACCAAAACACTACTCACGCCTTAGCTCGATAGCTCTGCGACATCGTCGACATGTGTTCCGCCGACGTCTTCCTTGCCATTCTTGCGCTGCTCTTCCCGCCGCTGCCGGGTACGTTCTCCACCTCACCAGTCGTCGCCGTCGTTGGTCTCGTCGGTCTCGTCGCATACGACCCTCATCCTCTGACAACGTCGAAAATGGCTTTGGCATAAATAATTCACCATTTCGCTAACTTTTTATCTCAGTTTGGGTTAAATGCGGCATCTGCAGCGCCGACTCCGTTATTAACATTCTCCTCTGTGTCCTCGGCTACGTCCCCGGCCTGCTGCACTCGTGGTACATCATCGCTAAGTATCCCGAGCCACCTTACGAGTATGAGGCCCTACCCACCGATCGCGAGGGCGGCCGGGTGACCTACGTTTACGTCCAATGTCCCCAGGGCCAGCAGCAGCAGCACCATCATCAACAACAAGCCAAGGCACCTGCTCCTCAAAACAACATGAACTATGGGACCCAGAACGCTGCCGCTTCCTCTGCGCCGGCCATTCAGTCTCAGCCTGCCCCTCAGCCCCAGCAACATGGCGTCACGGATGCTGGCGAGGGAAGCTCCGACCATCAGGGTGTCCCCCCATCCTATGCTGAGGTCGTCGCCGGCGACCACAAGATCCAGTCGCAGGATTAGAACATGTCCGATGCCAAGCAACGCCTAAATCAATCATTCTGTGGCTAGACTCTGCCCTCGTCACATTTGTGATGAAACTGCATCGTACTGGGCAATACATATTGTTGTTTGATCGCTTAATGCCAATGTTAGGAATTTTCTCTGTAGGAGTTCATTGGGACTGCATTTTTATTGATTGCTATTAATTTAGCTACGCCAGTAACAATCTACGTATCGACAGGAGGATGGCGTTTAATTCTGTTCTTTCTTGTTTTAGACGAATAGTACCGCATTTGACTAGCAACTCTAGGTGCTATCTATCCTGCACCCTGAAGCCTTCATTGCTACCTGCACGGGTTTTATATTTGTGTTACGCAGAGTATGACTGAGCGCCAATTTCCTCCTACAAACCGACGTAGGTCCTCCTACCGGTCAAATTATCCATACATACCTGAGTTCGTGTGTTATTTCTCTTCCAGAGCCGGGTCATATACTGACGGGGCTGAACGATCCGTCTCGCTAGGAGGTTTGTAGTGACGCATCAATTCCTGTGGGAGGAATGTATAGAATGACGGCACCAAGATATCTACCGCTTTGATGAAGTTGAGGCCTATGTTCGTCTCGCAGATGGTTAGTCGGACCTTCATCCCTATAGGCATGTTATTCAGGAGCTTGTCCTCGAAGAAGAGTGTGATTCTTTCAGTCACAGGCAACTGGGCTACAGGATCAACCCAGTCATCTCTGATGACAACGGGTTTAAAATTCGCTCTACCAATCGGTGCCAATTCAATGTTTCTGCCGTCGATAGCAAGTGACTTAAAGCGGCTGGTGATATCTTGGTTCGGCCATGAAATCTCAACCAGCTCGAGTGAGCAGTTAAACTCTTTAACCACTTGGGGTACGTTGTCGCAAATTTTGGAGAACAGTTCTGGCTCGTCTAGAAGTGCAATAGCTGCGTAGAATATCGACTTTGCGTTGAATCCTTGGGGTTTTCTCGAATTGGAATACTGAAACGACCAACTCTCAGCTGTATCATCGGAACGAAACAGTTCCCCAGCAGCCAGATTGAAATGGCCAGGCCACAGAGCATTGAGATTCCGCAACATTGGCCACTCTCTATGCGCATTCTCGCATATTGTCAGAGCTGCATTGATATTTTCTGTATACTCAGGGCTCACATCATGATGGAGCACATAGCGGAGGAAGTTACCGACGAGATCGATACCTTGCTCCATGAGTTTGCGTTCGAAGGACGTGATCTGGACAAGGGTCACGGAGAGGAAACCTGCCGCAACTTTTGCAAAGTCAACAGTCCAGGCATTCTCATCCCCATTATAAAATTTATCGCCAGCGGAAGTGGTGCCATAGATAATATCCGTTGCAGTGGCCTCACGACGCTGAGCGGGCGTCAAATCTTTGAGTTCCCGAGGGTCAAACCCGCCGAAAGCAGCAGGGTTCGTGTCTACGCCGCCGAGGAACAGATACTCATTGAACATCAGAGCCCGTTCGCCCTGAAGGCGGCGGCGTGATCGATAACGTTGGATACAAGCCTGAATGCGCCTTTGAGGCTGTCAGCACTTGGGGTTAGCGTGGCACCGGGAAGCATATCCTACTCAGAAAAAGGCAAATCCCTGACACAAATTAGTCACAGACAACCAAAAGCTGGGGGGTCAGTGAGCTTACGGGGCATAGATGGCAATTTTCTCTTCCCTGGCCTCCTCTGGGGTCATGGGTGGATCAGCAAAGTACTCTAAGCCTGATGTCAGCTTATGATGTTTGGGCGGAATGGTAGAGACCGGTGACCTTCGAAACCATTTCCCCTGTTCTTGGGGAGAGCTGTTTCACCACGAGAAGTGGTTGTAGCCTTGCGTCTCTTCTTCTTACCCGTGGCCATACTTTGGAGAGAAGAGCCGTTGATTGAGGATAAGGTCGAGGGCTCATCATCAGAGTGGAGGGAGGGCTCAGGCTGAATGTCGTTTTGTGACATTGTGAGATGTTGGGTCGGTGAAGGTATTGGAAACTTGGTAACAAACGAGGGTTGTAGATAGTGTCTACCTAAGGTACCTATAGAGAATCAAATGCTGCTATATCAGGTATTGATTCTGGGAAGTAGCGACGCACTACCAGTGAATCAGCATGAACCTCAACTGCCTACCCAACCAAGCTCTAATTTTGAAGGCACAGCTCAAGAACCTCCGTTGTCTGTTGTTAGAACATATCTCGAAGCTTCACTCGGGAGTTGGTATGAAGCAGGTAAGGTTGAAACAGACTAATAAAGAGAGAAAAACAACTTCTCTTAGGGGCGGTCGACACGCAGCTGGTGTTTGCAGCTGGTGTTTACAGCTGCCCTGTATCAATGGCAACACTAAGGAGCCGAAATTTACGTCCTTAGGGACGCTGCAACAATCATCACGCAGTGGAGATTATCCTCCTACGGCAGCTTAGAAATAATCCTCATCCCACCTAGTTTCGATTCACAGGCATGTCACAGAGTTGCCTAGCACAGGGAGGATGGCAACGGCGTTTGGCAAACATGGGAAAGTAACCTTGTACGCAGCCCAACGACAAACTCGACAAGCACAATACGGCCTTTTTTTTGTTTCAAAATGTTGTCTAATGCAAAAATTTGAGGCTGTGAGACTTAGTATTGAGTCCGCCAACTACTCAGCCTCCGCCTCCTTGCGAATATCTTCGTTTGGCTGCAGCACACCGAGAGCGTCTCGAGGCTCAGCAAACATAGGACCGTGGTTGTTTGCAGTGCGGGGTCAGATAATGCAAGCTGAACGGCGACCTGCCGATGAGCTAATGTTTTGGAATCTGCAAAGGCGACGAAATCTGCACATTGAGGTAATTAAAAACGTTCCGTTTCTGTTTGGCCTTGAAATCGAAGTCCTGTTGGGTGAGATGAGTTGAGGCTTAGGAGGATGTTCGGAAGATGCCTAATCAGGAATCACGGGAGGACAACGGCCCATCCCGCCTCGGAACGATTGTACAAATTGCTAGAATAGTGAAGCGGTCGGGTAGAATGTACTCGTGTATTGTATACTCCAACAACAGTCATCGAGGTGATTTCTGCTACACGATGTCACTGCGTCCCCATGTGAATTCGCGGCCTATCTGTGATTCGTACGACTTTGACGACCAGCTCAACGGAACAGGTCACTTGACGATAGTTTAGTTGGGCGGGTTTTCCTCAAAGACACAAAGCGCCTTGGGATTGGGCAGAATATCCGAGGCAAAAGAAGCCGGTAAGTAAAAGAAACAGCCCGTGAAGATGTCCATAACTTTGTTGACTTCGCGGACGGCATCGATGGCAAACAACAAAACTTGTTCACGAGAGCGTCACGGAATTAGGCTAGTACGGAGCCATACCACCCCTCCCTATCTGCCAGAGGCGGTGGCAGCAGTCCGTATGCAGCTAATCACGGAGTCATCTCACCATCGCTACACGGGATGCCCAATAGGAGTAGTAGCGGAACCTGTACCAATGGTTGCTCGCAGCTGCTGAAATATATGGGATATGCCTCAGCCAGTCGCATAGGACTAGAAGGACCAGGTACCTGGTCGAGTTGGCCCAGCTTGTCACAAGGACAAAAAAAAGATGAGCTGGAATACGAGACGGGAGTAGGCATATGGGGTTGTTCGATAGCAATCAGAGCTGATAACAAGGTTCTTCTACACATATGTGTCGTCGCTGTTCATGTACCGTAAGCTTTGGCTTCTAACGTATGGGGGAGGGAAGCGTGGGAAAGGTAGCGCGCCGCAGACACACAGCTTGAATCCTGCTTGACATCACCGTACAGTAGTTGCGCCAACTAGGTTGCCAAGGGTTTTATCTGCATCTCACGCAAGGAACAATGCGGAGCTGGATCAAGTGCATTCCCAGCTCGGAAGATGCAGAGCTGATGCGCGCAGAGCCGGTTCAGCCGGTTTCATGAGTGCTTGCTGGTCTTCCTTCAGGAATGAGATTTTATTTAATCAACGGTAATACCGAAACACATCTATATTACTACATAATAGAGACCCAGACATGTATGATTGAACCTTTTAAAAAGAAGTGTTGGATGTTTGCCGCTGTGAGCCCATCACACCAATAACTCGTGTGCATGCGCTAGTGAATATGGTACTTGTGTGCATCCGCTTCCCCCCCTCCCTCTCTCCAGCATCTGCTTGCCCACCCAATCGCAGCCCTGGCAATGGGTCTGGACGATGAAGGACAGGCCCTGTGCAGATCCCAGGTTAACCCCTAGAGAGACCCTGATAATTGAGTCCCTGACGCTGGAGACGGGAGACCGTGGCGTGGCGGAGTTGGTGCGCAGCCCCCTGTCTTCTGTCTATTGTCCGTCAGTTTCATCAGTGGGGAGAAATGTTGGCTCTGTCTGATAGGGATGCATTTTGGCAATTAGTTATCATTGATGCGGTTGTGTACTGCAGAATGGGGTAATGGATATCCATGTGTTAGTTAGTTAGTTGGACAGCACAGTGATCAGCCTTGGTGGATTAGGATCCGTGACCAACAGACAATATGCGAATGCAGACTGAGGAAACTAAAAGTGCTGACCGCCTCCAAGCTTGTTCTGCCTCAACTGACCAGGATGAGTGATTCAAACACCCGTCGTATGGAGAAATTCAGAAAGTGTAAAAGCGATAGAGAAAACATATTGAAAGAGGGTCACACCGACGCAGCCTTTAATCGGTGATTGCTGGTAACGTGCGCATTGTGTGACTACGTATACATTTGGTTCTGGAGTGTCTCCTCCTTTCCGAGAGGGGTCAACCAATATACCTACAGTCCTACTTGACAACTCCGTCCCAGCCAAAGTATGGGGAGAGCCACATCCGTATTTATCTTCATATCCAAGAATACTTTATTTTTTTGCTTTGCCACTTACGTTGCCTCGTATTTTACCGTTTAGGAGATTTTGGTAGAGCATATTCTCAGGCTCGATGCCCTTCCTTAGCAAGCTACCCAAAACCAAGCCTTTAGGTGAGGCAAACAGCTCTGAGTCAAACAAGCCTGTGCACAAACACGGAATTCGCATTCGCAGGCGCAAAGTCAGGTTGTGCCTGAACAGGGAAAAAAGGAAAAGCCAAAGGCAGAACCACCGACCGTTGTCCACCAAACGATGACCCCTGCGTACCTTGCTGGGTGGGCATATCACAAGGTTGACCTTGGGGCACACCGTTGGGAATTTTAGCCGTTTTGCCACCATTGACGAGTGCAAAAAAAAAAAAAAAAAAAAAAAAAAAAAGGCCCCCAAGCAGGGAACAGGAGTGCACAGGGGAACAAAGCGCGCGTCACACATATCGACAATTCTAGTCCGGGGTCAGTATCCTGACGCTGATCCATTCGACATCGATTCATTTCCCCCTGACTGAGCCTGAATATGTCCAACTTCTGAACAGAGCACCAGCTAGACTATAAGATCTTCAGGCTCCGGTCTTTGGGCTGTTGTCAGCCGGTTGTCATTTTCGCCATTTTGGATTTTCGGGTTGACCTGATCAAATCTATCCCTAGTGGTTACCGCCAAACCATATTCACTCTCCGCTTTCTTCAGCAATCGAACTTGGGAGAAAAAGGCAAAAATCGAAATCAAAGCCTAAAGCTATTAGACGCCTTCACTACCGCGCTGCATTTGACCCTGCACCCAAAGGCACCATTAAGCACCATTGTGCGCCGCATCCGTTCCTATCCTGCGCCAACACAGCCCTCTGGTGGCTAATAAGGCTCCCTCTTCGTCTCATCAGCTCCGCCGCGCTCCGCCCGTTGGCGTCTTTCTCCTCAACTTGTTGCTCCTCACACTCAGCCTCTCCCTTCCCTTCTCTTTCTTTGCTCCCTTTCCTTCTTTACCGCCGGTTGGACCGGTTATCTTTCATTTATCTATCCGCCTTCTTCTTCTTTTTCTTCAACACACCAACTTTTCCATTATCCTTTTCCAGTCAAGGCCTTTCCCCTCCCTCTCCTCTTTGTGGCTTAACACTAGGAACACCGCCACTACAATGATGCCTGGACTAAAAGAGATTCCCCATCGCGATGATCTCCGCGACTACAATTATGCTGTCGCCGGCCAGTGAGTATTCCCAGCTCACCCTTCTAGTTAGCATCGTCGCGCATGGGATTCGCATGGCCCTGGCTTCTCCCCAACCTGTGATTGCTACCCTAGTTGTACATTCTGACCGCAAGTCTCGAACAGTGCCGGCACTATGTGTAGCGCCGATGGCGAGCTCTTTATCAAACCCTGCACGCAGTCAGAGATCAACTTCTATCAATCTGCGAATCGACGACACCCTGAATTCGCCGACCTGATGCCGTTATTCATGGGCGACCTTATGCTCACCGACGCCACGGATTCGCGCATTGATGATGCTGTGGCTGGTGTCATCTCCAACTCTGGTGACATTAAGACCTCAAAAGAACAAATTGTCGCATCTGTTGCTGAACAAGTTGCTCTTGCCGCACCCGATGTCTCAAACAACATTACTTGGGTCCCCAGTAAGGACAACAAGATAAAGACCGATAAGGCTGTGGTGCTAGAGAATGCTACTTTTGGCTTCAAGAGACCTAGCATCCTAGACGTAAAACTGGGCGTTCGATTGTGGGCAGATGATGCGCCCCTTCAAAAGAAGCAACGCTTTGACAAGATTTCGGCCGAGACAACACATGGGAGCCTAGGATTCCGGATAGCAGGCATGCGAGTTTTCCGCGGGTCGGAGGACGCTGCCGAATTAGACGAGGAGGAATATAAAATCTATGACAAGGATTACGGCCGGGTAACGGTTACCAAGGACAACGTGGTCGACGAGTTTCGAAAGTTTATCTTCAACAAAGCTGCTGGAATCGATAAGGAGCTTGGCCGGGCGGTCTGCGAAGCGTTCGCACGGGACCTACGCCGTGTAGAGGATGTCATGTCTCGGCATGAAAGCCGGATGTACTCTTCGTCATTGCTCTTCATTTTTGAGGGTGATGGCGAAGCCTTGCGCAACGCCATTGAAGATAACAATGCTCTGATTGATTCAGAGGCAGGCATCGGCCAGGCTGCTCGAACTACAAAAAGGGTTGATAGTGGCATTGCCCTTGATGAAGATGAGGAGGTGGACGATGACTCAGATGAGGAATCATCACTACCACAGATCTACTCGTTGAAGCTTATCGACTTTGCACACGCCTCGTGGACGCCCGGCCAAGGACCTGACGAGAATTCCCTTACTGGTGTACGGAGCTTGGCCCGCATCTTTGAAGAGATGGCGGAATAATCATGCATGAAATACGGAGTTGTTTGATGATATTCGGCAAACCAAGTTATGTGTTTGCTTCTCTTTCTTGTTTCATAACGAACAAACCAGCAGCCGACAAAGGGGATGTGACGCAGAAAAGGGCAGCATATTTTTTTGCTAGACGCGAAGGCCGGCTCCACCGATACCCAAGTGCGAATTGGACGACCGGATGGACGGGAAGATGGTAGAAAACGCTCCTCGGCGGAGATGTATACGGCAATTTAATGCCCACGATGACGACTGTATCTTTTTGGTTTCCAAGTCCTGATCTCTTGGCTGTTTTTTTTTCCCTGTCAAGATGAGGAAGGACAATGGCGTTTAACCGGGGAGTTTCTATGTGCACTTTCATATATACATATTCTGTGGGTGGTAGAAGCATAGCATTTCACCAGGTAGATATCACAGGCGCAAAAGGACAACCGGGCCAGGCCCGGACATACATCCTATACTGAGACTCAAATTTATCGCCGTGATGATTTGTATAACATTGAAGGGTAGAAAAGAAGATAAAATTTGTATAGAAACCGAGCCCACAGGCCAGGCTATGTCTGGCTGATATCACGAAGCGACACGGGCCTAAGAACGTATTCCTATTACTACATGCCTGCCACCCTTATGCATTTCATATGTACAGTGGATGAACGTTGCCGAAAGGTATGATGATGAAATGATATATGACACACTGCATGTATCTATTTTAGTTACTGTGCATATCCATTATGTAGCAACAGGGCAGAGCACAGCTCCGGTATACCGTTCTGGGCCTCCTCTGTTCCATCAATTTGAGTGGTGCCGCGTTGCCTTTCTGGAAAGCTTCCAAAAAGCCGCCCCACGCACGCACTTGGACCTCCAACGTTTCGCAGGCGCCCAACGCGCAAAAACCACTTCCTTCACTCGCTGCAATTGCACAATCAATGTAGCCGACCATGTCGATTCCAGGCCTGGGCCAGATTCCCGCACAGGTACTGTTCCCCTGGTGACATTGCAGCCCAACTAGTATCGCGATCTAACGAAAATATAGCCCACCGCCTCGCTCACAAGAGTCGTGGCCCTTCGCCCCGCGTCCGAATGGCGCTTCCAAGTCTCAGTCGGCTCCTCCGTCGTCGTTAAGATCCTCTCCGGAACCGCTGAGAAAGACGGCATCGAACTCGCATTGCGAAATCCCTATACCTTCTCCGGCGTCCGTTCAAAGATCCTCTCCTGGCATGGCTGCGAGATCGAAATCGACGGTCAATGCGACTATGATTCCGTCAGCGAATATGCAGCCCCGACTGAAAACCCGGCCAATTCTTACTTGAACCTTCATGGCAAGCTCAATGAAATGCGCCAAGCTGCCGCGCGAGAAGGACGAGAAGGGCCGCGCGTGCTTGTTACTGGACCACCGAATATCGGAAAGACTACACTGGCCAAGACGCTGACGAGCTACGCGACACGGCAAGGCTACCAACCCCTCGTCATCAACGCAGATCCCAACGAGGGCATGCTCAGCTTGCCAGGCACACTGACAGCGAGCGTTTTCGCCACGGTCATGGATCCAGAGGCCGTTGATGGTTGGGGTAGTACGCCAACCAGTGGGCCTAGCAGTGTGCCCGTGAAACTACCCTTGGTTTTCTACTATGGGTGCGAGTCATCAGAGGACGATGCAGACTTTTACAGGGAGATCACGAGTAATTTGGCAGGCTCGACCAGCGGACGCTTGAGTGAGGATGATACTGTGCGAAGCTCGGGAGTGATTATGGATGGCTTTTCCGTCACCGAAGATAGCCAAACTGGCTATGAGCTCGTTGCACACGTTGTGGATGAATTCTCAAGTATACTCCGCTACCTCAGAGAGTCTACGATTATCTGCTAATGAGGTGCCTAGTTAATATTATCGTGGTGATTGGCTCTGGCCGAGTCGAGGCCGAGCTTTCGAAGCGATTCAGCAACGAGACGACTAGCCTCGGTGAGACCATCAACGTTATTCATCTAGATGCCTCAAATGGCGTCGTGCATAGAGATGAAGTATTCATGCAGCATTGGAGAGAGGGCGCCATCAAGGAGTACTTTTTTGGCGATGCTCGACGGACCTTGAGCCCGCTGATCCAGCAAGTCGATTTTGACAGTGTTGTCATCTACAAAGCTTCCGACAGTAAGTTGCAAATTATCCATGACTCCAGTTCTTCCAGTCTCTTGGACGGCAATGGAAGATTCCTTCCTGTCAGCCCAATTCCAATGCTGACAAAAAAAACTTACAGATCCGTCAGAAGGGCTTGTTCGGGAGGATCCGTCCACTCCGATGCAGCACTGGACCTTTGCCATCATGCACGCCTCGCCCAAGGACCATCCAGAAACGGTACGAGCAGCGAGCGTCATGGGATTCGTGTATGTGTCAGACGTGGACGAGGAGCGACGCAAAATCAAACTCTTATCGACTGTCAGCGGACGGTTGGGAGATCAGCCTCTTGTTTGGGGTCGCTGGCCGGAGCCGTTTATCAATTTGTTGGGATGAGAGCCATATTTTCAAATACCCATAAAACCTAGCGTTTTTGTAAACAGAGTAAAAGGCTTCTTTCATATGCTTGTGGGTGGTTATCAACTACGTTACACGCTGTGTAGATGGGAGTCCGCTTGCGATGTACGTTACATGCACCCTGTAATCTGTCTCAGCACTGATAGGAGTGGTGGAATCCAGAGGGTCGTATTGCTTTCATGTGGTCCTGACGCTAGAAAACACCCCATCATGGCTGATTGCTTGCTTTTGCCTGACCACTTTTTTTGTCTTGTGAGGAGGAAACCAAGGCAAACACACCTAGATTCGTTGAAATGACTGTGCTAATGTATACAAATCGCCATCATAAACCGGATCTAACACATCAATCTTTATGAGAACTTCAGCCCCTACGAAGCAAGTAGCCAGGGAGTGCACGAACCCCCCCAACAATTACGAGGCCAACATCTCCCAGTGTAACACGAGCTAGACTCAACAAAGGACAACTGCAAACAAAATGCCCGATCACCGTATGTAACCGGCCACACACACTGAACCCCTCTCTAATATCCCTAATAGTTCCGACTTGTACATTTCTATTACCGCACTTATTGCTTTTTTTTTTTTTTTGTTTCTTGATCCAAAAACAAAAACATTTGAACATTTACGGACTTCGGCGAATCAGCGAAACAAGAAAAGCCTCCTGACCGGGTATTGAGAGCCGGACAGGGGTGGGGTGACGGAATGGAGGTGTTGCATGCACCTACCAAGGGTCACGATTTGAGCAGCTACTGTCCTAACCGGGAAGTGAAAGCATGAGAGCCTATTCTTGGCACGTTTTGATCAGTGAGCGTGATGTATTGTGATGAGAATGGCTAGGATGAATTGCAAGGGCTGCGGCCAAGGTTAGAGTCCAGAAACGGACCTGCTGATTCTAGACGCGTATGCTTCCCAACGTGGACATCTCGTTTTCTAACATGTACAATTCTTCACGAAATCATCATCTGGCAATTGAGACCGGGAAACAGGTAATTGCGTGCATTTTCTTTCGCAAGGACGGCATCCCGGAGAGGTTGCCGGCTTTCGGAGAGCGGCAGGAGTCGAACGCTGCAACTTGAAACGAACCGGCGGTCGGCCCAGCGCCGAAGATGGCGGCCCGGGGGCGGTCAACCAGGGGGATGATAAGGGTCCATGTCATTGCGGGGGGGCATAGAGTTGAGGCTTGGAGCCGCCTCGCTTTGCTACAGCATCCTGTTTGGCGGAAGTGCTTAGTTTCATGCGGCCAATGCTACAGATCCTGCCATCACTCATGTTCTCGTTACGTCTTGAGTTTTGATAGAAAAGCAGGTAGATTCCTTGGAAGTAGGTAGCGGACAGAGACATGCAGAAGCCGGCGTGAAAGAGAAACACTGTGGCTCTAAAAACCTACACCCTTGCAAGATGAAACCATTGAGGCCACCATAAGCTTAACGGCTAGTCCAGCGAAGCCAAGATAAAAAGCCTTAGGTTCTAAATAGAGTGTAGCTATTTACCTTAATTTTGAGGCCATGATGGCGGGGTACCGATTTCGATCGTGTGGCCTCTCTTGTAGCCTCTCTTGTGCTGGACTTGATTTCATCATGCACCAAGATAGAATATCCAATCAATTCCAGTTGGACTCTGTGAGAGGATTGATGATGCGTAAGAAATCATGGTTCGCAAGCCAGTACAACACACCACTTGGTCTCGGAAGTCTGCTGCAAAGCCAAGTTGCCAAGACAAGAAAAGTGAGTGGTGGTGGGAACAGGGCGGCGGATGATTGGTGATCAACCTCGTTTGAAAGACATCATGTGGTCCCTTCTGATTGAGGTAACAGAAACTAGCCAGCCGAGATCCCGATGATGCAACTCTCTCCGTGTAGTCGACAGTTTGTCTCTTTGAGTTGAGTGGTTCAAGCGATGAAAGAAGCAGAGCACGTGGGCTCTAGTGAGGGGGGGTCGTTTCTTTGGTAGACCTCGTTGTGAGCTCCCCCCAGCTACCTGTTTTTTTGCTCTCAGTTGGACGATATATGTCATTGAAGTGATGCACATTGCGTATAGAAAGAAGAAAAAAATACACACCAACAGTGACTACAAACTTGTACCGAGTATGCTTTGAAGTCTTCTTAATATAATCACTCTTTACAGTCCTGATCTGCTCATCATCCGGATCGTCCGCGTATGTCATCTCTGGTCTATGGAGTTCACCCCGCGCGCCGCGTATTCTGAGGCCGCCCACTTCTGTTCCAGGGGCCCCTCTCCCCCCCACACGGACGTATTTTGGTGCAATTGCAACCCCACGTCGTCTGGAGGCATAGAAGCCTTCCTTTGACTTCCCCTCTACTAGACATCTATACATACGACGGCAATTGATGGTCAATAAGTTGTCCATTATAACGCCGCTGCTATTTTAAGTTGATACGTCCCAGGAAAGCCCTGCTTTCTATGATCATGGAGTTGAGTCTATTCTGCCCATAAGGATTATGGATGACGACAACGACACCTAAGCTTCAAAACTATACCTACACCTACACTAACATCACTGGGACGCAGTGTCTTCCCTCATATTGACTCCGATTGATCATCATATCTTTTTGTCCGTTAAAACGATTCCGGTCATAATGATCCGCAAATTCCACTTCAATCCACCTCGTGACTGCAAGTTCACTTCCTCGATCAGCACTCTAGTACGTGATTCTTAAGCCGCTCACCCGCGGCATCTCGCGCAGCCACAATGTCCAACACGGAGATACTTTTGAGTAACTTCCTGCTACTATCGTCTGACGTCCCCACGGAGCTAGTCCGCCATGGTTGGTAGACGTCAACGAGAGTCGCTAAAAGTTCCATCCCTGGTCGCCGCCGCAATGCGTGGGTTGTTTTTTTTCCCCATGCACAGCCGCAGGGTTTAGTTTGTCTGGGCCAAGGCGTCATGGCCTTGGGTTCCACTGAACCTAATATTGACGATCCGTCCATTCGTTCTGCGATACTGTATTGAGATGTCCAATAATAGCGTAGTTTCTAGAGACTGGTCAGCAAACTGTCTGGTGCAAAAAGGATGTCATTTCTGCTTGGCGTTGGCTACCAAGTGTACAGGCTCGTTGCAAAGTTGCAACGAAGGGCAGCGCCAACGATGGATGAGTTCGCAAGGGTGCGATGAGGGTTTGTTGATTGATTGGGAGCACACGCTAGAGTCGCAAACAGGTCGAATATCTCCCAGCCCAGATATCGGTGTCGTTTAGGTGTCCATAGACTATAGCTATTCAAACTATGAGGATCTCGGTTTGTTGGGCTCGGGTTGATACTCTTATCGGCAATGAATCAAGACACTTACCCAAAGAACCTAGAGAGTCATGTATGTCTTGAGTCGAAGTGTCGACAACGCTGGAACAGCGTCAATCTTCTTGTACGCTACCTGCCAGCTCATTAAGTGGGATTGCCAAGTGGGAACTCGCAATTGAAGACGTGTGGCGTCCCCGCAGACAGACACTCATTCATTCCTTGGCCGTTCCGGAGCATCCCAGCTACCAACATGTACTGTTCCGTCCAGTCCACCCTGCCATCATCCACAGTTCACTCCTTCCCGCCTCAAGTCACAGTTTTGGCGCCTGCCCATTTCCTCTCTGAGCTCAGCCTGGAAACGGGGAGGCAGGTACGCAAATAAATGTGCCTGCCTTTTCCCTCTTTCTCTTCCCCCCCTTCTTCCTTCTTTCCCTTGGTCTCGTGCCATCTCACTTACACCTAACCCATTTACCCATACACCCTTAACCTTCTTCCTGACTGTTCCACCATCGGCGGTCGGTCAACCCTAAAACCAGCTTTCAATTGTTTTCTTCTTTTTCTTCTCGTTTTCAAGTATCCTTCTTACCCCCCGTACCCAACACCCGTTCGATGGGAGAAACCGAAGGCAAAAGTACGAATGGTGCAGTTCACGCCAACGCCACTTCGGACTCGTCGACCATCGCCAGCTCCTCCAGCGGCGGCCAAGACGACCAGCCACCTATAGCGGAGCCCCCAGACTGTACCATAATAGAAAAGTCTCAGCCTGCCTGCGCTCACCCTCACACCCTTCCAGCTGAGCTTGTCGCTGAACAGCTCAGCACTGATGTCAACAATGGGTTAAGTAACGAGGAGGCTGCTATCCGCCTGGCCCGGCATGGGCCCAATTCTATCAAAGGCGCCAAAGGCGTCTCTATCTGGGAAATATTTCTCCAGCAGGTTGCAAATGCCTTAACCGTGGTCCTTATCGCCGTGACAGCTCTCTCCTTTGCCATTCACGACTTCGTTGAGGGTTCTGTGGTTGCTGCCGTCATTGTCCTCAACATTGTTGTAGGGTATGTTCAGTTGCTACACGCACGCACACAAGCAGCCCTCCCAGACTCACCTTGTGATGCCCTCTCATTATTTTTTTTCCAACCTTTTGCTATATATTATGCTTTCCCGTATTTCTTCTATACATATGTTGCGCACACGCCGCAAATTCTCCATTCGCTCTCCTCTCTCTCTTTGCCTTTCGGTGAACGCCTAGTGATTCGTGATGCCAAAGCCGCTTACCGGCCCAAGCCGAATCCCAAAGCTGCCAAAGATTTCACAAATTCACGCTCGACGCTAACATCCCGGCTCTCAGATTGATTCAGGATTACCGTGCCGAACAGACAATCCAGTCCCTCTATGCTCTGTCTACTCCCAAGTGCAAGGTTATTCGCGATGGCCAGAGTGAAACTATCAAAGCAGAAACGCTGGTCAAGGGCGACATGGTTATCCTCGCAACTGGCGATGTCGTTCCAGCTGATCTTAGATTAGTTCAAGGCATCAACGTTTCCGCTGATGAAGCTCTCCTAACTGGCGAATCTATTGCCATAACCAAAAACCCTGGCGCCATCTTCCAAGATCCGGACATGCCCATCGGAGACCGCAACAATTTGGCTTACTCTGGAAGCTCAATCACTCGTGGTCGGGCTACTGGAATCGTCATCTCTACCGGTATGGAGACAGAGGTCGGCCAGATCGCCCAACTACTCCGCAAAACTAAGAACGACAAGGTTGGACGGGGTCCTGTTACCAAGTTTCTATTCAGGTCCTACCAATCTATGCGCAACATCCTAGGTCTAGAAGGCACTCCGCTTCAGGTAACACTGAGTAAATTTGCCCTCCTCCTGTTCGCGCTCGCTATTGTTCTCGCCATCATTGTATTCTCCGTCAGCAAATGGCACATAAGTGATGAGGTATTGCTTTACGGAATTTGCGTTGGCGTGGCTGTCATCCCCGAGTCCTTGCTTGCCGTCCTCACGTTGACAATGGCCGTCGCTACTAAAGCCATGGTTCGTGGCAACGTCATTGTGCGTCAGATGCCGTCTCTAGAAGCTGTTGGCGGTGTAACCAATATCTGCTCTGACAAGACTGGTACCCTAACCCAAGGTCGGATGATCACCCGCAAAGTTTGGCTTCGCGGAGATATCCTCGGAAGTGTCGAAGGTACTGCAAACCCATATGACCCCGGAAGCGGTTCTATTTCTTGGTCTGCAGACCTTGCTGGAAGTTGTTTGAACGACTTCCTCAATGTCCTAATCCTATGCAACAACGCCACGGTCACAGACGGTAAAAAGGAACCCGAAACTGACTCTAGCAGCGTCATTACCGCAACCGAAGATGCAGAATGGAAAGCCGTTGGTGAACCCACTGAGATTGCACTCAAGGTCTTCGCCATGCGTTTCGGCCTTGGCAGGACAGCAAATAGCTCACTGGTAGCAGAGCATCCATTCGATTCTTCTTGCAAGCTGATGAGTGTGGTATATGCTAGTGATGACGAAAAGACCTACAAAGTTTACACAAAAGGAGCTGTGGAGATACTTTTGACCAAACTTGAGGAAACTGAAGAGTTGAAGGCAACAATTTTAGCCAAGGCTGAGGCGCTTGCAAGCCAAGGTTTGCGAGTCCTTTGTATTGCAACCAAGTCAATGAGTGCCGACTCTCAAGATGCTCATGACCGCACCAAGGTTGAAAGCCATCTTGGTTTCCTCGGCCTTGCTGGCCTTTATGACCCCCCTCGCGCTGAAACTTCTGGCGCCGTGTCACAATGTCGCGAAGCTGGCGTTACAGTACATATGGTAACTGGTGATCATATCAAAACCGCCACTGCGATCGCATACGAGGTCGGAATTCTAACTGTTGGCGCATCTCTCAAACCGAATGCGGTCATGGCAGCTTCAGACTTCAGTAACCTATCAGATCAACAAATTGATCAGATGGAAAGCCTTCCTGTTGTCCTTGCAAGATGCAGCCCCCTTACCAAAGTACGAATGATTGAAGCGTTGCATCGTCGCAAAGCTTTTTGTATTATGACTGGAGATGGAGTCAACGACTCTCCGGCGCTCAAGCAAGCCGACGTTGGTATCGCCATGGGAGACCGTGGCAGCGATGTTGCCAAGGAGGCCGCTGACATGGTCCTCACTGATGACAATTTCGCGTCCATCGTAACAGGTATCCAAGAAGGCCGAAGACTCGCTGACAACATCCAGAAGGTACGTGACCGCAGAGTTCTCGGTCCTAAGACGCAACTCCTAAGACTGATTTGTAACAGTTTTTACTTCACCTTCTTACCTCCAACCTGGCACAGGTTATTCTACTCCTCATCGGTCTCTGCTTTAAGGATGTTAGTGGTGTTGCTGTTTTTCCCCTTTCGCCTTTGGAGATTCTTTGGGCCAATTTGGTCACTTCTTCACCTCTCGCTCTCGGGTTGGGCCTTGAAGACGCTTCACCTGATATTTTACGTCGACCCCCTCGTAGCTTGCACGCCGGAGTTTTCACCAGGGATCTTGTACGAGACCAGCTCGTGTACGGGACATGCATGGGCTCCCTTTGTCTTTGTGCTTTTATGCTCGTCAATTACGCTGCTTCTGGCATGGGTTACCACCTTATGGTGGTGGGATGCAATACACCAGATGCCTATGGGTGCAATACCGTCTATCGTGCCAGAGCCGCTACTTTTGCCACCTTGAGTTTCCTGTTGCTGGTTACTGCCTGGGAAGTAAAACACTTCCATCGCAGCCTTTTCAACATGGACGAGCGTTGGCCTGGTCCATTTTCAGTCTTCAAAACCATCTACCACAATCGTTTTCTGTTCTGGTCTGTTGTTGCCGGCTTTCTCGTCACATTTCCTGTGGTCTATATCCCCGTCGTCAACACCGAAGTGTTCAAGCACAAGGGTCTCACCTGGGAGTGGGGAGTAGTCGCAGGCTGCGTTGTTGTGTACGTTGGCCTTATTGAAGTCTGGAAAGCCATCAAACGCAGGCTTGGCCTCGGCGTTATCGAGCACCCGTCGCTTCCAGGCCAAGTGTAAGATGGATATCCTCAGTCGAGAGGGGATGGACAGGTTTTGGGATATGTGCATGGCCAGAATGTCTAGCTAGCATGGGTATTACTACAATCCTATAGTCAATTATTATTTTCCTGTCAGTATTTTGTCCCCTTTATCTTATCAGGTGTCTTTTTCAGAAAATCTACTAGTCCCTATATCAAATTTCCAAACCCTTAGCGAATGGGATGGAGAAATCGTCAACCTTCGCATTCGAAGTGAGACATCGTTGATTTCAGCGTTGGGGTATTTAGACATGTCTTGCTTGGTTCGGAGGCATCCAAAATTCGCCTAGATAGTCCAGTGGTCAAGACTCTTCGTTGTGGCCCAACAAGCGATTCCGAAGCAACCCAGGTTCGATTCCTGGTCTGGGCACAAGTTACAGGTCGTCAGGACCTCTCTTTTTTGGCAATCCATGTCAATTTTTGATTTGGCTTTGATTCTATTTATGATTTCAAGGTATATTAAAGGTTGTGCGGCGTGTGTTTGTGGTACAAGTGAAATTTCACCGAGGCATTATATGATTTGAAGGGCTGACCGAATTGTGTGTTGATGATGCAATGTCTCACCTATGTATGAGGCCCTTGGATGCTTGAAATTTGAACGTCCACCCCATGTATTATCATAAATCAAGTTGTTTTAGTTGGAAATACCTCGTGGTGTGTAAGGTTCTTTCTTTTTACCACTTGGGGCTTCATCATATCAGTATTCTTCTGTTAGCTATTTACATCGAGATATCATAGGCGATCGAAAGGAAATATGGGACACAAGAAAGAAGAACATAAAACTCGTAATAGATACTGATATGATTCGTTATATCAGTAAATATACTAAGTCGTTGAAACTACGCAACGTCCCTTATCCACAAAACGTAGCTAATGTGAGCAAGGGTCCAAGTTACCGTCACCTTGTGTGGCTTCTACATATTTGGACCTTGCATTAGCAAACGACGATCTGGGTAGGTATTTCGATTGGTTTCTTTCGAGTTCAGTTTTCATCCTGATAATAAAAGCTGAGTCAGGAAAATCCAAAGAGAGACGGATAGTGAGATAGCGGTCCAGCTGGCTATAATGTCTAACTTTGTTTGTTGCTCGTTACATTCTCCTCTTGACGAGTCTGTTGAATCCCTGGCATGGTCTGTCTATTTTTTTCTTCTTCAACAAGTGTAAAATTGTGGTAGATGCGACGTGCATATGAGGTAGATCTAATATTCTGAGTAGGTACGTTATTCGGGGTGTTGCGTTACAACGGACCACGTTCGACCGTGACAACCTGTTGCTAAACGGGTCTTATTTATGGAAGGCGATTGATAAGATTCTTGGAAATATTATAGGCCATGAATGTCTTGGACGTGGCAGGTCTGAGGTTTCGATCGTGGTTGAGGAGACATTAGTGAGGAATCGATGGCTGATTGCAACGCATTGCCGAGATGCTGCTTTGGCTCGTTTAGGGAGTTCAATTGAAATTAGAGCAAATCGAGAGAGTTTAATTTATAGAATAAAACAGATAGATGGAAGATGTGACTTAATTACATGAGAATTTCAGAGTAGCTCATAGCAACGGAAGGTTGGGAACACAGACTGGTAGGCTCAAGAACAGTGGTGTCAGAGCAGCGAATAAAGAGCAAAAGAAAGAAATCGGCTCAGAAAAAGTCTGATGTATTTTAACTCTCAGGCACAGGAACAGGGACCAGCCCCCAACTGATTATGGCTTAATCTGTACAACTAAGGTATACAACATTACCCGCCCCCTGACAAGTCATTATGGGCCGCCATTGTTTGATCATGATTATCGACTCACACGCAGCGATACCAACCCAGAAAATAATAGCCATGTACTTGATAGTTCCAGGTAATCCGGATTGCATTAGAAGTAATTGCGTAGCAATTCAAAGCATGAGAACCCATATTAGTGTGATGGAGTTGGCGAGAACCCTGATGGACACTGCGCACCTTGATGGACAACCTTGATGGACAACGACTCCTGACACTCATGCAGCCTTTTGAATCCGCCCATCTCAACACCAATGTAATGTCCTTATCTGCAGGCCAGAATGGAGCACGAAAAAGGAATCTCTCTTCTCCAATAGCATGTCTTCTTCGCATGTTTTGCCTGTGATCCGTTGTAGATCCTAAAACGGCTCTCTCCCTACCCAAACATGAGACACCATGCAGTTTGAGTCTTGTGCTGCCCCCTGGAGATAAGGATAGGTAAGCAAGGAATGAGATTGGGGAAGTCGGTGTAGTCTGCTGTCAGCAAGTATAAGAAAGACAAGTTGGCCGTTTTCATGGTCTCTTGCCGATTTGCTCTGTCCCCTGTGAGAATCATTTTGGTTTTTGTAGCTGGTCTCTGGAGCCAAACGCACCACCAACCGACAACATGCTCTGCACCGCCTCGAACGAATCGCAAGCCATGACGACTTCCAACCTTCCACTTTAGACCAGCCAACAAAATCTCATTAGATGCGATCCGACGCAGATATTGATTTTGACACACCTGGCGTTCAAACGGTTTGACGAACAGAAAGCCCTGGTCAGGACGCCATCACCCTCAAAATAGGGCTGCGAGGTCGAGCATCGAGTCGATTGCAGATTGAAACGAAACCAAGTCAACGGTATATCGAAAGGGCGATTCTGGCGACTCCGTCCCCTCTCCTTTATCCCTATTTGCCATCCTCACCGACTCGTCTCCGTCTTCAGTCTCGCAATCTCCTCGGATGAACCCTTTCCAAGGGTTTCAATAAGCCGCAGAATACGGCGGACTGGGAACGACCAGATTGAATATGCCTACGGCATCCCACTCTAAGTGTGTCACCGGTTCCGCTTGTTCCACGGTCAGTGGGCCTATCTCTCCCTTGTCACCAGCATGTTGTCTCCCACATTCTGAGGGAAAACAAATCTCTCAAGCCTCTCCCCACGAGGGAATCCTTAGTCCTCACACCCCGGAACTCGGGTAACCGCTCAGCGTCTAACGTTATATCACACCTCCTCTTCATCCCACGTCTTCTTTCAGTCCGTTGTGTCAGTAGCTTGGACTGATTCAGGTCGCTAGACATGGGTATCGTTGCTGATGACCATATGCAGAGTGGGCTCAAGCCGTGGACAACAGATGCCCAGTGATGCTTGAGATAAGCCATGACAAACCAAAATTGTGCTGTGATAGTTTGTTGATGGTAGTGCTGCGGTCCTCTTTCATATCTCCACGCTCAGATTCTCGATACCAAACAGAAAGGATATGCCCAGCCCAACATGCTTGCTTGGCAAAAAAGAGAATTCTCTCCCTCTCCGTGTCAGGCTCTGTGTAAAGCCACAACTCAACTAGGCCAAGTCGAGGTGAGTTTCTTTTTCTCTGTTTCTCTCTCTCTCTCTTTGTGTCTTTCTATTCTTTTCATTCACCTCTTCCATCTCCCCACGCCCAAGTATATGTCCCCCCATTCTCAACAGCCCCCTTGCCCCCATGATAATGGCGTTGTTTGGTTGTTCTCCCTAGCGACGCTGCCGCCATTCCTCCCCGTTCTACATCCCACGCGGACCCGTCGTTGTGTGCCTTTCCCCGTCTTACGGTCGTCCCATCGGCCGTAGTGTCCGTCCTCCATTTGAATAATGTTCGTAATAAGCCCATGGTTTCCCTTTCAAGGATCAGCACCAGTCACGTTGACCACCCGATTCTCAAGCCTTTTCAGTTCCTTGGCCCACGTCGGCCCCTTCATGAATGATTCCCATGACTAAAGCCAGATCACCGTCCTGGATGATGCCACAAGCCCCATCATGATGGTTTCGGCCTCGTCGCATCCGTCTGCTATATGTACATATCTCAGCAGCCCTAGCCAACGCCGCAGCCAATAAGCATTAGCAGCTATGCCTCACTTCTTCGAGGATGACCTCGTCTGCGTGGGATGCATGCCTAATCGAATTTGGTTCCCTCGGTACTGTGGTCACTCAGGGCATTTCTGATTTCTGGAAGTAGCGTGAGTATGATGTAGTGCTCCATATTGTTTCACTTTCTCACATTATCCCTCATCGTTCTACACGTTCCCCATTTGGTCTTTCTTGTCCGTCAATGCAAAGGTGCAAACATTGGTTCGATCTCCGTTTACGAAGCATTATTCTCCTACACTGCTACCTAGAGTAGTCCAAGGCAGACATATCTGACTACCACCCAGCGGTGGGCCTCCCAGACGTCGGGCATGATTTACTGTTCGGCCCGCCTGGCGAATCTAGGTACAGCATACTGCAGCTCTCTTCACGGTCATCCTGTCCGATGATCCACACGGCCATCCATCATTGGGCTCCACCAACTCCAACGTTTCTCATCCCATGTACGTTAACTCCTCCTGTCCCCCTTGCTCCAGCCTCCACTTTGTTGCTGTGCCGCTCCAATTGTTCGTTTGCTCCGGCCATGTTAGGTATCCAGTTTCCAGGCTGCTGCTGCTGCTGCTTCTATCCTCACTTCTCACTTGCAGCATGTACCCCGTCTGCCCTGTACTATGTATCTCTTGGTCATGCTCCTCTTTGGCCCGTTTCTTTAATTGCTCCTGTTCATGTCAATCCCCCTCCCCTGCACCATACATCGCGATCCATCCTATCCTCGTTCAACACGTCTAACTCGATTTTCCCCCATGCATCTCATTAGTCCACGTACATGACATAGCGCTTTGCTATGCCGGTGTGGGAACTACTCAAGTCGATCCAAGTTGATGTGGTACCCCCTCCCTCTCTCATGTCTTCATGCTTCACCCCCCAGCTCAGCTCACCGGTGTGGATGGCGGGGCCATCTCATGTACTATGTATGTGCAGCATAATACTGGTAGAATAAAGTCGTTCGGTCATCGGCTCGGGCCATCGTCTGTTCCAGATTATCAGCGCCAAACCTGTACCCCCACTGCACAAAAGCATTCAGCTTGGCCATAGAAATTTATCAGATTCTCTGATGGTCAAAGTAAGCTAACAGAGTCTTAACTCTGCACCTTCTTGGCACCCTCTCTCAGTTCGGTCTGGTTTGTCAATCCTCCTTAGGTATGTGCTTTGACGTGGCAGACAACGTGCTGCTGCATTGCGCAGCTCTTTGTTTTGGGGTGATTGCTCTCCCACATTCTTTTCCAAGATCCGAGCTTTGCCGCTCGTTTCATCTTGTGATGTTGTAGAGGGCTCTCTCATTCATTGGCTTTGAGCGAACATAGACCATATACCATCTGCGTTGCCTTACGGTTCAATGTTACAGCACATCCTGTAGTGAAAGCTTCCGACACCTGTCCCCCTTTACGAGATAAGGTGCTTCTTGCAGTTTGAGGCCATTTGTTTTGGTTATATCTTCCACTACTAGTACAACACTCCATGTCGGGACGGCACGACCAACAAAGACCGGGGCTTTCCGAGCATGCAGAGTTACCCCTTCTAGACCTATCCTGTGATGTAAAAGCAGCGACTACTAGTGTGTTTAGTCTTGATTCGATTCAGATACCTCGTCTCTCCGATGCCACACCAGCAAATGACAGACCGTCCCTGATACCAGATTACGATGCCGGTATTGGGTGGTGGAAACCAAAGGATGCCCCCGTGACAGTGGAACTCCCTTAGACCTGGGCCGGCCACCTCTGGATGTGATATGTAAGAGTCGATCTCGGTAGCAACTGTCGGTTCCATGCATAGCTAGTGGAGCAAACCCACCCACGACTACCCACGGCGAGCATACGACTGTCAGGCAACGAAAGAGGGTACTGCACCAGCATCAAGAGGTTCGAAGCGTGGGATGTGGCCGAACATGTGCCGTACTGACGAACTATAAAAGGACGTCGATATCCAGGCCGTAGAGAATTCCTTTCCTCTTCATCCTACAACACTAAGATAAACAACATATATACTTACAACCCAACTTTTCCGAAGATCTTTCTTCAACCTAACTATTACCATGGCTCCCTGGTAAGCCTTTTTATATACACCTTCCTCATCCTACCAACTCCGGAGCGATCAATTTTGAGGCTCATGGCTCGAAATATTATCTCAATGGCAAGACACATGAGATGGCCTTAGCTCTAGCGACAACAAACTTGCCAACTCAATTAATGAGCCTACAAGCTGACATTTGATTTCATCTAGCTCTTGCTCTACCTGCTCCTGCTCCGGCGGCGACTGCAACACCTGCACCTGCTGCAGCGTATGTGTTTTTCTTATTCAGAGACCCCTTATGTACCATATATGACCGTATCGCATCACTAACACGCGAGCTGTGAAATAGCACTAAATTCTGTCACTTTCTCTTCCTCAACCCGACATACCCTGCATTTTCATTGATCGCATCGGCACTCGACGGTTTTTGAGGATGTCTCTCTAAGGAGGACATATGGTGTTGATATACGAGCGACAGCTGGTCGAACTGAGAATTCATCTTGTTTTTTTCTTCAGGTCGTGGTTGTTATTCAGCTGAGACATGCGAAGCGACTATGGACGCCGCCAGGATACCCGAGGTAGCACACAGTCCAGGTAGATTTATGAATTAAGCAAGCATGGCCTGAAATCTCTCACATCTCTTTTGAATTCTACTCGGGTCACTTTCGTGCCAATCGTGAGAGGTTTTCATGCCTCAGGTTGAGCTGAGGGTAGTTGGAAGCGGGCTCATTCAATCCAGGCATTCAGCATGGTAGCAGGCAGCAGGCAGAAATGAACGAAGGGGAGACCAACATATTGGTACCTTAAACCTCCTAGCTTCCATAGCAGGTAGGGTTGAGTAGCTGCATTAGCTTCACGAAAATAAAATTCGTGAAGTGGAAACGGGATGAGAGAAAAAAAGCCGGGTGTGCTCTGTGTAAGTGAACGTACATTGGAAAGTGGCGGTGGGCGGGTAAGATTTCGCCGTTGACCACGCCGGGTGGACCTTGACGTGCTGTTAAGTGCCTACGGGAAGAAGAAGATGTAGACTAACAGATGCATGTACTAGAGGTCGGCTGATGGTGGACAAACCATTGCGAAAATACCAATGTGGTAGAGGAAAGAGGCGAAGCAATCCAGCGTTCTGTGAGGCAAGGTACAGTATCTATCTTTGGGAAGCGTACAGTAAGAAAAATTCTAGTGCCAATGCGCCCGCTGCGATCTGTTGCCAAGAAGCAACCTATCTAGCAGCTTATCCGTCTATGGATAGCTTACAGCTTACTTGCTAGAGAGCTCTGTGTCTGTGTCTGTGTGTGGCGAAGACGACAATGATCCCGGTAAGAAAGAAGTGGCACTGCTCGGAAGTTTCCACTTTACTATTAGCAGCTACTATATGCTCGCTCCATCGAAGAAAATAGATGCAATATATTGTGATGGGTGTCAGATGAGCGCAGAGCACCTAGGCATCTCGTTCAAGATTACAGAGAGACAGAGAGAGACACACACAGAGAGAGAGAAAGAGAGAGAATCAAGGCCCATGAATTGGTATAGGGTAAGCCATGTGCGGGCGATTGAGCTTTCAAATGCCCTGGTCATCGGCTGTCCCATGCCTCGAACTTGACCCTAGGTATTGACTTTCAAGATTTGGTAATGACACGTTAGATTAAGCACAAGAGAAAAAAAGAAAAGAAAGAAAAGGCCCTTTGTTGGTTCAGTGGCAGGATGCTGTGATCAAATCTGATCTTATGGTTCCCGCTAGCTGGGGCTTGGTGCTGTAGTAGTAACCATCCTTTCTGAAGGAATACATCCAGGCCCAGCTTTTGCTTTCTTTGCCGGGTTCCCGAGCTGGACTGAGACAAGGACGCAAATCATGTCACCCTCACTCCCTTTAACAGTAATGATATCTCAACTTGAAGCTTCCTAGCTACAATAGTAGACCCTTTCTTGATTCTTTCCCTAAATGGGTAGTGCATGGCCACCACTGGAGCGCACATGGCTTCGGGCCATTCGGAGTAACTAGAGCACACGAGGGAGGCGATGAAGTGTGCTAATTCACGGCTGCGGGGGTGGCGGATTACATACAGCCCTTTCTTTGTTTCTTTTTTCCTTCTGCGGTGTATTATTGTAATACTATAATTTTTGGCCTTGTTCTTTTGGGGGAGGGACGGTGGAGAGGATATGTGGCCTAGAGGTGCTCCGCTTGTCAGACGGGATTGAGAGAGTATTCTTGAAATAGCATGGAATAATTGCGTTTGGGATTTATTTTTGGGTCAATGGCAAGTTCATCTGATCCATGTGGATTATGAAAATTGACGAGCACGTTTGGCGTATGCAGATGTCGAAATGATGCCCATGCAATTGATGGACGAAGGATCATGATCTGCGTGCGCCCAGCTTCGTCATAACACAACACAACCTGCAGCGAGAGTAATCAATAAAACAAAAACCTCAAAGTGGTGAAGTGCGTAACTAATTGGATACAAGACACAGGTAATGAATATGTATTTCGGGGCTCAAGCTCTTTCTACCAATTGCGCCATTGGGGTGATATACTGTAGTATTGCGCGAACCCTTTGATTCATTCGTTAAGATTGATTTGACTTACAAAAATGGCTCCCTTCACAACGAATGGGAGAGAGAAAGACTGCGGAAATGCCCAAGGAATTCATAAGAAAAAGGAAAAATGAAAAAGATAAATAATCAAAATCTGACAGAAGAAAGGAAATAAAAGAAAATAACAGTTCTCATAGCACCCACCTCAAACTTCCCCTTCGCCCCCCTTCCTCCTGCTCCTCATTCTCTCACTGGCTTGTTGCACTGTTTGGGCCAATTTTTCAACCCGGGGGCTGAGTCCCAGTCACAAGCCTCAATTTTTTTTTTCCTCTTCCCTTTCCTCTTTGTTGCAACCACCTCCTTGTTCCCCCCAACAGGGGATCCCCATCGTCACCATTCAAGGGCACGGGGAAGACTGGATCCAGAACCTATTCCCCCCTGGTCCTTTAGTGGATGGCACTGCTGAAATTTCCCCCAGGGTTTGGGCGGCTACTCACACGCAAACGCGCCCCCGTCGGCCTGTCCACCAGGACCCAACCCACCAGACCCCCTTCCTTCACCATCCATCATCTACCATCCACATCCAACCAAGGCTTATCCAGTCACTCGGCAGCCTTTGCCTCGTAAGGGCTATGATTAATTCCCAAGTGAAAAAAGTCGGGCTGCCTTGAAATTTTCAATTCAGAACCCAACCGGGTACCTCGACTGTGCGTGCAGTACAGTACTCACTCATTACTCGGACTGATCTAAAAATACCCCGGCAAATCATTAAAACATCGGGCAGGTCCCTGACCAACGGTAGTTACCTTATTTATCTGAGATGACCTTGCCACTCGCTAAGCTACCTGAGGCACTTCCGTACCTACCAACAGTCTCAGCACCTTGTGCATCAGGCTTGGGCAGAGTCTCAGTCTCCATCTTCATCGTCCTTTTGCACATATAACTGCCCGTACAGGACCCTCAAGAAACATTAATTTGCCTCCACTGCCTTACCTTATTAACGCCTGCATCTTCTCCCCCAATCTCTCTCATCTCGCAGGACTGGTCAACTTGTAGCGGAACGGAACGGACCACTTGCCGCAGACTGTAATTAGTGGCATTATTATCCCACGGGGCCCGCCTGAGCCAGGCAAGCCGTGCTCTCGTCGCCTACTGGTCGCCTCATCTCGTTTGATCCGTTCTACCTTCGCTTCACTGCCGCCGCGTCGTCGATAGTCCCCTCGGGCATTTGGGACCTTGAAACCTTGGAGGCGCGCTCATCCTTTTATAAAACCTCGCATACTCATTCTTGTTCAGTCGCAAAACGCCCCAAGTCCAACTTGAATCTTGCCGGGCCGTTTTGTCTCTTGTTTGATTGTTCATCCTTTCACTAGGAGGGGCATTTTGCAGCAGTACAGAGTACAGGGCTTGTACTTTACTGGGGTGACCCATACAGAAGCTGCTTCAGCAACAGTCCCTGCGGGACCTACCTGACTTACCTAGGCACTGTAGGTTTATGTTTCTGTTCCTGGCGGCAACACAAGCAAGGGTGGGGTACGTACCGGACGGATAGGAGAAGCCGAAACGGCGACAAGACCACCGCCGGTTCGCCCCCGAGATTCACGGAGCTTTTACGGCGTCTCCTCTCTGAACCTGCTTTTTCAAATCTGGTTGCTCTCCCTCATCTATCTTCAACCAACACACATGACGCAAAAACATGCCGGACATGCTGGAGCCCGGAATGCCCACTCTCGCCGAGAGACCCGTTCTTGAGAGGCGGCGATCACGGAACCCACTCAAGAACCTCATGCAACATCTGTCCGTGGAGCCGCCACCCGAAAATGACGATGACCGACAGCCTAGGAGAGGATCATTGATCCGCAGCCTTAGCTGGCGTAAAAGCCGCAGCCCTTCGGCACACTCTGACAGATCAGGGTGTATGCCGCAAGACCCCGACCTGTGTCCGGCGTGCACTGTTTGGGCTGCTGATATCGATAACATCTTTGACGAGATGGACTCAAACTTCATGAAGAACTTAAATCCCACAGCTGCGGATGCTTTCGATAACAAAGAGCACTCACTTGGCCACTTGAAGGAGCTCGAGGAGAACCGCTGGTCGACCAAGTGCCCTCTTTGCAAACTCTTCCACTCAGTTCATATCCCTAGTGAGGGTGATGGGGACCTGTATCTCTCAGGCTTCTCCAGCCGAGATACCAACTACTTAATTGACACACAAACCATGTATGACCAAGAGCATACGGCCAAGTCTAAAGCGAAGGGTTACAGCCCTGCCTTCCTGGCTGTTGTCCCAAAGAAGAGCGGCGATGGCGCTCTGAGCTGGGACGTGAATGCAGACTGGTTCCGTAATGCTGGGATGCTCTACAGGACAGCACCGGAGCACCAGAACGAGCTGCTGAGCGCCGTAAGTGGTGCAAGCGGAAGGAGTGGAGGCGGCAGTCATTCGCGTGGGCCATCTCTCTCCAACAACCACGACTGGGTGAAGAGAGGAGTTTGGGGTCGAGAAATCGGGCAGACGATAGACATGTCAGTTGGCCAGGACTGGCTGCGCTTCTGCGAATTCTATCACCAGGGACGATGTGGGCGAAAGCCAGTGACTCAAGAGCTGCCTGGATTCCGCCTCCTAGATTGCTCTAAGACACCCCCGAAGCTGGTTGACGCATCCATCAAGGAGCGATATGTTGCCCTCAGCTACGTCTGGGGAAGGCAACCGGCCACAGATTCAGCCTTGCCCAAGGTCATCTCGGATGCCATCATCGCCACTAAGGATATGGGGGTCCGATATTTATGGGTCGATCGACAATGCATGGATCATCTACAGCCGGCGGACAGGCTACGGCAGATCGCGCGGATGGACGAGATCTTTGAAGGTGCCATCTTTGCTATTATTGCGGCCTGCGGCCGAGACGCAAACTCTGGTTTGCCGGGCGTCGGCCAAACCAGTCGACCAGCTCAGCCCAAGTACGAGTTTGTCAACTCTGATGTCACACTAGTGTCGAGTCTCCAGGACCCGAGATTGGCAATCCAGAATTCGGCATGGTACACGCGGGGTTGGACGTATCAGGAGGGCCTGCTTGCTCGGAGAAGACTCATCTTTACGGAACAACAGATGTACTGGGAGTGCGAGGGTATGTGCTGTCCCGAGTCCTTGGTTCTTCCTCTAGATCTGTACCACGATTCAGAGGAGCAGCGCATGTGTGATTTCATGCGACCTGGTCTATTCAATGGCGTTTCTTTTGTTGGGGGAAGCTGGGAGCGGTGGAAACGGCTCCCAAGTAAGGCTGAGGAGTCGAGCACCCTGAGCATCTTCCGCGAGGCTGACCAGCATGTCATCAACTACACGCGGCGTGACTTGTCATACGACGAAGACTCTCTCAACGCGTTCCTGGGAATTTCACGCCGCCTGGAGACGAGCATTGGCCGCGGGAAAGTTTTCAACGTGCTAGGAATCCCCGTCTGGGCGCCATCCGTCGACGAGCGAATGAGCCCGCCGCGGACACGTGATCTCTTCGCTTTGTCGACCTGTTTCTGGCATCACCAGGATGGCGTCGTAGCTCGAAGACGCCCGCATATGCCCAGCTGGACGTGGGTTGGTTGGAAGGGTGCCGTCGACCTGTTTTCATCAATCACGATTGTAGATGTGGATGGGAACAGACCAGAGCGGAAAAATAATCTCCACCATTACGTTACAGCGACACAGTTCACTCGAAACGACTCCACGTCATTGCGATGGACGTATTCGCCGGACTTTGTTCTCCTTGACAGAGATGGAAAAATTGCCTATGACTTTGGCGCGACAGACCTAAGATTGGGCCGAGCGCCAAAGGCACCAGCCCTTGCCATCAAACCGTACGCCATTCTCGTCCCTAACCCGTTCGTTCTGGACCGCGTTAAGGCGAAAACTCATCCTGGAGGATGGATCTTCAACAACCTGAGCGTCGACGTGCGACTAAGCCGGGGCAACAGCACCACCGGCGGCGGCGGCATACGAGAATACATTGAGCGCCACGCAAAGGGAGAATGGATGTCGCTGCTGTGGTTTGTGGAGGAAGGGCTCATCATGCTGCTGGTGGTTGAGCGTAGTGTGCGAGATGGAAGGATCTCCTGGGAGCGCGTGGGACGCATGCGCATGAGCTTCGCCGATGAGTCCAAGGAGGTGTTGAAGAAATTTGGGCGTCTCGAGAAGATGGTGGAAGAATTGCCTTTGCGACGGCTGGGAGGGGATATTATCATTGAGTAGAACTTTGGGAGTTTTCAGGGTCGTCGGACGTACGCGTACGCGCTAATCTTCTTGCCCTTTTTTTTCCTTTTATTTTTTTTAGGAGACATGTCCTTGGAGTCAAGTAGATAGTGCATCTGCATTCCTTTTGTTGGGACATAGGTTGGATGGAGGATGAGCGTTGATTCTCTTAGATTGTATATCATTTAAGGCAAGGCATGGGTGTGGACATAGCTGGGTGTATTAGATGAGGCTCAGTTGGATGAGCACAAGGTCATAAAGGAAGAACACCCAAGTCATTACAAAGAAAATAGAAAATTACGGACGGGCTATTATCCGAAATACTGAGGAGATTGTTGATACCGTTTCATTCATTGCCCATTATCTCTGGTTGTTTGATGATTGTGTTGGTGGATTTCGTTTGTTGAAGTTGGGCTTACATCAGCCGCTATAATAATCGCGTGGCCCCGTACTCAACCTACTTCCGGACTACTTACATCAGTGAGATTGATCTGATTGATCGTCATAATCTTGAGCTGAAAAAGAAAAGATGGAGTAAGGGCTGAGTCAGCTATGTTTAGCAAAGACAGTTCCACAGGAAATGCAGTTGAATGAAGAGAAACATACGGCACCGTGATCACCCACAGACTAATTTTGGTATACGGATTGCATGGACCCGGGAATCTGACAATCCCCAGTCCAATCCGGAGTTCAGTGCCTTTGATCTGGTAATTCAATACCTTGCTTTACCCATATTTGACCTACGCTCGGAAGGGAACGTTAGGTAGTAGCTGGATCCGTTTTTACAGGTACAGAGTGCTCCATACATCCAATATCCGTACATGGCAGACGCCAATCTCATCTCACCTTGTTGCGCCGCTTCGTCTAACCGGACTCAGCTAAGATGCTCCCAGAAAAAGCAGCAAGATTAGGAATTACTGGACAAAGTAAACGCGTAAAAAGCGACGCCCCCCCCCGGCCGAACCCGAGATCGCTTGTCCGGATCGATTTATATAATAGAACCCCGTTGTTATTTTTCTCGCCCCCAAAATAGTCAGAGAGCCAAAGTGCCCTAATAAGCACTCTTTCCGGAGCTTCCGTTTTGGCGGCGGAAAGAGGAAGAAAGAAAAAGTTGGCAGAGAGATTTTGAATGTAGATCATTGCGTCCCGACCACTCCTCTTTGGTCACCCCCCCTTTGCCTTTTTCGTATCCTAATCATCTTTTTATTTTTATTTTTCTTGTTTTCTTTTTATCTCTTGGTTTCGCCCCTGGGTTGATATTTTAGTACCCTTCCTTCCTCCTCTTATCTCGGTGTGTGGGAGCCCTCTCTTTGTATTGCGTCACATTAAACCATGACGGCCGATCACGATGCCCATCTTGCGACGGCCGCTCCGGCTTCCCGCGTCCGATCAACAGCGTCGTCGATGACAGATCGTGGCTACCCGCACGGTCACTTGGGACACTTGACCGAGCACGAAGAGGAGGCTTTCCACCAATTCAAGCAGGTTCTCGATGAGAGGGGCGTGTGGAAGCAAGGGCCTCCTGCGTCCCATGATGATCAAACGCTGCTGTGAGTGTTTTTTTTATTCCCTGATATCGACGATAAAGCGACATGGACCGAGCACGCCTTTGAGAGCCGAACCGAAAGTGCTGACAATGGAGGGAAAATTAACAGGCGATATCTCCGCGCTCGAAGATGGAACGTCGAGGACGCTTACCAGCAGTTCAAGGACACTGAAGATTGGCGTGTAGCCAATGATATTGATGTCCTATACCATACCATTGAGCTGGGCGCATTTGAACAGAGCCGTCGTCTGGTATGTCTCAAAAAAGCCTCCCCATTCCCCTTTCGCCTCTTTGCATGCGCCAAAGAGAAAATGGCCATGACTGACCTCTCTATCCGTAGTATCCCCAATGGACCGGCCGTCGCGACCGTCGCGGAATCCCCCTCTACGTCTTTGAGGTCCGTACCCTCGACTCCAAGACCGTCAGCGAGTACGAAAAGGTCGGCGCCTCCACCAGCTTCTCCCAGGCCAAGTCCGATGGCAAGACGCCCTCTGGCCTCCTCCGCCTGTTCGCCCTGTACGAGAACCTGACGCGCTTCAACATGCCCTTCTGCACCAATCTCCAGGACCGCGAGTTTCCCGATGCGCCCATCACCATGAGCACCAACATTGTGGATATCTCGGGCGTGGGACTCAGGCAGTTCTGGAACTTGAAGGCGCACATGCAGGCGGCGTCGCAGCTTGCCACCGCGCACTACCCCGAGACTCTGGATCGCATCTTCATCATCGGCGCCCCCAGCTTCTTCAGCACTGTTTGGGGTTGGATCAAGCGCTGGTTCGATCCCATCACAGTGTCCAAGATCTTCATCCTGGACCACCACGAAGTCCTTCCGACTCTGGAAGCATTTATTGACATTCGCAATATTCCTAAGAAGTACGGCGGCGAGCTCGACTTTAGCTTTGGACAGCTGAGCGTTCCCGATCCCCAGTGGGAGGGTGTGGTCAAGTGGGAGAATGGATACAAGGGCTTCCCCAGCGGTCCCCTGCTCTGGCAGGACATTGATGGCGGCAAGCGCATGGCCTGCGTCGCCCTGGGAACCAAGAACGGAAAGCTTCAAGACGAGATAATTTGCACCATCCCCAAGACCTACTTTGGTGTGGTGTCCAAGAAGGAGGACGATGCGACCCAGACCAATGGCGACGGCAACGCCGCTCGCACGGGAGAAGTTACGGAGGGCACCCAGACTACTACCGAGACCGAGACCAGGGACGACGGCGTTCAGACCGACGAGACGCTCCTAGCTGACGAGGTGGAGGAGAAGCTCAAGCTCAACGGCGACGCCAAAGGCAAGGGACTCGATGTGAGCCCGGCGCCGGCCGCTACGCAGACGACTGCGGCGTGAAACGGGGGTAACCAGAATTAAGAGTGTTGAATAGACCCAGAGGAACACGCATGCGAAATATACCCCCCACACCTGGATACACTGATAAGTCTTTTTGTTCAAGAGAATGGGAATAGTGTGGCACGGAATGGAAGGCCGGCAAGCAGGAGATGGAGTCGCTTGGGTAGACTCCCACATATGCGCTAACATGAGGAAGTAATAGGTAGCATTGTCGATAAAGCATAAACATCGGGTTGGGAACGGAGCATAGCAGACATTAATAGATTATCTTTATCCTGTATCTGTTATAGAACAGGGTTCGCAACCCGTTAGTTCTGGGAATAATATATAGCCTACCCCAAAACTGTATCCAATTGCTGTATTCCCCTCCTTGATCGATATATATATATATGTCTTTGCTCCAATATCCACCAGTCTAGATGTAGCCGCGATTGTCCTTTATCTAACTCTATTCTCTCCAATGCAGATATTCTATTCCAGATAAGCAGATGAAACTAATTCCTTAGATCTCACGAAAAATTGTTCGCTCCATTCGAAACCTCGGGCTGGATATAACCTCTCCTCCTTCGCCACTCTTGCACGCCCGCCTCAATCTCCCCCCACGACACACCGTCCCTGACCAGGTGCATGGTCACGCCCAGACTCTCCGTGTCGCGATTCCGCGACTCATCGTCAAAGAAGAGCATCTCCGTGTACGGAATACCCGTGCGCTTGTGCAGGACCTCCATGTGCTTGACCTTGCTCCCCGGGTAGGCCTCAACTCCACCGTCGAATGCCTCGAGCGCGCGCTTCGGCTTCTCAGGTTTGCTGCTGCTGCTGCTGCCTTCCTCCGCCGCCGCTTGATGGGGTACGGGGATGTGCAGCATTTTGAGCAAGTCCTTTGCGAGGCTAGGCGCGCTCGTGCGACTCGCGACGGCGACTTTCATGCCTGCGCGGGGCAGAGCGTAGAGGATCTCGGGAACATCGACGTAGAAGGAGAAGTCTTCGCCGTAGCGGTCGGCAGCGGAGGAGTGGGCTGCGTTGGGCTTGAGGGGCGGGGTGACGTGGGTGTCAACCCAGAAGGGCCATAGGGTGTAGTCGAGGTCGAAGATGATGAGGCGTGGGAGAGGGAGGTCCGGGTTGGTGAGGGACGCGGGGAGGAGAGAAGAGGAACCGTTTGTCGTCATTGCGGGTTCGGATGATTGGGTCGAAGTGCTTGGCTGGGACGAGTTTTTGGAAAGTTTCTTTGGCATTATTGACTCGGTTATAAGTAAAATTGGAGGATCGATGGTTGAGCTGTCGCAAAAGAATAATAAGGGGGACTACGTGGGTAGATATAGAATGGTGTTCTGCGCGATGACGAAAGGCTGGGGAAAAGCTCTGGTGCTGGTGCCTTTCACTACCTTAATTATTTAGATGCCTGCCGATCTAGGAGGCTGCCTGGGAACCGGGACGCTGCCCCGCGATGAGCGTTGTCGTTGGGCGGAGGGGCGTGTCTCAGTGTTTGCAGGAGGATTTCCAGGGGTTCCGAAGGTCGCTAAAGACGGAACCTGTCGTTGGTGGGTTGGGGGATGATGAGGGTTGTATTTGGTGCTACATCAACCTCCTCAAAATTATCTCGACGGACTTGTGTGTGGGGGATGACTTGGCAACCTCGAGCACACTTTGACCATTCATGCTTGAAAGGCCATGAACACAAGATTGAGTCAAGTGACTCATGCCACCAATTTTGTTTGGTTCGAGTTTAGAAAATGAAACGCCACCAAGAACTGCTTCTCCTCTCGCGGTTGTCATTTGCTGTTGCCTGTTACCTGATGCTGATACCTGCTCTCTAGTATATGGACTATGGTAGGCAGCTCAAGTTGTGTGACTCTTGCTTACATTTTCGATTCTGCCTGGGAAGGATCAAGATGAACTGAATTTGAAACGAGACTGAAATTAATAGGAAGAGAATTCGTGGCCATTTAGGGTTTGTAGACTGTTCTTGAATGTATTCTCTTCGTTGGCGTTTTTTTTTTTGCTAGTCATTTGCGTATCGGCCTCCTCTATTTAGTAACCTGCTCTGAACCGACTGTCTTTGAGGCACGGTAGTGTACCGTAGTTTGGCGGTTCCCCATGTGTCTAACTTCCCGGGGAAAGGAAACCAAAATAGGGAATATTTCCCCAGTTGGGAAATTCTTGCGATGAGTCCCCCCCCAACATCCCGATGTCAGCAGGAATTTGGGATTTGGGAGAGCACAGAGGCAGGGCAGAAGCACTTGACACCACTTTGGATATCTCATCTATAAGCTGGTTGGTTCGTAGGAACACGATTAACTATCTAAGCCAATGCCGTGGAAGCCTTCTCAAAACTCTGGATTGTCTCGGTATAGGCCATTACGTTATTACATCCTCTGGGAGAGATGAAGAGATCGCCAGGTCCAGTAGATGACTATACAAAATTGGGGGGACATACAAATGTCTCCATGCATACCACATCAATTTGCTGTCCTCTACCGCAGGAAAGATATTTTCACAAGTCGCTTCCATCCAGTAACAATGTAGCCGCACATCCGAAGGTGCATGCAGGATGCTGCATTGCTACACATTTCGTGCGCATTAGCTCAGCCTGGATGCCAGGAGAGCCAACGATCGTTTGGGGTTGGAAATGTCCTGCCCATGTGATGTAAAGTTTTGTGCGCAAACATGCAGCTCTTTTGCAGAGAAAGGATGCCTCAAACCGGATCTGCCCAGATGTGTTGCGTGCTCAAGTATGTAAGAAGATATTCGAATGCTTGAGAAGCGAAACTAGCCGTACCCATGTTTCTTCTCCTTCACTCTCGCCATCATGATATAGAATGAGGGACTATGTGTTACTTGGAGCACGTATGAACGTCGAATTTGGTGTCGTTCTGCATCTCCGTTCTCGGGTACCTATTCTTTGGAGAAATGTTTACCCCGCAGCTAAGAATCGGTAGTTCCGCTTCCTCCCCTGTCTCCCCTGTCACGTAGTCCTTGTCCCACGCGGCTGGAGTAAGTTGGCCCGTTCATGGCGTTTGTGGAGGGCAGCCCAAGTCGCCGCTTGCCTTGATCCTGGTGTCTTGACAGCCAATGTCGAGTCATGTAGCCCGTTGTCTTTAGCAAACATCATTCTCTCATTGGCTCGCCACGCAACGACCTCCAGGTCCGCTCCGGCGGGAATTTCCCTTTTCAAGCATTTGAGTTATTCTTCCTTCCCCCCCTCCTCTCTCTGCCCCCAATCCGTTTCTCCTCACAGCAAGTTCCCCCATCATTGTTAGCGGACCAAAAAAAACCTAAAGGTATCGTGTGCCTCTGGTGCCTCAGGCCGCCATGATGGGACTTGGTTCTTCACGAATCGCTATCTTAGTCTTGACTACATCCTTTGCCCTCTCATGGCATTGAATTACAAAGCTTTAAGATTTCAGAGGAGCGAGGCAATGAAAACTCATATCACTTGCTAACCTCACCATTGCTGCGACACTTACAGCAGCTTCGTTGTCCAGTTATCCATCGACTCCAATCGCTTGTCCCGTTTGCCTCTGACAACATCTCACGCGCACGCACGAGTCGTCTCATAGTCTATACCCTGCTCAAGATCGGCAGCAAGCAAGGATTGGCCTAATCACCGCCCATTCTACTGTTTTACTCCCACACGTTAGCAGACGCAGCCACAACAGAATCACGAGCTGTTTCAATTTGGTAATAAATAAAAATACTCGGATCATATCACCATGGCCAAGAGATCCTGGTCCGAGTCTAATGGAGGCATCAATGGAGGAGGTTCAGCGGCGATGTCGGGTCAGGACGCGACCGCCAGCGATGGTATTACCATTGAACATCCGCCCAACGGCAGCGTACGTCTATTACCTTTTCTTTTCTGCTAAAATTCCGCCCATGCGACTATTGTCGTGGCTTCACATGAGTGTCGCATGTGCTAACAAGCCGAGCAGTTTGCGACCAACAAGAACCGCCAGGCACCTCGTCGACAGAGCTCCAGTGGCTTGGGACCAACGGACTTGCCGCTCCCCCAAATTTCACGCAAGATCAAGGCCTGCGCGGCATGCCGGAAACATAAGGTGAGTTGGGCAACCCAAAGGACCAAGCATGTCAAGCGATTAACCGAGACTAACCGATATGTATTAGATCAAGTGTTTGATGGACGAGAGTGGTCCCCCTTGTCGTAGATGTTCGGAGCGGAATCTGGGATGTGTTCTCAGCAAAAGCTTACAGACTATTATTGATGAGAAGTCGCAGTACGTTTTCTTTTGCGGTCGCGAACCAGCTCTCTGCAATTTACCCCAAGACCATACTCATTAATCCCCCCAAACAGGTTTTCCGAGGCTGTTGTTCAGGACATTGAACAGATGCACGCAGCTCTCAAACAAGTCATCAGCAAAGTCGGCGGCCTTCCAGAACTTCCGCCATTGCAATCCTCAAACAGTCGAGAATCAGAAGGCACGCCACCCAAAGAAGACGGTCATGTCAATAACTCCAATCGCCAAACTTCATCTCAACACGACCAAGAAGCTCTTGGCCCGTCATGCGACAACTCACCCAAAGCGACTCCCGAAGACGAAGGCCTTCCCTATGTCCCTATCCACTCTCTATATACTCTTACGAAGCTCAGCGCCTTGCGATCACCTGAAAATCCCGAGGCGCAAAAAGGCCGATCTATCGACGACTTTATTGCTCGTGGACAATTACCACTAGCTGATGCAGAGAGCTTATTTGCGCTATATCGAGACCGTCTGGATCGCTACATGTACGGAATTGGATGTCGATATATGACACTCGAAGAATTGCGTCGTAGGAGTCCTATCCTATCTGCTGCCACTCTTACCGTTGCCGCTCTTCACGATCCAAAGGCGGATGGTATCTATGGAGTGTGCAGTGCTGAATTTCGTCGACTCATGGAGAAATCAATGTTTGAGCGAAGGATTGATCGTGACTATCTCCGGGCTATGTGTGTGGCTTCATACTGGTTGAGTGACCTCTCTTGGATGTTATCAGGTTACGCGATCCGACGGGCGGCTGAGTGTAACCTCCACAACAGCTACAGCCAAGCCATCAAGGGACAGAATCAAGATGCTGCCGACTGCGCTAGGCTCTGGTACATTCTCTACATATGTGACCAACACTTGGCGACACTTTATGGGAGGCCCTCAATCGTGCAAGAAGACACATCAATTCAAGGATGGGAAAGATTCTTGGAGTCTCCTGTTGCTACGGACGAGGATAAGCGTCTCACGGGTCAAGTTGCGCTGGTTAGCATCCTACGCAATATCCGAGACCTATTCGGGACTGATAAGGGGGAACCCATTCCTCGGGTTTACTTAAACCATATTTTGCAGTTTCGGCGGCAACTGGATCAGTGGTATAGTCGATGGCTCAACGACCTACCTGGTAAGTTCCTGAGGACTCATTGGCAGACAATCTAACAAGGACGAAAACTAATGCAAATACTAGAACAATGGCCCCAAATCGGATCCTTCCCACGTAAGGGAACCATTCTGCATTACAACTTTGCGCAAATCCACCTATACTCGCATATCTTCCGTGGTCTGACGGGAGACGATCCCATCCCGCACTATTTCCTTGACTGTGCAAGCAAGGCTGTAGCGGCTGCGACGGCTATTATCGATCTCATCATCACTGACCGTGATGTTGCCGTTGGCCTCGTTGGTATGCCTTCCTACATGCTGTCCATGACTGCCTTTGCATGCATGTTTCTCATCAAGGTTGCAATCAAATATGGTGGAGATTTGATCGAACGACGACACGTTCACGATCTGACAACAGGTCTTGTGGGACAATTTCGATCGCTGTCAGCTGGCAAGTGGCATCTAGCCAACCTCATGGTTGGAGGCCTTGAAAGGATGCTGTCGACACTAAATGCGGCGGCACCTGGACAGGCCCCTCTACCTCCTAATGGAGTACCGATGGGACCAGGTATGATTCCTGAGAATGTAGATGTCTCTGGGCAAATGTTGCAAGGAGATCGACCGTTCACCGAGATGGATGGTGACCTATTCTTTGATTATGACATGAGCTTTGGGTTATCACCTGTGTTCCGGTTTGATCCAGGCATGTTTGCCATTGATGGAGCAGGCCAGCCCATTCCAGGCTACCCGGAACCAGAATATGGAGTGAGACAACCGTGATGAAGAGCGCAGTAGAGACAGTGAGCGTTGTGTTTGGATGTGTTGTAATGTTGTTGACTCATGGAGTCGGGTTGTGAAACAGGATGGGATCGCAGGATATGATAACTTTGGCGTTAGGATCAAGGGTTAGATTTGGGTTGGAACTGAATATTGGGAATCAAGATACCAAATATGCCGCCTAGGCGAGTAATAAAGAAAATGCGTTTTCTGGATTGTAAGGTCGTCTACCTATATGTACTTTTCTGTTGCGGAGGGAAAGCCGTCTTGATTTTAGTCTCGTGTCATGTACATGGAACTCCGGACGGATTCCTGTGTAAAAGACGGCCTTTGGTTCAACAGCTTGTGCTCCATGACGTCGGGAAAGTCGGCCACTTGACTATTTGTCTTGAGTGGTCTGCCTCCAACAAGTACCAGCTCGCCGCCTACCATTCATGACATGACCCGGCTAGACGGTTGGGACAGCTCATGGGGACCCTTCCCCGCAACAAATATATCCGCCTCGAATATACAATGCAAGTAGCTACTCCAACTTTTCAACTTTGACAATGGGACCCAGGAAAGCAAGGACACTTCCGAAACGGGGCTCTATGGTCACGGAGCCATATTGTGGAAAATAATTCCCTTTTGGACTGGGTGATGGGAAACGGCGTTGTAGTTGAGGGGATCATGAACTAGCACACCCGGCTTCTCTCCGGCATCGCAGTCCCTCCCCTCCCCCTCCTCCCAGCGACGCGCCGCAGTCACGTATGTGGGGGAAATGCTACGCTTTCTGCCGGAAAGTTCACCTTGCATGAGCATCATAATACGTAGCCCCGCAGGTCGTGGATATCGGACCTGACCGGCTTCAGCCGTCATGGTGCCAAATGTCCAAGGTGGATACAGTTTCGGTGTTTTTTTTTGGTTCTGGGATCTAGCTCGACGTCATTCGAAGAGCTGAAGCTATTCGAGCCCAATTCTCGAAACACACCCATCTTTGAGTGCCATTTGCTTTTGTTTGCTGTCTTAATATGGCAGAGAAGAATATTCTCGTTACCGGGGCCGCTGGCTTCATTGGGCAGACTATCATCAGTCCTCTGCTTGCGTCGGACCCAGCCTTACATCTCACTCTCACCGATGTTGTTGAACCTCCTGTCCCCGCTCACACATCCAACCGCGTTACTTCCGTCGCAAAAGATCTAACAGATCCTGTCGCTATCGAGGAGTTGTTGGGTGCTCATCGTTTTGATGCTGTGTACATCCTCCACGGACTCATGTCCTTCGGGTCTGAGTCAAACCTTGACCTTGGCCTGGGCGTGAACGTCGATTCAATCCGTGGCTTGCTGGACTTCCTGAGGAAGCATCAGCCCGGCACGACTGTCGTGTTTGCCAGCTCTACGGCAGTGTACGGACCTAACGAAGGGGAGGTGACAGAGATGGGTACTGTGCCGTTGCCACAGGGGTCGTACGGCGCCGAGAAACTCATTGTTGAGCTGTTGCTGAATGACTACTCGCGACGGGGCCTGCTAGACGGTAGGATCGTGCGCCTACCGACGGTGGTGGTCCGGCCAGGGAAGCCGTCAGCTGCGGCGTCCAGCTTCGCCTCCGGCATCGTGCGCGAGTCGTTGCAGGGTATCCCGAACATTCTGCCCGTGAGCAGGGACCTCGGGATCTGGATCTGCAGCCCGGCCACCGTGGTCAAGAACCTGGTGAAGGTGAAGGGGATCCCTGCCGAGCGGTTTGGCACGTCGCGTATCGTTAATCTCCCGGGTATCACCGTTTCAGTGCAGGACATCCTAGACGCCGTCGAGAAGGTGGGCGGAAAGGAGGCTCTGGCGTGTGTCAGGGAAGAGATAGATCCTGATATTGACAGGCTGGTGGGGAGCTGGTCAGCCAAGTTTGATGTCAGCAGGGCGTATTCTCTCGGGCTGGAGCCGGACGGTGAGTTGATAGAGGCAGTGCGAGCCTTTGCAGATTCGCTCCAGAAGTGAGCTTGCGTTTGTGTGAAAGGTATTTAGAACGAGGCCACGATGAATCATGACATATAAGACGATGGAAATGAGAAGTTATTTTTTTTTTAAACTTCAGTCATTAAGTTGCTTCAGTATCATGTGTGTATATACAAAAACCGCATACATCTTTTGTTCGGCCACTCACTTTTCCCAAACTCCTTTTGTTGTTCATCATTTGTTCACAGCTTCGAAGCACGCGGAAACTGTGCCACAGTACATGACTCAGTGCCTCCTGAAGGCACCATGTAATCCACGTCCAGCGTGTTCACCATGGCAGCCGAGGCTTGGTCTAGGCTCGTGATTCCTGCGAGCCTCATGGATGTCTCTAGCTCATCCTTCAAGACTAGTCAATAGCGGTTAGTAGGGTGAGGAAGTCCGCGTAAGTGCTTGGGTGTTTGCAAAAGAAAACATACTCTGGGAGAGGTGCTCAACACCCTTTTGGCCGTAAACGAGTGAATACAGGAATGGCCTCGCAATGCCTACGGCGGTGGCACCAAGAGCTATTGCCTTGAGAATATCAGAGCCTCGCTCGAAGCCACCGTCGATAAAGACTTGAAGATGTTGAAAAGCGGCGGGGAATTGCTTCCGCACTTCGAGAAGGATGAGCATAGATGCAGGTGAGCTGGCCAAATTAAAAACAGGAAACGAGTCAGCATACTACTTCCAATGACGAATTGGTGACGGGTCATTTACCCATCGAGAGATCGACCTCCGTGGTTACTTAGTACCACACCCTCAACCCCATGCTCGACGGCCAGTCTCACATCTTCCACCGTCTGTACACCCTTCAGCACAATCGGCACCGAGCTCTCCCTCTTTATCCACTCAAGATCGCTCCACTCCAAGGCTTTGTCAATGTACTGGCCCATAAGCCTCCCCAGCCCGTTCCCCTTGCCGTCCCTGTTCGTTGTGCCGCCGCTCATCTCTGAGCGCAACGGAGTCGCCTGCGGGATGCGCTCGTCAGCCTCGCGCTTTCCGGGGACGGCAGCATCAACTGTGACGAAGATGGCTTTGATACCCAGGGAGCGTGCTCTGCGGAGGAGTTCGACAGTCTTTTGGCGGTTGGAGTTGACGTAGAGTTGGAGGAAGAAAGGGTAGCCGGGAGGTGCGGCGCCGATGATGGTGGGGAGGGCGTAGGAAGCGTTGCTAGATATCTGGAAAACAGAATATAGTCAGCAATCAGGTTATATATGATTGAATGAATAAAGGAGGTGCACGTACGATTTCGAAAATGCCTTCGTTGGCGACTGCGCGACTCCATCCGAGCTCTCCATCAGGATGCGCTAGCGTGGCCATGGCAGCAGGGCACATGAAGAAAGGCGCCTTGCTCTTCAGACCCAAGATATTCCGCTCAATGTTGACGTTTGAAACGTTGCGCAGGATCCTTGGCCGGAGCATGATGCGACGCATAATCTCCTTGTTGCGCCTGAACGTGACCATGTCGGTGGCGGCAGAGGAGTAGAATGCCCATGCCTTGGGACTCAAGGCCTTCTCGGCAGCGAGAGCAAAGTCGTTTGCGCAGAGGATTTCTTCGAGTGGCGGGACATCTTTGGGAAGCTCAATGGCTGTAGAACGTAATTTAGTTAGGATATGATGCGAATATTGAGGTAGTTGACCTGGATGGGTGTTGGGCATGTACTTCTCGGAGGGGGAATGTTGGGAGTCTCAGACTCCATTGCGGAGAGATCACTCATGATGGCTAAGATATGACGTAGTTGGAGAAGTAGAAGTTATGAGAGCTTCAGTAAAACAACTAATAAGAATGATAGAGGCGGGAAGATGGGGTTTATATTGTCACACATTGTGTATGAGCCTTTCCATCTTGCAAAGCGGCATCGGCGCCTGCGTGTAAGTCAGCCTAGACCTATTATCCAAATTTTTCCAACAATCATGACCTCTTCTCCGCACGGAAAGCTTCCCCAACAGCTTACAATAGAGTGATCTGAATTGGAGTAGCTCATGATGGAGACTTTGTGGCTTTACAACCGCAGCCGGACTTCTCCCCGACAGGAGCCTACTGACCTGTCGCCGCGATTCTCGCCGAAAGGGCACTTTGCTTCTTTACTTAGACGGAGGAAAATTGATTGGTGAGCTTTGGGATTTGATTGCTCTCAGGGCCATGTCAGATTGTGATCTTCTGAGTTGGGGTTGGCGGGTAGGGAATATGGAGGTTGCGTTCTTGGAATGCGGATGTGATGGACAGTGCAGACTGTTGGAGTGGCATGGATGAATTGGAAGAAGAGTAGCATCTCCAAGCTGCAGCCATCTACTACTAAAGGTGAATAATTATGCTGGAAATTTTGCCAGGGGCTACAGTAGAAATTATACGGCCTTTAATGAAGAATATCTCATCTTCATGTCATGATGAGCGTTCTCACGAGATGACGATGCATATTGATAGAAATGTCGCACACTCCACGCAGCCCGAGTGGTCATGATATACAATTTCGAATGAGAATACAATTACCAACAAAAGAAAGCATAATTACCAAAAAGAAACCTGAGAAGTTAGGAAAGTTTACATCATTTCGTCCGGCCACTTTCTCTTGTAAGCCGGGCTGGTCATTAACATTCACCCGTTCAGCGAAGTGCATCGTCCTGTTATAGCCCGCTGACAAAATCAAACCCAACCCAAAACCCAACAAAGGAAAATAAAAAGGCAAAAGCTGATTCCAAATAATAACATTTACCACATCTTGAAAGAAGAAGATCGCTCCAGTCAATGCATGAGAACGAGAGCCCATGGTACTAAACTGGTGTTCCCGCTCCTGTAGCTCGGTCCTTTGGTTCTGCTGGCCGCTTGGCAGACATCATCCACGTTCTCCTGAGCTCGAGCATGGGGAAGACGTTACTTTTGAGGCTCTCCTCAGCCCAGTGCTTAGGCCTTTCATCAGGTTGAGAGATGCCAATCATGAGATTGATCTTCTCATTCATTCCGAGACCTAGCATCAACGATTTCATTAGGCTGGTTGGGCCTTTATCCCCCACCTCTCCAGGAGGCAAAAGTTTCCTATTCTTAATATGATCAAGTTTCTGGTCGGCCTTGTAGTCAATAACCAATGTGCAAGCCTTGAGATTGGGGAAAGAAGCCAAGAGCCGTGGCAGAAGAATAAATTTTGAGGCGCTCTGTACATTGAGATTGATGATGACGATGTCTTGGACATGATCTAGTAGGAGAGGGTGAGCAAAGGGCTTAGCCAGAGGCGAAGAAGAGGCGTCAGCCTTATCGAGCTTTTTTAAAACTCCAGGTGTGACGATGCATTGTCGGTTCTTCCAATAGTACTCGCGTCCAAGACGACGAAAGCGACTGCATGTGCCGTTCACAATGAGCCAGTCCTTGAAGTGAACGCGATGCCATGACGGCAAGAGATGGATTTCTAGCGACATGCCAGGTTCTGGACCAAAGCTGCTGGGAAAAGACTCAAGGAATTCTTCGCTTGAAATGGGCTCAATCATGTGCTGCTTGTAGTCTTTGACAAGTGGATCTTTGCGTGACAGGTCGATGGTGGCTTCTAGGTCCAGGGGCTCATCTGTCATCAAGGCAAAGTCGAGAATCTTCATGAGGATCTCATCGGGGAGGGTACTTAAAGGGGAAAACACAGGCATATCCTTCCGATCAATCGATCGGGGGGATTGACCGAAGTTGTCGACAGAGGCCATTGTTGCGTGCACTGGCTCGATGCTTGCTTGCTGGTGGTGGGTGTAGGCATGTAGAAAGAGCTTCTATCCTGACTGGTGCGCCTAAGTTGAGTCGGCTTGAAGATTTCTGCCTGTCATTGAACCCAAAAGCTCCTAGTACCTATCAAACGATTCCCTTTGCTGAAAGATGAGGTTGACCAGAGCTGATGAGGGGATAGTAATCTACACGCTGCGACGTGGCGCCCATGCATTAGGCAATGATGCTGACTAAAGAAACAATCAGGTAAACCGATTGGGGGGGAAGCAGAACTGGATAAAAAGTGATAAGTTACAGCATTGCACAAATCAAAACAAGGGAGAGGACGGGTTGGTATGAGCACAAATCATGGGAAGCCCATCCCTCCTTTGTGGCGTCATGATCCTGGCAGGGCCCATGGGTTAACTTATGACCGAGTGAGGCTGAACCTGGATTTGAACAAGAGCAGGACTATGTAGCCCTGCTTCCAAAAAAATATGTCTATTAAATGCAACTTTCTAATCATCAGTCATGGAAAAAAACCCATCGCGGTCTAATGTCTATACTGTTCTATCTGGGGCTCTTTGAACATCTTTGTCGACGCTGTGGACCGACTCGCTCATGCTCGACTCATGATACCTGTGGTCCATGGGCTTGGAACCGTCAATCTCAACTACCACTGAGGTAATGGTATCCATCTGAATGGCAGGTCCTCGCAGCGATTCCTGGCTCGTCGTCCTGAACATGCCCTTGTGACTCCTCGAACCACCTCTGCTTGCTCCGCGGCCGCTCAGTCGCCACCAACCTCGCTTCGACGGAACAGACTCCTCGCTGCCCTGCCTGCCGCCCTGGATGGATACGACGTTACCGAAGCGACGATCTGTCGGTGTCTTCATGAATGCGAATGTCTTGAGACCAACATCCGCCGCGTCGACCTCGTACATGGATGCGAAGACAATATCAGTTCGAGTCGATCCGAAGATGAGACAGTCGAAGGATCCGTTGGACGAAATCATGGCTCCAGCGAAACAGAAGTAGCCTAGGGGCACGTTTGCACCAGCCATTGTGGCGATACGTCCTGTGGCTAGAGGCAAGGTGCACATAACGTAGATGATGGGGTAGATGAGGAAGGCCGGGTTGCGGCTCAACTGCAGTTGCGAAGCGTCGTCTTCATGTTCGATTTTGCCAAGGGACCGTTCCTGACGGCGAATGAAAAGGAACATGTGAATATAGATAATTGATGTAAGTGCCAGCGCTATGAAGATGAAGAGATAGTGAGTTAGGAGACGCAGGTTTTCGTAGTCGTTGTTCATCCAGCACTGATCAGCAACAATTAGTTTCTATGCAAACACACAAAGGGCAGTCCACATCTACTAATCACAACCACCACAATATCCGAATCGAGTTCAAGCTAGCAGTTGAAAGGGGGAAGAAGAAGAAAGCAAGATTCTTGACTTACCCAGGCGCCAGCTCGGACGTAGAATCCTCCCACATCTGTTCCATTTCGAGTACCAGCGATTGGGAGAAGGGATATCGCATAGACAAACAACCAAGTCACTGCGATGGCAGCATACAGAACCCTTTGTCGAACCGGTTGGCGTCTCACAACTGCAAGATGTGTGTGTATGGCAATAGCGGTAATAAACATGCTGGAGGCCAGATCTCCCAGCGACACAAACATGCCCTGCACGAAGCACGTCGGACTGGTGATAACGATGGAATTACGGCTCAGCCACTCGATGTTGAATAAGAAAGCCAGACTCTGGTGCATATCGGCCAGGAGGAGGTTGATGATCAAGATGAGGAACTGGTTAGGGTGCTTTTCGAGCAGCTGAGCTTGCGGCTCGCGAGGAGGCTGCGGTGGTTGATTTTTGCCATTGCTCTCTGGGTTGTTGTCCGAAAAGACGCCGTCAATTCCAAGAGTGAAGTCGATGGCCTGTTGGGTCGAATCCGTTTCCCGCTCCGGTTGGCTGCCTCTGCGATTTTTTACGTACAGATTCCACGTTACCAACTTCCAGCTGAGATAGAAAAAGAGAATGGTCGAGGACAAGAAGGAAATGCCTGAGAGGAAAACAATAGCCGTGAGTCCGCTCTTGAGGTCGAGTCCTAGATGGCTGAGCGTTTGACCCTCGGGTGAGAGTTGGCCCCGCGCCATGGCTGGAGAGACCTCCAGTAACAAGGAGAGGCTACTCGAGAGGGGAGTTACTTGAATTGTCTTGTTAACCGGACAAGACAGTTATGACACGGGGGAGCATCGGCTTTGCTACGACATGCCCGGCGAGGATTTGGTGATCGGTTGTGGTGTTGAAAGATACGTTCAGCGTTTGTCGTCACGAAGTGTCTTCAACAGCAGCCCTCCCTTGTCTTAAACGAAGACGCAAGCAAAAGCACTTTGACCTCCTGCTCAAACCGGTATAATTGGTACGGAGAGTCGATCCAGAGAACCCCGTCGGCCTCATCTTGGCCCGGAGGATGCTAGCGCTGAAGGAGGGAGGGGGGGAGGGGAGCAGACCTAGGTCCGTCTTTTTACCTCCCGACCCAACAATCGGTCGGCCGATACTTGAACCCTGTTCACGCTCGATCCAAGGGTCAGGGGAGCACTTCTAATATTGACTACTCTAAAAATTTATTGCTCCGTCGGCGAGTTGGTGACACACTGAGACCAAATAAGTGGTCTATGGACAGGACGGGTGGCGCCCTTTGTTATCGAGATCCAGCCACTCAACTCCATCTTTCGAGACGCTACCGGATATCGTTGCAAACACAAACCACTGTTCCGTTTCCAAGCAAACAGCTCCAACACGCTCCATCTACGAGGTGGATTTGTTCTTTTGTGGTTCTCAATTTTGGCGTTGGATGGGAGACTGGTCAGAACAGGAGGAGTTGTCGTGGGCGGTCGGTATTCCGTTGGCGGAATGATGGGGAGTAAACCGATGTTCCTCGCGTATCGGTCGAGGCTCAAATCAGTTTTCCAGTTTTACTTGGTCTGGACCTCACAGGCCCCTGCATGAAAACACTGGGATTTCCCCCATCTGGCAGTGGAGAAACGTTGAGAAGATCTACTACATAACTATTACTGATGTTGTACTGGTGTGCACATCTGGCATGGTCGGGGTTGCCGGACTTCATCCAGTCCGCGGGCTTAATGCACGTGTAAGTTCCTGAATGAAATGCGTAAAACGGTTGTTTTAACCTTGTATTGGAAGACCTGAACACCCAGTGATCCCTTCGGCGTTTTAAAAAGGTTCGTGATAGCCTCAAGGGGAACGATGTTGCCCATCAATGCATGCTAGCAGGTATACTACGTATGATCCCTCGATGATACCACGTCGTTCCTTTTTGCTTGAGTCATGAGCCCCCGTTGGCGGCGCACTTGGATCTCACGGCCCGAAATAAAAATGAAGGCTCTTTCTGTTGGCTCTTGTGCATGACCACGTTTTTTCGCCTCAAAGTAACGGTTCGCTTGGGCCGACGCTTGTCGGGAACGAGTTTAGAGCACGCCTCTTTCGGGCATACCAGCTCTCCCGCAAGCGTTACACTAGGCCATGTTTGCAGTTAAAAAAACCCACCCAACAACGGCAGGGCTTGAGAGGAACGAAGCAAGCTGAGGCTGAAACAGGCCCCAAGGGCCCTTAACGTACGGAGAGGGTCCTTGTTCGCGACTGAACCAGAATAGTCTTATCGATCCGTTGGGTAGTTCCAAGGGCGATGGTACGTCTTGGCCACCACTAAGCGGCTAGTTTGTCTACAATGAGCTTTTTCTGCTTCTCATCATCTGCCGGACAAACTATGGTACTGGTGTGGGTGAGGTTAGCAAACCCGTACCATAATATGGGACGATCGAAAGATCCAAAAAGACCTCCCAGAGTAGGTAAGCAGTGCGCCCACATCTTGGAACCCAAAGAAGGAATCCTATACAAATAGTTTATATTAGATGTCTGTGTGGTCCGTAACTGAGACTTGGCTCGTAACTAAAATCTTCACTTTTTCGTTTGTGTTACGTGTTTTGAAATTTCCCGGACCACATGTGAAATCTCTTCGATCTGATCACCCCTCACTCTCGCCGCGATATTGCAACATGGCCAAAGAGCCTGTTCGGGACGGAGAGTGAGTGCACAGGCACAAATCCGGGGGTTGCCTGTGTGTCGATCCAGCCATCGGTAAGCTAGACATTGTAAGCTAGACATTGTTGGCTGAAGTTCTGTGTAGAGCGCCCGGTCTATATAGCAACCCGGCTCCTAATACGGAATTTACTATAGTTTTTTCAAAAAAGAAAAAAAATCTGCTTGTCAGGATGTCTATCAACTCATAAATCCAGTCCATTCCGAACCGAGCGAAAAGCAACAAGGCCCGTTTCTTCCGATAGGTGGGGTCGTCGTCAAGCATCCCGGCTGCCAGGGTTGGAATTCCTCTAAGCAGACAAGTCTAACAGGGGGGGGGGCTGTCTGTCTAGACTCAACCCCTCGATGTGCCTCGTGATTTTCTCCGCCCCGATAGCTTGGTAGAGACAGGACAGGAGGCATGGGCTCAAAGGTCTGCTGTCCAGGGTTGAGCATTACCAGGGTCGAGGGTCGAGGGTTGAGCGCACCATATATTGGATAAATTGCTAAACATCCGTAAAAGGCCCAATTACATACTATTCATCCCGGAGAGAGTAGTATTATGGAAGCATAAGCAACACCCATGGTGCTACATGCTGGTTCTTCATGGGTGATTCAGCCAGCCACTTGCTGCTTACACGGTTGAATAGGGCCGTTTCTCCCTGTAGTTGTAGAAACAATATTTCACACTTATACGCAAGAGGGTCAGGGATAGGGAAGCATCGCAAGCACTGGCAGTTCACCACTTACATTGGTAGCATGTTTTTCATGCGCACTACGGCGTTGGTTGGTGGATGTCAAAAAGCCTTTTTTTTTGCGTAGCCAAGTGCCTTGGCGTATTTTACGCACTCTAGCAGAAGCCAAAGCACCTTTTATTGGTGCGATTTCTACTAGTCTGGACTGATGGCGGCTTGGGTTTCTCGACATACCTACCTCAGTTGTTCTAGTTTCAAGTTTGGACTGTGTGATACGTTTCGTGTCTTTAACCGCAAACTATTAGATCTTTGTTCTTCTGGTGGAGGGTTTCAAAAAGGTTTACATGGGAGAGTTGGAAACGCAATGCCTTTTGCTCAGACACGCCTAACTACAAATGGCTCTACATTGTGGGATTAATGAACGTTCATATAATTAAGCATTCGTGTGTATCTCTTCATTATGGATCCGATATTTATTAGTTTGAGTAACGTTAACTCGCTGTATAGTACTGTAATCTGTATATTCTGGCAATAATTTCGGCTTCACCTCCTCGTCCTGTTCGCCTATACTACTAACCAATACTTGTAGGTGATCGACACCAATAAATTTCGCCAACCAAACTCATGCACTCCAGTCCATCTTGGAACTTTTGAAGTCATATGCCACACCACGCCTTAGCAAGATGAACCAAGTCGCGTTGGGGATTTTACGTCTCCAGAGCCATAGTGGCCAGACCCGACCCAGCGGGTAGGAATCTCCTACAAGATCTTGAAGATGATGATCAATAAGAATAATAATAATAATAATATGACTTAATTACAGGATATGGGGTAAAAAGGGATCAAGGTGGGTACAGTCACCAAGCTCAAACAAAATCTTGGACGTTTTGAGTGACATTAATTATGCCACTTCACATATAGTTCCCAGAGCTTTGATCCATACCGGCACTTCCAAAACTCGATTCAAAATGATAATGACCGAATTGGACCCTTATTACTCGACTCATTGGTTATCATATATAAATGTAGCCAGTGTCCGTTTTTCTTGCTTTTATTTTTTTCTTTTGCCCCAGTCTTCCACTTGTCATCCCCACACTCCAAGATCACCATGATGTGTCGGCCGTAAGCGTAGCATTGCAGCGGGGCGCTGACAAGAAAGAAAAAAAGACCTTTCTTCAGCCAGGGCGGAGTGATCGTCATCTGACTTACGTGCTTATTTTGTTCTTTCTTTCTTATTCCTTTCAAGGTTACATGATCTGCACCGAAGGCGAGGATCTCCTGGGGAAAAGAAAATGTGTTGGAATGTTGCTACTCCAAGCACATACATGAGGCTCAGCCTAGGGAATGCTCACCCTCACTCCTGTGACTGTGACAACAGTGCACCAGTGGCCAGGCTTAATCCTGTCTCCGACCTCAGATTTTGGTCGAGTGTGTAGATTGGTCATAAAAATCACATAATAATTAATTGAGAGAAAAGGATCTTCGAAAATTTGATAATAGCGTCCACTTGGTATCTCACCCTGCGGGTCTTCTCTTCTTAGTCATCCGAGCTCTCAATCAACTTTGCCCGCTAGCTTACAAGGTGCTCCCAAGCGGTAAACAGTGCACGTAATTCATACAAATGGCTATCAAATAAATAGAGTGAGCTTTGAGAAGAGGGGAAAAAAAATAATTTGTGTTCGTATTGGGTAGGTCTGGAAAGTTGTAGGCCTCTATGCGGTCATTGTTAGTAGATGACGATATCGAGACAGTTGTATTCTAAACTGAGACGGCCACATGGAGATTTATTGTGACCAAACTCAAGACTTCCAAACTCCTCCCTAAAAAAAATGATCAATCCATGCTTGAGATACAAATATTCATTACTCTATCAAATAGGGACCGCACTGACTCTTAGAATAATTATGGTCTGTGGGATGTGGCCGTCCTGGAACTGTCCCTACCCTGTACTCGGGCACCACTACGTGTGTAGATGCTACTCTTTGATACCCTTAGCAATTAGCAGAAGGCAGATAGTAATAAAATTGTGAATTATAGTGCCTTAATGAGTAGATTTCTAAGTAGCTTTTGAGAATTATCTACCAAGTTTATTGAGGGCACCTTTGAGAGTACCAGTCTATGGCCTAGTCAGAAGAGTTCTGACAAGCTGCGAGGAAGCATAGACGGGCGATACAAGCAGTACAAGACCAGATATATTAATGTATCTAGATCTTTGTTGCTAGTTTGTACTTAATATTAACCTTATATGAATTATATGTATGTCCCCTGGTTGCTTCAGGTCCGAAAGAAAGCCAAGGAAGAAACTATCACACGCTAAATGCACCGGCAAAACGTTCTCCTCATTTTCTCACTAAGCTCTTCAATGAGTGAAGACTCATTCATAACTTTTCAATGAGACTATATGGGCGTCCAGCTAATCATTTGATGGCAAAGTTTACAGCGCTATGCGAGGTTGGTAGATCCTGCCTGTCATGATGATCACAAGTCCTCCAAAAGAAAAAGACGAAGAAGGAAATTAGCAAGACGAAGTAGATCTGAAAGCTCAAGGTCGAAGTAGGTGAACACTCCATTACGGAGTAGTTGCTGCAAGGATGCCCTTCCCTCAACATTTGACTTGTAATCGACGTCAAACGTATGAGCTTGTCTGGTAACGCTGCAGGCCGCTACCAACTCATGATACCTGAGATTTCCACTTGTTTCAGACAAGACTTGTCATATTGCATCCAATCTATCCAACAGCCTTAGCCTGCTATGTAATAGACTCGAGACAACAGAAAGGAACCAAAGAAGATCGGAATCGACGTGGTTGGGTATCGGGACGGTGCCGGCTTGTATAGCGCTGAGGACAACGATATCCATCTTGCAAGTCAAGACTCCAACCGGGTCTTGACTATAGAAGGAATCATCTCGGAGGCGAATGTATGCCAATGATTTGATAAACTCAACGATGGTTACTTCCGACACATCATCCACAAGGAACCTGTCGACTACAGCAAGACGGATTTCCTCGTGAGCCTCTTCCAAAGTCACCTCACCGTTCTTCACACAGTCGAAGACCAATCGATAAATATCGAGGAAGTCACCAAATCTAATGTTTACCTCGGCATAGAGCTCACCCTTCAAAGGGAAACCGAGCATCTCAACAATATCAGGGTCGCAGAGAACCTCATACTGCTCAGGGGAGAGATTGGTTGCCCAAGAGCCTCCTGGACTTAGCTTCAGTAGATATTCAATAAAATCCTCGCTGTGTCGACGGAGCAGAGGATGCTTCATAGTGGGTGATTGGTACACGAAGTCGCTGATGCCTGGTAACCTGGTCTTGCGAGAGTATGAGGTAGGTGAAAAGGGGTGAAAAGGTTCAATAGTGATGAAGGAGAAAATGAGGGAAATAAGAAATAAATAGTTTCTCAATTGAGTGTACTCGTTATGTTTCACGGTCGAGATTCCATTCAAAAACATTTCAGTTGACCACTTGTTCACTTACAGAAGCGACTGCAAGTCATTTCCACAAGTTGCTATATCATGTTACATATTCATCAACATATACAGAGTCATTAACACAATGGTGCGCTTTCCAGAGCAATGCATCACAGTTTCGATGCATAAGTTTATTAGAAATGGGCGTGTTCAAGAAGCTGAAGGCTGTATATATTGTTCGATCGTGGCCAGAGTACGTGTTCTTTGGACATCTATCCCTATTCACGAAACTGCACTGGATGTTCAATTAACCAACACTTGTTTAATGCTGATGACTGAGAGACTCTGTAGAGAATTCACTGGCATACATACTCGTTTGACTCTGCTAAACCGACCTGACTGATCTCTTGCATACCCCGTCCGAGTTACAATCGGACAGATAATCGTACCTTTAGCGGCCAGAAAATTATTGTAACACGAGGGTCAGGCGAGAAGCTCCAACTGGATGAAAGAAATACAGATGGGTTCGTGTCCCAGCCGGATGACAGCCCATGATTGGATCAGGGCACCAGGGTTGTAATCAACCAGAGTGAGTCATCGAGGCCGATGTCTCCAGGGAAAGTCGGCTTTCTCTATTTGAGTCAGTGACAAATCAAATTTGCCCAAGGTCTTCAACTTTTGGATAAAACACATTAAAAATAAGACGATGACTGAGAGCATCGAGTTCGTGGTCGCCCAAACCGTGGGCTTTGTGACCATCTGGATTGCAATCGACGGCTATGTTCGTCGTTATGGTCCTATCATCCAAGCCCGCAAGTTTACTCTGATCAATAGCTGGGTATACTCTGCATTTTCCTTCTGGCTATTCTACCGCATCCTATCTCCAACCCATGAAGCCAACGCTCGCACACTATATCACGCTTCCAAATTGTACGAGTATGTTGATGTGCTCGGCGTGCGAGCCGGCGGTGGGGACATTGATCTTCACTTTGGCTTCCATCATCTTACCACGCCATATCTCAGCTATGTGCGCGTTGTACTGCACAGCGAAGGCTGGAGGGTTCTTGCGAGTCTCAATGCTCTGCACCACGGGTTCATGTACGCCTACTTTGGCGGGGCAGGGTTTTTGCGACAGACCCTGATGGTGACTGGGTCGATGCAGCTTGCTGTTGGAATCTGCGGCGAAGCGGTTATGTTACAGAGGAAATGGGGGGTAGAGGGTCAACTGTTGTGGCCGCATGTAACGGGTTTATGCTTCCTAAGCGCGTACATGGTCCTGTGGGTTCGTGAGGTGAAGATGAAATGGAGATGAGATTTGGTCGAAGCGGCTTGCTCAGTGTCACGATGGTTTTCCCCTTATAAAATACATGCAGTTAGGCCAAATACACTTATCGAAATATCATGGCTTGAATGCACCTGCATACTCTGAAGCAGACCCTACATCAACTACAGGGAACAAGCACCCCAGCTGCAGCTTGGACCGTTGGACCGCAGCCAATGATGACCAGTTCATTGGCGGAGCCTGGTACGGCAAGGGGCGGTTGGGGTTCGGCGGCTACGATTGGGCGCCAGCGCAGAGTTTCATTTATGAGATACCTTGCCGTAGATATCGTTGTTCGGCGGTGGCCATGCTGGAGATGACTCTGTAGGTTCAAGCGAACGAAGGAACGAAGGAACGAACGAACAGCTGGACGTAGTGGAGGGTGCGTGTCATATGCCTTCAAGTGGTTAGACCTCGGCCTAGGACGCTACGGAATTGGGAGCGTCTCGTTGCGTGTTATGCATGTAATCCTTGGAACAACCTCCTCGATGGAAATGCCATCGCTCGCAATTGTGGGCGCCAAGGCAACGCCACGATGATGAAGACGGCTGCCTTGGCCTTGTGAGTGGTGGTCCATGTTCTTTGTGCATCGTACCATTTACTTACTAGTAGTTGAGAGCAGTGTCATGAGCAGGCCTCAGCCCATGAACACCAGCGTCTCTATTGATGGCGCGTTGGAATAGCCCTTATTATCGCTCGCTTATGCGAAATTGTATATTTTGTGAACAACCCTCAAGCAGCCGGTTAGAATAAAGAATTGGTGCCGCCTGAGCTGGGTTATTCTCGGCTCGCGTGCCCTTGTTTGATGCAAGCAGAGCGGAGGGAGCTATGTGGAGGGGAAAGGTGTCGTCATCGCAGCCGTCGTTATGTCCGCATTTGGCATTTGGGTGGTTCAGAAAATACGTACTATCCAACCTGACAGGTTGACAACCCTCTCGAGGCACAAGATAGCTCTTCGCTCGTATTGCCTGCACTTTCGGTTCTTCTCTTGTTGAAAAAAGAAATTATATAATCTTTTTTTTTCTTTGAAAAAAAGAAAAGAAACAATTCAACTCCTTTTCGGCAGCATCTAATGCTTCAGAGCTCGTCAAGCTCTTCCCAACCTCCTTCTTTTTACTGACGGATCTATGCTCCACCTTGAATTGGAAGCCTCCAATGATTCAGTTTTGGGTCATCTTTGACTCTGATCCACGCGATGACTAGGAGCCCAAGGACGGGCTGCTTGTACTGTAGCTATTGCGTAGAATGGGAACCTTCAGTGGATAGGTACCTGTAAAAGTGTCGCTTCCCCATATCTCAGGCTGCCTCCCCCCTCTCCCGAAACCTGCTGATGCCCTGCGTTTTAGCAGAGGTGGGGGTCTGGTCCACCAACCGAGCCTGGTTTCCTTCTGACCTGGAACCTGATGAAGCTTTAGGTCTGGCCACATCGACATTCCGAATTCCACCTCCACACAATTCCATTGCTTCCTTTCCTTTCTTTTCTACTCCTCCCCCTCCAACCTCATCATCGCCAACCGCATATATCCACGCGCTGCCCAACTACCGACCGCACCAACATCCTATTATATCATATCTGTGCGCATCGCGCCCTCTCTTCCTCCCCTCCCTCATCGTTTATCTTCCGACGCTTTCAACCAGCGCCTCCGCCTCTAGACATCCTCTCTGTCTTACCCGTCACCATGCCTCCTGCGCCGAACCCTAATCTGCCTCTGCAGGAGAGGCTGCTGGCTCTCGCCAAAACCCTGCAATGTATGTGCAGCTTCCCCTTCTTCTGAATTCCTTACGGGGGCAGCTATTTACTGACCTGGTCACAGTCGCATGGTTTGCTGGGTATGTAGAATGAGATTCATCCCACTTTCTTTCACCCGGCCAGTTCCGCCCTGACGCAGGAGAGCCTCACGACAATCTACGAATGCGATATCCGCGCTCGCAGCTCTGGCCTTGCTCCAGCCCTTGTTAGCTTTTGACTGCGTCTCGGCACACTGTAAAATGAAATCCATGTAGGATGTAGTGCTAACATGTTCCACCTTCAGACACCTCACTCTTATCCTCGCTACCTTCCGATACAGCTTCTCTTGGCTGGGCATGAACTACTACGGTGGCATGGCCCAATTCTGCTACCGCATTTCCTTCCTAGCCGCCGCTCTCACATATGGCATTGTTGTCTACAAGACCCAGCGTGCCCGCGCGAAGACCAACACCCGAGCTCCCGGTGGCTACATCGGCCTTCTTGCTGATGAGAATGTTCAGTATCTCGGTAGGTTCTACCCTGATATGCGACCCGTACACCTCTCACTTTGCTAACCACCACCTTCAAGCCATGGCTTTGGTCTGGCTCTTCTCTCCCCAGTACCCCCTCGCCCTCCTGCCTTACTCTATCTACTCAATCTTCCACGTCGCTACCTATACTCGCGCGAACTTGATTCCCACCATCATGGCACCCAAGCCTGCCTCCGAAGCCGACGGTGCTTCTTCCCCCAACAGCCGCAGGACCGTTCAGAGCCCTCTGGCCGATAAGATTGGCTCGTTTGTCAAGGAATACTACGACGCCTCCATGTCTGTCGTGGCTAGCCTCGAAATTTTCCTGTGGTTCCGCATTTTCCTGTCCGCTATCCTCTTCCAGCGTCGATCTTGGATCCTCATTGTTCTGTACACTGCTTTCTTGCGTGCCCGCTATGCCCAGAGCTCCCATGTTCAGACCTCCTTTAAGCACTTGGGTGCTCGCGTCGACTCCCTCGTTGGTGCCCAGGGCACCCCTCCTGCCGCTCGTCAAATCTGGGGCACTATCAAGGATACTTCCAGGCAGTTCCACGATGCCACCGACGTCGGCAAGTACATCAGCGGTGCTGGACCCGCCAAGAAGACGACCTAAGAGGCAATACGCTCCCGCACGACCGAGACAATTTATTTAGTGCGTCGAACCGATTACCCCGCAAGGGATTAAATGAAAATGAGATATGACAAGAACGGATCACGACTTCGCGCAAATAACTCAGGCTGCAATTCCAGCGGAGTTCAACATGAAGCACCGTCTTAGCGATGGACAAAGAGTGAGGGAGGAGGACACAGATGCAGAAACGATGGGTAGGGGAGCCGAGAAAAGGAAGACAGCTTGGTCTTCGTGTTAGATGAATTGCTTTCATTGATTTGGGGGATCTTTTATCTTGTATGGCTGTTCTCGACACAACTGGAAGCTGTTTTGCTGGCCAGAATTAGGACTCGTCTGTATGCTTTTGGGATTAGGGTTTTTGGTTGGGAATGGGAGAGGTGGGATACGCGACGATGGATGGGTTCTCCCTGGTGTTGGGGTAATGTTGCATCTTTCTGGGTCTCAATTGAGCCCTAGCAAACCCAGCATCTAATGTATTCTACAGATTATTTTCAAGGTCAGTCTGTGCATGAGACGTGGTTCGGCGAGTGATTGCTGGGGCCCTTCTTCGTGTAGCAGGGTAGTTGATATTTCAATTCAACGACGGTTGCTGATACTAGTGTTGTCGTGAAATTTGCGGCTTATCGATTCCGTGTTGCCCATGTTGGGTTGGTGGACAACGCTTGGATGTTGATGGAGAAGCTTGGGTGATGTCAATGATGCTGATGATGCTTATGATGTTTAGGTACTTTAGGTGGGTACTTTAGGGACCTAAGCTTGAAGTGGGGCTGTTCAACCATGACGTCGTCCAGCACAGTAGATAGACAGAGCTTGGCCACTTCCAGCCACATAAATGTACCATGGGAGCAGTCGGCGAGACAAGGCACCACGTGAAGCAATTCATTCTCTCACACGACCATCAGGAGTCCTAAGAAGAATTTAATCTGTAAATTTGACTACAAATAATTTCCGAGAGGCTCACAGCCTCTGGTCTGAACGAATATGGCTTCGTTGCTTAGACAGATCGTCGCCGGTCCTCGAGCTCGACACCCTGAGGCGGGACTGGATCTGTGCTATGTCACGGATAATATCGTCGCTACGTAAGGCTTTACCAATTCCGCATCTTCCGTCTTCGCTGCCTGCCCACTCAAGAAGCCAGGATATGAAGAAAAAGAAAAATTATTGATGAGAATCTCTTTGTAGATCTGGTCCATCCCAGACCTACCCGCAGCTAGCATATCGAAACCCTCTTGACCAGCTCGTCAACTTTCTCGACTCGAAACATGGCCAGGACTGGGCGATTTGGGAGTTTCGTGCTGAGGGCACAGGATACCCCGACGATGCCGTCTACAACCGCATTAGGCATTACCCGTGGCCCGACCACCACCCGCCACCGTTTCGATTGATACCCTTGATCATGGCAAGCATGCGCAACTGGCTACATGGCGGGGGACTGGATGATACACATCCTCGATCGCCTGCCGATGGGAAAGGCTTGGCTGAAGATAAGGCGCTGAGAGAAGAGAGACGAAAGAAGCGGGTGGTAGTTGTCCATTGCAAAGCTGGCAAGGGAAGGAGTGGCACCGCCAGTTGCAGCTATCTCATCGCCGAGGAAGGCTGGAAACCCGAAGATGCCCTCGCACGATTTACTGAACGGCGTATGCGCCCCAAGTTTGGCGCTGGTGTCACCATTCCCTCTCAGCTTCGCTGGATAAGCTACGTCGACCGCTGGACACGAAACGGCAAGAAATATATCGATCGTTCAATTGAGATTGTCGAGATTCACGTCTGGGGTCTGCGAAGCGGTGTCAAGATCAATATTGAAGGGTTTGCAGACGAAGGGAAAAGAATACAAGTTCTTCACACCTTTCAGAAGTCGGAGCGCATCATTATCGACAGTACTGAACCAGAAGAGGGAAGCTTGAGTGATTTGATATGGGAAATGGCTGGATATACCGTCAGCAAAGTTAAAACTTCTCCGGAGGATGCCGATCTTGCCAAGATCACGAATCCTCCTGGGAAAGGTACGAGCACCGAGACGGCGGGAGATGATCAGGGTACTTCAAAACTATCCAAGACAATGGGCCGTGCGACGTCTATCAAGAAACGGGGCACAGATCTCCTACATCGGGTTTCTGTGTCAGCCCCGAAGCAGCATCCCGATGAGAAGAGCAAAGCCAAGGCTGCTAATAAGGACAGCGCATCTTCCTCCAAATCAGATGTCAACGGCGAATCAGATCCCGAACCGGGCGGCATGGCCGTCATCCTGAAGCCGACGGAGCCTGTCCAGATCCCCAACAGCGATGTCAATATTGCAGTGGAACGCCGCAATAAGACGCACAAGAGCATGGGGCTTACCATGGTTACGGCTGTCGCTCACGTTTGGTTTAACACCTTCTTTGAAGGACAAGGGCCAGAGCAACATGGCAAGCCCTTGAACAGTGGCATCTTCGGTATTGAGTGGAACGCGATGGACGGCATTAAAGGTTCAAGTCGCAAAGGGACACGCGCCTTTGATCGCATGGCAGTTGTTTGGAGAACCGCGGGGACGAGCGGCGAAGAAATTGAGGATCAGATCGAACGTGGCGAAATAGTCGTGGAGCCTGGTGAGGACGAACCTGTACCGCAAACCACAGCTGCGAACTGGCAGGGCACTGGGCAAATAGGATCTGGATATTTGGAAAGAGACCTTGGCTTACGAGTTCAGAGTCCCGACAGTGCCGGCGTCAGCAAGGCCAGCAGCATCATGACCATGGACGACAATGGGGCAAAGCGCAAGGATCTGGTAAACGATGACAAGGCAATGGAAGGTGTTAAGACAAGCGGCCCATCGGGAGAGGAGTTGCCACCGAGTCCTCACAAACGCAAGTGAAGCCCGATTGCATCCCGACATAGTCAGATGGTGGATGTGAGAAGGGAGCGCGAAGCTAGTGGAGGGGGAACATGGGAGTGGGAGTGAGTGGTGGATAATACATGAGACAAGGTTCTGAAATGGTCATTTAGTTGCAAATACACGGTGGTGGTGCATGAGAAGCATTGTATACTGTTTTCAAACTCGGAAATATAAAATTCAATACACGGCATTGATGATGCACTACAATGAGAAGTCAATTCGTGGCGAAGTTCACCTTGACATGACAAGTGCGCGGATATCAAGCTCTCTCAGTAGAAACACACGAAGCTGTTGCCACCTAATCTGAGTATCGACTGCAGATTCATGCAAAGCCTGCAGTCTCATGGGAAGGAGGAAATGGTCAGTTTCTCTAAAATCGAACGAGTAACAACGGCGATGGGTCGGGTATCATTATTTGCTAGACTAAGGATCTAAGATATGTGAACAAGATCATGAGGGACGGGGTGAAACGAGGCTATTTTACATTAGTGATGCCTCCCTCGTCCCCGATAATGACCTTCGCCCCTATGATATGGTCCCCCGCGCCGATGATCGCCCCTGTCCCGACGGCCGTGACCATGATATCCTCCTCGATAGCCATGAGAATGGTCATGTGGCGGATGCTGGGGTGGTGGAATTGGCTCCTCGACTTCGACTTCGTATTCTTCGAACTCCTCCTTATAGTATTGTGCGACGGTATCTTGTTCCTGTCGAGCTGCGTCAGGGTCAAACACGAAGCGCATTGTTCCGTCTTGCCCGCGTGCCGTCCTCCGCCCTGAGGCATCTCCAGGCAATGAAGACGTCGTCGCAGGTGACGTTTCCGAGGCTGGAGTAGATGGCTGTGGGTCCTCAACTTCGCATTTTTGGCAGAAAAAGAGGTATCGAGGCTCAAATGCCTTCTCTAGATCATTATTGAGCCGGATCTTGATGTCGATGATCTTGTTTAAGTCGAACTGTGTGCCAAGCTTTGTGGATTTGGGATGCTGCGCATATAGATCGAGAATGTCCAACATTGTCTCCATGACGGCGGCACGATGGTACTGGGGCCTGTTTTTGGCAAACGCCTGAACCTTTTCGAGATGTTCCTCTCGCATCAAAGCCGTGAGCTCTACCAAGGCCATGACCATGGAGAAAGTCGTGCGCTTGATGGGTACGAACGTCTTGTACATGTCAATAGACATGGCATATGCGGTTGTGAAGAAGTCATTGCCTCCCTCCTTTCCTAGTATACTCCGAACAACTTTGACGAGCAATTCTTGGGGATAGCGAGTTCGGAAGTCGAACCCGATGGTCTCGAGAATGAGGCGCTCAAGACAAATGATGATTTTGCCCGGGGACTCGAATATCTAGCTCAGTTAGCCACAAAGAGTCTCTGCATGACAGGCTAGTTTATGGGAGAAATCTTTACACTATCGTCTGGGGCCACCGGCTTCTCCGGGTTCTTGACGTTGTACGCGGCCGCAAGAATCTCCTTGGACTTCTTGATTGTATCCGCCACTTTGCATGCCACGAAGAGAGAGGCCAGAGCTGCGTCCTGGTAGTTATACTCGGCATCTCTAAAGGCGAGTCGAAACTTGTGAAAGTAGGTACATGCGGTATCGAACGTTCGGACGGGTCTGATAAAGGTGTTAAAATGGCGCCACAGAGATGCGGAGAGATTCAGTGTATGTACGCACAGTTGCAGATACTCTCTGACATTATCAATTAGTTGCACACCCTGCAGCCGATAACTGTCCTGTCGCGCAGGGTCACAGCCATTCTCTTTGAGAAGGCGTCGGACTCTTAATTCCGTCGTGTACTGATTTGAACTGGAGATATATCCAGGGTGAGGACCAATCTTGGCAACGTCCCCATTTGCATTTGCGTTTGCTGGCTCGTTCGAGGCCGACGGCGCCATGGCTCCACGCCGAGGCTGACGGCGAGTACCGAGAAGGATGATTCGCAGTGCTTGTCGGCTTGAATAAAACTTAACAAAAGGAATCTCTGAGCAATGATCCTTGTTTGATTCTTGAATATACGATCGAATCGAAGCGTCTTAAAGTATTCGAAGTCGTGGGTATCGGGCCTTAGGGGATCGGAATTGCGATTGAGACTTCGAGTGTCGCGGAGACGAGGGTTGTATGGTACAGAAGCGATATTTTGATGTTGATATTCTTGGCGCTTCCAAGGATCAAGTATCACTCGTCGCGAAGGGCCTGCGTTGGTGTCAAGAGAGAGATCTTCAAAAAGTTTTGCTGTGATGATGTTGATGCAAGGATTCCCCAAGACGCCAAAGCTGTGTTGAAAAGGCGGCCCCACGGGCCATCCACTATCCGCTATTAAGTACGTACCTCGCCCACAGTCGACCAGTCCTACTACCTACTTAGATCCCATAATTTAGATACCACCTAAGTCTGTTTTATGCTCTCCCGTAATAGGAGCTTCGAATAAATACCAGAATAATTATCGGCATATAATTATTTATGGTCAAGTAGAAGTCGTGTTATTGGGAAACTAATCAAGTCTAGGCTAATCGAGATACAGCTCAAGGTGCGTAGGTGCGTCTCTGACGTGAGTTATCTAGCATAGACACCTCAAATACTAAAGAAGAAGAACAGTCGCTGACATCACAAGACGATAATACCACTGAGAGACACAATACCACTTTCGTGGCTAGCCTTGAACCCCCAAGCCAGGCTTGATTGTCCAACTGTGATTGCTATTTGGGGTGCCTCTCCTTGTAATTCATCATTAATCTGCATTGAAAAATCAAGCCTCAGGCTTCCGGCCATAGACTGAGCAACTGTTTTACGAATGAATTAGCATTTAGCTCGAGAAAAAAAGGAGTTTTCTTACATTGGCCAATAGGCATGAATCCTTGGGTTGTTAAAATCATTTCTCAGATCGACCAGAAACACTTCAACTTCCTCGCGACTCCAGCCCAGGCTCCTCGTAAATGGGGCCATGGTCAGAGCCTCAAGAGCAAGGCTCGCGTTGACATTGTTCCAAGTGCCTAGTTCCTTGTACTTCTTGTCCTTGGGCCAGCGGTTAGTTGGCCATTTGAATCGCGTCTCGACGACGTCGACAAATCCAATCTCGGCCATGATGTCCTTGAATCTGTTCGTTCTCTCAAACGAGCGCCCCAACTTGATAGCTGCTTCATCTAAGAGTTCGCACCATTTGAAGAGTGTGTGGTCTTTAGTGAGTGTTCCGTCATCGCACCCCATCGTCACATCTACCTCCTGCAATTCAACATAGCCTCCCGGAGCAAGGTTTCTACTTTAGTTTAGAACCACTATAAAAACTCATGCTGGTTACCAATATGGCTTACTTGAAAATCTTCTCGAGGTATGATGTCCAATTTTGAACACTAAAATTCATGAATCTGCTGTGGATGTAATCGAACGGCTGAGAATAAGTCCAATCCTCGTCAATATCGTCAATTTCGAATGTAACATTGGGTGGGACGCTGTTTCTCAAGTTATTAACTTTGGCTGTATCTCCAAAATATACCAGCAAGAATTTTCATACAAACTGGGTTGCGAAGGCGACAAATCAACGCCGATGACCTATAAGATAGTCCACGGGTCAGATCAAGTTCCTAAATTTTGAACGAGCTTGTCACCTCAGCATCAGGATGCTCATCGCCAAAGTCGATTGCCCAGACTCCAGTACCAGTTCCCAAGTCAAGAACACGCTTGGCCTTGGAGCCAGGAAGATTTGGGGGGCTTAGACCGAGCCTGTCGTGGAAAGTAAGAAGACACAAATTGTGCTGGAGGTCTATTCAATGTGAGACCAAATTAAGAGGTATTCTCTTGTTTGGACTTCGAGGGGGCTAAAACACGTACCAAGTCTCTCGTTTTCTTGTGCATCATTGGGAAGATTATATTCTATATTCAAAAGCAATGTCAGTTGGCTTATACTTCATTTCTACACTACAACCTTCCAGGGTAACGTACTGCCGTCCTTATATCGGTGATATGTTCTCCCATTCTCATGTCGATAATCGAGAATAGAACTTCTCAGACTCTCAGTTGACGAGGCTGCGTCCTGGAAATATCGTTTGCATTTAATAACTGTCAAGCTTTTGAAATCGACAAGGTATGGTGCGTACTGGACCAAGGGACGAGTCGGCCTCATCGAGGATCTCCACGACAGGTTAGAATAATAATGCTAGGTCCATGTAGGGGCCTGTGGCTTGAACAAACATTATCGTCGGGGGCAACAATCGGATCAGCTTCAACAGTCGCCATTTTGCGAAAATCTCTCTTTCCAGCAAATGTCTCTGGGGGAATGGTGTGTGTTGCCAGGTTTCTCTTCCTTCAGGAGGGGAACAACCACCGATTTAAATACCGCGAGCCCTGGTCCAAGCAGCTGGCCTCGGTTAAAGACACTGCATCACATTGCATTGTTTTCTCTTTCCCTGTGGATAATTCTACAAGGATGTCAACCAACATGTTAACCAACACAATATGTTCAGTTGTGCCGTTTGGGCGTCGCCGGGATTGGGCCCGATTGGGTGATTGTCCGTGTGTACGTACCCCGCCTGGGAACAAATCTGGTAGACACCTTCTTCACTCAGTACCATCCCGCGACAGGGTATGTAGGGTTAAAGAGGTAGGTAAGGTAAGAATGGTTCCATGGGTAAAGTTAGTGTATATATATATATATATATATATTATGTATGTGTGTCTGTGTGTGTGCATTATATCTCTGATCTCCCTCATTCGTCAAGGATGTTTTCCAAACACAAAACAGGACAGGCAATACTCAGACTAATCATAGAGATAGGAAGGACTAGGACTCTCTCAGGAGGCAGAGTTATTGTTTAATGTTGGGTTCGGATTCTGTTTAAACTTTGATATAGAGTCAAGAGAGAATCGGTAAGCCCTCTGCGTACGATGTAATCACTATGTCGCTAGTAGTTATCATTGTAGATAGAAGTCCAGCGAGATATGATAGGTAGGCTGCGTTCCCGGTTCTGTTGTGGAGAGCGCTAAGACCTGTTTATATAACCCTTGAATGGTCTGCTTGCCAGCAATTGATCGGTCCGTCCTCGACTGCATCGTGTAAATTGACTACATAACACAGCAGACGAGATTATCTTCTTAAGTGATGGTATAATTTTCCTCATTCTCATTTGAGCTATTATTTGCTCTTTCACTTCATATATCCTCTGGCTCATTCAATTGACTATCGCTCTGTTCCCATACGGAGTTATGGTAGTGTTGTTAATCCAAACGCCAATCTTTCGCATACAGAGTAATCCATCAGCTGTTTATGGGTGTAATTTTCTCCCAACCAAAATACCAGTCAATTAAAGCGCGCTTTTCACCGCTGGCTTACATGAGATGGAAACTTCCTAAATTAGAGGTATGTTGCCTGCGCTAACCTTAGCCTTGTCAAAACCCTCCCTGGAAAACAAATCAGGGAAAAAAGAGGTCCAACAAAAAGAAAAGAAACAGGACCAGACCAGTAATCGAAATTTGAAGGACGATATATAAACACTTAAGAGAGACATCTTAACGTAAGAAAGGACACGTATTCCTGAAGTTGCTTTTGACCAGAGTTGAGTAAGCTATCAACGAATGGGTGAAAGATAGGGACCACCCGACCCATTGACAAAATAAGTAATTATAGGTATACTGTTCATATACGAAAGCACAGGTTCGCCTTTACTTACGACGAAGGCTAAGAACTAGGTATAGAGACTAATATGTTTTGGAACGTGAATTACTCCTAGAGCTAAGCCCCTTCCCACAGCATTCGTGGTCCTTGATTCAGAGCATGATTCTTGCGCTCAGAATTTTTTAGCGCCAAGTCGAGCATCAAAGTCTCCGCACACTGACACATTGATATAAAGCCACCCTCTAGTGATCTGCATTTATTTCCCCTGGGGCCACCAAATCAAGAGCTAGGCTCGGGGATGTGTTCGGAAGCCATGTTTTGGACCTTCCGTTGCCCTGATGACGGGAGTGGCTGGCCCTGGCTTATGTAACCGGGTGGGTGGGTCTCGTCAGCTCCGTTCCACGTACCGCACCTATCAAGTAAGAGGGCAGGCGACCGACCCCTTCGTATTCCCGTTACTGTGCACGCTTATCGTATCCCTTCTTACCTGTCCTGTCCTGTCCTGTCCTGTCCTGTCCTGCTTCCTGCTCTGTTCTGTTCTGTTTCTTGACAACCCGACAAAAAACTTCGCCTGCACCTCTCTCTGCATGCGAAGCCGCAATCGTCTCGACCAAGACAGCGGAGAGGACGCCATGTCTCCCAGAAGCCGGGAAGAGCCTGCGCGGGCCCTCGAGGCACATGTGTCAGACATGCCTCCACGATACGCTGGCCGTGGGGGCGATGATGAAAAGGTGTCAACTTCAAACTCGACGAAATCCAGAGACAAGATCTCATGTCTTGACGGCCTCCGTGGAATTGCCTGCCTTATCGTCTTTAACTACCACTTCCTCTGGCCTTGGACGCCGGCCATCATGCTGGGCTATGGTGCCTTGCCCCCCCGATCCCCGGAGCCTTACTGGGGACTGCCCTCACTACCAATCATCTGTCTCTTGCACCGTGGTCGCGCCATGGTCGCCATCTTCTTCGCCATTTCGGGATATGTCCTCTGCAGACACATTCTGAGGGCGATTCATGAGCGACGCCTGGACACTGCGTACAGGAGTCTTGCGTCCGCCGTCTTTCGGCGAGTTTTTCGTCTCTACACGCCTCCCACTATCAGCATGTTTTTGGTAGCAATTCTCGCCCAAGTCGGCGTCTTTCGCTCTGAAAAGGCCATCTTTACAGGCCCTGACTCTATTTACATCAATGGCACTGTGACAACTGCCGAGTTACGAGTGAATGCAACCTGTGTGAATGGGACTCATGCTGCCACTGGTATCCCTGGCGTCGCACAGTTTCTGGGTCTGCAGAGCCCAATTTACGTGGCCAACGCAACGTTCTGGGACAATTCTACCTGGAACGAAACGCTCTGTCTTAACAGCACATCGCAATTGTTTGGACCCCCGTTGCTATACTCACTAGAAGTTGAGCTTGAATCGCCGTCAAACGACACTACGGGACTCAATGGCACAATAGAACTAGACGCGTTCACGACGCACTCCAGCTTGAAGGGCAAGACAAAGTCTGTGAAAGAGAAGGCAAGGTCCGTGAAAGAAAAGAGCAAAAGTAAATCTAAATCCAACTCGCTATTCACCACCGGCGTGTTATTCCATTCCAAGGCGGAAATAGACACTACAGACGATCTCAACATTACAGAGAGCCTCAACTTGACCTGGGTTCAACTTGGTGGCAACTGGGAAGAGCATCCCTTTATTCATGATAACATGACTTATGCCCTCAAAAATTTCACGAGAGCGTATGCAGAATGGGCTAATCCCTTCAACTTTGGACATTATCACCCGCGGTATGACCCACACACTTGGACCATTCCTATGGAGCTCCGCGGCTCTATGGTTCTCTACATTTTCCTCCTAGGCACCGCTGCCCTCCAAGCCAAATGGCGGCTAAGAATTGGGGCTACACTCTCCGGCTACAGTCTGATACTGGGTCGATGGGATATCGCCACCTTTGTAGGCGGCATGGTGTTCTCTGAGCTTGATATTCGGCGCGCATCCGACCCACAGCAAGATGGTGCAACTTTGGTCCCTCCAGCCACAAGTTCTACGAGAGGTCGGTATAACAGCGCCCAGCGACCGACCGGCAAAGAGAACGCGGCATGGTGGATTCTTTTCATTATTTCGCTCTATTTCCTCTCCTATCCTGACGCCGGTGCCGAGTATACACCAGGGTTTGTGTTCCTTTCTGATTGGGTTCCAAGGTACTATCACCCTCTGTCAGGCTGGATGTATTATGAAGCGATTGGGGCCCTGATGCTTCTCCATTGTATCCTGCGCAGCCCCCGTATTCGTGCCTTCTTGGAAGGACGATTCCCTCAATACATGGGAAAGGTCAGCTTCTCATTCTATCTGATCCACGGCCCAGTCTTGCACAGTCTGGGCTTTTGGATCATGCCTAGACTCTTTGACAACTTCGGCCGGACCGTAGGCTATGTCATTGGCTATGTCATCCAGTTGAGCGTAACGTTTTATCTGACGAACTTGTGGTATAGAAAGGTTGACATTTGGAGCATGACTGTGGGACGGCGCATTGAGAGCCACCTCAAGGAGTAAAAGTCGAGTATATTCGAAGCCATCCGCGAGAATGATTTTGGCAACTGGGTCACTTTAAAATAAAAAGGGGAATGTCAATTCGGAGTTGTGTTGTTTGATGGTTGATGCTTACTTTTCACGAAGCATTTGCGTGTTCGGGTTACGAGCTACTATTTAGGTTGCAGCTGTATTGTGTCTTTCAAGCTGTCAATTATTTTCAGCAAATAGAAACTGGTTCTGTTTTCTGTTACTCTTCTTCGCGTTCTCCGGCATGTTATAACTCGGCTGTGATCGGAATTGGGAACTAGACTTCGCGAGGTGGCCTGAAGGGACGGCCATGTTGATTGCTGCGGCTGCATTTTTGAGATATGAATTCTTCGAATCGATTGTGTCATAAGCTGTCTGAAAAGAGGCATACCGTATCCTATAATCTTCTCTTCTGGCCTTCTATATATTCGACGACTCTAGCTTCAGAGAGGCCCCATATAAGGCACGGCGTGAAGGAGTTTATATAATTGAAATACGTTGGCGTTTCAACTCTCCTTTTTCAAGTAATTCCATCGCCATTGCCGTCGTACTCCACCTCCGGCTGTGTCGCGAGTCAGACGATAAGGACGCGCAACTAATGAGAATATAGCCAGAGGAAGCGGGCCGCAATATCAGTGGCATGGATGCACCAAATACAATCCAGACCTGGTCGTAGACTTGCGCCTGGCAACCGGTAGACACAACTTCGCCCTCAATTTGAAAAGAGCGACCATATGGCTTTCCTCCAGGAGAATCTAAGAAATCGAAACTAAAGCAGACAGGGAGCATGTCCACAAATATGCCCCAAACCTCCAAGGCCACGGCGCGGTAAGGTTCTTCCGGAACTGTGATGCTGCGGAATGTTGCAGCGGCAATTTCATTTTTCAGGAAATTGTAAGTCCCTTCGCGATCTACTCCAAAATGATTATTCCGGGTGCGAGAAGTCTCCTTGCAAGTCCAATCTACAACCCAGGACGGCAAGCTTCTTCGCGGAGAGGAAGTTGGTATCACCGCGTGAGACAGAACGTCTAGACTATCCTCGAACAGGATGATTTTCTTTGTCGTCTCGATGAGGACACTGGAAATGCCATTTGCAGGAGAATAATTTGGAATAATGCCATAGTCTGGAGTTGCCAAACCGAGGAAGGCAAAGATCCTATCGCGGTCATCAGAGGCGCTGCAATACCGGGAATGCGCAAGGAGCTGTTTGATGTTCATATAACCGTCCCAACTGAGCTTGGTATTGTTCATGAATCTTATCGTTTCCAATGTCACGCGGTGGTTGGTGTGTTCAACACGATCAATTACGCGGCAAAGCGACTGATCTTGTGGCCCATGGTTCTCATACCTAGTGACTTTCAGGAACTCGTCACGATTTGTGAACGGATGCCTGAAGAGGTGGTAGACAGACTGCAGGATTGGCAAGACATCTTTCCAGGATATTGAGTACTTTCCGTACAAAAAAGAAGCATCAGATGCCGCAATAAATTCCTGGAAGACCCATGCTCTACTCCACCAAGGGCTTTCCAATATATCGTAGAAAGCGATCCATCCATTGACGAATCCCTCATGCACTACATTGTCCAGAATGTACTCCTGAAGACGGTACCAATGACGACGCCTGAGGTTTTTGATATTCCTGCTATACTCCTCATTTTCCCCATCGCTCTCGTCACCGTTATGCATGTCCACTTGCATGAACCAGTCTCCAGGTCTAGGAGCAAAGTCATCTTCCCGAGGCTGCACATTTTTGCATAGTTCGAGCAGCCATTCCATGCCCGTTGTCTCAGCCTCTGGGGCTGACAAGCAGATGAGAGTTTGCTGAGAATAATGGTAGATATCTCTCATAAATCCCACTTGCTGGGACCTTTCCGATAGGTTGTACTGGTTGATACAGACCTGGTCAGCCCACAGTAGGAAGTCGCCGTCCCTGGACTCCCAAAAATGTCGAGCTGCTTCCAAAGCATGTCTCAAATTAGCAAAGACGTTACATCTGATGCCGTCCACCAGAATAGTGTCGGTGTTGTGAGGATCTCCTGCACAATACGAGAGAGAAAAGTACTGCCCCTTTACGTCTGCTAATTGTATATTGTGCAGCATCTCGCATCGTATGATTCCGGATCCGTTGTCTGGCAAGACCTTGATCAGGCGGATCTCCTGCTTAGATGCATCGAGTCTCCGGTACGATATTTTCGAATGAAAGTGACGATTTTCTGGGGTCAAGAAGATATCGTGCCCCGGAAGATCCTTTTCGGCTTGCGAAGGGGGTGATACTTCTGTTTTGCTGGGTGCCATAGTTAGTGGCAAGAGCGCGTGGTGACAGGCCACTTGTTGGTAAAGATGCTTTTGGTCAAACCACGCGGGGGTAAAGCGAGAGATGGTGAATGGCTTCAAGGTATAAGATTTGACTAATGATGAGTTGGAGACCGATCCTTACTTTTCTTTTATCTTTTTCTCTTGGATTTTCTGACGCTTTAGAATTAAGAGAATCTGCTGGGCTGATTCTAAGGCAGTGGGTAGAAAGCCTGCACCCACCCAACCTGGGACACTGAGCTTACCATGCATATCTAGGCATTCTTGTTGCCTCTTTAGCGATGCCCAACCAGTGATGCCTAACTGAAGCTTCGTGGGATTGGACTGCCAAGTTGCAAAAATCTGTGTACGGCATGGGGTAGCATCCCAAACCGTCATTGAACACGAGGATGGAACAACATACCTACTTCACGGGCGTTTTCTCAATCACAAATTCGCCTAAACTCCCTGTATTTGTTATAATCATATATATGTGAAAGATGTTAGGCATTCTGACGAGGGATCTATTGAGCTTTGTGTAAAAGGGGCTCGGACTGAGTCAGCCACGCCATGATCCAACCAGCCTCTAACAATATAACGGTTTCTGTATTTGGCTTTTTACAGAGGTGCATCTATTTATCACAAGAATACGGCACTAAACAGCCTTTCCAGCAACTCACGGTCGCTACCAATATATCTTGTCCGCTCAGCTCTGCTCTTGGCATTTGAAGGATTGAGCTTCACCTCTGGGTTCTGGTCCAGGTTCTACCCACCCGGACCGGCCATGATCACAATACTCTTTTAAACAAATCTAATTGCAGTTGTCTGATTCAATGTGGTCGCTAAGCTAATAAACTGGGCAGTGCCCGCACTTGTAGCCTCCGTACAATATACAAGTCTGATTCTCCCGACGCCCTGTAAGCCTTCAAGCGCTCAATAACTAATCATCATCTGGAAAGTTAATAAACAGTCGAAATAGATCCTCTTCCTCAACCGAGTCCTGACTGTGTTGAACGTTTTCGTATTGAGGAATAGTAGTATCTGTGCTACTCATAACCTGCTCAGTAGCTGGTTCAAAATCATGCTCTGGAAGGAGAGACGACAGAACAAGGCTCTTCATCGATTGAGCTGGATTGTGAAGTAAAGCATTGATTGAAACGCCTTCCTGGTCTATATCTGCTGTGATATGCAAAGTTAGCTTGGCCCCGCGCAACGACCCAGTCTGTGAACGACAGAAAAATCATCGGAATAAACCGTGTTTCTCACCTTGGGTTCTTGAATTATTGGTGCTTGGTTCTCCTGAACTATCAACCGTATCCTTGTGCTCCCCATTGCCTTTAAGAATCAGGACATCCCACATGTCCTCTAAATACCGAGAGCTTATTTTAGTGAGGTGACTCAAGATTTCGAAGATTCCTTTGTCACTGTCGTTCCAAGGCCGATGGCTTCTCAATATATTAGCCGCCGAAAACTTGCATTCTTTCTCAGCCAACAAGATGGCTCGCAAGTAAGGGAAAGAGTGTATGCCTCGCGTCTCTACCCCTATGCAGAGGAGATATTTCACCATTTCAATATGTCCTAACTCTGCCGCGCCTTCGAGGGCGGTTCTGCCATATTGCCTAGCACCGTTTGCGTTGTAATCAGCACCATTTTCCACTAATAGCTTTGCGATTTGAAGATGACCATGAATGGCTGCAAGTTGCAAAGCCGTTGCCCCTTCGACCTCTGCAGCTGGATGATTGATGTCTGCTCCTGCAGCAATCAGCTTTCTGGTAAGCTCAATATCGCCTTTCTCTGATGCTGCCTGCAGTGCTGTCCTCGGGAGCTGCCAGTATCTGGATCTGCAGGCTGGAGGTGCATTTATATCCGCCCCCTGTTGGAGTAGATAGTCGATCAACTCTGAACTGCAAACCTTGCTCTTGATAACAGCCTGGAGGAGTGTGTCATCATCTTCATCCCTCAAGTTTACCCTTTCGGCAGCCTCCATTAGGATCTCTGGTACACAGCAGCCCAGGTTTTCTGCCATTGTGAACTCCTTGGCACCGGATTGAAACCCTCTGTTCTGTAAGTATAGAACTACATCTGGCTGATTGCTCCTTATAGCCACCAGTATCGGAGAGTCTGAGAATTGGTAGCCTATAACTTGAACAACTTGGTTTTTGTCCGAACATATCGCCAAGCTATCCTTGTGTAGGTCAAATTTGCCCAAATATTCTCTTTGACTTAGAGAATCACCCTCTGGGTTGCGAGAAATACGTATTTTGTTATCAAGGAGCAATTCTGTCGTTTTTATGTCACCAAAGAATATTGATGTTGCAAGAGCAATGCCCTCAAGAAAGCGATCCCACGTTTTGGGTTGCTGTTGTAGTGCTCTCCGGCGGAGCATCAGGCTGATGATAGAGATATCTTTGGATTTGTGAGCTGTATATGTTGCTGCCAGCAGTGCTGAGGCATCGTATTCGTCGGGTCCTATACTTAAGACATTTTCCACAAGTGATTGTTTTGCAGAGATGATTGCGGCTGCTAGTGCTGACTCTTGGAGATCGCCAATGACATTGCAACTGATATTGAATCTGGTTATGCAGTCTATCATCTCTGGATTTTCCTGCTTAATAGCTTCAAGAATCATATTCGCCGAGGGAGCAAGGTTTCTTTCAAGTAGCTCCTTGACCAGAACAGGATTCCCTTCTCGGACGGCCACATGAAGGTCATTTTCAAAATATTGAGCTCCAATAGATAAGAGGAATAGAGCAGCTTCATTATGGTTCCGTTGGATAGCAATATTTAAAGCTGATCCTTGAATGTCCTGCGTCAATTCGAGATTCATGTGAGCGCACGTACTCTTCGGTTTTTGGAAACTCAGGTTTATATTTGACCCATGTGATATCAAGAGATCCAAGATACCTAGGTCTCCATTCATTGCAGCCAAATGAAGAGCAGACGGCATAAATCCGTCAGGGTGGTCAACCTTTGCACCAGCGGCCAACAACATCTCGCAAATCTTACGTCGTCCTGTTCCTGCTGCATCAGCAAGCGGCCTAGACAGATCAGCCAGATCCTCGAGGCTCGGTGCTTCCATGCCCGATATTAGAGCTGCAACAATATCCTCACGACCAAATCGTGCTGCGTGCAAAAGTAGGATCTTATTTGGATGATTTAGCTTGCAAGACCTTTCCAAATCCCAAAGGTACGAAAGGATCAGATTTGCCGCAACATGGCCATCTTGCTCCGGATCGCTGGTCGACTGTAAATTCGAGTAATAAAAGAGATTGCACAAGCCCGAAAACAAGTGACACACAGGTATGCCTTGGCTCAGAGTTAAAATCAGAGCTACCATCTCGTTTCGGGTTTTCGGGTTTTCAGGCCAAGTACAAACGTCGAATACAGAGTAAGATGCGTCAAATATTTCATTGCCAACATTATATTTGTTTAACAAACTCGTATTCGCTCCATTCAGGATCAAAAATCTGACCATATCACCATCCCCATAGTATAAAGAGTGGGTGATAGGTAATGTTGTTGCGAGGTAGACATTCTCAGATCGTAGAAGATGGTTCTGAATGGAAAGATGAGATACGTCGATGGCGAGATTTATTCGAGCTTGGAGGTCATAGCCAGTCTCACGAAGAATTTTCAGCGTATCAATACTGCCGATGCGGATAGCGGCTTCGAAAATCCTGTCAAATAAAGCGTGTATGGTTGGCTGCTGAGATGGAAAGGTATCCTTGCTCAATACCCCTGCTGTCTGAAACAACTGAGATACCCAGACCATAGCCTGATCTGTTTCTAAGTACTCCTTTGCAGACCAAGTGTACGCGGTTTCCGTCAAGTTATTTGATGAAAAGAATAGGAGGATGCTAAGAGCGGGCAGTAATTGCCACACCCCTGAGCCATTGGATAGGGCTTCTGCTGTTGCGAAGTGTTCATCTCGAACATATTCTGGCATGAATCGATTCAGTTTCTTCCACATTTCTACCGCTCTAGAACTCAATCTCTCGCCTTTCGCGTTGGGATCTCTCCACAGAACAAGTTCCAGAGATTTGAGGCCACTTTCCCAGGAAGAGTGTCGCCTCTGAATACCAGAGAGATGGTCACTAGATGTAGAAGAAGGACCACTAGCACCAGAGTGCGGTGGTAAAAATGGACGAAGTGCTGGCCATATTTAGTGAGTGCATTCAAAAGAGAGTGCTGGCTTGGTGCTTACCTTCTCGGAACTGTTTCCAAAAATGGAACCAGGACAACGCTGCAGGCCAAGTGACCTGTGGGATGGGTGAAGGTGTGCGTATGATCAACGAAACATCTTCTGGGGGTGATGGACTTGTTTCTATATTTTTTTGTCAGATGGGATGGCAAAAATACAGGAAGAGGGGAAATTTAATGATTGAGTTGATGAATGGGTATGTGTATATGACACGGTGAAGCTAATGCTTGTGTCTTGGAATTGATTGAGTCAAGGATGCAAATGCCTCATTCCTTACCTTGTTTTTTATTGAGCTTGTCCCATGTCGATTCGAAACAGTGGTTATCGATGCCTTTTCGAACCTTCGGCATCGGTAGTCTCACTCCTGAAAGGATTACATCCGTTTCTTTGCCTTCTCTTTTGCGTTTTTCATTCTGGTGGCGGACATACACCCAGCCCTCTTTACTAATGTTCTTTTGCAATCCCCACTCTTTCAACTTGTATGTCCATTGGTTTTTCCTGTAGATGGTGTTGGTATTAGCTGCTTTCTAAACTCTTGTCAAATCGGCCAGCAATATTACGTTGCAGTAAGTCCATGGCGTTCTTCAAACTCGATCATCAACTTATTCAAACCCCAGCCGTCGACGAGATATGCCTTCCGTATCTCGTCGTAGTACGCATCCAATTTCTGGGGAACTGAACTGCGTGACATTGTGCGCTCGAAAACTGAGAAAGTGTAGGTACTTGCTTGGGAATTGATTTGGAAGAAAAAGATGATAATGATTCATGAGGATGGTAGTTTTAATTCACAAACATGCTAAATAGGGCCAACTAAATACTCGAATGCTTCTTTCGGGGCCAACGAAATGCCATTAAAGCTATCCATTCTGATTGGCCCATTCTAAAATCTTGAGTGTTTGTCACCTTCATCTTCCAATGGCAGCTCTCTGCACTTCCCATTGGCTAATGCTATAATTTTAACACGCAATCAGTCGGTGTGAGGCCCGTGCAGATGTGGAGAAAACATTGACATTGACCCTCAAGGCCCAGCTTTGCAACATGCCGATTGTGTGGTATGGTCGTCAAGGGAACCTCATCCTTGCGTCCTATCCTGAGTAGGGGCGGTGTGGCTTGGTCGCCTCACGGTCGCATAACCCTATAGGAACAATTTGCAGTGATTGGCATTCTTGCCTCCTTGAAAATGCCTGACCAGCGATGCCTAACTGAGGCTTTGTGGGATTGCATTGTTAAATTGCACAACTCCGTGTATGGCTAGACTAGCATTTCCATGCCGTCATCACACACAAGTTTAGAGCAATATGCCTACTCTATAGAGGCATTTTGTAAAAAAAAAAAAAAGGCTCTAGTTTTCGACATATCTTAGAAGTATAAAAACATGAATGATATTAGGCATTCTAGCTTAGACTGACTGAAAATGCCGGTCTAGTTTATGATGTTCTATCAGGGATTGTATTGGGAAAAACCTTGCGTACGGCGTATTCAAAACATAGGTCTTGCTAAACTTAGGCACAAGAACTACTCTAATCGTTATGATGACTCCAAACAGCCTAGAACTGACCCCAGCATCTGAATGATCGGAATCCCTTGCCATTGTTTCGCGCATAATTGGGGTATGGGTCATCACAAGGGACACGGCCAGTAGAAACTTCTGTACCTTTACAGCCCGCGTCTGTGTAAAAGGTACATTAGGCAATAGTTTGTCTTTGCTTAGGGTGTGAATAACATAGCGCCAAGTTTCCGCTCCAAGTGCCCGCCATGTACCAGTCAAAGCAGTCGTTGTTCTCATCTGTCTGAACCTAGTACTCGCCAGCGTAGTTACTACAACCTCCGTCCCAGTAATATTGGACCTTTGCTAGCGGAGAGAAGTCGTCAGCGTTGAAATTTGTCGCGTGTTGTGCCATAGAAACAGCCAGAATGACTGCTTTCTCCAGACGAGATCGTCTCATCTTAAATCAATTTGTATCACTATTCAAAAAGAGTCAGAATCTGTCAGTAGCTCACATGGTGAGAACTTACGCACAATGCTTTCTAGAGTAGGAAGAGGAATTTCTCTAAAGATGGAGTCTTTTCCTTGTTTCTTTTCTTTAGTACTGGGGTATGCGAATTTGGATGGGCGGACTCAATGTTTATATACACTTGTACATGACCTCTCTCTCGGCCCTTTCAAATTTCATCAAGCACAGATTAGGTGTCATACCTCCTGAATATAGTACATAATACTATCCAAGGATTTTAGTAACCTATCATGCTATACTCAAATAGGTGAGTTTAAAGTATCCTCAAGCCGTTCGAGGAATCATTCTTGCGCCCCAAGGAGTTGTGACAAAGTGGGCCTCTTAAGTTTAGATATTTTGGTTACTTCTATCCTGCTTCATGATCCGCAGCTTAATACAGAAAGAGAATATATTTACAGACTTTACCAAGACTGCCGGTGCATCCTGGAAGCTATGTATCAAAAGTTGATTGAGCGACATAAAGGGCTTTGGCTAAATCTTCCGGCGGGGGGATGATGCTTTGCGCCAGGCGGGTTTGCAAAACTATGATCCCCTTGGAAATCAGGGAGTCAACGTTCATAAACGACGTACCTCTACATTAATATAGGACAATGACCTGAATAAGAGTTGGGCTAGGCTTACCTGGTGGAGGTTGGATGGCCATCATTCACCGAAGTTTGGGTAACTATTTTACTACGCGCCCACCCGCCCCCTCAAGTTGGTGGAAAATTTCAAATCACTAACTGAAAACAAAAATAACCCCTGAGAACAATTTTCAATTAGATTTTGTGATTTATTGACATTTATTCTTAAAATTACTGGGGATGGGCTACTGTTGACAGTTTGTAAATATATCTATATGCCAAGACATAGAGTTAGTACCATGCATGCAGCCTGCTCCTAAAGCTCTAGGCGGTCTCCAGTACAGGGTTATGCATATAACCAATCCAATAAACGTCAAAGTTAGATTTTTGAGTTAATTGAGTGTCAGATGAACTGGTTGTAGAACCAAGCTCTACCAGGTTTAGAGGGTCGGATTATAACATACGACATAAAAGCCCAAGAGATGAAGACAGCTCGTTGTCATTTGTCAGCCGAGTTCCAATCAAATGCTTTCAAAGTTCCAAACGACCAGAACTTTGCAATCTCCCTGGGCATCCATAACCCTCCCAATGCTGACCAACCGACAGGATAAAGCACCAAAAATAGTGTGAACGGCCGCCGACCCCCCAAGTTTCATGACGCCTGAAAATGTTCCACATCATATCCGCGCTAATGTTGTGCAGGCAGAGCATTTCCAACCACCAGGCAGCTGAGATTTGGACAGCAGCAAAATATTGATTGAAACGCCAGGAGCCCTAGATTGAAATGCAGTCATCTAGAGCAAGCATCCAGGGGATTCTCAACATGCTCTTTCCCATCGCTTCCTCGACGCGGTGTGCACTAGTGGACATGTGGTCCCAATCTTACGGACCTCGAGTCTTGACCTTCCGTGTGTCTTCCTCCTTATAAGACACAGAACTGTATTATAAGTCAAGTTTAGATCCCTTTTCTATTACCTATTTTCTTTCATCTTAGAATATATTTCGGTGCTTGCTTATATGTTCAGTAAGTGACAGTTGACCTTACGTGTTGAAATGCGTATTGATATTGAATTAGTATCCTTGGTATAAGATGAAGGTTATTCTTCCTGCCGACTTCATTTAAAGTGAACTTGATAATAATAACTAATACAGCCACTAAGAAGCTTCATCTCACCTGATAAATAAGAGTCTTGGTTGAGAGTTGGATTTCAAACACAATGAAAAGGAGCTACCCTACGGGTGGCCCAAGAAGAACCCGACCGTATCCCGCCAGGGCAGACTGCGCGGCCTCGAATATCATAATCCTCCTGTTGGTTGGCAAGTCTGTCGCAGTTGTGGACGGTATTGTGATAGGGGAAACATTTGTAACATACCCAAGCTAATAATATATGATTTTAGCTACCTCGCAGCCCTGTATGGTGCAAGCTGTGTGACACCCAGTCTCAATTTGTGAATCCTAACTCTATGCAATTAGAATACAGCCCATAGGTACATATCAAAAAAAGCACACTTCGTTACTTTCTTTGCCAGTTCTATAGTGATTCTGTAGACTGGGGCTGCTACCATATCTTAGTACCATAATATGAGTTGTTGGCAATCAATAGTTTTACGGCAATACCTCAAAATGACACTATCCTGGGTGGAATTTTGGGTTAGATTGTTTGAAGAAGCTTATATAAGGTTGAAATCACTCCGGAATGCCTATTTAGCGCGCCTCTACACATCTCCCACAACCAGTAGCCAGGTGTCAGTCGCGTAACACATAACTCTAATATCTACATACCAGCCACTTGATCTCAGGATTAAGAGCCCAAGAAATTGAAATTCATCCTTTAATTGAGGATTTTGATAATAGTAAATAGGCGGGAGTTCCCCCATCCTGAGCTGCACAGGATTTGACGACCTGGCAGTATGACATGAGGCTGCAGAACATTATGACCTGCCGTTTGTCAAAGCTCCAGGTAGCATGGCATTGAATTAATGTTAAAAAAATTAAAATGAAAGGGGCCAAAAAGAAGTAGACATAGACCAGCAACGATTCCCGGTCGGCCGTCATCAACCTGAATTTGCGGACTGATTACTCCGCAGTAGATGAGCCCTCATGCTGAAAGCATATCTGAAACTTTGTCTTACTGAACTCATAAGGCGGTGTGTCGAGGGCAGCTGGCTTAAGAACATCGGCCAATTGGCATGATACATACATTCCATTCCGCACAGTAACTTTTGTATGCCCCCCAGGGAGAGCTTTTTCAACGCCACTCAAATTCTTCGCCAGCTTGTGCATGGCATCTATGGCAATGAGAACTTGTACACTCCCGTAGGTTATCGTGAGACACAGTGAAGACAGTAAATCCCCTGACTTCAGTCAGTTCTCATGTAAGAGCCGTGAAGGAGCATTCAAGGCGGTGAGGCAAAACCAGCCACCCCCCCTTGCATAGCTAACTGGATCTGTTTGAGTTAACTGGTCAAAACTGTAGGCCATTTCGTGGCTTGCCAAGGACTGCCACGGCAGTTGCTAGTGGAATAACGTGCAAAGACACACATAACCTTAAGATAGCCACCGCGTTTGTTGGTGCTATAAAAACCCGACGTCCCATTACGGGCCCTCGCTGTGCTCACCAACTGCTGACCTCAAGTAAAGCTATAAAATCCAAACATCCATTTTGCTGCCAAGGCCACTCGAAACAATCATGAGGTTTTTCATTCTCTGTTTACTCATCACTGCGGTGGTGAGTAAATGTCCTAAGCCAGAGGACGGCAAGCAATGTTTTGTGCACAACGTACGTATCACAACTAACTTGCGGCCTAGAGCTTTATTTAATTCTCTGACATTTAATGTGTAGTACTATTGCAGCGAAAAAAAGCCTTGTAAGCATGGAATGCAATGTTGTGAAACACAACTCGGATGCGAGACTCGTTGTGTTGCCGTTCACCCCCGGCTCTCCGTTGAGGCAGTAATTGAAGGTTAAGATATGATGGAAATGTTGAGATATGTTTCACTATATTAACTGTTGTAAAATATTTCGTTGGCATCACCTACTGAGGCCCGAGGCTTACAATACATGAAATCTCCCAAATGTGCTCAGAACCTAATCTACTAAAGTACCGTCTACAAAGTGCGCTCTCACCTTTGAAGACCCAAGAAGAAAACCAGAGCAAGACGACCGACCGTATGTGAATGATCTTCTGCTCTTATCATTGTAGTAAAACCTGTTCCCGCTTGTACATCAAGCCTGTTGTCTTCGGCTCCATTATGGACCACCTAAGCAAACTCATACATGTGATGCAGAGATTCATTTGTTGGCTTCTAGCTTGTGTTACTATCAAAATAGACCAAAATAACAGCACGAAGACATGTGCTCCTTAAAAGGCTATTCTCGATGATGAGATTGAATTCTAATCTATCCAGGGGAGAATACACTGTGTTTTCTAAATACATCTAATGACACAGCTCTCTTTCTCATCGTCTCAAAGAGAGAGTATTATTCTCTAAGACCGCCGATAAAGCCACATTACTTACGCTTCTCAGCCAAGGCCTGGACCAGCTTGTCTGCGTGATCTCTAATCTTGTCAAACTGCCATGGCCAGTTGACGACATACAGGAAAGGCCTAAGATCATGACGGTTGTCGTCAGGGTTCTGTTTTACTTGGAGTCAGTGATTGATCGGAAATGAACGAAAAAAGCAAGAAAGATATTTCATATCTCGTAGAGTCAGGTAACTCACATAGGGACTCAAGTGCACGCTTGGGGTCAAGACAGTGCTCTTATGCCTGTTGATGGCGTAGAATCTAAAGAAGCGAATGACTTTGGCCGCAATCTCCTGAGGACCGAATCCAGGGCGATCTTGCCATTCAACAAGAAGCCTCAGATAACTAGACCATGGACCCAGCTTTTCAACCTATAGATTCGTTAATTGGATTGAACTAGACAAATGGGCCTCTGATGGTGATGAAACTCACTTTTCGCAAGATACCGAAGGTGCTGAGCTCGGCATAGGTAAGCCCCATCTCTGATTCAGATTCGTCATCTTGTTCGCCAGCGGAGAGAGGCAGCAGTTCGGCGCTAGGTCGGGCTTCGATGAAGGACTACTTTCAGTGAGCATATGTGATCTTATATGATTGAGCATGGGGTATGAGTGAAAAGAGATACGAACCGTGATGATAGGGATGTCCCACTTATCCCGAGCCCAGGCAAGGAACGACTTTGCATCAGATTTCGAGATACTCCCCTACACAAGAAAATTCAAGTCAGACACATTAGTCAGAACAACGATCAATTAGGCTTACCAGCGGGGCGAGATCTCCAGATGAGCAGTCGTATTTGGTCAGATAGCTGCAATATATTAGTTCTCTGACAAGACCTTTGTGAGAAGGATCCAATACTAACCCACGCAGAGCTTCGTCCACATTACCCGATGACACCTATTCTTGGTAAGCTAAACTGAGGGGAAGTGATTTGATATTTGGTATTAAACATACCACAAGCAAACTGGCGCCTGCTCTTGGTAGCTTGCGAGCTGTCGTGCTGAGCTGAGCCAATTCGTAAGCCACAACCATTCTGTTACGAGCTTGAATGTTTTGTTTCGCCAAATTTTCCTAAATAATATAGGGGCCATGTCAGAATCAATTCGTGAAAAAAGTAAAAACTCAGAAAGGTGACAAAACAGAGTAAGACATACAGCAACGCTTCCTCCCTCAACTCCAAATTTCGGCTCAAAGTTCAGTGCCTGCTTGATGACCTGCTCATGCGCAGACACGGTATCGCTGATGTTGACGTCGGAGTGATAAGACCCGATGAATTTGGCTAAAATCATCCAGAGTTAGCAACCTTCCTTTCCTTTGAATGAAATTGCTAATGAGCTGAGAACTTACAGAGTCTCTCTGCACGAGACCTCGTTTCATTACCGCTGTGTTGCGTTCCCATGTAGCATGTGTGGAGCAACCTGGATACAATGTCTTGAGGTGTAGTGGGGATGAGATCCTTCTCGCCAGTAATCCGTCGCAAGTCCGCAAGGGTATTTTCATCACCAGAGTTGATCGACTGGAGGACTGCCTTGGCCATGCCAAAGATGAACAGAGCGACAGTGGCGCTATCGAGACCACCAGAGAGGGCGAGGAAAAATCCACCAGCACTTGCTCGGGTAAGGTATTGCCAGAGATACACGGCCTCTGCCATGTAAATCTCTTCCATTGGATCGGGAATCTTCAATGCGATCTCGCGCGAGAGATGGAGGTTAGTTGAGAGGAGCACCTCGTCAACCGGGCGAGACAGGCACAGGTCGCAATCGACTCGCGGGTAGTCTGGCTGAGCAGCGCCCTGAACGTTCCTTGAGATACTGCTTCTATGACTGCGGACCTCCTCGAGATCGATTGTTGCGGTGATGACCTCAACTGGCTTCTATAAGGGTATTAGTAAGACTATTCAAAAGCATGATGCAGCTGTTTGGTTTTTCACTTACAAGGGAGAAATGGGCGGATTGGCTCAGAGCCTGCCCGTTACAAAGAATCATTGACGAGCCATCAAACATCATTCTTGCTTCTCCATCTGTAAATCGATTAGCAGGCTAAGGTTATGAGAACTCATCCAACAACTCCTTACCAATTCCAGTAGCATTGGCGTAGACATAGATTCCTCCCAACTTTCGTGTGCAGTTTTGAATCAGCTCGAGTCTGGTATTGAGCTTTCTGAGCTCGGCGTGCGAAGCACTCGAGTTGAGCATAACTTCGACACCGTTGAGACCCATGTAAGTGGATGGGTTCAGTGGCTTGGAGAGGGTTAGCGAATTGATCAAGGGCAACACTGACATCGAGCCATACCGTGAAAAGTTCCTCGCATGTCTCGCAGCTGTAGGTTAGAGGTATCAGCCAATCGAATTCAAAAGGAATGTCCAGTTGATAAGGGAGGGAGTTCACTTACCCAACAGAGGTGTCCAAAGTCGACAACACAACATCACCAATCGGCACGGTTCTCTGTCCAGTGATGTCACTGACAACCTTTTCAAGATAGTACTGCTCCGTGGTCCTCGGCTTCACCCATGCCGTAAAGTGGCGAGCCTCACGGTACAAGCCATCATTGGCAAGGGCCATTTTGGGCCGGATGAGGAAAATCTTTCGGTACGTGAGCAGAATACGGCAGTTGTAGCGGACGTTTCTATGCCGGACTCCCATGCCCACATCAATGAGCATATCCTTACAGATGGGATCGTCGAGGATTTTCGCAACGACTTCCCAACTGTGGAGGAAGGTATCTCCCTCGACTATGCATTCGTCAACAGAGGATTCGGAGGATCAGAAGACATGTTTCATTTGTCATTTTGCCTTCATATTACAACGGATCACTTACGGTGATGGTCGAGACAGCCATATCCAGGTACTTCCAGCTGTCAGGGGGTTGTCAGCATTGGCCAATGACTGGCGGGCTGGGACTAGGGGAATGAATGGACAGAGAGTACCCTACCTCAGGCCCAGTGCGAAGTTTGGCTCCCTTCTCCTTTGCGATGCGAATACTTTCCAGAATTCGCTCAAGATTCCCCTTGAAGTCTAGTGGAACACTCGGCAGAGTGGCGGCAGCAACCGTGATGTAGGACATGCTGGGCTAATGGCTTGCGAGATGTTGTAGATTGGTGGAAAGGGAACACGAGCTGAGAGGTTTTTTTGGTTGGCATGGACCGCACTAGGTAAGCTTTGATACAGTACACACAGTACAAGGCTCAGACCCCGCACTCGAGAGATGACTCTAAGCGTTGCCCCGCAGTTATGATCCGGGCGTTTCGGGTCATGATGGTTCAAAATTGGGTGTATTTTGTTTTAGGCGTCTGTGATGAAAAGGGAGCTGTGTTCGTCCATCTAACGATAAATAGAAGAGACGAAGAGAAGGAGAGGAAGAGGTTTGGGGAGGACTGGCCTGGTACAATACGTATATCCCTTGCTCAGCTAAGGTAGGTAGGTAGATAGGTATCTTATATATGAACGGGTGAACTTCGCCTCCATAAAAAAAGAAGTAAAACTACCACTTCCACAGGGACCATGCCAAACTTCTAGAAAAGAATACAGTACAAATTTATGCGCAAGTCTTCAATGCACGGCCGCATAAGAGGTATGCAGCTGAGAGAATTGAGATTCGGGACATTTTGCCGGGATTGGAATTGCTCCACTCTCACTCCCGCAGTGCCACGGATTAGCTTGTACCTTTTATAGCGCATACTAGCTGACTACCGACTTATCTTGCATATTACCTATATCCTACACTGGTTGTCAAGTCAGTCTGATGTAACTTATGCTCATCAAATATTCCCAAGGTCTTTCATGCAATAAAAGCAAATTTCTGTTTTTGCGCAGTTGCAAAGCCAGTTAGACCGAGATAAGTCGAACCCCGATGTCGGCGCTCAGACCTGAGACAAAAGCGATCACGAGACCTTTAGTTTGAGCTCCAAAGTCAGCAAGTCGAGCTGATCGAGTTAGTCCCGGCCCGACAACTTGACCTCCTCACCTTAGCTACAGCTTACCGAGCAATACTGTGCATACCCCAGACCGCTAAGTCCATTGAAATCAAGGCATGGCTGATGCTTTCATGTATAACTACCCATGTTTCCAAGATGAAAACGTGCCGGGTTCTCCTCACCCGGCTGGCTAGCAGCAAGTTGGCTTGTGTTGTAATTCACACCGGGGGGTTTCATGCAGCTTACATGCAATAATGCCTGCAGTTAGGGGGAACATAATCGACATTGAATGGTAATCCAAGTTTATTCATTTTTTTGTGCAGCTAACACATAAATAGGGGGTAGAAGTAGAGACTATCAATTATTTCATACCAAAGAATAGTAAGATTCAATTTAGTCGAGGAAATTTGCCTATCGCATTGTGCAACGCATAGAAACCATTCCGTTCCAGTCTCTCAGCTTCAAGTTCTCTCAACGTTGGACACGGACGCATCCTCATTCTTATAAACTCCGGTATGAACAAAACCTCCCTCAGAGAAAGCGTCAACCTTGGCCTTGGAGAACTTCCTTGCGCTCACGCCATGCTCGAAAAGCATATCCATCTCAGCCGGGGTGCGGCCACGGGGCTCGGGAAGGCAGAAGTAGGTCCAGACAAGCTGGCAGAGACAGAGCGCGGCCCAGATGAAACCACCCTTTCCTCGCAAGTTCCAGGCGCTGGGGTTCAGGATGGGAGGGTTCAAGAAGTTGGCACCAATGCTGATGAGCAGGTACGCGTTACGAGCAATGGCAACAGTCTTGATTCGAAGTCGAGTGGAGGGAATCTCAGCAACAAGACAATAACAGGTCGGGCCAACGGTCATGTCATAAACGATAACATAAATCATCATCAGTGCTCCAGAGGCCCAGCCAAGGTTAGGTTGAGGTGCAGGCACACCCATGCCACCGACACAGATCAGAATGGTAAACATGACGCTGAGACCGACAAGGTACAGAGTTCGGCGTCCAACATGAGGGAGAATAAACCAGGAGGCGAAGGTACCGACAATGGCAATGGCATTCGTGCCGAGGCCAAAGCTGAAGGCCTTGGTAGGATCGAAACCAGCCTGCTCAAGGAAGTAGATGACGTTTCCACCAAACCAGATACCGCACGAAACTTGGGCAACCCAGACAAAGCTTGCAATCATGGTACGGCGCAGGTTGGTGCCGCGGAAGCAGTCAGCATAGGTTGTGCCCTCTCGGATCTGCTTCTCCAACTCGTTGGTGTGAGAAATCATGGAAATGGTGGTGTCGACCTCATGTTCGCTCACGGCTGAACTAGTCAGGCCACGCATGGCAACGCGGGCTTCATCCAAGCGGCCTTGTCTCACCAACCAGGTAGGGCTCTCTGGTGCAAAGATGACTCCGATCAAGATGGGCACCGGGAACACCCACTGGAGGGCATAGGGGATACGCCATGCCCAATCATCAGGACGGCTCAGCAAACCTCTCAAAACACCAGTGGCAATGAACTGGCCGAAGACCCAGCACATGTTGGTGTAAGTTGTCATGATGGGCCTGAGCGCAAGGGGCGTGACATCGGCGGCATAGGTCGTGGTCAGGGTCTGGAATGCACCCCAGGGCAGACCACAGAGGATACCTCCTGCAAAGATGTAACCAATGTTCTTGGCGAAGAAGAAGAGGAAGACAAAGGCGATGTTGAGAATCAGAGCCCCGATGAAGGTCTTCTTGTAACCATAACGGTCGGCAAGAATACCACCCATGAAGAGACCAAGCATCTGACCGATTTGAGTAGCATTCTGGAGACCAGACTGCCACGCAGAAGTCAACTGGTAGTCACCGTTGGCAAGGTGGACTCCGAATCGCTTACGGAACTGAGGCAAACCGTAGAAGCTACCAATCAGAGAAGTGTCATAGGCCTCCATGACGATGCAAAGAGACATCAGCATGGAGAAGCCCACAGCCTTGGGATACTTCTTGACGGCTTCATACATGGTCATGTTCCTCTGCTCCTGAGTGGCCGTCTGGGCCTCATGAGTGAGGTGCTCCATATCCTGAGGTCCATTGTGGATATTGGCCTCGACCGTCTTCTCAGAAATTTCAGTTGTCTGCATCTTGAGGGAAGACGACAGCAGGTCAGGTCTAAGCAAGTTGCTGGGTGAGGGGCAAGCTCAGAATATGTATATAAGACGTTTAGATATACAAGTGCCGGTGCTCTTCTCGAGCAAGGAGAAAAGATGGGGAGAAGTCTGGGGAAGTCTGGGGAAACAAACCTGTGTTAGACGACACCAAGGCCGATATATATAATTCATTGTGTTCGGTTGAATTATGTGAAGAAATTCTCAATTTTCAACTTCAACATGCCACTACAGCAAGCTTGGCGACCAATCTCGTGGATGGCTTCACATGGACACACTCGCTCAAAATGTCCAGCCCTCGCTTGAATGACCAGCAAATTTTAAGCGACGAATTTAAGCGACGAGCGAGCAGTAAAAAAAAAGCCACCACCCACAACCACGGTCACGGCTCTTCAGCCAAAGTGCGGAGAAAACGCGAATTTGGCTGGGTTACATTGTCGACGGCAGAGCAAGGCCACGCTAGACTGGCCCATCAAGACCGATGTGGAAATACAAGCCGTTCTCAGTCTACTCCATGTTTCCACTTCTCCGCATTGTCACCCCCCTGTCGGGCCGAGTTATTGATCATCCAACTGCTCTAATCCGTAGTTGGCGCCCGCTTGAATTATTCGGCCCATTTAAAAGGACCACCTGCTTCCGATTTCCCGTCTGCGACTCGCTGTTGCTTGCTATAGTTCTGGCGAGTTCCGACAGTCTGGGCAGTCTGAGCAGTCCAGTCTGGCAATTTTACTGTATATTGGTCGTCGACAGCTCCTCTTTCTCCATCTAGTACCCAGTACTAGTCAGTAGATGAGAAAACAAAATGGCGTCTCGCAGGACACGCACAAACAAACCCTGTGATTGCTGCGCGATTCGCAGGGTCCGCTGTCGAGGAGGGCCCCCCTGTGCAGAGTGTGAGAAACGGTCGTTGGAATGCACATTTCTACGCGTCCCTCGAAAGAGAGGACCAAAGGGACCACGAGCTGCCACGTCTGATAGAGTTCTCGTTCATCAGGACCGGATCCTCCAGGAAGCTTGCATCAAAGATGAGGACGCCTTCTCACTTCCTGCGCTGTCTCCAATACTCCAGGGTGATGAGACCAGTCTCCTTCTCCCTCTGGAGCTATACGTCAAGTACCTGACCATCTTTCAAGAGCAACTCATGTCAGTCTGGCCAATCATAAGCATTGACACGCTGCTATCCCGCCTGGCTACCAACCCCTCTCATGACTTCGAAGCTCGTGCACTAGCCGCAGCTGTCTGCGCGGCAACTATGGCGCAGCTGCGGCTATTCAATGAAGACGGCTCAGACCCAAGCTCTGAAGAGACGTGCGAGCTGTTTGCTAGGCATTCACAGTCCTCAAGGGACCAGTACTATTACCGTGAAAGCTCCTCGACTGATTCACTCCTAACATCCTTCTTCCTTCATATATACTTTGCCAACACCAACCGCATGAGAACGGCAGTGTTATATCTGCACGAGACCATTGCGCAACTACACTTATTAGAGCTTCATCACGCTGAGACGCTCAATGCTCTACCGAAAGATGAAAGAGCATTGAAATTGCGCATCTTTTGGATAGTCTTTGTCACAGAGAGGTATGTTTTTTTGATTTTATATAAAGCTCTTGTCATGCTTACTATTTCGTGTTTGTCTTTCCTTGTGACTAACATCTGATTAGGACATTCTGTGTACAAAACCATCTTCCAAGTAGTCTCAAACCAATATCTCAGTGGCCCGCACCAAATGACGATGCTGAAGGTCACCATGGAGGTCTGGACTCGTCGATCCAACTACTTTCGCGGCTCTTTACGCTGCTCGATAATAGTTTGATAGACTCCAAGGCATCCTCAGGCCTGCTTCCTCGTACAGGCGAGTCTAGTGACGCCGCCCACTGCATGGCATGCATGGCGCAGTGCAGTGTCTTAACTGTGGACTCGGGTCTGGCCGAGACACAGCGGGTCGACGTTGGTGTGACACGGAACTGGATCCGCACCCTTTGGTGGGAGTACGCGCTCCGGCATTTCCAAATGTCAAGTAGTCTAGAAGATGCAGCCTTATCGATGTCACTGCCGGCGTCGATCGCTCATGAAACCATGTGCTTGTTTGCATCCGTCTCTCAGCAGGCGATCCGCACGCACGGATACGGAATGGTAAGTACCCTGTAGAATCTAAATCCTCGGGCGATGCCGTCCGATCTAGATGGAACTCTGACAGGTCTCAACCACCGCAGGAGCTTAAGATATTCAGCATTGCTGATGCCCTAGTGGATTTGATGGCTTGCTATGAACGGCTACCGGGAAATCTGCAAGTCACTCGCGGAGGCATGCTTGTTGGCGCAAGAGACACGCTGCAGGCTCTTCGAAATGCCCTCCTTCTCGTAGGCGGCTTGGAATCGAATTTCGTCAAGAAACTCCAGCTCTCCATGGCCAAGGCGCAACTTCCAGTTCAAAATATACGCCTTTTATTGACTAGTGATGAAGAAGTAGATTCAGAAGGGGCAATATCAATCTAAGCCGTTTAGTTTGTGGGGGGAGAGGGGGCACGATATCTAAATGAGGGAGTTGAGAAGCCCGTGTGATCGACAGCATATCAGTCATCTTGATAGCAAATACCCTGCTAGTAGCTTTTTTTGTGAAATTGAACTAAAGCTGCATGCATAATTTCTAAACGAAAAAATAGTCCGTCGCTCAGACTTCATCCGTCACCGACCATCGGCCACCGTGTCAATATCAAACCGATCCTGTGTTGGTTGGGCGGGACATGAAGGACCGAATGATACGAGGGACCATATGATCAATCTCTGCATATCTTGCAGCAAAAGTACATCCGACGACCCGCTCCTATGAGATTATGGGCGAGTAATTTCACCGACGAATTGCGACTTGACGGATTGGATGCGGGGTTTGCTGACGGGCTATAAAACCAAGAAGTGCATTCCCTACTCATGCTCGTCCCGGATTCTCCTTCTTCTCTCCTCCTCAAGGTGCAGCTCGCATTTCTTTCTTCCTAGGCGGAGTACCATCGTCCCCCCTTCGCAGAGATGCCTGACTATCCCTTCGCCACGAATCCGGTAGCAGACCAGGACGCCATCGTCTCTGGTCCCAACTATCGATTCACGCTCATCAATAACAACGTTCTGCGTTTTGAATGGGCAGAAGACAACATCTTCGAAGACCGTGCGTCTATCTTTGCCATCAATCGCCGGTTCTCAGAGCGACCAAAGCCCTTGATCAGGGACACTGAACATGGACTTGAGATCGTCACCCCAACCCTTCACTTGTCTTATGATAAGAAGCGCTTCAGCCCAAACGGGCTTGTTGCCGACCTGAAGGGAAGCACCACACTCTGGGGTGCGCAGTGGCGTTACGGTCAGAAGCCTGAGAGAAACTTGGGTGGCACGGCTCGCACGCTGGATGAGATCGACGGCCGCTGCGACGTTGGGTCTGGCGTCATTTCTCGAAATGGTTTCGCCACCATCGATGACAGCACTTCCATGCTCTTCGATGGCAAAGGCTTTGTGACGACAAGGCGGGAGGGAGACCGAGTGGACGGTTATCTGTTCTACTACGGTCTTGACTATAGAGCAGGCATGAAGGCCTTCTTTGAACTCTCGGGCCACACACCTCGCCTTCCTCGATGGTCACTGGGAAACTGGTGGAGCCGCTACCACAAGTACACGGCCGAGGAGTACCTAAATCTCATGGATAAATTCCGTGAGCAAGGTATCCCTCTGTCAGTTGCTGTTGTCGATATGGACTGGCACCTGGTCCACGAGAAGGAGGTGCCTCACGCCGGCTGGACCGGCTATACCTGGAATCGAAAGTTTTTTCCTGACCCGGAAGGCTTTGCTGCCAGTCTGCACGAAAGAAACCTCAAGATGACCTTGAATGACCACCCTCACTCTGGTGTGGCATGCCACGAGGAGCAATACGAGGAGATGGCCAAGTTCCTGGGTCACGACACATCAGTTGAGAAGACCACTATTCTCTTCGACCCTACGAACCCACGCTTTGTCGATGCCTTCTTTAACATCCTTCATCGCAGCCTTGAGAAGAAGGGCTGTGACTTCTGGTGGATGGATTGGCAGCAGGGTCCTTATTCCAAAATTCCTGGCCTCGACCCCCTCTGGCTTCTCAACCACTACCAGTGGCTTGACCAGATACGCCAGGTTGGCGAGAACAACGCCATGGTCTTCTCCCGCTACGCCGGGCCAGGTAGCCACCGCTACCCAATCGGCTTCTCTGGCGATACTGTAATCTCCTGGGACTCGTTGCGTTTCCAGCCTGAGTTCACCGCCACCGCCTCTAACATTGGCTATGGCTGGTGGTCTCACGACATTGGTGGTCACTATGGAGGCTATCGCGATGATGAGTTGTTCGCCCGGTGGGCCCAGCTCGGTGTGCTTTCACCCATTATGCGACTGCATTCAACCGACAATATGTGGGGATCCAAGGAGCCTTGGGAATACCGTCCCCAATCGGAACAGGTCGTCCGTTACTTCATGCAGCTCCGACATCGCCTGATCCCCTACCTTTATACACTCAACGTGAGATTTGCCCAGCACGATGAGCCACTGGTTGAGCCTCTCTACTGGAGATATCCCGCCAGAAAGGAGGCCTACCAGTATCTCAATGAATACTTCTTCGGGCCTTCGCTGGTCGTGGCGCCCATCGTGGACCCCGTCAGCCCCAAGACTCTTCACGCCGTCGTGAAGGCCTGGCTGCCGCCCACAGCAGCTCGCCACGTCGACATCTTCACTGGTACAGTCTACGACAGTAATCGGGAAGTTGAGATGTGGCGTACGTTGGAAAATGTTCCAACCCTTGCACCCGAAGGTGCTATCATTCCGCTGGACGCGGCTTCCGAGCCTGCCAATGGAGGTGGAAACCCTGAGGCTTTTGAGCTTCTCGTCGTTATTGGACAGGATGGCAAATTCGACATCATTGAGGATGTGACTGATGACGCGGAGTCGAACAAGGGCATCCGTAGTGTTGACCGCATAACCCATGTTGAATGGAATCAGGCTTCGGGTCGACTAACCATCGACAAACCTACTCGACGTGCTTGGAGTGTTCGCTTCCTGTCCGTTCTGGATCAGGACCAAATCCAAAATGTCAGTGTCAAGGCTGGAGATGCTTCAGTTGAGAATGTGCAGATCGGTATCGAAACCAGCGGCAAGCTCTCGCCCGGCCTCGTGGTCAAGTTGCCTACGAGCAGCCACGACGGCCCTATCACAATCCAGATGAAGGAGAACCCACAGCTGAGCGTCGTTGATCTATCGGACAAGTTCCGAAAGCTCATTCTCGATTTCCAGATGGACTTTGCTCTGAAGCACGACCTCTATGCAATTTTACAGGAAGAGAAGCCAGCAGTTGTGAAGGTAGGCGAACTACTTAACCTTCCTTGCGACAAGAGCCTGGTTGGACCCTTTGTAGAGCTTCTTATCGCAGACAGCAGATGATATAGACATTTTTCCTAAATAAATTTAATTTACGTTTCGGCTCGTCAACAAATCCCTGACTTGACGATGAATCCACGACCTTGAGCCTCGAGTTATGTTCTTGAGGAGATAATAGTGATTTATTGAGACAACTAGCTTACTGGCGTAGCTCAATTGAGTCTATGCTTCCTGCGTATTATTTCATAACCATAAAATTCGTGAAAAGTAAGATCTGTTCGCTTCAGTTCACCGTCATGAGCTTGGGAAAGAGTCCAATCCGTTAGCATAGTAACGTGTCACTCAGTCTTGACCTGCCGGCCCTGGTTCCCGAAAGGTGCACTAACAGTAGAATATGCGACAAATTGGGTCAATTCGGTGTTGTACGCCTTTTTTTCCCTTCCTAATTGCGACCTTGAGCCGCCGGAGGAAAGGCCATTCTCAATGGTCTGGTCAATCGCTTCATCATCCTGACTCGTACTTCATCCCTGGAAGCGCATCTGACCATTGTATTACACCCCCGAAGAGAATGGAACTAGGTAAATTTCTCGAGGGCGTTCTATTCAATTCCATCTGGGTGAAAAAAAAAATATCACTCTCAAGGATGAAAGAAAACAGTGCGAGGTTCTGCAATGTGCCATCAGGCAAAGGTCTGACAGCAGAGCCTCACCGCAGCCAGCCAGCACAATTTCCAAGTCCCTCTGTAAGGGGATATTAGAAGCTTTGGAATTGGAATATGGCAAAGATCAAGAACATCAAGCCTTGTATTCTGCCTCCAGCGAATGCCGAGGCCGAGGCTTATACTCTGGCAATGTTGAAGAATATTGCATTCAGGCGTAGTGCACAGCGGCTATAACGAGACTCCCAATCTAACCATTTCCCACACGGTACCAATAATCTGCAAGTCAATTATGGGACAGATTGTCTCAGGCTCGGTGAGAAAGGCCCTCAGCTGCTGCGCATGCCCCAAACATGCGAGTAACATGTGTTGATTGCCTCTATATCATTGAAAGGTCCTTCAAAATTCACTCCCGGCGAATTCATCCGAGCCACGAGGCAGCGCGCATGACCATTGCCTTCTTTCCTGGTCTCAGGTATAGATAGCTATGGTATCATATGAATCGACAATGCCCGTGAACGTTTACGCAGCCTCTCATTGGTGGCCTCGTCATCGCGAATACTACGCTTCTGCGTGTGACCCGGGCTTTGCAGGAAGGTTATGACCACCCTCCCCTGGCTCTTAACTCTGACTGGATAAAAGAGACGCTATATCTGCAACCGGTGTGCCTTTGAGAAATAATGAGGCCCCTTTGGCCCCTCCCCCGCTCGAGAATGGTTGCCGTGTTGGCCCGAGGCACCTCAAATGAGGCTCAACTCTCGATAGCCAGCAGCAAGCCCGGTTCTCTCTTTGCTCTCCCTTCCCCTCTTCGGTCTCGTCCTCTCGGGATCCTAGAAAAATTTGAGCATGGCTCCCATGCGCCATGTGTTATCCTTCATCCAATCCCAGTCGAGAGGTGAAATAAGCGTCACTGAGAGCCGCAATGTGGTGGCCAGATATACCTAGCCAGCTCCCTCCAAGAGGCGAGAAAACAGAGATTCTCCACCCTAGTCTACCACCCCAAACTAAATCCACAGTAAATCTGCCTCGCGTGCCTCGCAGATTGCCTCGCAAAGTGTCGTTATGGCTTGGGATCGATACCCGGACTACGTCGTGAAATTGGACGTATTGCAAGGTTGGCTCCGATACACATTCAACGATCCAAACATTGTGGTAGAGGCAAGTGACACACACACCAGCTGGCTGATTAATGAGGGCAGACTCTCTGATTATATCCCCGATTGAGTAGTCCCAGAACGGACAATATATCTTCTTCCTGCCCGATGATTTAATTCTCGAGTCCGTAAGGCTACCTATCCCACGCAAACAAATGGTCTACTTGATTGAGAAAGAAGATTTCTGACTTCGATTGTGTATATCTTACTTGCAGGGACACAGGAAGCAAATCCGAAAGTTGAAGAAGGTGAAGAAGTGGCAGCCACCGGCCTAGAAGTAAGGGTTTGCTTTGCCCTTTTTGCTGCTTGTAGTTTGCGAAGTGGCGGGTTGTATACTTACGCGAAGGGGACGGGGAAACAAATGGCTATTGATGGTGATGGGAGCGGAGGGTACAGCCGTTGATCAGAATGTCTTATTGCTTAGCCACAGGAGCTGGATTGATTGAAAGGATTTGCCAACGGGCTTGATGATGTGCGGTGTAGTAATGTAAATTGTTTTAAAGCGGGAGTGTTGCTAGGAGTGGGCTTGCACCTTTCATAGCCACATCAATATCACAGCATACAACAGTTGTGGCTCACACATCGTTCGCTTCGTGGTTCGCAATCCACCCTCTGCCGGTGTATTGCAGAAGAAAGGTAATGATTCGATCAATTTCAACGTACAGCCTTTTCTACAGCCTTTTCTTGAGCGGAATTTTCTCGCTCTGGTGTCTACAATGCAATTTCCCGTACTTTACTGCTCGGGTGGTGAGGCGTTTTATGTTTTGTTTATTTAAATAGGCCACCTGGAGAAGGGCAAGAAACCTTTCGAGGTCATCAAACAGAATGCAATATCTGCGCACACATGTCGTCTACCATATATTCTGAATGCAATGACTCTCAATACGTACGATCACGTTATCGATTGCTGCAGAACATGCGAATCTTACCCAGAGAACTATCTACGGCCCGGTTTCTTGAAGCGGCAATTACAACACGAACGGAAATATCTCGACACTAAAAGTGAGTCCCTTTTCGATGCTGAAAATGAGCGTCTCGACTTTCTAGAACTTGAAGATGGTAGTAAGAGTACGCAATTCCTTTCTTTCTTTCTTTCTCTGTCTCTCTCTTTCTTTTTTTTTTTTTTTTCCCTTTTCGTACGTGTGTACAAACAATTGAAACCTTCTCGCTGACCGATACCCAAGAATACAAGTCTAAAAGGATTGGGCACAGTCTCGATCTGAAATCACACTTGCATGTAAATCACAAAGATCCCAAATGTCGCCATATGCAAGTATTCCAATTTCCTTCAAAATGATGTAGATGAACCCAGAACTTCGACCTGACTTTCCTGGAGATTCGCGCAGGCAGATGATTCACGAGCACCACTGAACTGCTCCCGTGCGAGCTTCACCTATGTCCTCACCTTCCACCAGGTTGCCCCGAGCTTCCTGGACTACCTCCACTCATTTGGAGACACCGAAAATCCGTTGGATTACTCCTGGATTGATTTCCAATCAGAAGACTCTCTGGGCGTCGCAAAGAGCGAGGCGCTCGAAATCCCCAAATTGGGTCGATCGGGTCGTGAACTAAGGGTGTCGTACCTCCTCCGCTCGGTCGAACGTTCAGAAGACAGACACGGCGACAGGCAATGGGCCTGGAAGGTTCGGCAAATGGCAGTCTATCATTCCTTTGATCTAGTGAACGGGCGAGCGTTCTGGCTGCACATTAAAGCAAATGGCTACATGAAAGATACCATCACAGATGCTGTGACCGAGATCCCAGAGTTGAGAGGCACTTCGCTCAATGACGTTGCCAGCGCTTTCGCAGCTACACTGGCAACACATACATTGATTCTTGACTGGTGCGATTATAACTGGCGAGAGTGCATCAACGACGCTGGGGATGCTCTCAGAACGATCATCACTCGGGCAAAGACGACTCTGGATTTCGAAGACTGGAAAAAAGACCCCCTGGCGCGGGCAGCGACACTGAAGAGAAGCGAAAGCAATGCATTCGGCCCTAGTAAAGCCAAGTCGAGCAATAATTGGCTTGGCCGCAGCCTGAGCACCGGACTTAGCAAAGCCATGACGAACCTGCGAGAGAAGTGGCCTAGGCTGGATGCCGCCCTCTCCACAGCATCAACGGATCCAGGGAAGAAGTTACCAGCGTTGCAACTTAAGAACGCCGCGACAATGCTAGGTAGAAGTAGAAATGATAGAGATTTTCAAGACGATCAGGAGATGTTCACGTTTGGCGACATGCAGAAGCTTCATCATTTTGGCGAGCAGATGCAAGAAATGCGACTTGTCATCCAACTGGATGTTCAGGCTCTACGGGATATAAACGAGACATACCGGGACCTGGTCGAGAGGCATGAGCTGAAACAAGATTTACAGCATAAGGGTTTAGCGCATGTGCTGATATTCTCACGAAAGATAACTAGGCTTGTTAAAAGCCTAGAGGCGAGGCTCACACAGCTGGAGACGATGATTACCTGGATCAGTGATGGCAAGGCGCTGGTAAGTCCCCCATCCGATCCACATCGCAAACAGTGATGAGCCAGGGCGAGACTTAACTCGAGCTCTTATGATTAGTTTGACAATGTTCTACATCTTCGGAGCGTGCACGCCAGTGTCACCTTCGCCGAGAGCGCACACAGACAAGGCAGGAAGATGGAGCGGATCGCTAACCAGGCGGAGCAAGAGGCGGGTTCAATGCACATTATCACGTTCGTCACACTGGCCTTCCTGCCAGGGACTTTCGTCGCAGTAAGATACTTGTAGCCCCAAATTCGGTGATAATTGTCATATCTGACCGTGGAACTAGACATTCTTCCAGAGCGGACTGGTGTCATTGCCTGACGGAGAACATCAACTAGACGGTGGAGCCTCAAAAAAGGTGCAGCTAAACGAAGAGGCCTTCAAGATGTTTTGCAAGATTTGCTTCCCGTTGATGGCGCTAACATTTTTATTCTGGTTCATTGCCTATTACTGCCTGAAGGCAAGGCGGAGTCGCAGGCGCCAGCAAGAGGATGAGGAGGAGGGTCAGACTTAGATGGGACTCGCGCGCACACGATTGTGCATGAGCCTGTTTTCAAGAGTGAGTGGACGAGGCGAGGCGTGGAACAACGCAGTAACCAGTTTTTCCCTCATTTGCAATCCTATAACTACCTACTCTTTTCTGGAGAATTATTGTTTTCTTATCCGTTGTATCGTTTCAAGTCTTCATTTTATTTATTATTCTTCTTCAAGCCGAACAAATAGAGTCGATTATTACCACGTCCCTTTTCTCATCATAATCTAATCGCCTCGTCACCACGGTTCCTCGCACCCTCCATGTCTCAGCCTCATGCAGCCACATTCACACCTGACATTACTGAGTCATTGTTGTTGGCCCATTGCCTTATGACGTGCGTGGGGGTGTTGGTTCGCAGAGCTGCACGCCCTGCCCTCCAAGTTGCGCGAATAACTCCTCCTCCGTTGCGTTACCTTCGCATTGCCGAATGGTCTGCTCTGCCTCTCTTCAGTTGCAACACAAACCTGGATAAGTTATCTCCCAAGAACATGATTAGCCATTCCCAGTCTTTCGAGAGTAGTGACTGAATGTAGCCAATACCTTGCAACTATAGCTTCGAAACCTCCCGTTTCCTCTTCAGCTAGATCAAGCTTCATTTAGATTGCCATTATTTCAATGCAAGAATATCCGACTTCCCATCCTCTAGCTCCATCGCTGACCACGCGGGACCAAGGTTGGCTCAAAGCATCCACCCCCTGCCAAAGAAAGCCCGTCTCCTCATACTCTAGCGGACAAAAGCAACCAAGCCAGCAGGCAGAAACACGATTCCTCTAGGACAATGCCTCCGCCAAACTCGCCCGCTGTTCGCTCGAGCTGCTCGCTTCGCCACAGTCAATAAGCCCTGTCCTGAACTCAAGAATCAGGTCTGGGCTAAGTGTATTTGTTGGGAGATATACATACCGCTATCAAGGGGGCTTGATAGTAGGGATAGACCAATAACTGTCATCTCAATGCAACCATCTCGACTCCTCCGCCCCTTGGTTGACAGGCTTTCCCCAATTTCGGGGTGTGTGCCTCGGTGGCTGCCTTGTTTCCGGGTACACTTCTGGCGATAATAGGTGCTTCAACCTCATTTGATGCACCAAAGTAGAAAGCAACACACGCGTGAATATATGGTAAGGTAGGCAAGGCAGCGTACTGGGTGCTAGTAACCGGCATTTGTGAACTTGAGAGTTTGCCTATTCCGCTGTTCCCGCAACACGCCGGGCACCAAATCGTCATGACAGCACAAAACCACTCGCGCACGCTTGTGGCAGACTCGCACAGCCATCAGTCAATTGAACCGTAGGTTAGATGAGACGATTGGCAAATCTTGCAAAGCTATCTGCCCACTCTTCTAGCCACAATTGACAGGCGAATGCGTTTTCCTCGTCTCTTCGTGCACTCGGCATGCCATTCCTTGGGGATCGCTGCCTATCCCATCTATTTATTGAAACTTCGATTATTTGGCCACCACAATACTTTCTGGCCTTCTAAAATCCAATGTTTCTCTCTCCTTCTTTTTGTGGCACAACGTACCTCCTCCAGACTGGACAAACCTGTGGGCACCCAGCTCCCGGCTCATCAGTCTTACAGAAACAGATTGGCTCACAGCTCCTCACCTCCGCCCCTTCATTGCGCCATGTCCGACACCTCATCGCGCTCTCCATCCCCATGGACACCTCTTTCAGCAGAGGGAGCCTTGGCCATGGAAGAACTACACAAGGAGTTTGGAGAATACGTTCAGAAGAGGTCGGTATTAGCCAAAGATGGATTTGGGCAGGAGGTTGAATACATTGCGTCGGTGGCCCTCAAAGAGTTCTGGGACTTCGACAGGGTAAACAGCATCTTAACCACCCTTGAGGTTAAGGAACGGCCTGAGCAAATCATCGCCAACTTCACTCATATATTCTCTATTCTCGTCTACATCAGCCGCCCAACAGACATCGGTCTATTCACACCTCGCCTCCTCGATGACCAACACTTGCCGCTTACAAGCCGACCAACCGATTGGCCCACTACCCCGAGAAACGATGATTTATACGAAACTTTCAGGAAGCACCAATGGAGATTTTGCCCGCTGGAGTTCCGCAACGGTTACATGCATAAACGGTACTTGGAACCGCAAATGATTCTGCCGGTCAAGTACAAAGAGCAGCTCAGTCCCGTATCAGCAGGCGGAGATGAATCTGTCGTGTTCAAGGTCGAGGTCGACAAGGATTGTAATGAAACACTTCCATCGGTAAGTATCTCCAAGCATCTACACGCCCCCCGTCCACATTATCGCCAACACATAATTTTAGTCTACCGTCGTGTTCAAGGTCTACTCAACGGAGGAGGCCAAGGACCTTTTTAAAGCGGAAGCAGACGCCTATACAAGTATTTTGGCAGAGCATGCAGACTACATCACTATGTGCTATGGGTCTTTTGAACAGAATGGAAAATACACCATCATTCTTGAATACGCGCCACGCGGCACCCTACTCGACTTCTGGCTTAACACTCACCCTCCACACGATACGGCGGAGCTCACACGATACTGGAGAGCATCGTTCCAGTTGCTCCAAGGTTTGGAGCTTATCCATGAGGTGTCGCGACTGAACAAGCCTTCGCGTTGGGTCTGGTCAATGTGGGTTGGCAAGTAGACGGCAGCACCTCTTGAGTAAATGCTAATTGTACGTAGGACCCATCACGACATCAAGCCCGCCAACATTCTGGTGTTTCCAAGTACACCCGACACATCGGACCCTTATGACGTGAAGTTTAAACTGACAGATTTTGGCACAACTCGCATTACGAAGAAACTTGCTGGCGCTGACCACAGTCTTTCCCTGGCCAACAACGGCAACCGAATGTATAGTAAGTTCAGTTCCAGTTATACATGTCTTGTTCGAAAGACGAGAGATTCTGACAAGCCACCCTACGAAAGCGGCCCCCGAGTGCTGTCGCACCACCACTGTGCAAGAACATTGGTCCAACCGAGTCGAGCCGACCGTGGACGTATGGGCGCTTGGCGCCGTGTTGAGCGACGGGCTCATTTGGTCCATTTGGGGAGAAAGTGGTCGCGATAAGTACCGCAATGAGCGACAGAGGGAAATCGCCCAGATTCCCGCACTCAAGGGCTCTGGGTACGATGCATGCTTTCATAACGGGATTCACAGACTTGAGGCAGTGGACGCCACACACCAGTTGGTTCTCGATCACTCTCGGAAGATTGATTCACTCTCCGAAGTTGTGAGCGAGCTCATCTTGGAGCACATGCTTCAAGGGATTAAAGGTCGGCTCAGCCCCTCTCAAACATTCAATAAGTTTGAGGCCAAGTTTGATCGATGGAAGAGATTCCAGGAATCGACAAATACATCAGCCATCATTGATCGATCGGACCATCGTCCGACGAATGTCAGTCTGTCAACCAGCTCAGCGAATAATACTCATCCAAAAAGACAAGAGGGTATCCAAAGAGAACCAAAGCCATCAAGCAAGCCGGTGGCGAGACTGAAAGACGCTTTCAATTCTTGTAGCAGCTTTTCCCAGCAGACTGGCAGCTTCTGCCAGCACCACAGATCCACATCTGTGGCAACACATTCTAACCCTGAGTTCAATAAGGAGACAAGCGACAATAAGGGAGATTTTCGCCTCAGTCGAGAGGAAATTGGTCGAGGAAGACCTCCCGAGCAAAATACCATCAGCAATGGTAACAGAATGGAGCAGCTCGTCTCATTCAAGGATGTGTACATGCATTTGACGACAAAGAGACATCGGTCTATGAGTTTTAGTCGTATGCTAAGCTCAAGAAGGGGAATTTCCACTAATGTGATGAACCTGGTTGGCATTTCCGAAGCCCTGTCCAAAATCGATGCATTCGGGTCTCGCGATCAGGTGTGTTGATTCCCAAATCTTCTCAGTCCATGCATATTGAGAAGCCTAGGCCCAACTGTTACTAACGGTTTGTGAACAGTATATCCTGATTGACAATTATGAGTCGATGAAAGATCACAAACTCGAAGTAGAAATTGCTGCCCGGGTCATCAGTTATTATGTGAAAGAGGTTCACTCGACCAAGAAAAAAAATGCAATACAGCTCTACTTTGCTTCCGAAATGGGCAACCCCAGCAAACACGGGACGAGCTCGAGTGTGGAGACTGCCATTCGACACCACGAGTTCATCCCAGGATATTGTGCTATGAACTTGAGTCTTCGCAATATCTTGGAGAAGATCGCCGCCAGTCCCAAGCCTTCCAGCGTGTACGTCTTCACTGACGCCGTCTGGGAGCCCGGACCATGCGAGGTCGGTCGAGTCATTGCTGAAGCGGTCAGCGCCATGGTCGAGAAGAGGTTGAAAGCGCAAGACATCATGATCCAATTCATCCGGTTTGGAGATGGAATACACCAACGCGAAAGACTAAGGAAACTGGATGACGATCTGGTGACGACCTACGATCTGGACCAAGCTTAGTAAGTCAACATTTCCCTCTCACTTTGCTGTTGTCTGAATATTCACCGCTTACAATTCCCATAGCGATATTGTTGATACCAAAAGCTATAACTCGAATGTCCCCGATATTCTCGTCGGAAGCATATCCAGTCATCATGATGGAAAATCTTCCGACGCTTCGCGCTGATTTATTTCTTCCATCTGACCAAGATCTACTCCTTATGAATCTTGTCTGTGAGTGGCTATTTTGCGTATCGAGTGCGTCCAGCTGTCCGTCAGGATGGTTTAGAGACACTCTTCAGTCTGATCCGTTCCCTTCGGGTTGTCTTGGCTACTAGGCTTCATCCTGGGGCCACTCGTTACCAGTTAACCGCCCACTAACACTGGTAGTATTCAACTAGGTACCCACAGATATTATATCATGCTTTGGGTCAGTTTTACTTTTTTTTTTCTTTTTTTTTTTTTTTCCTTGGTTCATTCAGATAGGGATTATTCAAGCGGAGGATAAGAATCACCCAGGCGTGAGGATAGGGATCATTTAAGTGTGAGGATCGGTAGAGATATCAAAACGTCTAGAATGGCTGATCAGCATGCCGGAAAAGACGAATGCCGCGGTTTCACAATCTTGAAGTCCTCAGGATTCGTTACTGGAAGACTTAGAGTAACACTACCAAATACATCTCTATATACGAGGAGGGGGTTGCTCAAATTTTAAAGTGAATGAGGAGAGATAAAACTAGATAGATGGGTTAGAGAATGGCCTAAATTGTATGGCAAGGCTAAACCCAAGATACCCAGGAACGAGGCCCTTTGAGATCAGCCTGTCCAGTTCGACTTGAAAAATAAATCAAGAGAGTCAAATACAGAGAAATAGTTGGTATATGGAACGCAACTATCTCGTCAACGCCCTTGTCGGTTTTGAACATTTGGGAAAGTTTCGACATCGAGAATAAAATGTGCGAAACGCGAATATCCCAAGCCGCCCCAAAGCACACCAATACATGATTGTTATACACAGCAATAGAACAAAAGAGCCTTTTTTAGGCATGTACGTAGAGTAGTAGTCTCTGTTCTTTCAGTGAAACCAACAGGCGTATTAGAGCCAATCAAGGCAATAATTCGTGCAGCCTCAAATGCATTTGTGATCACCCCGCAACACAACCCAACACAACAGTTTTTCTCCCTTACCTTCTTTTCCCTTCTCTTCCAGTTTCTTCATAAACCCTTTAGTCTTTGTTAATTCATTCCCTTTCCAGCCCTTTCTTTGGAACCATTTTTGCATTTCAAGTCGAGAACGATGGCCATCATGAACTACATAGCTGTCACCTACTGTCTGGTGAGCAACGACTTGACCGCCCAACAGCTCGTACTTGTATGAAGGTTAGCTTACCTCCGTCGCAGGTTACCATCGTGCTGTCTGTCACATCTTTGTTAGTTTTCGATGATTAGCAACTGGCGTTTGATTCGTATCTCCGCTGCATGACACTGATCCATTTCTAGAGCCGTCCACTTCCGCAGCAGAAACCTCTCGCTCCCCATGTCGCCTGTCGTCTCCATCCTCACGACCATCCTTCCCCTCGCCGCTTTTGTGATAACTACCACACATCCATCACTCCTCCGCTACTCTCAGGCCTCGAACGGACGCATCAGACGACTGGCACCCTTCATCATCCAAACTCTCCAGGGCCTTGCCGTTACCATCCTCGCTACGCTCCTGTTCGAAGGGGTGGTGCCGTCTCGTGGTCTGGATTGCGCGATGGAGACCGATTGGATGGACATGTTCCGGGCGCACGATGGGGATGGCATTCGGCGAATCCAAGATTCCTTTGATTGCTGCGGATTCAATTCGGTCAAAGACCGCGCGTACCCATTCCCACATAACGCGCCAAGTACGTGCAGCGAGACGTATGGACGTAGCATCCCATGCCGAGGACCGTGGAGACGAGCAATGCAGACATTTGTCGGTACAGAGTTGTTCATCGTCCTATTTGTAGGACTGATTCAGGTAATTGCACAAGGAATCTACCATATGTACAAAGTTCAATACTAACTACATCTATTTGTAGGTCGTCAATCTTGTGCTAATGACCGGGGGGGTAGCTTGGCACACAGGCCGGCGTCGCGAAAGCCAAACAAATGGCGTCTCCGAAAGTCAGTACCTGCTTCCACCTCCCTCTGGCACAGATGGAGAGACAACACGTCAGGGAGGCCAAAATCAATCTTATGGAAGCACAAATGGCTTCCACGAATATATGAACGGGGATGATTTGGAGCCAGAGGTTGAGCCTTCTGGCATCAATGAAAGAAATGCTTGGGAAGTGGAAGAGTAACTACGGGTAAACTGGTGTGGTCTTTCTAGCCAATGAAGATATAGAAGGAGGGCTGTTCCTGAGCACTTGTGGTCACTTTGGTAAGCTTATACTGACTTGCCAGATCAGTAGCCGATATCAAGGATTCTCAGTCAGAAAGACCAGGGCTGCCTATATCCTCCGGTTGTTATGTTTCTGGGCAATCGTGAATCGGCTGTAACTTATTTCCAAGAAGAATCACATTCTCTATAAAAGCTGTTTATAGCGTCACCACATAGCATATCCTTTCCCAAAGAATGGTCTCAATAATATCAATCTCGTCAGTGCCATTATTTCTCCAGCTCGTGAGCCTTGAAACATTGAGACCATAAATATTCTTCATTGCAGAACCAAATAAATCAAAGATAGAATGGCAACAAAACAACGCCCAGATAAGCCCCTCATCTTCATATATTGCTGTCTAAGCAAGCCAGAAGACTGCAATCGCCAACAAGTCACAAGATCCATCCTAAGACTGGAACAAAGCACACCTCAAGATGCCAAAATAAAAATCTAATTCCTCATTCAGCATAAATTCGCAGCTTTATGAAATAGTCATAATTCAGAAGTGATTTACCTGTTCATAACTCCTTTTATCTGTGCTTTACGCTCCACCAGCTGCCACGATTTTGTGTTCCCTAAGCTACGAGGACAAAGCCACTCCAGGTTCAGTTTATAAAACAAGGCTTCGGTTATCCAACTCCTCCAGTCACTCAGCTATAAAGGTCGAGGTCCATTCTCCAAATTGGCCCAGCGGGCCATCTTTACGAGGCTCGGCGCAGTACAGCGGCTCTCGATCCGAACATCAAGTCAATGAATAGCATCCACGTTTGGTGTTGATGGCCAGTGAACGTCTAACGCTTATAGAACTAGGTGCATGATTTGATGATGAATCAAACTTTAACACCTTCATAAAGTAAACTGTATGGAGCTCCTTATTATATACTATGGAGGTCAAGCCGATCGATGAGACTCTTGGTGTGTCTCACCATTGTGACACACATTGGCTCCCTGTCCGTCGACTGGCGATGGTTGTGGTGCTGATGTTGAAGGTTGACGCATGACGGCAGCGCCCCAGAATGCCAGCCCAGCTGTCTTTCCTCCATTAGTTGGAGTAATCGTGAAAAGCTGGCCAGGTTTGCGTCGGCAGACCCAAAAATCTCCTGCCTCACGGCGCTTTTCGCCATCGCCTCCCATTGGTGCGGAGCCAGGGTGACGCGAAGAGAGGGTGAGGAAAAGTTCCCATCTGCTGATCCGAGGTCTAATAATCCTGGTTGTGTTTCGCTGATAAGAAGGGGCTTGGTCTCGTCGTTGCTGGCTGCGCGCTTTGCCTCCTCTTCTATTGACTGAACAAGTCTCCGATAAGTCTCCGCCATCGAAACCAGCAACGTGTTGAGAAGCTGGGAATTTTGCATAGCCCAAACGAAATTTGTTGGACAAACTTGGCACTGGAGAATTCCCAGAGCTCTTGAAACAACAGTCCGTAGTCTGATAAGCCCAGATGAAAATGACATATTAGAGTGAGTTGCCCGAGTCTCCTCTAGGCACAGATAGATACTAGCGAGACAAGAGCAGGAAGGTTCCGATGGCGTGGAATCCAGTCTCAGCACCGTCTGGTCTGGCTCTATTGAGATGTCTGTCTCGCATCTAATTACATAGTTAGAATACACTGTCGAATAGGAGATGAGACGAACATACCCCCAGAGGCTTTGGTCAAGGCTAGGGTCATATACGAGTTGGGACGTAAACTCGAAGCCACTCTGACTCATGACCACGTCCGCATCTTTCCTCATTCCAATGGGAGGAGAAGATTTCTCAACAGGAGTTGGGGGTGTCCCTGTTGTTGTGTTTGCGCTGCTAACAGTGATTTGATCTTCCTCTCCCTGAGTCTTGCGCTTCTTTGGTCTTCCCAGCGGAAGTCGGGCGGAGTACTTGCATGTGTCTCCCGTACTCACACATCTTCCGCATTCGGGATATTCGCCGTCACACTTGAGCTTCTTTTGCCCTTCATTGGTCAGCATTACACAATTTTCAAGTATGGTCGAGACTGCCAGGCCGTACTGCACTGATCACAGGAAGCCCTTCTGTGAGAGGGGTCGGTCGCTGCGGGAGCCATCCAACCGGTGGGATGGTATGGAAGCGCTCAATATGAATGGGAACTGAGTTAATTGAGAGTTGAGCCAAGTATATAAGGTAGAGTAGTGTATCAATAAGTTTCCTATTCTCATATATCGTATTCAAGATTTCCTTTGGTGAAAGACCAACGAGATATGAGTGAGGTGACGGATGCCTTTGGCGTCAAGTAAGCAGACAAGGGCGCATCCAGCTGCGGGAGTTCTACAAGCAACAAGTCACCTTGAAGGTAGGTAATTACGTACTCCATGTGCTCCGTAAAGGACGGTACATTTTACGGTGCACTGCTCACTGAGGCCTAGTGGTACCTTTAGCCAACCTGTACATAGTATGCACTAAGTTGGACTCTGGAGTATCTCCACCTTATTCCTCCAAGGGACTTCGGAGCTCGGAAGCTGCATAATCCGGTCGCCCAACCACCGGCCGTAAAAAAAATTTGGATTTTCCTCCAACTGATAAGAGGCCCCCACTATCAAAAGAAAGATCTTGAGATCCTAACAACCCAGAAAAGAAAATCATACTTTTTGCGACTGCAACAATGGCGCCTTCAAAAGATGTTGTTGTCGCCGGCTCTGATGCCGTGGCCTCAATTGATCGTGATCAGGTTTGTATTCTCGAGTGAAAAAAAACCCACCCACCGCCGACTTTTCGTTAACATAGTTCGTCAGTCATTGAAAGCTTCCAAAGCGCTTTTGGCACACATCAAGACAGCGGCTAAGCAGAAATCCGAAGAATCGAACAAGCGCAGCCTGCTTGCCGACGAAGATGAAGATGCTGAGACTCCCATCTGGCTCACCTTGACCACTAAGCGCCACATTGTCGACTCCGCGAAACTCAAGCCCGGCAAGATTGTCCTCCCTCACGCCCTCAACACCGACGAGTCCTCCACCATCTGCCTCATCACCGCCGAGCCTCAGCGCGCCTACAAGGACATTATCGCATCGGAAGAGTTCCCTGCCGAACTTGGAAAGCGCATTACCCGTGTCATCGACTTTGGAAAGCTCAAGGCCAAGTACAGCCAATACGAGTCGCAACGAAAGCTCTTCTCCGAGCACGATATCTTCCTTGGCGACGACCGTGTGATCAACCGGTTACCCAAGGTCTTGGGAAAGACCTTCTACAAGACAACGCAGAAGCGTCCTATCCCCGTCTCCCTGCAAGCCAAGGCCCCCCGAGCGGACGGCAAGCGACAGAAGCGAGAGAAGTCTGCCGACAAGGTGAACGCTGGCACCCCCGCAGAGATTGCAAAGGAAGTCCAGAAGGCTATCAACGCTGCGCTCGTCAGCCTTGCACCCACCACCAACACCGCCATCAAGATCGGTTACTCCACCTGGACCCCCGAGCAAATCGCCGACAATGTCGATGCTGTCGTCACTGCCATGGTCAACAAGTGGATCCCCCAGAAGTGGCAGAACATGAAGAGCGTCTACATCAAGGCCCCCGAGTCCGCTGCCCTGCCCATCTGGCTGACCGACGAGCTCTGGGTGGACGAGAAGGACGTCATCGCCGAGGATGAGGAGACCAAGGCCATCAAGGCTGCCGAGAAGGCCAACATTGGCAAGAAGAGAAAGTCCCTGGAGGGCAAGGAAGAGGCCGAGTCGCCCGCGCCCAAGAAGAAGGCCAAGAAGCAGGTGCAGGAGGGTGACGACTCGAAGCTGGACAAGCAGATTTCGGACCGCAAGAGCCGCTTGAGAAAGCAAAAGGCGACGGCGAAGAAGGCTATGGATTGATATCTCGTCATTCATCAAGGGTCATAATCGGTGTTTGGGCGTTGGGTATGAGTAATACAAGACTAAAAGAGAACATAGAATTTGTAAAGTTTTACATATGTGTTGCAAAAAAGTATTATTTCAATTCATCGAGATGGCATTGACACGCTAACCAAAACAAAACAAAAAATCCAATTTCCAATCAAAGTTGATTTCCCATGTGCTTCCAACACCACATTGTCTTCCTTCAATGTCCAGATTCCAATCCCAATGACAAAAGCAAACATCAAAAGAGCAAAGATGAATAGCTTGCAGGCTCAGAGCTCATCAGACTCGAAGCCACTGGCATATTTAGAAGTGAACTTGCGGTCGAAAGGACCGAAAAAATCGATCATAGTCTCGTTGAGAACCTGCTCGGTAATCTGCATGTGCTCACCGGTAATGGATCGGAACGTGAGGCCTCCTTTGCGGTCAAGCTCACGGAGACCGATCCAGTCCTCTTGGTAAAGTTTACGGGCACGCAGGGGAATGGTCTCGGTTCCATTAACCTCCTCGAACCAGGATGACTCCTTGGGGATAGCGGTGGTGTCGTCCTCAAACATGTACATGACGAAATTTGTCAAGCTAGCCAGGTTCTCCTTGTATGTAGCATTCTTCAAAACACGCTCATTGTTGATATCAGCCAGGAAGTTGGAGTGCTCCAGGTACCGATCGTAGTCCTCCGGGTCACGGAAGTACTGAGCGGGGACGAGGCGCGACTGCACGGTGGCGCTCCAGGTGTTGAAGCGCAGGAGGGCCATGGCACCCTTGCACAGCCAGTCGGTGGCACCGCAGTCGCGGAACTTTGTGATACCATTGTGTTGACTGCCAAATGTGACAAGGCTGCGCACGGGTGGGAAGTTGCAGCGCTCGACGTAGCCGCGCAGGAACTGACCTCCCTGGGAAAAACCGATGGCGTCGACGGCGGGCGCGGTGGAGAGGATGGGATGGGCGGCGAGGGCGTGACACACAGCATCCAGCTGGGTGGTAACATTGCCGAAGAAGGTGGCCTGGCGGTCTGAGGAGCCATCGTCGCCAAGCGCGATGGTGTAGACAAAGGTGCCTGGGTGGATGGCATCCGCGAGGGCCCCGATCTGCTTCATGCCATCGGCATTGAAAGCATCGCCCAGGCCGTGCCAGATGACGAGAGGCAGAGGAGTGTCGTCAACATCATCGTCATTGGAATGGATAGGGACCACCGCCGCGGATGTGATGGTCGCGGCGACAGCGAGAGCGGCTAGCCGGAGGAGGGATGATGAATGCATGATGAGCAGGTGCTTCGACAGGAGCGATGGATATACCTGCGATCCCTAAACGGAAATTCTTATCGCTCTGAGATCTGGTAAATAGATTAGATGGTGCACTCAAAAAGATTGAGACAATGTCACGATCAGGTCAGCAACCACTCAAGTTTCCCCGGATGTTCGGCTGTCGCATCATCACAATACGACAGAGGAGAGAGAGGCGCCTAGCTGCCTGGTGAGCACCTGGGTAGGGAAGCACGATAACAGAGCCACAGCCCCTCTCCGTGCTTTATCGTCAACCACTCATTGGCCAGTGCGGAACTGGGGAATACAATACTCCACCTAACCCAGACACCTCGTCAAATCCGTATTCGAGGCAACTCTTCTGTCATGCAAGGTACCGGAGACAGGTACCTTTTGTAGTCTAATTCTATTTCACCGTCTCGTAATTATCTACGCTTTCTGCAAAGCGCCCGTGTGGAGGACGTTTGGCTACCGTAGCTCTAGATATAACCACCGCTATCCCTGCTGTAAGTTGACTAGTGAGGACCACCGAAGCAATCAGCCACCTCCTCTCGGTCATTCTTGGTTTCTAAAAAGAGAAAACAAATTCGTATTGTACGGTACTTTCGTCCTGATTTCATGAACATTGGACGTGCGCCATATTCAGCCACCACACAGGCACGCAGCATCGTAGATCCTGCGATCCATTCGTTGTGGTCTGGAACTTGTTGAAACGAAAGTGGAGATGTTCAACCCGAATTGATGCAATACATTTCCCACTTGACTATTCTACGACACCGATCAGGTGAATGGTGACTCCCCTGCCGACGGCTGTCGCCCAAAACCAAGTTGTGTTTGCCATGTAATTAAATAGCCCTGGTGATCCGGCCTCTTGGCGTTGTGATAATCCCAATACCAGCCCTCATTTCCATCAGTCTCAGATCAAAACGAATACACATTCCATCAACCACATCAACGTCATCCAGAAACTACCTTTCATTTTCTACGTCATCGCTTTATTTACGTCAAACTCTTCGCCTCGAAAATTCTGATATTTATATCGGTTCTTGTTGTATCCTGGTGCCTGATTTACACTCAATACCTGACACCTTCACGGCACTTCCTCCGCCACCACAACAATCAACCCCAAACTCTTCATCTATTTCTTCCTACATCTACCACCAACATGAAGGCCTCTGCCGCCATTATGGTCATCTGCGCCGCTTTCGCGGCCGCTCTTCCTCATCCCGTCGCCCAGCCATTGGACAGTGACTATCACGCCCCTGCCGTCTTCACGACCGACCTGGAATAAATCAATGCTGGCGTGATATCCAGCATGTAAACGACCCTGTTCAGGAAGATGAAAAAATGAAATCCAATTCATGCAAACAACTTCTTCTTCCTTAAAACAATATTCTACGTCAAACTCGGTCGCAGTTTGCGTCAAGCCCTCGATCACACAGACTATCATCACGGCATATTCAAGAAAGGATCCACTGCACCTCGGATACATCCTGTGCAAGGGCTCAAGGCTTTGAGCAGCTGATTTTAAACTCTGTTTTTCTGCTTGCTCCATTCGCATTCTCCATTCACTTTCGTTCAACATTGCGGTTCAACCAGTCCGCAGCCTGCGAAGAAATGAGCATGGAAGCATGACCGAGTCTCGCATAAACACAATAATAGCCTTGATTCGACACCTAGGGTCGAATATTGTGTTTAACACTCTTTATTATACGCAGGCACCTTGGGCCCAAAACTTTATAGATCAGATTAATAAGTATTTTTGGTACGAAGGTCACACGGCCAGTTTATCATAGAATGATGTCTGGGCGAACCTCTAGGGTAAACCACAGACACAATTTTCTTTGTTTTTAGAATTTCCTTTCTTTAGAACTAAATAGATTTTCTTTATTGACTGAATACTCTCATGGATTCCGGTGCTAGTTTTACCTACTATGAGATGGCTTAAGCTAGAGGTCAAAACTAGCTGTTGTGGTAACACATCTGCCATCTTCCGATGGAGGGAGCGACATCGATGTTGAAGATTCACAAGAATTACGTAGAGGCACAAAGCAGGGCGCCTTGGTTTGTTGGTCCACCCGGACTTTCAATATACAAAACTACTCAGTCAATTTCGAGAACAGGTTTTCTGATTACTCTTGACCCTACTCAACTCGTAATGAGAGATTGAATTGTGAACACCCCACTAGCGCAATTAGGCAATGGTTCATCCAATGTTATGTTTCTTCTCCAACATTGAATCGCCTGTGCGCTTATAGAACCATAATGGTGAGTAGCCGCCCGCAGTTCTCAGACCTGGCTAGGATCTGATTGTCAACCTACCTATGGACCTAGGCGGAGGACGACTCGCAAAACTCAACTTCAGCGACCTACCCTGTCATGCCTACGTGGCAAACAACTGTACAAGTCGGTTTGCAGCGCTAGACTGAGGAACATGAGCTGAGCCAAGGGGCAAGCGAGGTCTTCTGATCAGTGAGAGAATTTCTTCGATTTCATTGCCATCTCCAAGTGGAAGAGCTCTTAAGTAGCATGCACGAAACTAAAGTAGCACACCTGCTTCTCTCTAAACATAAAACATGCATCAATTAGGGCGAGATATAACGGGTTCGCAGCTGACAGTTGAACCGGGTTACTTGAGACGTCAACTGATTCCATCTGACTCCCAATGTAAGGGGAAGTAAGAGAATAGGGGGAGTGCGCTTGAAGGATTCCTGCAGTCTCGTTCTTTTTTTGGGTATTGCTGCACTGGTTGACTCCCTTTGGTTGCTGCTTTCCCGCTTATGGCGTGAAACCTGGCTTGTGGTGATTTTGTCATGCACCCCAAAGTCCAGTCACTTGTTATTCAATATGATTTAGAATTTTGAATAGAAGAGCGTTTAGCAATAAGTAATGGCATCCGCTGTGCTTACTTTTTCTTGTTTCATTTTACCTCATATCCTTAATCACTCTACATGGTCGCGCTCGCCCCTGATAATCTGCTAGTAAGGCTTCAAACTTCCTCTCAGGCCTACTACACAGTCGAAAGTGTGAATAGTTTGTCTACAAAGCTAGTACACAGATCTTGCTTGATCACATTGCAAACACGTTGCCAAAGTAGTCCGAAGAATTGTTTACTCCTACTCCCTCCCCGAGGCTGTGTGATCGTATGTATAAAATGCAAGGTAGGGGAGTTGGCCTATTTACCCATCGATGGTCGAGTCATGAACCTTCAATGCTCAGTCTTAAAAATCCTCCTTTGTGCGTATCAGGAGGCAGGAGACTAAAGACCTTGTGAGACACATGGCTCCTTGCGACGTTCGTATGAAACGAAAGTTGGAAGACAAGGGGCGGGGCCAGTGTCAGCAGCACGGGGGAAAAAGGCAGGAGAACAAGATTTGACTACCGTAAGGTAAATCGGAAAGCTTATGTAAAGTAAATCATAAAGTTTGAATACGGCGCGAATAAGCTTGTAAGTGCGTCACACGAGTTCATACCAGATTCGGTGGGACGAAAAATCGTTGCGTGTGGCACATGTGGGCATGGTTCCTGTTGGACATCAGCCCACAATCTACTGTATTCATCAACGATCGCAATACGGAGTATTCTTGTGAGAAATCGATATAAGTACGAACCAGCCAACCAGAATCAATGTCACGTAGCAAGTTGATCGCCTACACGAAATACGAGGTCCATGACTAGGCAGGTCCAATAGCTACGCGAGCAATACGTATCAAGTCACCATTAGTTCGTACAGCCTTGTCTTTCCTTGGAACAACCTAAAAAAGGAATAAAAAAGGTTAATGTGAAGTAATCAGTTCGTTTTAAGATGGCACCGCCCAGAAACTTGGGATGAAAAACAGGGATCACAATACACCTCGGCTGAGTGGAAGGAAGTTTGCCAGGGATTCTGTTACCATCATACTCCCAGCTTGGAGCTGTGCGGCCCCGCCATTCTCCATCTCCATCAGTAGGCATCCATCAGTAAGCGATGTGTCTTGTCTCTTCAGCGTTTCAACTGGTCAAGCAACAAAGTAGACGCGTTGGAATTGTTAGGACGATGAATTCGAGCTCGTCATGTGACGCGGCTCGGGCCGCGCCTCCAGGTAGGGGAGAAGGGCAGGAACGTTTTGTGGCTTTGTAATACCTACATGATGGCTGCCAGAAGAAATTAATTGAGGGCTTTGAGAGGTCCGAATTGACTTGCTAGCGGTACGAACGATACACCAGCCCGCCGAGGTTGATTAGGAATCGGGAAAAAAAAAATACGGTGTAAATGACGCCATGACCAGTAAGTACAGTATGTACTGTGGTGGTGAGCAGTAATTTTAGACAGCCCTACTGCAGTGCTGATACATACTGTGTAGGGGGGCGACTTGAATTTTTTTAATAGAATGGGCAGGGCTATGGAGTGACATAGCCCCATTGAGTAACCGCCGAAGCACTGGTCTCAGCCTCAAAGCACAATCCCCTTGGTCACGGGTGAAGTCACGGGCTCAGTTGTCTCATCAGATTCTCCCCAAATCCTCCTCTCTCTCTCCGTAATTCTGGGTCTGTCGCATAAGGCATCAAATGCCAAGTCGACCGGGTCGCCGATCCCGAATGTTTCACTTGGCAGTCTACGTTCTAAAATACGGGAGAAGGCCGTGAGCAATGAGTTAACAGCTGTCCGTTACTCCGTGTATGGGGAAAATTACTCCACAAAGATTCCAGGGGAATGGCCCACCTCATGTATCCCTGTCAGGTCACCGAAGTGACAGAGCGCTTTTTCCCTGTTCCAGGAGAAAGTGCCAAAGCTTTGGGATAAAAAAGTCATGCAAGAGAGCAAAGCCGGGGATGATTATGATTTCTTCTAGACGCTTTCTCGTCGGTAATTTAAATGGATTAGTTACAATATACTGGAACAAGCCACCCACGTTGTACTTGCATATTGCTCCCTCTAGTATAGTACCCATTCTCATGCACGGTACCTATGTTTGCGCCGTCGAAGATGGCGAAGATGAATGACGAAATCGCGAAAGTCCCCAACATTCATTTCATGGTAGAGCAGCACGGAGCTGAAGTTCCCTCCCCGTGTTGATCTGTACTCCGCAAGTAGATGAGCAGCATCCTCGAGTGGCGGCCATGTGGATGCCTGCCAGGACTTTTCTCTCGTCAGCGACCTTACTCTTTATTTTTTTTTTTTTTTTCTCTCGTCTCTCTTCTCTCCCCCCCTTCCCGTCTCCCTTGACATTGACAGGCTGTCAGATTTTGGTTGCCTGCTCCGTAATTGGTAAGTCAAAGGCTCGGATATCTCGGCCTGATCAGTGGAGCCCAGGAATAATTATCCGTCCATCAACTAATTTGGCCCTTCGTATGGGGCATTTTGGAGAGGATGGAGTCCTATGGTACTGCTGCGGTTGAGTACAATAGAGGCTAGGTGGCAATTCACCCAAAAATGACACAACACATTCGGAATCAAGCCCAATCATATTCCTCGGATTGAAGAGACAGATGACACTAATTGACAAAGTGCAGTCAAGTACAGTCATCGGAGGGCTCAGCATCTGCACACATTATTCGATTTTTGATGCTGTTTCATGCTAAGTACGTAAGGGCAATCGCTTACCTCGACGATGAGCCCCGGGCTCAGCGCCTTGCAGGGGGGTGGAAGAAGAAGGGTGAGAAAATCCTTCCAGAGAAGAGAAAGGATCAGAAAGGGCTTGGGATAATATGGAGCGAGAGAGAGGCCACAAAACAGCCAGATCAAGCTTGGCAGCTCCAGGCACGCGCACGCCCACACCTACCATAGTTAGCACATAGCACAGACTGTGTACAATAGTACTACACAGTACAGTGGGCGAGGCAGGGCTGAGCGGCTAATGCAGGTGTCGCACAAGCCTTTGTGACAGCAAATGATGCCCCTGGTGGTGCCCCTTTTGGATCGACCTCACGCGACCAACGAGTCGGCGCAATGAAGCTTGTGGCCAATGATGGACTTGTGAGTGCTCGTATTCTTCGGCAACCGTGCCGAAAGAATAAGGGCCTGGACTCTGCTCCTATTCGCTTGGGACGGGGCTGTGTTTGGCACTTTCATCATAACCACCAGGCAATTGTTCTGCCTTCTTTTCTTTTTCCCTTTTCTGTGATATTACTCTCTTTTTTTTTCTCCCCTCCCTCTGGAAAATTTCCCCGTGTTTTCCACCTCGACCTTTTGTCAGGTTTAGTCATGTAAATGAACGTTTAACGATAACCTCACCCTCATTCATATTCGTTTTCACAATACTTACAATCGTTGCCCAAACGCGTCATTGTCGCACATGTCCCTGAGGCCTCTGCCTTGGACCCTTCCGACTCCGACTCCCTTCCGCCAACATGGAGCGTGGCACCCAGTTTCGAGGCTCATCGCCAGGCCATGAACGCGGTGGCTTTGGCCAAGCTGTCTCCTGGCGAATGATGGCCACCCGACGATGCGGTCTGGCTTTGGCCTCGCGCTTCGCTTCCCGCCGCTTCTTCTTCGCCCTGGCGGCGCTCTCAGTCATCGGCTCCAAGCTCGTCCACGTCTACACACACCTCTCTGCCCTACCGTCCGACAGTCTTCGGTGGGGTTACACATTCTTTGCGCAAGACATGATCTTGATTATCATTCTACGCCTTCTTCTCGACGAATGGCTCTTTTCTGCACAGGCGGTGGGGAAACCTCGATTGACAGCGTCAATCGCCGCCACGGTTTTTGTCGCGTTGATTACTTCTCTAGGAATCATGAACATTTCTTTCTTCGTTGTGGCCGGATCTGAAATCCACTGGCGCAACATTAGTGTGGCCGGTGACGCCTCAGGACGCGCTCTGCTCCTGTCAGGCCTTGTCTACTTTGTTCTGGTCGTTTTCGCCATAGTTTTCCTCTCCTGGGCCCTTCAGGATGCCTTGTTTGTCGCTGCAGGCTTCATGGCTGACATTGTGACTTGGCCGACGACATTCCTAGCGCGCAGTCTCCAACGAGTGCGTATCCCACTTCCGTCGCGGTGGAAGAGGTACTCCCAGCTCCCGCAACAGGATGTCGAAACTGCTACGAAGTTTGAGAGCTTTTCGGAAGGACAAAGTCTCAAGTACAAGGTCCTTTCCGCCACTGCTGATGTCCTTGACGACATCCGAACTTCTCCACGAATGTGGCTCTTCAAGCTGGTGGCCTACGGTCTAGCTGCCGCTGCGTTGCTCGCCCAGCTCATCATGTCTATCATGCGCCCGCACGATAGCGCAGCAATCTTTATGTCATGGACACCGGCGCTTCTCCCCTTTGTTGACCTGAAACCCTCATCTCCAAACTTGCAGAGACTCGTTCCGGTTTACGGCACCGGCATTGATCGCGATTGGGACGACCTTACCGCCCTCAGCCACCCGATATCTCTCCCTTGGCTACCAAAGAACTCGGTCCCTGATGGGTTTGAGGACTGGTACGATGGAAAGCAGCACTATAATGCTTCAGCCGACCCCCTCAAGATCTCGAACCTCGAAGACGACGTGCTTCCCGACCTGCGAAACAAACTCAAAGACGTACCAATCCGACACGTTATGCTTATTGCACTGGAAAGCACAAGAAAGGATCTCTTCCCCTTTAAGAAGGATGGACTTCATTGGGAACGCCTGAAGGAAGAGTGGAACAAGCATAAAGTGCCCAAGGATGTGCTTGAGCGACTAAAGACCCTGACCCCCACGGCCAAATATTTGACTGGCGATTACGATGACGGTTTCGAACGAAAGAACGAGACGCAGAAGAAACGGGGCGGCATCAACTTCAACGATGCCTACACAACTGCAACATACACGCTGAAGAGTCTTACCGGTATCCTATGCGGCGTCTCGCCTCTTGTTGCCGACTTCAACCTGGAATACCTCCATCATATCTACCAGCCATGTCTGCCCCAAATCTTTGACGCTTTGAACACCATTGATCACGGCGATGCGAGCGACTTCAACTCGTACAAGTGGAAGTCGGCATTTATGCAATCCGTTACGCTGAACTTTGACCACTTCGGTGAGCTCATGCGCAAGATTGGATTCCCCGAGGATGGCCTCATTGATAAGGAGTACCTCAAAAGCGATGATGCCAAGTTTGGTAAAGTCACGCTTTCGGATATCAACTACTTTGGCATGCAGGAGACTCCCCTCGAGGACTACTTCCGGGACGCCTTCTCCTCGGCTGAGGAGAACAATGAGCGAGTGTTCCTTACGCACATCACAAGCACCAGCCATCATCCATTCGCGATGCCCGAGAATGAGACTTATGTGGAACTGGCGAATGGCATGGACGACCTATCGCACTACATCAACGCCATTGGCTACGATGATCGATGGCTGGCCCAGGTCCTAGACCTGCTAGATAAACAGGGCGTGGCAAATGAGACGCTCGTGATCCTACTTGGAGACCACGGCTTGTCGATTCCTGAAAATGATGTCGTCTCCTCGTACTATAACCCTAATATCGGAAGCACGCACGTTCCTATGGTCATTTCCCATCCCATGATGCCCCCTATTACCATCGACAACGCCGTGTCGTCCCAACAGATCTTGCCCACCATCCTTGATCTCCTCATCGAGACGGATTCCCTATCCGATCCTGGCACCCAGGCTGCAAAGGATCTCGTCCGCAACTATGAAGGACAGTCCCTGATCCGACCAGTTCGCAAGTCGAAAACATTCGGCAAGGCGATCGATGAGTCCACTCTGCCAACCTCAACAGAAGTGCCAACTTCGTCAACAGTGGCAAACTGGCATTTCACCGCCATCAACCCGGGCCGCGCCATGCTGGGCATCCGTGACGCACGCCACAACGACTGGCGGTTGGTGGTCCCAACGGTGGACAACAACGAGTGGCGATTTACCGACATCATCAAAGACCCGCGCGAAGCGAAGCCCGTGCTGGCCTTTGAATTCTCTACTTTCCTGAAGAAGGTCGAGGAGGAGCATGGCGAAGACGCGGCACGCTGGGTTGAGGAAGCGGCATTTGTGACAAGATGGTGGGTTGAAGAAAACAACAAGCGATGGCGTTATGGACTGCGATACGCATCTTAAAAGACAATACTTTTTCCTTTTTTTTTTTTTGTTTGTTTATATTTATATCTCCTACATTTTCAACGTATATCCGGAAAACATGTATGATAGACTTGGGTTATGTGTATTTTACCAGGCGAACATTTGGAAACAACGGAAGACGTATGGTTCTGACAATTATGCAAATTAATCATTTGAACATGAGAACAAAATATTATAGTGAATTGCATATTTTGGAAACTTCATTGTCACATCAGCATTAAAGTACAGTAACAGTGACTGACTTCACCCAACTTGATCGTTTTTTTGGCCTGCAGGCCTACCGGAAGTTCTAGTTATATCTATAGCTAGACCGAGGCATTTCGCTATTGCAATATCCCATTAGCAGGGATATAAAAGTCGAATTGATCATTTTTCGCGCTCTTTGATTGGCCATTGCTCATATAGTCGTACGATAAAATGTTCACATGCTGGCAGCCTCGAGGGAAGTTGCCAGGGCCGGAAAGGGAGACGGAAGCAAACACGATTAAAATTATATACCATCAAACAAAAGACGGCATCGCTAAGTGCTCCAAACTCTAGACCAAAGAAATGTGGTATGAATGATCAGACTGTTGGCTACGGTGCGCCGTACGAGAGGAACTGCGGAGCATCGAGTTAACGCGCCCGAACATGCTGTGGAGCTAGACGTCGAAGAACAATCAAGCAAGGAGGTCGACCATTGTACTTTCGTGACAATCACTCATACTATGCGCTGCCTAATACAGCTATTTCTATGAGAACGTCAGCTTCTCCAAAATAATACTATGGCTCGCACACGGATCCCTGCAGGGTTGACAAACAGAAGGTTCACATAATGAGGAAAGCCAACGTAATTGGTATATGAGTCGGTGATACGATTCACATGAAAAAATACGTTAAGTGCGTACAGGCATTCTCTCTCATAGGAATTCTCAGCATATGGAGTCAATACACAAATATCCTATCACAATATATAAAAGCTCAAGATAAGTAGTATCTTCTATATCTTCACGCCATTGGGGAATCGATATATTTCTATGAAATATAAGAGGCTTACAACTTCTGCTAATAGTACCATCTTGTAAATCATCGATCTCTGGAGCATACAGTTATCAAATAGCATATAAGGGCCGTTTCTACTGTAATGCATAGTGTTTCTTCTGCTAACGGCTGAACTTTATCATCTTCTAGATATCCCAGCTATCGAATAACTCTAACGATGTGATTTATGAAACTAAATGGAATTCTTCAATGGCTTGAGGCTCTTGATTATTCAAGATAAACAGCGAGAGAATAAGGCTAATAACTCTAGCAACTTAGTTGCTACATACCAATTTCTAGTTTAAAAAATCGATTTTCATCCCTCTGGACTGTTTTACCTACGACCAAAAGTTGCTGTGTATAGCAGATTTATCAGTATTATTAACTACCCTATCAGTTGGAGAAGAGCTTAAATGATGCTATGTCAAACAATATGCTAATACTCACTTGAAAAGATAACTAAATATTTTCAGCTGACATCTTATGAGCAATTCTCAACAGATAGGATTGGTAAATATCTTAAAAGTGGAAGTATAATATAGTGTGGCATTCGTTCCTTGGCCTGTATCTCAGTTATATCGCAATTCCCAATGTATCAATAGCGGCTGCATGTTGAGGTGAACTCAACGGACTATGCTGCCGGCAGGACATCCATAGCATGATTAATTCTATAAGAATTTGAATCGAAAATAATTCTAATTTCGTGCTACATCTAGCAGTACATCAGAGTAGACTAGCAGGAATAATGTTGACTAAGGGAGTTAGAATGTGCAGGAGTAAATCCCATCCTCGAAGCATTACTGAGTATTTAGTTGAGGTCACAAAGTTATACGCACAAGTCCCGAAATGTGTCCAACAAGCAGAGTTACGGAGCAACATCAATCGCGTTTTCAATAACATCGGTCATTGAAATACTGCGCTTGCTAATATGAATAATTAATTATCCTTTTAATATCCTGTTCGTGAACCGGTAATAGATTCATATATCTGCGTTAGCCTGTTCTGAGTCTGATTAACCATATGATAGCAATGAATCGCTTCGAGAAGATGAATACATCCAAGTAACGCTATCTCAATCGTAACATTTCAAGAGGATAAATGCAGACCAATAAGTGACAAAGAGGGAATAGGGTGTATGAATAAGTGTCAGTGATGCCATTTGCTTAGTATAGTATGTCCCTATCACTAAGTAAAGCAATTTGAAGTGCTAGCAATATGGCTAATTCAGTGCTGAGAGATACAACTATAAATAGAGAGCCTCGTCTCGTCTGGAGCTTGGCTGTTTCTCTATCAATTGGCCTAATCCTCCGACAAAAGACGTTCACAAGACCACGCAAGAACTAAACGCCTCTTCTTACTATAAGTAACGGGATACTCTACGAAGCCTGAACCATCTATCATGTGCTACCTCGTCACATACCAGGTAAAGTGCCGTGACCGTGGTCACGTCAACCGTGTCAGACAGAACCGCGAGAAATGTGAGCTGTTCAGGCAGAAGAAGCGCTGTACAGTAGTTCCCCAGAGCAAAACAGATTGGATCAGTTCAAAGCATTGCCCTCATTGCCCACAGCCTGAGAGTAGCACTGCTACCAATACCATGACCAGCACGTAAACTGGTGGAGAGAAATCTTCAACTTCAACAACAGCCAAAGGAGGATGAATTGGGATGAGCGCGGCGGCTGGTAAGCCAAAGATGTAGTTATTGGGATGAGGGAGGTGAAAATATATCTTAATGACCTCTCTATACTTACACGCACGAGGGAAAAGAAGCCTATTACCAACTAACGGTGTAACAAGAACCATGATGCTTCTTGAGGGTAACCGCAAGTAAACTTGTCGACTGTGTGCTCTTGAAAAAAAAATATATGACCTATCACCGAAACCTCGATACTTCTACCCGCCAATAATCTCATCCTTGAATTGATCTCCCGCAAGGGAAAAAAAAAAAAAAAGAGGGCTCACAAATGAGAGGAACACTCAGACAGGCGGCAGAAAGTCTCGTATCGATCATGTGCGTCTCTGCGTTCTAATAATGACCGGTTTCCCAGTTGTTGCCAGGTCCTACGGGGGTTGTCAGGGTGACAACGATGAAGGCGGTGTTGGATGTAATTACTGGATGGGGACGTTGATTCATCTACAGAGGTTGTCGCCAATAAAATTGTGCTTGATGTGAAAATGTTGGACGTGGCTGACATTACGGAGTGTGAGTGGAAGTATGCGGTGTTGTTTGTCCTTGCAGAGACGGACGTGTAAGACGCGTGCAGTTTGAGTGGGTTGGTGTGGGTGGTGGCATTATGGATTTAGATGCAAGGTGTGGTGGTGGTCACCAAATCAACAGCCAACTGAGAGATAATTCTCTTTTTTTTTATAAAAAAAAAAAAAAAAGTAAGGTTGGATGACAGCAGGAGTATAGCCCTACGATAAGTATTACTTGGTTGTTCTGTGACCTCTCTCATATGTCTCCGAGGAGGGGATTGAGAGCGAGAAAGAAAAAAACAGGATAAACACATCTCGAACGCGATTTTGGGGCACTGCTGTGCTGCAGTGTTTGTCTCCATTGTAAGTACACCCACCTTACCCAACTACATAATAAATACCTGCCTTACCTTAGGTAGCTTACCTACTTTAGGTAGGTAGCAGGATTCGCGTAGAGGACAGCCCAAGACAAATAAAGTCGAGTCCCATCATCTCCCCGGTCCTGCAACCAAAGAAGCACCTCGGATTGGTAAAGGCAACGACAGTAACAGGCCGGAAAACCGGTTGAGAGGAGGGGCAGGTGGCTATTTAACAACAAGCCCTTTTTTCTCTCTCTCTTTGCGCGATGGTGGAGACGTGGATGGACGTGTTTGAGTGAGTTATTGAGGATTCCATCGAAGTCCGAGGAGGCTGGCGTTTTTCACGTGGGACCGCCAAAGTACAGTCAATAATCTGTACCAGTACAAAGTATGAGAAAGAAAAAAAAAAGCGGATGAAACGGGGAAACAAATAAATAAATAAATAATACAACTGCACAGAGGAGCTGATATATGTAGGTATACGGTAATAGTCTAGCTGTTATTTGTTTGGGCAAGGGAAGCATTAAACCCCAACTGTCAAGATAATAAACCTCGATGAACCAGTCAACAACGTCCATCCGTTCATCCATGCCACATCCAGGATCGAACATTGGCAGGTCTGGGATCTGTCCTGCAACGCTAAGGTACCTGAGCCACTGAAGTTACAGCGCATTTCCCTTCTGTAGGACATACAGTTGGCCGGGTTTACAGGGGTGGATAAATGGGCCCCGCTCGTCCCCCTCCCTCAACATGCGACCACTTTAGATGGAAACTGGGTACATGGAGGGAAAAAAAAAAAACTGATGCTGGGTACCACCCGCCCACCCAGAGAAGACCTGAACTAGTAGGCACTCTACGCGTCCCAGCGGTCCAGGGCGCGTAAAGTGCCCCCTAAAAACCACTTTAAGCGCTGTAATATACTGAATGTACTGCACAAATTGCACAATCCAGTGGGAGGACGGGGCACCTTTCACAAACGCCAACACGCCAAAAACGCCAACGCGACCCCCGTGCAAACGAGGAGCGAACGTGCGTCTTCCGCGCCCGCGTCTCTTCAACCACCAGCCAAGCCCAGCCCAGGAAAAAATGACCCCAAGGATGGCCGCCCGTTTAAATAGCTCCTCCCTCCCTCCCACCACCACCAAATGCCCGCTTTCCCTCAAACCAACGCGCACAAGCACATACTTTTCTGCCAGCTTGATCTGATCTGATCTATTTTGACTTGGGTCTCCTTCTTTGGCCTCCTTGTCTCCTTTTTTTCTATTCGCCCTGGCCATATCTCTTCGAGACCTCTACAGCTCTCTCTCTCTGTGTGCCATCGTCGCCTCTCTCTCGCCATCTTCCATCTCCCTCGTTCGACGACAACCCAGCCCATATTTGGTCGCCCTCCCTCGTCCCTGTCCCTGATATCCGCCATCAGAATTCTCCACGACCCTTCGCGTGTAAGTGGTGGGTTATTGGCCTTGGACTATTGGTGTTTGTGAGGGGAGGAAGCAAAGCCAACGGGTTATAACGCGTGCGGTATCAAGACTCGGCACGCGATCCAAGCTCGGGCAACTGGTTCAATCTCCAACTCTCCTCTCTCTCCCATATCTCTTTTACTACTTCTCCCTCCCGGAACCGAATTTCTCGACAATTCCAAAAAAAAAAAAAAAAACTCACTTTTTTTTTCTTTCCACAATGGACTCAATAACCTCTTCTCCCCAAAACGCCAGACAACATAAGCTCTCGGCCGAGCCAACGCTCCCCGCCATTCCCCCGCAGAACATCATGGCCGGCATGAAGCGTTCAGCTCCGTCTCTGCTGCCTCCCTTTGAGCCTTCTTCGTCTCCAGGTCTTCCTCGACCTGTGAAACGCCAAAATACCAACAGTTTTGGACGCGCCAACCTCAAGTATCCTACTCCTGTGCCAACATCAAGCACCGGCATCCTCTCCAGCTCTCCACCACTAAGAGAACCCACTCGGGAGCGTGCCCCTCTCTCGGCTGTTCCCGCTGTCGAGCTCTCCGAGAATGGCGAGACGCTTATCATGGGCCGCTCCTCGAACTCTTCGCACTTTCAGCTTTCCGCCAACCGTCTCATTTCTCGCGTCCACGTCAAGGCCCGCTTCATCCCAGCCCCGAGCCCTCTGGAGCCCAGCAAGGTGGAAATTATTTGCAATGGATGGAACGGATTGAAGCTGCACTGCCAGGGCCGTACCTGGGAGCTATTCAAGGGTGACAGCTTCACCAGCGAGACTGAAGGTTCCGAGATTATGGTGAATGTTCAGGAGGCGCGTGTGCTCATCCAATGGCCCAAGCATATTACGGAGAACCAAGCCGGTTTGTCGGACAGCACCTGGGAAGATTCGCCGCCCCAGCTCACTCGTGGAAACATCTTGCTGCAGAGTTCTCCCATACGTCGTGGGCCTCGCATCTCCTCTCCTGTCAGCCCGACCCCTGTGAACAACAGCTCCCGCCGTCTTCATCAGTCTCTTCTTCCTGGCCAAGGCAATGGTATCCGCATCTATGAGGATGAGCCTGAGCTGCCAGTTCCCAAGCGCGAGTCCGTAGATGTCGACGTCAACGCCAGCATGCGGACTGAAGCTACTCTCAGCTTCTCCAGTGAGGTCAGCGAGGAGAGCAATGATCCCGACGAGGAGAATGACCCCATTGTCCACTCATTCGGACCCTTTGGAGCCGACCTGTCCGGCAGACTTGCCTCGATAACAACCAAGTCGCCCAAGATTTTCAAGGGTATCCAGAAGCGAACTGCCAACCCTCTCTCTAGTGCATTGGCTGCTGATCTGTTCGCTCCTCGCTTGGTTCCCTCAGTGTCGACCTCGCCCAAGAAGCAGGCTGCCAGGCGTGTTATCAAGGAGGAATCACCGCTCTCATCGCCCCCCAGGGTACAGACTCCTACACCCGAGCCTCAGTCTCAGCCTGAGCCTGAGCCTGAGCAAAAGCCTATCGAGGTCAACCCGGTGATTGCCAACCACGTCATCAACCAGCTCGCCTACTCCCGCCTTTCATCCACGCCTCTGTCAAGCATCCTGAACCATCTGCCTACCGAAGAGAAGAAGGGTCTGACCAAGGAGAGCCTGCGTGAAACAATTGAGAACACGGAATGCATTGGCATCATTACCCGCCAAGGCAAGGATGCCGCTGGAAAGGCTCTGGAGAGCGAGTACTACTACATGCCAGAGAATGACCTGGATGAGGAGCGACGCGCCGCAGTTGTAGACGGTCTGCGGAAGCCCAGCCTGCGAGCCTGCCGAAAGCAGCACAAGGTACGTTTTCAATTTTTACCTGGACAGTTGATGAGACGGCGGCGAATCAAGATGCTAACAGTTTACAACAGCAATACTACTGGAAGCGCCCTCGCACTCCTTAAATCAATAACACATACACTCACACTTTATCTCTCTCTCTCAGTCACACACACTCCCTCTCTTTCAAGTACATATATCATGTGCCGGTTTGGCTCGAGTCGAATCAGGTCATGAAGAATGAATATAAGAAAAAGACCAATTTGGGCGGTTGGGCGGTTTTGTGTTTTTGTTATACCCAGTTTCTTTTTTTTTTTCTCTGTATCGTGGTGTTGACCATTTCACATACACCGGTACTTGATGATTCATGCATCTTCCACGAGCATTGGTAATCGCGAGTACTACCTGCATGGCGGAGGCGTCGGTGTCTTTTTATTCCTTTTTTTCCCCTCTACTTTTTCTTCTTTTTCTTCTCTCTTCGGCGGTTGGGAAGGGCGGAGGGCAAGGAGGAGTTGGTGGGATTTTACATTGAGACTACACTGGGGGCGGCACCTGGAGATTTTTTTGCCGTAGAGGCGTGACGTTGCCTTTTTTTTTTTCTTTCCTGTTATTCTACACAAGTTGATGCCTATTGTGAAGTATTCACGAGGTTCGGGGTAAACAAAGTCATGGCAGAGCGTTGGTCGGTTGCAGGGACATTGTCATTGTATGATAGGAGTTGCGACGGCCAAAGGCCATGGATGATGTGACGTGGGAAAAGCCCCAAGGGAAATTCGACGGAAACTCGATTTGATCAAACCTGAAATGAAAGTATTGATTCTTTCCAATTTTAATTCTTTTTGCCCCCAAAGTGAACTATTATGCCGAGCGGTAACGTCTCGGTATGTCCCAATCTGAGCACGACATGAGATGAAGCCATAGCAAGAAACGACACCACTTTAGGTTCCGATACTCGGCGACTTCCCGTCCATATTTGCCCTATTTCTTCCCAACATAGCTTGATGGCCGCGCAAAGGACTAGACAGTGCCGCCACGTCCATCTGCCGAATAGTTTAACCTCACGCGGTTTTTGTCTTCTTTTTTCCCTACGATAAATTGTGGGTGCTGCAATGGGACGACTGGCGTGCTGCTTGTGACAGAATGGTAACGGAACCGATGACGTTGATGTCACACAACCAAACATGGTCGTAGGTATAGGTTAGTTGCGCCTTATTGGATAGGTACTCTTGGTAACAGCACAGCGTTTCATTTGTGCTTCCCGAAGTATCAATCGGGGTTGGAAAAGAAGTAAAAAAAACAACAACATGCCATGTAGTAAAGGAAAAGGCACACTCCGCCGCCACCCGGTAAAGAGGAAAGGGAAAAAATAAATAAATGGGGAAAGAGAGGTAAAATAAAGTGTGTGATTTGGTATTCTCGGAGATGTAACCCAATCTGCGACGAGTGGCGATGAAAAGTCGAGTGTGTGGCATGTGAGTGACGCGGGGGGTTGAAGCTTGTGGTTTACGAGTTACATCACACCGGGTTGATGATCAAAGAGGAGAGCAGTACAATAATCCAATAGGTTTGGATTCGAGGATGCAAACGGGATGAGCGGGTGTGATTAGCATTTTCACTGCCACTCTCTACCTACCTACTGACATTTGCCGCCTTTCACTTATTTAAACCAGAATGCGAGGCGCATTAGAGGTGCGAGTAGAAAGTTGCCTTTTTCAATTCAATCATATTTTACCAAGTAAGTTGAATCCATTCTTACGACGCCCTTTCTTCCTTTCTTCCCCTTTTCCATTTCTCGTTCACTTTTCATAGATTAGGATAATTATTGACGGCGCCCAGATCATCATCAATCAACACAACACAACACAACCGGAAAAAGCTTCATCGCTACCTTTACATACATCCTTTACAACCTACTCTTAAAAGCTCCTACAATCATCATCACTACTACATAAATTCATCACTACTACATAAATACTTCGGCAGCACAAGATGGCAAGAAATCCAGCCAATACCAGCTCTCTCACTGACCAACCCGCCACCTCCGAACCCTCCACCTACGAATCCTCCGACGAACGTGAAAACTCCCCCGATAATCATTTGCAAGACAAAGGTACTTATTTCCCTTCTAGGATCAAGTTATACCGCGTTTATAGATTATTTAACTGACAAAAAAAAAAGAAACTCCTCTCTCCCTACACACAGCCCATCGTCCCCGCCGCATGTCCGCCCACGCAGAAGCTGACGCTGATCGCGCCATGCGCCGCACAAGCAACTGGACGCCCATTTATGAGCGACGCCAGAGCTGGAGCAACGAGGATCGCAAGCGTGCCATGCACATGGCCAGCATACAAGGCGTCCAGACAGGACCTGGCTTTACGGAGAAGGTGAAGAGGTGAAAGAAGAAAAGAGAGAGAAAAAAAATACGAGCCGGCTCACAATGAGCAGCAATTAGGTACTGGGTGGAGGAGGAAGCCTTTGACTATTAATCGAAAGTGTACGAGAATTGGAATTGGGGGACATGACTTTTGAGGAATATGGACTCGGTATAAACAAACTGGCTTATGAGGTATTGGGCAAAAAAAAAAAGAAAAGAAAAAAAAAAGAATGATTACGAAAGGAAACGAGCAATGAAACAACTGTACGAACAAATTGAAATGGCATTATTTACGTCATCATAACGACTCAAGGGGAGTCCATCACCAAAAAGCATCCAAGTGCATACACATTCAACAAAAATCATCACCGATTAAAATAGGACAACAGAATGAAACAAAATTTTCGCTTTAAGGTATTCGTCATCATCAAGCTGTGGTAATAATCATATGTAGCTTGAGCAGTACTACTAAGGTATCTTGAAAAACTCCGGCGCTCCAAAGAGAGTAGAGGTGAGCAATCCTCAACAGGTAAAAATGAACAAACGTATATCCCAAGTCCAGTCGTCATTTCCAGACGTTTCCCAGTCTCTTCCCAGTCCAAAAAAAAAAGAAGACAAAAAAAGAAGAAAAATTAGAAAAAGAAAAGGATCCAATCTTATGCCTTTTGCTTTTCTTTGCAAATACAGTTAGAACTCGGCGTTTAACAAGTTGAAAGCTTCAGAGGCTCTCATCATGGCTCTGACGGCTTATTTTGTGGCTTTCTGGTGGTTGATTAACCACGTCCCGGCCTCGACTCTTCCCTCCTTGCCTCCCGCGTGCTAATATGTTCGCCCAAAAGCGAGACGGTATACGCAGACCCTGCCACTCCTGCTGTCCCCAGAATTAGCTTCCTCCCGAGCCGGCGCTTCTTCCGGTTTCCAGCTGGCGCACGCGTCGTCACCATCTCTTCCTCCTTTGTGTCTACACCAGGACGGAAGGGTGGTGCCGGCTTCTCTTGTTCTGGGGACTCTGACATCGTTTCGTAGTTGACAAACCCTGTAGGACTGGCAAAATTGCCTACTGCAGATTTACCCATTAGGTCGATGGGATTGACCTTTGGGGATCCCACATGTGTTGAGAAAGCTCCGCCCTCCACCTGAGTCGATGCAGAGCGCACTTTGCGGAAGATGAGCACGTCGCCGCTGCCTGACATGACCTCATATCCCTGAGCCTGGAGAGACTCGAAGTGAGGCAGGAATTTGGATGGGTTAGACAACCGGAGCAGAACATCACCAAGAGTTGACGTAGGCTCCGATGCTTGCATTGATGTAGTCGCGTCCGCGATGCTCATAGTCTGCAGCGCAGCATCGTACGCTAGGATCTTGTATGATTCAGGCACATTTTCCACCTGGTTCTTGCTGCTGCCTTCATAATGCTTCTCCGCTGTCGGCATCGTCTTTCTGCCGCACTCTTCTGTAAAACTCGTCTCCAACCCCTGTGGCTCATGGGAATAAAGATCACGCATGATGTGGCGATCCAAGGACGTCTGTATCCTGCCCTCTTCTCGGGGGAAAGATTCGTCCATGGAACTCATTTCAGCACCGTCCCGGTCCACAGACCATGTCTTAGCCAGATCAGACTCCTGGACATGGTCTCTAGGAAACAGAGTAGACTTTGTGGGTGAGTTATCGGTGCTCCAAGATGTAGAAAATTCCTCTGGAAAGTCGCGGGCGTAGTAACCAGTTAGCTGAGCAGCTTGCTTCATGTTCAGAGACGAAGTTAGATCCTCAGACTCATCTGATTTCTCTTTAGCATCAGAGGATTGCCGTAGGCTGCCTGTGCGTGCAGCCTCTGCCGTCAGTTGGTCAGCCTTATTGTGAAATTCGGGATTGTGCCCGTTGTTCCTGTGGGGAAGAGGATAAGCAATTGAAGGGCCATTCCTGGTATCTTGGGGACATGCCTTGGAATCGTAGTCTCGGAGGCCACGGGCGACTGCATCCAGCTGAGCAGCGGGTTTGCCATCAGGTTCGTTGTGAAGAAAAGTTGAGTACTTGTTCAGGTCCTCATAAGCTTTTGTGGTTTCACCTGGTTGAGTCGAAGGCGAGGAATCAATAGCATCAAAGCTGGTGGGTTGGTACTCGCCCAAGTCCTCATACTGTTTTGTCAACTCCTCAGGGTGGATATGCTGCATGATTGCAGGTTCCTCAAACCCGGCAGCGGGATATTGATCAAGATCTTTGTAATTCTTCGAGGCCTGCTCAGGATGGATGCGTTCCTGTTCTGGACCAGCATTCTCATAAGCGGCATACTTGTCGAGATCCTTGTACTGTTTGGAAGCCTCCTCTGGGTGCATTCGAACCGTTTCCGGATCAGAATTGTCATAGTGGTGATAGGCTGGCAAGTCCTCATAGTTCTTTGATGATGCCTCGGGATGGGTGCGCTTGGCATTTACCTTGGGTTCTGATAGGTCACGCGGAGCATACAAAACATTACTGCCCTGCTTGGATTTTTCCTCAGGAGTCAGCTCTCGTAAACCATCAGGTTCATTCCACATCACAGCACCATACAAGTGGAGATCATCATAATTTTTGGACAGCTCCTCGGGGGTAAGCTTCCTGAGGCCATCTGGTTCGTTCCACATCACGGGGCCATACTGGTCAAGGTCATCGTACTTGCTGGCAAAGTCCTCAACCGGAGCATCCACCTTGGCTGGGAGGGGTTTTCCTCTTGGGGTAGCATCCATCTGAGAGATTTCATGGGCTCGAAGGGTCGACAGCTTGGCAACAAATGGGGCAGCATAGCTGTCGAGATCTTCGTACTTCTTAGATTCCTCCTCAGGGGTCAACCGTCGCAAGCCATCAGGCTCGCTCCAGATCACAGGTCCATATTCTGACAAGTCTTTGTAGTTCTTGGACAGCTCTTCAGGGGTGAGTTTTCGTAGTCCGTCAGGTTCATTCCAATGCACGGCTCCATACTTGTGGAGGTCGTCATAATTCTTGGATAGTTCCTCAGCCGTTGGTTTCTGCAGCCCATCGGGCTCATTCCACTCCACCGCCTTGTACTGGTCCAAGTCATTATAAAACTTTGACTGCTCCTCGGGGGTCAGCGTGCGAGTTGTAAATGGATCATCAATTTTGGGTGATGCATATTTGTCAAGGTCCTGATACACTTTCGAGCTCTCCTCAGGAGTAGCCTTACGAAGACCGTCGGGCTCATTCCAGCGAGTAGCCCCATACTTGTCCAGGTCTTGATAGCCCAGGTCCTTCTGAGTACTAGCAGAAGCGGGTTCATCTCTCACAGGGCCGTAGTTATCTAGATCTTCATATTTCTGAGAAGATGAGACTTGTTCTGGAGGCTCAGAGAAGTCGGTTGGGTTGTATCCGTCCAGATCGTTGTACAGGGGAGCTGGGTTGGATTGATTGGGTTGTTCTTTTCCCCTTCTCCGATTGGTGATAGGGTCAATGAATGATGTATCGTTGGGCTCCGTGGTGTTCCGCCATGTGACATTTTGCTCCCCGTAGTGCGACCCCAGATAGTTGCGAATGTTTTGCATTTGTGATGTCCACATACCATTCTTGTAATTGAGGGGCTGTTCACCCCGGATTAGGTGGTCGATAGCGCTCCGCTCCACATCTTCGATATTTTTGCCGGGACGGACGCTAGAGAGCTCGTCTGACCAGGACTTGACCTCATTGGGGTTGACATATGTCTTGCCGTGGCCCGTACTGGAGGCCCCAGCGAAAGCCGCCATGGCCTTTCTGATGGTCTTGGTGGCACCCTTGTCCCAAGATATATGGCGGCTCAGCGACTCCAAATAATGATATCGGTGGGCATGGTGGCGTCTCCTGCCCTCTCGGCCGGCATGCATCGACGCTGCGCCAAAGCAAAGCTCTCTGGTCTGACGGGCATGTCTCGACTGGACCAAAGCTGCTGAGGTTGAAGAGATAGACTGGAAAACTCTCGCTTGAGGCGAGGTGCGTGACGCGGTCAACAACATAGTGAAGGGAGGAAAGTAGTCAAGGTGATGCAGTTGGTATGGCCTTGTTCTATTATGGGCCGAGTTAGCGTTGGCACCAGGGAATACGGAAAACAGATGATCAAAGGAGCTTGCAGACAATGATTGCCTTGATATTCAAAAGAGACAATGCTTTAAATGTAAGCAAGAACGGAGAGCAGCTTACCAGGCACAAGAAGTGAATCGGCGGCAATCAAGCAGCTGGAGAAGCTAGATGCGACTAACAAGAGGCTGAAGAAGTGGGGGAACCGTGGTCCCCGTAGTTCGGTGAGGTGTAGGCGAGGCGTGTAGTAGGGAGGAAAGCAAGATATGGTTCAAAGCTGACGAGGGAGAATGAGGAAAGTGTGTTGTTGGTGAAGATGGATGGAGGAGGAGAGAGTTGAGGAGGAATGAGGAGTAAGAGAAGAGAGAGCATGGAGGAAGTAGAAAACGAAAGTGAAAGTAGAAGTAGAGGAAACCAAGTTGACGACGTCGACGCTGGGGACGGCCTGAGACGGGCCAGAGGTTCCTCACTCAAACTGAGCGCGGGGAGTGGGGCCACTGGTGGACAAGACCACAGGCAGCGTTTCGGGGGGGAGTTGGGGGAGGGGGCCGCTAAACGATAGTGGGGAGTGATACGCTGTGGGCACTGGACACTGGACAGCAGGCCTCAAGGCTACTTCGGGCGGGGCCAAGCCAAGGATGGCGAAGGTTGGATGAGGATGGGATCCATGCACAGTCGGTCCGTGAACAGTAAGAAGGGGATCCAGCACAAGGTGAGAAGACCTCGACGTCCATTCAGACCTGCTGCTGAAATCCAGTGCATCCACACTTGCTTGACTGGAAACAACTGGAGGGGGGCACGCGTGGGAGGTACAGAGTACAGGACGGAACATAAACCAGCCACTGAGAGTTTGCGGGGTAGCAGGGAAACAAGAGGGTCTAGAGTTCCAGACGAGCCGGAGGGAGAAAGCTTTGGAGAGGAGGGGGCGAAAGACAAGGGCCGGGATGGTTGTCAAGGCGCATCCAAGACCCTCCTTGGGGTTGTACTGTTAATTCACCATGTCCGTATCCGTTGCTGTGCCCAAGACGCCGGGCAGGGGGATGGGCTGCAAGCCACTGACGTAAGTACGTATGAACTCTACATTGCGTGCCCTGGCATTTGGGAGCCTGCTCATGTACCTCACAGGGGAACGGGATTGGAAGTCTTATGAATGTTACTCTTGTTGTTGTTGGTTGTGGCAAAGGAATACCGAAATAATGGTAAGATTATCATTGGTAAATGGAACACGGATCTCGTGCCTTCCTTCAGGACACCGCGCCGTAACCACCGCCATAGCACAGCTGCACACTTATGCCGGCTCACAGGCAAAGACTTGTCTCTGCGTGACACACTTGGTCATTCGGAATATGCAAAGTCAATCACTTCTCAGAAGAGGGGAGTACAGAGCTGATGCACACGAGATGGCATCCCTCGGCTCATTGTACATCGACCCAGTCGCACCAATCATATCGACTGATGCACACCTTGTTTTACTGCTTCCTTCATAGCGCCCCGTCAGGGGTGCTTCAGACCTGACATCACCAGCATGCATCGTCATCCCCGAAATGGTAGGTCCGCAAGCTCCGTGGGCGGTTAGACATGGAAGATAGAGACGTTGTGAGAATTCAACCTGATGCCGTCACGTGGCGCGTCGCATGACGAGGTGGTGTTGCGGACGTGAGGCGGAGGTATGGCGGAAGTGCCAAAGAGGGAAAGTATCTGACTGAATGTGCCTGATAATCGCCTGGAGGTTACCATCGTCAGTTGTCGTAGCCGGTGCCGTAAACGTCGTATGCGTGGATGGGTCGACCAGAGCGAGGGTTGGAAACTTGAACGAGAGCTTAAGAAGCGTGGGACACCAATTCAATCCCAGGCGGGGGAAGGGGGCGACATCTTTGTCATTCCTCTCTGGGGCTCGGCGTGTGGTCAACATGGCCACCAACACGACAATTGCTGGTGAGACAGCAGAGCAACTGTAAGACCAAAGTGCTCCGTTCGTTCACATCGTATGAATACTGGCAGGGAACACAGACACTTTTTGCTCGCTTCTCTCTTTTGAAAGCAATAGCGTCCCTGCTTAGAGGCCAGGATCATTGTGTAAGTTGCCTTTGTACCACAGTAGCTGGCTGGTCTCGGTCAGTCAGTGGCAAGAGGACGACCCCCCTCTCATCCACGCCGCAAGGGGCAAGGTACGCAAATCGACCAGGGGTCCCCCCAGGCGTGCCAGGAATACCAAAAGGTTGGCCCCACGATGCCCTCCAACCCAAATGTGCTGACGGATGCTGCCAAGTAGGTACTGGGCTGCACAGGCACAGCCAAGAATCCAACGCTGATATGTAAGTGACTGCATTCAGAAGGTAGCGGGAGGAGGGTCCGTCATGCCGGCCAAACCTTCCGACGACCTGAAGGAGTGGAACCATCCGGTCTGGGCTCGGAGCCTCGTCGTGGCTTTGTTGCGGCGGGTGGAGGCCATGGCTTTTGGTGTAGCCTGAGAGCGGAGTCGACGGCCAACCGGAGCAGAGACGAATACAGGGGAAGCGATAAGCAGTCGAGCCATATCGTGTGCATTGTCTTCCGTAGGATGTATTAATCAATTAATAGGAATTACCGGATCCTCTAACCGCAAAGGGCGGAATCCTGACGGCCAGTCGTCGCGAGTTCTCGCCAACACATCGATGATTTCAATCGCTGGCTGCGAGGTAACTTATTGGCTGTGACTTTGGGGTTCAGTTCCAGGTTTGTGGCGACTTGACGACCTACTCCGAACTTGGGCAGTTATTGGGGTAGCCCTGTCGAATTTATGCATTAGGTAATCAGGCAAGGTACCAAGGTACCTGAAGTACTGCACCTCAGGTAAGGAAGGAAGGCCCTCCTCATATGAGGGGATCGATCGGCGTGAGTCAAGTCAGCAAAAGCCCAGGGCAAGCTTCCAGTGAGCATCTCACAATAACCATAGGCAGCACTACAGATACACTGCTGCTTAGCTCAAACAGAATCTTCTGGACACAAAAAAAATTGAATTCAAATTGGTACTCGATATCTTGCCTTCAAAACAAAATTCTTTTCTTTTATTTTCAGTTTGGAAACTTGACCAATATTTTGTTTCTTTCCATCTCAACCTCTCAAGTCGCGTGTCTCAGGGCTCCGCGTTTGCCCCGCTTCAGCCCGCCCCGTGCTTCATGTGACATCACTGACTGACCCCTCCAAGTATTTTCTCTCATCACCGAGTCTAGCACAAAGAACCGCGCGCACCATCAAGAAATCTTGCAGTCCAGCACAATCTCACGATCGCTCCTTTCCCCTTCTCACCCACCCGCTGATCTTCCGCGCCCGTCAACATGAAGCGGAGTCAGGGTCGGACCGCCCCCCGATCCGGCTTCGGTGGCTTCAGCGGGTCTGGTGGTCCCGGTGCAAGCTCCGGCAGCTCCCTGTCTTACCTCGCTGAGCCTCCGTCTTTCACTTCCGTCTCCGACCCTAACGTGGTTGTGTCCCTGAAGAATGTCTTGAAGAAGGATAGCACCACGAAGGGAAAGGCTCTTGAGGAGTTGCTCGCCTATGTCCAAGCACATCCTTACGACAAGGATGGAGGGGTTGAGGAGGCGATCTTGGAAGTTTGGGTGAGTGTGTGCAGAAGTTATAAATGCAACAAAGGCTGCTACTATATGCGAGGGGTAGAATATACTAATGTGATTGGGCCTAGGTACAAGTATATCCTCGAACTTCTATAGACAACTCTCGCCGAGTTCGCGAACTATCCCACAATGTCCAATTCGAGCTTATGAAATCCGCGCGAAGACGCTTCGAACGCCACATCCCCAACATCGTCGGTGCATGGCTCGCCGGCCCCTTCGATCGAGACCGCGTCGTTGCTAGAGCTGCCAGTGATGGACTTACCTCTTTCCTTTCTACCCCCGAAAAGGTGTCAGGATTCTGGACCAAATGTCAAGGTCAAATACTCGACTACGCCATCGAAGCCATTCGAGAGACAAAAGACTCCCTAAGCGATGAGCGCTCCACAACTGCTGAGGATGCTGAGGCCAAGTACTTCCGGGTTGTCACAGCAAGCTTGTCACTAGTCCTTGGCCTACTCCAGAGAATAGACGAATCTAACCTGGAGAAGCAGCGGGATCGATATGACGAGTATTTTGGCGAGGATAATGTCTGGAGGGCCATTACCTTTAACGATGCAACTGTACGGAAGGCAGTCTGCCAGTTGCTCTTCGCGTCTATCGATCGAAAGTTACCCTACGCAGAGTCGACGAAAGTAAAGCAGGCAATTATCACCGGTGGCCTGAAGACTAACCAGCTGGGGTCTGCTCTGGAATATGTCCGTGCTTTAACCAAGATGACCCAAGCTTACCCAGACGTCTGGGTTTCCTCGAAGTCACCATCCGATCCCAAGTCCCCCATTTCCAGGCTTCAGGCTTTTATTGCCAAGGGATCACAGGGAAGCCAGTCCCGATTTTGGACGTACCTAGATCAGCTGCTTTCTATTCTACCCGCCGAGGTCATAACTCCCGACACTGCCTCAAGTCTCCTTACTGCTCTCAAGTCCGGAATCACAAATCGAGATGAACCCCGTACTAATACCTCTCCGGCCTGGAAGTGTTTCATTGATACGTCTCGGCGGCTACTCAAAAGTTTGCCAGAGGCGGACCAGTTGCCTTTTGTGCAAGAGCATCTGTTCCCACTTATAGAACAATTCCTCTTCTCCGTCTCCGAGAAGACCGCCGCCATCCCGCTCGGACCCAACGCTATATCTGTGCTCGTGGAGGCCTACATCATTATTGTCGAAGCTGCACCCGATGTAGTTGCCGCATCTCCCGGCGAGTGGGATCGCCTGGCCACAGTGTTTTGTTCCAAGATTTCTGGGTCTCTTCCTGAAGTCTCTCGCGACTACCACCAATCCCAAGAGAAAATCGCCGAAGAAGGTCGAAGATGGTTCAGTCTTGTGGGACAAATCGAGGACAAGCTCTCTACTGCATGTGGCCTTCCGGATCACACGATTGCACCGTCAGGCAAACTGATTGCTAAAAGCATTTCGCTCTTAGAAAGTCGAAACTTGAAACCATATGGAGCGGCCAGAATTCTCGAGTATGCTTTGAGTACAGCTCCTCGGCTTTTCGCCGGCAACGCTGCAAAACAAGTTTCAACGTTTCTCCTCTCCCTGAGTGAGGATGACGCAGCCAAAGCCATAGCATCCCCTTCTTCAAGATATCTCCTATCCTGCATCCATTTGCAGGGTGCCGTCTCCGATGGGCTTGCCCCCGTCTGGGCCTCATGGATCCAGGCTATCCTAGGACTTCCGCCAAGCCCCGCCCGCGACTCTGCGTTGGCATCTTTAATCTCCAGAGATACCGGTTCAGCCCTTGCGAGAAACCACATAGTCTTACAACAATACATTGTCGCGCAATCTATCTCTGCCGTCAAGGGCGAGGTGGGCTCTTGGGAGGTCTTCGAGGCTGCCGTCACATACCAAAGCCTGACTGACGAGAGTTACCGAGACCTCTTGAGACAACTTGCTTCTATCCTCGAGAAAGAACCTCAGTTCACAGAAAACACCCTAAAAGCTCTGGAAACCGTTGCTAAGAGCAGGCCTAACCTATTCTCGCAAGATGAAGCTATTCATACCTCTCTTATCGCTCAGCTTTTAAGTCTTTCCGAGATCGATGACACTACTGTTTCTGCCCCAGCGATCGCAATCCGTTCTCTTTTGGACAGCCATGGCGATGGAAAGCAGCCTGTTCTCAGTATTATCCAGTCGAACCTTGAGAGGGCCGGAGCCCAATCTCTAGAGTAAGCTAGGCATCTACCCATCTCCTCTCATCGTGCCCGCTAACTGTAAATAGTATCGAGACGCTCGTGCTTCAGGCGCAGAGTGCTGCAGAGACCGATATTCCTATAGAAGAGCTCTTCCCGAGTACCAACGCCTGGATGACTGAACTCGTTCCTTTCCTAGAACAACCTATAAACCCGTCTCTGGCTATCACAAATAATCTTGCTGGTGCTTGTGCCCTCATTCCTGGCCATTCCGAAGCCTCTCTCCTCCGGGTTCCAAGGGATAGAAAGGGCCGATCTATTCCTATGAGAATGGCTCTCTACGTCTGCCAACTTACAGAGTCGAATCTGTCTCTTTTCAAGCTGCCTAAGGCGTTCCAAGTGGAGATTTTATATCTTCAGTGTCTCACTGTCCAGCTAGTTTCGGATCAAATTGCGTGTATGGAGGAGAATCGACTTTGGAAGACTGTTGGCCACACTGAGGCTAGCATTCAAGCAGAGAGTTTCATCACTTCGATGCGCACCATCCTCAACACTTTGACATCCGAAATCAAGACTTGGGATGATAGCTCGGTCATTTATGACCTAGTAAATCTCTTGGCGGAACATTCGAGGGAACTGACCCCACGAGGTCTTTACAGCGCAAGGGCCCTGGGGGAGCTTGTCCAGACCTTGGTGGAGTCCCATGGGTCTCGCCTGGAAGCATCACTTCTGAAGCCTGATCTTCTCAAGATTTCTGCTCCCACGGTTCTTCCTGCTGCAGCTCTCATCACAGGATTTAAAGAATCTCTTCAGCCTTCCAAGTTGGCGAACACTTTCTGCAACCGCATTGTCAGTGAAGTCGCTGGGATGGCTCCAAACGGAGAAAAGACGCTAATGGCGCTCGTGCTTCTCAATGCTTGCGCGCAAATATACGAATCTGGCGAACTGCCTGTTGCGAACAACCGAATAGTATTCGCTGTCCGACAGATTACCACCTGGCTGGATGATCCCGAGGACCTAGACCTAGCCTTGCGTGCGGAGATATGTCGCTCGCTCAATCATCTCTTACCTTGTATGAAGGATGTGTACGGATCCTATTGGGAAAAGACGATTGAGTTTTGTATAAACCTCTGGAACCAAGCTAATAAATACGACCTTGACCGATCACTCCCCTTTATCCACTCTTCGTTGCGGCTGTTCAAGACCCTCGAATCATTACAGGAGCCCAATGATGATTTCGTCGATGCCCTCAAAGAGTTTGAGAGTGCCAAACCTCGAGCTTTGCTTGAGCTTCTCCGACTACCACGAGATGCATTCTCACAGCCCTTAGAGATTGTAGATGCGATGCTTTGCCGTGAGGTCGACAAAATTCCTCTCTCACGTATCAAAGACCTGTCCGATATCTATGGTCTGGTGGCTTCGGAATCACGAGACATTCAAACTGCGGCGTTCAACCTTCTTCATCGGGCCATCCCTGCGCAGCAAGAGCAAAAGTCTGTCGATATTCTACTTGATAAGACTGGTATGTTTGATGAAATTTAATTAGCACTCTCAATTTCTTACTAACTCGTTTAGATGCTCGATTGCCTGATGAGCTCTTCTCGCTTCTCCTGGATGCCCCAACACTGGCAAAGTACTCTGATGAGATGCTCGCCGAGTTCCCTTCGCCCATTCGATCATACCTATTGTCGTGGAAACTGGTCTTTGACGCATATTCAACTTCCTCCTTCAAGATCCGCAATGACTTCACCGAAAACTTGAAGACGGATAACACCCTCACACCACTCATGGAGTTCATGTTTGACGTTCTCGGACACTCAGCTGCCCACCCACTGAAGTTGGAACGGGTTAACTTGGAGGCTCAGCATATCCAGGACTATGACGTGAAGCTCGCAGAATCAGAGGCTGAAGAGAAAAACATGCAGTGGCTGCTCGTCCATCTGTTCTATCTGACCCTCAAGTTCACGCCCGGCTTGTTCCGAACGTGGTACATTAACTGCCGTTCCAAGCAAACCAGAATCGCCGTTGAGTCCTGGACGGCCAAATACTTTTCCCCTCTGACCATCTCTGACACCCTAGACGAGGTACAGCAGTGGGCAGACACCCAAGAGCCGCCGGCCATGGATGAGCAGGAGCTCACCGTCAAAATCGCCCGCGCCGCCCGCGAAGTCACAGCCGGTTATGAAGTTGACGAAGAGCAAGCCCTCATCGCCATCAGAATCCCCCCCAGCTACCCCATCGAAGGCGTCTCCGTCATCGGCCTGCACCGCGTCGCCGTCAGCGAGAGGAAGTGGCAGAGCTGGATCATGACCACGCAGGGCGTCATCACCTTCTCCAACGGCAACATTGTGGACGGATTGCAAGTATTCAAGCGCAACATTGTCGGCGCGCTCAAGGGCCAGAGCGAATGCGCGATCTGCTACAGCATCATCTCGACTGATAAGCGCATGCCCGATAAGCGGTGCACGACGTGCAAGAACTTGTTCCACCGCGGGTGCTTATACAAGTGGTTCCAGACCAGCAGCCAAAACACTTGCCCGCTGTGCAGAAACCCCATTGACTATCTAGGTGCGGATACTGCAAAGAGGAGGCAAGGATAGAAGTAGTGGCGCTGTTTTTGCCTGGTTACGGTAATGATTATGATGTGCGCAAAAAGAAGAAAAGGAAGAAAAAGAAAATGGGAGTGCGGGTATGCGTTGAGGCGAATATAGAGTATTGAGTTGACGGGGAGATAGAAACACCGTCATTGACGATATTGGTATAGCACCCTTGTTTTAGACTTGACCTGAATGAAGTTTATGTCAGAGCAAATCAACTGGTTGTTATAAGCTAAGATATAAACACAGTAGCAATCCAACATCAAGTGACTGCATTCTATATATATTTTCGTACTCTCTATAATTGGTCCCTCCCTGCCGTATATGGTATTCAAAAATGCAATCATTTCCGTAGCTATGACAAGTGATGATCTTCAGCGAATATGAGGGATTATGTTAATATCGCATTTACATATGAGATTCCCACAGCTTGAGTCCTGTAGGGTTGACGGGACGCTCTCGTAAGCCGTCAAGGAGAGGTGATGGAGGAGGGAGTTAACTTGCAATATGCAGCAATAATCTGAGCAAGCGATATTCCTGTTCCATAATTGTCAGTTCATCGAGGTAAACAAGCTACTTGCTTGCTTGCTAGGCCCATTCATGGCGCAGTCAAATAATGAAGGTGAATAAGATGTCAACGAGTTATCAATGACCTCATCGTCTTACCTTTTTGTTAGCGCAATGAAGTCTTTGCTTCACTCACTGGCAGTCAGCCTTAGATGGTTCAACGCCTAACTCTTGTCAATCCAAGTCCTTCATTCGGTGAGATTACTTGAGTGAAGACAAACCTGCTCAGCTGTGGCTCTTTGGCCATCGTATCGAACTATAGAGGCTACAAGCTTCCGCAAATCAGGATCAACGTCGGGAAGAATGGCATCCCAAGGCCGAGCCGGGAAGACCGTCCACAGCTCGAAGGGCGCAATCTTAAATGTCTTTGCCTCGGGCCACGTCTCAGGAGTTGGAGAGCCCAGAGTTTTGAAGATACTGAGGATGAGGCCAAGTTGGCTCCCGTCTTCATGGGCCGGTCGAGACTCAAAGATGGCTTCGGGTGGATCACGAATCACCTCAGAGAGCATGACACCAAAAGCCCACATATCGACTGGCGTTCCGTACTCTTTATTACCGAAGAGAGTTTCTGGAGCGCGATATGGGCCAGTGCCGATATCCAGAATTTTGTCGTTGACAGGTTCTGAGTGCACAGAAAACTCAGGGTGCCAAGCAGTACCAAAATCTGCGAGGTAAGCGGGCCCGGTCGGTGATGCTAGTAGCACGGCAGAAGGCTTCACATCGCGATGAATGATCCCTTGCGCATGAATATCCTTGAGGGCTTCGAGTACATCGCTTAAAATGGTGCGGATCTCAACAAGAGACAAGGGCCCTTTCTCTAGGAGGTTGGCCAGCGTGTATGGCATGAAGGGGAAGACCAAGACGAGTTGCTGCTCTCTGTCACGAAATACATCCAACAGCGGAATGCAGGGTTCTCGCAGGGTTCTGAGGATTTTTACCTCGCGCTTGGGATTATGTGGCTCAATGTTGGTGTAGTTGACAATGACTTTGAGAGCATTGTCTCCAGAGCGATAGACTTGAGATGTGAGGCCCTCAGATATGTGGGTGCAGTTTCTGTATGGTCCAATCCGCAACCCAGAGTCATCCAAACCTTCTAGAGCATCACCTTCATTGTCCTGATTAGTCTGGGTGTCCCCTTCAGGTGGCGGCGAAGCAGTTGGTTTGCATGCTGTGTCATACTCTTCCTATTTGTTTCCAGTGAGTTCCAGAGCAACAACATGAAGCAGTTTGTGTCAATGGCGCACCCGCGTTGCTGAGACTTGATATGCGGCCTGTTCGATGGCAATGGCCTCAGCGACACCGCTGCCGAGTGATTCTGCTCTACAGAAAATGGGAAATGGAATGATAAGCACATATATTTCGTAGAATAGAAGGTACATAAAGCAGGGAGAGAATAGCAAAGTGGAAGGTGAAGAAAATAGATGGCTCACATGCGTTGGATGATGGTGTAACGATCTATAGCAGAAAGCGCAACTTTCCAATCAGAGGCATGACTGGACGGGTCCATGACTTTTACGAAAACTATGGGGTAAATCCTGGAACCGTGTTGTGATGTGTTGGTAGAGAGAAAGGGGAGGTTTTGGTGGTGACGTTGTTGTGATCATGAAGGTGAGTTGCCCTGAGGAGTTGAAGAAGCTACTTGGTGCCGTGTCTCTGTTATTCTACCTTATTTATTATGTAGGTATCCAAAATAGGGAAGGGAAGTAATTAGCTACCGGCCTTACCTTGGCCCTAGTGTAGAACGGTGGCAAGTTACGTCAAGAGTCAACTTTGCGAGTTAGTGCGATGACGGTGGCTAGGTAGCTTGCTCTTTTTCCTTTCTTTTCTTTTCTATTTTTGTTGGTTGTACCTTTTATATACACATGTTGAGATATACCTTATATAGTTGCATTCGGGTTTTTTCCTTTTCTCCTCTTCTCTCGTTTGAACCTCTTGGTCACATTTTCGGTCAAGGTACCTGGTAGGTAGGCAGTTATGATCTAGAGAAGGTACCTACTTAGCTACCTGCGTTACAGGCAGTAACCATGTAAGGAGAGCAAATCTCCCCGTGTAAGAACTGAGCGATAAGCCCGAACACAACATCGTTGAAAAACGCGAAGACTCTTCAGGTAGGCATTTTAATGACATGGATTGGAAATAAGAGACACTTCAACAACAAGATAGCTACACGCATGCCATGTTATATGTGACCCAAGGGAGGTACTAAGCGACCTTGTACATGGACAGCGCATTCTATAAGGCAAGAGTACCTCTTAAAGACCCGCTTCCAGGTATATGCCTATTTTGGTACAACGCTGCCCACATTCAGAAAAGGTAGACCGACCTTGAGGTAGATAGTCGCGTGCTGATTCGTGGCTCTTTGAGAGCTACTGACTACTGCACAGTAGCTACCTGCCTACGTAATTAATTGTCTGCATACCGAAATAGTATGTTAGGGTATCCTAAAGAAAAGCAGAAAGCTGGCCTACGTAGGTACTCAACGTAGGCAGGTTTTGTAAGGCACCTACAAATGGATGATGTTGATGCCTTACTACGGACCAATGTACACACCAACGTTGCACACCAACATACAAAGTGCATTTATCATAACCCAGGCATTGTAAGGTAAATTCCTTGTCCTTATGTCCTATACGGCTTTGGGCCTCCAGTTTCCAAAATGAACATGAAAGACGACGCAGCTGGTCACACTAACAACTCCTCTCGCACCCTCCCTCGCACCCGCACCTCCTCTTTCCTCGGCTGAGGCTGCGGAGGAGGTGTGTGTACGGACAGGCGGGTTGGACCCTTGCGGTGTGAGGGCCGGCAGTCCCACCTCTGAAGCTTCGTTTTCCTCTCTCGTGCTCGCAGTACACGACGGACTGCACAGCACAGGTAGAGCGTGAGAGAACCAAATCGACTGACCACAGACAGGTCGTGGAACCTCCCACCCCCACCCGGTCCGCCTTCACTGAGAGCCCACTGCACTGGACTCTTGACTGCTAATAAGCTCTCACACTGGAGTTCCCTCCTCCCTCACTGGCAGCATGGGTTGAGTTAATGGGGGCGCCTCAAAAGATGCCGTGTGCATAATGTACAGTACCTCAGGTCGCAGCAGAAGCAATAAATAGAATGCATGTACCAGGTACAGCACAGAGCACACTCACACTACACTAAACTAAGAAGGTACCGGTACCAGGGTTCCCAAGAACGGACCAGCACAGTTCACCAGCCAATCCCAACATCCCGGCCCAGCCTGATTCAGCAGATGCTCAGCCAATCCAAGACCGGTCCACCAGCTCCGCTTTCTTCCTTGAGCTCTCATTCCGCCCCAAGTTACCCAAGCAAGCCGCAAGCCCAGCCCAGCCTTTCCAAATTCAAGTTCCAAAACGGCCCATTCATCATTCTCGTCATTCACTTGCTTCTGCCATCTTCCTGTGTCCTATAACCAAACACCTGTCACATCTCTACGAAGGGGAACTTGGTCGTCAATATCAGCTACTGGTCCTCTTCGTTGAGCGTTGCTCACACTCCTCCCTCTCCCTTATTCCCTTCCCTTCCCTTCTTCTCTTTCCTCTCTCCCCCATCCGCTCTCGCCGACCACGGCGACGACGAATCCAACAATCCACTCCCACCGCCAAAGTCAACATCGCCATGCATTCGACCTTCTCTGCCTTGGCCTCCGAATAGATCCTCATTCTTATACATTAATACAAGCTCCGCTCAATCCGCCCAACAACCGCTTCTTCCGACCCGCTACACATTCAGTCACATCTGTTGCGAATCGACCCTGAAACAGGATACATCATGGAGGACGTGACAAGGACCGAGTATCCCGCCATGCTGGTGAGGCAATCCCTTCAAATAACCCACACCTCAGCCGTTTCGGAAACCTCATTACGTTCGGCGACAGCTTCAAACTCAAGCTAACCTTCCCTTTCTGCTTCCTTCAGGCCAGCATTGCCCCTGGTCAGGCGGTCCATACCCTCACGGAGAGAGTGAAGCGCATCAATCGCATCAATGCCGAGATTGCGGACTGGCTCCAGGTACGACTATACACACTCGGAATTGCAACATACCATTGCCTTGATAGCTACCCGATTCCCACTCCAGCTCCTAGAGAGTCAATGAAGCTAAGGTCCGCATCTAGGAGCGCCGTCGCGTTGAGGAGCAATACGTCCAAAGTCTGCGAAAGCTTACCCAGTTCAAGTCGCCCAATGCGCAATCCGAGTTAGGGTATGTATCCACCATCTCTCAGCTTCCATCGGCATGCTAACACCGATGGCAGAGTCTTTCAAGCCCCGTGGAATCGCATTCTCGACTCCATCGAGTCCATTGCTCATTCGCATCATGTTCTCGCCGAGCGCCTCGAAAGGGACATCGAGCACCCGCTCCGTAATTACCATAATAACCCCGACAGTCAAAATATGAATACATTGGCTTCCAGCTTGTCGACCATAGCCAGAGAACTTGAAGAGGCCCAAGACCGCTCCGACAAGCTCAGTAGAAAGGGTGGCCGGGCCAACACTCAGAAGGTCGACGCTGCTTCCTCCAAGCTTGAGTCAGCTTCTCAGCAATGGGAGGCGCAGGCTCCCTTCATTTTCGAGTCTCTTCAAGCCCTCGATGAATCGCGCGTCAACCATCTTCGAGACCTCTTGACCCAATATCAAACCCACGAGTCCGATCAGGCCCAGCGCACCCAAGACAATGCTCTCCAAACTCTGGCCCTGCTACTCGAGATTGATACTGAAAAGGAAATCCAAAGCTTTGCGAACAAAGTAACGGCGGGCAAGGCGAAGCCACCTACAAGAACATCAACGAGACAGTCCTCAATTGCTGGTACAACAAGCTCCCTACCACCTCCTCCAAGCACAGGGGGCAGCGCCAGCATCCCTCCTCCCAGTGTCCAGTCCCCGGCGCTCCCTCATGTTGAAGACGATGCTAGCGAACATAACTCTGTTCCGACTGAGCCCAAACCAGGTATGCTCGAATTCCTCACCTACTATCGTATAGTAATAATCTTGTCTAACTTCGCCAAGAATCCAAATTGAGGCGCCTTGGAACTATGTTTGGCGGTCGACGGCGACAAAGCATGCACGCTGGCTTCGGACAGCTTTCTCCCCAGAAAGCTCCCACCTTCAACCGGCTAGGAACAAGTCACAGCGGTCGAGGAGGCGTATCTCCTAAGCCATCGACGACTAATCTTCAGGACCACGGCCGCCTTGACTCTCTTGTTGAGACCCCGGATGTGCCCCCTCCTGCCAACTTCGATTCACAGCCACCGAAATCATCTGCTTCCCTTGAAAATGCAAACGGTGTAACACTTCATGACCCTCCTATGGAATTGACTGCACCCCCAACATCCAGTGGCACCGTCAATGGCCACCATGAGCCTGATGTATCAGATGTCCCACCTCCACCGGGACCGCCTCCCTCCCATTCCCAGGATAGTCAACCCGCCCCGCCCCCTGTTTTGAAAGACTCAGAAGGGTTCACAGTTCCTCCCGTCATGAATGACCCTATCTCTGAGGCTCAGCGAGAAGCAGCTGCCGAAGCGGAAGAGTCTGAGCAAGGATTCAAGCTCAACATTCAACAAACTCCTGTCGAGGAAGAGGACCCTGAGGAAAAGAAGGCGGCGTTGTCAAGTGTGGCGAACAGTCTGAAGATTGGCCCAGCTACTCGCCGAACCAGCACCATCCGAGGCCGCCGGGATGCTCGACACACAGTTTATATCCCGCCACCTCAATTACCCGAGGGCAACAGCGAGCTCAGCATCGGGGGGCTATCTGCGTCTCCTTCGCTACCTATATCATTTTCTAAGTCTGGTCCAGTGGCAGCCTTGGCATCCGAAGCTAGTATTGCGGCAACTTCGGACACTCAGTCTGTCCGCTCAGGTAACTCACTGGGAAGCCTTGTCTATGCCAAGCACCCTGAAATGACTGGTCCGGGGCTTCGCTCATCCCTTATTGAAACAGTCTCTGCTGTCTTTGAAAATGGAGAGATCAAGTCAGCTTCGATTGCGGGTGAGGTTGCATTTGTGAATAATCCCAGTGAGAGTGGTGAAGTGAAAGGTAAGCATTCTATCTCTCCCATTGCAATTTCCATTGAATATTGCGAATGCTAATTGTAAGCAGAGCACGAAATCATCCGGATTAACAACTTTGCTGCCCTCGAGTGGTTCGGACCAAACCGCATTTTTGTCCAAAACTCATCTCCAGACCAACACGATCAGTTCTCTCTTGATGTCTCACACCTCACCAAGACCGCAACGGCATTTTCGTACCGTCTTTTGGCTGAGGACGAGAAATCGCCCAGTCTCGGCCAACACGCTCCCTTGGAACTGGTTCCTACTTGGAAGCCACAGGGTGACAAGCTAGGACTACTGCTCAATTACCGTCGTAACCCGAGCTTCAAGGCCACCAGCCCAGTGACGCTGCACGACGTTGTTTTCGTGGTAACGTATGAGGGTCGCGCAACTGGCGCTCAGACAAAGCCCAGTGGCATGCATCTCAAGGACAAGCATATCGTCTACTGGCGTGTAGGAGATGTTACGCTTACCGACGCTCCTCAAAAAATCGTGTGTCGAATTCTTGGCGCTGATGGTGTGGCACCCACTGCTGGTCATGTCGAAGCCAAATGGGAATACATTGCTTCTGATGACGAGGTCTTGGGCAGTGGCATCTCCATCTCAAAGCTCGAGGAAGGCAAGGGAAAACTGAAGGAGCTGACGGAGGAAGATCCCTTCGCCGACGAAAATCCCGCCGCTCAGGAAGCCCAATGGCTGGATGTGCCAATGGCCAGAAAGCTTGTGAGCGGGAAATATGAGGGCACGTCAACATGATTAACCTGCCCCAGCATCTCATGACGATATGATACAGATTCACAAAAAGTCTCCGACAAACCACAAATCAGAGGGAGTAGCGGCGCCGAAGCGAAGCCGTTGCATAGCATGTATGGATATACATTGTCCCCCCAGATCACATTGGATAAGCCAGCGTAATATTGGAGGATAATCTCCCCGTCCTTATAGCTGTTATATTTCCTCCCTGTCTTTCCTTTATATTTGCCTCAACACATTTCCTTACAAGTTCCACTATATTTCCTTGGTTTTCTAATTTTTTTTTCCTGGTGCCATTGCATCACGGGGTTGGTTTGGATGGGAGGGGGGGGAGCATGGCGGGTTGAAGTCAAGTGTATGTATGTAAGTACAGCAGTCTGTGTGTATGACTAAAAAGCAATTTGTTCATATCTCAGACATTTTTATTAATGCTATTCCTCTGAAATATAAGCACTCAAGATGCACCTTCGGGAGTGTGATGTCACGCTTTATGGATCCAAATAATTGTCTTATCCTAAAACGTGTATTTTACTTTTTTTTATTTCATCGCTTGATATGGTGATGTCTATCTATCCATGTGTCCGTCAAAGACGCCCGGTATCTGTATCCATCGTAATGCCATATTCAATTCCTGTCCGTCCGTCCATCCGTCCACCTGTGAAACCAGGTTCCCTAGTCATACAATGTCATGCCAGTTATAACAGTTCAGGCGAATACAAAACAGGTGGTGTTTGTGTTGCCATGAAGGGCCAGCTGGTAAAGTCCGTAATATACACAAATAGCTCAAGGATAGGTGATGGATCAACCACTGGTGAAATAACAGAGCGGACAACCGGAATTTCGCCTTCGGCTCTGTTTTTACTCTGACTTTTCATTTGAGCCATCCTTGGCTTTTTTCGCCTTCTTCTTCTGCTGACCTTTTCTCCATTTCGCAATCTTCTCGCCCAGGTACCGAACTGTACGAGAAAATCCGCCCATCAAAACGCCCTTGATGCTCTGCGTGGTGCTTGGCCAGTTGACAGTCTGTTTGATGACGTTGCGCACTGTCGTTTGGAGCTGAGCGGCATCATCCGCAGCGATGCGCTTCTCAAACTCGCCGCCTCTTTGCCGTGTCAGGGGGGTCGTCTCGTCTTCAGCCGAAGCCTTCATTATGGCATTGAACTCATCTTTCGGCATGGAAAACTTTTTCTGGTATCGGAAGTAAAGGCGAGAACGGAATGTCTTTGGTAGGCGCCTGACCATATTCCCACGTTTCACAGGGTCCATATCCTGATGCAATCTATTATTTGCCTCGGGGTTCAGCACCCAGCTCTCATCATCCAGGCGGCAGGAGCTGGAGAAATCAATATTGGGTAGAGTCTGAATAAGAGGCGCGTAAAGGCGGCGGAAATGGATGATGTTGTTTTCGACAATGTTGTCTACTTTGCTCTTATCTTCAGTTGGGAGAGACATTCGAGGGTCGCCCAGGTAGCTGAGGCCAGCAATAGTTCCGTATAGTTGGGCCTCAGTAAAGTCGGGAGGAAGAAGAAGCAGTGCTGTTCGGACAGCAGCGATAAGGTTATGCTGGTTTGCCAATCGCACTCTTGGGTGATCCCGGAGAATCTTTACAGGCTTTTGCAAACGGCCGGCGAGATAGAGACTCTCCCATGATGAAAGATCTTCAACCAGATTGTCAATGCTCGTGACTCCGTATTTGATAAGCATCCCATTCATCTCAATGAAAGGGTTAAAGTAGACACCAGCGCCCCAGTTTTGGACACGCGAGACGAATCCAGATCCAAGAGAAGCAATGCTGGAATAATGATCACGGTGCTGCTTCATATTGATCGAATGCCAATGCTGGACATGGGAAACACCAAAGATGAAGTCAATCATCTTTGGCGCACCTCTCTGGGCTTTGTACAATGCCTCAGGGGGGTGAGGGTGTACCGCTCGGAACTCCGCCTCGGTAACAGTGCGCTTGGGAGCTTCCTGTGGAAAGACACCTGAACCGTATGCAAAACAGTATACAATGGGAGCATTGAACTGGCGCAGCATCAGGCGCAAAGCTTCCTTGAGCTCATAATTAATGATCATGTGCTGATTGGCGCCAAAAAGCCTATGAGGCAAGTCGTCGAATGAATGTATCGAGCTTTCCGACGTTGCTTCCCAGTCACTGCTAAAGGGGTTGATACTATCATTACGACTCGAAGGAGAGGATGTGCCGCTCGACGCCGGCGCAGCTGACGATGCTGTTGATGACCGCTCGCTTCCGGCATTGCTTGGAATATTGTGTCCTTGTCCACTAGAATTTGAATGATATCGCACATTGGTATAAGGAATTCGGCACGGCGACGGGTAGCCCTGTCTGAGAGATGAAGGGGCAAAGCGGATAGTTGAAGAGTAAGAGTTACTCAAGGCGAAGGCGCGGCATGTGGAGGTCGCGGAGACCTGCAAGATGTTAGAGGGATGCATGAGACGTTCACTTAAAATCACAACTAACCTTCAATCCAAGTGTAGCCATTGCGAGAAGCGTATGTCGTAGTATGGGAGCGTTTTCTTGATTTCAGTTGGCTATTGGCCAAATGGAGTGAGGCAAGTGAGAGTTGAGACAGCTTGAGCTGCAAGCAGTGGGAACTAACGCCGCCGTAGCAGTCACATAGTCTGTTCGGTGGTTGATAGTGGGCAAGAGAGCGGGAGCCGAGTGACTTTAATGCGCGGTTCAATTATGGGTAGCTTCCATCTGAGATAATCGTCGCTCAGCATCCGATTTGTTGTTCCAACATGAGAGTTGGAAGTGGAGGATTGTGTAGGTACTGAGGATGCTCCAGCCCAAGAAATGCTCATGGCTGAGGTAGTGAGTGGGCCAGGCCATTCCAGATATCCATCGTGTGATTGGCCAATCACGTGCCTTCTTGGCTTGCGGGCCGAGCGAGTTCTCCACAGGTGCCTTACGCATAACACCGATACTTGCCGGACTGTGGTCCAGTACCTACCACAGGTAGGGTAGTGTACCTTACCTTACCTAAGGCACCCACCTGTAGGTGGTATCCACTAGGCGCGTCGGTAGGTAGGTACTTAAAACACCGTGCCTAGTTAGGTAGCCAGGTGCTAGATTTAGCACTAGCCCTTCCGCAAGCGACTTACACAGTCTTGAGATACAAACAAGGTCACTGAGGGAGCTGGGAATTCACGAATCGACTGGGTTTTCTTCATTGGGCGACTAATATCGTATCAATTGGAATATGTACACATGCCACAAGCTACTAAGAGCTTGAGCCAAGCTTAACTCTAAGTGTGACTGCTTCATTTCTCAAGTAACTGATTTGCCGGAGGTGCTGTGCGAGATCAGAGAGGTGAGCGCTTCAACACAATCAAATATTAAAGCGTCATACCCTAGACTAACAACACTGATGGCTGTTAGCAACTAAAAGACATCATCGAGTTTCTCATCGACCAAGAGGAGAAATTTCAGTGTAATTTCCAAATCAGCGGACGAAATTCTTTTAGACAAGGCTTTACACCTAGGCTCATTTTTTAAGTTGCTTATCATACAAGAGTGCGTTGCGTTGGATCTGATAGCTGAACAGTGCAAGTCACCAACAATAGCCGCTGAGCCATCGATCAGACTCCAGCCGACTGGATCAAAACATGCACATATACTCATAAATAGACAAGAATCACTACTATTTAATTTAACTGCATTTTTCTTTGGTTTTAAGCACGCGCATCCTCCCTCTGCCTCACCGGCGGTTTCGCAAATGGGAGTCGAGCAAAGTGTTGACATCTCATCACGTGACCACAGTTAGCTGCCATGGTGATAGTATTCATCCGCCATCAACGAGCCGCGCTTCTAAACATTCAATCGAACGCGATCCCCAATCCGCCTTCAATATGCGATCTCACACCCCGCAAGGGCGTGAAGGACCCGGAAACAGCAGAAACTCAGCCTCCAACAGGTTTCGATCCAGTACATCATCTATAGGACGACCACAAACTTCCCTCAGAGAGTCCAGGGTAAGTCAACAAAGGAACCAAAACAAAGCCAAGCAATCCTGTGATAGCTACTGACTCTTTGACTTTTTGGCCCCCCCTATGTTTAGATTTCATCATTCCGCGCGACACAACCAACCTACAATTTATTCACCGGTGGCGAAACGAACGTCTCCAGACCTGCTTCTCGTCAGGGCCATACTGCCGAAGCAGTCCGCCCAGGGTCACGCGAAAGTTGCAAGGAAAACATGGCGCCGCCGGACGCAGACGAGTATGAGAAATACAGAAAAGAAATCGAGGCCTTGAAGGCTGAGATTGGCACTCTGCAGTATCGCATGCAGACCGCCGAGCAAGAGAAGGAGATTGCGATGTCGCAGCAAAATAGCAAAATGGAACAGGCGCGCCGTCGCGAGCAGAACGAGGCCCAGCAGCGCCAGGCCGCCGAGGCTGCTCGCGAAAAGGCCGCGGCCCAAATGGAAACAATGCGCAAAGAGCTTGACGACCTGAAGGCATCAGTCGAACAAGATAAGAAAGCTCTTGAGCGTAAAGCTCGAGATGGTGAAGAAGAAGCGAGACTGTTGCAGGAACAGCTGGAGGATTTGTCAACCGCCAAGGGAGAAGCGGCGCGAATAGCAGACAGAAAAATTACCGATCTCGAGATGCAGGTGACTGCCTCGCAACGGTCATTACAAGAGCTTGAGCAGGAAAGCCAACAAAGAGAAGATATTCTTCATCAAACGCAAGCTCAAGTCACCGCAAAGGACGCTCAAATCGCGAACTTGGAGGCAAATGTGTTGCGGCTGAAGGCTCAAAGCGGCGATGCGGAAACCATGGAGATAATTAGAAAAGAGTTATCTGAGCAGGTTCAACATATCCGCTCTCTTGAGGCGACGAACCGGGATCAGCTTTCAGAACTGAAGCATCTGCGAGCCTTGAGCAAGGCTGTGGAGGTGGTTGAGGAGGAGAAGCGCACACTACAACGCAAGCTTGAAGCTGCAGATTCCCTCGAGGCAGAGCTTGCAGAGGCTCGAATTCAACGACAGAGGCTAGAAGATGAGCGCCTCGCTTGGACTGCGTACTTGAAGAATGCCTCAGAAACGGGTGATGACGAATTTGACTCCCCCGAGGCGATGGCGAGAGCGTTGGTACAGGAGAGACTCACCACTGCGTCGTTCCTGGACAAGGTTGGCACTCTGCAGGCGGAGATCACTGCCCAACAGAACACTATCCAGACACTCCAGGATGAGAAGACGTCCCTAAAGGCCGATGTGGAGAACGCGAAAGCGTCTGCAAGCGTTGCGAACACTGATAAGGCTCGTCTTCGTTTAGACCGACAGCGTGCCCTTGCAGTAAAGGAGGTTGAATATCTTCGAGCGCAGTTGAAGACGTTTGATACTGAAGACGAAACCCTTCAGCCAGAGAATTACGATGAGGCGCGAGTACGTCGGGTTCAAGAGCTTGAGGATCTTGTCGACAACTACAAGAACGAGGTCCTCAGCCTTCATTCAGAACTCTCTAATGCAGAATCTTCTACTGCGAGCGCAGCACCCCAGCCTGTTGCTGGCACTAAGCGCTCAAGACCTGCTGATGAAAACAGTCACGAACAACTTGGACAACTTGCGAGGAAGAACCGCAAGCTCCAAGAGGAATTGACAAGCTGTCAGACAAAGGTTGCCTTATTGGAGAAGGACCTGGAGGCCAACCGAGAACAGTTAACCGCTGCCAAAGAGCAGACCAAAACGAGAGTATTATCGCTCAAGTCGAATCCTACGTCCGACCATGAGGCAGTCAAGCAGGCTACATTGGATGCTCTGCAGAGAGAGAACAAGGACTTGCTTGCGACTCTGCAAGCGAAGGCCGTGAAGTCATCCATTCCGATGATCCCTACATCTGTATTGAGTGCAATGGAGCGCGAAATTGCTGCTGCAAAGGCTGAGACCGCGTCAGCGCAGAAATCGGCCAAAAGACTCAAGGAAGTCTGGGGATCCAAGTCGCAGGAGTTTAAGGAAGCTATCTTCTCGACTCTCGGCTGGACCGTAACGTTTATCCCCAACGGAAAAATGCGGGTTGAAAGTACTTTTTACCCATCCCAAACAGACGAGCACGAGAACTCGATCGTGTTCGACGGCGAACGAGGCACCATGAAGGTTGGTGGCGGCCCGAGAAGCGCTTTTGCTAAGAAGATTGGCGACCAGATCGGGTTCTGGGTGCGAGAGAAGGGATGCATTCCCGGATTCCTAGCAGCACTGACTTTGGAGTTCTACGAAGAGCGCGCAAGGTCATGAAGGATCCGAGATGGATAAAATTTCAATGGATCTGGATGGGTAAATGGGTTGAGACGAGATGATGACATATATACCCTTGTACATAAAGACCTTTTCTTTTTTTTGACACCCATGCATTGCATCACTGGGCTTTGGGCTTGTATTATCCCGACAGGTTGAAAAGATGGATTTACTGGCAAGGAGGCTGTTCCTCCGAATAATATACATTTATTTACCAGCAACAGTTTCAAGTGTGAATAAAGCCTTCTTGAGCTGGATAGATGGAACTAGGCCTTTCTATTGGCAAGTCAAGTAAGAAGAGATGAGATTTAGAGGCGCGGAACTAATACGCAATCATTTGAAGATGACTGAACTAAAGTAACAGTGTGACAATAACTGAGTATGAGTTGGATCACATACAATCACTGACCACTGCCAGACCATCTGCCGGTTGAGACAGAATCAGCCTTTGCTAAACCCATAGCATCCTAGTATGATGCGGATTTCTTTGAAGGTGGACTTTTCTATCTATCTAGTTGAATGGCATGCATCATTGCTTGGACTAGATTCACCTCGCGAATTGCCCGCAGCGGCTGATGTTGATGGTTGGTCTTTGGGGTGAACAATAAGCGTTGGCGGCTTTCTCGCATATTCATGAGCTTTATCACTGCAAGCGATGACGAGTTCGGTGTAGACAGACTGCAGCTCATCACGCTGGGCAGTGAGCTCAGTGACCCGCTCGGTCTGCCCGAGACGCGTGGCCTCACCAATGTTTCTGTTCATAAGCGATATCGCCTTTGCCGTGGCACTGGCTCTTTGAGCCAGCTCCGTGTACGGCCTCTTAGCGTACGCACTATTTCTTGCGGGAGGTAAGTGATATGAGTCCTCGCCAGATTCTTCGTTGGACTTGGCTGTTGTCTTCTTGTCCATCTCGTGGTCTGTTGGTGGCTTTAATGAGGTTGGCAAAGGTGACAGGCTTGGAGGCAAAAAGAATGGCTAAGAAAATATTTTTAAAAAAAAATTCAATTGATGACCTAGATAGATGTAGAATAAAGGAATGGGTGCTGAGATATATACATGTACACATGTTCGAATTGTGAAATAGTGGACGAGATTAGCTCTGCGAGAAACTACGAACTGTAGCAACGGTTTGATGTTGGTGATTAGAATATCATCTGAGCAAATAAATGGTGTCCATCAGTGGCAATCAATATAATACGGGCTAACAGGGTAAGAAAAAATGCTGAATAACTGCAGTGTCTCAACCATATTGCGAGTTAATACATAGCTGAGAGCGTGCTTGTGACAAACTGGCAAATCTTGATGATTCGCCCATCCTTTTCCGACCTGCTATAAATGAACTTTTGACAGTCAAAGGGTATATAGAAATTGTGAATGAGTCCCTGGAAAGCTGTTTGAACGTAAGCCTGAATAATATCTTGCAAAATAATGCTTGCTCTGTGTTCTGAAGGAGGCGATTTAGAAGATCTGTTGTGCTATGACTACCAGGGGTACCGTAAATATTCATATTTTTGAGGACGATATTCCCCCTAGAATTCTTGATGTGCATGTAGAATGAATAAGAGAATTTTTTCACGCAAAGTGAGCAGTTAAAAAGACCAGACCAGACTAACTGAGCGGTAGCAATCAGGGCCATAACATCATGACTCTTCGTCTGGACAAACCACTCATTATCGTCCCATCGTAATTATAAAGCCGCAGCAGATGCAGGATTCCTTTTCGAAAATTTCCGAAGGAGTGCTGTGGCCTCTGCCCTTTCTGCGGCGGCTTTCTGCCGTCTCGAATCCCTCATACTCGCGAAACAGATGGCCCCGAAAATAGCAAACGTAGCCACCAAGAAAATGACCGCGATGACGATGCCATCGGTTTGAATGCGCCCAATCTCCATGCAAATGTCCTCTTTGCTTGGATTAATCGTGCAAATAAGATTTGGAGCGCACGAGCTTTCTCGAACTTCGGTTGGTGTGCATGTTTGCGTCTTGACGTGGCCCTTGCTTGTCTGGACGTCGCACTCGGAGGTGGATTTATTGCTGGTGGTGAAGCAAACTGTGCCAGTATTGACTTCACCCGACTTGAATGTTGTATGTGAAGACGTTGCTGACGAGTCGGTAGAGGTTGAGGATGTGGTTGATGAAGCAGTTGTAGAAGTCGTGGTCGTGGCTGAGTCTGTTTTAGAAGTAGATGAATCAAGGGTGGATTTTTTTGTAGATCTCGTAGATTTAGCTGATGAATCAGTGGCAGCTGAAGATACGGTAGAGGAAGAAGCTGCTTTTGAGGAGTCATCAGTTGACGATGCGGTATCATCCTTTCTCTTGACCCTCCTTAGTTCTTTGTTCACGCAATGCTCCCGACTGTGATGAAGAATGAGCTCAGACTGGTATGTAGCATCCTCATGACTGCACCCGGAGTTGATGTAATAGCTCGCGATGGCCCATTGGTCGTCGTGGTCTTGGAGCTTCGATAGGTAGTGGGCAAGGGCTTCTTTATCTCCGCATGGAGAAACGCTGGCGAAGCTCAGGCCGAGCTTAGCAAAGCAGTCTTCTTTTGCAACTATGGTGGAGGCGATGGCGAAGACTGTAGTCAATATGCGAAGTGAACCCATGCTGCGTGAGCTTGGGAGAGCCGGTGGGACGAACTCTCGAGGGATAGAAAATGGCCAGACTGAGCGAGAATAAATGATGGATAAGGTGATATACTAGAGTGAGCGACGAGGACGAAGGGAGAAAATGGCTTCAAATAAAATGATTGATGAATGAATGAATAATTACGTTCGTTTTCATCCAACCCAATCCAAGAGGGGAGGGGGGGTTACATGTTATGCATTGCTATATAAGATGTCATCCGGATCCGGGTGCTTCCTTCATCTCAGACCCGGGGCGGTGCAGAAAGATTATCAATAACATGGCGCACGAATCTTTTTTAACTCCATCGAAAACTCTTACTATCCAATAAAATAATGGCCGACATTTCGCAAGGACCACCGTTTACTCAAATCTACGTTCTCTTGTGAGGAGGCTGATCTACTGATTCCATCTCTCCACCTCCACCTGACTACGCGTCGCTGTGGCTGTGAATGAGAGAGAACATTGTCAGCGTAGGGAAAATGACGACGCCACGGCCGTTTTTCACTGGATCAACGGATCTGATCATTTCCAAAGGCCAATTATACCGTGCTTACAAGGACCAGTGTCCGCGTACTGACTGCACAGGTTGATTCTGGTGGTTACTAAAATTGGCTGCATGACGCAAGTATTTTTGATCGACTCACCCGCTCCGTTTTTGACATGTTGACTAACTCTCATAATACCATTCGGGCCTCTCGGATAAAACGCAGTGCAATGAAATCAAAAAGATAGTCTACATTATATTATATTAATAGTCACAGTAGGTCAGTAATCGCTGAGCAGCTAAGTCCATGATGCGACCCTGTCGCCTCTCATCCCGCTTTCTATCCACAACTCCATGGGTGAAGGGTCTCGCTCGATTTTGCGAGCCGTCCCAGCCCAAAAAGACGTTGCTGATTTATTATATCTCATCCGTGTAAAGTTACCTTAGAAAACCCCTAGTCCATACCGAGGGCTCGGAAGCAGCACTTCTGCCCCGGCTTTCGCGTACCCAAGCGAACCAACTCTCGTCGCAAAACATTACATTCCAACCATTGCTCAGCTTATCTTTCATCACCCATTAAACTAAATCTGTAAGTAATTTGGATTCTTTTCGGCCTTGGATATTATCATTTCCAACCTGCCCACCAATTCGGTGGCTTCTACACGCCGGCTTACGTGGACTATGAGGTTCTGGGAAACAAGGTCGACAAGATCACCGAATGCTGTCCCAGGTCGACACCTTGGGTCTTCTCGGAGCGTATTGAACGCCCTTATAACCTCCAAGTGTAGGAGGTCGTCGCCGTCTTGATCCGGCGCTTGAGTTCGTTTGTAGAAGCTGCCATCTTTGATTTCTGGGTCAACAGATTTCCGTGATGAACGAAACTCCAGCATGGTGCCGTAGCCATATAGGATCCAGAATGTAAACTCGAGAAACATGCAACCCATTGACCACATGTCATATCTCCGCGACCGCGGCCCTTCCACATCGGGTTGCGCTTCTGGCGCTTCGTATGCTGGCGTCGTAGCTCTCGTATCGGTTGGGTCATGTCTCAGACCTGTGGCTTTGTTGTGGAATTTCGAGACACCAACATCCGCGATAACAAGCAATCCGAGGTCATTATCGTTGTCTTTGAAGTGTAGAATATTCTCCGGTTTGAGGTCCCCGTGGCGACAGTTCTCCTTGTGCAATGCTTGAAGGGCTTCACACAGTCCAAGCATCTGGCTCAGGGCCCATAGAGTTAGACGTCGACCTCGTTTTGCGTCCTCTCTCTTCCAAAAGTCTCCTAGGTTGCCGCCTTGAGCCCAGGGAAATATAACATAATAGAAACGATCTCTTCTACAGGTGGCAATAATGGTTACAAGATGCTTGTGTTTGAGAGACTGAATTCGTTGCAAGTTTTTTCTCTCCTTCTCGAATGACTCCTCAGTTCTGAACTCCTTGAGAGCAACTTCAAGATGTGAACCATTGGTCTGGGCGTAGTTAGCCTCAGTTGACACTGAATCGCAAAAGAGAGGGGATTGGGGGCTCACATTGAAGCCCATGTGATGGGCTGGATGGATTGATGCCCTGTAAACGAAAGCATGGTGACCTTTGGCTATTTCTTTGCATTCAACAAGTGACAAAGCGCAACTTGTATCCACTTCGACATGTTGACTGGATTTGCTGAAGACCGGAGCGAGAACCATCCACTGCTTGGCTAGGAAGTCTGTGACCCGTACTTCGTCCCAAGAACCAAAGGATTTAAATTCTTTTTTACCATCCCTAGACATCAATCTATCGTATGAATTATCGCTGCGAAGTGAGAGTGGAAGGTGTTCATCTGTAAGCCCTTCTTGCATCAAGGCACATATGGCGTCCGTTTCGCTTATAAGTACGAGGATTGTAAACAGCCTCTGTGCACGTTGCATAACCTTGGCCGGCAGATTCTGACGAAATAGCAATTTCGGAAACGGGATCAGGGTCTTAATATTCTTTTTGTTGATTAATTCGTCCAAGGCACTCAATGGCACAAAGTATTGCCGTCCAAGAGGGCACTGGACCTTGCGGTCCATGAGTTTCTTGTAGATGGACATGACGCCGTCGTGACTAGTGGCACTGCCAGATCACAAAGCGTGCATTAAGACTTGTGGAGGAAGCAAGAGCAAAAAAGGCCCGTGAAATACGTCGCTGTTCCATGCTTGAGTAACACCTGTGTATTCCCAGAATTGCGCGACTTTTTGTGCATGGGGCGCGGCCTTGCGCTCTCATTATGCGGCTCTCGGATGAGATGGGATGGGCTGGGATGGGATGGATGGCCTCTCTGTCCATTTCCAAACCTGAACGACGCTGGAAACTTGCTGCAACCACTTGACACTGATGCAAGACTTTATTGGGTCGTCTTACCACCTTACAGGGCGCGGAGCTATAGCGTAGCTGATGGATCCTTGCCCGATACTTTGCCTTGAACTGCGCGAGAACGGCCCCCTGGTTCGAGGCGAAGAGAGCGAATGGCCTCATCGCCAATAGAACCTGCATGGTTCCCACACAGCTTTGCAACTTGGTCAAGTATTGAGCATCCATTGCATAAAGGCGCAGCCTGAATCCATCAGTTGGTGTACACACCATATGTCCATATGACACCAGCTCGCATCGGCGACAAAGTACCCCGCTCGGGGGACTGGGAGTCGGGCTGCGTGCGGCTTTGGCTCTCCAGGCTCCAATGCCCAATCACTTGACGGAGCCTCGTTTTCTTCATCTGGTGTAGCCTCGGTTGCCTTCTCAGCTGCTGCCTGAGTGCCTGGGGCAGAATACATGCTTGGTTCTCACTTATCACACACCGTTATGGGTTTTATCTCACCACCTCTGCCCGGGTGGGAGGCACATACTATAGCGCCTCGTCTGCACCATTCAGCGCCAGCATAGGTGCATGAGATATGTAGTCAACACCAATCAAGAAGGCAGACACATATCTAGCTGAGCCATAATGACGCTCTTCAATCAACGAATGTGCGAACCACCATCCCACCCGAGCCCAGGGTCGCCTTCAACATTGTTGGTGGCTTGCTGCAAGCTGACAAGCTGCCGGGGCATCCCGTAGTGTGTTTGAAAAGCAAAGCAGTTCCTTGTTCCTCGGATCTTGTGACTTGTCTCTATCATGAACTTATTCATCTACTAAATGAGTTATCTGAACTCATCTGAACTTGTTAACTAGTTGTCACTCAACCTACCTTTGTTCCCATATCTATGCTGAATGCCCTCAAGAAACTCGTGTGCTTTCGAAGAATGGCCAACAACCGCAGATCAAGGCCTGCAGCCTCGCCGGACAAAATATTCCGTGCAGAAATTAACAAATCATTGGTAGAGAGCCGTTTTGAGAATCCCCGGAAGTTCCTGCCAGAGGACGCAATCCGCCAGTTGACGACTGAGAAAAAAATCCAACCATTGTTACCCAACGCATCCCAGGAACTGATTCACTTTATTCGAAAAAAGGCGAAGCGGGTCTTCTTGACTGCTGCATTTGATCATCCCGCGGATGTTAACTTGAATGAGTTTGCAGAGCTCCTACAACGTTTCAACTTCACTGATAGCAACCTACCAATTGATGACATATCATATAATGGGAGTTGCGAGTGGTTCGAGGAGCGTGGTAGGGATTGCTGTGAACACGACCCCGAATTGGAGGTCTTCCATGACTGGGAAGAAAGCTCTGTGACGCGCTTCTTCGAGAATCAGTTCCAATTCAACTCGCCAGTTTTCAAAAAGACAGGTTCTGCGGAACAGATCTCCGAAAACTCTATCATGCCCTTTACTTGGGTGAGCCCGATAACAAAGGATGGCCACTTTAGCTCGGTTCGAGAAGCCAAGCTTCGAACAGACCACCAGGACCATACAAAGGTAAGAGGATAGAACGAAACGTGTAGAAGCCATCTCCCGAATGTTTGTTTCTTACAAGCCAAAGTGCGATAACAAAATTATCCCCGTTGCCATCAAACAGCTCAAGTGTCTGGAGGGGCTGGATCTCAAGGCCGCCTTTGAACTCGAAGCAAAGGCTCTAAACAACATTGGTAGCCTACATCACCGACACATAATTAGTCCCATTTCAGCCTTCCAGCGGGGTGATAACTATTATATTCTCTTAGAATTTGCTGATGGCGGCACCCTGCGAGAGAAATGGAGAAAGGATGGAGATATTTACAAGAGCCTTAGCAGAGAGCATGTCAAATGCTTCATCAGGCAGATGCTTGGCTTGGTTCAAGCTATAAACCACTTGCACAAGCCAGCGTCTCGGAAAGGGACGGAACTACAGTCCGAGTCACGAGAAACCAGCGAGCAACCCAATACCACCGGCATCTCCTTCACTATTACGCAGCCCGATGATCTTGATGCGCTGATTACGCCTGAAGGAGACAGCCTGGCAAGCCATTGGCGCCATGGTGATTTAAAACCCGATAATATTCTTGTCTTCGAAGACACCACCTGGCTGGGGACATTGAAGATTGCAGATCTGGGGTTGGCAAAGCAACATGAGAATGCTACATCTGATAGGAACGCTCCTACCAACACAACACACTCCACGCTGCACTACGAGGCTCCTGAGGTGATTACCAGGCCTAAGCAACCAAGATCACGACGCTATGATATCTGGTCGATGGGCTGCATCATCTTTGAGTCTCTGATCTGGCTTTTATATGGCCATGATCGACTCAGCACGTTCCTGAACAAACCCAAAGCCAACAAATCTATTGAAACCGTCTACTTCACTGTCGCTGACAGAATCGATGGGAAATGGGCCAAGATCAGTTCGCTTGTTAACAACCTTATCGATGAGATGATCACCAAGGACCCGGAATGCAAGCCTAAAGCAACTGCAATCGGAGATCTTCTCAGCTTGGTCCGAGACAGGCTATTGGTCATTGCCCTGCCAGGTTCGCCCATTGAGCCTGGGTTGCAGCTTCGTGCCGACGCTAGCGAAGTGGAAAGGGAGATACGTCGAATTTGGACCAAGGCGCAACGTAAGGACGGGTACTTGTTTACTGGCATGAGTCGAGATGATGCCGCAATACCAGAAACTCTCGAGATCTCGAAGAATCAACCAACAAAGAGACGAGACTCTGGAATTGCATTGAGGAGCCACGAATCCCAAGATAACGTAAGTGAGACCCACAGTATTCTAGATCTTTTGACAGTGCTGACGAGTACATGTTCATTATAGGATGTGTGTTAGCTCTTAATCAATCCATAAGGTGCCTCTTAAAAGAGTGATAACTGACTACTGATTGGGGAGCTGCAGACAGTAAGTGGCAATGCATCCCCCGGACGGCGGAGAGAATCTAATACCGATCACAGTATGTAAGTTGATATAGGGGTGAAGGTGATGCTGCTATGTATGGGAAATAGCTAAAAGACATGTCTTGTAATATTCAAGAATGTAAGTAATGCCTATAAGCCAAACGGGGACGTATGTTTACTGACGTCGTGACATAGCACGTAAGCAGTACTTTTCAATGCTGAAGGAGCTCTGGACTACAGCTGACTCGGGGACGATGCTTTCTTGATATTAGGTGGTAGGTCTCGCAGAGTTCGATTATTTGTGAGACTTGAATATGTTGTAACTAATAATAATCCCTTTTCTGAATAGCCGGCAAGTATTTATTTCACTCCATTATTCAATGCTAGTGAGCTGAGTGTCCCTAGTTTAGTGATGACTGGGAGTTTCTAAACGACAATACCTTTGCCTTGCAATTATATCGCACCAACTGCCTCGACCAATTATCCCGAAAGCAAAAGAATATATCGACCAAATGCCTTCGATGCCGGAACTTAGACTTTTGGATACCGAATTTCTCTGTCAGATACACTGTTGCGGAACTAAAGATGAGCTCGATGACATGTGAATTTTGCCATCTTTTACTTACTACCTGTATTACCGAGCCAGACCAGCAAACGAATTCTTCCACTGGCGACCAGGAAGAAGTCAATTTCTACCGAATTGGATCGCATATTATGATAAACAATAGGGCCACACCCGGTTTGTCGATTTGTACAACCAGAGGTATGTGTCACCAAACAAAGAAAAATGCATAACATTTGATTGCAATGTAGACTGATGGTTGTTTTTTTTAGTTGATGAAATTGCAAATGACAGTCTCCTTTCTGAAATTCAGCTTGGTTTTCCGTTACTTCCCGAGATCAAGAGTCCAGAATACTACAATGTTCTGCGCCAATGGCTACAAGACTGCGACACCCACCCTGGATGCCGACTGGATAACATAATGACTGAATCTCGGACAGTTCCCACGAGGCTGATCGATGTAGAGACAACAAATTCGGCAAAAGTGTATCTCACAGAAACAAAACGTTGGGAGGAGAGTCAGAAAAGTGATCTAAGATATATTGCACTTTCTCACCCATGGGGCAACCCACAGCACCACCGTCATTTCTCTACTACCAGAAAGAATATTACCCATCGCTTAGGGGATGGCATTCTGTTTGACGATCTTCCAGATACGTTTAAAGATGCGGTCGCGGTTACAAGACAGCTTGGGGTGCGATATCTCTGGATCGATTCACTCTGTATCATTCAGGGGGACGATGGAGACTTCAAGTATGAAGCCGAGTTTATGGAATCCGTCTTCAGCTTTGCATACTGCGTGATTGCAGCAAGCCGAGCTACGGGGACTTCAGACGGCTTTCTCAAGCAACGGCCAGACCGGAAGTTTGTTCAGTTTCCGATGCCATCGGGTGGTGGCGGTGACTTATATTTCTGCGAAGCTATCGATGATTTTCAAGGTGACGTGATAGATGGAGCATTGAACAAACGAGGATGGGTTTTGCAGGAGAGGGCACTCGCTCGACGAACGATTTATTTTACTGATAAGCAGACTTACTGGGAGTGCGGCGACGGCATCCGCTGCGAAACGCTCACCAAAATGCAAAAGTAAGTCCTTGAAACTTCATTATGCAGCTCCCATGTCTCCATATGCTCCGCTCCATACTACGAACTCATTGCAAGCTGACGCGGAGATAGCAACAAGGCCGCGTTTCTCGGTGACCCAGCCTTCCCCAAAGTGGCGATTAAGTCGAGCAAAGGCGGCCGAATCCGTCTTTACGAATCGCTCTACCGACAGTACTCTAGTCTCGAATTCACAAAGGCCTCTGACAGGCCAATAGCCATTGCCGGCTTGGAGCAGAGGCTCATTCGCGCCTTCGGTGAGCACGGCGGATTCGGTATCTTCGACCGTTATTTTGGTAGGAGCCTCCTATGGCACAGAGATGGCGATGCTCCCATGAAGGCTATAGAGTTTGCAACGCAGCAGTATCGTGTGCCGACATGGTCTTGGATGGCTTACCAAGGCAGGATCACGTTCATGGACGTGAAGTTTGACACCGTGCAATGGGAAGAGACCCAGATTCGCTCGCCGTGGATCAACCATGACTCATCAAGCTCACGTTGGCACACAGGATACACAGACTCGAACACTTACCTGAGAGGCAGAGCCAGAGGACTAAACTTGGCCCTGGCGTCTAAGCATATAATATGCGATAAGGGTAACCCGCCGCCCCAAGGACGAGAAATCAAGTGCATCATCGTTGGGAAACAGAGGGCAGAGGTTGAGCAGAATGTCGAGGTCCAGGTGCACTATGTTCTGGTCGTGGCAAAATCACTAGATAGCAAGCATGACGTGACTTATGAGAGAGTCGGGATTGGGGCTTTGCTGGGTAGCTGGATTGACCTGGACGGGAACGGATTGGCAGTGCGGATTCGCTGAGTTGAGGGGGTTTGAACTAGGACTGATGAGTGAATTTCCTTCTGTCATGGGCGTTTTCCAGTTTCAATTTCTGAATCACGAGTCCCGGAAGAGTTGCAGACAGTATAGGACAGCATAGGACAGAAATGGGTACTGCGTAGTTGGCTAGATCGCGAGTTCAAGCAGACGGGGGATCTGTTTCTTGATATTTACATCATTACATCCTTTACAGCTCTTAATCTATCCCCTACGTACAGTACTAGGTGAGATGCCCAAATCTTGTAGTCAAAGACTAACCCGGAGTGCCTTGACCACTTGCAGCACTGATTTGCCCTAGACCGATAAGCGAGGTACTAGGCTCGGACCGCTTCATCGACGATTCTAAACTAGCCCGGGAGCCTTTTTAATAGGCTACATATAGGATACGACAAAGATCAGATTTGCAAACCATTCCGCAATATCAGCACCTTCGAACGCTCTGGAAATCCAAAAGCGGATAGATCTTTAGACTGATGGGTGATGTTTTCACCAATGCCGGGCCAAGGGTTCGGCATCTCGTTCAATCAACATCTCTCGATGTCCTGGACTCTTCATTTTCCGGCCAGGACGGAACTCCCATTGGCTATTGAAGTAAATGGCTGAAGTGTGCCTCGGCTGGGAGTTAACCAAGTCGGGCATCATTGCATCCAGATGCCCCTGTAAAGCTGAGGTCAGTGTCGCAGCTGACCGAGAAGAATGCCTCCCGGGGCTGACACTTCACCGCCCTTCCCATCTTCTATTCCTACCAGAACCAACAAGGCTTCAGAACACTCTCAGAGATATTCAAAGACATACAATATCGGGAACTGCCATGCGTGCTCGTCTTTTTGAGTTTTTCAGTTACGAGGATTAAGCCATGGTAACCTTCCGCGATCTTGTATCACGAAAACGATCGCCCGCTCCTGTTAGCGAGCGGGAACCGGATTGCGAACCTGCACTCCTCGACTCTTCACAATCCATCTTAGACCCACCCGAACTATCTTCAACACCCAGTTTTCCAGATGGCATTGAGGTCTTGCACGACTGCTCCGATGCTATTGTCGATATCTGCTTTGTCCATGGACTGTCAGGGAATCGCGTCGGCACTTGGACCGCGCGGGGACAGACGGCGCCGTGGCCGCAGACCCTTCTGCCCGACAAAATCAAGGGAGCCCGCATCCTTACGTATGGCTACAACGCGTACGTAGTATCGAAATCCGGAGTGAATCGATTGATGGACCACGCCACGAACCTCATCACAGATTTGACATTTGACAGGGCAAGTTGCAATGCGTCATCTCGCCCTCTCATCTTTGTCGCCCACAGTCTAGGTGGGCTCGTCTGCAAGGCTGCCATTCTACGCTCGCGAAACAACCCAGAGCGTCCTCGTCAGGATATTTTTACAAGCCTCAAAGGCGTCATATTCATGGGTACTCCTCATGGGGGCTCGTGGATCGCTGACTGGGCCAAGATGCCCGCCCATGTTCTCGGGTTGTTCAGGTCAATCAACAAAACGCTTTTGCAAATTTTGGAAACTGATAATCAGTTTCTTGAGTCTATTCAGGCTGAATTCTTAGCATTAGTACGAGGACAACGTGAGGCGGGTAGGCAACTCGAAATCCGATGCTTCTATGAGGAACTGCCTCTGCCCAAAATTGATCGAGTTGTCGTGTCTAAGAAATCGGCTACATTCGATGGTTACGACCCAATCTCCATCCATGCAAACCACAAGGATATGGTCAAATTCTATTCTGCCGGAGAGAATGGGTTTAAGAGGCTTGTCGGAGTGCTACTACCCATGGAGTTAGAAATTAGGGAGATGCGCAAGTCGCTTTCAGAGCGAAACGAACCCGCTACAGAAGTCACAGAGGATGAGATATCAACTACCAGTTAGTCCAATCAATGTGCTGAAATTTTTGCTGAATCATGGCTAATAATGTGCCAGACCGTAATACACACTATCTTCCATTTCCAAGGAATAAAAATTTTGTTGGACGTGAGGACATCATCAACCACCTTCAGCAGCTTCTCTTCGCCAATGAGGATCACCAACGGGTCGCCCTTGTCGGATTGGGCGGGATGGGTAAAACCCAAGTCGCTCTGCGAATATCACACCTAATCAAGAGCAATGCTCTCGAACAGAAAAATTATTCAGTCCTCTGGATTCCTGCACTGAGTATGGCGAGTTTTGAGCAAGGCTGCATTGACATTCTACACGAATTCGGTATTAAATGTACTGGTGATCAAGGTTCCCAAAAAGTCCATGATAGATATCAAAATCCTAAGAAAAAGCTTCGAGAACTTCTCAGCTCGGATATGGCCGGGAAATGGTTTCTCATTGTCGATAACGCTGACGATATGAATGTTCTGTATGGAACACAGCAACAATCGGGTGGGATTGCCAATTTCTTCCCAGATAGTGACAATGGGAGGATTTTATTCACAACAAGATCTCAGGAAGTAGCCGTCAGTGTTGCACAAGATAACGTCATTGAACTGCCTGAGATGGCTTTAAAAGAGGCAAAGGGCTTCTTACAAAAGTCTTTGATCAAAAAGGATCAAGTTCAAGAAGATGATCTTGTCGATGAACTCTTGCAGAAGCTCACTTGTCTACCCCTAGCTATTGCCCAGGCATCAGCATATATCAACAAGAATAAGACATCTATCAGGGAATATCTTCGAATTTTTCAGAATACAAACCAGGATATGGTGGAATTATTAAGCTGCGGCTTTCACGACGGAAGCTATTACCAAAGAACCCAAGGTGCAGTCGCTACTACATGGGTTGTGTCTTTCAACCAGATTTGTGATATAGATCAGGACGCCGCAAAACTGCTGTATTTTATAGCTTTCATTGAACCAAAAGCTATACCTCGGACACTGTTACCTGGATTGGGGTCCGAACAAAGAATGACAAGTGCCATTGGCACACTCTGTGGGTATAGTTTCCTAAGCCGACGAGAAGACAGCGAGACATACGATATGCATAGTCTGGTGCATTTGGGTACACTGCTATGGATCACAAGTCAAGGTCTTGGGCGACGAGAGAGACAGGCAGCTGTCACATGTCTCTTAAACGCGTTTCCGATTGTCAAATGGGAGCACCGTCATATTTGGCGAGAATATCTCCCACATGCCCTGAAACTCCTTCGAGAAGATGTTGATGATACTGAAATGACTTGCCAACTGGAACACATGGTTGGGCAGTGTTTACTTTTCGATGGTCGGGGGAAAGAGGCCATCAAACTCCTTGAGCATGCGGTTGCAATAAGAGAGAAGACATTAGGCGAAGGGGACCCAAAACGACTGGAACTACAAAATGAACTTGGATTCGCATATTTGTTCAACGAGCAAGTGGAGGAGGCAATTGAGCTGCTAAAACATGTGGTTGTTATACATAAGAAAATATTGCCCGAGGACGATCCTTCTCGACTGCCAGCACTACACGGACTTGCTGACGCATACCTAGCCAAGGGAAACAACAAGGAGGCCGTGGAGTTGCTGGATTTTATGGTGAACTCCTTCACGAACTTTTTCAAGCACAACCAAGATAAGCTAATAGCACTAATATCTACTTTTGCAACTTTTTCTCAAAGGACTGGACAAGTGAAGGAGGTACTTGAGCTGATGGAACATGCAGATGCAAGTATTCTGAAAGAAGTGGGTGAGGACCATCCGAATCGACTTAATTTTCGGCAGCAGCTCGCTCAGCTGTATCTAGTTGATGGGCAAGTTGAGAAGGCAATCAAATTGCTACAAAATCTGGTTACAATACAGAAAGCAGCATATGGGGAAAATCACCCTTTTCTGCTGATATCTCAGCAAAATCTTGCTCAAGCATACCGACTCAACAAACAAGGGAAGGAGGCCGTTGAGCTGTTGGAGCATGTGGTTGTGGGACTTGAGAAGAAATTTCCGGAGGGTAATTCGGTCCGACTGAAGTCAAAGATTCAACTCGGAGAAGCATACTTGGCCAACGAACAGTTCATGGAAGCGATGGAGCAACTAGACCGTATACTTGCAGTAGAACTGAAAACACCAGGTGAGGCGATATCAAAGTTCAAGCATATGGAACAGCTGGACAGTTAGAAAGTGCAGAGGAGCTGCTAGAATGTAGGATTTCAATTGAAGCGCAAAACATACCCAAAAAAATCTCGCAAATCAATTGGCATCACCACAAGACTTGGCAATGATACATTAGGAAAATGGACAAAGGGAGGAACTTAAGGAGTTGGTAAAGCGGGTCTGGAGGGTTGACATGCGTCATCTCTACGATGAGATTGTCTATGGACATTCAGCTTGAGACTTAGATAGCTCGGCTTGGAACCTAGCACGGCTGATTGATCTTTGGTGCCTATTTAGTTGAGAAGTGGAAGAGGGAAAAAAGACGTGATTTGAAAGTGACCTACCTATGCTACAGTGCCGAGAAGAATACTATCTAGAGTCATGTCTTTGGAGTGAATCACGAACATAATGTGAAATTAAAGGTACTAATAGGGTAATTTAACTAGACAATTAACTGCATATGCAGAGGTCGCTTTGCCAACGTAAAATTGGTAGCAACAATTCATGCGTGTCTTTCGTAACATCATGTAGGCGCTAAGTTATTGGTTTAGAAGCCTTTTTCGGCGGCCTGTGGAGGAATGGATGAATCATTGTCGATAAGGGCAAGCAAGAGCTGTAGGGCGTGTTAAACTCATATCAGTCGGTTTTCTACACGCACATAAAGCTCTCTGTCTTTCTTGTTTATTTAGGCTATCAGCTATAAAGACATTGCTTGTAGAAAGTAGCAAAAAGATATACTCTCGAGTCCCGTGAAGAACAATAAGTTTAAATTTTAGATTGAAAATCAGCCAGATCGAACCAAAAAGTTGAGTCTATGGCGTGCTCAGCTCATCTAATTGCGTTGTATCAGCTTGTGTGACATACCTAAGGTACTTTGTATGTTTATTTTGCGAGAATCATCTTCTCCTTATACGTCACAAACATGAGTGTCTGTCATGTGTAGCATAGGTAGAATTGAGGAGAGGGATGTCTGCACAAGGGGAGGGGTTTGGAGCGTAGCGCCTTCAATTGAGCTTCTCTACGTGGGTATTTATAACAGTGCAAAATATCTCATAAGCCCTTCCTTCGCAGTTCAATCGGATATTAGCATTTGCATCGTGCCCAGAGCAATGCGGCGCAAGCACAAACAGAAGTAAACTACCCTTCAGAAGGTACCTGGCCTGACATTTAACTTGGGACAGGCGCTGCTATCAGTCGTAACTACCTCCAAGAGGCTACACGGGAAGTTCAGAAGAGATAGCAAAGGTTGGTGCTTACAATAGAGTAGGTATAGAGTAGGTAGCTTCCTTGCCTCGTAGGTACTTACACCCAGGCCCAGATGTCCTGGGACGGGACCTTTAAAGGAGTCCATCAGCCTTTACATCGCCCCCATCATTATGGTTCAATCCTGCGTGCACTCTCAATCCCTACCAACCTCTTTCATTATTTCCCTTCTCCCTTGCTGGTAGCCTCGTTGGCATCACCGAATTCTATCGTGTGTTGAATTGCCTATCTCTCGGCTGATTCAAGCCCAACAAGCAGCTGAGCGCCTCGATCTTTAGAGTGCCTTTCCTCTCAGTTCAGTAATGGACTCGGGACCCAAGCAAGACAGTGCATGTCCCGGCGCCGAACAATCAGAACCTCATCGGAAATCTTCCTGGCTACCTTCAGTATTCGGAGGAAGGAATGTTGTCGTTGGTCCCCGAATCGAGCCCCTCGCAGATGACCTCATCCCCGACTTTAGTGACATCGACAACGACAACGCTTCGGCCGCAGATATTATCGGCCAGCAAGTCGCATCGGAAGAAGGGAACGAGATCCAGTATAGGACTTGTTCCTGGAAGAAGACAGCCGGCTTGCTCTTCAGCGAGTACATCGTGCTCTCCATCATGAGTTTCCCGTGGTCATATAGCCTTCTCGGCCTCGTTCCCGGTCTGATCCTGACTGTCGTTGTTGCCAGTTTGGTTCTGTATACCAGCCTAATTGTGTGGGACTTTTGTCTGCGGCATCCTGAAGTCAGGGACGTCTGTGATATAAGCCAGATGATCTGGTGGAACAAGAAGTGGGCGTGGTGGTGGACGGCAAGCATGTTTGTGCTGAATAACACCTTCATCCAGGCTCTCCATGTGCTCGTCGGCGCTATCTACCTGAACACTATGACAGAGTCGATAGCCATACATGCTTGTCGCACCGTCCTATTTGCTGCGGCCATTACTATCGTCAGTTGGCTCGGATCCTTGCCGCGCACCTTTAACATGTTGTCCAAGTTGGGCTTTGGCTCTGCCTTCTTCACTTTCATCTCCGTCTTGTTGGCCACGGCATTTGCAGGCGCTCAAGGAAAACCAGCAGGGTATCCCTTAAAGGGAGAGCCAATAATTTCAGTATGGACACCGAGCACAACTACTCTTGTAACGGGAATGTCGGCCTTCATGAACATGAGTTACACGTTCATTGGGCAGACGACACTGCCCAGCTTCATCGCTGAAATGCGTGACCCTCGGTTGGTCAAGCAAAAAGGACATGCAATTTACTTTCCCCGTTCAACTAACTATCTACTAGAGATTTTCCCAAGGCACTTTGGGCTTGCACAATTGCCGAAATCATCACTTTTAGCGTCGTCGGCTCCGTCATTTACGTCTACACCGGTGACCAGTACATGGTTACTCCTGCTTTTGGTATCTTAAAGGACACATACAAGAAGGTGTCCTACTCATTCATGGTACCAACGATCATCTTTGTGGGATGTCTATATGCGTCCGTTACTGGCCGCTTCATTTTCTTCCGCATATTCAAGGATTCTAAGCATGTTAAGGAGCATACCCTCAAGGGCTGGTTCTGGTGGAGCGCACTTTTGCTGATTATCTGGATCGCCTCCTTTCTTATTGCTGAAATCATTCCATTCTTTTCATCCTGTGAGTAACCTCGGGCCCACTACCAATTTGAGGAAGCAGAGCATAAAGAGTATTGACGGAGTTGGTAGTATTATCTGTCATGTCGTCTCTCTTCAACTGCTGGTTTGGCTTCATATTCTGGGGCGTCGCCTACTTCCGCATGCGCCACTCCGATTTGAAGATTGGCAGGGCTCGGCAGCCAATTCTTGATGCCCTCTCTGTTGCCTTGAACATTATCATCATACTTACAGGATTTTTGTACCTCACTTTGGGTACTTACGTGAGTGTTCAAGGCATCATTGACGAGTTTGAGGCTGGAGCTGTCGGGGGAGTCTTTTCATGCAAAAGCAATGGTCTTTGAACGGCTGCTGAAGAAGAAAATAGAGAAATAAAAGCTACTAATAAGACGTTTAGACTAAGGTATAGGCAATATTAATGTTATTCAATCATGGAGTGCGATTCCAACTCGCCTCCTTACCTCGGTTTCCAAATGATACATTAATCTTCTTCACTCTTCTCTTATAAAGCAAGAATTATGTCCAGCGCAGCCAAAATTTCTAAATTAAAGTTTCTCAAGGAAGGAACAAACATAAATGCCAACTATTTGACTGTTGGCTTTGGTACAATGCTTGAGAGATGCTGTCTATCTGGAAGCACGAACGTCGCCTTGGCTTCCGCACTATCCCACAGCTCCGGTGAATAGTACAGCAAGGGGAGATCTTCGTATGCGAGCTGAGGGTTCTCGTGTATGAACTTCTCAAAGGTCGATATCGTATCTGACTTGGCCATGGCGATTTGTGCCTGCTGTACCCAAAACATGCTCCGAGTTGACCCCAACGCCTGCGATAATTCTATGGCGGTGTGCGCGGCGATGGATCCTATTGGGTGTTTATTACCTCTTTGTTGTGCTGGTTGATTGCCGCTGGACAGCTGGCGATGCAGATGTCGAAGCAGACCGGCATGACTTGCAACGCCTAAGCCGCCTTCTAGATTGGCTTCATCAATCAGAACAGCAGCGGCAAACTCAAGCTCTTCTTTAGGAGGTAGTTCTAGCGGTTTTGCGATCTGTTGCGTAGAAGCCTTTATCATGCGCAGGCGGGCGAGCTCCATCTTGGCTGAGGACGGCCGGGCAAGCACGTTCGGGAGAGGCTTTCTGTCAGGAGGAACAAAGGCCATTCGTGCTTGGATGCTGTCCCACACACCGGGACTGTAATAAGTTTTCCATTCATCGCCGGAGAGGTCGAACAGGACTCGGAAAGCGTCGAATGTAAGCTTCGCGCCGGGAACATCAGCCTCGGTCATGGCTTGGGACGGCGAAGTGGCATTGATTTCCAGAGACTTGAGCAGTGCGTGGACAAGTTGGATCCAGAAGTAGCTTTGTGTCTCCGAGTAAGGGTTGATCAAGTTGTTAGAAGCCCGCAGCCGAATTGTGGATGCCTGGAGGCTTTCGAGAGCCTGCTTCACAACGCCACCGCGTCGGAGCTTTGAGGAGAGAGTCTTTTGTACAACGGCGAAGGCGAAACGAGGGAGTCGGTAAGAGTTTTCCATCACCTGTGGCATAATATCCGGTCCTGAATCAGTAGTCTGCAGTTTGAAGGACGGTAGTGGCTGGAGATCAGGCAAGTGCCAATACTCCCGAGCTCCTGGACTGAAAAGCAGATCCTTTGAGTAGTAGCTCTTCCATAACCCCGAGTTCATCAACGTTGGTGTCGACAGAAGAATTTCTCCAAAGTCTGCCTGGGAAGGAAACTTGGTGAAGCTTCTCTCAGCTTGGAATGCGATTGCAGCCGCTTGGATCTGGTACAGCCAAAAGATCGTCATTGTCCTAGGTAATCCGTTAGTCTAATGTTTTTTTTCTTCTGAGAATGTGTTATGAATGGTAGATAAATCCAACTGTGAGACACATACTTATGCGCAGTATTACGAAACCTTTCAGGGTTCTTTTGTCGTAATGTGTTGAGTTGTTCGAGGAAGTTAGTGGCGCACTCCAGTAGCCTTGCTCCCTTCGAGAGGCCCTCGATCAGAACGAAGAAGCCAGCTCTCAGGTGGCTGTAGTGATCCCAGGAATCAAGATCGCCACTCATAAACGATTTCCAAAACTGGTCGGGCCCGATGCTATTCTGGTTCGCGACTTTGATCCGTTCCACCAATTCCATCTCACTAGGGCCCTGCTCCAACTTGGCGACTTGATCCTTGGTGCTCTTCTGCGAAGACTTTGACGTGCCCTGAAGCGTATCCCTAATATCATTCATCACCACATCGAGCTGATCCCCCGATACAGCGCTCAATCCGGGGGTGTCCATTATTTTTACACTGATCTTGTCCTGATACTGCTTCAATTCTGCTTCAAAGCGAGTTCGCAGGCCCCCGACAATAGATTCTCGCTCAGCCGGTGGGAGGAGGTCTTGCTTATTGAACAGCACCCACATGTAGCGACAGCCAGCATCGATCATCCATTGTGCACCAGCGTGGAGATGCTCCAGTGAGTAATCCAGCCTTTCAGCATCGTGGCAGTCGTGGATAAAGACTATAAAGCGATCTTTCACAATGTAGTGGCGGATAAGAGGTCTAATCATGTCGCATCCTGTAGATGATAACGGGTATGGGTGAGCTCTTGTCCGACCAAAACGAGCAGCCTAGAAAGAGAACAAAAAATTGAAACACTTACCTCCAATATCCCACAGCGTAATCTTACTCCTGTCTGGGGATTCAATCGTCTCGACATTGAACCCGATTGTCGGTATCGTTTGAACATGTTCGCCACACTTTAGCTGGTAGAGAAGCGTTGTCTTTCCTGCAGCATCGTTGCCCATTAAGACACCAACATTTTCGCTGTTGTTCCCCAATAGCCAGCGTGCAATGCCTGGTTCAAAGTCAGCCTGCCATTCCCACACTCAAGATTGTAGTTCACTTACGCATTTTGAAAAGTATTTGAATTTTTTTAATAGTCAATTCAATCACTTGTGAAAACTACTTCTTCGTCAAAATAGGACATCCAGGGCTATATATTAATAGTGCTTAATAGTGCTGCCTCGGAGAAAGCCCGCCAGCGGGGAAGGGAGGCTGAGTTGATAGGCAGTAATTGCAAAGAAAAACGTGGCTTGAGCGATTCTGCCTCACCAACCGACAAACAAAGTAAACTACGGTTTTACCCTTGTTCAAAGATCGGCTAATAGCACACTAAGAAAGAGCTGAGGACCGAGACAATGTCGAGGAATAAGCTATCAATACCAGGTTTTTTTTTTATCAATTACTGCCTTGTACATACATAGTCTCACGCACGCCGTTCCCAGAGCCCCCAGTAAAACCAGCGGGATTCCCCGGCCTCAGCTACTACCACAGGCTATGCAGAGCTGAATTCAGAAAGTATGAAGAAAGGGACAACAAAATTTCGAAAAGAAACACAGATGCCAATGAGTAGAGAATTTGGTCGACTCACCCAGTTTGTCAAGCGTTACTTTTAGGCCTACGACCATATGGCTCCCTGTAATTTGAATGTAAAACTTCTGGGTTTTCTCTATCGATATTTGTGCTCTGTGGTCACCTTCTCGCGACATTTGACGGAAACTTGCATCCCCGAAATAAGATCATAAATAGTGCTTTCTCATCAAATGGTGTAGTAGTTCCGAATTATTCTTTCAAGCAATCCCGCCACTGTATGACCTCCGTTTATCAGTCCATGGACCCAGCCAAAGCGACAGCGCTGAACCTCAAATCCTCCCCTTCTCGCTTGAGGAACTCTAGGGGCCCTAAGCTCAAGGCTTTCTCGCTCAGAACATCCTCATTCTCCGTCAGATCTCCTCTTCGGATTGGGCCCCTTCGGCGGCCATCTAGCTCCCACAAGGCGCCATCGCTTCCCTTGGTAAAGCAGACATAGTGTAGGTCAATGTCATCCTCTGCAGCGGGGGCAGGTGTGTCGCCTTCCGAGGCAGCTTCTCTATGAGCGTTCGCAAGTGCGGGGGTCTGCTCGAGGACTAGGGAACGGTCGACGGGACCGAGGGGAGTGCTCTTCTTGATAATCTCATCGAGGGTCGAACCGTCCTCTAGTTTAGGGTTTAATAGTCAGTTAAAGAACCAAGGGAAAAGAAAGTCAAGACAAAAGTTTCAAGGACAGGTGATCGAGGTAAGTACATACGGATGAAGCTCTTTGCTGGGCCGTTGGCCGTGGCATGAAGAAGACCCATGAGTCCACAAGCATTGCGAATGGTCTGGCGCCACCACAGAACTGGCTCAGCGTCGCCCTTGCCACTGTAGTCTTCAACGAGGGAGTCCTCGGCAATGCGTGCACTCTCGTAGGTGGCGCTCACGGGAAATACCAAAAGCACGGCCAGAGCTGGGCGAGGGATAAATGCGAGCAAGTCGGGATCGGTCAAGGAGTATACGTCGTGGATTTGAAGAGCGTCGCTGACACCAAGCTTGTGGATGAGACTTGTCATGAGCTGAGGGTTCGCCTCGAGGGGGATGAAAGCCGGCCGGTTCTTGGGCACGTCGGGGTTTGTTAAGGAAGACATGGCATAAAATGGTCGTATTGATGGTGTTCAAAGGACGAAGTACAATTTCTATATCAATAGATATACCTTTTCTGAGGAACGAGTGAGTATATGGGAGGAGGTAGCTGTCAAGGAAAATGAATGGGATGACTTGTATGGATACGCCCTTCGGATGGTTGCTTGGCGGGGGTGATCAAAAGTTATGACGTTGCCCCTCCGCAGCCTAGGTACGCGGCAGAGCTTCGAAAGCTGGAGCGGGCGGGGCGGGGCCTTAGCCGCAGAACGCGCTCTTCAATTGCCGACACGCGTTAATTGACTAGTTACTTTGGTAAGGTGCCTGATTACTAACTTTAAAGGTTCACAACTCATTTCTAGTCGAGTCGTCCATCTCAATTCACAAATGGCCTTTACTTTTTAACAATTTTCTTTATATGTTAGTAATTGTAAGGCTCCGTATTTTTAAAATCTACGCATTTACTTCTTAGTTTCTTATTTACCAACCAAGGGTATTGCCAATTTCGTCCCTGGCGTGTGTCTCAAGCAACGCTTACTACTCAAAATCCCAAATCCCATGCTGCGGTCGCCATGTATTAAACTGATGATGGTAGTTCTCCAATGTATCATTGAAACCCAAAAATAAAAGAAAAATCAACAAGTATGGGTTTAGAAGGCGTAACTGAAGCTCCCCAAATCATCTCAGTAAACCCAGGAACTCACCCTGTTACTTTGCAGACTCACAAATGAGCCAAATATGAAATCGCGTATTTGGAGCCTTTGTTGAAGCCAATTCTTCTTCTATCCATGCCTCCATTCATCCGAATTTTCAACCATCGACATAATAATACCCTGGTTCAACTTTGGTAGCACCGCTTCCCAAGTAAATTGGTCTGTCGCTTAACAACTACCAACTAGCCGGGCTCCTGTCCAATCTGGCCCTTTTTGAGCATCACATGTACTCCGCATATGCCTGTCGCAAGCGGGTTAACAGAACCAGCTAGCCAAACAATCTGACACGATCACAAGTTTTTGGATATCCCGCACGTATAGCCACTTCCAAGTGAAGGTGAGCAATTAGCATAGTTGATCAATGGTTCAATTGCTAATTTCGGTGTATTATTCACCTTAGCCAGATAATAGTGTAGTGAATTGTAGACTATAGCTTCACTAGAGCTTCGCAATCAAAGCCCATAGAAAGCTTTTCGAACTTGCTCCGGAAGGAGCTAATGAAATGGACGTACATGGCGGGGGATTTGCGGCCAGTTGAAGAACTATCGGATTGGGGCCATGTTTAGTTGATCGACCTCTTCCCCATTCCTACTGTGCAATAATCCCTACTTGTGTATTAGAAAAAATAAGTGAGGTAGGTAGGTAGGTAGGTAGGTAGATAGGTATGAAGATGCTGCTCTACCTCATGCATGGTCAAGTCGTTGACTTTTGGTGGTTCTCCGAACCAAAGGTCGTGACAGCCAAGTTCCAACTGAAGAAAGCAGAAAGGAAACAAAGATCGGTCGTCATTAGGTAATTAGGTAATTAGGGCACCTTGCCTTCCCTGAGGTACTTCCAACCTAGGGGTAGGTCAGGTAAAGAAGGGAAAACCCCGCGATTGAGCTTGCCACCCTGGTAGAAGTCATGAATTCCAGCTGTGCCGCCAGTCCCCTGCTCCAAGCCCAACCGATAAACCATCATCTATGTTACTGCCTGCCAATCTACCTTACCAGGTATGTCTGGCCAGAGTTGAATTACCAGACTTGATACGTTTCTTCGGTCTGTTGCTCATTCGGATATATGGCGCCGAATTACAGGACCAAATTCGCCGGCTAAATGAGGTACCTTGTCCCTGTCCTGTTGCCCACATTCCCCCTGGATCGCTGCCTGATCTAGCCAACTACCTTAGTTAATCGTTCGCACCAAGCCCCAGTCCCCATCGTTCGGTGGACACAGCTTCCCTTCCCCTGAACCATCGCATCGCACCGCGCCTCCCAAAACAACTCGGCTGCGTCAGAATCAAGATCGAGCACGCACCAATTGCAGAATCAGCGAGCACTGCGGGGTCAAGTATGTCTGACCCTCATCAATCAATCCGGAACTGCAGTATAGGACAAATTAATATGATGTCAAGATTACTTGGAAACTCCAGTATAGGACAGAGGTCGGCTTGAATGCCGTTTCCTTGCCATTCTCGGCTCCCATTGTAGGTTCCTAACTTGCGATACGTACGGACTACAGGAGCCTAAGTATATTGCTATCTATTGACGAAGAGATGGTGGCACCCTGTGCCACAATACGCTACATCGCATCAACTTTTAGATGCCTACCTACCTCCGTGAAACTCGAGCACGGTGCCACACCGCTTCAGATTGCTGCTCACGTTCCCGTACAAAGCTCAGACGAACAACTGCATTTGAGGGCGTGCGCCGTTCTTCAGGAGCATGTCTCGGCAAGCAAAATTCCTCCCGCATTTCTCCTTTTTTTTGCGATCTTGCTCGCTAAATTTCTCCTTCTCATTTACTTATCACGGCGCTGCAGTATTAGTGAGAAGTCGCCGATGATGTTCTCGGCACAATCTGCCCTAGTAGGGGTTCTGGATGGACATCATGCCATGGTGACTAGACACACATCGCCGTTCCACCACTCAGCTATTAGCGAGCAGCAGGCACTGTTGGTGAAGTTCATGGCCAAAATCCCAACTTTGACATTCGTGGGCCATCAGGTCTAACGCTCGGGCATGGGGCTGTCTCCATATCTTCCACGTGGAGCTGAGACATGACTCGTCAACAGACCAGACCTCAGGGACTATCAACACCGCTGGCGTCCTCCTTAGATACCAAGATACGAAGTACCTTCGGTCGTGTTGCACCTGGTATCAGGCGGCTGGTCAACAAATGCAAGGGAGAGCGCATTTCAATGTTGCGCTCACAGCATATACCGATGGTAAGTAAGTAAGATGCTCCATACAGAAGTAAACGCAGCGCGGCTGAATGCAAAGTCCAAGGTTAAAGTCCGCTTTTTTTTCTTTTTCTTGTGTTTCCATTTTCCCTTTTTCTCCTTCTTGGCTAGCCAGCTGGTAAACCCATGAACGTCCTCGCCTTGACCTTTTTTGGGTTATTATTACGGTAACATCGGCCAGGAACGTGCTCCAGAACTCGATTCAACGGCGCGGGCGCGGTCGGATCAGAGACTAAGCAGTCCAGTCCACGCACATCCTTGTCAACTAGCAACATGCAAAGCATTGGATTGGGTTGAGCCTGACTCCAGGCTCCGTTAGAAGTACTGTACTTCGTTCTAGCGTGTTCTGTCAGAAAGCATCCAAGCATCCTCTGCCTCTCTACCATGTACGTCAAGTCCCGAGAGTCCTCTACAGCAAGGCCCCCGGCTTTATCTTTACTCGGGTTGGAAACGCTCCAATCTTGAGGTCCTATGATCTAGGTAATTTACTAACACCTCATACCCAATAAGGCACTGTAAGATATGAATTACTATTTATGTAATCTGTACAGTACTTCGTAGAGTACAAAGTCTTCCCGAGTCTCCCCTGCGCCCGGTCCTGGAGTCGATCGGCCACTCTCCCGCGTTCCTTACCTAGTATTATCACTTCTCGCTGAGAGAGCCCCTTTTTTACTTACGTTACCGATGGGTACAGTGGTTATACACGTCAGTGTCAAGGGAGAACAGAACAAAATTACATCTCCATCCAAACGAGACGAGACATTTCGGCTTTGGGCGCACTAGTTGCGTCCGATGGTCTCAAATGCATGGGCAATGCATCCCCTCAGCTGGACCTGAGGCGCCGCCTCCGTGGCAGAGTGCATGATGTGTTTGCAGTGCCAGTCCAACGAAATGTGACGTGACACCAACGCTGATGCAGATCCAAACACGCATGCTCACAAACACCGAGGCTGGCCAGTCGCATATTCAGAAGCCTTCTGAACAAGGCAAATCACCATTCCCGACACTGAATTATCGAACTGACACACGCACACACTCGCACACTCACACACTTCTGAAGCATTTCCAACCTTGCCCCCAAGCCTCCGCCTCACTCCATATGTTCTCCGTGCTCTTCAGCGCCGTGTGCTCTATTGGCGCTACTGCACCTCATCCTGGGACTCCTATTCCTCCTTGTGGAGCTGGTGACCTGCTGGAGGTCCCGCTCCCGTCATCCCGGGATCGTACTACGCACTACGTCTATGTTCTGTACGCCTGTATTACCCACTCACTTCTGCGTAGCCCCTCCACCAACCAACCCCTTGTTCGCGCGTGTGTCTCGTCACTCAGTTGGTTTGTTTTTGACGAGTCTCGAGAGACACAAACAGCCCCCTCCACATAATTGCATCTCGTATGTATGTATCTCTGTAACCAGTCGAAAAAAAAAAGCAATCATTCGTAGTACATTGTAGATGGCGATCTCCCTCATACCCTGGCTAACCAGTCAACCATTGTGCTCTCGTTTCCACTGACTGCCTGACTAGTGGTCGCTGGCTGCATTTGCCCCGGTGTACTTGCAATGCAACGGGACCAACTAATTATTCGCGCGTCCCCATCGACAACTCAAACCAGGGCTTAAATATCAACATCTCTTGACGTACTAATAAAGGTCGGGGCACGCCCTTTTTCTTTTGCATCTCTTATTAGTCGCCTCCATTCGTCGCGTGAGCATTCACGCTCACTTACTCCCAGGCGGGTCTCATGAGGCCTTCTACTGCGCTGTCGTGAGCCATTCTGCTGGTTCTGCTCGTCTGCATCGAAACACAAAACATCTGGTTGTCCAACGTCGCGCCCCCGGCTGCCTTATGGCAGCACAAAAGCTGCCGTCATAATGGGTCTTTTCAGCTTCCTGAGCAGGAAGCAATCTAGCAACCAAGTCTCCGGGCTTTCGCTCAAGGGCCAGGCCTATGAATCAACCGTTGCATCCCAGCCGCCGGTTCGAGGTAATGATGAGGTCCCTGTCTTTTTCTCCTTTCTTTGAGTCTAACTGGGCTCTAGGAACTTATCCTGTCGCTGGCAATGGAACTGACATCGCCGCCGACAAATTACAACAAGCAGCAAGGAAACGCAGTTTAGCACAGCTGCCACGCGCCCAGAACGATTACGCACAGTCAGTCTCGGCTCCATCTCCATCAGTGCCACGATTTCCATCACCATTTGCTGGGCGACCGAGTTCCGCGCCGAATAATCCCAGACCGACCTCCAGACGTTTGTCCTGGAGCCGCAGCCTTCGTGGCTCTAGCCCAGCGTCTACGCTTGGCCCCAATCATGAGCTTGGTCTAGACAAGAGTCTTCCACCAGTTCCGCCTATCCCAGCACAGCACCGCCGCCGCCGCCAGAGCTCCCACGCCTCCGAGCATTCAAATCGCTTTGTAGATGTTCTCGATGCCCAAGGCGAGCTCCGTCCATCAAATTTTCGGTCCAGGGTCGAAGCTTCTGGTGCCCGAGATTATGGAGAGGATGTTGCAGAGCGCAACCTAGGCGAGAATGGATCCGACTTGCAAAGTTCAGCTGTCCAGGCATTTTATTCCCATCCGAATCACACCGACCCACGAGCTGTCAACAAGTCACCTAGCGCCAAGACCGCCACCACGACCCATGTTAATGGAGATTTGCCCAAGAGGCAGCGCAGTGACAGGAAAGCAGACATGTCGACATCCCTAGCCAAAGTGTCGGATGCATCAGCTTGGAAACCCTTTTCAGAAACTAGTGATGGCGAACAGAGAGCATCTGACTATGCACGGGGTCGACGCTCTGAGAGAGGCCGCGCAAAACAACGTGACCTTGCTCACACCAATACTCTCGAGGCTGCCCAGCACCCACCTGTACCGGATCGGAGGAAGTCGTTTCATAGTCTTTCTTCTCCCCATTCAAAAGAGAAGCGCAGGCCCAGGCGTTTGAGTCTACATAGCTCATTCTCAAGCTTCAACACTGGCGAGCTGCTTCCACCGATGCCACGCTCCCAGAAAACTAACGATGAATTAATATCTACTCAGAGAATCGGTATACCAGAAGTAGAGAGCGTCGTGGAGGAATCATTCGACGATCCGGCTCCCACACCGAGTATGTGTATTGTCCCATCTCCGGATACCCAGCCTGGTTTGCTAACACTCCCACCTATAGATATCCCAGGTCGATCTAAATCGATGCGACGCATGTCATCGTCTCATTCCGAGACGCACAGCGAATGGGAAGCTCATTCTAGGCATGGCCGACCTGAAAAGTCCTACACTTCGAGACCTTCCAGCTCTGGCTCCGTTGGCCCGTCTCGACCTCGAACTCGTTCTATTGGCAAACCGTCTGGTGATCAACAGCATCGCCTTGACGATATTACTGAGCACACTCCGGCCAGAACTTTTTCAATGGGAGTTCAGTCTCAAGCCTGTTTCACTCCCACTACTACCACGTCAGGCTACTCGAGCAATCCATTTCCCGGACCAGGAAGTCAGCACACGCCCACTACATCGATCGATGCCTCCTTCCCAGCCTCGTCCGAAAAGGTCGGCCATGATGGAGACCGTATCATTAACAAGTCAAGCAACGGGGGCTTGCATGGTCTGGCTTACGATGCTGCCCCAGAAGACGATTATTCGCTCGACATACCCGTTAGGCGGAGGGATAAGGATCATCACTCCACCCAACTAGAAAACGACCGGTATATGGCTGGCAATGAGTTCTCTGCCCATACAAATGATTACGTAGGCTTCACAGACGACTCGGACGTTGATTCATTCGTTGGTGTTGGTGGTGGGCCCGTCAATGTTGGCTCGGGTGCAGGTGCTCGAGCTGGAGCTGGAGCTGGCATTGGCATTGCTCTTGGTGGGCAAGAGCATCGCCCTCTTGAAGAAGGCCTCTTGTTTGATGAAGGCGTTTATAACGGTACTGGGGGCTCACTTCCGGGCTTGTTTGACGCAGGGCCGATGCCAAGCGCCCCGGCTTCGTTAGGCCGACCTAAGTCCACAAGAAGTTCCGTGAAGAGCACGAAGTCGGTCCCAAGGCATTACGGCGATCACCCAAAGTCGCCATCCAGCCATTCGAAACAATACACTCGGTCTCACCGTCGCAATGAATCTCACGGTCTTACATTCAATGAAGCAGATTTTACTTCATTCATGGCGCTGGACGATGAGCTGCTTCGGAAAGCCGGCTTGATGCGAATACCGAAGTCCGAGAACGAGAATAACAGAAGGTCAAGACGGACCATGTATGAATATGAAGATGAGAAGCAAGAAAGAAGGGCGGATTTGCGCACAGCAGCAGCAAGACCAAGACATGATTTTAGGGGCTTCAGCTCCTCGCCCAGTACGCGAAGTCGCCAATCCAGGCAGGTATATCGACACAAGGCTAGAGTTGATGATGGAAACGCGGCGGATACAGAAGATTGAAGCAAAGTGTAAGAGGAGGGATTTCGAATGAACTGTGATGATGTTGGATATAAACACGAGTTGATGCAACGATTTCCTATGTATTTTGGGGGAAATTTTTTCCATGTATAGGTATTACGGTTCATTGATACGAATGAGCTCTTGGTTGGGGGGAAGGGGAGTTTTCTTGGAGGCTTTTTGTTTTAGTGGACGAGTCACGAATCAACGGAGTTGAGTTTAGTGGTTGGCGGTTTGGCGTACCTTGGCATCTAGGGAGGTATATACACGCCTTGCCTATCAATATAGATACATCTAGCTACATATTGCATATATATCTGTCTTATTTGTTGTCATCTTGCCAAGGTTTATGCCCCTTTTATGCCCATCTGGTCTGTGGGTTAGCAAAGTGCGAGTTGGGGAGACTTGGCAGATTTGCCATAGAGTTCTCCCATAGTAATTCGGTACAAAAACAATCTATTTCTTGGGGTTTGAAAAGTTAAATTAAGGCACCCTATGGAGTGAAAGGCCCTTTTTATAAGGGAGAGTGAGTATTTACCATTGCGGGTTGGTAACTCGAGTGTCAGCTTGATACTCTACAGAGCAAGACTCTATAGGGGGACCAGAGCAAGATATCCAATATGGATTTGCGAAGTGAGGTTTGTCTTGACAATGATATTGCCTAAATTAAGCTAAAATCTCCCAATGTATACTAAAAGGAAATCCTTCATCCTTAACCAGCTTTTTTGCTCCCGACATGTTAGTGACTGCAATCTGAAGGACTGATGTGTAAGTCAAAAACCACATCAGTTATAGAACACAACACCTCATTACCTTTGTGCTGATAAGTGAGAGGATGACGACCTCTATTAAAACAAGTCTCCTAATAAAACCGGTGGTGCTCTTCATCCTACCCCATAAGAGTGAATTAACCCCTGCGGCCACAACTCCATCAGCTGCGACAACAACCAAGTAATCATGCTATGCGACCAACACTGTAGTATTATGGACACCGGCCTTTTCAAGAGCAAGACCCTGTGAGAGAAACGAAGGGGCAATTGAAGCCGACAAAGGTCACCTCGTAGGTGAAATCAGTCGGCTCCTGAGACCCTGCTTCGAGCAGCTTCTTCCAGTTGGGGTTTGGACAAACGGCATTGGCAGTGAAATCAGCGGCGGACGGGGCGTTCGCCGTGACCGATGGGATCACCAAGCAGCCGTTTTTCGGATTAGATGCTCTTCCCGTGCCTGAGGCGGTGACGGTCTGTGTCTTGACCTCGACAATTTGGCCGCCCTTGTTCTTGCACTGTACTGTGGCAACGAATCCAGCCTGCAGCAGTATGTTTGCGTTGGCGTTGCCAATGCCGCAGATTTTGAAGCTGTTGCAGGTAACGGCGGTGCCTTGACAGGTGCACGTTGGACTGCTGCCGCTCCCGAGATGTGCACCGGACGTCGGGGCGCACTGAGGGTTAAGAGTGGCACCTACGAGGCCGAGGAGGATCGGCATAATTACCTCTATGATGAGCGCGAAGTGCTTCATTATGGAGGTAATACTTGAGTTCTTTTTTTAAAGTAGATATAGTAATATCCTGTATGAAAGGGAAGTGTGGTTGGGAGTGTACAGGAATGCTTGAAGTGTCGTCGTCCGGGGGGCAATAGGGTAAAAGGGAGGAAACCTACATACAGTCCGTTTCTTATATAGTTATTGTACAGTTTTGATCATGTTTCTTTCTTACTGTTTCTTTATTCCTGATAGAGATTCGGTTCCAAGCACGATGTTGATAGTTTCATCCAGTCAAAGTGGGATAATGACCATCATCGTTCGGGCCAAAATCACAGACTCACCCACCGTTCGTCTTGTCTGTCATATTAAGATTCCACCATCCCAGTTAGACACAACAATATGTCATATCAAAAACATCACATCATAAGTGGCTAAAACTAGCTTGTTCGGTATGTTTTTGGACCAAACCCCAGAATACATAGTCTACCTACCCTACAGGTTTGAATTGTATAGAGTGCATCATCTCGACAATTTGGCACAAAGCTAGCATACTTGAAGTGAGTTTGGTAAACTAATCTAGCTAATCGTGCTTACATCTGAAGTGAAAATTATAAATAATCTGCAGAAAGGTAGTCCTGATACAGCGAGCGGTCCTGTGCCAAATTTGTCGAGATGATATGGTACCTGTTGGGACTGTATTGATGGTATAACTCATATTCTCCTCCTCGGAGAATTTAAAGTCGTATGTGTTTCTTAACGCGTGGCCACTGGGATACAAACAATGAATAATAGCCAAATCAAGACGCCATTACTCGCTACATGAATTCAGTATGATCGACAGATGATTCAATCGCTGTCTCCCCCACCTCCATGTGGCTGGTTGAAGCCATTCAAGGTCTCTCTGCCTGGCATACTCTCCTTCGGTCTAAGCTGTGGCCAGAGTTAGTCCACTGGTAGTGTACGCAACTTTCTCCAATGGGGCCAATGGGGCCAATGGGACCAATGGGAGTGACGTGCAGTTAACGCATTCCCTTCAACGGCCGAAGGATTGTCTGATATCGAGTTGAGTCTGAAGTAATATGTATCTGTTGGAAAAGAAAGTGGAATTTAAAAAAAAAATAACAACAAAAAGAGTGAGAGGTAAAAAACTTTCAAAAAGAAAAGATCTCGTGTTTTGCCCACTGACGGAATTGAACCATCGATCTTCGCATTACGAGTGCGACGCCTTACCACTGGGCCAAGCGGGCTTACGTTATCTGATTGATGTTTTGCAATGCTTCAGAGCTGTCCTATAAGCTCTGTATGCCTAAACTCCATCTCACTTCTCAAAAACTCCACTCGTATGCTTTCATTGACTAGCTAATTAGACTAGGGTAGTCCATTGCAATCACATCCTAGCAACCGCTTCACGCCCACAACGCTGACATCAGCTAACATGGCAAGCGCCTTTTTAGCTACAGCAACTTTCGCATATCGTCCGCTCTTCGCCGTCGCATGAGTAAATACTTTCCCGTGAACCATGACGGCACACACCACGTCACTCTCCGTCAAGGCGCGGATGCCCTGGTCCAAGGAGCATGGCACGTTGGAGGTGCAAATACGCCATTGCGAACAGCACACTTCGTTTTGCATCTTGTGCGCTAAGAACGTGACGGGATGCCTGTTGGCAAAAGTGTCATACAGCTGCATGTCCTCAAAGTAAGGCAGGATGAAGCGTCTAAAGAAGGATTGTACCACGGCATAGTTGTATTCTGCATCCACAAACATGGCTCCTATAAGAGCTTCCACAATATCCGGGAGTGCCTTGGGTGGCTGGCCGACATCGAGCCAAAAGTTGTTGCGCATGGGCACACCTTTCTCTCTGGCTTCTTTTTGGGCTGCCTCTTCTGCCTGCTCCAGCTCGGCCGTGTAATCTGCAATGTTGCCCATAAGCGCGGATGAAGTAGTCAGCAAGTGCTTTTGCAGATTGAGCCGCACACAAAGTACGCCGAGGAACTGGTTCGAGGCCATGGCCATCTTGTGCTCTGTCAACCACTGGGGGTCGGCCTCAGGGTACCTCTTGAAAAGGTAATCAACAATGGCCATGTCAAGGAGGGCGTCGCCCAGGAATTCAAGGCGCTGGTAGTGAGGTAGTGTCTCGTAAGGATACGAAGGGTGCTTGAAAGCACTGCGGAGGAGAGGGGCAGACTTGAACCTATAACCCGTGATGGTGGCAATTTGCTGCACCACAAAGCGTTGAGCTGCTGTGCCGACTGCAGCTTGCCAAACGGGAACTTTGAAAGCAGCATAGTAGTCTGAAAACTTCTGCATCTTGTGATTCTTGCTCCGGACCATCTCTGTCACCGCCTTGACGGCCAGATCAACATTCCCCTCTCCCGCCGAAACATAGGCAGCGCCGATCAGAGCCTCACACACATCGGCAATTGACTTGTCCGCCAGTTCATGCCTCATTTCTGTCTTCGGTGCTTTTCCTCGTTTCAGTTTCAGACCCGGATACCAAGTACGCCGGTTGAAGGACCTTGAACGGATGAACCCTTGTAGATCGCGATCAACAGCATGGTTAAAAAGATTCTGGTTGCAAACAAGGAGCATGCGCTCGATGTGGTATTCGCACTCGGTACTCTCGGGCAACAAAGTAAAGAGCGAGACGGTAGTGGCCATCTTGAGAAATGAATCACCAAGGAACTCCAGGCGCTCGTAGTTGTGTCCCATCCCAGCTTGGAAGTTGATTTGCTCCTTCCCATGATCACCTGTATTATCACTGTCTTTTGTAAGCGCCTCCAGGGCAAGGTTGGCCCTAATTTCAAGGCCAAGAAGTGAGCAAGCCTCGAGGGCGATGAGGACGGAGTCGATGCGGTGAATAATGGCCGGAAATGTCATGGCCATGGAAACAAACTCTATGGGCAGCTAAGATTGTATCTTTTATTAGTCTTGAAGCGATGAGGCGGAAACGAAAGCGTGCATCTACTTACTGGGGACACTTCGAGAGGCTCTAGAATAATGAAACACTGATTGTTCATCTCCTCATCGACCTGGTGTTCATCCAACAGGTTCCTCCGTAAAGAGAGCAGCTCTGCATTTACCACGGGCTGATCATCTCTCCAGACCACCCTCTTGCGTGACTTCAAGAATAGACTGTTGCTGTAGTCCTTGACCGTTTTCTCTGTTTGCCGATAGGCACGACTTCTCGGCTCCGGCACGCCTTTAGGCGTTGGATCTGATGGTTTTAGTGATTGGTTAATGCCGTTGATATAAAACCTTCTGCTACCGTCCCAAGGATCTATAACCAATCTATTAGAGAAAAACTCCTCTGGAGCGCTCACCCAGTCAAGTGTGTCGGTTTCCTTGACCAGGTTGACTGACGCCCAGTCGAGTTCAGCCTGGCCTCCACCAACCACCTGGCTGTGACTCTGGATACAGGGGGCCAAGAAATATGGCAGCTCTCGGTGGTCCGTCTCAAATTCTTTGCTGAATACATCAAAGAAAGTTCGGAGTGTAAAGTGGGCAAGTGCCGCAAATTCAGCTCCCGTTATCTTGAGTGGATTTGCAAGCACGTTGCATCTTGCCAAGGATGATTGGCCATTTCCAAAGTATAACGGAATCTCTGGAACTTGGCTGAGCCTCTGTCGAGAAAGTAACAGGAGTGGTCTACTCGAATGGCTCAACGCACCGGGGTTCTCTAGAGCAATTGCTGTCACAAACAATTCCGACGGCGTGCCGAGTTTCGACCAGATTTTTGGTCTGAGCAACATGTCATAGCTGGACCTCTTATTCGAGGTAACAGCCAAACGGGCGTTTCTCATGGCATGAAGCTTTTTGGCAAAAGCAGGCTGAAGATTATCACCAATGTGTTTCTTCATAATTAGCGCAACGCAGGTCTCAAATGCTGCCGAGCACCGTGCCAGCATCTTGCTCCGCTGCGGGAAACCCTGCATGGACTTGATGGGTGACGAGTCTGGGAGAATGACGTCGGCCTGAAACTTGGAACCATATGTCGTAACAATGTACTCGGGTTTGTAGCTCATCTCTGATGGAGATAGGGAGGATACAAATTGGGCTAGGACTTCAAGGCTGTGAGGAAACGTGAGGCGGGCTCCAGTTTCTGGGATCTCAAAGACTTTTTGGCCAGCCTCCTCGAATTTTGCCAACGCATTGACATCGGTTACTTGGTCTTGAAGTTTCCTGTCAGCCGGCAGAGCAGAACAGAACCGTCTCAACGCATGAGCATCTCGAGTGGCTTGAGCAAGGCTTCGTAGGTGTCTTGTGTTGCCTTCCTCTACCATGCTGATGTACCTCGAGTTTCTTTGTCGCGCCCGACCTTTAGACTGGAGATACTGGATGACTGAGTTGAAGAGATCAAATCTTACGACTAGGTCGCATTCGGGAATATCTATCCCTTCTTCTGCAACAGGGGTGGCAAAAAGGCAATTAATCTCACCCTTCTTGAATCGCTGGAGGGTAATGAATTGATCACGGTAAGACATATTGCCTAGATTTGTCGTTGTAGCTTGAGAGCCAACCTACTGCATATTAGTATAGAAAACACTCATCAGTCAAGCTACTTCCAGGCACATACAACATATCCAACTTTCATATCTTGTATTCTCATGTGCTTTTGTTGGAATAGATCTGTCAAGAGACAAGCCGTAAATCGTTTCTCTACGAAAACGATACAACGTTTTGTGGAGAATTGTGTAAAGGCATCCTTCAGAATCTCGTACAGACACCTCACTTTTGAGGATAGCTCCTGTGACCCCGGCTTGATAGTACCTAGGTCATGCCTTTTTATATTACTCTGTACTTGACGGATTGAGTCGACGGCTTGGTCCGCTCCGTTTGACGCAAAATCTTGCGCGAAGTCACGATCTGTTCTAGCGGACAATTTAACTAACTCGCTGTCGGTAAGAAACAGTTGCCAGCATCGATCAGCACACCACCTGCCGAGAGTTGACGAGGCTTCTTTTGTGAATTCCAATGATGGGCGGAACTGGGAGTTCGATGCCACCTGTTCATAAATTCTATACCAGAGAGTAGTTGCAGAATTTTCTGGAAATTCTAGTCTTGCATATGTTTCCTTAGATTCAATCACTTTTTGTTTGTAATTGTCTCTCTCGGTCATGACCTCGTCAGAAACGGTGGCAATCTCACTGCAAAGCATGCTTTCTAGCTCGGCAGCGGCAATTTTTATATCCCTGGTTTGGCAGTCCACGGGAGAAGCTGTCATGCCCATGACCCGAGGCCGATTCTGTTTTTCAAGGCGAATATAGTGATCTTTGATGATGCGTGCATACGGATGGTTCTTCTTGGTGTGATGCGCTTCATCGAAAATCAACAAGTTAATCTGGCGCATAGTAATAAACGCATTGTGAAGGCAATCTAGTAGGACCTGTGCGGTACACACTATCACCATGTTTTCACTCAACTTTGAGTCCCAAAACTCTTTCGTTTTCATGACACCCTTCATGTCGCCATAAAACTTAGCGATAGGATGCTCCAAGTTGCAACTGAGCACGGCATGTTGCTGAAAACAGAGGGCGACTTTCTCAACGAGGAAGAACGCAACTCTCTTCTGCTTTCCACACGCACGCTCTTCCAGTTCTTGATCGAGCGTGTGCCTGAGGAGCAGCGCAGCAATGAGAGTTTTTCCTGAACCTAGAAGCTGTTAGTAAATCCCTCCAAAACGAGGCATGAAGCGACGTGCCCGTGTCAAGAACAACAATAGTATTCCGCTGTTTCGCCCTTTCAAACAGCTCAATTTGATACTCTCTTGGTGAAGCAATAATCTTTTTGCTCTCGATATCCCTTGCCAACGTTGCGATAGACTGCCTATCAAGGGTATGAACAGAGTTGGTCGAACCCTCATTCGATTCAAATTGGTTCTTTGCAATCCAAGTCTGGAACGCAGCAGTATCGAGACGTTTCTTTTCTGAGATGGTGCGAGATCGCTCAGGATTCAGTTTCAGACGATAGATGTCATCTTCCTCGTCGGAGTCGATGTACTCGGGCTCGTCTTCGGGGTTTGTACTCTTACTCTTGCCGATGTAGGCAGTTGTGTCAAGTGGACACGGCGACACCGGCATCGAGACGCAATTCACTGGCTCTTTTGCGTGCATGGCTGGCTCAACTGAGACTTTTTGAGGCTTCCCTGAGGAGGATATTCTTTGCTTCTTGATTGGAGAGAGAAGGAGAAGATCGTCCGGGTCCATGGCGAGGCGGTGGCAGAAAACCTGCGTGATGCACCTCTCAGATTAGTGGGCGAATAAGATCGGCAACCTCAGCACCTTTAAATATACCACACAACAATGTTTGTGGCTGATTTGGAAACTAGTAGGAACACATTATTTGGTGGGAGGAGATTACAGCGGTCTAAGAACGAGGTTTGAGGGCCTAAAGTCTTCAGGTTTGACATGAAGCGGCGGCCTCAGGTACCTAAGTGGTCGAAGATAAGTACCCGATGAAGGCATCTTGCAGTTGGCAGGCAGGAGGTAAGTAGGCAGAGTGATGAGCACGAAGAACGCAAACCACGACGTTTGTTTTTCTTGATCTTATTTCGTTAGTTCAAATCGGTCTCTTTTTTTGCTTTTTTTTCTCCGAATGAACCAACCCTTCGTTGAAATTTTTAGGAGAATGGCTGAGGAACTGAACTTATCGGCGCTGGGATGGTGCGAGGATGCTGCATTGCGTTACACAAACAATAATCTTTTCTTTCTTGGAGAGTGCACGCAATTATGCTTGTAGATATGAAATTCCGTTGGTTTCTTGATGTTATGAGATTTCAGTGGCTAGCTGAGCCTGTGAAACAGGCAGACGGCGAGAGAACAAACGAGCTGCAGCCAAATATTTGGTCTGCATAGGTACCAACTTTCCATCAATAAACAAATAGTCCCCAACTGAATATTAACGTGTAATTCTTGACCTGGACAGAGGCCTAGATTAGGTTTAACTACACTGACACGAGCTATAGAAAGATTAGCGACACGTTGGATATAAGTCAGAATAGCTTTCTTACAATGGATCACAATGTCCAGTCGGCCTATGGCATTGTTTTTGACACTGCAATGATATTAACACAAGTCAGGTATCGTGCACATTGTGAGAGCCTACGCGTTCAATGCATGCCTGCGTTCCTAGAAGGCAAGTCAGTCCGCCAGTACTCTGTCCGCAAGGTGCGTTGATGGCACCTTGAGGATCAGGCGCAGGAACCGCTTGGGCTACTGTAGCCCATACAAGTGTATACCAGAACGTGTTGGAGACCAGCATGGCTGTGTAGTATTGTCGCTTGATATTTTGTTTTGAGTTGACGTAACTGACCTTTTGCTTCTGAGTTCAAGTAATGCATACCGTAACCTCAAGGGAAACTTTCAATGTTTTATACCCCAACAAAAGGGAGCTGTGCCAGCCGCCTCATAAAGGATGATGCCAAAGACCTACTTGTCTACGACACATCCACAACAAAATTCTGCTAGGACAGTAATCGCTATTCAAGATTTTGTCTCGGATATCTGCCATCCATAGTCAAAAGACCATCATATAGTCACAGATTGACTACAAAAACACCAATAGTGTGTACACCAAGTCGGCTGGGTGGACCTTTGTTTGAGACTCCTGTAACCTGCAATGCTGAACACTAGGCACCGGTCAGACATGATACAACCCCTTACATTGTACCAGCCCAATATGGCATTATCTCTGTATTGTAGTCTCCTAATTCAGCACAAGGTTCCTTCTGGTCTTGGTGAGTAGTTAAATAGCGTATTGCATCGCCAATTGGGTCGCCAATTAGGAGTAATCGGCAGCGAAATGAAGGCATATGGAACCCGGTAGGTGGTGTATAGTACATACTATGTACCATCCAGAGCGAAGAAAGGTTCTTCACATAAGACATGTGCTGTATCTGTGATTTTTCCTTTTTAAAAAATTAATTTAAAAAAACCTTCGTCTTAGATACTACGATCCCCAATCCTCGGCGTAGCTGTGCGTCCTGGTTCATCATTTGTCATCCTCGTCGATCCTGTGCTACTATAACCACATTGTTTTAGTTCCTCGGTCACAGTATTTTACTACCTTATGCTTACATTAAGTAAATACAGCCATCTGTAGTATGATCTCTAGTTCCGTGTCGCGAGACCCAGACGACAATTTTCAGATACCAAGCCAAACCACCATAACTTAGCAATCAAACTATCTTGTTCTGCCAAGCAAACAATTCATAGAGAGGCGTAACACCTTATTAATTAGAATGCCTTCTGTGTTTGTTGTTTGCTCACACCAATCTCAAAGCCAACGCGTCGTCCTATCGCACCCTAACCTCACCCTAGAATCCAGGAGAGAGCCATCCCGTCTGGCCAAAACTACCTAATCATTACATACATCCCAAAGTGTCTCTCAAAATATAGAACGTAGTCACTCGGCACTTTCCCCATGCTTGAAATATCGGCAAGAATCCCAAAGTTCGATATACCTTGTCCGGAACCGGTGTCGTCTTGGACAGCTCAGGCAAAATGCATCTCTCCTAATCTCACGCTTAATTTGCGTCGTCAGGCATATCCGATTGATTCAAAGCAAACATGGCTTCTTCAGCCTGTGCCGCATAGACGGCGTCGTCTGCACAACCGGCAAACTCGGCCTCTCCCGCATCTCTGGCCACCTGTGCCTTCTGTTCAACCTCTACGGCGACAAACTCATCCCTCAGTTGTCGCAACATGCCAAACTCCTTTGGCAGATCCGAAGATCCAAAGTCACCTGCAATGATGCGGTCTGCGCTTTCTGCAAACTGAGCACGCACGGCTATAGCGGCGAACCTGGCCTTGCTTGCAGACCAGGCATAAAAGGCCCTGTCGACGTGGCCGAGGGGAGCGGATAGTGGTGTCTTGCGGTCGATGCCGAAAAGGGGCTCGGTCTTGTTGCTGGAAGGAGTACAAGGAGTAGGAGGGTTTGTCTCTTGGGAGCTTGACCTGTCATTTCCGCTGGATGACGATGAACCGCTCGTGTTCTTCTCGGCTTGCCTTCGGATGACTACCGTAACGCGAGTTGGCGTTCGTTTGTTCCCCGGGGTATCAGCACGAAGGGCTGTAGATTTCTGCGGTTTCTCTTGTCAATGTTGTGCCAAAGAACCATATACCCTGGAGCCGCTACTTACTATTGTTGGTGTGGTGCATTGTGCCTGACCGTCAACTGGTCTGGTAGTTTTCTCGTCAAAGCTTACATTCTTCCTTCTTGTATTCCGGGCCAATCCTGAACCCTTTTTGACGACCGGCTTTTTCTTTCGTCCGGTATTTGGTTTGTAGTCGGAGTCGTTTTCAGCTTCAGGATAGGGCATATTCGCCATATCGTCAACGTCAAAGCTTTCCTCCCTATCGCCACTGGCATCAGCCTCAGCCCATCCCTTCTTGCTCTTTTTCTGGGCCACTTTAGTTTGGTTCGAAGTTCCTCGCTCCAACTCGTTGGTCGTGTTGGAATTGGGGAAATCGCAAAAATCGTTGCAACTAACAGACTTTGAGGGAGCAAAGATGCCTGATGCTGGGACTCCCATATCCAGAACCTTACGAGCCCATGGCCGCTCTGGAGAAGAAGAGCCTATTGGCGAATCATCGAACTCAAAGTTCGTGGCAGAAAAGAGACGTTTGCCGGCAACTCGGGGATCGTGAGCCCGAACGGAAGCCTTGATGGAATTGTACCCAGCCGAAGCCGTTTTTGATATTGTGTTGTCTGTGAGCTTTTGATCCTGTTGGTCAAGTTCTTCACCTGACGTTTGCCTCAACAAGGACTGCGGTTGCTCCTCGTGAGCTTCGCATAATGTAGGGAGGCGAACCGTAAGTGCCGCTCTTCTGCCAGTTCGAGGATTGCTAATCAGTCCGCCGAGGCCCATTGCCTCCATTTTGTTCAGGTTTTGCTTCTTTTTGGGTGCCTGTCTCTTTCCTGGAGTCTTTTTTGGTCGAGAAAGAGTCGATCGTCTCCCCTTTGATGGGGTTTGATTGGCTAATCGTGGACGATGACCTTGTAGAGTTGTGGACGTGTCTTGGTTCGAACTCGTTGGGGTCCCTCTCAAGCCATCCCTCCTCCCGGCTTGCTCAAGAGAGATATTTGAACCTTCAGGCTCAGGAATGGGAAAATCGAGTTTCGTCCCAGGCACTCTGTTCTCTTCCAAGTGAGTGGAAACAATCTCGCCTGAGACATAGTGACATGTCTGTGGGAACTGGCGCTGAATAGCGTTACGCAGTTCATACCTCTCTGATGTATTGGGACCCCTGACTATTGGCTCACTGCTTTGGGAATATGTTCTCGAGGATATGTTTGGATGCTTCTCCTGCGTAGAGCTTGACACGGAGCTCTCTGTTCGTACCTTATCCTTTCCCCGACGCAATGGTAGATTCCTGCTTAGGGTGCCCAGGAATGGGCTTCTAGGTCGCGACGGGAACAACTCGTTGACATTTTGGGTGCAATTTTTGTGAATAGCATCCAAATCGATCCATCCTTTCTGATGAGCCCTTTTCAAAAGCGTATAATCGCAATAGTCTCGCATAATATCGCCCTCAGTATTCAAGACCAAGAAATCGACTAATGTTGCACCTCGCCAACCTTCAAGATTGCTAGCATACTTGTCTAACCCTTTCATTCGTAGAAACGAAACTCCGCGCTCAACGCTCTTTTCGAAAACGTAATCGGTGCATAAAGGTGGTCGGTGCTCGTAGATGACATAGGCAGGGCTTTTGTTTTGTTCGTGGGCGTATTCGAGGAGATCTTTCCAGGGAACATTGCAAACATCATTGTCGTAAGCGAGCCACTTCTTCTGCTGTGATGAGTAAACAGACATAAATTCGCGGACCTGCTCGCGAGTGAGACCGAGTATCAGTGAGGCAACCTTGGCAAAGGCGTTGTTGTCATCGTGGATAATTTTGAGGATGATCCATCGGACACCCCAATCCAAGTCATTCCAGGCGATGGACTGAGAATTTTCATCAGTAGCAAAGGGCAGAAAATTAGGAGATGAGCTGGGCGAGTCATTGATGTCTCCCGTTCGAGTGCCGCCAGAGGAGGAGCTCTAGTCGATCAACTTGGGGTCAAACAGGGCCGTTGCCGTGTTCTTTTCGGCCACTGATAGGGGTTTCTCGGGGCCTTGTTCAGAAGACGCATGGCGATTGAGAGCGTCGGAGAGTCCGAGCCTGTCGAAAAATTTGTCGAGATCTTGCATTGTATCGTTGCGATCAAGAGAATCTGTCGCAGCTGTCAATGCTAATCAAATCACAAAAGGTTGTGTCATTGTTTCCTACCATCAATATCCTTATACAGTGCATCACGGGACTCTATGAGAATATTGAGTAACTCGCAGGCCTCGTTCACTTCCTCTGGCTCATCACTACCCTCATCGCTAGCCATTACAGGACTCAGTCCTTGAGCTCCATCATTGTAGATCAGCTGCCAGAGTAGACTTGGTTCCGGGCTGATGAAATGTTCTCTTCCGGGAGAAGAATCATGATCGTCCCCTACCGAATGAGTGGGCCGAAACTGGGAACCCGAATATTGATGCCCTTGCCCAGGTCTGCTAGGCGAGATGCTAACATTTCCCGCTGGATCTTGAGGATGACCTGTAGACATGGTGACATTCACGTTGTCATGCGTGATACAGAAACATGCCACAGAAAGAGCTGAAAGAGCAACTCTGATTAATCCGAAAAATGAGAGAAAAGGGACTTCTGACAATGATGCACTGGAGAGAGCTTGCGCTGTGTCGTGGTGTGTTGCGCGGCGTTGCGTTGCGCGAAGTTGCCCTGCGTGCTGAAAACACAGGCAAGATTGAAACGCACGCCGTGGCTGGGACGCGTTTGACAAATAGGAGTCGATTTCTCCCAACACACGCTAACAAGCGTTTGGTTCGATGAAATCACCATGTGAAAATCGCCAAGTGACGGGCTGTGTATGCCTTCGTCCTGGTGCGCAAAGCCGGGATGCGAAACGAATATGTGCCACCGACGGCCAACCTGGACTTGAGGGTGGCTGAAGCGGTCATGAACGTGCTAGGCTCTGAAATTATGTACAAACCCAGGCTCAAAGAGCTCTTCAATTTAATGGCTTATCGAAGCAAACGATTGCTCTGGTTGCCGAGTTGCAACCGTTGAAGATTCGACGAGATTCCATCCCATCTCGAATCAAAACAACGGCATAACCTGGCGCTGATTGGCCCCAGAAGGCGAAGGAGTCAAATATGCGAACAAAAGAATCATCCTTCATTATTATCATGGCTCGTAGCGATGTCGCTTCATGATCTGCTGATGCCCAACACCACTGGCATCTAAGTCCCCCAGTCTATATCTTTGGTAACGAGCTATTCATACAGGGTATCTTCCTAAGCAAAATCCTTGGTAACTCCCGCTTGCCTCTATTATGTAAAGTTCCTCCGAACTGCTGACCATGTTCAATACGATGGTGCTCAATGACCCTGAGAAAAAGGTACTAAATAATCACTGATTCACAAAGGGCGCATATGCACCCCGTCCCAAGAAGCGATCCTCGTCGGCCATAGCATCACTCACGTCGCCAACAGCATCTCTATCTGCACCCATGACCTCGTTGATATGTCGCTTTACATGTAGCACGTTCCTCTGGGGAACCTGAATCAATTGCTGGGCCGTTCGATTCTGCGCAGCAACCTGCGATTGGGCATGAAGAATGTCTTCCCACGACTGGAGCTTGCGCTTGATATCTTCGTCAAAGCAGCAGCAGAAACGTTGGACGCTGACAAATTGCAGGGTCGTGATGACGCTGGTGTTGAACATGGCCATGATGTAGGCGGCAGCAATAGCGGCAGAGCGGTCGTTGCCAGTCTCACAAGCTATCAGGACCTTGCCCCGACGAAAAGAGGAGGATTCTACGATTAGCTCTCCATTTTCAGTCTTGGCATGAGCTTGACTGTGGTAGATGGCGAGCAGGTGGTCGTTGATAGCACGGATGGCACTAGGGAACACGCGAATCATCTGAGGAGTTCCCTCAATATCAAGATAGTGCGATTGGATGTTGAGAGCTTGAGCCGCCTTCTCGATACTATTGAGTCGGGTGCCTGCCATCCGGGCGTCGCGACAGACGAGAATCATTGTGATGCCTTCTTTCAGAAGAAAGGCATGATCGCGAGCGACGGTATTGGGGCCGAGATAAAGAAAGTCAAGCAACTGCTGGGCCTCGCGACGCTGTCCGTAAGACCAGTCGGCCGAGCGATCAACTGCGATCTGAGATGCGTTCTGGGTGATGATTTCGAGATCACGGCGGGTTAACTGGGTCGAATCCACATTTTCGTACGAGGGCATGAGGCCAGGCATGGGTTCGCCGATGAGCTGCTTGGCATGTGGAGGAATGTGAATAAAAGGCGGGCTGGGCGGGCGAAGGGAGTAGGGGCCGGACGGGGTGGCACCGTTGGCGATGGAGGGCTGAAAGATGGCATCTGCCTCCATTTTCAGATGACGGTGGAGGTCCGACAGGTGTCTGCGACTGTGTATTTGCTTGGCGGTGGAACTGATTGGTGGTTCACGAGAGGAAGGCAAGGGATTATGCGCTCTGGAGAGAAGCTAAAGGGCAGATTTGCAGTTGAAAAAAAAAAGAAGAGGATTGGGATAAAGACGAGTCATATACAATGCGAGTCTCTGTGGTGAATATGTAGTTGAATGGGGGTTGAGAAAGTGAGATGAAGAGTGGAGCTGCGGCTGCCTGAGATCTTATGTTTAGTGTGCCTTATGTCTGCAGAACAGAACGGGAGGTTCCAGGTTTGTTCCAGGACCACCCCTGCCTTTCCGCTTACTATGTTACAGGTATCCTCCCTAGCTACCTAGGTAGGTTGGTAGGGTACCTCTAGCAATACGAGCAGCAAGCCCAGGGCAGTTTCGCACGTGGCCGTTTTGAGGCTGAGGCGTGCGATGCAAGGTCCCCTAAAACGGGAATTTTTAGGTACAACATTCAGTGTAGGTAGTGTGGACCAGGAACCTGAAAGTCTTCCAGGTTCCATTGGTTGGGTACACCAAGGGAGCTTAGTCGCTTAGGTACCTCAGGTACCTAGGTATCGACCAGGATGGATGCTTTTTGTTCTCAGCCACCTCGGTCATCGGCTGCTTTTACGTGAGAGTGATGGAACTGAAGTCGCCAGTGAATTTTTGTTTTGGCAATAAGCTGAATATTTGTAGGGGCTAATTTTTCTGGCAGTTTTGAATGGCGTGTTTGAAATGATCAAGGAATCAAAAAAACTTCGAAAAATAAAAACACAAATAAAACAATAATAATAAATTAAAATAAAATTCTTGGCACGGCGATGATGCAATGGTTTGGAAGCTTTCGAGGTTCTACTACGTAGGATGAACTGGAGGCTGCACGATCCCTGATTAAGCCGGGCACATGGCCCATCAGCTGTGACCAAGGAACCAAGAAGGGAAACACTAATAACGCACTAGAAGAAAACTTTCTCTACTAATGATGCACTGTCAAACTAACTGAACAATAACAATACAAGTAATAGTATCGTCTTGACTTGTGACGAGAACATTTCTTTTGACTGGGTACTCAATACATGGATTCATGATATTCAATACTCTCATCGCATAGGTTATATCGGATATCCTACACTATCACAAGATACCCGTTTTTCACATAACATTACCCAGTCTTGCTCAAATTGTTGCTCAAGAACAGTGTCTGACCAAATACCGAGTTTCTTACCTTATTCTCAAGCGAGTAAGTAGCGCAAATAATGACCAAGCTAGAAAAGAAGCCATTGCAAAGCTTCTGCCTGTCTAACTGTCACCATGAATGTTGTTACTCAACTTGGAAGAGAATAGGTTTTCAAGAAAGCAAACGATTGACGTCTGCTGGGAAAGTATTTTTCGAGGTCAATAATATTTGCATACATTCGTTCGTCCAAATCTTAATAGTAGCGGTAGGTTTATATTGTACATTGCTTGGTAATATGATGTACAGTGAAATGGTGTAGTCTACGTTTCAACGTTAGGCTGCGGACATCCAACAGTTCGCTCTTCTATCTATATGAGTACCCCAGTGTTCATACACTGCATCCAAAGTTGATGCCTTCCCAAACGCCATGTCCTTGCATACATTTTCCGTCTGTCTGTCGGTGGTCATATTTTAATCATACAAACTCTCATCAACCAGCCACCACGGTGGTGGCAGCGCTTTGCTAGCCAGTAGCACCCTGGTTGATATGTACTTCTGTCCTTCATCCGTTACCCAAAGGTAAATATTCACCCTCTGGGCTAGCTGGTGGCTTGTGGGTCACCATTTCTTCTTCTGTCTGTGCCGCCCTGAGGCCTTCGTCTCCAACAGCGCCTCGTGTCTTCATTCGCGACTGAAGCTGTCGGCGCTTGTACGTTCGTTTATGCTGTAACTCTTCGTCGGTAAAGTCCATCTTCTCGAGGGACTCAACCAGCCGCTCTTCCACCAGGGATCGAACGTGGAATGCCAGTGCCTGACTGCGGAACATGCCTTGGAAACGATAGGATAGCCATAGATACATATTGATAGCACTATGGAGAGACTCGAGTTTCCACAAATAGTCTTGTGGGGTGCCATCATATTCCCTGGGGTTAATATCTAGAAACTCCAAGGGAATTTCTTTGATATCAAGTAAGTCGCCGTTATCATTATTAGCAATGATACGAGCAAGGGCACGAATAGCGGGGATCGAGCCCTCAGCGCGAAGGGAAACAGGCAGATGGACAAGCGTGAGCCTGTCGTAAATAGCCAAAGGGATGTCCTGGATGATGTCGGCCAGCTCCAAGGCGTCCGACGTCACATTGAGGTGGTAGCGGCTTCCCACGGACGCCAACTCTCGGATACGCATAAGAATGAAGGACAGGGGCGTATCACGAGGAAAGTAGGTGGAAAATCGCTCGACTGCGGCAGCAGGAGGCGCTATGTAGGCGAACTGGATGTCATCGACAGGACAGTTAAAGGCTCGATGGACATATTTCAAGTCAGCCTGGTCCATAGCAGTGACGTATCCGATTTTATCCTCAGTCTCGGTGTCTACTGCGGACTCCGTAGCATCCCGAGCTGTTCGATATCGTCCGGCCCGGCCACCAATCTGTTTTAATTCTGGGAAGGTGAGAAGCCGGTTTTGACTTCCGTCGAATTTCATAACAGACTCGATGATAACTCGTCGGATCTCGAGGTTCAATCCCATTCCAATAGCATCACTCGCTACCACAAAGTCGTAATCGTTATTCGGATCATTGAACAGTGCGGCCTGTTGGACGCGGACTTCTGGAGGCAAATTGCCATATATGATCGCACAACGCCGCCCAGTCGCCTTTTCAACTGATCGCTTCATGGCGTGAAGGTTGAGTCGACTGAAGGCAACAATAGCATCACCCTTTCGAAGTTCATTGTAGTCGCCGTTGATAGCATGATCCATGGTCTCGAGTGGGCTGAGTCGCTCATACCTATGAACAATGCACTTGTCTCCGATTGTTGCGCAGAGAGACTGAATAAGATTCACAGTCCGCTCTTCGCCGCAGAGATGAACCTCCTTGGCTTGGACACCAAGAAGAGCGGACGTCCAAGCGTTCCCTCGATCGGCATCACCTAGCATCTGGATCTCGTCAATTACGGCGACATCGAATTCCTCATTAAGCGGCGTCATTTCGACCGTACAACTCTTGAAGTACGTATCAGTATTTTCCGGGATTCGAATTTCCTCCCCCGTGATAAGTGCGCAAGGGAGACCTTTCGCTGTGAGCCGTTGATATACTTCGTTGGCTAGCAATCGAAGGGGCCCGGCATACACTCCTCGTTTGGAGTTTTCCAACGCCTTGAGGGCACGATATGTCTTGCCAGAGTTGGTGGGGCCGACATGGACATGAATAGTACGCTGCATGGCACGAGTTGCGGGGAACCATTCGTGAGGAAAACGAAAGTCGAGAAGTCGTTTGTGACTCTCCTCGAGGCCTTTTGAGAACTTTTGCCGAATCAAGAAGGACTGGAAAGAATACTGTAGTTCGTTGGTGAGACCCTTGAGATCTTTGAGGATAAAAGCATCACGAAGATTCCAAAACAAAGGATTCTTTTCCCGTCTTGTGATGTTTTGTTCAGCCATGGAAAAGGCCTGGTCCAGAATGTCCATGAAGAGGGAAGCCTGTCGGTTGAGCTCATCTTCACCGACCCCACCAAGAGACACATTTGAAGCATTGAGAGACTTCAACACGTGCTGAAATCGCATCAAAACAGTAGACCGGAAGATTGCATGACGGCCTGAGTATTTGCCCTTATCCAAACGAAGACGGGATTTAGGGTCATGACCTTGCTTGACCTACAGACCTGAATAAGCAAAACACACTCTCGATAAGTCACTCAATTAATGGCTACTTACAGAGCTAGCTCTGGAGCGGCTGCCAAGTGTCACACCTTTTGAAGATTTTGCCGCAGAACCGTCTCCGGGTGTCGCCTTGGCGTCATCTTGGAGTCGTTTATACAGCAATGTTGTCGATGAGAAGGCTCGTTGAGATGAGAGGTTGACAATGGTGCGGGCAGCCCCGGATCGGAGCAAGGATCTCATAACCAAGGCCGTTGTATATGATGCAACATGCTCTCAGGCAATGACACACCACAAAGAAAGTTATTGGCTAAAAAAGAGACCAATTTTATGTCTATTCTCACCAAGCGCGAATGCTTGAGTCCCATGTTGAATGTGGCACTCTGAAATCCCAGATCATCGGATTATTAAAAGCCCGAGAAATTCGGTAGTGGGGTCAGGCAATGACGCTGAGACGTCCGTCATCGTACCTCCCAAAGGACCCCAACGAATAGCTTAGTGAGATCGCGCTGCATGTTCTGTGCTCCATCCACTGACGCAAGCTCCTTCATTATTTCGATTTCCCCTTTGACATCTGTTGCCTCACTTCTACTGCTTTTGATCGCCCCTCAACCTCTATCAATCTATAGCGACGCGATCCTTTTCTGATCTGTAGACCCTGCCGCCAAGTTACAGCCGCCAACCATGGCGTCGTCATCAACTCCTGCTACACCTCTGCTCTAGTTCGTAACTTTCTGCCTGGCTATCAATCCAGCTGAGCCATCATGAAACAAATCCGATGGAGGACGTCAACTAACTTGACGCGATAACAGTGCTTGCATCGCCCACAACACTACAATCCTCTCAGAATGCACCACCTCCGCGTCCTCCCAAACCTCGTCGCTCGCATCGATCATCCTTCCTAAGATTGAGCATCACTCACCACAAAAGCTCACCTACACCCACGGCCAACATCAAATCCACTATGTCGCTGAATCACCTTCGGAGCATCCTGGATCACCCTCCGCTGGAGGCCTTACCTTCCTCGTCATCGCGGACTCGTCTCTCGGCCGCCGGGTGCCTTTCGGTTTCCTCTTTGAGATCCGGACGCGATTCTTCTCCCAGTTCCCTGAGAGCAGCGACTTTAATGACATGCCCAACTACGGTGCTGGTTCCTTCAACTCGGAGCTCAAGAACCTTATGATTGAGTACGGCACGACGACTGGAGGCCGTGACGACGCCATCGGCAACGCCAAACGCGAGATTGACGACGTTCGAGGGATCATGACCAAGAATATTGAGAGCTTGCTTGAGCGCGGCGAGCGTCTGGACCTGCTGGTCGACAAAACGGACCGGCTAGGCGGCAGCGCTCGCGAGTTTCGGGTGCGAAGCAGGGGACTGAAGCGCAAGATGTGGTGGAAGAATATCAAGCTGATGGCGCTCCTTGCATTAGTTCTGTTCCTGATCATCATGGCAATTGTTATCGCGATTAAGAACTGAAGTGGGGCGAAGGATGAAAGAAGAGACCATGGAACAAAGCGATGCAGACGGTTTTGCGCACACTTGATTAAGGCATTCTTTTGACGACTTTCCTTTTTTTTTTTTTTTTCTCTCCTTTTTCTTGTATACCTATTATGGCGGGACTTGGACGGAAAGTTGCGAACCGAAAGCAAACAGTGTATCAAAGCAGTTAAGATGCTTCTTATTCAATTTTTACAATACCCAGAAACAAAAACTCGCGATGAATTATGTGCAAAATACAACGCTGCTCGCTCATGGTATTTCCTCCCAATCTAGCCAGTTTCAATTCGTCTTCCTTTTCGTCAAATCGGGGGCCACCCAAGTATTAGGCTGTAAGCACTGGGGTCGATTGTGGGTAGAACATTGGGCGGCCCCCCGTCCACCCCCGAGGTTGTATTTTTGGTGTGTGCCCTGTGCATGTGAGAGCTGAAGCAATGCTCTGTAAGGCTTGCGGAGGTTGCAGCGGCGCAAGCTTGTGTACGTCATTCGAACATTGAGCCTGTTCCGATTCCGATCCCAACATGCCCCCCTCTTTATGATACCCATAGTCCAGCAAGGGAGCTCATTAAGGTAGTGCTCGTGAGCATTGCTCACTCATTCTCCTCACCGACTCATTTGTGGAAGTTGACGTAGCCGGGTACAAGTCCGATCGGTGAAAAAAAAAAAGAGGCGTCATAGCTTCATCCCTCTTTTCTGAGCGTCCTGATAAACGTATCCCTGAGTTACGGGATTGTCGGAGGAAGTGAACCCCATGGCAGCCGGCGCTCTTCGCAATCTGTCAGTGAAGAAAGCTGGATGAAGTGTGGAAGCGTTGTGTTGGACGGTTGTTGTGCGCAAAAGATTGGGGATGGTTTGGCTTGTCGAAGCGTTCTCCGCGCTTGGGGCAGGGCAAGCTGTACCCATTGCTGATGAAAGGACGATATAAAGCAACAAGACGAACAATTAGGGACGGAATTACATTCTCTTTCTACCAGAGCTGCACAGCAAGAAAACAGGAAATAATAGAGGTTGTGTTTTTTTTTTTTCTGCAAGAAGGATTGCGTCTTCACTTAATTCTTTCTGTCGGCAATGGTTGCCGTGCTTTCCACGTGCTCGGCCTCGGGACATTCGCCGATGGTTAGAAGTGAGGGATGACGGCAGATTCCCCGCATGACTAATCAGACGTAACGGTCCCAGATGCTGAACGGGATCTGCTGGGAATATGTTCCGGCAAATCCTCATCTACCAGGGACGTGGGGAAGAAGGGGGCGGAGGGAAGAAGAAATGATGAAATTATGGAGAAAGACGAGACGGGCAATGCACCGAGTACGGAGTTAGTGGAGGGACCAAACCAGTGGAATTGACGAGGGGCCGGGTTTTAAGCGGGTGAACAATCAATGCTTTTTAAATACCGCTTCATTAGCAATAGAATACCTACGAATGATGGCTAGGGGACCTTTTTTTTTTTTTTTTTTTGTTCTTGATGCGTTGGGAATCTCTTTGCTATCAGCCACAACAGCCCTATCAAGCTCTAACCTTGCATAGGATTGAATTACTAAATCGTCCAGCTTTTGAAGTGCTTGATAAAAATGAAGATGAAAAAAATAACTATATATATGGATGTCATTGAATCTAACCACATCCTTTGTTGTCCTATTATACTCTCTTAAAAGATATAATACTAGCGGAAGTAAAATGGCCGCTACGTAAGATAGGTCCAGCACCTACAGAGCTAAGTGTCATTGGGTGTTTTGGTTTGCTGGGCAGCGGAGTTTGAGAGGAGCGCTTGATAGCGCTTGATACATGCTAACGAAGTCAAGTCCACCTTGAGACGCACGGGCGCGCCGCTACTGTAAAACGCAAGTGATCGACTTCCCATTGTTGGGCGGACAGAAACAAAGACGTTGCTTTAACTATTTCATCCCATCCCCTTCGAGCTTCCTCGAAAGTCACGTGCCCTGCTTGATACATCATCCTCATCAAACAGCGGCGTAATGACCTTAGATGTTCTGGCCCTTCTCCCATTCGCGCATTAGAACCGGCATCTCAGTTCCCGCTATTCATCTATCTGTGTAGTCGCCGGCTGGAGCTCTCTCACCAGACGCCATGTCCGAAGCATCGGTGCCATTGCTCAAGACGTGCCAGACGTGTTTCCACGCCAAGATACGATGTGAAAAGACGCAGGACAGCGGCATGTGCGACAGGTGCTTGCGCCTTAAGAAGCCCTGTGTGTTTGCTCCGTCTCGCCGTCGGAAGGCGAATCGCACCGTGCCCGTTCCCGTTTCCAAAGCTGGTGAAGGTGCCGCCACTGCATCTAATAGGTAGGTGAGGCGCTCGATCGTGCAGCCTGCAGAAAGTAGTTTTACATGGTCCGGATCGAGCTGACGCAACCAACCACCAGACTCCCCAGTAGACAACTCAAGCCAGCTTCTTCCGTCACACCTAATACACCCTCCTCGAGGGCATCGGGGAGCAGCAGTCAGACCCATGCTGACGATGCTTCCTCAGCAGCTCCGTCTGGCCCTGAGATCGCAACCGTCTCAGCACTCAGCACTGACCCATCTTATTATAACCCTTTCACCCATGGCCTCTTAACTCGCTACAAGGGTCAGGAATACTTGAATTACTTTAGGACCAAGATGGTCCCCCACTTTCCCTTTGTTGTCATCCCAAGTACCATGTCAATAGAAGATCTGGAACGAGATAAGCCTTGCCTACTCATTGCCATCCTCTGTGTATCGTCCACTCCGGACCCAGCTCTTCAGAAACAAATCGGGAAGCTCTTCAACCAACTCGTGTCTATGCGTCTGTTAGCGACAAAAGGATGGTTCACCACTATAGATCTATTGCAGAGTCTCCTAGTTGGACTCGCCTGGTATGATCAAACTAAGCCGCTCTACTTGCCGTCTCGTGCCGACCGCTAACTTACCTGCCACTCAGGGCCCATTTTCAGCCACGGCCATTGAGATACTCTCAACATTTAGCTCTCGCATCCAGCATTGTCGCTGACCTGCGGTATGATAGGCCACGAATAGCCCTATTATGGAGTCTCAATGAGGACCTGATAAAGAGCGGCGGCCCAAAGTTAACACCGGATGAGATGCGGGCTCTGGCAGGGACTTACTATCTATCCTCCTGGTATGACAAAACTTTGTAGCCTATAAACCTCCATGAAGCTGACTTTGTTCTTGCAGCGCATCCGTACTTATGCAAAAAGCCCCCTCATTTAAATATACTCCCTACATCCTTGACTGCTGCCGCAAACTGACGGTTCACGGTGGCGCTCCTCATGACAAATACCTTTCCTATATCATATACCTCCAGAAGCTCACAGAGGAGGTTGACGAAGTCGTCTCCTCCTCGCAATCCTCACTCCAACTCGCTGCTGAGCTTCAGCGAATAAAAGTCATGTACTTACAGACAAAGGCGACGCTGCCCTTTGTCCTGAGCGAAAATCGTAAGTCCATTCTAGAGAAAGAGATATATAGGGAGAACTTAGTACTAATGAACAAACTACAGCGACAATTCAACTGCAGATTCATATTCTAGAGCTGCTAATCTGCCAGCCCTCGCCAGACAGCCTTTCAATCGGCCCCAATAGTTTCCGGAATGTCCAGGGAGCTGCAAACTCGACAGGACTTCTCGACTGGTTGTCACAAAGCATTTCCGCCGCCAAAAATCTCATCAATGTCCTCCTTCTCGTGCCATACGGCGAAGAAGGTGTCATGCCCAACCTGAGCTGGGTCTGTTTATACAGCACTGCGTCTCTCTGTGTGAGGCTAGACCTTCTGGCTATGAATTACGATATCGGACACCTACGTCGGATTCTCGACCTAAAAGACACGCTGCGACAAATTGTTTTACGCCTGGAATCTTTATCCGGTGTCGAATCATCACCGGAAGCCCCCAGAAATGCCTTTTTCCATCTTAGTGTTCGAGCTCGGCATGTCGAGCGTAAATACCTCAGTTATACATCACAACCAATAGCAACTAGTTCTCCCGATATAGGGGGACGGCTATCTTCATCAACATCCTCACCAAGCAGCCTTCCAGCCAGAGGCGAAGCTCCCACACCAGTTTCATTCATCCCGGGCCCAAACCTGGTCCCCAACATGCAAATAACAAGTCAACCTGACAACTCATGGACAGTTGCCAAGGCAATGGAATTTGATTCAGACATATCCATGGGCAATATGCTCTTTGTAGGGCAGTTTGACTTTCTTTCAGACCCAGGAGGCGGCGGCGGCTATGGCGGTGGCTACGGTACGCAGCCAGAACCTGTATATTTTCAACCTCCACCAGATGAACACTCGGGCGCAAACTTTGATTCAGGAAATATAGACGGATACAATCAGCCATGACATACACGGATAGATGGCTTTAGATATGATATGATATACAACAGCGAAGCGATTCACAATGCATCCGGCGTTTACCCTCAATTCCTTGTCTATGATTTCTATAATTTAGGTAGATATACTAATACATGTCGTAATATGTTCATGGCACATGGCGAAGGGGCTCATTTACCTTTGCCCTTCTTCTTATTCTTCTTATCCTTGGTCCCGGCGTTTAGCTTTTCGTTCTCTTTGCCCTTCTTGATGGCGTCCACAAGACTCTGAATCTCCTCGGCTTGTTCCTTTTCTTTCGTCTCTTTTGCCTTGACGTCTTCCTGCGCCTTTTGTGCCCCCCTCTTTTTAGCCTGGGCTTTTTCTACTTTCTCAATCAAGGCGTCGCTCTCTTCCCATAGTTTCTTGGCCACTTCTTCGTCCTTAATCTCGCCTCGGGCAAAGTCAACTTCCATGCACTCCTTGATCAACTTTCCGCCCTGTCCACGACCCAAATTGTTCTCCATAGCGGCATACAGTATGGACTGCGCAGCCATGAAAGGAGATTTCAAAAGGAACCAGGGAACCAGGTATCCAACAAGGTATAGCGCCAACCCCCACAGAGAGCCCCTCGTCAGCCAGCGACGAGTGCCCGGTGTGCGCGCCAGACCAGGATCGACGAAGATGACGCGAGTGTTCATGGGAGCTCCGTCGGGGCGCTTGTATGCATCGAGGTGTTTCTGGAAAGCTTGTCCGAAGACGTTAAGGGCAAGCTTGCTTCGGGCGTACGCAGTGCCTGGTGACCAGTTAGACTTCGAGATAGCCTCTTTGAGAGACGGAGAACCAATGTATGAGGAGCATGTGGTGATGATGACTCGGACGTCTCGGTCGATAGGTTGAGCTCGAAGTGCAGGACTGAGAATGCCCAGGAGGTGGAAGTTTGCAAGAAAGTTGACCATCCATGTCTCTTCTACTCCTTCTTCAGACTCTCTTCTCTTCCCACCAGGGGGAGTCAACGTCGATGCGCATAGAATAACCATGTCCAGCCTCCGGGGCGGGGCATTGTCGATCCATTTCGTAGCAAACTTGCGGATACTATGAAGGCTTGTCAGGTCGACCTGCTCTGTGTAAATGAGCTGGTTGTTTGTCTTGCTGCGCAGATCCTGGATGTATTCGACAAGGAATGGGTCGGAGGGCGGGTTCTGTGTTAGCAATACCAGCTGCGCGCCCCGAGAGGCGAGTTGCTGTGCTGCTTGGGCGCCTATGCCTGACGTTCCGCCCGTGAGGATGACGACCTTCCCATGAAGGTTGCGCTCTGAAGGATTCGTACGGCCGGAAGCATAGAGCTTGAGAAGTGTGAGGAAGGTTAGAGTAAGGATAGTGTAGGCAATGGACTTGAGGTTGTCGCGGACGATGGCAGGGAGTCCATTGTACAGCACGCCCATAACAAGGACGACAGGCATCGTGTAGTCGGGGCCGAGTCACTCGGCGTAAATGTAATAATAAGCAAATTTAAATGTTCAAGATCATTTCGTAATTGCAGCTTAGCGATTTCCTGGGAGCTCGTTGTTTCAAAGGCTTTGCAAGTGAAGGAATGCGAAGATGCGGATATCGTGTCCTAGCTGTCGTCATGCGGCTGCACGTGATCTCGAGGAGCCCTCTTTAGCTGCCTCCTGGTAGGTTCTGTCTGAAGGGAGAGTGACAGCGTCCAATTTATGACTTATACAATCAATCTTTGACCAATTCTACCGTCAAATAGGAATAAATTAAAATCAATTAGTTTCTGACATGAATTTTTTTTTCAATTATAAAAACCAGGCATACATCATATATCATTATCAGCCCTACTATAAATATCATGGCTCCTTCTACTACCGTTTCTTCGGATCCAAAGGCTTGTGTGTACTCTTCTGCTTTCTCACCCAAATCTCCTTTACCGGATCACCGTGGTGTTCAACACAAACCCAATCACCAATCCCATACTCTGCAGGGGCTCTTCTAACACCTCGTCCTCCTCCACCAACAATGAGATTACCAGGACGATAGGTCTCATCCACGTTCATGCGGCGAATGACGCTACCATGGACACGCACGGCATCAGGAATGTCTCGCACCTCACCACATGGTAGAGGCCATCTGATAGGCTTCCAGGAGCCATCAGGTTGCAGATCCATTCGTCGAAAAGGGAGGTACTCCATAAACTTCCAGGCTGTAACGGCAATGTTGCCAAGACCCTGGCCATACTCGAGTGAGTCGTGGACCTTTGCGCTACAGGCTCGATGCATCAGGTCGTGAAAGCTTCCCGGGGGGTGTCCAGACACGGTCTTTTCATCAGAACCGAAGCTTGGCATCGTAGGCGTTCTGCTTGGGCCATCTGGACCATTGGCGATACGAATATCAGGGATTTTGTCCTCGTCAATGTGATTATTATGTGTGATCTCGTTAAACTCTTCGGCAGCCATGCAGCCCATTTCCACGAGCTTGTCTTTATCAAAGGGGAGGCCAGCGCGGATAGCTTCACCAACCATCCATGCGAGAGGAATATGACTGGCACTTTTCGAGTCTTGAGACATCTCCCAACCTCCACCAACATCAGCATGACCACCAGAAAACCACACTTCATCAATATCCTGGCTATCGTCGTCAGGATCGACATCAGAAATGGGAATGGCAGAGACATTGGACATGGTCTCAGCGTCACATCCGCGTCTGGAACGTGCGCTCTGTGCTGACTTGGATCTAGCACGATATGGTGCGTATTCATGGTCTTGGTGCTGGTCAGATAGCCCATTCTGGTTGCTCATCTCGCCCGGCTTCAAATGGCTAGGCCTCCGTCCTCTCTCCTGGTGACTTATGTGCTCATGCTCATCGGGATCTTTTCCCATCATGCCATCATGTAAGTCGCCAATGAACTCTCTGAAATGGCGATGTCTAGTATGTGATGGCTTTCCCTGGTACATGAGGTCTTGACGAAACTTGGCACGGCGTTCATCAATGCTAACTGCGTGTCGGATTACTTTGGCGCTGCTTCGAGCAGTGTAAGGGAACTTGCTCCGCTGCATCCAAGCGGCCTCGAATCTTGGTACCGAATTCACCGTATCAAAAAGGCCAAGGAATCGAATCCGGCCAACCGGCCTGGAGAAAGTTTCTCGAAATCCCTTCATGAAGCGGAACATTTCATCCGTCTTCTTGCGCTTCTCTTGGGCCTCCTTGTCGGAGCCAGTAGGAGTCTCACGAGCCTGCCACTCTGCAAAGGCTTTCCAGGCAAATTTGACCATTTCTTCGTTCCCGTGGGAGAGGAGGCCGATGTAATCAAGCATCTCGGCCAGGAAACGTGCAACATAGGCACCCCTGGAAAATCCAAAAAAGTATAGTTCATCACCAACTTCGTAGTAGCGTTGAAGGAATTTGTAGCCACCGACAACATGCTGATCGAAGGAGGTGCCAACAGCTGAGTCTTTACATTTGAGATACCATGACTTTAGCCTTTCCCTATGGCCGGTATGTGACAACGAACCGGAAACGACGTACGTCCCGATGCCAGGCTGATAATAGTGAAATTGATCCCTATCACTTCGATCAAGTAATCTGAAGATTTTAAGGATATTACTGTCGGAATCGTCGCCATGGAATTTGTTTCCAGTACCGTCGAAACACAAAACGAGTTTCTTCGGCTTTCGGCCGGGCTCCGGAGCTGGATTCACGGGCACCATGACTGGTGTCGACGGTCTGCTAGAGAAATCATGAGAGTAGGCAGGGTAGTCCTTTTGATTATTGTAATGATGATCCCTGGTGGGCGGCGCAGTTTCTGCGGAAATCGGGGCGAGATGGGACGCGTCCATAGTCTTGATGGACACGGCAGCAACGACGCCGTGATCAACTTTGTGCTACGAAGCGATTCGTCTGTATGCACTCTAGAATTGGTAATAGCTGCAGAATTTGCGTTGTCCTGCAGATTCAAAGACAGAATCGCTCACTGACTTACTGGCATTGAACTGCGTCCGTGTACGTGGTGGTATGTATGTGGTGTTTGGTTGAATGTAGAGGAGTCATCAACCAAGCGGGTCGTTGAGGCAGGAACAATCCGAACAGCACTTTCCGGCACCACAGCTCTCAAAACTTCAACTACAAAGAAGAGATTAAATCCATGACGCACGTAATAGCTACGGGCATGCCCTGCTTTTGAAGCTCAGCAGTCGAGCCTAACCACCTAGGTCAAATGTCTCATCAAAAAGCCACGAGAGAGCGACAGAGTGAGAGGGGGGGGACGGCAAGCTCCACCATGCGGTGTGAGGAGCGTCTCTCTGTCATTCCCATCATTGGGTAATCCGAGTTGCACAGAGTGGTGTATGTATTTCACACTCCGGAGGAGTACGGGCTACGAGACGCGGAGCCAGTGGCTTTCTGGCGAGCCTTTGATTCATCAATATCCCGTACATCCATAGGAGGAAAACTGCATGTCTCACAACATAGGCCAGCTAACAAGAGAATAGATGTGGGTGCGAGTTGTCAGCTAGGTCCAATAAAGTGTCGACCCTCTGCGGGCTGGGGTCTATCAGCTGCAATGCGCAATGGCAGATCCGGTGATCTTTTGCCCCATTCGAAGAGCTGTGCCGGGATTGATTCTTCTTGATGGGGGCATGGAAGATGATCAAATGTTGATAAATCTCCAGTTGAGTCTCTTTGATCATCTCTTCTCGACCGAAACTTGACTTCCCTTGGGATCTGAGACAACCACAGCCTACTGCACTGCACCGATGAGAGACGGACAGTAATAGCATGGAAAGGCGATGTTCTGTGGCCTTTCTACGTTCTTTGATTCTTCCATGCCACTATGTACTACCTACATAGTAACTTATCGCCAACCAACTTCGTAGGCAACTACAGGGAGGGTCACCTCAAAGATTGCTTTTCCCGGCTCTTTCTGCAGTCAAGTGGCTTTTACCAGGCCATCGAAGGAGCCAAGGCGGAGCTGAGAAGCTGATGACCAGGGGGTTATTCATCCAGAATGGCTAGCGCGCCAGGCTCGGGATGGGGACGCTCTATGGCCTCATTCGCTGCCAGTGAGTCCCCAGCTCACAGAAGAGAAAGTTGGTGCAAGGCAGACTGGTAAAGTATTGGATCGAGTCACCAGAGAGGGAAGGGAATTGGCCCGAGACGATGCAAGAGATCCTTGAATTTGTCCACTTTTTAATTATACGCCTCCAGTTTTCTAACAAATCGATAATGACCCTTTGTGATCCAGCTTTTTGGGCCAGGGCGAATTAGGATGAAGCCGACCCCCTCCAAATCGCGGACGCTATCTAAGGGCCCGTCTCTACCGTCCACAATAGCGCGGTCTTATTTGAGACCATCTCAAAAGGCGGGACAACACCAACACGGCACCCACTTTTAGGACACGCGGAAGGGGTCCTACGAACCTGATCATCCGTGACTGATTACTTGTAGAATACATAAATCGACGATGCCTTTGATCATATTATGACGGGAACTAGTTCCAAGTTGATCCGTCCCGGTTCTCAGCCCGTCTACGACGTCATATGCATGCATTAGGAGGAATGCAGAACGACACAGGTCAGACCGGATCATCTCAGGATGACTGAGAGAAAATCAACCAGGCTCGTGCGTGCAGCGCAGGGCAACGGTACTGTAGGGCGCAAACCGGTGGAGAAAATCTTTTCTGTTCAGAGGCAAGGGAAGCATAGCTTCAGCTCCGTAACTTATAAGCAGGTGAGCCATTTCGGAAATGTGTGTGATACTTGGGTGATGGTGAGCGTATGCATATAGGCACGAAGAACTAATCACTTTCCAGCTTTGGGTACATATCCTCAAAATGCAGGATGATGTATTCTATCAACGCGGCCTCATTCGGAATTTCGTTTCATCATGTAGGTAACTCGATTGCTTACGCATAGAATGCGAAATATGAATTCGGAAAATCCAAAGCCAAAAAGAATGCAATCACCGTGACTTGATAGGATCTCATCTGTTCTCATCTTGTCTCTCTACTGGAGAGATAGCATGGCCTATAGCTAGTCAATTTCACAACTTACTATTCCTCCAGACCGCCTTTCTCTTCTCAACGAAACTTAGCAATCCCTCCTTCATGTTGTCCCCGCCATCTATTTCACGGAAGATGCCCCAATCCACCTTCTTGGTGCTCTTCTGAGGATCTTCACTATCCCAGCCACCCATCAAACCGGCCCTAGAGACAATGACAGCATCGGGTGAGTTGTCCGCCATCTCGGACGCCCACTTCAACGCCTCCTTCACGACAGCGTCGTTAATTTCCTCCTGCGCAGCTTTGTCCTTGACAGGGACGACGGCATTGACGATACCCCATGCTTCCATCTGGTGTGCCGTGTACATGCGCCCGAGCAACGCCATCTCAGATGCTCGTTGACGACCTAGAGTACGCATAACGCGCGGCAGAACACCCGCGATGGGAACGACACCCCGCTTGACTTCTGGAAGACCGAACTTGGCCGCCGAGCTGGCAATGACCATGTCGAGGTTGGCAGCAATTTCCAGGCCACCACCAAGGCACAGCCCGTTGACGGCAGCGATGATGGGCTTCTTACCCCGGCGGTTGCTCAGGCCGCCAAAGCCGTCTTCTGCCCACTTGTCTGGGTTGGCGACTTGGGTGAACTGTTCGCCACCGCTCCCTGTGCTGCTTTGTTTCTTGTCCTTGTCGGTTCTCTCATTCCACTCCTTCAAGTCAGCGCCGGCGCAGAACGCCCTGCCCTTGCCTGTGAGGACTGCACAACGAAGGGTCGGCTCCGCATCGTACCAGGCCCAGAGCTCCGAGAGGGCAAAGTGCATGTGTCGCCGGAGAGCATTGAGCTGCGAGGGCCGGTTGAGCGTCACGAGGAGCACGTGAGGGGCTGGGGAGGAAAGGATAACATCCGGGACGGAAGGCGGGGGTCGAGAGAAATTGGGCGACATGGTGATGGAGGTGGTGTTTTATTTTACGTTTATTTTTAATGACCCAGGTGAGAAGCGAGCTTGCAAGGGCTAGACAGAGTGAAGAGTTGGTGGGCTGAGGTGTCTTTGATGGCTATGTGTTGATGATAGTGACGGTGGGACGATCAAGGAGAAGGCGACGGTATAGTTGAAGCGCAAGTATTCCCAGCTGCTTGTGAGGCGGAGGGGATTGTGTGTGCGTATTCCTTGCTCCTCTTTCATATACTGACAAAGATCCAATGTCTCACCAACGAAGAAAAGGAATTGTGAAATGGGATTGGGCTTTTTATGTATAGGTATGCAAAACCAACAATCAGGGGAATGATGAGGTAGACAGCAATATCTATCCACCAAAACCACTTACGGTACTCCCCCAGAATCCCCGGATTTGACGGCGGCGCGGCGACAGCGACAGGGGAGACATGGGGGGAGAGGGGGAGAGGTGTTGGACCTTGGTTGATAGTCAGATGTGGGGAACCTCGGCAACTCGGTAAGGTGTAGGTACTACGTGTAGTTACTATATTCTATGTTCGGGTAGCTTGGGTGCTCGTCAACGATACCGAAGCTATCCCAAGTGAAGTACCATACAGATAACCGTAATTACAGTAAGTAAACTAATTGATTACATAGCATCTTCGTGTCGCTGATTGCCAAACCGGCAATCCTTCCAACGAAGGTTCGTACACTCTTGTTCGACGATTGGTTCTACTCTCACATGCTGGATTACTCTATCAGATTTCCCCGAATTGAAATATGGCAAATACATTGTTGTCAACGAATAGTCATTTGAGCTTTGAATGGCAATATCCAAATACATCCGTACTGGGTTATTGAGGACTGTGGCAAGCAGGTTGCATGCATCCGAGTTAGGGTATCTAACCTACCCTTTCCAAAGACACACGCCATTACCTCTTGTCAACATTATCAAAATCAATCAACATATAGGATTAGTTTTCTCCTTCTTTATTTTTTCGTCTTTTGCATAAACTCCATAAGTCCGTGTCAAAAAAGATAAATCCCCTCCCCCCTTGTTTTATTCCTCCTCAGGTCGAGACTTGTCTCCTTCATTAACCCCTATAATGATACATGTAGGCGGGATTTCCTTCAAAAACATTAATCCTTCTGCTTCTGCTGGCTCTGCTTCTTTTCACCATTGTCTTCCTCTTCTTCTATCTATCAAGCTGGCAGACCTCTCTTCTCACTTTCCGTAAAGAAGATGACCATACGCCATAGCTTCTTAACCAAATCCTCGGCTTCATCGTCAAGTGCCTAACATAAACCAGTTAGCTCAATGTCTCTCTCCAAGGATTGTCAAGTATAAATGAATAAAAAAGGGGGGGAGGGGGGATAAGAAGGCTTCAAAGGGATAAAAACTCACCCCTTCCAATTCATCCACCAACGCGGCAGCGGTGCCATGTCCTCGAAGATGCTCCTCCACAGCTTCCACCAACATCTCTTCCTGCACACCAAGATACTCGACAATCTTCTTCTCCACAAACGGTCGCAGCTTGTCCTTGATGACAGCCTCGTCCATGAAATCCCACTTGACCTCCCATGCCCAAAGTCCCGCCTTGTCCGACGGAATCTCGTGCGCCAGCGCCCTCACGGCCTGGTTGATCTCCTCGTCCGTCATCGATGCGGACGCTGACGTGGGTTCGAACTGGATCGGGATGAGTTGTCGCTTGGTGGAGGCGTCTGCTTCCTCGTCGTCTAGCAGACCCTCCACTTCAGCAATGGTGCGTCTCTGAGGAGCCGCCCTTGAAGCCTGGGCTTTCTGTGCTGCTGCGCCGAGAGACAGCTTGAAAGGCTGAGGTGCCGACACTGAAGGCGCCTGTCGCTGCTCCATCTCTTCGGCCTGCTTGTCCAGGAATGAATCGGCCATTCCTCTGGCCCGTTCCATATCTGCTTGCTCACGACGTTCTTCGTCGCGCTCTGCCCTCCTATCACTCTCATCCCTCGCTTCCTCGTCCGCTCGATCAATCGCTCTCTTTCGCGCCCAGTCGCCGTGATCGCGGTAATAAGGGTGTGATTTTCGGCTCAACTCCTTTTCATCATCCCAGGATTTTTCCCTCTCCAGTTGATCCCGTTTTCTCCGCTCAAAAGACTCAGCATCTTGTCGCTCACGTTCCCGTTCTCGCTCAAGGGCCGCCTGTCTTGATCGCTCTCGGTTGCTCCATTTGCGCTCAGCTTCAAGATACATCTTCTCAGAGTCCCCCTTTTGCTTCGCCAGTTGACGCTGGTGAAGCTCTTCGTCCTCGGCATCTGTACCTTCATCTTCTCTGTTTACGGATAGCTCTGCATTGGATACACCTCCATTCACAAAGGAAATACGACCATTCTGGCCCTTTGGTCCTGATGGTGCGTTCGGCACGCTTCCTCTGGGTCCTAAGGGAATGTTGTTGGCTCCAGGTGGAGGAGACTCAAGGCGAGACGACCGGGGCGCACCGTTTCGTTGGCGTTCCATTTCCTCCATTTCCTCTTCTCTCTTTAATCGCTCCATGTCCCGTCGGTTACTTCGTTCACGGAAAGCTGCAATCTCGCCAGCGACCACTTCGCGCATCTCAGCCGGGATATCTGCGAGCTCGTCATCCTGAGCAAGAGGGATATTGACCACTTCCACGTTCTCTCCAGATTCCGTGTTGCCCATGGCCGTGTCTCCGGAGCTATCTGTGGTTGTAGTGGTTGTGGGGTAGAATAGTTCTCGTAAGGCATCCTTTAAAGCGGCTCTAGCAGCTGCTAGCCTCTCTACAGTATCGGCATCATCTTCGTCTCGGCCCTCCTCGCGTGACTCGATATATTTAATCGAACTGGGATCGACGGTGACCTGAAGCTTCGTCTTCTCGATTCCTTCGAACTCGTCACTCTTGGGAGCATCTCCAACCGCCTGCTGCCGTTTCGTAGGGACTTCGACGTCCTCCTCGTGGAAAAGTTTAATCGCCACAGACAGAGAATCCATATCGTCAAACTGGGCGAACCCAAACCTGGCGCCTTTGTTCTCCTCCGTCACACTCGCAGCAGAATCCCACTTCCTCACCTTGCCAGCTGCCGAAAGGAGTCTCTGAATGCCCTCATCGCCACCCGCGCCCTCGGGAATCTGGTGTATGAAAATGGTTCGCAGCTTCTCTTCGTTGGTCGGAGGTATCAGGATTTGCGCATCCCTCGCCGCAGCTCTACCCTGATCTGCACCCCTCTCCATGCCGAGCCCCGGTCGTCCTCCACCGCCTGAGCCCCTAGGTCCATCGCCTCCACCTCCCATCGCGGTCGGACCAGACTTTCCAGCTGCTGTTCCGAGGCGGATTACGGGGGCGTTGAAGTTGATGTTGGGCATGTTCGCAGGTGCTTGGAAGTTGGCAGGGAGACCGCTTGGACGATTAGCTTGCGTAGCGCTAGATTGCTGGACACCCGGAGGCGCCATTCCCGGGGCAGAGGACATGCCTGGAGGAGGTCCTATTCAAAGTCTGTTAGTCTACCGCATAGCTTTGAAGGTGTTTGTTTTTTCATGGGAGAAGACTGGCGCGTACCTAGACCAGGTGGAGGGGCCATGCCTGGAGGAGCATTGCTTGATCCGGGATACCTTCCATAGGCGGGAGGAGCGCCATAAGGGTTATCTTGATACACTAGGAGTCAGTTCTTACTTGCTTTCTTCAATTAATGTAGTGTCAACTTACTTCCATAAGGGTTGTACGCCATGGTCGCGCTCGGCGCAAACGCCGTTCAGTCGCAGTCGTTAAAGTTGCACAAGCTACAAACTCGCCTCCGAATGTTGGTCTTTCGCCGCGCGGTCGAGATCGAGATCGTCACCTACTCCTCGAAACACTTCCAGGGCCGCAATAAGAAGAATAAAAAGGAAATCCTCGACTTTAGAAGAACGAGCGGGTGAAGGGGTTTGTAACTGTCGGGAGGAGCCCTTGGTTAGAAATTCCTAGGTTGACAAGGCTGAGACAGTTGGTCTTGGTGGGCCAGCGCGCGTGATTGGCTCCAATAAAAATTCCGAGTGACGGGACCTCATCGCGCACCAATATTTATCCGAGCTGTTCCGTCCGACTTTTGCAACCAGAGCTTCACTCATTCGGCAAGCCGCCCGGACGACGATAGCTTCAAACTCACCCAATTGGGCGTCTCTGGCTAAATCTCGCCCGATAACATGTAAGGCACTCCTCAATTGCATGTCGCTCTATCAACCACTAACATCTTCAAGGGCTACCACCCCCAGATTTGGCAGCATGATGCTGTCAAGATTATCCGTTCCCTCAACATCAAGGGCATTTTCTACTTCGATTGCCCTCCGTGCTGGCTCCAGTCAAAGCGGTGCTTCCACACCTGCTCGAACGAACCCTCTTGTCGGAAACCGCACCTTCAACCGAGAGCCTCAACAGAAGCCAGCCAGTGATGCTCAGTCCACAGTCCCTCAGCCCACATCTCAACCTAGAACAGTCTCCAAGACCCCTCCTCCTCCGCCACCATCATCCTACCTGCTCTCAGGCATTGCACCCAACTCCGAAACCGACAATAAGCCTCAACATCCCTATACGGCCACCGCTAGCCCCAGCAAAACCATTGACCTTGCCTCAATCATTGCCAACAAGTCCATGAATTTCTCCCAAGGTCTTGATGCCGCAAAGGCGGCCCGCCCTCAAATCCGCGCAAAGGCCGTTGCCGGTCGTACTGTTTTCATCAAGGACCGCATCTCGCCTACCTCGGCGCCTACCCCTACTGTTGCTCTCCGTGTCCTGAACAAGATGGTGCGTGAGCAGCAGGTCAAGACCAAGTTCCACAGCCAAAGATTCCACGAGCGAAAGGGTCTGAAGCGCAAGAGATTGGCCAGCCAGCGGTGGCGATCACGCTTCAAGTCTGGTTTCAAGGCTACGGTGAACAGAGTCTTGGAGCTGAAGAGACAAGGATGGTAAATGACGGACAAGAACGTCATGTGGGTGGACTTGACGTGTACATTGTATTATAGGGCGCCTTCTAAGAAAAAGAAACATCTTTGTACAACATGTAGATGAAAGCATGTATCGAACTCGATATCCAAGAAAGAAAAAAAGAAGCAATACATTTTATTCATACTATGCTGGTAACCGCTGCGTTTTACTTCATTCTATTGTCTATCGTTAAATTCACGTCGGGCATTGTCGCATTTCACATGTACTCATCAGCATCCCATTCCCGAGTCGGACTCGGAAGAGGACTCGCTTTGATCTTGGGTCTCGATCTGAAAACAGCCTCCATGTCCTCCTCGCCCATCAACTCTTCAGCAAGCAAAGTTCTGTCTTCCTCCTCGGCCACCTTAGGAAAATAACTACCCTCCCGTCGAGGCAGCACCTTGGACTTTCTCAATGATCTCCTTCTTTCCAGTTGGGCTTTTTGTTTGGCTTTTTCGAAGCCGGCCATACTCTTGCGAGTCCGAGAAATCAGGTCCTGGTACTCTTCTGAAGCAGGCGTCTCACGGCTTTCCTCTGTACTGACTGGAACGGGGTGAAGAGGCAGATCCGGCTCTTCATGTTCAGGGAATGTAAATGGTCCGCGGGCCATGGAGAGCCGGGTGCGGTCAGCCAAAGACAGCGTGTGACGCGGCTTAGGACGTCTAGTAGGCGATGGAGTTGCTTGCTCCATAGATTCAAGGATTTGATCCGCAAGATCCTGTGTCGGGGATGGGGAGATGTCTTGTGGTGTGTAAGGGTGGTCTTCTATGATCTGAGCCTGCTCTGGAGTCCGTACTTGCTCCCGCTCATACTCATGCCGGCGCTCGGGAGAGCCTGCCACAGGCGTAGGATCATCATCGCCTTCGGTAGTGCTAATCTGATCAGGTGACAGGTGTTGCGGTCCAGCTTGGTAGATGTACGCTTCATCATCAACGGGCTCAGTAGAACTCCTTGAGCTTGCAGCAGAAGCCGTGTTGGCCGCAAACCACTCGCCAGATAGTGACATCTTGGATCTCAAAACAGGTTGTCGGTTCGTCTGCGCGAACTTGGCAGGGAAGGATTTGATCGGCGGTGAAGCGGAAAAGGCTTCATCATCATCCAATTCGCTAACTTCCGAAACTGATTCGGAACCAGGCACAGAAACCGAACGCTGATGCTGCAACTTTGACATCGCAGGCCGTTGAAGGAATAGGAGTGAGGAAGACCCCTTGGGCCCCATATTCAATAAATCATCCTCCAATCCTCGTACGAGGTCGTGGTACTCATCTGTCAACGTCGGCTTCTGAGCTCCAAGTGTAAGCTTTCTTGGACTTGCACGACCCAAGGAGAGGGCTTCGTGGGCTCCAAAACCTAGATCAATTCCCTTTCTCTTCGAATCTTGTTGCTTTTGCTCAGATGGGGATGATCGAGGTCGATCTTGGCAAAGCCGTCTTTGAAACGTTTCCCATTTATCGAGCCTTTCCTTTTGGGCTCGGACGCGGCCATCCAATTGCTCCAAGAGCCCAGGAGTAGCATTATCTTCCAGCTCCGCCAGACGGCCCTGTTGAACTCTACGCCAGACCCGGTCATATGGCATTCCAAGAAGACTGTCCTTCTTAGCCCCTGTGTCACCATAGAGCAAGGTCTCCATCCATCTTTCGTTGCCCGACCAGTTGTTCCGAATAGTGCGCCACATCTCGAGCTTCGCGTCGTCGGAAACGGTTTTTGCGTTCCCGCTTTGCTGCTTAGCGAGGATAGCTTCATTCTTCCTCGCGAGGCCCCGTGTCTTGATGTCCAACAACTCAGAAAAGTCGCGGAATCGAGTGTTGGCGGATTGTTTGCTCCGCAGGACGCCATTAAGAGCGGCTTTGTGCGCCCATACCATAGCCACCAGTTCCGAGTTGTCACTCTTATATCCTCGATCCTCAAGAGCGAGTCGAATGGCCAATGCAGCATGTTCGCCATTGGAATTACTGGTCTCCTGGGACATTACCAGTTTCAGGACAGCAGAGGAGAAAGCAGCCAGAACTTCTTCTAGGCGCTCGCCCTTGCATTCGTCCAACATGGTCTTGCGCACGATCGCATCTTTCCCCAACGCACCATTCTTCTTGGCAAGTTCTAGGGCTCGGAGAAGTGCAGCGCGGAGATTGACGGATTGGACCTGGTCGAGGGGCGGGAAGAAAGGTTTGAGCTTCTACGCTGGCGATTAGCATCCAGAAATTTTTGCCGTGGCAATACGTTTACGCACGTTACGGGTTTCCTCTGGGTCCCAGATGGCGAAGAGATGATACAAAGCCCATTCGACACATTGCACTCGCTTCTTCTGGCCTTGGGCAGTTAGACCGCCAGTTGCAAAGGTATCCGCACCAATGCCAGGCCAGTCAGGTCGCAAATCGAAGTCGAGAAGGCGCAGGTTTGTCAGGAAGAGCTGGAGAGCAGAGGGCCCTCGGGATTGCGACGATCGGTGAGGAGGGCCGGTGGCGTGGGGAGCATCTCCAGAGCTATCGACATGACGGCCGCCAGGTCTTGTGAGGTTGGCAATTAAGCGGGCAGAGCGAGTGCGCGTGTGTTGGACAGCTGCCATTGCAGCATTTTCCTACGACAGCCTACGTCCGGCCTGCGCAGATAAGCTACAGTAGAATGACGATAAGACGTGGACCAGGGCAAGGATCGTAGTGGTGGAATGAGTGCGTCTTTGTCTTGGCCTGGTGCCACTGGTGTTTCGTCGGAAAAAGGCGGCGGCATCAAGCTTGGGGAAAGTAAACAAGGACACGGGACTGCTTGGAAGCGAAGAAGTTCAGGGTAGCCCGCTAAGGGTGGTGCTTTTGGATGAGGTGGGGGCAGTGGAAAGGGAAATAAGGTAAGGTACCTACTGTAGGTAGCTAGGATGAATGAGGCAAAAGCCGAGATGTGGCTGTGACTGGCCGAATGGCTAACGACAGATTGCTCGCTGCCATCCCCCCCTGGTCTTCATGCAACCCTTTCGCACACCTCGCCCCAGTTGCTCAAGTGTATTATGGTATATGTGTGTTCTGTATTCATGCACTGCAGGCTACAAACTGCAGGCTACAAACTGCAGGCTACAGACTGTAGACTACAGACTGCAGACCAATTACTGCAAGTAGGGAATTAGGATAGGCATCGACTTTGCTATTAGCTCCGGGTTATACACTGTATTGTCATGTGGACAACAGTGAGACAAAGGCCTGTTTCATCCGACACAACTCAGCCTTCTCATCTTGAGAGTTGTCTTTGCTCAGTGACCGACTGACCTGAGCGAATAAGTGATATCCATCCCTTGTGACTCATAAGGTTGGTAAAACCAAGTGGTGCAGTATGCAGGCAGTAATTAAGGTAGTTGCTGAATTTTCCGTACTTACGTGACTTAGAAAATCTTCACTGCTGCCACAAGCCTACTACTATAACTACTGAAACTAAGGTAGGCACATACACAGTAGTACGACATGGTTGCCATAATCGTAAATAACCTTAAGTAATTACCTAACTTGGGACCTATTGGGCAGCTTAACCCAACTCAACTCAATTCAACTCAACTAAACCTCAACCTCACCTCAACTTCGAAAAGCACGAGAATCAGTCTGCAACATTTTCCCAACCAGCCTAGGTACGCAGTCTTTATCTCGCAATCCCGGTATGACTGACTGACTGCTCCACGTCCATTCAGACCAGTGTCATGAAGCGAGTGCCAAGGAATTGCAGTACCACACACGGACACACCCATGCAGCTACCGAAGTTGAGCTAATAATTTTGCTTCTCCCTTCCATGCGAAAATGCGAAAATTCAGCCAACAAAGATTGCACCCAATTTCATCCTTGTCGATCCACACCCCCTCCGAACAAGCTCGCAAATCCCCATCAAACCGATTCGAGTAATAATGTAATGTAACCCCCCTTCGTAACCCAGGTAGACCCAGGTAGAATTAGGTGGCCCCCCAAGGGCACGATGCCTAAGCTAAGTAAATCCGAGGACTTTGGGGCTGTTGCGAGGCATAAGATTCGCTCACGTTTTCCTCTCGCGCTTCAGCCTTAGTTGGTGCGCCTCCACCCTGAGAGGAGATCCGCCGCTGTTTTAAGTAGGTCCCCCGGTAGGTAGCATTCACTAAACTTGTCGACACAGCAAATTAGCCTTCTTTCTCTTCTTCTTGTTTCTTATTCTTGCCCGTCCCATACATTCCTTCATGCTCTGGACATAAGCAGCGGCTTGATAATCCTCCGGTTAGTACTTGGAGGTGTACTTGGCGAGTTGTGAGGCCATTTTCTTCTTAAAGAGAAAAACGGTCACCAACTAGTTCCCCCGGGTCTTTGATTCTTTGGAAAGTTGGCGTGAAAAAAGGGGTGCAGAGAGAAAAAAAAAATAAGGCCAACCAAGAAGGCGTCAGATTCTAATCGTGCGCCTCGTCGCTGCAATCTGCAAGCCATGGAGCTCAAAACCCCTTCGGTGGCGTTCCTACTACGCACCTTTGTGGCCCAGTCGCTGCTTTCTAGTTTGGCCTCTGCCTCAAGATGGACCGTCACCTCGTACTACGCCGTCACCACATCGCACTATTCAACTTACACCGACGACCTGTTCTTGGAGACCGGTACCATTACCATCAAGCCCTCAGCCACCATCACCGGCAAACCTGAATCGACTGTCGTGACTACTGAGAGCTACAACGACATCAAGATTGTAGAGATCTTCTACAACCCGGCTGACATTAACACCAAAGACATCCAGCCCACCACGTCGTATGACTTCAACGCCGACTACACCCCCACTTACTGGCAGCAGCAGTTCGTCTACACTGCTCCCTCATCTTGCCCAACTGCCTTTACTGTCACTACTTACTCCAATGTCTATATCCCAACTGAGGTCCAGGATCAGCTCAAACCAACCAGCTTGACAACTTCCATTTTCACCGACGAGGATGGCGACAAGCACACCTACGTGACAGCCTTCCTGTCAGAGGGCGCAGTGCCTACAACCACTGCCACGACTTCTGATTATATCGAGTCGTACTACATCAACAACTGCCGCAACCCTACGGCTACGGGAGATGACTACTGGGGACCTGGTACTCTGCACAGCGGTGGTGATGACAGTGACGATGATGATAACATTAGCGTTTGCTCCCTCTACACGGGATGCACATCCCTCAGGACGTGGGTCATCGTCGTCGCCTCGGTCATCCCGGGCCTCTTCGTCATCGGCTTCTTCGAGTCATTCTTCTGGTTCCGCAGGCTGATGCACGGTAAGGGTGCTCTACGTTTCGGAACCATCTGCTGGTGCCTCATTTCGCTCTGGGTCATCTGCTTCACGCGACACACTCCTCCTCGAAATGCAGCGGACCAGCCTGCTCTTCGTCAGAAGTGGAATGAAATGTCCATGGGCACCAGGTTCAAGTTGTGGTTCACCTGGGGTTTCCGTCATGCTTATCCCGTTGACTTGCTAGGACCTGACCCCCGGGGCATCACGCCCTCAACTGGGGTGCCAGTGGGCACGGGTCTGCCGCCAGGTCAGGGACAACCCCCCATGATGCCGATGCAAATGCAGCAGCAGATGCAGCCTCCGTATCCCGGACAGCCTGTGTATTACTTCAACGGCCCCCCGCCGCCGGATGGAAAACAGCCCGTGTTCTCAGGACAGCCTGTGTACTACTATCCTGGCCAGCCTCTTCCTGACGGCACACAGCCTCCTCCTCCGGAAGGACAGCCTCCCTACGGACAAACATATATGATGCCGCAACCCTACATGGCTCCTCAATACAACATGCCGCCACCAGGAACTTCACCCTCGCCCATCGCTTCTACGACTGACGCACCCACTCCACCGGCCGCGGTTTATATGCAGCCCCAGGAGCGAACTGTCAGCCCAGGAAGTGATGGTCTACAGGTAGTGCCTCCCCCTGAACAACATCAACAGGGTCAGCAACAGGCGCCTCCTCAGCCGCCTGCTCAGCAGCCTACTGAGCAGCCACCTCAACATGTTCCTCACAATCCTCCACCACAGCAATAAACAGAAATGAGTTATAACAACAAGAGCAGCAAGACGCGTATTCATACATGATGGAAGAATGAATTGGGTTATACTCGGAGACGGTGCTTGTCCTGGATGCATGGGGTTGTTTTCCTTGAATGATACCACATTACTATTTCTTTGCCACGGGGTCATCTGCAATTCCCTCTTCTCTATTCCAAAGATTCTTCTTAATATTATCTCTACATGGTCTCATCCAAGTCAATCTTTTTTTTTTATCTTCTCAACTTCCCCTCTACATTTACTTAAAAACAAGAACCAACTAAAAAACAAATCACCGCCGTCCAAGTTCTAATTCTGAAAGTACCCTTTGAAACCTGGATTTGGCCCGAGACCTTCTGCTTTTGAAACGCTTATGAATCACGTATATAACTTAGTTAGCGCCTAAAGAGATTACCTTGAGCTATATCATCTTGACCACCTTGTAGGAGGCACTCATGTTCCCGCCCCCCAGGGCTGCGAGGCCTGTGACGATGAAGAACACACTGTTGATTGCAATGTAACAGCCTTGGAAATGTAATCGAGAATGACACTGGAGTTGTGCGCACTTATCTCAAAACTAAAAGTTCCCATGATACGCCCTGAGCTAGAAGAAGAGCTCTGTTAGCATAGCACCGAGCCCCCGTCTCTTCGCGATAGAGCCTCTACACCAGAAAAGCCTGAATAGCACTAGGTATCTATCCTACTCTGAAAGACAAAGCCTCTCCGCTGCCTTCTATTTCTGTACTAGAAAACTTCACCAGGGATGTTGAAGCTTGGTCATCGAGCTCACACACCTACAGTAATAATCTAAGAGAAGTTCGGCAGGTAAGCAGGCAACCCTATGTATTTCACTCCTTTCCTTAATTACAAACCAACTACCGAGCTTGATAAACCATATCTCTATTTAAGTCAATAAACACACCGACAAGCCAAAAAAAAAAGGCTCTCCATTGTCTAAGCCTTATGGAACAGGTCCAACACCTTGTTTGACCGTGGCATCTGATGAGCATACTCTAGGGTAGCTTCAATTGTGGGGGGGGAAGTTGCGCCAGGCCAATCTCGTCTATGCACATTCTTTATGTTCCTGATTAAATAGAAAGTCGACTTGTCAAAGACCTAACTCTGTGTGCTATTATGATTTACCAACGCTATTTTGATTGAAAATAGAGCTTGCTGGAGTGTTTAGTAGCTGTTCGGCCAACTCGCAAGCAGACACTCGAACTGTATCTCATCCAGCAACGGAGTGGTGGTGGGATAACCAGGTGTCTATCTGGACTATGCAATAGACAAGCCTATGGCATATGTTTGAAAGAATTCGTCCTATTTAGAGTTGTGTTATTAGCAGGGCGAATACGTATTCTCTCCCCTAACAGTTTTGGCCATTTGTCAGCATGGTGATGAAATGTTGGGTTTGTTTGACGGCCTCCAGCCACAAAGGGCCAACTATGCCAAACATAGACACATATATATCGATGTCCCCATGGAGCAGGAGAATCAACACTGCCGCTGAACTCAAGGCTCGTTCTGCGCAAAAGGCCAAAAAAAAAAAGCCACGGCTGGAGAGCATTTCTTTTATTTATGAGAGAAAATGAAAAGGCATATTCTTCCTCTCTCATAAATTGATCCTCGGGATATTGATAATTTATAATGCTGTTATCATTTCCCAACCGGGCAAGTCGAGCGACCGCTGACGCCATCGCCATCACGTCGCTCGCCATTGACATTGCGTCTGCTTTCCAATGCCTTCAAATACCCAATTTCATCCCATGGGGATTTGCGATATGGAGACTCTAACAGTAAACGAAATGCGGTTTAATCATCACCGAATTACACGAATTTCGTTGCGCTTGCCTGCTCGTTGCTAAACACCCCCCCTTCACTACCAAGAGGTCAAGGCAACTCTCCATATTGAATCGAGAAGCACACTTACACACTCGATTTATTTACAAGATACGTCCAAGTACCACCATCTCAGCCTCAACCCCCCGGTCGCCGCGGAGAAGTTGCAATCTATCTAGCCCAGGAACGCCTCTCTTGCAAGATCATATCCAGCTCAGACATGACCCGTGCTACCCCGTTCCCCTTGAACTGAAACCCAACCCACCAATCCAATAAGTCCACAGCACAACCTATGTGTCATGGCGGACTCCATCTCAAAGCGGGAACTGCGGGAGCAGGTCAATGCTGGCCGGCGGGTCGCCAACATGACCGCTTCTCAGATCGAGAGCAAGCGGTCCATCGACCGTGCCAACCAGCGATATTGCAGGGCAAAGCGGAAGACGCAGATGGATGAGCTTCGCAAGAAGGTCGAAGATTTGACACGAGAACTAGATGGCACAAAGAAACAGCTGAAGCGATACCAAGACCGAGAGAAGACATGGGGTGGAGTGTTGATCGCATTAGGGCTGAGCGATGATCCAGAACATGGGTCTTCATCCGTTACAGAGTCTACATCTGGGTCTGTGTCTACAGCATCGTTTGCTTCTGGGACTTCAGGGACTTCGCCACCTGATCAATATACAGGAAGTGAGCTCACTGTGACCAGTTCACCAAAGAGCTCCCCGTCCATCGCCATTGCCTTCGACCACAACACCTTTGGCGACACCTCTGAACATTCCTATTACCAACCAACATCGATAGATTTTACTGCAGACGTCAACGTCAACGTCAACATCTTTGACCCAGCATGGGAACTCGGATCCTCATCACTGGGCCTTGGGGACCAAGGCCTCTTTGAGCAAGCTCTCTCCCCAGGATCTCCATCACGGCCGCTGCCTTGGGCAAATCACTTCACCCTCGACAAATTCGACCCGCCGTTCACCACGTCCGAGACAGCAGAGTGGAAGATCATACCGCCTCTCATAGCAGCAACCACGCAGCTGGATCAAGTCATCCTCGGCACAACCGAGACGCTGCGTCAAAGGGGCTTCAAGGCCACCAAGAAATCCCAGTTCCCCAGCATCTCCTCTCTTCTCAACCCTGCTTCCAAGCAGGATGAGTCTGAACCTTGCTCTATTTCCATCGCAGCCGCGGAGCAAGTTGCGAGATCACCGGTTGCCGCACTGCTAGCTCGGGTGGGTTTCATGTATGTCCTCTCGCATCTAATGCGGTGGTACGTGTGTAGGACCAAGGAGAGCTATGAGCAACTGCCTGAATTCATTCGACCGACACTGCTGCAACGAACGATACCCCATCCCCCGTGGGTAGATGTAATTGTGTGGTAAGTTCAAATCCCATCTCCTCTCTTTAGTGCATGCTCTTTATCTTCGTCGTTGTCTTTCGATATACCGGTAGACTTACTATGGATCTTAGGCCAGATGTTCGGGATGCCATCATACAGCACATGGATTGGTCGCGATTCCTAGAGTTACGGGCTGCCACGGCCACATCTCTGTGCGTGGGCTGGTTGAAGCGAAACGATTTGCGAACAGTCTTTGAGTCTGTTGATGGGGAAAGCTACCGACTGACTAGCGAGTTTGAGAGCCACCTCCGAAACTCGAAAAATTGGACCGTTGGGCCTGATGCTGCGAACGTGTTTCCGTTTCTGAAACCTGTTTGCAGGACTGCTTAAAGTGAGAGTTATGCTTTGACCTTGGCTTATACGTCAGATTTCTGAACTACTTCACTCCATGAGGTTGGTTCGTGTAAGCGGGCATATATGATTACGACTTACACGAGGGAAACTACAAGTGCGAAACAATGCGATTGATAACTAGCCAGAGTAATGACAACTATCTGAACCTCTCATCTTTTGAAAATACCCTTAGGTAGTTCTTGAAACACATCCCTAGCTCTGTTACCACGCTTTGCAAGTCCCCAACCCATCAGCAATACCCTTCAGCTCGTCCCAGCTGCCAAAATACGACCCCTGCTTCACCTTGAAGTCCACAGGCGCAAGCATGGACCACGAACTCGTCGGCTGAGCTGTGATCCTCCCTTTCCTATCCTTCTTCCTCAAGACGCCTACGTTGCCCGCAAGCAGGTATGCAGAGGTATTGTCGCCTTTCTCTGGGAAATCCACCATCTTGAGGGGAGCTTTGGCATAACCCACGCGAATGTCCTCGAGGGGCTCGGGAACGTAAATCACCCCATCTAGCGTGACTGTGTTAGGTGACTCCTGTATCTCCTCCGGCTTCTCAATCCTCAAGGTGCCGGCCCTTCTCCAGTGCAGAAATCCCGTAATCCACCCGGACACGTCGTACTCGCTAGGGCCGCGACCGCACGAGAAGACCTTGTTCGCTCGGACAATCTGAGACCAAAACTTCTTGACCTCGGGGCTATTAGGTTCATCCCACGTCTGGACGAATCGCTTCAGAATGGGGCGAAGGTTCTTTGCATACTGGGTAGGTTCCTTGCCCCAATCCTTGAGATGTTCCAGTTTGCCAAGCAGCTTCTCCCAATCCTTCTTCTGCCCGAGCAAGGTTACTGACGGGATCCCACAAGTCACACTGCCGCTGAATTCAAAGTAATACTGCATCAACCCCATCATCAGCACTGTGGCTGTCATCTCGTCATTGTCGGTTGACGTGCTGAACCCAGGCATGATCCAGCCCAATAGCCATTTGGTCTTGACGCGCTTCTGGATCTCCGCCCCGAACGAGGCCACCACATCTCGCCATGTGAAAGCCTCGACGTGTATCTCCTCCTTTCCTTTGTGGTTGACAAACAGGTTCCGAACGTCTTCCGCGTGAACAGTCATGTAAAAGTTCAGCTGCGCCAGAATTTCAAACCAGACTTCATCGGGCCTCAGCACGAGATGCTGGTGCTTGGCCCACGCCTCGATGGCGCCACGTATAAGCCCATCCGACGACGGGAATATCTCGCCCTTTGGGAAAGTCACATCATCATACGACGAAACAATAATCTTGGGGGTGTAACCATTCCTCTCATCGAATTCTTCGGGACAACTTCGACGGAAAAGATCGTCTGGAGAGGTTGCGACACCAGTAGTGTCGAGGGCCAAGGGCTTAACTTTTTCGATTTGAATCGTAATGTCAGCAGCACCCAGGCTGACAAAAGCTACCAGAGCGAGAAGAGAAAGATGTAAGAACTTTGCCATGTCTGCATAGGCACAAAAAGGCACTGGAGACTATAGAAGAGGAAATGGCATCTATCGCCACTCGACAGACTTATAACGTGACATATATATGTCTGCCATCTCTACGTCTAGATGGGGACGACAAAGAGAGCCCTTTTTCCCCCTTCAGCAGAAAACTTACTCTATGTTTCTCAAAAGGTTCTCCAAGCTCCTCGTTTCAGCTCCAACGGTTTGCTTGGCGAATTCCAAGAAACTCTTATGTTAAGTAAAAGGCCATTCCTATCATTCGTATATCAAAGACAATTAAAGTCAATTCTAGAAATACATGTACGTACCACTCCGTCTAAAACAGGGCAATATGTAAAAAAAGAACAAAAAACGGTTCCTAAAAAAGAAACAAACGCCCCCCACGAATGCTGTGTCTTGGTCCGATGGTCGGCGAAGCCTATGTAATAACATGCATGGCCCTTCATGCAGTTGAGACTCAACTCCTCCCTCCCTCCCCCCATCACACACCTTGCATCAATAGTCAAGAAGCAAACAACCAGCCCAACATGCGGTGTGATATTTTAAAGACACAGGAGGTGTTGTCAAGGTAACCTCGGTCAGACTGTAGCTCGGTGAGCCGTGTCTCATATATGCGGCCCGATTTACATCATTGCGAGCATGCCACCAATCAGTCGTGCATGCAACCATCCATTATGTGGCGGCACTCACCTTAGTTTTGAGAAGTGACATTCCTCATGCATGAGACACAGCCCTACTATCGAAGGCTTTGCTCTCCCGAGTGGGTGTTCGTATCATGAGGACCCAGAATCGCGGGGTAAAATGAGACATGTCAGCATTGTTGAGGACGGTTGGAAGAAAAGATTTTATGGTATGGGCAAAAGACGGTGTATTGTTCTTATTTGCTAACTACGTATAATGTTCAACACATGTAGCATGCCTCTTCAGGTAGACTCAGATGTCTCAGTTGTAAGAAGTGAAAAAAAGTGCGGTAGAAAGTCCAAAATCCGTCCCAAGCGCCATGCTTCCCAGAGCAAAAGTAAAAACATCATGTCTCGTTAAACTCCATGAGCCAGCAGATGTATCCGTGCGTATGCTCGTTCCATGTCTAGAAGTCGATCTGTCGGTGAAGTATAGCGGTTAAGCTTAGTCGTCGCGGCTGTCATCCTGGACACGCTTGACAACCTCTACGAGCTGAGGGTAGAGCTTCTCAGTTGTCTGAATGCCACAGACCTTGGCGACGACGTCCTCGGGGCTGTTCTCAGACATGATCTTGGACAGCTCCTTGGACTCCTCGTCATTCTCGACATCCTGGAAACGGAATGCCATCTCGATAGCGTCGAGGAGGAATTTGCATGGCATATCGTTCTCGGCGAGCTCAGCGGCGGGGCCGATGAAGCGCTCCTTGCGGGAGAGCTTTCGGAGAGGAGCACGGCCGACACGCTCGACAGCATCCTCAAGGTGGGGGTTGCCAATACGCTTGATGATCTTCTCAACATAAGCAGCCTGGGCTGTGTCGTCAATATTGTGCTTGGAGACCAGGAGGGTCTTGGTCTCCATAACAGCGCCGCGGACCTCAGCGAGAATGTCCTTGTCCTGGAGGGCGTCGTAAACTGTGCGCTTGCTTCGGTAGTAGCCGTGGTAGGCGGCGGTGGCATGGCTAGTGTTGACTGTGAAGAGCTTGCGCTCAATGTAGGGCTGAAGGTTGTCAACCCACTGGATGCCGTCGATGGGAGGAATGCCAATATCCTCGAAGGGGGTCTTGTCAACGACCCACTCGAAGAACTTCTCGAGTGTCACATCAAGGCCAGCGTTGGGATCCTGAGCGGGCACAATTCTGTCAATAGCAGAGTTGGCGTACCGGGCTCGCATGTGGTGATCATCGTGGCGCTCGGGGGGAGTGTTGGCCTTGATGTGGGCAGCTAGAGTGTCAGTGGCGCCAATGGCATTCTCGCAGGCAATGACGTGCAGAGGGGTGTTGTCGTTTGATCGACGCTCGATGCCCTGGGCAATGACTGGAGCGATGAACTTGAGAATGTTGGGTCCAACAGAGCAGGTGACAATGTCAGCGGTTCGGATCTCCTCGACGAGCTCATCCAGATGGGTCTTGGAGTTGATGGCGCGGTAGTTGGTGATTGTGTTACGGGTGGTACCCTCAGTGCCAACCTCGATAACATGGTACTCGGGAGTGGAGTTAATCTTCTCGATCAAGGGGTCGACAACATCAGCAAAGATGACATCGTAGCCAGAGTTGTGGAGGAAGCAAGCGACGAAGCCACGGCCTGAAGTGGATATTAGTTAGTTGATGTCATTGATAGGTGGGGTTGAGGGATAAGATATCAATAGTGATAGTGAAAGAGGTGGTTCGTGGATTGGGACGAGTTGGAACATACCGATGTTGCCAGCACCGAAATGAACAGCCTTGGGAGCCATAATGATGGTGATTTAGCGAAAGAAGTTTTTGGAAAGTTGGCGCTTGAAGGCGTCGATTAGTTACACAAGATGGTGTAAGTGCGGGTGGGATAGCTTGAACAAGTTCGAGCGAGAGGAGGGTATAGGTTGCTTGCTTGGGTGAAGAAAGCAAGAAACTTGGGACAGGAGAAAAAACTGGGAAAACGATGGATGATGAGAATGAGGTAAAGTTTCGGGAGGGGAGATCGCGAGAGTTTATATATCAAGGAAGGCGAGAAAGAGGACGAGGCGACGGAGAGCGGCCGAAGGGGCCGGGAAGGTGTTACTCTCAGATGCAAAAGCCAAAGCAACCTGAAAGCGTCCACCACGACCAAGTGTAGGCAGGTGCATCGCATGCGGTACAGTACCTTAGGTACATGTGTAGGGAAGGTACACCTGTACTTCTGTACTTCTGTACATCTGGGACACGCCTGCCCAGACACAGAGCACATCCACAATCGATAGCCCACTATCCCACAATTAACAGTCACTCAAGCGAAGCAGGAAGCAGGGAGGGAGCGGACGGGGGTGTGGGGCCTGAGACAGTGCCCAAAGCCCGAAGCGGAAGTGCGCAGTAGCATTCCATCATCATGCCTAGCAGCGTCGTCGGTGGCAGACGGGGCTGGAGCAAGTGAGAGTGTCGGCCCTGTACACCAGTGCACCAGTGCACCCGTGCAACCCAACCCAACATAGTGTGCAGCCAGCTTTCCATGGCAGCCAACAGCCCGCAACTCGGCGGGGTCCTGATACAGACTCAGATACAGACCTTGTGGCCAGGGCGCTAGAGTTCCCAAGCCCACATCGATCAGACGGCGGAAGCGTGCGCTAACGTTACCGTCTCGTACTGTACGTTCGCTATAGTCCATACAGTGCTCCAGCAAGGAACCAGCCGGTCTGCCCCCCAGCTCTGCCAACCCAAGCAGTTTTGGCCAACGTCATCAACGGTAGCGGTACTGTCTGTAACTGGAATAGCCCAGGGGAGACCCGCAAGTAAATGAAGCCGACCGGTACCCTGGATGAGGCTGCGCCACCAGGTCTCTTTCTTGGAGCGCGCGCCCCAACCGTCTGAACGGTGGGAAGTGGGACACCAGGCAGTGAGGGCAGTGAGGGGCGATAGATACGGCACGATACGGAACAGCACCCATCCAAGGTTCCTCCAGTACCTATTTCTCCAGCACCACAGTGGAAAGCTTTCATCAGGAAGATATGGTTCTGTTGGGGGAGATTGGGGCGAAACTTTACTATGATTCAAAGGCGTCGAATGGCGAAAAAGTGACGAAAAAAAACAGGCTGCGATACGGATCCTCCCTCAAAGTAATCTGTCCTGAATTGAAGTAATGACCAAGGCACTTAAGCACCCTGAGAGTTCAAGCAACAATGAAAGACTTGCCAATGTCTCATCGCGACAGCGTCATGACGCATCCACAGAAGGCAATACGCATGCTGTTCAATCCCGCCGACTTTGGCGCCATCTGGAATTAACTTGACCATCCTCCCGAGGTGCCCCTCTACTGCCCCTCTGTAACAGGTCTCTTGTCCCCCCCGCCCCCTCTCCCCTGCCTAGTGCCTACTGAGCGGCTCCAACACCCCTCATTGACGTTCTCCCACAGGGCTCCCAATCCCTGTGCTTTGACTCTGAAGGAGGGTCCCAGAGCACGGCACTCCATAATTCTTGACGCAGTACAGATGTACGGAGTGCAGTAGTCCAAGTTCTTACTTCGGGGCAGCAGAGGGGCAAATGGTGCAGGGCATCATCATATCACTTTTGCTTGCTGCTTATCCTCACTAGCCCATTCAATGCTTGGAGACTGAACGATTGCGTTTGGAGAACCCTGCACAGCCCACCCCAAGCTGCAAGCCAGGGCTCCGCTGGCCCAGGCCAGGTCACTGCAGTAAAGAGCCCTCGATTAGGATCAATGCATCCAATCTCAGTCAATCAGATGCGTAGCTTTCTTTCTGTTCCTTTGTACCTCTCTTTTGTCCTTTCAATTTTTCCGTTGTCTGTGTTCCAGTCCACAGGGAGATGATTGACTCGCCGCGACTGGGCTGAACAGTGGGTGGGATGATAGGATGGGTGATACTGACGTAACAAGAAAAATGGTGTAAGCCAATGGAATTGTCCACCGTTGGCTTCTAGGCGTGCAACAAAAACATGAATACGAAGTTGACCAAAGCAAGGAACGAGGCCATCGTGGGAAGAATGATAACGATGCAGGCTACAAGTACTCCACTCCGTACAGTATGAGTCCAGAGGCGTCTCCGGTTTTCTAGTTACTTCTGCTGATGGCTCACCGTTTTTACGTCCCTGATAGTACGTACTACGTAGAAATTTGGATGTGCTGTGGAAGAGAGGGTGTATGAAGGGGAGTCCAAGGGTCCCAGTCCACCGTCAGTCGTACGGTACCTCTCCGCCCTTGTCAGTCTGGGTATGTTCTCTGGGTATGTTGCAGAACACAGTACTCAGTAGTAGCTCAGTAGACGGCAGTCTTTATCAAGACGGTACTGGTAGCTGGGCTGCTGCCCCAAATTGGAAGATACTTGAAGTTATACTGAATTGGTAGCCAGCTGAATACTACCACACCTGATGATGCCCACTCCCAAACCAAGATGCTAAATTGGTTCAAGGCTGATGACACTGATGACGCTGATGACGCCGATGATACTTCTGACGTCCTTGTGCGAGAACGCTCTGGCTGCATTTACGGGCGTTTATTTGTGGCGTCCATCCTATCTGCGAATTTAGGCTTAGACCTCGAATGGATACTTACCATGTAAGAGGTAGCCCATTACTCCGAACGGAACATGGGAAACAGGGGACATGGAACAAGGGACTTGGCCCTAGAGTAACTGGTCTAAGTGCAAGGTAGGCTACATTACTGTCCGTTCCAAGTCAATAATACGGTCTCGTTGACAGTCTCTTGAAATGACGTCTACACCCTACCAGTTCAATTTTTTTAACAAAAGAAATTGGAATAGTGTTACCAACGTATGATACTCCTCGTCGTTGGGGGGCAGACCACGACAATGGCCATATGGAGGCGCACGCACAGGGCAACACCTTGAATGAACGGAACACCTTGTCTCACCTCTCACCTCATCTCACCTTGTCCTCAGCCTGTTTGTCGTGCCAAAAGTTGAAGACCGCTCTTTCATCGAGCCAATGATTTACAAGCACCCTCGACGGGCCTGAGACAAGATGCACAAGGAAAAACTTTTCAGCTCCTTCATCCCTTACCTGCAACCAAAGGGGGAACAGCATCTAAAAAAAACAAAACAAAAAGAAGAGTCATGGCGTGCCGTACTGTACCTCTGGATTAGGAGACAACATCCAGATCGCTTCCTGCTTCCCACCCACCAAGGGGGGGAACCCACTTGAAAACCCTCACTCACGATAATGGCTCAAGTGGCGCAAGTCGCGACGAGCCCAACGAAACCCAAAGACAGGGCCTTTTACTTCCCCCGGCGGTGGTAACCCTGTTGCGCGCACACCCCCCTCTTTCAAGATCAGAAGAGCCCCGATAAAACCAAATAACGAAAGCCAGGAGACAAGAGAAGATGATAATAATAATCAGTACAGTAATAAACAACAAGGTTCCCAGCATAGCGATTCGTTACGAGCAAGGATCGTGAAAGAGCATCAAGTCTCGAAAAGGAGGCCCCGTTGCTCGACTCATCGATATGGGGACTAATAGGAAAAGGAAATGCAAAGCCAAACCAAGACCAGACACAAGTATCCATTCATCAGCTTACATAGGCTACATGCGGGTTAGCTACAATACTATTTACAAGCGTAGGGCAACGCAAAAGGTGGTAGTTAGCAAAAGAGGTTCCAGATCAGGCCCGATAGACTTGCTCGTTTGGAGGGAGAGAGGAGGGCCCTGTCAAACGTCAATTCACGCTCGGCGGGCGGACACGGCGGCAAGCGATCGTAGCGATTCAATCCAATGCTTTTCCCCGGCTTAGTTCCCGATTAGTTGATCCATATTTGCCTTCTCCCCCTCCGTAACAGGTGGATCAACTGGCAAAAGAATACCGACATACATGGTGTTGAATAGGTAACATAGTTACTGCATGGCCTCATATCATGTTTTCGAAATAAGGACCCCAGACCCCTTGGCAAGAACGGTGTGAAGAAAACATTAGCCCGCGGTGGTTTTCCTGGTACATGTGAAGAAGTGGGCGGTCTGGTGTGGCACGATGTTCAGACACAACTGCAAAGCCATCACCTACATATGAAGCGGTCCTGTGTTAAGATTTCCATATTCCCGTTATCGCAATGGCGCACGTGTGGGCATGGCTCGGCGCTGATAGGACAAGGCGTCCAGAAAGAGCCAAGTTCCTTGTTGTTTTCCCTTGGACATATGTAGTTACTCTGCACTTTACAATCGACACATGCACATGCAAGCATGGTGGCTACTCGATCAATGTAGGGAGATCTAGGTCTTATTACTCAGATGCCGCATGCATGTCTCTATTCTAGCTTTAGTAACTGTTTCTCGTCTATCTTCCCTCGGCTGAGAGCCAGAGACCATTGGCAATCACACACACTCACACATGATCACATAGCGGAGAGATGGTTCGTGTAAAGCCAGCAAGCACAACGACTGATCAAATCCTAGAATGCTCTCTCGCACTGGAAGATTGGTACTTTGCTGAAGTGCGGCTACGACATACGTCATGGGTTGCCTGCCGACAAGACAGAGAAAAAAAAGGGACGGCCCCAGTCCACCTTCACATTATTTACGGGTACCGTACTCCATACAGATGTACTTTGCGTATGGTTGCGGCCCTTTTTCCCTTGAAGTTACATTCGGGCCTCCCTCTTCCTATTTCTCGATCCATACCACAGGCAAAGCTTTGCTCTTCAGCCTTGGCTTGGACAAGAGGAAGAAAGAGGAATAGCAATTATCTTCGGGACAACTAGAGTCTTGCAGGGGCCTCGGTTCGGACCGGTTCCATCCATTCCCGACCAGACATGTCCTTGCATCGCCATCGTCATTTCTCGGCTTCATTCTATTATCTATGGAGTATTCCTTCTGCTGATTGCAGACATATTCCCTGATGAGGAATCGGAATTTGGAGTCGCATTTCGTTCATATCCCGCAAAGAAATGCTACACGCCTGCCTCCCGCAGAAGCACCGAGGCCTAACTCGGCCCTTTCATCTCCTTCTTCTGCCTATCTTTACCACCACGTTTCTTGCAAACTCTGTACTGGTTTGCCTTGGTTTTTTTTGTTTTTCTTCATTGGCAGACCACAGGCAAGTAGGCCCTTTCTGACAGTAATTCCCGCAACCACGCTGTGTTTCTTTCTGGCAATTAATGCACAGGCTCAGCTCGACAGCCTGACTCCATCGTGAAAACCAGAAATAAAAGGGCTCGAACGCTTATTTTACCCGCTCAGCCATTGAAAAAGACCTCATACATAAACACTTACTGTTACAGTACGGTAAGTATATCCTTGCTTCCCCCGGCGGCCCCATCCAGTCGGAAAATGAGGCCGACGATGCCGCTTGTCGTCGGGTGAGAGGTGCACAGTGCACGGGAGCCTTGTCATGGCCATGACTTACAGTTGCGTCCGTTTCCGAGAGGCGTCTCCAGTAATCTCTTGTTCCGTTTAAGCGTCGAAGCGTGGTCAAAACTAGTCCCACAGTTTTTTAACCGTTCCAGATGGACAAGAGATAACGCCGGAGGAGCAGGCCAACATTGACCAATGAGCGCCACCAACAAGCCAGACGGTGATGCCCCTCAGTGGAGAGAAGTGGATTGTCTACAGTCCCCCCCTCCCTTCTCTCCCTTGGCAGTACGTCAAGTTAGGTTACGTAGCTGTAGGATGAACTTGTGAAACGGAACGGACTGAAAACGCCATCCATCAAGTTGCCCCATAAGCAAGTGATACAGCGTCTATATCATTGGCCCGCCGGGATCTCCGACGAGAACAACGCTGACATAAGGGAACGCAACGTTCTCAAAGGCTCCGTTAAAATATCGCATATCGCGCCAAGTATGATGCAAAAGAAAAGCCACTCTGCCTGTGGTGGGTTTGCCGCTTCAGCATTGATTGAATGGATTGGCTGGATCTATGGATAGGAGACGGGTTTGATGTCAACTGAGTTGCAAGTTTTCCCGGTTCCGTTCCTTATGATGCCTTTCTCTGTGTGTATATGGCGTATGTGCGTATGTGAGTATGTGCATTTGTTGGTAGGTACTGTACTCAATGTATTTGGTGCCTTGTACCTTGTGCCTTGTGCTAGGTTATTATGCATGTTGATCCGTCATAGTCCACTGGCTACCTACTGGACTTCTGTAGGTACCTCTATACTGTCGCCGATAGGTAAGTTACTTGTCGACTGCTACCGTACTATTCGCCTGAGCCTGAAATCGACTACACCAGTGCCTAGCTACCTTAGATCATGATAACCTCATAACCTCATCTTGTGTTAGTCAACTTCGATGTCTCGATGCCTTTCCGACTACCAGGTACTCTGCTGCTACTACTACGTACTGTACATCGCCTTCCCAACCTGTGGCTACCATATGGCTCTCCTCTTCCAGCCTAACCCCCCTCTAATAAGCCTGGTCTTCTTCTTGGCCCAGTCTGTGCCGTCCGCCAGCAAAGGGCACAGAAGCACCGGTGGCAAAGGCACCCACACCATTGACAAGAAGACAAGATGCAGCACTCCATAATATGCAATCTATGTGCATCTGCCCATATTCCCCTCACCCTCTTCCTCCCGGAACAGGTGTCGATTATCCCCGTTTCGTCTCGCCATTCTACCGCCAGCCGGTATCTCAGCTCAACTTCTATTGGACTATACGACATCATACGGGTGCTTTTAGTGAATTAACAACAAATACCAACACATGTGAAGTATCAGTGTGAGTGGAGTTTGCCTGGCGACGAGAAAGAAACACCTTCCAACGGGCTCTACCTGTCCGGTCACTTATTGTGGACATGCAAGTGTACTATGACTGTCTATTTACCACTTGATTCGCCATTGCTATAGAATCCGCTCACTATTTTGATTCTAATTCCCTCCTGGCATAGCATGTTATGCATCTGGGAAGCAAGGCAAACACCGGTGCATCCATTTCCCCAGAAATGAAAATATGACAGAAAAAGCAAAGAAAGGAAATGGAAAAAAATTACAAACAAAAAAAGGAGGCTGAAGACAAGGCGTGGCACGATATGGCATGAGAAAGCATCCCTCAGCGACCCAACCTTCCAGGCTCCCTCCCTGTCTGTTACTGTCCTACAAAATCATTCCTTCAACCCTTCCTATCAAGAGAATGATTTTCATTATCAACTAAAGGTACCTTGGGTACTTATCTTTACATCCCTTGCCGTACCTGCATGACCTTATTTATATACAAATCACTCTCAGTACATCTCCAACCACTACATCTTATGTCGGAAAACAGGAGACTTATCCCCTCATCTCCCTCACAACTCCCCCAAAAATCCCCCATTTTATTTATTTGCTCGGGTACACTCCGATAACCCTGCATCGAACCCCCGTGGTCTCCGTTTCCCCGCGACCCCACTAACACCTCTGGGGTAAAACATTCCCCGAGTACTTGTTGTAGTAACTTATGCGACTGGCGGCTTGTAAAGGCACATGGCAGGTCTGTCTTTATTGAGGCTCTCCCCGCAGCCACATATGCATGTGCGCATATGACACATCCCGGTCCGGGGAAGCAATTTGGAGAGAGAGAGGGAGAAAGAGTGAGACAAGAAAGAGAAAGAGGCGAGAGAAAGCATGTCAGCTCGTGAGAGCTACACGTGGTGGTCCTAGGGGAACCATACATGGCTGGTTCTTGATGATCATAGACCCGGATGCTTGCATAAGTACATACAGGATTAAATGATCATACTGGCAATTACCTTCACCGCCGGCCAGATCACAGATACTCAATCACGATTTCAAGGGTGTATGTATGCAGCCTTGAGGTTTACATGGTCGGCCGCACGCCTGGTCGTAGCCGGTGCTTCATTGCGACAACACTCCCCTGAAAGTCTCCCTATTATCTCTCCTGAAGATGCTTTGCCAGATCACCGGCTTTTCTCTCCAAGGATTAGATGTACATTCATCTCCAACCCTGGAATGTGTCCGGCTTCTCCCACCAGTCGCCTCTCATCAAAGGACATCACCCCCATGCTCCCCCATGCTTCACCAACCATGCTCCCCCAAAAATCCTGGGCGCTCGGCTGAACATCAGATTTCCTTTTCAAATTGTTCCCGTGATAGCACATGTGAGGCAGGTCCTATAGCATAGTAGGGGATGCCCTCAAGTCGGTGAAAGGTGTGTTTGCTGACGAAAGCCGAGATGGAACGAGAAATCGGCTGTCGTATTTACAATCAGCCAACCATCGACAGAGAAACGGTGAGGAATTCGTAATGTCGACTCGTCACAGCCTAGGTATCCAAGGTCAAGGTCAAGGTCAAGGTCAAGGTCAAGGTCGAGGAGATGAGACAAGCGAGGGCTGCCTGACTCACCGATCAACCTGCAGGGTTGGGACTTACCCTTGGACCTCTTGATTGACAACAACAAAAACGGCTTCACTTAAACAATCCGGAATCGTTAACCAGGATAATAGTAGCTTTTTTCAATTAATTGCGGCTGACCTCTCTACGCTAAACGGTATTTTGTCGTTTCACACATTAACAACACCATCTGATACTTAGATACTTGGTTCTTCAGCTTCCCCTCCTGACCAATTTTCCAACCTCCCGTTATTTTACTCATCCATCTCTTCAAATCTTGGCGTACTTCTTGAAAGCACCAATGAGGCCGCCGGTAGAGGAATCGTGACCCTCACCGTTTCCGGCCTCGTCGAGCTCCTTGAGGATCTTCTTGGCAAGAACCTTGCCCAGCTCAACGCCCCACTGGTCGAAGCTGTTGATGTCCCAGATAGCACCCTCAGTGAAGGTCAGGTGCTCATAGTAGACAATCAGAGCACCAAGCTCGGCAGGGCCAATGGAGCCTCCGACGAGGATAGAGGTTGTAGGGCGGTTACCCAGGAATCGCTTGTGGGGGACAAGCTCCTCAGGGGCATTCTCGGCGCGGACTTGCTCATCAGTCTTACCAACCATTAGGGCTTCAGCCTGGGCAAAGTAGTTTGAGGCAAGCATCTTCTGGTGGAGATTGTCGGTGATGGGGTTGTGCGACTGAGCAGCGAGGATGAAGTCAGTGGGAATCAGCTTGGTGCCCTGGTGGACAAGCTGGAAGAAGGAGTGCTGAGCATTGGTGCAAGGCTCTCCGAACAGAATGGGGCCTGAGAATATCAAAGTCAGTTATGTCGTTTCTCTACACAGGGCCATCCTCAACTCTGTAAACGCACCAGTAGTATACTTGGCTGATGAGCCATCAGAGGTGATAGTCTTGCCATTGGACTCCATAGAGAGTTGCTGAAGGTAAGCGGGGAATCGGTGAAGATACTGGTCAAAACTACGTATTTGGTCAGTACTGCGCTTCGATTTTAGTGTATGGGTTGTACTCACGGCGCAACCAAGTGAGTCTGAGCCTGGAAGAAGTCTGAGTACCAGACACTGAGGAGACCACCGAGGACAGGAATATTCTCCTTCAGAGGGGTCTCGCGGAAGTGCTTGTCCATGGCATGAGCACCGCTGAGGAACTTGTGGAAGTTGTCGAAGCCGATATAGAGGGCAACGCTCAGGCCAATGGCGCTCCACACAGAGTATCGGCCTCCGACCCAGCTCTCGAATCCAAACATGTTCTTGCTGTCAATGCCAAACTTGGTGACCTCAGGCTCGTTTGTGGACAGAGCAACAAAGTGCTTAGCAATCTCGCCCTTACCACCAGTCTTCTCGAGGAACCAGGTCTTGGCGGTGTTGGCGTTGGTGGTAGTCTCGGCAGTAGTGAAGGTCTTGGAGGCAATGAGGAAGAGGGTCGTCTCGGGATCAGAGGCCTTGAGGGCCTCAGCCATGTGAGTACCATCGATGTTGGAGACAAAGTGAAGGGTCATATCTTCGGCGCCATAGAACTTCAGGGCCTCAGTGACCATGACAGGACCGCTATGTGCCATGGGTTAGTAAATTATGGAGGCAGGAAGAGACAGAATGTAAGAGAGGCAATTGGAATAGGGTAGCGGTGCTCATGGACAAACTCACAGATCGGAACCACCAATACCGACATTGACAATGTTGGTGAGCTTCTTTCCAGTGAAACCCTTCCACTCGCCAGAGCGAACCTGCTCAGAGAACTCCTTCATATGCTGGAGAACATCTTCAACACCACCAGGAGCCTTCATGACGTCAACGCCATCAACCTTCATCTCCCAGCCGCCGACATTTCGCAAAGCAGTATGGTAGACAGCACGGTTCTCAGTGAAGTTGATCTTCTCGCCGGCAAACATAGCATCGCGCTTCTTCTCAACGCCGGCTTGCTCGGCAAGCTTGACAAGGAGATCGAGAGTCTCCTCGGTGAGGAAGTTCTTGGAGAAATCGAAAAGAATGTCGGAGCTGACGCCGGAGGCCTCGAAGGTACGAGTGAAACGATCGAATCGCTCAGGGTCGGAAGCAAAAGCTTCCTTGAGGACGAAAGTCTTACCGACAGTGTCGCGGTGAGCTTGGAGCTCTGCCCAGGCGGGGAGGGTGTTGGCGGGGGCCATTTTTTGTCGTAGTTGGAAGGAGGGGTAGCTATGTGAGATGGTCTGATGAGGTCAGAGCTATCGCCAGAGCACCAAGGATGACGGGCTGCAAGTAATGGGAGATTGGATGGGAAAGAAAGAGACGAGGAATAAATGGAGAGGAGGATGAAGGAGGGAAAAGAGAAAAACGGAAGAGAAAAGAGGAGGAGTAGCAATTAGGGAGGACTGGCAGGTTCGGCCTTTTAGGGATCGGTCCTTCCAGAGGTCAAGACTTGGAAGCCAATGCACCGGAAGCAGTGGATGCAACAGATGCGCAAACGCACCCCACCTGAGGTGAGACATGAGGTCTGCGGTGGCGGCTGTAGAGGAGGGAGGGGGGGAGAGAGGGGAGAAGAGGGGGAGCAATGTGCGGCGTCGGCGGGCTGGCGTTGGTGCTGGCGCTGGCAGGCCATGGACCAAAGCATGGGAAACGTGGGGCATGATGATGCCACTCAAGGACCATTTCACATGGTGCAGCGTCAGGAGCGTACCTAATAGTAAGAAGGAGTAGAATAATAATAACAATAGTAGCAATAATAGTAATGGGTAGAGGTTTGAATCAGTCTCGAAATACGGCACAGGAAGCTATGGTGGTATCTGTCGGGATGGTGAATCGCGATGAGACAGCCAATGTTCCAATCACGATATCGAGAGGTTTAGGGAGGGAGAAAGGACGAAATGCATAACTACTGTAGTTGACAACCTGGGTATTCGTAAATCCTGAAATCAGCATGCTACGAAGTACTCGGGACAACCGCTGGCCAATTTTTTCTTCAGTAATGCCAATCTGTAATTTCACAGATACTACCTTACATATATTGTACCGTAATCAAGTCGGCTGAAAAATTGGTTCATTATCAAATCGCATTATAACAAAATGAATCATCAAACTTGTCGGGCTATTGAGGTCCATCATTGAGAGATAGTCCAGTACACGCTCAGCACCCCCCGCCGAAGTCGAGCGAAACTCCCAATTTTCCCCTTAGCCCCTCCAATAGCAAGCGGTTCCTGAGCAGCCTGATGATAGCTACTGTACGTTGACGTACGCACGGCAGTGTGGATATGAGCCAATGTAGCTAGATAGCTAGATAGCTAGGTAGCTAAGTAGCCAACTACTGTACCCTTAGAGGTAAGGGAGTTATGGGTTCGCTCAAGCTTGACAGCATCATGAGTGGAGCTGGAGAGGAGAGACGTGACCCCACTGCTTCATGAGTTGATTTATGTAGTTAGTTGGGTTGCTTGGATATCTCTCACTCAGCAGCAATCAACACACCACGCGACGATTCCCATCGTTGCAGCTAATCCATATGACCAATTCTCAGTCATCTTAATGCATTTCTGTCAGAGAAATACATAGGTGGCTTCACAAAAAAAAATCAAGTTTCGTCATGGGGATCAAGTGATGTGTTTCTATCTCTGGACTCTGTGTGTGCCTTGTGGTCCTATGTAATCATCCGACCATCATTACTCACCCACCAAGTTGTCCGGAGAAACCAACATTTTCTCCATCTTTTTCTTCATCCTCATCCTCATCCTCATCTATCCACCCCCAATCTTCCCAATCCATTCTCCACTAATCTGTACTGAGCACCTTGTTAGCCTTGGCCCTCCCAGCTTCAACTTTAATGCCTGGAAAATTCCAGACAAAGAAAATACCCAGGTACTTTGACTACTGCATCCCAGCCTGCGGCGTCAACGCCGAATGATGAAACTGGTCTCCTCGGTCATCTCGCCGAATTGGCCTCAGGTTGATTTCTTTTCTTAATTCACTTTCATAATTCTATTATTGGCTCCCGGGACTTTCAGTACCGCACAAGTCTGTGTCCGAAGCGCTCGATATTGCCATCTTGCGCACTATTTCACTCCTTACCGTGATCGGCAAAAGCTGCGGCCCTACCACAGGAAGCTGAGAAAATAATTAAAGCCTTGTTTTTCTTGGCCTTGCTTTCACTCTAGTTCAACTCCCATTACTCACTTTTCCAGTACATCATACCTGGGTCGTTTGATGGCCTCCGATCTCACATTCACCCTCGACGTTACAAGAGATAATTCGCAGCAATAGCCCATTGCGTCAGTCTATTCACAAACAACTACCCCCAATGACTGCAAAATAATCTTATAAACCAACTCTGGGTTTTAACTAGTAGCACACTTACATCACAATTTCTAGCAATCCCATACTCCCTTCTGCGATGTTGAGATTATATCCGAACAGTCTTGATATTTTGGAACACTTCGATGCACGTCTCCAATACTAACTCCCACAGGCCAGAAGGTTTAAACAGGTAACGAGCTGGAGTCCCGAGTCTTCTTGGACCAAAGATAATTAGCCGTTGCTTTTCTCTACCACATCGTACCTTTTTTTATCTTGCTAGGGATATCGGAACATAGGTCAACAAGCCATCTTCTAAACCTTTCAGACCATTATGTGAACGAAGCCGAACGCCAACTTGCCAAATGCTATGCAGAGTTGGACGGAGTCATTGCACTACGGTTTGTTTCGTATGTTAATACAGACTACCATACTTGCTCTTTTCGCCATCTTCTGTGCTGGGTTCTACCCTTTGGATATAACATCGCAGTGCTGGACAGAGGGCAGACGTATCGTGTCCGGGGTTATGTGGTCTCCCACGGAGATTCAACACATCAAAATACCACCTATACACAGCATTCAACCCTTATGTATGAGAAGAGGATTCCATGACAGTCAATAAGTTAGTTATTGACAAGCCTCAAAACATTCTCAACCATCTCCACCATCTACAGTTTCCACCACACGAAAGCCATTGATACACGTTTTCAAATGGGAAATAAAAAAAAAGAAAGTTTCTTGCGGGTTACAAAGTCAGATTTCCTCTTCTTCATAAAACAAATACACCACCAGGTCAATAGTCTGTCCTTCTATCGGTTGTCCTGCATGCTTCCCACAAATGACGGATCCTTTACACTTCCACCAGCGTCACCCAAGCCTGCAATTGGTCTGTTGTAACTAAATCCCTGGAACTGGTTCTGCATCGTTTGGGACAGCACTGGGCCGTCGACGAAGGAGTCTTTCGGTGCTTCTGAAGTGAATTCCGGATCGAAGTTTGCAGTATCGAGAGCATCAACCTAAAGGGTTCACAAGTTAGTCCGGCCATCATGGTAGATTGTGACGCTCACGCTAAGGGAGGGATACATACCACATTGGGTTTGAAAGTAGGCTCATACTTTCGCTGCAGCAGTTTACGCCAGTCAATAGCATGGAAGAACGGGTGTGCTTTGATCTCGGCGGAGCCATTAGCCCCCAGTCGCTCTTCAGGGTTGCGGTTGAGCAGCTTGGTCAAAAGATCCTTGGCCGCAGGAGGCACAACATCCGAGAAGTGAAGAGGGTCAGACAGAATCTTGCGATACATCTCGTTGGTGTTCTCATCGTAAAAGGGGGGAAGACCTGTCAACATCTCATACAGCAACACTCCCAGTGTCCACCAATCGACGGCTTTGTTGTAGCCTTGTCCCATGAGTAGTTCGGGAGCCAGGTACTCAGGAGTACCGCAGAACGTATTGGTTCGATCTTCATCTTTCATGTCCAGTTTGCAAAGACCGAAATCGCAAAGAGCAATATGGCCTTGGTAATCCAGCAGAATGTTCTCAGGCTTAAGATCACGATAGATGACATTGAAGCCGTGCAAGCATTCGAGAGCGCACAAAAGTTCTGCAGTGTAGAATCGAGATCGGTTAACGTCGAAGCGGTGCTCCTTTTGTAGGTGGTGGAAGAGCTCGCCTCCATTGACAAAGGCCAACACAAAATACAGCTTCTCTGGTGACTGGAAACTGAACTTAAGCGGAACGATGAAGGGGTTGTTGATCTGCGCCAGCACAGAACGTTCAGCGAGGGTATGCGCGACTTCGGATCGCGAAATAATGTGTGCTTTACGGATAGTCTTGAGGGCGTAAATTCGGTTCGTGTCCTTCTTGCGCACCTGCATAACCTTGCCAAAGCTGCCTTTGCCCACGACCTTGAGCAGCTCAAAGTCCTCAATCTTGAGCTTACCAGCACGTGTTTCCACATACTCGACACCAACTTTAATCTTTCCTGTGCCGTACTGTACGTCAACCCACTGTGCTCCTCTATGGCCTTCTCCCTGATGACGAGCCGCGTGCTCGGCTGCTGCCTTTTCGCGATCCTTCTTGCTTGCCTTAGGATCCTCCACAAAAGGCTGCCTCTCTTCGAATCGGGGGTTAATTCGTACAACACCTAGAAAGATATCCTGACTACGCCCTGACCCGGGAGCAGCGTTAGGGTTGCGCATGTAGAGATGGATAACGAGCTCTGTTACTCTTGAAACATCAAACTTGTACTGGGTGTTGCCACCGGCCCAGAGAGGGTTCTCGGGGTTACCGTCCACGGAGTTGACAAAGACTTGGACCTTGTCGAAATCGAGAAGAGCGTAAGGCATGTACTTGCCAGAGATTCGGCCGTGGTTGGTCGGAATGCCGCCAAAACGCCCAGCGGACGAGTGCGGTCTGGCACCATTGACAAAGGAACCGGTAACGCCGCGTTGTGACGATCCCGGGCGCACAGAGCCTGCCATGTTAAGGGCATTCCCTGAGGAAAGGGACCCTTGGTGCGACGAGTTGAAAGCATTTCGATGCTGTTCGGGGAGAGAAAATCCCTGGCCTTCGTGGAGCGTAACAACGAGGATGCCAGGTTTGGGAGGCTTAACCACAGGTGCTTGCGTCATGGCCTCAGAGGCGGCTACTCGAGGGTTAGCTGGCCAACAGGAAATATTCAGCCAGTTGGCAACTCACCGATGGCGCTTTCAGTGGTGGGTGTCACAGCGCCACCACTCGATTGTCCCTGATCATTCTTATCTGTAATGGTGGAGGTGGATGGTGATCGGGAGAAGGGGCTCAGAGGACCCAGATGGGTTTCCTTCAACTCTAGATTTCATACCAAGTTAGCGTCATGAATGCAAATCAAGGGCAGTTTCGATTATGAGGCCCAAATTATGAAATTAGGCAATAGTTAGTGGACGTACTCTTAGTGAGCTTCCACGACATGGTTGCGACGAGGTATTTGCGAGAGCTTCAACAGTGTTGTGTTCGGGGGTCCAGGTCGACGACGGCGTCGACGACGAGGTTCCGGGCGGCGACTCGATTGAAAGGGCGGTTGCAGGGGGTTGCTCTGCGTCAGATGAAGAGAATCCCCAACTCGAATTCAAGCGTACGAGGACGATGGCGTGGCGGATGAGACGCAGCCCGTTGGGCTCGAGTGGTTGATTTGTAACCCCGCAGACGGACGGAGACGGTCTTCGAGGGCGCGTGGTGCGTGGTCGGGCCGCGCGGAGAACGAAATAGGAGGGAATTCGCACAGGGAGATGACGGTAGGAGACGGAGAGGAACGAAGATATAGCGGGTGAATGAATGCTTATTCGAGAGGGTTCGAGAGATCTGGAGGTTTAAAGGAGGGAAGAGAAGCGGAGAAGACGGCGGTAGGATGAAATGCCCACCTACTGCGGTTGGGAGTATAGTGACACTCACGGGAGCGTGAGGTACCACATTGAATGAAAGGGATGATGAAATTCAGGGCCTTGACCCATCAGATTGCGGCTTAGTTTTAGGTGGTTATGGGTCGTGAGGCAGTGGCCAGTAGCGGCCACAGAGCTAGTCGCCCGCTGTGTTTTGGGGCGCGCGGCACCCTTGGAAGGGAGCGATGCCGGGAACCCTGGCAACCCCGGAGTAGGGGAGCAGGAGAGGGGAAGGGGGTAACGTGGGCGAATTTTGTGTTTGTACTGTGCTGTGTTGCTGGTTCTATGCGGCGATACGCAATGCGACCAGCAGTCACAGTACAGTGTTTACAAGTGGGTTCGCATGAGACGTCACTGTGTAGCCGGACCCAAACGCCATGAGCCCCATGGTCCTAGCACTCTCGGTTCAGCCGCCACTATCCAATGCAACACCTGGACAAGCAGATGAGATGAAAATATCTAATTACGGATTGATGATACAGGTCTAGCCGTATTTTTTTATTGGAGATTTGCGCCGTTCAACTCAGGGGCTGGCATGTTGACGACGTTACGTATCGTTACGTATAATACGGCATGAAAGGGCATGAAAGTGTATCAAGACGAATTGGAACTCTGATTGCGAATTGCACCCTCCACAAGTAGGTGGAAGATCAGTCTCCAAGGCAGAAGTGGCTGAAACGCAGGACATCTATACTCAGAATTGATTACTTGGTCATATCGTACGCAGCAAACTATTCAATTATAGATTTCAGCAAGATACGTAATTACCTCCCTATGCTGAGTGGCTGTGAACAAACAACGAGTATAGCAGAAGATCCTAGCTAAATAAATGGATGATCTCCATTGATCATCGTCCAGCATATGGAGGACTCTATACAGTAACAGAGACCGGTGTAGTCATAGGTCGGCAGCTCAATGCCAGGATGGGGAAGCTAGAGAGGCATATTTTGAAGCTACGTCCTTGTTTGCTGGGTTCGGGGAATGGAGAGTCTGCCGTTTGATCACAAGCAAACATTAGATTAGGCGACTATCTTTGTATCCAAAAAGGGCGGGTGTTGCGCAAACGGATCTACCCTACAGTTAGTACGGGGTATACTAAACTCCTTCCCCTTTTTTTAGTTTTGATTTTTTTTTAGCGCGCAGCCTACTAAGTTAGCCACCAACAGCCACAATTTTCAATTGTTGATAACTGATAAGGGGGTGCGGGAACGCTGTGGCTTGTGAATGTGGGGGCCTGACACATCAGGCCAAAACCTGATGGCCAGCCTGGCAACCTGGCACTTTGTAGGGACACATTTTCGAGAGCTCGAAATTCAGGTGTTTGTGAAGAGCCAGAGCTGTTTTTAGCCTCCAGAATTTACGATTGATGCGGCAAACGGAATTTTTTCGTTAAAATCGACTTTCCTTATTAGATTTTTGACTGTTCAGCTCACTCTATCGTCTTAGTTGGAGTACCTATGGTGGTTGTCTCCAGGGACTCCCGCAGCTGACCCCACTACGTGCCTCCTTGAACATCACCGCCCTTGGCCTGAACAGCTTGCCTCTTCATCTCCGCGACTTAGCGATCACCACCGCCAAGATGAAGTTAGACGTCAAGGTCAGTACTGCACTGGGCTAATATGATGCGCTGTTGCCGAATCTTTGTCGCATGTTGTTTTCCAGACCACTCCCTGCCTTGTTGCAAGCACTGCGACCCCCCATGCGTTGCGATCTCCCCTAAGCTGACCTGGCCTTGCGACAACAGAGACAGCTCTATGCTCGCAGCGAGCGAGTTAAGGGCATTGACTTTCATCCTCAAGAGCCATGGATCCTCACCACCCTTTACAGTGGTACGTTTGGTCCCATGGGCCCTCCAGGGCGATTCCAAGTGGATGCTGACATTATGTATAGGCCACGTCTACATCTGGTCCTACGAGACGCAACAAATCGTCAAGACATTTGAGCTTACAGACGTCCCCGTCCGTGCCGGTCGATTCATTGCGAGAAAGAACTGGATCGTTTGCGGTTCCGATGACTTCCAACTTCGTGTCTACAACTACAACACCTCCGAGAAGATCACCTCCTTCGAAGCCCACCCCGACTATATTCGAGCCATCGCCGTTCACCCCACCCAGCCATTCGTGCTGACTGCTTCTGATGATATGACCATCAAGTTGTGGGATTGGGAAAAAGGTTGGAAATGCGTCCAAGTATTTGAAGGACATGGTCATTATGTTATGGGCCTCGCTATCAACCCCAAGGACACCAACACTTTTGCCTCTGCTTGTCTCGACCGCACTGTCAAGATCTGGAGCCTGGGTTCTTCCACTCCCAACTTCACTCTCGAAGCGCACGAGACCAAGGGTGTTAACCATGTTGATTATTATCCTCACTCTGACAAGCCTTACCTCCTTACTACCTCGGACGATCGAACCGTCAAGATCTGGGATTACACCACGAAGTCTTTGATTGCTACCCTCGAGGGTCATACGAACAACGTCTCATTTGCCTGCTATCACCCCGAGTTGCCCGTCATTATTTCCGGCTCAGAGGACGGCACTATCCGCGTTTGGCACGCCAACACCTACCGATTTGAGCAGTCTCTCAACTACAGTCTTGAGCGGGCATGGTGTGTCTCTTACCAGAAGGGAAAGCAGGGCATTGCCGTTGGTTTCGACGACGGTGCTGTTGTCGTCAAGCTGGGTCGAGAGGAGCCTGCCGTCTCCATGGATGCGTCTGGCAAGCTGATCTGGGCTAGACATAACGAAGTTGTTTCTTCTATTATCAAGGGTGGAGGTAAGTCTGATCTATGTGTTATCCAGGTTCTGTACACTAACGACGGGCAGATGCGTCAATCAAGGATAACGAACCGATCACCTTGCCTACAAAAGAGCTTGGTACCTGCGAAGTGTATCCCCAAACGCTCATTCACTCCCCCAACGGCCGTTTCGTCGCTGTGTGTGGCGATGGCGAGTACATCATTTACACTGCCCTGGCCTGGCGTAACAAGGCCTTCGGTTCAGCCCTTGATTTCGCGTGGGCATCTAAGGATAACAGCAACGACTTCGCCATTCGTGAGTCGCCCATGAGTGTGAAGCTGTACAAGAACTTTGTCGAGAAGAGTGGAGGCTTGGATGTTGGATTCCAAGCTGAGAAGCTTCACGGAGGTGTTCTGCTCGGTGTTACTGGACAGGGCGGAGTTTCATTCTTCGACTGGGCTACTGGTGGCTTGGTGCGAAGAATTGAAGTTGAGCCCAAGCAGGTGGGTATTGATTGCATGACAAAAGACAATGAGCACAATTTTTTTTTTTGCTAACAGCCTGTAGGTTTACTGGTCAGAAAGCGGCGAGCTTGTGGCGATTGCTTGCGACGATACCTTCTATGTTTTGCGATTCTCCCGAGAGAGCTATGTTGAGGCCGTGCAAGCTGGTCAGGTTGATGAGGACGGTGTCGAGGCTGCTTTCGAAGTCATCACCGACATTAGCGAGAGGTAAGAAAGCTAGTCAGTTGAATTGTGGCAAGTTACTCTAACTAACATAAAAATGCAAAGTGTACGCACTGGCGAGTGGGTTGGCGACTGCTTCATCTATACCAATGGCACGAACCGACTGAACTACCTTGTGGGCGACCAGACTTATACCGTTTCTCACTTTGACAAGCCCATGTACATTTTGGGCTACATTCAACGAGATTCTCGAATCTACCTCGCAGATAAGGACGTCAATGTCACATCATTTGGCCTATCACTACCGGTCCTTGAATACCAGACTCTTGTCCTTCGAGAGGATATGGAGACAGCTGCTGAGCTGCTCCCTACTATTCCTCAAGACCAGCTTAACAAGATTGCCCGTTTCCTAGAGGGTCAGGGCCACAAGGAGCTTGCGCTGGAAGTCGCTAGCGATCCTGAGCATAAGTTTGATCTTGCCCTTGCCCTGAACCAGCTCGATATTGCCCTTGAGCTTGCTCGCGAAGCTGATGTCGATCACAAGTGGAAGACTGTTGGAGATGCTGCGCTTGCCGCTTGGGAGGTTGCTCTTGCTGCTGAGTGCTTTACTCATGCAAAGGACCTTGGATCTCTGCTACTTCTGCATTCTTCGACTGGCGACCGTGAAGGTCTGGCTGCATTGGCTACTCAGGCGCAAGCGGCTGGCTCCCATAACATCGCTTTCTCATGCCGATGGCTACTTGGAGACGTCGAGGGTTGCACACAGATTCTGACCCAGACCGGTCGACTTGCTGAGGCCGTCCTCTTCTCTCAGACTTACAAGCCCAGCCTGACGGTGCCAGCCGTGACGGAGTGGAAGGAGAGCTTGGAGAAGGCTAAGAGAGGTCGCGTGGCGAAGCTCATTGGAGTACCAACTGAAGATGAGGATCTCTTCCCTGAGTGGGATGAGTGGCTTCAGCTAGAGAGCCAAGGCGGTGCCGTTGCTAAGGTGAATGGCCAAGCAGAGGCTGCCGAGGAGGAGGAGGAGGAAGAAGAGAGCGAAGAAGACGACGAGTAAAGGGGACCGGGCTGGGAAGGGGTTGCAGTTCTGTCAGGCATTGCTTAGATAAGGATGGGATCCGGATGTAGAAAAGGGTTGGCTTCGATTTCCGTTTGGGGGGTTGCCTTAGGAGCATCAATGAGTATAATGAGAGATAAGAGAAAGATTTATCCCCATGTCTCATGAGAACTATGTCGCAATGATTTTACTTTGGGGGGAGGTTGAGCAAGCACATATCAAACCTTTGTATGTGTGTGTTAGGTACGCTGTAGGCAGGTGAGGCATTCACATATTTCGTGTTTATTACGTTGCTTCCTTTTCGGTCTTCTCCCTCGCTTCTCTGTTCTACATTGATCAGATGGGTTTTCTCTGCCCTGCACAGTAGTTGCCAGGTTCTGAGCAGTTTTAGTAGCCCTTGTTGGAGTTGCTCGACGAATCGCGAGGTTGGGGAACTCACTCACACATTTTGTCACATTCAGCTTGGACACTTCAAGGCATACACACATATAGTAATCGACTTAATACTTCTTCAAATTTCGATTTGACCCAGAAGAAGAACCAGAAGGCCATGGTTCTGCCCGAACAGGGACATATGCGGGAGCAACATCATGTGTCACAGTTTGATTGGTCGTTCGTATTCATATCGCCAGGCTTGTCCGGAGAGGCCCTTACCCTGTAGGTATACAATTATAGACCATGCTTGCATGGATTGGAAGCATGCCAATTCTTTCTAAAGTGAGATATCTGGATAAAAGTCAAGGCCTCATATTGCATTTACTGTTTGTAAGTGTGTTTTGGTTCCAATTTCTTAAAGCCATTATAGCCGTACGAGAAAGAGCATCGCCGAACACGTCTTGGAGCTCGGGGCTATGAGAGAAGGGGCTTGGAACAGCTGTGCAAATTGTCGGTGTCACTTTTTTCCCTCGTGTAAGAACCTGAGGAGGAGCACACATTCACTCAGTTTCTCATCCAGCTGTCGATGAGAAGAAGGGCGTGAGGAAAAAAAAAAAGAGGAAAAAAAAAAAGAAAAAAACCCAGATGTACGATAGCGTAGCACTTTCGGGTACTCTAAGCTGTATCTGCAGGGGTCACCCGTTAGGAGCGGAAATGCAGCCGTGTGACGCAAGCTGCATGGCCATGTCACTGGGAGAAACAAAAAGAAAAGATTACTACAGGCCAAGACCTTTTTGAGGCTGGGCGGGAAGAGGGGGAACCGGATGTTGAGATCGTGCTTGGTGCCATTTCGAACTGGTTTGTACTGCCAGGGGTACAGGTCACCGGCGAGCGGCGAGGGGGGGGGGGGAGAGGCTCCATATTGATGCTGCAGCCAACCATAGATTTGTGTCTGGAGGGCCTTCTTCTATTCGTGGCTTCTCAGGTTTCGGCTACCGGCAAAAGAAAAACTGCTTGACACGGTCAGTGATGACGACGACTTTTTCGCGAAGCGGGCGGAAGCGTTGCGCAATTCGGAAACGTTGTCCCAGTCTAATCTGTAGGGTCTGGAATTATTCATGTATGAAGTCAGCCACGATGTCGGCACGAAAGGACGAAGTTGGGTTGGCATGAAGCCATGCCCTGAGTTCGACTACCACGTTACTATTCAATTTTTTTTTAATGCACATCCCGTGTTCCCCATTCACCGTTCCCCATGGGAGAATAGTCTTCTTTTTTTCGTAATTTGCATCCAAGAGTGTGAGTAGAGTGTGGGCGGTGTGAGACGATGACTGACTGACTGTCTGACTGTCTGACTGTATGTGTGATGATGGGACGAATGTTGTGTGTGCTTCATCCTAGACTTGACTGCCTACCTTGCCAAGGTAGGTAGCTTATCTTAGGGTGCTCACTCTTATTAGCTACCTTATTCACTTTTAGAGACACTGTACACGGATAATCGCTTCCCCGGGACTCGCTTATGACCTTGGTCAATGGACGATTTTCAAGCTTAAAAATTGCAATTTAAAGTGGAGAGCTACCGGTAAAAGTCTCCGAACCTCGTGAGACGTTGAAGCCATTCTGGAAGGACGAGAAAAGCCCAAATTCGGCCCTGTCAGCAAATTACGAAGTTCAACATCCCATGGCCGTGATGTAGGTACATGGAGTCTCCCAACTTATTTTTTTTTCCCCTCATAATTTTTTTTCTTGAGTAATCAACGATGCCCCTTAGGCGAGATGCCGAGTTTGGACATCAGCAACGGCGGCGCCCACTCCCCCCTCACACCCTCACGCACTCACGCACTCACGCACTCACGCACTCACTCACACACTCAAGCACTCTCGCATAATGTCATCTTTGCATATTGCCAAGTTTGCCAAGTGCATTTCTGGGCCCAGGATGGATGAACCTTGCCTACAGACACGAGGCGGAGAGCGGAGAGTGGAGAGGATGAGAAGTGACGAGTGCGTGATTGGGACGTTCACGCACGCCCTGTTGATCTCTCTCAGTTGTCTCAGTATCCTCTCTCATCTCATCATCATATTTTTGTCGTTTGATTGCTTCTTTGGCTCCGAAACCAAGCCCAGAACAGTAACAAGAAAACAACTACAGGTCACGGAAACAATAGCACCGGAAACAGTAGCTCCAGTAGCGGCAGCTCCACTACCAAGAAAGAAAAAAACAACAAAATTTGGCATCATCATGCTTCTTCTCCCCCCAAATGTCGTCACTCGGACCTCCGCTCATGCCCACCCCCTTGTCCTTGCTCACCGGAATAGCTCAGTTGAGGAGCTTCTCGGCAGCACCGTACCGTCCTGTTAGATATCAGCTCAGACGCATCGTGCAGATCGTTGTGGGCTGACTTGGTTTAATCAAGTACGCTATTGGTACCTCTATTATTTTTTTTTCCTTTCACTATGTATGTACCATTCCCACAACTCCACTGTTCGGGCCACGGGTAGTCAGCCCAAGAAGAGAGAACAGAGCAAGGCTCCCCTGGCTTTCGCTCCCCGTATGCGCGTATTGGTGGCGGGTGGAACCATCCCCGCCAATCCAACGTCGCCATCGGTTGAACAGAGGTGACGACGTGAATGGAGGTTATTGAATGGATTGTCTCCTTTTGGTGTTTGAGAAAGTCTATTTGCAATCTATCAAAGCCCGAGTACCCACGGTCCCATCTCAAAAGGTGTTGATGTTGTGCCAGCACGAGGCTATCTCGTTCTCGCTCGGGTCGTACTATTATAGGTCAGACCAGACCTGGTGGCCACCCGTCTCCATCCATGACTGGGGGAAATACAAAAAAAACAACAAAGTACGAGATTGCCAGGCATGTACGGGAATGCTCCGTACCCCGACCTGGGCTGTCTTGGCAGTCTTGGCAGCCTTGGGCTGTTCAGGACTGTCTTGGCTCTTCAGGACATGGAAGAATCCTGCAGCCAACACGCAGCAGCCCTACCACCCTACATACAGAACAGTGACAAGGTCGGTGACAGTGACAATGCAGTGTTGTCCACCGATGAACCCGCCACCTGGATAATTTCCTGACAGCACCTATGCTTGCGTGCCCATGCCCCCATGCCCATGTCCATCCCCGTCACACACACACCACAAAACACGTACACCCACCCACCAACCCACTCAACCCATACACAGCAGTATCCCATCAATATCAACATCCACTTTCACCTGCACCTCTAACATCCAAAAGCCGGCTCAACATCCAGACAAGGATAGTAGCTGCAGCGGCCGGCAATATGTACGATTACAGTAGTTTCTTTTTTTTTTTTCCCTTCCCTTTCCTTTCCTTCTTTTTTTGTCAACACGGATTTCCACACTCCTCCTCCAGTACTCTGCCCTTCCACCTCCCCTCTCCCGTTTGCCCTCTCCCTCTCTCTCCACTTTATCCCACAGGTCTTGACAAGATGCGTGCATATTCGGGCTGGCCAAATACGAGCCTCGAGACAGCGTGTCTGTCCAGACTCTCGCTTCAGGCCGCCTGAGCCGGACGCGTGGACTCGAGGCTGCAGGCTGAACGCCACCCAACCCACCGCTTCCCGACTCTTTCACACCCTCATGCAACTCAAGCTTTTCTGTCCTGCGTGGGACTCTCAGGCACCAGGAACCGGACATTACGGAAATGAGTCAATACGAAATCTTAGACAAATGAGAAGCAAGTCAGACACGCTTGAGCCGAGTAAAAAGTAGAGATAAGGGAACCCTTCTGTTTCCCATAGTATCTGTGTAACACTCTTTAATGTGGCTTACACACAACTTTTTCAAGAATCACCTCTAGTGCAAGCCTTTGACCTCACCTCCTTCTCCTTCTCCCGAAGTGGCGTTAGTGAGTACTGTGTAGTTGATGTGAGTGTTGATATTTCCGATTCTGTCCTCCCTGCTAGCAAGATATCGGACACGGCCCGCATTTGGGATCGAACCTGATTTAGCAGCCAAATAGACCGGGCTTGTTGGGCTGAGACAGGGGGAGGGGGGGCATGGAGACAGACACGGCGTACGAAATAGACCCAGGCCCATGAATCCATCCCAGCCAGCGACCCGGACGCCGCCTTGCCGCTTCTGGTGAGCGATACAAGGACGGACGGACCCAAGATATTGGCTTGGCGTAGTTTCGATCGTCATGATGTTCTGAGCAGGATGCGTGCTGAGGGTGCGGAGAAAGACGATGGGGCCCGTTTTCAAGGATGGCGTGCTAGGGGGCCCTTGGAGAGTCGGGATGCACTTTGCATGTTGGTGGTGAGGTCTTTTGTGTCTATTGTATGCAGAGTTGCTGTAAGTACCAGCACCTAACCATGCGGTTGCAACATCCACAATTGCTTGGTATCTTGTGGCCCAGAAAATGCACACCTCATCAGCTCTTGTTGCTTTTTGTCTGGAGTGCGTCCGACTAAACCCTCCTAAGGGGTGGCTACAGAGAGAGGACCCAAGGAAAAATCCAGGCGTGAGAGGATATATATATATATCCCCGAGACTTCCCACCTTCCACAGCAGAAGAAGAGATTCAGACTGCAACACGGTCGGATACTAACACCTCCTCTTTGGGTCCTCCTCCAGGCTCGTACATTCGTTGCAGCTGGCCCAGTCATTCGTTATAGAAACAAACAGTATGAAGAGTGTTGGTACTTGGATTCTCGCCGCGGCGGCCACTGCCAAGGCTGCCGTGCTGGATGAGTCCTTTGGTGTCGAGAAGCGTCAGCTATCCACGAATGGACGATGTGGTACCGGCTTTGGCACTATTTGCCAGCCTACTGAGTGTTGTTCCAGTACTGGGTAAGTTTTCTCCACAGTCCCAAGATGGAGAAAAATATGAAGAGAGAGAGAGAGAGAAAAGAAGCTGACCCATTGATCTCAAAGATGGTGCGGCGTGGGCTATGACTACTGCTCGGCGCCGGCTTGCCAGATCGACTATGGTCCTTTCTGCGATGCCAATGTCCGCCCTTCTGGCCCGGATACAACCAACGTTCCCCGACCTAAATGGGGAAATGTTCCATATGGACAGGCCATCTACCATTGCGAGAAGTACGGTGACATCGCCCTCACTTATGACGATGGCCCGTGGGACTACACTTCGGATCTCCTCGACATCCACAAGAAATATGGCACCACGGGAACATTCTTCATCACTGGAAGAAATCTTGGTAAGGGTGCCATCAACGATCCCAGCACACCCTGGCCAGCAATTATCAGACGTATGATCGATGAAGGCCACCAGATCGCCTCCCACACCTGGTCCCATCAACGCCTCACTACTCTCAGCAAGGAAAAGTTCATGAACCAGATGTATTTCAACGAGATCGCCTTTGCAGATCTCCTGGGATACTTCCCCACGTACATGCGCCCCCCCTACTCTGCCAGCAACGATACTACGGATGCTTGGCTGGGCGAACTGGGCTACCACGTCACCTACTTCAACCTGGACACTGAGGGATACCTTCACGACGATCCCAACACCATTCAGCAATCCAAGGACATCTGGGACACTGCCGTCGAGGGCCAGGACCCCACTGTCACCAAGTGGCTTGACATTGAACACGACCCCGTGTGGCAGTCCGTGTACAACCTGACCGAGTACTTCATCAAGTCCCTCCAGGCCAACGGCTTCAGACCCGTCACTGTCGGAGAGTGCCTCGGTGACGACAAGGCTAACTGGTACCGCTTCATGGACGGCTCGGGCGGCAGCTTGCCCACGGGAACTACGACTGCACCCTCGACTCCCTCGTCTACTTTCCCTCCCACCACCAACGGCCGATGCGGTACTGGACAAGGCAACCAAACCTGTGCTTTTGAGCCTGGTGCGACTTGCTGCTCTTCCAAGGGATGGTGCGGAGCGACCGTGGACTACTGCGGTACCGGCTGCCAGTCTCTCTTTGGAACCTGTGACACCGTCTCCTCGTCTTCGTCTTCGGCAGCTTCGTCCTCTGTAGCTTCGTCCTCGTCTTCCACTACCTCGAGCAGCACAGCGACCGCCTCTCTGCCGGCCACGACTAATGGCCGCTGCGGTCCCAGCCAAGGTGACCAGACCTGTAAGTACGAACCTCTTGGAGCCAACTGCTGCTCTCCCGCCGGATGGTGCGGTTCGACATCGGCGCATTGCGGCACCGGATGCCAGGCCAATTATGGAATCTGCGACTCGTCGTCTTCATCGTCTGCCTCAGGAACCACAGTAGCTTCTAGCCAATCTTCCGCCCAGTCATCCACCTCTACGACCAGCACAACCTCGGCCTCTCAGCCTGCCACGACCAATGGCCGCTGCGGTCCCAGCCAGGGCGGTCAGACTTGCAAGTATGAGCCTCTTGGAGCCAACTGCTGCTCGTCTGCTGGCTGGTGCGGCTCGACGTCTGCGCACTGCGGCACAGGATGCCAGCCCTTGTTTGGAATCTGTGGCACTACCGGATCTTCTTCTTCCTCATCGTCGTCTTCCTCATCGTCGTCTTCATCATCATCGTCTTCCTCATCGTCTTCCTCATCAAGCACTTCGACCAAGCCAACAAGTACCACAAGCGCCGGCCTCCCAGCCACAACAAACGGCCGCTGCGGCGCCAGCTTTGGCTTTACCTGCGCAAAGGAGCCCGGTGCAACGTGCTGCTCCCAGGCCGGATGGTGTGGCTCAACATCTGCCTACTGCGGCTCTGGATGCCAGGTCGGCTATGGCACTTGCGGAACGTCTGCGAAGCCTCGAGGTCGCAAGGGCCGGGGCAGTCACCACAAGGGTGGAAAGGGCAGAAACGGCCACCACTAAGCTTTTTTACTTCATGATTGCAATGATGAAAACTTTTTAACGTCGCTCGAAATGAAATAAAAGGGCGGACAAAAAGGGCAAAAGGCATACCCATTGGGAGGAGAGGAGGATAAACGGATTGACCAAAAAAGGGCACCACCGCCAACCACTACCGACTTATTTATTTTTCGCTTCTTCTTCATGAACATATGAATGACTTTTTTTTGGGTACAAATTTTTTTCTTCTTTATTTTCTTGGGTAATGGATAATGGAAGGAAGCCCTAATTGAATATAATCACGATTATGGCGTCAACCTATTTGCTTTGGGCTCTAGGGTCCTTGATCTATTCATGTGTGATTCTCCTAGCTCTCGTATGTGAAATAAATGGCTTCCCCACCTGAGCCTCGTAACTATTACGAGGGTCTAGAATGATGCAAGCGTTATTATTTTACCTTTTTTATTTTATTTTATTTTTAATTTAATTTTTTTTCAATACATATTCGTATTTCATCGATGTGTTGTTCAAGTGGATTTGGTCCCAGACTTGTACGTGGCTAAACTCCAACCAGACGCTCTAAAGCTCAAGATGTTCGTGTGGCTTGGGGCTGAATGCTGCCAGATGCCAATGCGCTGGAGCCAGTTGCCAGATTGGAAATGCAATGATGGATGTGAGGGGGCCTGGGGGGGAAGGGGAGGGGTTGGTTGGATCGCTTCACACGACGTGGCGTGAGCACAAAGTTGTGTGCAACGCTTATGCATATGCATATTTCATGGGTGTATAACTATATATAGTGGCTGTGTGCGTGTGTATAAAAGAGAGCGATATCATTACTAGTAACTAATCTGTACAAGTACGAAGTACAGCATGTATCCATGTGTTGTATTTTGGCATGCCAACCTGGAATGATCACCGCGAACGCATGGCTATGCCTGTGGGTAATTCTCAGCCTGGCTGTCAGCAAGCAGGGGTTGAACGGGTTGATTTCTTCAGGGGTAGATTAACCGTATTATTCAAGTACGTAAATTCATCGAACGGTGGTTGAAGTGTTGGAACTGTGCGTCTGTGTGTGCGCAAGTGAGCTTGCGTTGAGGTACCTCGTAGAGAGAGTCGTCGCCTCTGGTAACAGCTAATTAATTACAGCTAATTGGTGTGCATTTTCCATCCCCTCCCGCCAGTCCTTGCTGTTGCTGTCGTGTTGCTGGCGCATTACACGTCCTCCCCTCTCTTCTCTTTGTTCCCTTTTTTATGCGTTTTCATATGGATTAAATTTTTTTTTTATCAAACACCACTTCAGATGTACTGTGAGTGTATTATTATTGCTGTTGTGCAGATACATCCTCTCTCCTCCCAGCTTCAGAATGAGCCTCCAATTTACTTGGCATAAAACCACTCAGTCATGTCAATGCTTCATTCCATCATCAGCTGAAATCTGAAAGAAAAAAAAAAAAAAAAGGAAAAAGACGAAAACCCCACCCTTCAAACAGAAACAAGGGCCAATCCATTTCCAGTCCCAGACCCAGAATATCATCATCAGCTGGGAGCCCAGACCCAGCTACTCTTCTCCTTTAGCAGTTAATGAACTTCCGCTTCACAGCCCGGATCTCCATTCCTCCCCCCTCTCCTTTGCCCCCCTCCTCCCTCCTTGGCCAGCCAAGGCGGCAGAGCCACAGGCTAGAACCGAAGGATGGAACTGAAAGGCTCATTTAGGCACTTGTTTGCTGGCCAACCCCAAGGAAGAAAAGCTTCTTTTGTTGTATTGTCCTCAATTCCTTTTGTCTTTCTTTTTTCTTTCCTATGAAGGGGAGGCGCAGACCGCATCTACGCCGTCCCATTCGTCCGCCACAAGCCCTCCCTGGTTTCAGGGCTGAAAGTCTGGCTCCTCCAACAAGTGCCGCTAGCGCCTTGTGGCCCGATTCACACTACCAGTGCGAGGCTCATTCGCAGCATCGTCATGGCAGAGACCAGAGAGGAGAGACCAGCCAATTTGCCGACGAGGTCATTCGCATCTTGGGGAGGGCTCCAGAACACACACGTTGCAACGTAGTGCGGGCGCTACAACCTTACAACCTTCAGCTCTCCTTCAGCTTCAGGGTCTCTCTTGGGGAATTTTTTTTCCCTTTCTTTCCTTGTCCTTCGTATTCTTTATCGTTCCTTGGTTGGGTGTGTGAATGTTTGCTACCATAACAGCTTACCTTGCTTATGGTTGTTGGGTTGCTCAGCTCTCACAGAGCATCTAACCCAACTTTCTTGGTATGTCTGAGGTATGTCTGACGTGTAAGTGATTACTCCGGTTTAGTAGACCGCCTCCAAAGAAACAACTCATCAAATCAACACTGAAACTAAACTTCCCAACAGCAGCCACTGGTGCTCCGTAGTTTAATTGCAGTGGCATCTTGATGCACACTGGCACCACCGTGCGGGAGTGGAACATGCTGTAGAACCGTAATCACTCAATGGGCATCATAGGCCATAAGGCTGACCGACAAGCCCCCCAGGTATTACCAATTGACCAAGTGCTACATCCATAGCACTGAAAGGACCATCGCAATCCCGCACTCATATCCAAGACCAGCCTGGTCTCATGTCTTCTTATTAACTCTAATTATCTGAAAAGCCTTGCTTGTGACTGGCTCCTCAGGTCAAGCCTCTCGGTTGAATTGGCCGAGGACTCATCCATCCCCCTTGCACAACCGGGCTGGTGGTGGCTTGGCCATTTCACCCTGATTATTATTAGTCCTCATTTTACCCAAGCAAACAAGCTTCCGCGTAGTGTGAGTGTGCTAGAGAAAAGTCAGCCTTGGGGACGGACCCAAGGATACGCCTGCTCAGAGAGAGGATGAGAAACAGACATGTTCCAAGTCTGGACAAGTGCTTCCAATGAGTGGAGATTCGATGTCAAGACGGATGGTTTGCTACGGTAGATACTGTAGCACTTCGTGATAAACCATTCAGACTGCTGGTGGGGACCCCCTGTCTCCATCTCCACTCCAACCTGGAGAAGCTGAAGGCTTGAGTTGGTCCCTGACAACCTGGCGGGATTCCCAAGGGTTTACAGCTTTGGATCTATAAAGGGGCGTTCCCGCCTTCGTGGTTTTGACGAGATTCTTTTTTTCGGCAGGCCTTACTCAAAAAACATACAGCACACGTTCTTTGATTACCAGCTTCCTCTCCAGTCTCAAGAGTATCCTCTTTTCTCTCTACCAAGCTTATACTTCACATCCTTCAAGATGCAGTCCAAGATTGTCCTCGCCACCACCCTCCTCGCTGCCGTTGTCTCGGCCGACAACTTCATGCTTCACCCTCAGGCGCGTCGCGACCTTGAGGCCCGCGCCACTTCCACCACCGATGATGCCCTGAGCTGCGCCAACGCTATCCTGTCCGTCTACAGCGATGTTCCTACTCCTCCTGCCGACATCGTGTCCGACCTCCTGGACAACCCCCAGACCGATCCTTGCCACTTCACCATCCCCGCCAGCTTGAGCAAGGAGTACAGCTCTTACAGCAAGGAGGTCATGTCCTGGTATGATGACCACTCCAAGGCCATCGAGAGTGCTCTCTCCCAGTGCCCTTCTGCCTCCAGTTACGCCAACATGGTGCCCAGCTGCACCGACAAGGGCGACTCCAGCAAGCCTACCGATGACTCCAGCCAGTCTACCGGTACTGTCGACAGCAGCAACGCCGATTCTACCAAGGGAAGCAGCGACAGCTCCAAGACCGACTCCGCCGATTCTAGCAAATCCACCGGTGGTGCTGCTCAGCAGACTGCTGTGGCTGCTGCCGCCATGGCTGTTGCCGGTATCGCTGCTGTCCTTCTGTAAATGCGACCTCATTTCTAGGATTTGAGCTTGGTTCTCATTTCATTCTTAACTTCTCTTAATATGCCGTTGTGCAAGTGCCTTCTTGGGAAGGGGATCAGGGGCTGGAATATTTTTCTGTTATTCGCAGGGGTGAACTAGAATCAGGATTTATTATTGGGAACGGGATCTATAGAAAGCAGTATGTACATAGCTTTCTTGAAATAAGACTGTATGAAGTGCCCAATCAATCGTTTTGTATCACTGTTGAGTCATGCATATGTACCTACCGCTGGAAGTGCCGCATCGTCCTCAATGCCATGCAGCAGATCTGCACCTTTTTGGTTTTTTGGCTTCTGACACGCTTTGTCTCAAAGTGCAAGACAGAAAACGCCACAATGCGCATTGTACCTTGCAGTTGATGAGTTATGCTGCTACCTAATCTTATGGGACACAGCGATGGATGTTCAATTTCAATCCACCCACTTGATAAGTTCGCCTCTATCCTGTGGAGATGTCAAGGTCGGCGCAAAGTAGCTCCGCTGATTTTCAGTATTCCCCCCTGTTTGCGGTGAGCTGATCTGGAAATCCCCGAGCGCACAGAGCACCGGCTATCCGGCACCAGGTCAAGCAGATTTATGCCAATAATACGATAAGCCTGAGATTATTGTTACATTAATTATACACCAACTCCTTTGTGCTGTGCAAAGTCGGTCATATTTTTTGTTTTATTTTTATTTATTTGGGTTATAAGCCGCACGTCACACTCAGCATGCATTCAAACCCAAGCTGAGAAGCATTATTGATCATGCGGTATCATGAAATATCATACGTTTGTTTCATTATTTTATTTTTATTTTTATTTCTATTTTTATTTTACACGGGATGACATGCCCTGTACTGTGTTTTTGTGATGCTCAAGATAGAACAATGAGCAATGCTCAAACAGCGATCACCCACTACAGTAAGCGGCAGTGATGATAATACTACGTAAGAACCTAATATCCATACACTAGCCAATCTCATGGGTTAAATGGTGGGTATCTACTATGTAGGCGTAATTATCGTATCCCTATACAACGGTACTACACGACAATCAGGAAAGAGCCGAAATCGAAGGAATAGAAGCCTGGTGCATTTAATTAGCGCTTCTTTCGCGGCTTGCACTCTCGTCTCCTGCGGACCCCAGCAACTGCTCGCCTAGACGAGCCCTGTCCAATATCAAAACGCGGCCTCTGGGCGTGCACCCAATTGTAGGCAGCCAGGGCCGAGGTCCGTAGATGCGATTGCACAGGTCCTCGGGATACGATTTGGTTGTAGAGTGGGGCCGAAGCCCGTCGCCGGGCTGCCGTCGGCATCTGGCCCGATGCCGTATCTCCGGATATCCTGGCAGCCCGGCTGAAATAACAACAACAGGAGCAACAACAACAACAACAACAAAAACGTAGTTAGTATGCCCGGCGCATCATGAAGGGTTCGCTGGCATATTGCAAATGTCCATCGCCACCACATCCTTTCCGTCTCCCTTCTACACAGTAGGCGGCGCAATATCATCTTAAATTGAGTGTCGAATGAGATGAACATGTCAATTCAAAATGAGTGTACATACTCACTTCAGTGCAAATGTTTGCAATTTTGAAAGTCGTAATCGTATGTAACCTTCGTGAATGAGACGGTAGAGAAGTGAAGACTTTCTCCGCAGCCCCTCGGTCTTGCTTCGCTTGTGTCCTGCGCATGAAAATCCGGAGTGAACTCGGTTGTGCAGACGCATAAAGCAGTCAAATAGGGTGTCTTATCCTTGCGGTTCCTGATTTACTTTGCTATATTACTGATTGAAATGCCCTGTTTAGAATGCTACTAATCATGCGACCAAGAAGTCGAGTCGGAGATGAAGATGCTTTCATCGGGAGGAAGGCAGCACTCTACCAGACAGAAGTGAACGCCATCCGCCAGCGTCCAAATAAAGATGGGTAGCGCAAGTGGATAGATGGCTACTGCAATCTACGCATTCTGTATTTTACTTGCCTGATACATACCCAGATTATTGCTTGTTGATCATAGTAAATGGCGAGAAATTATAGTTCTCAATAATCGCCTATTATCTTACAATGTCAACCTGCACCATAAATTCCGCGATGGGAGCTCGATGTCATCTGATACGATATAGGTCCTCGTGTAAAGAAGGAGCTTAACCCACTCCGTGTTGGAATTTCCCCCGGTGCCATTGTTTGCTTGTGCTTGCCTGTCGCTTTATCGCCCTTTGCTGATGGGCTCGGATTTGTCAAGTTGATGGTACCATGGCTCATTGATTTTGCAGTATTCTAGCCCCCGCCATGACCTTCATCGGTTCTGTTGTTGGAGTGGTTTGGTCGAGAAATATGGCAGCTGATGGAACTGCCATTATTCCTCACTGGAACAAAACAATCTTGATTCCAAGTTTTTGCCTCCGATGTTCAGGCATTGTTAGTTGGTGTGAACCTTCATCCTTATTGATGCAAGAACAGAACATCGTGATTAACTGACATCTTACTACCAAAGAACTACTCCAAAATTTATAAACGCCTTGTTCCCTGATATCGTGGTGTCATTCACGATCCATTTGCCCATTACATACTCTTTCCGCCAGCTGGTGGATGGTTCAATGCGAGAGTTTCTCACTTGACAAACTAATTCTATAACTCATCATTGATATACGCAAGGACTATTAAATGACATAAAGTCGGCCGTTATGGCCTATGCCGTGTTTTTATGAGGGCCGCCTCGTTCTTCCCTTCTTCTTACTTTTCCTTCTATTCCCACACCGCATTGCCAAGACCCCAAAAAATAACACCGGGCTCCCTCAATCGTGCCACGAGTCTAGACAACAAACCACACGCAGATACGCAGCCAATAAGAGAGCGCATACGTTACACAAAGGCACTGCGCATCTACTAGGTGGATTCAAGGCCGCGCATGGGTGGGAGGCCGCATGGGGTTTGGCCAGCTGATGGCTATGCAGTATTTAGTTGGCCAACTCGTCCGTATTCCGCCGCACTTTCTCTGCCATTTCTTCGTTGTCCAGTCTTCTTCGTACAAGTAGTGAGCGAGTGCGTGATTTACTCAAGATAATATTCTTCATCCTCTCGTCTAGGAGACATACAAGGCAACTAAAAATACGCACAAGATGCCGACAGTCGAGGCGCCCAAGAAACACACCCCCATGGAGATGAAGGTGCTGGCTCCTGTGGGAGATGGGAAGCCCCGCATTATCGATCAGCAGCCTGTGAGTTTATCTTGTACCTTATTCTGGCGTCCCCCCTCCTCTTCCACCGGGCATCGTGTGTGACGCACACAAACACACACACACACACACACAAACACATCTTGGTGTTGAGCTGTTGTCCAAGCGAGCTGGACCAGTTTTTGGTGACTTGCTCAATCTACTATATATGTAATGCATCGTAAGTGGCACTGTACTGACTATTTATTAATATAAGGCCTCTGAACCACGCCCTGATGCTGAACCACAAATGTCGCTTCGCGGTGGAGGGTTGAGCTGCGGGTTTGACTGCTGTGATGGATCGTGTCGTTTCCATAAACATTGCTGCTGAAATATGTCTCGAGGATGATAATGCGATATCATGGTTTGAGGCTTTTTTTTACGGATCGGAGAGTAATATCTGCTGTTTGGAACACCTGGGGTTTGTTTTTGAGAAAGTTGCAGTAGGGTACCCGTCTTTGGTAGGATAACACATCACCTTTCATGACAGCCCTCGATGCCGCACCAATTACAAGGCACATGCCACTGTTAAAAATATCCCAAGAGAATACACTGTAAAGTATTGAACCCAATTATTGAGAATCTCCGCTGTGAATCTAGTCTTCACCTCACAACACCCGGCCCTTCCAGCAATTCAATTCCTACCTTTACCACTAGACGGCTGTTCTAGGCATCAATTTATGGCTGGTACCTTAACAGGGAATTTTATAGCATGAGACAAATCATTTAAATGTCGTCATGGAAATAATTATGACAGGGGTTAAAGAAGTTTCTTCTCTATCTCTTTGTTAATGATGGAAGCCGAGTAAGCCATTGCTGCATCTCGAGCACGTAACTTCCCACCCGCATAATGATTGCTCATTGAATAAGAGAATACCATATAAATGGAATACTCCGTAAAGACATGAGACGGAGATTGAAAACATACTGGGAAGAAAAAAAACACTCCCGGCTTTTCTACTAGATGCCCCGTACCTGGGCGTAAATATACAAAACGGCTTCGTTCAGGCAAGCACCGCCCATCCTAGAATAAATTGACGGTGAACAGTAATTGAGGTATTTTTCACGCCCATTGTGTTACCCTACGATGCATTTTCCGATATCATAGGACCGGCATTGAGGTGTGCTTCATTGATAGCTTAAGGACAAAGACAAAAGGGGGATGAGGTCCTACTTTCGGCGATGTCATCTGGTGCTGAACGGAGTTGTGAACAATATTTGTGAGACGATGAGATGAGCTAATCAAATGGAACATCTCAATTGAGGAATTTATAGCATCAATTATTGTGTAATATTAAGCAAATTAACTAGAGACATTATATACCTCATGCATCTATATAGTCATCACGCCGTTTTTCTTTTCCATTTTCATTTTTTTTCAAGCCTCGCTCTCCTCGTCAGAGTGAGTGCTGCCCTTGTCCGAGTGGGCCAGGGTCTGCTCATCGTTCAGCTTGGGGTTACGGAGGGCCAGTGCAAATGCGATCAGAGGGATACACAGGCAGATACCAGTAATAGTAAGATATCGCTGGACGTGTCTGTACGAGGTGATGATAGCCTCTCGCTCAGGGGTGCCCATGGGCCACTCGAGAGCAGCAGTGAAGGGATCGGCGTATGCAGTCACAGCCAGGGTCTCGTTGATGCCCTTGAGGTTCTTGGCCAACTCACCAGGCATGATCTGAGTCCAGATGGAACCGGAAACGGCATAACCAAGAGCTGAGCCGACGTTGTAAGTGGCAAGAAAGAGACCAGTCATGGCAGCCAAGTGCTCGTGGGGGACATAAGCCTGGAGGGATGCCTGAGCGGGATAGGGGAACATGCCACCTGCGATACCAAGGAGAACCTGGGCGCCGATGACACCAGCTCGGCCGCTCTGGCTGGGGTCTCCTCGGTAGTGGATGAGCAGACCAAAAGCAACCAGGAAAAGCGCGGTACCAGCCACAATAAAAACTTTGAGGCGGCGGACCTTGTAAACAACCAGACCGAGAAGAGTTCCGGTGATGACACTGCAGAAGGAATACAGCGAGGTGACTCGGGTAGCGGTGAGGATGCTGAAGTTGAAGCCAACGATCAAAAGGTTGTAAAGGTAGTCGCCCTGCATGTACCAGGCGAAGTTGAGCAAGACAGCCATACCCATTGGGGCCCAGATAGCGCGGTCCTTCATCAACTTGAAAGGAACCAGAGGGTGAGGGGCACGCAGCTCCCAGATGATGAAAGCGGGAATGCAGACGAAACCAACGACCAGGGGAGCAATAATGTGAGCCTGCTTCCACTTGGTCTGGAATCCGCCGGCGAGGGTGAGAGGAACGAGGATAAGAGCGAAGATGGCGATGATGAGAATGATTCCAACAATGTCCAGAAGCCAGAAAAGCTCAGCGGTGAAGTTCTTAGCGCCAAGCTGCTGGAAGGAAGATCGGTAGGTGTCGAGCAGACCTTGCTTCCTGGCCCGGCGACCGACGACCAAAAGACTGATGATGAGAGGCAGAGCGCAGACGGGATAGATAATGCACCACATGCGCACGCCCCAGTTCCAGGTAGTGACGCTGAGGACAGCCTCGGTGATGTTGCCGCTGACCCAGGTGTTGATGATGAAGGGAAGGGCGGGGACATAGCTGAAGAACAGACGAGATCGGATAGACGTGATATCGGCAATGATGACCTCGACTAGCAGAATGACCATGGTGTAACCAATCTGGTAGAGGATAGCTCCGGCGGCGAACTGCTGGACATTGTACGAGAAAGACTCAACAATCGTACCAATAGTGTAGAAGAAGACGGAGAGGCAAATGAGCTCCACACGACCAAAGACATCGGCAATCTTGGCCGCAGTAGGCTGAGCAGCAGCAGCAATGACGGCACGGAGAAGTGACACAGTGGAAACGAGAGACTGGTTCTGGAAGGAGGCGGTGGCATAGGGCTGGTAGACGTATCGAACAGTTCCGTCCAGACCATAGCAGTAGGCGAGGAGGAAGACGCCAAAGAAAATGAAGACGCGGTCCATGGTGGTCATGACGGACGAGATGGCCTCGACTCGCAGAACACCGGGGGACTTGATGTTCCGAACGGCATCAGCGGCCGTCTTGGGCTCACTGGGCTCCTGGTAGCCGGCGCCCGCCTCCTTGGAGTCGGCATCTCTGAGGACGGACATGATGGACAGCTATGAGGTACGGGGAGGAGAGAAGAGGAGGAGGGTTAATCTCAACACCCAATTGGGCTGATAAGAGTCTCTTTATGAAGAATAAAGAGTATTGGAGAGTAGAGAGATGAGGAAAGGATGTTCAGTAGAGATGGGCGCTGGGGAGATTGATATGGATGATCGACAGTCCATCACCATGGTAGGACTCCACCAGATGGCAAAGATTGATTAGACAAACTTGGCACAAATTTTTTTTTCTTTCCCTTACCCTTGCCAATCTCTCTTATCCCGTCTTCAGTTCCCTTAATCAGATCGAACTAACGGTGGGTAGCACGAACTACAATGAGGGTCTTGTCTTATATTGGTGCCACCCCGAATCACCTCGTCCATCCAACCCTTGAGCCACTACGGAAGAGGCGCACCCACCCAAGAAGCTCAGTGGGACCACCCTCGACTACTGTACGGAGGGCATCACGCGTCATGCACGCACTATGGGAGGAAAAGGGCCGAGCTCGAACATATTGGAAGAGGAGTTTTGGGTTGTGAGATGGTAAATGTGGGTTGTATCAAGCCAAGTCGACGGTGGCTTGAACCGGAGCGTATGCCTTCTGGAAGTTTTCTTTCCTTTTTTTTTTTCCCTTTTAAATCCCATACATAGCCTCATCCTAGTTTCTTGTCCTTCATTTTCTACCCTTACGGAATAAATAAATTTTCTTGTGTTTATGAACCATAAGCGCAGAAACTTTCTCCCATTATACTGCCATCGCACATCAAGAGAGGAAGCAATATGAAACGGTACAATAATGGCTGCCTAGTTCGTCTATCACGAGGTTACTGCCGCTGCTTGCTGGGGTCTTCCTGTCTGAAGGACTAGCCGAAAACAACACCAAGTCGCAACGGCCATTCCCGACGGGACTTGCTCCAACTGGGTAACATCTTGACAAACTTATTGATGTATGGTACGGGTACTCCGTACAAGGCACTCTGATGCTGATGCCCGGCCTATGTCCCCGTGCTCTTAATTACCAGAGTAATGCCCGCAGATGCGGATCTTTTGTGTTAGTGGCGGAGCTGCCAAGCGCCTTTACAAGTCGTGAACGGGCTTGGGAACTATTAAGTTAGTGGTCGATTTAGCGAAAAAAAAAACTGCGTCAACTTCCCTCCTGCTCTAAGTATTATTCTTTAGGGGACTATGAGATCAATAGGGAGAAAAGGCAAGCCTCATTGCACGTAGAGAGTTTGCGTGGCAGGGCAGCAAGGAAGAGAAAACAAAAATCTCTCTCCTTGTTGAAGCTCTGGCTTCGGCGTTCAAAAAGCTTCTCCTTCTTGTTTCTCGTAAGCGTCTAGATAGTTAAGATCCACAACTTACTCGGTACTGTACTTACAAACGAACAGCGTTTCTCTCACTGGGTAGTCGGGGTAGAGTACTATGGTACAGTAGCCAAGGATTGTGCGTTCGGACGTAACTGGTTCATTGTCCGAAATGCAAGGCGGGTTGAAGTGGGTGTGCAATATGACGCTTGCTCCACATGTGCCCACGGCAGGCTTCGGCAGGCCGATCTCGTTTTTCTCTTCTTCTTTTGTTGCTTATTGGTTTTGTTTGGTATCTCTGCTATGAAGCAGAGCAGTCTGTGTCTGTAGTACCTCACTTGATCATCTCATAGCTAATAATGAATGCAATGATACTCCATTCATGCATGGTTCATATTGTCATGGCTGGTCACCTCCTCTCCCAAGATTCATCCAGCTTCGGCAAATGCCCTTCTGCACTGGACATGGGCCCCAATCTGATTCCCAATCCCGTCCCCTCCTTTGCCCCCCCTGTCCGTGTGGCTTTCTGCACGGCAAAGAGCAGTTCCTGGACATGACATACGAATGTGGTAACGTAGCTGCGGCACCGGGACGCTAATACCAAAGTCAGAATTATCAGATGGTGCTAAAGATTCCCCTTCAGAAGTGGCGCATTTCGTCAAGAATGTGGCCCCGGTCGTCTAGTTTTTCTGATGCCGAGACGAAAGAAAACACAGTAGAATGCGTGAGACACGGCTTTGGTCTGTGTGCCAGTGTGGCGCCCCATCCACGCGGCGATTATCAATCTGAGGCGATCATCATCTCATGTTGAGTTTTTGCAACCTTTACCTCTGATGCTGCTGCTTTATTTTTATTTCTATTTTCAATTTTATTTTTATTTTTGTTTTATTTTTCGCACGGTATAAGGAAAAAAGACCAGTGCATCAGCCGTGCTCTCACTTCTCTCTCACTCTCACTCTCTCTCTCTCTCTCTCTCTCTCTCTCTCTCTCCTCCTCTCTCTCTGAATTCCCGCAGCTTGGCAACGCATTCGCTCAAGATATACTTCACACACGGCATAACCCCGAAATATCCCGAGTGAGCAAGTTTTATCGCTATTCCCGTACTACGTGGGTATGATCTCCGGACTGCGCGTCTTGGAGACGAACCCAACCCAACAGATGTCTGTGGGGGTCCCAACTGTTCGGACCAGGAGGAAAAAAACCAAAAGAGAGACAACCGGCAATCTGGGATCCCAGTACAGATTACAGAAGAGGACATAGACTACACACTAAACTTACGAAATACGTACTGTACATACACAATAGATCTGATTAGGGAGGACTCCGTACCCCGTTTGGTAGCGAGGCGAGTCATGCTCTGTTTTCTTCATTCGACGGTGGCAATGTGGGCCATGGAGGGAGCCATTTCAGGAAGAAATACACGCGCTCACCCTTGCTTCGGGGTTTAGTGGAAGAGGAGAGGAACAAAAAAAAAAAAAAAAAACATCTAGCGCTTCTCAAGGCGATGAACTCAAGGTCCACGTCGTCTTACATTGGTAGTAGTCTACGTTGTACTCGGCCGGACCCAATGTCACCTCGAGACTCATGTCCGCGCACACTACTTATTCAAGCGAAAAGCCTCGTTTACTCACAACCTCTTGGCGATGTTTTGGGATGAGGGAACATGTCATTTCCGCCCGGGCTTTGCGGGTGCTCAAGTCAAGCCATATGGCTCATAGACTGCTGATGATGGGCGAACTTTCATCTGGTAAGGTGATGAATGTACAGATTATTCTAGTCCGTCCTCCGCTCCAGCCCACCAGCTACTGTGGACTAGGGAGTATATCATACGAAAGTACAGAACAAGGGCTGGATTGTTCATTGACCCCCATTGGCAACGATGTCCACTCGTTCGACCCGATTATCGATCAAATCAATCAAATCAATCAGTACATGTCGCAGCCCGAGCGGCGGGTCGAGCGCCACGAGGCGGCTTGTACGAGACGCGACGAAGCCGTAAAAAGCAGGCTAGAATTGGGCTGACGGAAGCCGGTGTGGCCTCTCGGAAGCATCGTGAGGTCGACAAAATCATCAATGGCCTGTTCTAGATTCAAGGTGCCAGAGTTTTTCAGTGGGTAAGACCTAACCCATCCAAACCCAACTCGAGATTCCATGGCTTCGAGATGTAGACGGGGCCAGCAGTCGTAAAGAAGTAGCCATGACTTGTCGTCTATCGAAAGTGTTCTCATGACTCCAGGCCGTCGCTCCATTGAGACATTCAATTATGACTCACGGTACTGTGTAATAGGCATTAACATGGCCTGACCCAGGATGCCTTGATTGTCAAACATCTTGATGGATTGTAGTAGGTCACCTGGCTCAATGACAAATCAAGGCGGTAACAAGTGAACAAAACTGCGCATGCGCAGTTCTATGAAAATTACAACTCACCACTGCGGAGTCGGTCGACGTGCAGATGGTGTTTTGGATCGCATCGTTGAGTATTTGCCGTTATATCAGTCTACAGCTAAGTCACTATAAGATTACTCCAGTCTGCTGCGTCTGGACCATGGGCCACGGAGCTACAGCATACAGTACCCCGTAGTTAACACATAGTTCCGCTAGTCAAGCTTCGTCTTTGGCTGTATGTACGAATCGACTCCTCTTCTTGAGAGGGCCCTGAAAGCGATATGGTAAGAGTGTCGTCGTTGGCTTCAACATGCGAACTGACTGGTCGATAGCCCTGTACCACTTGGTGGTCGACCGCGTATGTACAATTTTAATGTGATATAGGGGCATTTATAAATCAGGCCAAGCTCTTTAGGTATTGTGCATTAGGACAAAAGTACCCCATAAGCTAAATTTGCTCTCCGGCTACTCTATCGTCCCGGCCTCGTGGGTACACCCATGTTATTTTCTTAAAGCAACTAGCTGTTCCTACAATTGAGTGCCGTTGAAGACCCATCCTGTCTTTCCCTGTACGTGAATATTGCTTCGTAGTGGCGCTGCTAGCGTGGACGTAACTTACGTATGCTGTTGTCAAGAAACAATAGTATACACATCTTAGTGACCGACATTGCTAATTCGGAGTTTAGAATAAGAGGTGGAGATGTCCATCGGCTTTTGCTCTTCACACGCGCCTGAGTCGGTATCTGGAAGAAGAGCTGTTCGCTGTACCATAACCTGGCATCGATCAGTACAGTAGTATTCAAATGGCGTCCAGAGTTCCTCGTGATACTGCCACCAGTCGCTATATCGCTCTGACAACGGCCTCCTTGAGCCGCCAGGCCTTCTGCACTTAAGACTGGGTTATGCTGCAGTACAAGCTATCACATTTGTGGCGCTAGTGTTGGTTAGAATGGAGGCTTTGGGTCTGTTGGAACTTGTGACCGTATCCGTCCTGATTGCAGGAGTTCTCGGGACCAGATGAGGGCAGTAGCCTCTATTTTCCTCTGTCCATTATCCTTACGTCCCTGAGCGACGACACACCAAAATCCTTCTACTCCTACCTGAGTAGTTTTCCTCAGTGAGACCTGGAGCAGGGCTCAACTCATTTTTGAGATACGGGAACCGTCTCCAATTCTTAGCTTGACATTGTGTGCTTGGTTGGATTCTTTAGAGGGCAAACATGAAACCTGAGCGTCACTCACTCGCTAGGGGTGACATAATAGAAAGAAGAAAGCTGGTATGTCGATGATTGCTTTCAGATCTATCATGGCACGAGTAAGTTCAAGGAAGCGTACATACTACGACATACGGGTATTACGGTTGGTCTAGATGCAGAGGCTCTATACTACAAATGAAGCGTCTATCGACTCAGATGAGGTCAAACAGCCTTTCTGGGCGTTTTGTATGAGAAGAGTGTATTTGAGTAAATCATTCTTATTATATACGTCAAATAAATTCAACAATCTGCTCGACACCAACTCCAATGACCAGATCCAATGTTTCCAAGTACTCCATACCGTCTCACCATTCACTAACTATGCTAAGCTTATTGCTTCTCATGATGTTGCCTGATCCTGTGCCAGCACATAGCGGAAATAAATATCCATATCCTGAATATCGCAAGCCTTGGTTTTGTCCCTCGTTACCGTCAGTCGCCACTTGTCAGCCGGCTGCTTCACTGACACCTCAGCACCGCTAAGTCCGGCCCTGCTTAGCACCATGCGATTGCCCAGGTCCGTCTTGTCCCAATCGACTACGCCCAGGGCCGGAATTCTAAGGTCCTTGGGCAGATCGGCATCGCCTCCTGTGATGACGATGCAGAGGCTCTCGATATTGATGCTCTTGTCTCTGGCCCAGAATGGCAGGCGGGACGCGATGGCAGCTCCAAGGTCAAGTGTTGCCTTGCGATCAACGCCCTTCTGTGCGAGAGACGCCTTGAAAGAATACCACTCGCCTGAGAGCTCGTTGCGCGGCTCAAGGAAGCCCCAGAGACCGTCACGCTCGCCAAGGTTCTCTTGACGCGCGCACTGTTCTGCGACAGCCTGAGCAGCGGAGCGCTTCAGAACCGGACCGCCGTCAACGGCCGTGTACTTGATGTGTAGCACCACATCTGCGATGCTCGAGTAGTCAAATGTCTGCATAGACTTGGGAGGCAGCTCTAGCTTCCAGGAGCTAATGGCACCTGCACCTTCAAACGGTCCATAGCGCATGTCGTTGCCACCACTGCCCGCGTTGAATGCGATATCGAACGAACCTGTGTCCTGCATGGCCGTAGATGTCGCGACAGCAGTCAAAGGAACAGGATCGGTGCGGAATGAGCCGTCAGATGAGCTAGCCGAGAGGTAGCTCTCAGTTGTTGGCGCCGCGGCCGAGACGCGGTAAGTGTGCTGCACCAACGAGAGAGTCGCAGCCAGCGTGGCGTGCGGTCCGACGATGCATGGAATCGACACGGCCACGGCCTTGAGACGCCGCATGTAGTGTCCTGGGAAGTCCATGTCGAACAGCAGCTCTGGCAGTGAGAAGGTCGCGGTGCCTGTTTCTCGGAGCGTCAACAGAGCACGTGGATCGATCTTGCGTAGGGACACGTTCTTGACAAGCTCCCAGTCATGCGCCGGCTTCAGAAGATACGCGGCCTCCATACGACGGAGGTCCAGAGAAAGCTGCTGGGCAGCCATGAGGCCATCTCGGCTGCTGTCCCAGTACCCACCGGAGCGGAGGAAAGATGTTGGGACCTGGTGGCCGCGCTCAAAGCGGAATGCCCGCTCGGCGCGGCGGCACATGTCTGAGACGAGTGTGTACAGGTCGTAGTGGATGGCACGGATGGAGCTCTCTAGCCAGCCGTACAGTTGTTCGTTGGTGTACTTGGAGCGGTACCACGCCTCAGTCTCAGTGGCGTGCTCGATCTCCGTTTGCTGCACCACAAGCTCCTTGGCATTGATGTCAAGACGAGTACGCTGGATCTCGATCTGTTTATCGAGGTTCTTGATCTCGCGACCCTTGGCGTTGGCCTGCATACGACGATCCTGCAACTGCTTGGTAAGTCCACCGATGCGTGCTGACATGGAGCTGGCCTCGGATGCGATGAGGGCGTACATCTTGGTCGCCCCCATGATACCGTGAGTCAGTTCAGCAGCATTGCCAGCGTCAGCCTTGACGGTCACACCACAACCCATAGGCTGGGCATTTGTAGTGACGCTAGGAATTGCCTTGAGAATACCGATGAGTGTCTCCATGCCGGCCGCTGCGACGTTGAGAGTCCCAGCCACCGCTGCGGACGCCATCTCCATCGTCTCGAGTGGACTCATTCGCAAGTCGTCACTTATGGGCGCCAAGATGTTCTGCGCAATATCCTCCCAACCATCCTTCTCGGTTTTGGGAATAAGTTCCAACGGATCACCCGTGAGTCGCAAGAAGTATTCCAACTGAGATACGGCAGCCTCGCGATTCTGCTGAAGGGATTCAATAGTCTTCGTAATCTCTTCGGCCTGCAAGTTCTTAATCTCAAGCGCCATCTTCTGCTTCACCATATCCTGACGGGTCTTGAGTAGTGCCAGCGCCTCACCGTCCCGCTTCTCGCGCACAGATAGGAATTGTTCACTCATGCTGCGCAACTCATTGCAAAGCTCAAGTGCCTTACCAATGAGGAATGAGAACCGCTGGTATGGCATGGGACTGTCCGCGTCGTTCATCAGCGAGCCAACACCTCCAGCGCCTCCACCGCTCAACGCGCGCATCGCCTGGCCCGGGTCAATGAAGGGCTCGGACATGGAGTATACGATGGGCCGCCCATTGATGTCGAGGTTGTTGCGGGCTTTGTAAAGCCTATCTTGGACGAGCGTTCGCAGGCTAGCGTACTGGGGATTCGGGGGGAGACTGAAGTACGTTGTCGTAAGGATGCAGAGCAGATCGGACCGGCGGCGCTTATCATTAGGCGCCCCGCTGCCTCGCCGCTCAACCTCGCATAGGAAGGGAAACGCCAGCTCGAGATCGATCGTTTTGCCAACATCGCCGATATTCTTGAATGTCCTGACGGCAGCCTTTGCCAATCGAGGAACGCGGGGAGGATCTGCTCCTAGGACATGCGCGGCCTCGACATATCGCTGGATTGCCAGGGGCAGCGTTTCCATGCTTCCCTGGCGGAAGTATTGGTCACCGGCAGCAATCAGAATCTCAATATACTTCATCACAATCCACTTCATGTACGCCTGCGGCCGGCCACGAGCCGTCGAGTGCGAACTTGATGGGTTACTGCGACGCTCTGACACTGCGAGCTCAAGAGTGCCGTCACTAGGCCACCCCCCGAACTTGTCCGCCATAACAGCTTTGTCCTCAGCCAAGTCTCGGAATGGTCGGAACTTCCAACAGGCTGCAGCTGCTTGCGCTGCTGAGCAGTCAGCGAGCGGGGTGGTAGTGGGATCGAACACAAGGCGGGCGGCCTTCAGAGCAAGTTCAAATTGTTGAGAAGTGTGGAAGCGGTCCACAGCCAGCAGAACAGCGTGCAAACCTAGCTCCCAGTTGTAGATGGCATATGAAGATGTGAGCTCATGGTAGTTGGACATGTCGCTGCGCACAACCGTTTTGCCGTAGTCATGATTGCGCACCAGCTTCTCATCCATAGTTTGGAATAGGGATCCCAACCCGTCAACTGGTTTGCAGATGGCCTCCATCATCTCGCGCGACGCCGAGTGCTCGATAATTTCTTCCTTGGAACTCTTGTACAGGGTGGCTGAACCGACGCTGTTGTCGATGCTACTTGCACTAGGATACATGAACGTGGTGGTACCGTTAGCAGCACCTCCAATTTGCTCGTCGAAAACGAGACCTGTTGTCTTCTTCGTGTTGTTCGTGCTTCGTGCATAAGAGAGCGTAAACAACATGTCTCGTTGGTATTCTCGTGAGTTGAGGGCCAGAAGCGGGTTCTCCTTCGTGCCTGACGAGTAGTCTACGTCGCTAGGGGTCTGTAGCTCTCCTAGGGTACCAATGTTCGTTTTCAGGTTTGGCTTTGCGTCGAACAGGTACTTGTGGAAGCTGGTTTTGAGGACTGCTTCAGGCGAGGTAGTTTGGTTCGTAGAATCAAATGTAACGGCAACGACACGCTCATCGTTAACATCAAATTTACCAAGTTTGAGGAACTTTGCGTCCTTGCGCCGGCAACCGACCTGGATTGTAACGTTAGCTTCCTTCGCTTCAGCGCTGAAGACGAACGAGTCAATCGACGGCAAATATCCAGGAGCTGTCTCCGTGGCATCAACCCAGTCGACGACAACAGAAGATTGAGACATTCGCTTAGGAGTCCATTGTCCGTCAACGAGCTCCGTCCAGCCCATGCGTATCTCCCAAGTACAAGGGCCCAATGAGGCAGTCATTCCCTCAGGGATCTCTTTCTCAGCCATTGCCTTGAGCGACCCAGTGAGCTTTGGAGGCTGGGACTTTGCCACAAGCTGGGGTAGGTATAGGAAGACCCGGTGGTTGCGTATCACAGGGACGAGATAGCTACCACTACCACTACCCTTGATCGTCGCACCATCCCAGTTCGTCTCATAAGTTGGGGCCTCGACGCCAATTCTTGTCCATGGCGACCAGAAGGCGAGGCCGTCGCCTGAGCCAGCCCGGATGATGCGAAAGGTGCGATAAAAGAACTCAAATGGAGCGCTACGTGTGCGGCCGAAGAAGTGGTAGATCTCAGACTCCTCCTTGCGAACTTCACGCAAGTAGGCGACGATGTCGAGATCTGCGATACCTTGTAGCTCTTGTACGTACGCACGAATTGCCTGTGAGAATGTGTCCCAACTCAGGTCCTTGGACATGAGAGCCGTTTCAAAGGCCTCGAATAGTGGCGTCTTATCATCACGTAGACTTGGCTCGATCCAATTCTCCGGATACAAGAAGGCCTTGCGCGTAGCCTGCCAAATGTTGTGACGCTGCATCCAGGCCCAATTATCCTTTTTGACACGCGCATCAAGCACACCAGCTTTGGCCTCGAGGCCGAGAAGCACTCGTTGAACAAACAGCTGCACGGTCGAAATAGCTGCCTTCATGCGCGTGATCTCCAGCTGCGCACCCATCTGCACATCAAGCATGAAGTGAGCAAACAGACCGTCAGCATCCGCGATGCCCAAGCGCTGGATATAGTTTTGCTGCAGTAGGAACTGGACCAACACCGTCCGTTGAGATTCACGAATATCCCGGTTGCACTGTGCTAACTGTCCAGGTCCGAGGCAGAGTTGCATGGCAGAGGCAGTCCTGAGGTCTTTGTCAGACAGAGTGGAAGGTTTAGCCTGCCCGGGCTCGACGGGCTGGAACGAGGTTGGCACAGTGGGAGCTGTAGGTGTCCCGGCCTCGAACAGGATGAGTAGGGGCTGTGCGACTCGCTGGCCTCGGGAAGCAGAAAGACGACCAGACGACTGCTTGATCGCTTGCAAGGCGACAAGCTCATCGATGGAGGACGCGAACCGGGCAACGATCTCTTCTGGTTCAAGTCCCGGGTATTTGAGACTGAGCATAGTCTCCAGTTGTTCCACTTGCCAGCCCGTTGCTTTGGACAACTGGGACGCAAGGACTGAACCCTTGTCCTTGGTTGGACCTTGGAGCCAAGCAAAAAGGCTGACGAGGGCATCACGGTCGCCTGAGAGAGAGTCACGCAGGTTGCGATAAGTCTCTAGTGTACACAAGCCCTTGATGCTTGGCTTCTCCAAGTCGATGCGTACAAGGGCCTGTGATGTAGAGCTGAGGTATTTGAACTCCTCGAGACCTAAATCGAGCCTCTTCACAATTTCGGCAAAGCCCAGCACCGTCGACAGCACATCGGAGACAGAAGAGATGATATTGACGGGGATGAGAGCCGACATGCTGAACTCTACTGGCTGAGAAGACTGTTTGTTGACCCAATGGGCTGTCTTGAGACTGACCGATGCACTCAGGGTGTATGGCTGACCCGTTGATAGCACGATCGGGGCCGTCTGCCAAGCGTCACCCTTTGAGGTCTTGATCAGAGGAAGGTTGACACCGTTGATGGAGAAAGTTGGAGTCTCTTGTTGCTTCGCTTTAGTATCATCCTTCTTGTTTTCATCCTTACTATCCGCAGCGGGGATCTGGAACTGATATGTGTCGGTCGCGGCTGGGCAGAAGAAAGCAGACTGAGTGGCACCGCTTTTTGCGCTGCTATCAAGGAAATCGGTGCAAATCTCCCGGATCTTGTCGGTAGCGCCTATCGTGTTATTGTTAAAAGCCTCGCGCCCATTTGCCAGCATCGCCAGGACAGACGGCTCAAGCCCTGGCACTATCTCGCCAATGGCTCGTACAACTATACTTTGCACGAGTTGTGCGCGCAGTGTTGGTAGTGCGGCTGAGACGAAGCTGCTGCGACGGTTCTTGAGCTTTAACTCTCTTTGGACTGCTGCATCATCAGGCTTCATTCCTCTCGTCCCATCGCGCACGTCAGCCTTGAATTGGGTCATCAGCTTTTCTTTCTCTGCATCTGTCAGAGCGCTGAATAGTCGCTCTGAGAAAGGTTTCCAACCACTACCGGAGTGCAAATCAAGCGCCGAAAAGACGTCCTCCAAATCCTTCGGGGCGTTCTCGAGTTCCATGTCTGCAAGAACGGCGGCTTTGGTTTCAGCAGAAAGTACGCCAGTAAGTGTGATCAACAAGGTTTTGGCTGCAGGATTGACTGAGAGAGAGAGGCTAGATGGCAGATCCTTGATTGCGAGAAGCTTGGTAGCCACCGAGCTGGTAAGGTCGATGGTCTTCTCAGTTGTCTGGGTGCCTTCGACATATGCGACGACCGTTGCTGCAGTTGTGGCGTCGTACAACTCTCCACAGATCTGCACAATATCTTCAGAACGAACAATCTCGTCTACAACTCGAGCGTCCCAGAGAGTGTGGAGTGCGTCAAGCTCCTGGACAACAGAAGTGGCCAGGCTCAAAGCATCGGTAATGCTCTTGGTGTTGTTCAGAGTACTGGTTTGGTTTTGTGGGCTGATGGTTGTGATGATGTCTCTCGTGGACCAGCCGCTTCCCACAAGCTTTCGCCAGCTCTCAACATACTCCAATGTTGTCTGAGGGTCTTGGAAGAGGTCGACGCCTGGAGGAAGCAGCGGCAAGATATCTAAGTACTCGGACGGCGTAGCATTCAGCATCCGACAGAGCGTCGAATGCCGGTACAGCTTCGTGACCACCCCCATGTTGAGTGGAACATCGGGGCTTTCGATATCAGCTGCACGCATCACGCTCATCAATTCGTCTTGAGTACGTTTCAACGCCGTCATAAGAGCCGGCATATGAGCACTGATTAGTGCCTTGGCCTCTTGCATAGTCGTGAAAACTGTGTCACCAGAGAGGATAGTGGCTGGGCCAAGGAACACACGCTCAAACAGGGAGCCCTTTCCGTGTTTTCCAATGGACGCCCAGAGAGGCACAATAGCATCAACAGGCATCTTGACAAGCTCGGAGAGCCTCCTGACTCGTGAAAGATCCTCTAACAGCCGGAAAGAGAAGCCGCGTGCACTTTCAACAGTACGAACGACGCCTGTGTTGACATGGTTCTCGATAAGCGCCGACAGCACTGTATCTAACTGCGAGATACTCCAGCCGAGGCGATTCTTGAGTCTGATAAAGGCCTGTATCTCGTGGCAAAGCTGTATTGTCAATGGCTTTACAGCCTTGTCAGTTGTGCCCTGCTTTTCATCGTAGCCCTTGGCCGCCATATCCAAAGTCTGTAGGCGCATCTCAGAGATTTGACCGGTGAAGGACTTCGTTTGGCCTGCATTGGTGATGACAAGCCGCCTACCGAAATAGAGTGTATTGAGCAACTCAAGAAGCTCCTCAAATGACAAACCGGAGCGTGGCATAAACTGTGCTCGGATGAAACAGAGACCCGTAGCCTTCGACTCGTCTGTATCCGTCATTTCCTTCTCGTCTTTGAACCCCCAGCTCTTATAAACCGCAGGAGTCTCGAGCAAACCGTCCATCTGCTCTCCCCTTTTTGGGCGCATGGCCACAACGCTGCGTAAAAGCCGCTCCGTGTAAATGGTCTCTCCGGTAATGGCAGCAAATTCCATCGGCGGCAAGTTTAATGACTCCGCAACGGCTGCGCGTTCCCACACGATTTCCGCCTCAGTTAGGAGGGCTTTTCGCGAAGCGGGATCGGCGGGTAGAGATTTGGAGAGCTCATTGAGAATTCGAGCTTCAGAACGAAATGTAGTGAGGACGTCCAAGGGTGTCAGTCCGACAGAGGCAAGGAACACTTTGATAGCGTTGAGGCCTAGATTGAAGGGGAAAACGCCCAGTGGGAACATGTGAGTGGACATTTGTTTAGATGCAAATATTTCACAGTCCTGCAGCGGGCTGTCATCTGCCACCGCCTTCTCCTGCGTTTCATTGACTGCATGAACCGTCCCAACATACTTCTCATCATTCTCGTGTCCAATTTGGGATTGAATAAATGAGGCAAGAACTTTGTTCACAATGGCAATATACGGCAGCATATTCTTGGAGTTTGCACACGACAGCTCGAGTTCCTGCAAATCCGGCCGGCGGTGCGCAAGCGCCTCGAAGAGCGTGGCAAACTTACTGCCAGTCCCAGTACAGGGAGATGCCTTGAGAAAGTTGAGCAGATCAACAAAGTAGGCAGATGGCCCTAGGACGGAACAACACTCCTCACAGGGAGAGGATTGTAAGTCAAAGATGTCAGACATGTTATACTTTCGGTGAGCAAGGACATCAACTCTCGGTGCTTGACTCTGCTCTGTGACATTTGCCGACTGAACGGAAACTTGCTTATTTTGAGCTTCTGCTTTGAGCTTCTGCTCTAATTTCTGCCTCAACAACTCAAGCTTTTCTTCCTCTGATTTCCTTTTTCCCTCGGCGTCTTTCTTCTTTTTGGCTTCATCATCCGGTGCTAGTTCTGGGTCGATCATGTGGAAATCATGCTTGAGTCCGTCAAGGATTTTGGCCCAAGTCTCCTGGTTGCGACAGGCAATGGCAACAGCATGGTCGTGGATACGAATTGCTGCCGGTTCATCAATTTTGATCAGGACGTTCTTATCATTGAAAGTCGTCTTAATAAGGTCCAAGAACACGCCTCGCTCCCAGATGGCAATGTCGTGTGCTGATCGAATGTCTTTTCCTAGCAGGATCTCGATATGGGTGGGATCGGCCACAATGCACTGCAAACGCTGCAAAGCATTGATGGCATTATACACCCTATCTGCAGTGACAGGCTCTGCAATCTTGTCATTCTTTCCGGGCTTTTTGGGCACGGCCGGCGCCGGAATGAATTTTGGGTCTCTGATGAGGTTTCGGAATTCGGGTGATAAAAGTGAGAGATTCTTGTCCAGCGCCATCTCCAGCGCTTTTTCGACGTAAGGCTTCAGATCGGTCATGGTCGTTGTGAGCAACTTTGCCTCACGGAGGTTCGCCAAGAGCACAGCCACAGGTTCTTTTTCCCAGAACATGTTACGAAGGGCCTTGACAGCTTGTTGATCGAAACTACTCAGCCCATTGTAGTAATGCGCGAGAGCAATCTTAGCAAGCGATGGCTCAGAATTTCCATACTTTTCCACGAAGAAAGACTTGAGTTGATCATCAGAGGTCAAGGTTTGGAAGAAGACTAGCCGCCGAGTGCTGATGATATCAAGACCACTTAAACGTAGGGTGGTATCAATTACTTCTGATAACGATTTCGACCCCGATTCCATGGATTTTTTTATCTTAGCTGATAGTGTCTCGATATCCCGGAAAACGCCTGGGGACGAAGTGGTAGGTGCCCCGACAGGCAATGAGGCTGCAGGTCCCGCCATGATGTGGTGTAAGTTTAGTTATCAAGGTGATAGAAACGACTTGACACGGTCAGTGAATATGTACAAATATACCAGAACGCTGGAATGAGAAATGACTAACAAAAAGTTCGTTGAACACGAGGATTGTTACAGGCCTTGAGGCTGATGACGATGTCTGAAAAGAAAGAGTGCGATACACACGCTCAGTGTCTTTGTCGAAGCAGGGAAATGCAGTTCAACGTGTCCTGGGAATAGAAGTGAGGGATTATGGATATCTAAGCCATTGAATGCTGTAGAAAAAAGTCCAAGTGAACAGGCCTTGGTTTATTTTATTTCTTCCAGCTTCATAGCATGTCCCCTGCTGATGGAAGAGGATCCAGGTTAGGTATTCTTCATGGTCAGCTGTCCTTGGCAGTAGCCTGCCGTAGAGTCCAATGTCGTTGCCACCCCTCAAGCTGAACCCTCCAAATGAAGACTATCGAGCTCTCGAACCATTGTCCCGCTCCCATGACTAGTGCTTGGAGGTAAGGGAGCGGCTGCGAGAGGCTGGCTGCTGAAATTCGATAGTTCTCCATATCTTGCACGTGCTGAGAGCTCCAAAATGCTCCGTAGTCGGTATCCCCATAGTGCCTTAGGTAAGGTATGGTGAAGAATTTGGAGCTTTAGAGAGCTTCCCATGCTCGTTTTGGTCGTGTAGCGACCAAATCCAGACACAAAACTACCGGCCCTGTTGACTATCGATCAAGCCGACGGCCTAAACGGTCCAGGGGTCGGAGAAAAGCAGCTGTTGACGTGCGCTCTCCGCAATAGTCGCCAAATAGTGCCGGACTTCGACTCTCAGCTTTCGTTTCGCGCCGCCACCAGCGCTACCACACAGAGAGGTTAGCATCGGCAGCTATCCTTTACCTGTAGACAGTACCTGATTAACCTGTCTTGTGCATGGAATTCCGGTACTTACTGTATTCCAAGACATGGATGACCCTCATCCACACGCTCATCAGACCCCTGTGGGGTTGGTTTGTTTCCGGGAAGTTTGCCCCGCAGCGTCCCCGAGTCTCGAAGAAATTTAGACCTGCGCGAACAAATGTGCACGTACCCTGTCCTGTCCTGTCCTGCACACCCTGCGCATACACAGTACTGTGCCTAGTTACATCCATGAGAGCCTATCAGATCACATTGATTGTTCTTGGTTGTATATTCGCATCCAGGCGGAAGATAAACGGCAACCCCAGCACTGCGCTGCGCAGTACGGACTTCAAAATTGAGACGGATCTTGGCGTCTTAGCACAACCTATGCCATGAACCTGGAGGGCTTCCAGTGGTAAAATAGAAATGGAGACTGTCCGTATGCGTACCTAGGTGGCTAACAAGGTACCTGAGGTGGTGTTTGTAATTAAGCAGCAGAGAGGCTCCTTTCCAACCTACCTACATAGAGGAACCATAAGGCGGGCACCCTTTTTGTTCCCTTCCACCACATCCAGCTATCAATGAAGACACATAGAGAATTCCAGTTCTCCATAACCAGGCTGACACTCGCCTGAGTAACTAGCCCCGATTACCATGTACCTATGTAGCCCAGGTAGATAGGCCATGTGTTAGTCTAGGTTCCCAACCCACTGGAACCACACCCCTCCTCACTTCGTGATCTCTATCAACAGTTCAGCTTGCCCCCCCCAGCTTTGTGATGACCTCGTCCTACCCATTTTCCGCCCGTCTGACCCCTCCTCAGAGACTATTTGGGACAAAGCCCCCCTGTTTACAGAGTAGTGTGTGCGTGCACATGCCCAAAATGGACACACTCGTGGCGGCTTGGTAGCAATCTCGACCGCAAAGAGGACGGTCGCCTAAGCCCTTTTAGTGCCAGTAGTCTTGGGATGGACCTATTCCAGACCTCAGCGGGCCGTCCCAGGCGCCGTCAGCTCCGGCTGAACAGACGGCGTCCCAATGCCGACCCAGAACCAGGCGGTGCCACACGGCCAGACTATCGATTCGATATACCATAGTAGTCCAGGACGGAGTGTTCGTCCAACTTTATGCCAAGATAGGCCAGTATGTGTAGGTGGTCTCAGCACGCCACGCGAACGCCCTAGAAGCCATGGAGCGACACACGACACAGAGTGGGAGAGGGTGGATGCTGTAATCGAATTAGTTGTCAGGTGCTATGTTATAAATTCCTGCTAATATCGATTCTCGCTGGCACAAAACGAGTAAACGGGAGCTGGTCAGATCGCGGCTTAAATAGTCAGACAACTCTCATCAGACACTTCTCATGCTCTTTCTACCACTGTGTGACTGACGAAGCATCAACTATCGCCAAGATGAAGACGCGCTACGATGTCAGCCTTGACACGGCTACCCCTCCCATCTCTGACGAGGTGGAAAACCCGAATTACTTTGACCAGGTCACTGCTTTGTCACAGGGTATCATCAATGCCAGCTTCCGGCAGCTCTTCGACTCTGTTGAGGGTGTTGCTGAGATTGCCCATAAGTCCAAGCTTCTGGGTCGGTTCGATGCCGTGCTCGACGCCCCATCCATCATGATCAACGGCATGACGACCAATGCGACCGAGGTCATGTATGTTCTTCGGTACGTATTCATTTTCACATTAGATACAAAATATGCTGTTTCTTTACTGACTGTGCGAATAGTATTAAGAGCGGTAAATTTAATTTCATCGACAACAAGGAGCGTGAGATCCACGACTGGGTCCTCGCTCTGCCAACCAAGGTCAATGAGCTGTCCATGGATGAGTCTCCTGGCGACAGTGCAAATGCCAAGGCGCGCAAGAAGCGCTGGCTTACTAGGCTTAAGAAGAACTTCCCAGGCTTCGTACCTGGTGACTACTCTGCGCAACGCATCTTCTGCGCTCTTGGTAGTGCTGGCTGGAACGACCCGGACGACAAAAACAGTACCGTGTGGGATCCAGTCACCAAAGCCACCATGAACTTCAGGGAATTTATGAATAGACAGGATAACGTCATATATAAGGATATCATGGTTTCTTTGTTGAAGGGATGGGCAACTTCAGAAGGCGAAGACGCCGTCGGCACCATGGGCATCAAGTTCACGCTGCCAGAGAAGCAGGGTGCGTACTACTATCCACTCTGGAAGATCAATTTGCTAACTAGTGTCCTTTCCATGTCTAGTCAAGGAGCTGATGCCAACTTTCCGTAAGTAGTTGTGTTATAGCATTGGGTCTCTGTCCAGCGAAGGTTGACCATACTCTAGGCCCGGTTCACATCTACAACCAGGTATACCCATATCTCAAGAACGACCAAGACCGCGGCGGCATGAGCATGGGTGACTACTCAATGTCCGCCCGTAGCTTGAAAGAACCATACGGAAAGCTGGAGGACGGCGACTACAACTGTTTGTTGTACTGCGAGAACGTCGAAGCCGCTTCGGGTGAGAAGGAGACCATCACGGTGGATGGTGTCCAGAAGCTCGTGGACAAGGTCAAGGTCCGACCACTCCCCACCGTTAATCTGAAGCTCAACCATAATGGTAACCTGGCTGAGCCGGGTGGCTACTACGGTGCGTTCGTGATGGACCATCGCATTTTCATGAAGAGCTTCCTGTTGCCGCAACTCCAAGAGCTCTGTTTAGCGACATATATGCAGATCGGCCTGCCGGAGCGCAAATACAACCCGGTAGACAACTCTGGCTGGATCTACCCAAAATACGCTATCGGATGTGAACTTGAGGGCAAGGACAAGGAGGCTCGCCCAGCTAGCGACCCCGAGTTTAAGCTCAAACGCATCGGCGACTCCAAGTATCTCTGGTCCAAAGAAAGCGCTAAACACGGTCTGAAAGACGTGTACAGCTTCGCCAGGCCTGAGACACCGGGCAACTACTTCTCGCACAATAACTACGATATTGTGGCCAATTCTAGCGTGGAAGTATTTTGGGAGGCTGGCAGTCCGCGCATGACCATCAAAGGAGAGATCGTGTATGATTATTTTACTGGCTTCGCTAGCTCGGAGGACATGAAAGTCAAGTTTGAAGATTTCCAGTAAGTGCCGTCAACTGCTTCACATTCCGTTCCCACCCTCCACTCATCAAGGCTAATCGTTACAGCTACAAATGTACCGGTACATGGTCCATCGCGCTTGTCCTCAACAACGTCGAGAGGACTTTCTTCGTCGATGGGCGAACTGTGACGACGCGCGTCTTAATGCCGGAGGTCGAGGGCGTCAACAAGGACAACACACCGACGAATATGGTACTCGATTTTAAGCAGATTAGCGAAAAAAATGAGATCAAGGATACGACAACACCTGTTATCAAGGAAAAGCTAAACCAGGGGCTGGCTCGCGGCATTGGTGTCGTCATCAGCAACATTGAAAAGCGCTTCCAAGTCTCGGGCCAGTTGTCGTACCCAGGCCACGGCGAACTCGAATACTCAGAACCTAAGTTCACGCGTTGGGGCAGCATAATTGCAAAGGTCAACTTCAAACCGTAAGTTCACTTCTCCCTTGAGGGACTTATTACCTTCTGGTTGCTGATATACATGAAACAAAAGGCCCACCGGTCCTAACAACTCCATGTTCTTCCCGCCCAAGGCTAAACAAGAAGACTACATCATGGAAGAGCCATCGGCTCCCGATCCTAAGACTGACACGTTTGAAGCCACTCTGAAGCATAATGCTGAGCCCCTTCTCACTTGGACAATGCACTTCAAGTACAACGAGAAGACACGTGTTGGGCGACTCACGCTTGAAGCAACAAACAATATGAAAGACACCAATGGCAAGGGAATTGACCTTGCTTTCAGCTCTATCACTGTCAGCCTTGAGCATACGCCAAACACGGGCGCAGACGGGAAAACGAGAAATCCCAAGCTGTTTAGCGACGATGGTTGGAGGGCGGACCATGACAGTATCCTAGACAACATCTATGATTCGGGCAAGGCGTTCGTCACGGTATGGACTAAGTTCTGGTCACGAGAACCCGAGACACCACCGGAACAGCCAAAGGCGCCATCTGAGGACGTGAAGAAGATCGAGTCTACTGCTCCTCCTGTGGACGGGCCGAAGGATGCCGCTGCCGTTACCGAACCGGCTTCAGGAGATGCCAAGCCGCCGGCCAGTGAGGACAAGAAGGGTTCTGAGGTTGTAGCGCCAGTGGCAGCGACTACCGACGAAAAGCCGAAGGCTGATGCCTCTCAAAATGTCCAGACAGACATCGCTACTCCTGCTCCCGCGCAGGGGGTGACTGGTGTTGAAGCGCCATCGACTACGCCTACGGCTGATCCTGCCACTCAATCTCCTGCTACTCAGCCCACTCCCTCAGCTGAGCCTGAAAAGTGGCACTTAGTTGAGAGGATCAAGGAGACGGTGGAGGAACAGAAGGGCAACGTGTACGAATTTAAGCGCGACTGGGATATTAATGAAGAGTTGCCTGACGAGTGGTTTGGCGCGACATCCGAAGTGAACCTCGACATCTCAACCTCGCAGGTTGATCGCTCCCTCAAGTTTACGGTGGAACCTGTGAACGCTGAGGGCAGGGAGGATGATGATGCCCCGAAGGGTTTCGTCATCCCGAAAAACGGCAAGTTCAGGCTTGTGTGCCAGGGTGATGTTGCAGAGCTGGGCCACTACGCCATCAAGGTGCAGGAGGAATGGATGAAGATGGAACAGGGTACGCTCCGGGAGGGCCGTTACGCCATCGACTGGAAGATGGTCGATCTGAAGAAGAATGCCTCTGGAAAGGTTGAGACCGACTGGTATGACGTCTCCGACCGACTAGCGGAGGAGGCGAAACGCAGGGCCGACGCCGAAGCTGCAAAGGCAAAGGCTGCAGCCGCAGCTGCTGGTGCCCAGAAGTGAGATGCCGAAGCATTCGCGGCCCCAGGTGGGTAATAGTTTCTTTAGCTCTGACGTTCACGTCGAGACCTGGTAATCAGTCCCTAGTCATAGCCTGTAACTACACGGTACAGAGTACGTAGTACGAAGTTAGCACTTTCAATGATTGAAAATAACCAACGCCATAGGCCCTAGAACAGCTTACACAAGGGGATGATAATCAATGAGTGGTGAAAAAGACTGGCTCCATATGTGTTACTGACGAACAGCTTGCTCCTTCAGGCCAGCCTCAGTGCTTAACTACAGCACGTGCTGGATGCACATGTCTCAGTACTGTAAGTACTTTTTTATGCCCCTCTGCCACATGGCAGGTATTTACCATTCCCGTCCTCCTGGTGCTTGGCATTGCGAGTGGTAGGTGTCCCCTTGCACTAGCTATGCACACGCCCACTGAGATGTGACGCGGGGCTGGGCGAGAACTCGGGACCTACTAGTCTCCGGTGGAGAGTGGGACGTGCAGCAATAGTCTTTGGGATCATCGGTAGCTGACAAGGTCGTGAACCACCATGGTTCAACACAGTACAGTACGTACACAAGAAGCGTAGCTATCCTGTTGCAGTTATCTTTCTTAGGAGGGGGCATTTGGATGTCGAACACCCAGTACCTGCAGCTAGACAATCCGTCGAAAACAGCGCTGACAATTCCCACTCTTGTTCGCATTGCCCACCGCACACCGGCGTAGACGATGTATTTCACGGGACCACAGCCCTTGTGCCCATTCCTGCTCGGTCATTTTATTGCCTACAATGCCAGAAAGATAAACTCCAATTGGATTGGAAATCCAGTCTTAATCAGGTTGTTCTCATCGTGTCGACTTTTATTTTTGAAAAGGCTGGCAGTTGGGCACACAATAGTCTCAACTCTCCACCATAAGTGATGCTACCCTACACACTCAGAACTGCCGTTGGAGGGTTGCGTTCCTGACAAATCACTACCAGTGCTTCGGAGCTTTGACTCCGTCTGATTTAATACGCTACTTCATACTAGCTGCACTATGTGTTTGTAGCTTTGCATCGCCCGCTTGCCGACTATCCGTTACCCTTCGGTCCCGACTTAAATGCGAACTTGCACAGTGGTGACTGCACTATTCAATGGGTTTAAATTGCCCACGCTATAGAGTGAGCTCTCATTGCAGTACGATCTCAAGTCCTGGTAAGTAGTCAAAGAAAGAAAGGACATGTACGTGGTCTTTTGTCTAAAGCATGTACTCGACCCTCCAACGTATGGCAACTCTTGATACACAATAAGTTAAGCAGCAAAAAATATATCGCTATAGGTCTACAACAAAAAAAGCACTGCAAACGTCACCTAATGTGAGACCTTTAGGACACGGTGATGATTTTTGGAAAAAAAAAGAGGCTTCAATTTTAGTTGGACTATTCTGATTTGATCTGATTTAGGCGTCTCTATGAGACGGAGATAGTCAATGCGGCCACGCTTCTTGAACAGCAACAGTCAATCATCATGCATTTCAGTGAACCTATAGCCTCCGGACTTGGAACTGCTGATTGTTTCCGCCGTGGCCGTTATAGGAAATGAATGGTGTTCCGTTGTTGCTATTTCCTCCCTCCAGATCCCAGTAGACAGAGGGGTGCTTCACGGAACGGAATCTGATAACCGGAAGGATTTCTTTGGATTAGTTCTCCGGTCCTTCATATTGCCAAACAGAAAAGGGGGGGAAGCTCTGGATCATACCGCACAGGAGTACCCAAGTTCACGTTAGCTAAATCGGCACCCTCGAAGTACCACTGGAACTCCTCGTCATATTCATCACCTGTATGACACCGAAGTCGTGTGCCGTGGCCTTATCAATGTAAGTAAAGTAAGCTATCAGGGCTTGCAAATATCACGCAGAGCACACTCACCAGCCGAAGCAACAAAGCCACCATTGGCCTGACTCTTAATAACGACTCGACTGTCCTTGTCGCTTGGATATGAAAAAATCTGCCAATGGGTGTTCTTGTTGTGCTGCCAGCTACCGTCGTTCCTGGTGACAATAAGTCAGTATGACAGAGCAGAAGGACTGGTTTGTGCTTCATCTTACCAACAGTGGATCGCAGGGTCTCGACCGCCGCCAGAGTTGAGGTCGAAGTACGTTCCACCGCTGTTGCAAATAATGTTGCAATTGAATCGATGGATCCAAGGCTTAGGGGCAGGCTTAGAAGTCATGATGGCGGGTGGCTTTAGGTTCTTTGACTAGGATGGTAGTAGGTAGAGTCGATAATGCTCCTGGTGTCTCACAGATACGAGCAATCACGTCGGATACTTATACTTTGAAGATGGCGATGGATGGGCTAAGAATCAAGAACATCCTAATGTCTATGAGTTGAACAACTACAAGCTTGATTGGATAGAGGGCCACTTGTCATCTCACAGGATGCGCTCCGCTCCTAGCCTGGCCGCTAGGTTGTGCGGATTTCCCGACAGTTGAGGCTACCTGATGATACCGCATCTACGCCCGATCGGGATTATGCAGAATCACCTGTGATCCATGTTGAGGCCTCATGACGGTGATGGTTAGCTTGGAACAGAGTGGCTAGCGAGAGAGAGCGAACTATTCGAGTCTTCTCCATCACAGCCTTGAACTACCCATGCACTATGGTGTACCCACAGGGGTAATAATATCGTTTCTGAACGTAAAGAATAGTAATCTGTAGTGTATTGAGAAAACCATGTGCGCGTCGTTGTTGATAGTTTTTTTACCCCAACGGCAGGTTAGAATCGTGAGCGCTGACGCTGACGGGGGAGCCTCGTTCAATGGCAGCTGAAGTCAGTTGAGCAGGGGTCTAGCACTCTAGACTCCATCTAGAGTGCTAGCTGAAGAATTCTAGCTGAGACAGTGCCTTTAGCTGAGACGATTCCTAGGTTGAAAGTCCAGTTTGGCCCGGTCTGGCCACGCGTTTGCCGTGTTTGTCTGCTTGGCCATGTTCTCGTCCACCGTGGGTGCCGGGCCCGATTCGGCAGACTGCCTCCATCTGGAGCATACGCTACACCGTTAGTTCCCTTTCGGATGATTTTCTTTCCCCTCCACCATCTTCCGGCACACGCCACCCACTATAATTCAGCTCTGCCTCCCCGCCCTCTACCCTGTCTTTCAACCCCCTCCCCCCTGTTAAATAGCCTGGAGCGGGAGGGCCGCGGGCGAATCTGCGGGTAGGGTACTTTATTGAATGCGGACACAAGCGTCCACTCCATCACTATGGTCTCATGATGGTTTTGTCTGGTATTCTGAATCTATTGGCAATAATTGTGTCAAAATGGACTAGCATTGTATTTTGTTTTTGCTCTGCGCCGGGTACTCACTGCGCGGGGGGATGTTGTGTAGCGCGCTTCGTGTGAGCAGAAGCGTAAGCTGGGTAGCTCTTCATGATCATGAATTTTATTTTTATTTTTATTTTGTATTTTTTATTGCAATTATCCCTCCTTTCTTTTTAGAGCCCTACGTAACAATAGCCTACTTGCATGCTATACAGATAAGATCTGTTCACCTGTACATTGGCTAGGTAGTACAGTAGATGTCCATGATACAAAGCAAACAATAGCATTCTCATCCCCAGACACCTTTCCATCATGGCCCCTATATTCAAATCAGATCACACACTCCCACAACCTGCTCAGCATCGAGGCAGACAGGCAGTGGAAGCCTCGACTGATGACCCTTCAGTCTTGGCATCGGGCGCGTCGGCGGCGGGGAGCCAAGGTCCTGCCTCCAAGCCTGGAGGACCTTTGCTCTCTTCACCACAGATGCCCAAATTGGACGTGGCCAACTTCACCACTGGCAAGGGGGGAGGTGCACTTCGATCCATTGACCAAAAGTTCAGTGTTAATCCCTCGAAAGGAACTCTATCTTTGGATATACCATTCCCCATAACGCCTGGTCGGCATGGCTTCCACCCGACCATAGGACTTGAGTATGATTCCGGAGCTGGGAACGGGCCATTCGGCATTGGATGGAAAGCATCGAACCCAAGCATTTCAAGGCAAACATCACATCGTATTCCGCAGTACCTCCCTGATGGTGATGATGCTTTCATCACCTCCGAGTCAGAAGATCTGGTGCTTATTCCCAATTCAGAGGAAGAGAACGCGACTGGGTACCTGGTTAATAAGTACAGATTACGGATAGAACACAATCAAACACTGCGAATTGAGCGATGGAAAAGTACCACAGACGCTGGAGATGTGTTCTGGAGGACCCTTTCTGACGACAATATTACCAAAATATATGGCCGCGATGACTCTTCCAGAGTCTTTGAGTCCGTTGGACACAACGGTGCCCAGAAGCGGATATTTTCTTGGCTGATTTGTGAATCGTATGATCCTTTTGGAAACGCGATCAAGTATTCCTACAAGGCTGAGAACGATACGGGCCTTCTTAAGCAAGATGGCCAGCTGCCAACTTATGAACGGAATCGAGATACCCAAGTGCGCAGTCGGGAGCGGTATCTCAAGTCCATCAAGTATGGCAATATAAGTCCTTGCCGTGATCTTGAGACTTGGATGCCTAGTCTCGACTTAATTCAGAATGCGATTTGGGCTTACGAATTGGTCCTTGACTATGGTGAACACGACGATATCTGCCCAGATACCAAAGAAGTCAAGCCTTGGGACGTTAGACCTGACCCTTTTTCTTCGTTTCGCAGTGGATTCGAAATCCGAACCTACCGCCTCTGCCGTAGAGTTCTGATGTTCCATCATTTTCCTCACGAACTCAAGAAAGACGACTACTTGGTGGCCTCGCTGTCTTTCTCGTACAGCGAATTGCCGACAGGGGCGCTGTTGAGCTCTATCACGCGAAGCAATCATGTGCTGGACACCAAGACCAACCAATACGTGACGGAGAGTCTAGATCCTTTTCGTATGGAATATTCCAAGCTACCAGACATGCAAACTCTGGACGTTGACTGTATTAAACCTCGATGTCTCCAAACACTCCCTATTTCTCGCCCTGAAACAGTTACTCGTTGGGTAGATCTTGATGGAGAAGGATCTCCCGGCCTTCTTGTACAGATGCAGGGAGCTTGGTATTACCAAAGAAACGAAACCGCAATGAATTCAAAGGGCGCTGAAATAGATTCCGAATCCGAACCAGAAATAGAACTGAATTTGGAGGACAATTTCGGGAGAGTGCAACAGCTTCCGACTATTCCCAACGTACATGATTGTACCAAGACCTCGTTTGAGGATTTGGATGGCAGCGGGAACCAGCGTCTGGTTGTCACCGATGAAGATGGGCGTGATTATGGCTACTATGAGCGTGGAAGTGATTTCCCCGAGAGTGGATGGAGGTCTCTGCAACTATTCCAGTCAATATCCACCGAATCACTTGAAAAGGAGCAGGTGAAGAGAATAGACTTAACAAGAAGCGGGACCGATGACATTCTTGTTGCAGATAGCAGCGGTGACATGATATGGCATGAATCACTGGGTAAGGACGGATTCAAGGCTGGGAGGCGATGTGAAGTTCCAGTCCAATCTACGTATCCTCGCCTGTTAGCGGCCGACAATCACATCACAACATATCTTGCAGATATGAGTGGCGATGGCCTAGAGGATATCGTGCAGGTCTGTAATGGATGCATTTCGTACTGGCCAAACGCTGGTCATGGACGCTTTGGGCGAGAGGTTATCATGCATAACTCACCGTTCATGGACAGCAGCGATCAGTTTTCCTTTGAACGGGTCCACCTGCTTGATATTGATGGCAGCGGTACGAAGGATATACTCTACATCCAACAAGGTGGCGGTGTCATGGTTTATTTAAACCACTCAGGCAACTCATGGAGCGAGGGTATTTTTATTTCCCAGTTCCCAGACGTTGATAAGTTGTCTACAATCTTCACACTTGATGTTCGAGGGAATGGAACTACAAGCCTCTGTTGGGCAGGACTGGAGAATGACACCTCCAGTGACATGATTGTTCGCTATCTGGATCTTTCTGCGGGCGGCAAACCCCACCTACTTACATCATTTGACGATGGTCGAGGACTGGAAACGAAGATATCGTATAGACCCTCAACGAAATTCTACCTGCGAGATGAGCGGTCCGGTCACCCGTGGAAGACGAGACTCCCCTTCCCGGTGCATGCCGTAGCCAAGGTCGTTGAGCGTTATCCTCTGTCCTTGACGAAGCACATAACCAAGTACGCATACCACGAGGGATACTTTGATAGTGACGAACAAGAATTCCGCGGTTTCGGCATGGTTGAGACATGGGAACATGACGAAATCGTGGTCAAGGCCGAAACCAAGGCATTTCGAGGGCCAACAAAACACCAGAAGATGTGGTTCTGCACAGGCTCCCCCCAGCTCTCACTGGTACCTGATCATGTGTTTGACAAAGTCCGCGTCAAAACAGTGATACCTGATGGGCTAGATCGATTTGCCCAATTAGAAGCCCATCGCGCCCTTCGCGGATCGGAGGTTCGCGTAGAGACATACGGGCTAGATGGAACAATCAAAGAAACTGTGCCATATTTGGTGAAGGAGAGCACTTACGACCTCGAAATGTTGCTCAAGCCTATTAGCCTCAAAGCTCCTGGATCTTTCCGCATATCATCACGGGAGTCCGTCTGCGTGACGTATGAGAGAGACCAGACGGATCCACGCATTGAGCATAATCTTGTGCTAGCAGTAAATAAGTTTGGAGACGTCATCAAAGCGGCGAAGGTGCTGTACGGCAAAGAGAGGAGCACTATAAGCGACTTGCAGAGTCGCAAACTGCAGACAAACAACGAAGTCACGTACACAGAAACGGAGTATACCGACAAAATTGATACCTCAAATTATTTCTACAAGCCGCAGGTCGCAGCTACAAAAGTGTTGCGAGTCCTCAATTCGCCCCTTACCGGCTTTGTCGACCTTAGTTCCGCTAGGAATAATCCGGGTACAGTCTTTGGTCTTTCTTCGACTTCAAAAAACACTACGATCGTTCAAGGCGAATCTTCTCGCGTTCTGTATCGCAGCGCAGATCTCTCAAGATCCCTTCTTCCAGGCCAGATAGAATCGGGACCGGTCGTTGTTGTAGATCAGAAATTTGATCTCTGCCTACAAAAAGAAGAGCTGAAAGCAGCTTATGGTGCAGGAATGTCTGACGATGCGTTGGTCAAGATAAAGGAAGAGGCCGGCTACCGCGACATTGATGGTGATGGAAACTGGTGGATTCCGTCATCTCGTGCATATTTTGGTCAGGGTAGCCCTGATGCTCCAAATGAAACAGAGATATTGAGAGCGCGGAAGTCATTCTTCACACCAACGAGAAGTCTCGACCCATTTAAAAACTCATCGACAATCAAGATGGATACCTACTGCTTGTTGCCCGTGGAAACTTCTGACGCCCTCGGGAACACCACCACGGCCGTCAACGACTATAGGACCTTGCAAGCTATCACACTTACAGATCCTAACGGAAATAGAGTGGTAACACGCCTGGACACTTTTGGGAACAGGACAGCCGTGTCTAGAATGGGCAAAGTTGAGGAGAGTATGGGGGACGACATTGATGACCAGGTCCCCATGCTTGTTTCAGCCGCAACATTGCGAGACTTGATATTCAGACCAACAGAGGATTCAGCACGAAAACTCTTAGGCAGTTGGGGGAAGCGGTGTATATCCTCACAGACGATTCTTGAGAATGGGAGTCACCGACTGCCACCATTCCAGGTTGAGCTGGTAAGAACCGAACATGTCTTCAGCCAATTGAAGGATGAGACACATTCGGGCCATATACATATGGCCGTTACTTACTTTGGAAGTCGTAATTCCAAGATTCAGACTTCGAGTCTACGTTCCTGGAAGCCCAGCTCCGAGCAGTGGTGTATCAGCGACTGCACTGTTTATGGCCTTGATGGCAAGACCGTCAAGTCTCATCAACCATTCATGTCCGCAGATCCTTTATACAAGAGTCACTTGGGATTAGATGCTCCGGTAACTTTTGAGTTCACTGATGCACTCAATCGCCGCGTCGGTAGTCTTTGCCCTGACCACAGTTGGTCCAAGACGTCTCTCACAGCATGGTCAAGCACAGAGTACGCTCCCGGAGATCTGCTAGGTGTTGCTGACCCTTGCAAGGACCCAGATGTTGGATGCTACTTCACTGCCCTCCCATCAACCACTTTTCTCCCATTGTGGATTGAGATGCGTCGTCGCGACGACACACAGACGCGACTGACTATGCGCAGCTCGACGGCCCAATCCACCAGTCCCACAATATCCCACTGGGACTCACAGAAGAGGGAAATTATCCACGTTGAGACAGCAGATAAGAAGTCACGGATCTTGCAGTTTGCATATGACAGTGGTGGGCACAAAACACGCGAGGTCGATGCGTTAGGACGATTAATCCAGGAGAACCAGTACGATCGGCAAGGCCATCGTCTCGTCAATTCCAATATGGATTCCGGCCACGATACAACAATTTATAACTGCCTTGGGAACGAAATTCTATCGTACGACAGCCAAAACGTGTCAAAGCACGTTATCTACGATGAACTGCATAGGCCAATTGAGACACGAATCAGGGAAGGCCAGAAGTCGACCGAATATGTTTGGTCTCAAACAGTATATGGAGAAAAGGAGGAAGATGCCCGCAGCAAGAATTTACGCGGGAAACCTGCCCTTGTACGGGACCAGTCAGGTATCAGAAAGTTCTTGCAGTATGATTTCAAAGGGAACGTTGGTCTGGAATCATTGCAGCTCGCGTTCGATTACAAGGGACCTATCGACTGGTCTGAAAACGTGAAGCTGGAATCAGCAGTCTATCAAAGCATTACTGTATATGATGCTCTGGACCGACTTTGTTTGTCTACGGATCCACTGAGCAGACAAACACATCGAACCTTCAACCTAGCCGGGGCACTGGTGGGGTTGAAGACCAAGAGTCCCGGTGATGCGAATTGGACTCCTATCATTTCCGGGTCTACTAAAACTGCAGATGGTTTAACTAGCACTATTCGATATGGTAATGGCTCTACCACCTCATACGTATACGACAAGAACACGCGACACATTCTCAGCAAGAAGACCAGTCGTACAAATGGATCCATACTGGAGGATCTATCGTATGCCTATGACTGCTTCAACCGTGTCATTTGCATTGCCGATGCTGCACAAAAGTCAGTCATCTATCGAAATAAGCTGGTATTGCCGAAAAGGGAATTCTGGTACGACGGCTGGGGCCGTCTCGTCAAGGCTACGGGAAGAGAGAGCGTCTCTGGTCAAGGTTCTGGCTCCCTCACAAGCCAAGAGATTGGATCAAACCCGCTCGCTATGATGAACCTGACGATGGCAAATGGCAAGGAATTGGCTTCGTACACGGAGACATATAAATATGACGATGCGGATAACCTTTTGACAATGTGCCACACAGTGGCAGACGCTGCAACGGCCGGATGGACTCGGGCTTACACGTACAAGGAGCCAAGTCTGATTGAGCCCAAGAAGGTCGGGAACCGCATCACCTGCACTGAGGTTTCAGAATGCGTAGAGACCTACGGCTACAAGACAGAAGCTGGCGAATTCGCTAATGGATGCATAACATCGATGTCAGGCTTTTCGAGGATAGATTGGGACTGCACCCGCAAGCTTAAAGCGATTTCTCGCCAAAGAGTCGTTGGCAATACCATAGTGCCAGAGACAACATGGTATGTCTACGATAGCCAGGGAAAGCAAGTACGCAAGGTTACCGAACGGTCCAGAACTGTAGCGAACGAGGCAATCATCAAAATGAAGGAGACAGTGCTGCTTGGCAATGCTGAGATATTCATCAAGTATGCGGGCCAAGGCGAAATCTCGTGCAAGAAGACTACAACGACAAAGTCATTGATCGGGGGTAACACCGAGGGAGATGGCCCTCTGGTCATTGCTGAGAAGACAGAAACGGATGACGGCCCTCTTTCCTCTTCTTCCGTCCTTCTTCGGTATATCTTAAGTTCCAGCCTTGAGGTGGACAACGAGGCTCGTGTTGTCTCCTATGAGGAGTATTCGCCTTTTGGGATGTCAACGATGGTCAGCTGCGGCGCTGGCATCGAGGCACCAAGTTCTTATCGGTTCGCAGCATATCGGCGGGACAAAGACACGGGCTTTTACCACTGCGGTGCGCGTTGGTACATCCCACAACTGGGACGATGGTTGTCACCAGATCCGCTCACAACCGCTGACGGCCCAAATACATACTGCTATTGTGCGAACGATCCGGTCAACTGGACCGATCCCGAAGGCACGATGCGGCGACGCCAGCGGCCCCCAAGGACTGTTGGGTCTACATTGCGAGGCATGGCGAAGGAAGTAAGCAAAAAGCCAGCCGCGCCAGTTCTGGCCGCTGGTGGAGTTGCGGCGACAACAGGAGGTATGCTCATGGCTTTTACCGGTCTCGGATTATTGGCAAGCGGCGGCATAGGGCTCGGGCTTGGACTAGCTGCTGGTGCTACGATCGCATACAGGAGGTTTGCAGAGACTGAGAGGAACTATATTGGCCCTTCGAGACTCACCGGCCTGCCTCTTTACATACAGGACGATCAGACCCGGTTGCTCAATCCCAATCAGCAAGCCAACGTACAGCTACAGGGGCAACTGAATGCGCAACCAATCGCACAGCCAATCGTGCAACCCATTGTGCAACCCATCGTGCAACCCATCGCCCAGGCAAACCCACAGCCGCAGGCCATTGCGCAACCCAACCCACAACCCGGAGGAGGCGCTAGGATCCCTTTGCAAGTCGTGATCCAACGGTGGAATCAATACGTAGACGACATGGAGCTCGACAAGCCCAACAATAGAACGCAGGAGAAGATTGCGAACGCAACGAGACCAGAACCTAGGCGCCAATAAAGAGCAGTTGTAACTTGGGGGCAAGCAGAGTTGACGATAGTTATTTTACTACTCCATTTCATTTGAGTACCTAGTTGTGGTGTTTTAGGAATCAAGTTTACTTCAATCGGATCCTCTGATTGCCATTTTGCTGCCAACTGCAGTAGTACAACTCCTATCAATCGATCAGTGAGATATGACTGCCCAGGAGGAAATGGCCAGTTCATCAATACGTGGAGGGAATACAATGGGCTGAGGCTCCGCTACTTCTCCTAGCAATTTGCCTCGAAGTGACGGTCGGCTGCACTGTAATGCGAGACCTCCCATTCCTCATAGCAAAGATGACTTCGGTGAAATGGTATAAGCAGGCTGAGACCAGGTCCATAGACACAGTGAATCCTGTTACTAGAACCAAGAGCTGTGTCTCTCAATTGGTCTGCACCAGCTGGAGTAAAAGTATCCTGTGAAGTGTTTGATGATGCAACGCGAAATATGCATGTGCCCATCTTGGGGAAACTTGGATTTCGTGCTTGGTGCGCGCCGCAAAAAGGGGGCCTTTCTGCAGTCACATACAGTGTGGCGAGAGCGCTATGGTAAGGAAAGCTAGGTAAACTGTAGTGGCTCGGCGGATGCGCAGCCGGTTTTAGTGGCACACCTCGAATTCAGGTGTGCCATCCCTGCCGACAGCCACTGCCACAGGCCTCCAAACACCAAACCTAGGGCCCAACACGTTGCTATGCGGACGTTTCAGCGGGCATGCTCTTCAAACACTAACTTGATGCCGGACTGACCACAGCGCAGGAGCAGCACCACGACAGCAAAAGTTATTGGCCAGGGCCTTTGTTTCTAGTCAAGGTATATCAAATATTTAAAAAGAATGAATCTTTAGATGGATGTGAAATTTATTAGAATGGGGACTGGACACCCTCAAAGGTCACGCAACAACCCACACCGGTTTTATTGGGATACCTCGACCGCTCTATCAATCCTTTCATCTTTGTCCAATGGGAGATAATATATGAACATAGTCACATCGAAGCAGAGGATGGTAAAGATACAATCGTCGCATTTTGGCACTTTTTCCTATCGATCTCGTCGGACAGTCCTGGGGTAAGATATCTGCCTTTGATCTCTTCGGCTCTGGCTTTGCCTTTTCCATATTGCTCGTCATTGTTCAGACCAGCGATGCTTTCTACGCTCATCAATAGTCGCTTCCTTCTCCAAGTCTCGCAGCTGCAATGATATCCTTTCCAACACCTCCTCGGACTTGATCAATTCGTATGCTGTCCTGCCTGTATCGTCCTGAGCATATAGATCCATTCCGTATTTCATGAAGGTTTCAATGAGAAGTCCGATAATGCAAAGCCGACAGCTCATATATCGAGCCCAGTGTTTCATTTTGGGGAGCCTCTTCCAGTTTTGTGTCGTCGAAGTGAACCGGGGAACGCCTCTTGAATTAAGCGAACTATTCCAATGTGCGGCGTGAACCGAAAGGTCTTGCCCAAAGTCAAGTTCGTGTCCGAGGCTGGTTGCGCTCCTCAAGTTACGTATATGTGGCTCACTTTGGTCCAGGGCGCAGACGCGATGAAGGATTGTTTTACCGTGCATCATTCCCTCGGCTGTGATTCCTAAGCTAAGCATCGCTTCAGTGATCCTCAAAGTCTGGTAGAGTGTGCCAAAGGCGAGGTATTTTTCTACTCTGACATCACTGTAGAGCGCCCAGAGTGGCGATTGTGCATCCGAGGGCAGCTTTGTCTGGTGATAATACGGCAAGATGGATTCTATCGCCCACTCCAGGTCAACATGATAGAGGTTCTCGATGGCCCAGTTGACCAGATGCTGTCCATTGCTGGTAAGGAAGTGCGACGGAACTAGAGGGAGGGTAGTGAAATTGAGAAGCTTTTCTTTCCGCCTCATCTCCCATGTTGTTCCAGCACGTGTATGACTCTCTTCAGGTCGCCTGATTGTCTCAAGCTTATTTTGTTTAAGGAGATTCCGTGTAGGCTCCTCTACTTCAAAATCTGGGTTCGGAAATCCTGCAAGGAGGCATTGAAGGACGGTCATGGGACGGCTTTTGGGGGAGAGGCGGCGAACAGTGTTTCGGTCGGCACCGAAACGAACAAGGTTTTCGAACAGCCTACTTGGTATACAATCACCAGTTGCCAGCATTAGGGGAGTGAAACCCCCGGACCAGAGGGACGGTTGGTCAATATCGGCACCAGCACGTAGAAGAGGAACAATAAACTCGTCTTCCGCGTCAATTGAGCCGAGGCAAACTTGAATCGCCTTTGATATGGGACTCAAGTTACTGCTGTCAGTGAAATTCGGGTTTGCTCCCCTGTCTAGGAGCAACTGGGCGGCTTGGTGGTTTCGTGCGGCGATTTCGATATTGAGGAGAGTCCCCCTGCCTTCGATGTGCTGGTTGGGAGAAAGGCCAGCATCTAGCAATAGTGAAAGAAGCTGGGCTTGGGTCGTTTCATCTAGCGGTTGTCTGTCTCTGAATACATGCTGGCTATCACCAATTGCCAAGAGTAACGCCGCCAAATGATCTTCATCGCCGGCGGAAAAATCCAGAGTGGTATACGACAGGACGAGTTGGACGACACTCATATAACCTGTCGCAACTGCAGCGAGGACGGAGCCACCATGCGGATTCACACGTTTAGTTCGTGCTCCGTTTAAAAGAAATAGTTTTGTGAGTGAGTATAGCTCAGACTCTGTCAGGCGTTGTCGCAGACTTCTGCTGTATTTGCTGCACGAAGCAAGGAGCATCTCTAGTGGTGTGTATCCCGATTTACCTGAGTAATTGACATGATCGGTCGGATCGGCCGCAAGAAGGACTTTGGCGACTTCTACCGATCTCACATGACTGACGACCGCTTCGTGTGAGAATCGACTATTTTCCCCATATCTTACAGAACTAGATGATCGGTGATGCATGTGATAGTAGACTGGATCAGGCACAGTTCTGCGTTTTTCTATCAAGTCGGCACCGTATTCCACAAGTAACCTGACTATGCCGACATGATTGCGTTTTGTTGCGAGACTGAGTGCACTGCATGATCCACACTCGGATGAGTAAAGGAGGGGGATCTTGGAGACAGTTTTCGTCGGGTACACAGGGAATTCGAAGTCATCGTGATCGAACCTCGTCTCGTATGCATCGCCCAGATTCACCTTCCGTTCGAATCCGATACCTCGTGATTCACTCCAGAAAAACGCCGCGTTTGGAGAAGCTCCCATGTCCAAACAAGATTGACCAAGAGACGTGTCGCCAAAGAAGCATGCCCAGGAAAGCGAGTTGTATATTCGGTTTGTGATATCTCGCTGCATCATGACAGGCCTAACCCTTGCGGCAAGTCTGTGGCAAGTCAGCACGAGACATTTGAGGTCAGGTTCATCGTGGAGATAATTTAGAATAAGGTTGAGAATTTCCTGCGGTATGAAACAAATCTGGCAGTCGCTCTCACGGCCATCTGATCGGTGATTCTGGGCCTCATCATTTGCCATTGTTGCCAAGCGGTGTAATGGAGGAACTGCAGCGTCTCAAGGGTACGGGAGGGATTGGCGAGTAGGTGACTGTTGAACAATGGACCCCTTGATACTAATCAACTTGTGAGGATCGGGGTAGACCTAACAGAGGAAATTTTCTTCGTGTCGAATAGCAGATATATTTGGTCCAATCTTTGGGAGGATTGATTGCCTTGGTATTTGGACAGGACTGTTTTAATGGTCCGCTCGTATGCACGACGGTATGATCGTGTGGACATGTTTGCTGTCCGACGTCCGATGGCGATTCTTAAGGCACTTTGTATTATGTCTCGCATAAGCAAGTGCACAAGTGTGAGACCAGTCTATCCTCACCTCGTATGGTCGCGCATGAGCTGGCTCAGGCAGAGCTGTGGAGATGGGGTAAGCATCGGAGTGCTGGAAGAAGCGGAGCGTTTCAGAAGGCTAGGGTCCATACATACGCTTGAAGGTTGCAACGTTGTACCTAAGGCAGATAGATAATCATCTTCCACAAGGGACTTTGGGAGATTGAACAGTCGCTATGCATTTCAAAACTACCTAAACCATAAAGAATATCACATCGCCGCCGGCTCAAACGTACACTGTAGGGCCTCTGCCTTGGTCTGTCCGGTGCCTATGCCTACCCTATCTACACATTGGCGTCGTTGTCCTCAGTCAAGCCTTCTCAGCAGTCGCAAGCGACATGTCAAATTCCAGCTCCAACTCAGCCTGGGGGTCGCCTTTTCTGGGGGTAAAAGTGACAGTGAGACTGTCCTTGACGGCAAACACTGAGTCGTTGCCGAGATAGTCGGAATCAGAGTCGAAAATTTGTGTCACCACTCGCTTGTAGCCATCGGCGATTACCTGCGTCTCAGTCAGCTCAACATCCTTTCTTGCAGCTGTTTATTCACTCCTCCATCTTCTCTGAGCTTACCATGAAGTGAAGGTGTGCTGGCCGGAACACGTGTCTGTCCAGTAGTTCAAGTAATTGACCCGCAGGGCCATCAGTAGGGACCTTTCGCATCTCGTCAGCACTGGTATTTCTTCGACTCATAAAGATGTCAAATATACGATTTACGTACAGGATAGGGAGTGGGTTTGATGCAGTAGAAGGAATATCGTCCTTCAGCATCTGTGACAAATTTTCCTCGTAGATTGTGTTCCTGTTGCTTGTCGTCTTGTTGCTCGTAGAGCCCTGGTTCCATTTATTAGTATTATGTGATCATACATCAGACCGACTTATGTCGTGTCAAACGCACCATTGGTGGAAGCTTGCCAGATTTCGACAGAAGCATTAGGGATGGGCTTGCCAGTCTCGGCGGAGGTAATCTTTCCGTAGAGAAAGACAGGGATGGCATCTTTGGGAGGGTCGAAAGAAATAGTGGTGCCGTTAGGTCGAATTGGCGTATCAGGACGCCAAAATGGCCCAAGAATGGCAGAGAGAGTACCGGAACTGCCGTTCTTGGCTGCAGCTCGATGAGTGATATCGTCCACCAGTCTATGTACTGTCAGCAGGCAGAACTTCGATTGATCCGTTGGAAGCGTCTCGGGCGACTCACGACTCGAGACCAATGACATCACAGACCAGCTGGCCCTCATTGCGGCGGTCATTGCTCATTTGGCCAGCCTTGTTGATCATGTCCACGGCGAGGAGCCACTCGTCCATAGTCAAATCGACCTCACGTGCGAAATCGTGAATGTGTCGCACGAAGCTTGACATGACCACTCGCAAGCGAGGGTTTGTCTTGGGACCGAAGGAGTCGATGACATGCTGGGTAAAAGCCTGACCAAGGCCCTCTTCCTTCTGCTCATTGGAGGTGACGGTTTGTGTAGTCATCTTGATAACAAGTCTGATATGACGCCTTGGAGGAAGGTGATTGAAGCTTTGGAATTGACTTGAATTGCAGCAAAGACGGCTGGCGAATAGTCCAGAGCGATCAGGGTGTAAGAAGTAAGGTGATGTGAGTTGAAGTAAAATAGGGTATGGAAAATAAGGAACAACACGACTGGTTTTATGTTCTCAATCCTACCACGGATATATGGCTTGCAACGGATGTCAGAGGCGAGACTGTCTTGGCTAGGTAGGTCAAGACAAGTTCAACTCCACAGGCCAAGTGTCGATCCGGCATCGAATATTACAAGCTCGTGTGTGTGGCCATTATCAGTCAAGTATTACAAACCGAATCATCGCGGCTGGTCATACGAGACGCACCCCGCCATACGGACGGTCATGGAGAATTTGAAATGCGGGGTCCCGAATTCTAGTTTGAACGACGTAGCATAAAGCGAGCGAGGCGCCCCAGACATCCGCAAGAAACAAGGGCACTCGTCGGGTAGAGGGTCAAGAAGAGTGTGAGCGGTCCACCCTCAGCCGACAACTGATATCCGACAGAGAGGGGCATTAGCCGCACGGGAAGAGACGGCGGATAATGAATTGAGAGGCGATTCCATGCTGATAGATCGATGACAGATTGATTATTGATGGTGAGGATACATCTCAGCATTGTCTATCTGTTTTGTCGTGAGAAAAGAATGATGTTGCAATGGCTGTTGGGATTTGGGTGCAGGTGGGATAAATCGCTGGCTCGACCGATGCAGAAGTAGAAGGCGGAATCAGAAACAAACGTGTTAAGATACACCTAAAATGCCTCTAGAATAAATCTATCCGTCTAGTAAATCATCGGCCGTATGCAGGTTGTAACTACCTTCTGTAATCCCCGTCCCCGTGAAAATCCCACGTCGGTTCGTCTGTGCCATTCGGCCGGCTGGCTCTTCTAAACCCAATATCCAAGCCGTCGATCTGGGCAACAGGCAACACAGCCTGGACGTCTGCTTTATAGGCAGCCGAGTACCACGTGTCCAAGAGATTCGGGTCACAGAAGATTTCTGGACGCGTCTGCCGCAGTCTCCGAAGCGCGGTGCCAGAGATCTGATCAACGCTGTGACCATGCCTTAAGGCTAGAAACTCATCTCCGATATCCTTTCTCAGCTGTTCCTGTACCTCCTCAGGGTATAACCCTGACTTGAATAGCTGGATATCGTATTGAATAAGGGAAGCTTTGCCATGCCATGATCCTCCCTTGGTTGCGCGATGATACAACCCAGTCAGTGCTGCAATGGCACCAATGCATCCTGTCCCATAGTCAGAAAGTGGGAAAGGCGGCACCAGTGGCTCGTTTAAGCCCATAAATTTGCCCTGCTCCCATGCGACGCCGCTTGCCTGAAATTTTATGATACGTCAGTTATATGAATACTTGGTTACCGACCAACATGAAGTAACATCATCCCGTCCAACAAATTGGAACTGGAGAGCTTGCAAGGCACAGGGATGGAAGGGAACGGGGGACGTACACAGTCGGCGATTTGTTGCCATCCAGCTCTACCAGCCCATTCTCCCTGGTATCCAAAGCAATTCTCATTCACATAAACAAAACCCTTGCCTCTCTCCTTCGCCAACTTCGTCAAAGCTGTAGCTCCGTACCCTAGACGCTCTAGGGCTCCTGGGCGATATCCATCGACTAGTACGTCTGCCTCCGCAAGAAGACCTTCGAAGACCTTTCTTCCTTCAGGAGTCTTCAAATCGAGATCGGCGGCATGCTTTCCCATGTTCCCATCGACTTGAAAGAAGGGAACGTCGCTCAAGTTCGGGCTGGTAATCTTCAGCACATCGGCGCCGTATTCGCCCAATATGCGAGTAATGACAGGCCCTGCAATGATCCGGCAAAGCTCGAGAACCTTGATACCGGCAAGTGGTCGAACCGGTTCGCCTGGCGTACTGGCTGGAAGAGGGATATTTGGCGTTTCGTTCTCCAAGTTATCGACACTCCAAAGTGGCAGGTCAAAATTTGTTTTGCCCTGCGGCGTTTCTGTTTTTCAGCACAGTCATCTCCAGTCAATACATGCGTGGTAAAACTTACGTGCGGCGTTTGCAGAAATTCCTCATGTTTCAGCGCAGGAATACCAGCTTGTCTGTTCTTTGCATTGAGCTCCTCCAATTCTTGGACAGAAAACTTCTTAACTGCACCTTCGATAACGTCGACGATGGCCTCGTGTGTTTTCAAATCAGGCCTGTAAGATTCCAAGCCAATCATTCCCAATGTCGTGTTAGCTTCAAGTGAGCCGTGTATATGATAATATTCTCCAGGGGTCTTCGTCTCATATAGATTCGCAGACATGCGCCTGTATCGGTCCGACTGTGCTTGCATGAGGTCCGTGTCTGTCCACGATGTCAGCATTTCGATGAGGAAAACTACATAACTGGCCTCTGATCTATGGGAAGAGTAGCCAACCTTTCAACTTTTTCTTGACCAGAGGGTCAAGCTTTCCCAAGCCATCAACGGTAGCCAGATATGCCTGGCATAAGAAAGCTGTCGTCTTTTCCAAGTTCACGACAACCGGTCGAGTCTTTGACTCTCCATCTTTCAGGTCCGCAAGAAGACATACAACTGATGCCTCAATCGCTTTTAACGCGGCCGTTGTCTCCGTTTCTTTGAAGGGAATGGGGAAGCAAGGGAAATCACGAGCAGAGGTAAATGTCACCTCTGATACCAAGCCCTTCACCGCTGAGGGTAGCGAGGTTGAGGGGAGTTGGTCGCAGAGCGATTTCACAATGCGACGAGTCTCCGCCAGTGCCGAGTATGACTGTAGTTTATTCGCAGTCATTGTTTTGGTTTTATGTGAGTTAATTTGTCTCCGAACGTATTGGACGAAATGCACGAACAAAAAATGGCGTCTTGTTATTGCAGTAGATGTAACTTTATACTATGTGCAGTATGATCTTGTTTGCTCCACCACATTCCCGCTACAAGCCAGTTATCTTAGCCACGCGACACCGATTGTGTTTGGGCGGATATGGGAAATGGCATTCATTCATTCAAGGCGGGTAATGATGAGATAATGGCAAATTGTTGCCGGTCGGAGGCCGAGATTGGTTCCACAAGCCCTGACATTGAGCGCAGAGTCCTCGTCTTCATGCCTCGCCACTTCGCAAAGTCAATGATAAGAGAAAGCGGAGCATATCGTTTCCAAAAGAAAATGCCATATGTCATGGCTGTTCCTGTTTCCGGCTGCTGGAAATAATTGCCGAGCTTGTTCACCCGGCATCCGAACTCAGTCCAACAGCTTCACCCCATAGCCGACGATCTAATTATTGGCACTACAGCAAAGTGTAACTTACATCCGCCTTTGGAAATTACCTGTAATCAACATGGCGCTGTATTTACCATCCATGTGAACTCTGAAAGAAGCCACCCGGGATTTCTCTTCGCTATAGTCACCCATATTATTCTATCGGACCTAAAGATGCCTTTTCTTCAAGTTGAGGGTAGACCCTTATTTTATACTCACCTCAAGCCAGAATTAAACTTGAACCGGCTTCCCACTGTGGTATTCATCCATGGACTCGGTTCATCTCACGCCTTTTATGAGGCTGTGATTGCATCTCTCTCAATTAAAGGATATCCCTGTGTATCTTTTGACACATATGGTACACACCGTGTTGAGTGCCATTCCCAACAAGCCAACGCTAACAGGGTATCGCAGGAAGTGGACTTTCGCCCCTGCTTCCAAATCAGGAGCTCGTCAGCATCAGGTCGATTGCCAACGATGTCAAGAGTATCATTCAGCAGCTTTCCATAAAGCCAGAGGAATTGATCCTTGTCGGTCATTCCATGGGAGGCATTGTCGTGTCAGAGCTCGCCAGCCAGCTCAATTTAGGAGGAGCCGTTCTAATTGGACCAGTGCTCCCCAAGCCAGCACTGGGCCAAGTTTTCAGCGCAAGAATCGAAACTGTGAAAAGAAGTCAGTTATATATATTGAATAGCCTTGTCTTTCGTTTCTGCACGGAAATATACTAACTACTTCACATTACAGAGGGCATGGAGGCTATGGCTGATACAATTCCGGGAGCTGCTACTGGGTCTAAGTCAACATCGACTCAGAAGGCATTCATCAGAGCGTTGCTCCTATCGCAAAGACCAGAAGGTTATAACTCACTCTGCCGCGCCATAGCAGATGCTGAGCGCCCCAGTTACTCCAGTGCTCATTGTCCGGTGATGATTATCACTGGTGAGGAGGACAAAACTAGCCCCTTGGCCGATGCACAGATAATGCTTGAAGAGTACGTTAAACATGGATCTTTACCCCTCCTTCTATCTGTCTTTACCGCCAAGATATTAACAATCTATGTGCCTAATAGGTGGGGATGTGAACCGCAACTCAAGTCAATCGAGACAATCTCGGGGGTCGGTCACTGGCATTGTATTGAGGCAACCGAGCAGGTTGGAGACAAAATTCTCGGATTTGCATCAGCACACGTACAAATATAGGTCACCTTCTATATCTATCTATTAAAGGAAGCGTCAAGTTCTGCGCAATGATTCTCCCGTTGCTAACTGAACAGGATCATTTCTTCATCGCTCCAGTGTCCTTCATGCATCACTTTATTAGTCAAGTCTTTCAAACTCTCCACTGGACAGTATGACTCACCAAATAAACTTGATAGTGGCTTAATTTCCATTGGCCATCGCTCTCGTCTTCCACGAGATGCGCTCTGGCGGCCCAGTCCACATTTGCCGTCGACCCTGAGCGCAAGCCAAGCTCTACGACACCGTAGATCATAACTTCTGTTGCATTTTCCCCAAATGGAAAGATTTTGTGAAGTGTATGTTTTCGCGACTCAACTAGAGTCCACATTCCATCCCTAACAGCAGTTATTTCTACACAAATGATCCAATCGTCAGTGTAAGTGCAAGACCACTAGTTTAGCTTGCAGATAATGAGACCATCTGATTACTCACCCTTACTTCCCTTGCTATGCTTTGATGCCATGATAAAAGTCGCATCCTTGGTGAACATATTTACATATTGCTCAGTGAGACCAGGAGTGTCTGAGATAGTAAAGAATTTGGTGAAAAAGGCGTCCAGAGCGGGGTGGATGCGCACGTCTGCCGGGTAGGCAGGCTTGTATGAAGCCATGGCGATATGCCAGTGAGTTGCACAGTAAATAGTGTTGATTACTTAGGCAGATGTGACCTTTATTAAAAAAATGGTAAAATGACAGGCTAAGAATTGGTGTTTTGGCTACGAGCGTAGCGTACATGAAAGCACCTGTAAAGTGCAGTACTGGAACTCATTGAATTAGATACCACACGTCATCCCGGGCAAACCCTTCACCCGATAAGCTGTCGGAAGACGGGTAGCTTTGGGGGGAGGTGGAGCTACGAGTTTTGAAAGCATGCCCCGGCAATATTATCGGCTAGGAGATTGGTCCTCTCTTGACTTCGATACCGGAATGGTCCCCCTCCATCACCGGCTTGTTCCAGCTAACTCGCCATTTTTTCTTCCATCTCGGCGAATATCAAGTTTAAGTAAGCCAGTGATTTCTCTCCCGTTGAAGAAGCGGGGAATTCGCAGGGGTAAAGGGCTTGTTCACTCTGAGTGGTCTGGTATGGGTCCCACGAGAAATGCACAGCGAGTCGAGGTGATATGCCAGCACAAGAAACTAACACTTGAACAAACAGCCAAACACATACGCACCAAATTCGATGTCCGATCTACGTAATGGGGAATACAAGGGATTTATATTCTGCTTAAGGTAACCTGCATTAATTCACAAGTGGAGACAATTCCCAAAAAAACAACTCCAAGGCCTGTCCTGCTTCGTCGGACACAGTAGTGGCGGCAAAGGGCCGCCACCACCACATCCGCCTGCAAGATGCCCACCAAGCGTGTCCGAGACAGCGAACGCAAACGCTGCGCACAAGCATGCGAAAGTTGCAAGCAACGGAAGCAACGCTGCGATGGCCTGAGACCCTGCCGCCGCTGCGTGAGAAGAGGTCTCGGCCGCGAATGTCAGTCATCAAATGCCCGGTATCCGCTGCTGGCCTCCTCCCTTCCCAGCCCGGACCCCGACCACTTCCGGACGGGCGTCACTCCCCCGACCGAGAGTAGCGGCCTGGACCCGGAGGGGATGAGTCCCGGCCGGGGCCAGCACGGAGGTCGGCCTACACCGATCACTGGCCAGATGGCCTCACAGTCTGCATCTAATACTCTGGTGCCACCCTCTGAGGCATCACCTGGTGATGGGCGGGCGACCACCACCACGGCTTCGTCTCAGCTGTTAGCCCGTGGCTTCCCTGCACAGGTGCCTCAAATGTCTCGCTTGGTGAAGGATACCAAGGGACAGTACATGTTCATTGGTGATTCGGCGACGCTCTCGTTCCTTCAAAATATTCGCCGGATCGTTCGCAAGAGTCTAGGAAGTTGTCCCTTTGTTGACGATCCCTTAAGACACTTGATTGTCGAGTCATCGCCAGAGACCCGGAGGGGATGGATCATGTCGAGCGCCCAGAATCCTCCACCAAAACAAACACCTGAGGACGTTCAGTACCTTCAACGATGGTATATGCAGTCTGCGAATTGCGTATTGCTTCTTTTTCGCCAAGATGAACTTGCTCGTGCGATAGAGGCCTGGCAGGAGAATGACAATGACAGTACAGACCGAGAAAGTCCAGTCTACTACCTTGTGTTGGCAATCGGAGCCCAAACTGGACCTGAGGACAAAGATGAGCTCGCCGAGACTCTATTTAATTATGCTCGATATTTGACTGTTGACTCACTTATGGAAGATCCCGACATCCCTACCATTCAGGCCTTTGCTTTGATCACCATGTACTTGTTGGGTGCATCACGGCGGAATTCCGCATTTATGTATCTAGGAATGGGTGTTCGAGCTGCATACGCGCTAGGTCTTCACCGAAAAGACATTTCTGCACTATTTCCTCCTGCAGAATGCCGTACGAGAGAGAGACTATGGAAAGCAATCAGGATCTTGGACCTATTTATGAGCGCCTCATTAGGACGCCCACCATCCACTTCGGAAACACGGGAGACAGCGAGTAGCGAAGACTATTCAGCTTGCAATGATCTGTCCATGATCTTTGAGTCCATTCTGTCGCAAATATATGCCAAAAGAATGATCTCCACCGAAGTGATTGAGCGAATTAGCCAACATCACCGTCGATGGTCGGCTCAGTCACATGCGGGCTTTGAGGTTGATGGTATACCCTCTGGCGAGTTGCTCAATTCATCGGATGGATCAAAGCAACCAAATATGGGTCTTCTCAACCTTAAACAAACGGCCTTTTGGACTATAATCCTCCTATCTTTCCCGTTTCTCCTCAAAGAGGTGTCTGCTCACGTAGACGCTCACCCCAATTCCGCTGTCCCGAGCCAAGATGTACGGACGACGTCCTCATCAAACCAAGTTCTTGTATATGCCTGCTTGGAAGCGGCAATACATAATGTGGAGATGTTACAAGCCATATTCCAAGGAGAGCATATTCCAAAACGACTACCCTTTGTCATCAATTCGGTCTTCGTGTCGGGACTCGTGCTTGGTGTCGCGGCATTCGGCGATTTTGATGCGACTTTTCCGATAGAGCGGAGTTTACGACTCGCGCTAAGTACGCTCACCAAGTTCACTTCTAACGATGCGGTGGCTAAGCGGCACCTTGTAATTCTTGAGCTCTTGCAAGGAGCCTGTGATAAGTATATGGAAATGAGAGCAAAATGGAAAATGGAGCGACAGAGCCATCTTGTCGGTGGCCTGTTTGGAAGTATTCACAGCATTGGAGTTCCACGGAATGAACAGAATTACGATCCAAATATGCCACAGAACGAGGCAGACATCGCAAGAAGTCCTGCAATGCGACATCCTTCGGCGCCTGCCATACAAACGGCAATTCTGGAGGAGGCTTCTGGAATTGCGCAACACCAGGAAATGCCGACCGAATTTTCAGAATTGATACCGGCAATATCCCCGAGCTTCCTGTGGTTTGACACGTTTGGGGAAACTATACCATTGTATCCGACAGTGGATGCTGGCGAAGTAGATATGAATGGAGCAGGGCTTGACGCAGTCATCAGAGCGCCAGTCAACTATAACGAATTTGTTATGTGATCGTGGAATGTTCTTGAAGGGATTTTGGCTGAGACTAAGACTTGTATATACATAATTGATATTACATAATTGATGTGAATATAGAAGGAAAATAACTTTTCAAGCTGCGAGATGCATCGAGTTGAGCGGCGAAGTGTTGGAGGTTCAAAAACTTTGGGTGATTTGATGAGCGTTTGCAATTGAATGAGGAGCTAGCTTGTTTTTCTCTCGCGTTTCATTTCTTCTGTTCCTTCCTACCACTGGCCAATAACACTTGGCCCTTTTGTGCTATTAATATCATGTTACAAGCTCTCAGAATGCCTATGACGTAGGTATGAGGAAATGAGGAGGCATCATATTTGCTCTGCATCCTCATCTCCTGGTTGCTCCCTAGGATTAGGTACGCACAATCATGTTGATGTTTTCCATCCCCAATTATTCATCCGCTTCCACTCACGTTCTACGTCAACCATCTTCGGTAATATTTTTATCTTCCAATTGTCAATCGTTTCCAAATTGATTGGAATTTGTTGATGCACATCAAACGTCCAGTACAAGTATGGGCCGAGCCTAATTGAGCCAAGAAAGTTTGTGTGCCACTCACTCACTTCTGTTCTTCGTTCTTTGATTCAAGCTAAGACTTTGTTTACCATTTAATCTTGCCCAACTGAAAAAATATCTCTCGCTCGTTACCGAAAAACTCGCATTCGCTATTAGAAAAAAAAAAAAAAAAGAAATCCATGGCCACAGCAATCACGGCGCCGCTGCTGTTGCTACTACTACTACTGTTGCCACCAAGGGCTGCTCCTCATCCGGCACTTGGTACCACTGTCTGCGGCAAGAAAAGATATGGTGAAGTCACAGATTCTCTCATGTGTCAGTACTTGCCTAGCCTCAACTTCTATGGTCTCTGCTAAGCTTATTTTCCCCAGACAATGCAAATGCATGGAATAAGAAGAGTCCAGGCAACGGCTTTGTCTGCCTAGACGTGTACAATAGCACGCCTGCCTTCGACGCGGTTTGGAACTGGGGTGAAGACATCCAAGATGTGCACTCATTTCCATATGTTCGCTTTGGGCATGCAAACCTTCCCATGAGGCTCAGTAGCATACGCTCAATTCAACTCTCAACAGAATGGTTAATGACAGCTGGTGTCCCAAGTGAGCCACCTCGCACATTCAGCTCCTCGGCCATGAGCAATAATGAGGCAAATCTGCAGAAAATTCACGCTCAGGCCAACGCGGCCTGGGATTTCTTTCTTGATAGTGATAGTAATAGGACACTCTATCCTCAAGTCGCAGAGATTGAGCTTATGGTGTGGCTGGGAAGCGTTGGTGATCCCTGGTGGCTTGGCCGAGAGAATAACACAATTCTTTCGAATCTTACCATCGGAGAGATAGAGTTGTAAGCTTCCTTTTTTTTTTTTTTTACTCAAATCACAGCGATTTAACACAACTTCTAACGACTTACAGCTCCCTTTACTATGGACGAAACTCTGGTGGCACACACGTTTTCACCGCGGTCACCAGCAATGGTGAGAATGTTCTTTCTCTGGATGAAGATTTTTACCCTATATTCGAGTATTTACTTCACGAAGCCAAAAATCATCCTGAAACTCCGAGCGACTTGCCCGAGGATCCTTTCCTTGGTATTGTTGAATTTGGTACGGAAACGTGGTTCTCTGATGGCAATGTTACATTCAGTGCTGCGAACTTTGGCATGAAATTGGATGGAGGTGAAGAAGATAAGGGCAATTCAACCTCGCCAGACAAGGGGAAAGGGAATTCTACTTCGACTGGTGGTGGTGATGACGATAATGATGACGATAATAGTGCCATGATACGAGGATTTCCACTCATTGGGTATATTCTCCCTGTCTTTCTCGTCTTTTGGGCTTTGGCGTAGAGTATTGCGCTCATCGTCACGGCCACTGTTGGAGGGCGACTCCGGTTTACTAGAATTATTATATTATTACTCCATTGCTATCGCCTTTATATGGGATAATTTCTAGTATTGAGCATCATAAGATGTGCTGCCCTAGGTGGCTCGAATCGTAGCTATTGGCAGACAGGGTGGGCGTATCAACGCGACGACTGCTTATTTCATTCGTGTCAATTCCTTCAGAAATCACCAACCAATCAAAAAAATAATAATAATCTAACAGTTGAAAGAATAGCAACACATTTCCATCAATGCGCCTTTGCTCAAAACCTCGTCAAAAGAACGGCCCAACGCCGGTTACAAAGTGTTACAGCTGTCCTACACGACCCCATTCCCTCAATTCACAATTCCAAAGTTAAAGTAAGACCAGTTGTGGCGATCCCAAGCATACTTATCTCATTGCTATTCGGTGAAGCTTAGGAACAATCGCCTTTCCATTCTTCTTCTTCTTGGACCTCTGGCTTAGCTTGCTATTGCACAAACTTGAATTGCTGTTCGATGGACGCTTCCAAATATTCCCATCTGAAAAAGATGTCGTCAAGGATACCATGCTTGATGGCGTACACGTCTTAGCTGAAGTCTTCTTCTTTCAGCATTGGGAATAGTAATGGTTGCCAAACCAGACGACTCAGAGTGGCACTGCCGCTCAACACAGCCGTACCCTGACCGGACGAAGGGGCAGTCTTAGTAGCAAAATTTTTTCCTTGTGTTCGATTATACGTCGTGACTCAAAAAGTTGTATCTACATTAGAGGAAGCACCGGAGAAAAAGCCACGGTGGTGAAATAGCCATCATAGCTGTCTGGAGGCCTGAAAGCATTCTGTATAGTAATAAGCAAAATGCACGAGACTATGCTCGTGACTCTGCCCGTGACTAGCTTGCTGGCTGGTGGGTCCTCTGCCTCATCAAGTCGCAATACCTTGACTAGGATGCTCTAGGTAGGCGGTGAGCTTAACCCAACTCCGGCTCGGCAACAGGCGAATCATTGGCTTTTTATTACACGCTCCCTCGGCAGGACGGCTCTGTATTTTTTTTCAATGACTGAGCTCCCTCCGAGGCCGGCATTGACAAGGTCATAATTAGAGCTACTCGTAACATCGAACCTGTCGCGGAAACGAGAGAGACGAACATTCCTTGCCGGACGCGTTAGATCCGTTTTAGCGATCGTAAGGGCGTCCACATCTACCGTGGGCTCTGATCTTGTCCCATTGCTCATCATGGCTGCACTTGTAAGTTGCCTCATTCCCCTGGCAACAATCGGGACGTGTGTTTCCCCCAGGTCGCTCGTGTGTCATTTCCAAGAAACCTGGCTTACAAACGGGTGCCTGTCTTAGCGGAGAGCCGCTGCTGTCGCCGTCGTGCGCCTGCAGTCTCAGGCTTCGCTTGCTCACCCTCGATTGCTCCCAGCAGCTGTATCTCAGTTCCGTGCCTATTCTTCCACCACCCTTCGCCAACAGGCCTTCCACTCACAGCTTGAGAACACTCCCAACGCCGCAGAGCTTCTCCGGTCTGCTCAGAAGCCCGCCACCGCTGGAATTCCTCAGACCTTGACCGAAAAGATTTTCCAGCAGTATGCCGTCGGACTTCCCCCTGGCAAAAAGGTACAGTCGGGTAGTTATATTACTCTAGGTAGGCAATTGATGGATTGGAAGCCCGTCTGTATATTGTGCTGATTCTGTTCGAAGCTCCTCACCACTGTATGACACATGACAATACAAGGGCCGTCATGAATAAAATGAGGGACATGGGCGTTACAAAGATTCATGATAGCAACCAGCTTGTTTTCTGTATTGACCATGATGTGCAAAATCGATCTGCCGCCAATCTGAAGAAATACGCCGAGATTGAGGAGTTTGCTAAAGAGCATGGTGTTTACTTTCGTGGCGCTGGAGAGGGTATTGGTCACCAGCATATGATTGAGCAAGGTAGGTCTTATACCATCCCCTTTCAAATGACTAATAAGTTGCTGATGATGAGTAGGATTCGCCTGGCCTCAAACTGTAGCCGTCGCAAGCGATAGTCACAGCAATACCTATGGTGGTGTATCTTGCTTGTTCGACCACCAGCCATGTTTTACATAAAAGGCCCAGCTGCTAATCTGAACTGTAGGGGAACCCCTGTTGTACGAACCGACGCTGCTAGTATCTGGGCCACAGGAAGGACATGGATTCAACTTCCTCCTGTTGCCAAGGTCACTTTCACAGGTATCCTCCCTCCTGGTGTTACAGGCAAGGACATTATTGTGCGTAATCATGTATATGCAGCTTGAACAACACGTCTTACTTTTCCCAGATGTACGTCATATTACGACACATGCCTAGAGCATATCCTCTTCATTCCAACCTTCACCTCAACCTCGACAATATCCCCAGATCATCTCTTTTCTTTTCGCCCTCTTTCAACCCTCTCTCTCTCTGCTCTTTGATTACCACTTACCTTCTACAATTTATCCTCTCGCCTTTCCTCCTTTAGACTGCGTTCTTCAATACTCCCGACCTTCTCCGTCGCCTCCCTGACAATTCCCCTTTTTTTATTATATCCCCCTTCATCAATCACCTTCTTTCATTTACTCTCACAGTTTCCCCTCTTCTAACCCTTTTGCTAGCGCATTGGCTTCATTGTTTTCGCAAGATCAAGTTTTGAACCATGCCATTGAATTTTCCGGTGCCGAAAGCATCCCGATTGGTGAGAATGACCAATTTCGTAGCTCGGTGTAGCATCCTTTACTGACTATCACAAGATTATCGACTTACGGTAGCGAACATGACTACCGAGTGGGGAGCCTTGAGTGGTAAGCTATGCTGGAGGGAGAGAGGAAAGAATCCATGCAGTTGCAGATCCTAACACACCACCTAGGGCTGTTCCCCGTCGATGAGATGCTAATATCTTGGTTACGTGCCAAGGCTACCACCTCGGCCATGTTCGAAACTCCCACCAAGGCCCGTATCAACCATGAGCGAATTGATGAGCTCATCAGAAACCGGCTAGTTGCTGATCCTGGTGCTACATATGCCAAGGAGCTTTATCTAAACCTATCCACATTGTCCCCCTTTGTTGCTGGTCCCAACTCTGTCAAGATTGCTAATCCCGTCAGCAAGCTCGAGGGTGAGAACATCTCCATCGACAAAGCATATCTTCTATCTTGTACCAATGGTCGAAGTTCGGATTTTGCTAGTGCTGCTCAAGTCTTCCGCGAGGCCAGCAAGGATGGCAAGCCTGCCAAGATTGCTCCTGGTGTTAAATTATACATGGCTGCAGCTTCTGTTGCGGAGATGGAGGCGTCCAAGGAGGCTGGTGATTGGCAGGTCCTGCTCGATGCCGGCGCCGATGCACTTGAACCTGGTTGTGGTGCCTGCATTGGGCTTGGCAAGGCAAGTGATTGATGTATCTTGCATGGAGTAGTGGAATTGCTAACGCACGTATTCAGGGTCTTCTTGAAGATGGTGAGACTGGGTATGTTTATTAATACCCAGCACGTAATGCATTTACTAACATCGATCGAAGCATATCAGCCAGTAACCGCAACTACAAGGGGAGAATGGGATCAACAAAAGCCAAGGCGTATTTGGCAAGCCCTGAAGTCGTTGCTGCCAGTGCACTTCAGGGTAAGATTGCTGGCCCTGGCTGGTATCAGAAGCCCGAGGGCGTTGAGAAGGTCATTATTGGTGAAGGGAGCGGCGACTTTGTCGCTGATAAAACTCTAGCTATCGAGAATGCTCTTGATCAGCTTATCAGTCAGGCCGAGAGCATGATTGAGGTTGCTGAGGGGCCTAATGAGCAGTCTGACTCGCCTACCTCTACTGCTGCTGAGGGTGAAGCTGTCACTGATATCCTTCCTGGGTTTCCTGAAAAGGTTGAAGGTGAAATTATTTTCTGTGACGCAGATAACATCAATACTGATGGCATCTATCCTGGTAACTAAATTCCTATTCTTACTTAATTAAGCCTGATCCTAACTTTTCACAGGCAAGTATACCTATCAGGATAACCTTTCTAAGGAGCAAATGGCCAAGGTCTGCATGGAAAACTATGACCTAGAGTTCCAAAATATTGCCAAACCTGGCGATATTCTTGTTGCTGGCTATTCCTTTGGGAGTGGCTCTTCTCGTGAGCAGGCTGCTACCTCTATCCTTGCTAAGGGGATCCCCCTTGTTGTCTCGGGTAGTTTCAGCAACATCTTTAGCCGCAATAGCATCAACAATGCGCTTATGGGTGTTGAGATGCCTCAGCTTATTACACGCCTTCGAGAGGTTTACAAGGACGCTGCTGAGAAGCCTCTGACGCGTCGCACCGGCTGGAAGCTGCTATGGGACCTTCGCCGCTCCAAAGTTGTCATCACTGAGAAGGATGGCTCCTCTTGGGAACAGAAGGTCGGTGAGCTACCTCCCAATGTGCAAGAAATCATTGCCAAGGGCGGTCTTGAGAAATGGGTCAAGTCTACATTGGAAGCTTGAGGTAACGCTCTAGTCAATACCTGGATATTAATATTCTGTGGCTGGAGGGGAGCGATAAAAAAGTTCTTGTCTCTTCTTTTCTTACAAAGATTCCGATGAATAATGCTTAGAAAGTCATGGGTGGGATTCATCCTCCTCTATCAAATGATTATTGCAAAGTAACTTTCCTGCGCAGAAACCTCCATCGCGACAGTGATAGGAACGAATCAGCCATACACTCCTTGCCTAAGGCAAGTGATGAACTATGACAGGTATCGTAAGATGATCCTATAGTACGGAAATCATTGGTTATGTACTATGAGTTACTTTGAAACGCCCAAGTATAGAACTACGGCGCTTTGATTGGGTCATAAGATAGCAAACTGTGATGCATTCCCTAAATTCTTGTTGGAAACCCCGATGCCATTAACCCCCCCCGCGATAAGCTAAATTAAAATGATGTAAGTTCGAAATTCCCACCGAGAGTTTCACCATGGGAATTTGGAATGTAGCTTTGAACCTGTTTTTTGGGACGGTTCTCGCCTGATCCTCGATACTTGTTGGAAAACGAAATCGTTGTAGCTTCAGGTTCTCACAAGATCCCCCTATTGAAGAGCTAAGGAGCTCAAATTACGTAGTTGTAGTCCTGCATTATCGCTAGAACATACGGTATCGTAGCTTTGGATACAGACTTGCCTTGTAATTTTTATCTCTCGCCATCACACCATCATTCTCTATCAAATATCGCACTATTTGTATCAGTCAGAATTGGGCAGCTAGCGAAAACCTCCGTGTCTGCCTTCTGTTGTGTCTTAGGTTCAAATCAATCTCCTCATTCGCGATCATAAATATCCTCCTGTCATATCAAGCTATCCGCATGTATTGGAATACTCCCTCTTGGCCTTGTTCCCATTGTCATGGAGCCGCCGTTTGCGTGTTGCTGGACCCTATATATAGGACTAGGTGGTCTTTGAAAAACACTGTACGCAAATGAGAAAAGGACAGAGTACATCCAATCAACGATTTTTGTCTTGTTTGTTGTTGGCACAGACCCAATTGCGAAAGGTTTATGCCTCTCCAAATGCCTTGCCAGGTCGTGGAATTGTGGCTAAACAAACGCGATGCATGGCATGTACGTCTATCACACCGCCATATATGCTAGCATGTTAGACCACTCAGAGCCTGCAGGCTGCTCTCGCAGAATGTGCAACCCCTGCAGCTTGACGACTATGGCTGACTTGGGGCTGAGCCGCTAGCTCCCAACAATTCGAGACTGCAGTCCGCCCAACGTCTAATGGAAAATATTTAGTCGGCAGCGGTCCAGCGATGAGGGTGAGAGATGTGTTTTATCTGTATTCTTTTGCAGCAATGACCCCGAAATCGAGGGCCACCTTGCGGCCATCAGTCCTGCCAGACGACCTCCAACCCTGCGCTGCTACAGAGTCAAGTTTCGCATTTGCACGGAATAACTTGATCATATGCTGCCATCACAAGTCCTTCGAAGATTATAGAGTCCTCACCGGGCATCTTGCTAAGATTCGTTTTCTCATTGCTGACACTCACAAGTGGTATTCCGCGGGTGAGATCATATTCAGCTACGACGAGTCAAAGGTTGGAATATTTTGGGACTTGCTGACTGGCAACGAGATTGCTCGGTTTGCTTCCCATGACAAACTGACTGCGGCAGCATGGATGAACAATGGGAAAATAGCATTGGGTAGATTGTCCTCAAAATTGGCCAGAGAAGCAGATGATTGTTGCTGACGCTATGGAATGATTAGGGTTCACCACGGGCAATATCACTCTCTTTGAGCTATCGAGTACCAAACAGATCTCTGTCAAGACTATTGACGGTTCAATTTCAGCACTGTCGCCTGCATCAAACGGTGACAAGTTTGCGATTGGGTAAGTCAGTGACGCACACGAAATGCACTCGTATTGACCAATCGTTTGATAGCTATCGCGATGGTACCATACTCATTGCCTGCCTGGTTCCTGGGTTTAAAATTCTTAACCATCTTAGGATGCCGACTAGCGTTTTCTCTCCAATAGTTTGTATGTCATGGCATAGATCCTTCGATGTGCTAGCTGTGGAGAATGCTCGGGGGGTCCTCTGTTGCTGGCACGCTAAGCATGGTCGCACCAAGCTCACACGGAGACTCGAACCTCTTGCTAGAACTACCGAGTCTGTCAATTGGATGGAATGGTCGAAAGGTGGCCGGATAGTCCAATTCTTCAATCCGTAGGCCAGATCCGATACACTTTATTGCTTCTTGCCTCCAACAGATCATCTAAGTAACCTCTTTTTATAGGAAAGCACCCCTAGCGTTGTGGGATGTTAAAACAAAACCTGTGAAATCGAAATTAGTTCCAGTACCGGAAAGGATCAAAGGACTTGCCGTATATAGTCCAGACGCAATGCTGTTTGTTTTGGGTGCGAAGGGCAACATCTACCGAATCAAGTTGGACCCAAACGTCAGGCTAGTAGGCAATACCCAGTCATCTCAAGCAGATCGAACACCCAATTCAATACTTGACTGGAGATATATTGCCGCTCAAAGCTCCCGAATGAAGCCAGGAGTAGATGACGAGTTGGATGCGCATTCGTCCAGTGCGAACTCCAGTGATGAAGACGAAGCATGCTGGTCAGAGAAACAGTCAATTGGAGCAGCGTCCACGTCCACTGGAGCAACATCCGCATCCTCTGTGGGTGATGCAGCGATGAATCTTTTAAATCTAAGGGATGACCTTGGTTTAATATCACTCAAGGGTGATGTGGACTCATACACTCTCCACGGCCTTCAGCAGCCGCCGCTTGACCGTGGCATGCATGCGCCGGATCCACCCGCAACCGATGGTACGAGATCAGCGAGCCAACCGAAACCGATGCCAATTAGTTCCGGAAGAGCCGTTACTGATTTCCTAGTACAAGAGTTTCCAAAGGACGAGGAGCTGCTCAAGCTGTATCAGGATGCCGTTCAGTATATGGACGAACGACGATTCGTGGTTACGCACGTGCGATTGATGAAAACCTACTTCCTCGATCTGAAGTCTGAAGTGAAGGCATTTAAGCAAAGGGAGGCCTTGGGGATTCCAGTACCTTTCAATGAACTAACCCGGATGTCATTGAACATCTATCGGTTCGTCAAGCTCCGAGAGGGAAAGCTTCTGAAAAAGAACAACATATTGGGCGAGCAGGAGAAGGAAAGGACGCCCTTATCTAATCATGCTCCGAACGATACTGATGTGGATGACACCATCGACGATGTTAATGCAGAAGCACCACACATTGAGGGGAAGGACGACGGTTCCAGGCAAACGAGGCCTAAGACCTTTTCGGAGCTCGGAGCTGTCGCTAAGCTTTTGACAGTCGGCCTACCATTCGAGACTTACAAGCAAAACCTTCGTGATTTCCTTCACTTGCCACCAGCAATAGTCATCAGTCCAACGGAAGAAATCGTTACTCCGGGCAGTTCTGATTCACCTGCTAGCGCTCCTGATCCAGTTGTTAATTCGGCCGAGGAGTTGCAGACCTTCGGGGCTACAGAAAATGATGCCCTATCGGAATGTTTGCCCGAACTGGAGACGAGCTTCAGCCAGATCTTTTTGCACTCAATAAAAAGAATGTTTTTCAGAATTCCGTTATTAGCGAAGAGAACAAGACCAAGACTGAGAGATGGTTACCGTCGTGCTGAGTGGACGTGTGTAAGTATAGGCACCACCTCTCCCCGTGCACTCGCAGCATTACACCAAAGTTTTCCAGCCTTTGAAAAATTTAAGTCTAAGAATCTTGAAGAAAAAAAAAAAAAAAAAAAAAAAAGGTAGAGCTAACGCTCATTATTAGGACTGTGGCGATGAGTTATACGCGGATTTCCGCGTTCAAGATGCAGAACAATTCCAGAGCCTCGTCCGCTCCCTGAAGTATCCAATGCACTTAAGTATTGGCCGGGGCGAATCGAATAGCCAGAATCCCCCAAACACACATGCGACTGGAGAAGGTGGAAAAACTATTTCGGCTGGCGGTGGCCAGCATGACATGCAGAGTTCCAGCGACAACGAGAGCGGTTCTGACACCTTGGGCAGTCCACCATATCAAGGCACCCCACTCCCAAGTCCGACCACATCTGTGTCCTCTTCGGGGGGTAGTGGCGTGGATCTCGAGTCTCCAAGAACCAAGTCGAGATTTCTTGCTCTCTGTATCAACACAGGCGGAATTTACAAGTCTCTAGCAGAAGTCGATTTGACGAATATCAAGTCTGACACAGCTGGGTTTCTCAAGATGAAGAAAGCATATATTCTCACCCGTGGTGTACGCTCTCGATTGAAGTTTCTTATCAAACCGGTCAGCTTAGAGTTCGTCCAGGTAAGTCTTCAATAGTACGATAATCTAGCATAACAGTGAAATTCTGATGCCACCGGTAGTTCACACTATGGAGTCGAAAAAATGGCTATGTGTCGATCTGCGGCAGGCCCGAGAGCATTCCACCGCACACACTACGCGACTACGAGTACTCCCCTAAACCGCTTGAACCACTTCCTCCCATGCCGCCAGAGATCTTCATTCAATACCTAGAGCATGGTGAGGGACAGTTGAACTCAAAACGTCATGATTGGCTTCCTCGCCTTCCCGTGCGGCTGGATAACCGCATTATTGACGGTGACGAGGCATGTTACGGATACGGTGTTCACATCATCGAGGGACCGAATCGGGTAGTAATCTTCTGGGTATTTATGATCACCATGGCGGCTAGTATACTGGGATGCGTGCTCTGGTCTACTGTGAATGAGGACATTCAAGGAGGTACCTCGTTGGGGGCGTTGATTGCAGCTCTTCCTGCCGCGGTACTAGCAGCGTTCTTATTCCGGTTTGAAGGCTTGTAACAACCAAGCATCAGAAGTAAGGTGCTTGCCTTTAGATTATGAACATCATGCAAGATCGCAAAAGCTTTGGTACATGTATCTCTCAGCCGCAAATGAAATAATAAGAAACCAGGATGTGAGATCTATGCCCGGCCACTCCAATTGCATTATGGAGTTGTGAATTTCTGACTATTGCAATGCTTGGGGGCCAACATTCTGCGTTTAGCAAAACCCCGTTACTTTATTCGAGTAAAGCTGTTTAACATCATAGTTAGAATAAATTGATAGCAGTCAATTTGCCGTTTGAACAAATGATTTCCTACATTTTCTTTTTCATTCGACACTAAATTTAATAATAAGTTCAGCACACTGCTTTTCCGTTATCACGCCTTCAATCCGCTCCATATCAGTAGGGGTATGATTGGCGGGCCTAATGAGAGCTATATATACATTGAGCCTGAAGTTGGCAATGCAATGAAATCCGCAATAACACGCCAACTTGGGTTTGGGGTAACGGACAATCTCAAAACGCTCTCGCTTCAATTTAACGACGACCGCGTTATTTCACCTATAGTACGTACAAGAATTTGACTAGTTCTGCCATATTATTAACATCGACTAAAATCTGTGCCGCTTCCCCGGATTGATATTCCTCAATATCTGGGTCACTCCCACCCCAATATCAGTCCCGCTACGCTCTGGCTTTCCGGCAATTGGTATGCTATTACACTTGACGGAACTCCCATAGTCAGTATTAAATTCTAACTAGTCCTCTAGACTACTCTAATTAATCCCGTTAGAAAGCTTCGAAAGGGCATCACGAGAAAGCGCTGCTGAACTCAATGGCGCATTGGAGAAGCTGAAGGACAGGTACTAATTATTCTACCGAACTGGGGTCCGGAGAGAACAGCCAAAGTTGGCTGACAAGTCGCAAATGAGACATCCGACGAAATCGGAGCTAGCGATAGGAAGCTCATTCAACTTGTTATTTGACAGAGTTTGGCATGTTTGTGAACAAGGTGTAGATGGGATGCGCACGGCTTTGATAGCCACATCCAATTTCACAATGATAAATAATGGTCATTCTTCAGCAACCTGATCCTTTGCTCACTGATCCCCCGTTGACATATTTGCCCGGCATCTGAATTCGCGGATGAGTGTCATGTTTAATCATAGTCTCACATTTATTTACCTTTATATAGCTTTCCATCCTCACCGTCAACAACTATGACGCCCGCCCATCGTAGCAGCGTCGCCTGTGGTGTCACTATGGTATTGGTATCCACCAACACTACAAGCGAGGCCTTGATACAGTTGCCGTTGCCTAGTCCCTTACTAGTAGTTTAGGAGTTGTGACAAACTACACTGCCTTAATGAAACATGAAGCATGATCTACGGACTCTGGGCATCCTCAATTACGAGTGGTACCTAAATCAATTCAATTGCATTCCAGATAAAGACCTCCGAGTGGTTCCGCAATTATCTCATATCCATTTCAGCATGTAAATATATTTTGGTCAGCCCAATCAGGTGCTAGACCCGACTTCTCCATGTCTCTCCAAAACCGGCGCCTTTGAGGACACTACCTCCTATTTGCTAACTTCGCTTACGCACCAAATGCCTCCTCGTAGTTTGTCATGCAAGACCGATATCGCACACTGCTCGTTTTCAGGTTGTCCATGGCCTTCTGCAGACCCTCCTTCGAAATGGTTATCTCCTCTACCCACGACTTGATGCCCTTGTCAGCCGCCAACTGAAGCATCTCCAACATCTCCCGCCGGCTGCCCAAATGGGAGCTGCCGATGTAGCAGCCATTACCAATGAAGTCTTGGTTACGGACATTGATCCCGTCACCGCCGGGCAAACCGACTGAGTTCCAGTGACCATGGACATCCAGAAGGCTAAGATATTCAGCCATTGCGAAACCTTCAAAGGACGTGGCCGAATTGATAATGATGTCAAAGGTCATCTCATGACCCTCAGTCCAATTTCTCTCGCCAGTAGCCAGAAAGCCATCAGCGCCCATCTTCTTTGCATCTGCTTCTTTGGCGCGGGAGCGGGATATGGCCCAGACCTCGGCGCCCAGGGCTTTAGCAAACATGATACCATAATGGCCAAGGCCACCAATACCCACAATCCCAACCTTTTTACCGGGGCCAGCTCCAAGACGCTTCAAAGGGCTATAAACAGTAATGCCGGCGCACAGCATAGGAGCTGCCGCTGTGCTAGCAAGGCTTTCAGGAATAGGATATACCCTTGGAATTAACGTCAGAGATGGACTTTGTACAAGCCATTAGTGTGTAAAGTGAACACTCACCAGTACTCGTTAATTCGGGTATGAGAGGAATAGCCACCTTGGGTGATATAACCAGTGTCGAGGTAGGGCGCTCCATAAGCATCAATCTGAGCCTTGCAGTACGTCTCATTGTCATTCTTGCACTGCCGACATTGACGGCAAGAATATACCTGGGCACCACAACCGACGCGCTGGCCCACCTTGGCGAGGGTCACTTTGGAGCCGACACGAAGGACTCTACCAACAACTTCATGTCCAACAGCGAGGGGGTAAGGGCAGGCTCCCCAGTCGCCGGTAATGGTGTGCCTATCACTAGCGCAGACACCGCAGCATTCGATCTTGATGTCAACATCGTAATCGTCAAAGGGGCGGGCCTCCCATGAACCCTTCTCAAACTCGAAGGGCCGGTCGACACTGGGGGACTGGAAACCCTCAAACTTGTTGGGGACAGGCATGACGATGGTGAATGGTGTATAAGATATGAAATGTAAGGGTAATTGAAGATTAGAGGCTCAGTCACACGCTGGTTTGCTTGAAGGATTTCACGAGATTCCCAATGGGTTTCTTTCTACTTTATAGCTAATAACCTTGTACTTTACTACAATATCGGGGTTGGTTTGATGCCGTGTTGATATGCCGAAACGAAGCAGATTTTACAGCAGGTCAATTTCTGTCTCTGAACTACCAGGCTTACGGCATGGCCGGAAGACTACTATGTTGCACGAACTGTTGTGGCCATCGAGTTGAGTTCGAGGTACATGAGAGGGAACCTGTCATGTTGTTGGATTGCCAATCCGCGGAAACTCCAAAAACGCCAAAAGTTTGGGCCCTATTATTGAGGCATTTCATAGCTTCACTAATAAGGCTTTGCCTGACACATGCACACTCACGGTAGGGCTGAAACGCCATGATCGCTCGTCTACTCGTCTGAACATGGGGAAGTGTACAGATTAGAGTGTATCCAAATGTCCACATCTTTCTGGCTTCACAGGCAAGGACCCCGAGATTTCATGATGTCACTCGAATACATCAGCCAATTGCAGCCAATTGCAGCCAATTATTTATCGTTTTGTGGACCGTATAGGTACAAAACTCGGGGTTTTCTGCCCGAATATCACGGGTTTCTTGACCCGAGGTACCCGACATGCCATGAACTTTGCTTTTTTCTGCCATTTAGTTCTCGCCAACTTGTACTAGTTGGCGTCAGTGATGATATTGGCAATAAGCTAGATCAACGTCTTGTCTTCGATGTTGGACACTTTGAATGTTTGCGATTCATGACAGCATGCTCCAGCATGCACATCAGGCAAATCATTGCATGCTGCATGTCAGTCTAGTCGCATTGCATGGATGTCTACGGCGAGGTGATGCTAAATCATGGACAAAACGTAGTGGAAGGAGATGGAAATGGAAGAAAGAGGACGAAGTATTGAGCCGAAAAATTTGACTGAAGCTAATTGAATGCTATCTGGTACCCTCGTCCAAACCCTCAGGTATGGCCGGATTTCTGCATTATTCTTGTTTAGGGTTCTGTTTGGTAATTGCCGTTCTATCAGTACAACATCTTTGTGCCTTCCAGTGCTTGCCCTTGGCGATTTCTCATATGAGTTCCTTAATTTATTTGCTTCAAAACGAATGGATGCGACATCAAACATATGGTCATCTTGTAGCCTAGATCTTGAACCACCCGTTTCCTTAGGGTATCAGACTCAGATTGTCCCTCAATGTGTCAGGATTAAACGCACATTAAAGAAATTGGTGTAACCTCAAGTCGAATACAGCATCTCCGCTACGCATGTGCTGTCCTTCGATAGAATAAGAAATATCACAACTTACTAATCTACATTTGACTACATAATCAATCATAAGAAGAATGAGAGAGAAATGGAAAGAAAGAAAAGAACAAAAGCGAAAACCACAATTAACTAAGTCATAATGCTATTCAAAACAAAGAAAAAACTTACTAGCCATGTCTCAGTCTGTCACCTCGGAAAATAGAGTAACCTCGAGCAACAAAGATATTAGTATTCAAGTGCGGAGCTTACCAAATCTGTTGAACTTACACGTCTAGACTCTTTGACTCCCAGGCGATGCCTATTGGGACCATGTGCATTACTGACAAACTCCTTCCTCTGAAAATGGGGTCGTTTCCTGATGGTGCAAATCCTTACTAGAACCAATATAGTTCATCTCTCTCGACTCAATAACGCGAACGCAAGGTCTCCACAAAGCGAATGAAGGCTTATTCAAAGCTGCTTTTTGTAGTAATAGGATAGATTGGTGAGTCTCTTGTGGTAGGTTTTGTGATACATTGGCAAAGTCGCGTAAACTACATACCGTAAGTATGGGCGCCAAATGGCTACCGGGAACGACGGGAACGACGGAATCACGGCGATTCCGAATGTTGCTCAAACGAGCAACAACGCTCTTGCTGAAAGTGCCCATCTTCTCATAACTGACTCGCCCTGCACCCTGTGGGCCACCATGATCAGAAGGATATCGAAAGGGAATGGAAGAGAAAAAAAATCTCAAGCAGCGTCATTAGCGATTATATCGGACTACCCAATGTCCAACGAGTGCAAAATATATATAAATAACCATCTGGCAGTCTTGGGATATGCTCATATTCAACAATTATCACTGCAACAGTTCAACAATTCATCGTTTCCAACACTGATCACACAAATCGTTTTAGCTATTCTCCAGCTTGCCTCGCAGTCAAGCAACGACCACCAAAACAACTCTTAGCCAAATAACACAACTACACCAAATCATCAAAATGGCACAGACTATACTAGTTACCGGTGCTTCGGGTTTTATTGCCGCCCATGTAGTGGAGGCCTTCCTCCGCAAGGGTTACCACGTCCGGGGAACAGTCCGTTCCGAAAGGACCGCTTCCCATGTTCGTGAGAGCCACGCCAAATATGCTAGCCAATTGAGTCTGGCTATTGTGCCCGACATGTCGGCCCCTAACGCTTTTGATGAAGCTGTGAAGGGAGTCAATGGTGTATGTTCTTGCATACTATGGACATCAGGATGTGGTGTGCTGGCTAATACCTCTATAGGTTATTCATACTGCATCGCCCTTCATTCTTGGCGCTACCGACTACGAGAAGGAACTTTTCCAGCCGGCTATTCAAGGCACAACGTCTATTCTTGAGGCCATCCAGACGAATAACCCTGGTATCTCTCGAGTTGTAATCACCTCATCATTTGCATCAGTCCTGGATCCGGCCGAAGGCCAGCGCCCTGGCTATACCTATACTGAAGCGGACTGGAACCCTGTTGCGGGCAAGGAAGAGGGCTCTGCTAACGCTGTTGTTGCTTACCTTGCATCCAAAACGCTCGCAGAGCAAGCTGCATGGAAGTTTATCGAGGACAAGAAGGTATTTTAAACACATATTACTCATGCCTTGAGGGAGTTTGCCATGTACTAACATATTAACCCAGCCGAACTTTAGTGTCAGCACTATCTGCCCTCCTATGGTGTATGGACCGGTCGCCCATCGCGTTGACAGCACAAAGTCACTTAACACATCTTCTGCTGACATCTACCGTCTTTTTAATGGTTCCGAAAAGGAGGTCCCGGACACTGGTTTTCATGCTTTTGCTGATGTTCGAGATGGTGAGTTTACTTCCTGACCATAATATCGTTTTTTTTTTTAAGTAATTTCGTATTAGTGGCCGAAGCTCATCTTCTTGCCTATGAGAAACTTGAGGCAGCTGGTCAGCGCTACCTTATTGCTACTGGACAATATACTTACCAGCGCATTTGCGATATTATCCGGGAGAAGTTCCCTGAACTCCAGCAATCGACCCCCAAGGGAGACACTGGAGCTGCCTACCCTGAGAGCTATCAGCTGGATACTTCCAAGGCCACCCAGCAGCTTGGCATCAAGTTTACTCCACTCGAAGAGACTATCACTGCCGCTGTTGAGAGCATCTCAAAGATTCAGACCTAGATTTATTTCATGATTCGAGCTGAATTGGACTAGAAAAGAAAAGCTGCTTCTTCATTTGTGTTCACGCACTTTCTTTACCAATAGACACACGTTTCAATTTCTAGCCACCTTGCGCACTCAGTGATTTGCACGAACAAAGTGTATCCTATCAAAGCCGTCACAGCATAGTGCTAGCAAGAAGGGCACAAATAGTTGATACACATAATATGGACATGACACCAAGCCTAGTGGCTAATAGGATTAGAGGCTTCTATCCTGGTCAACTAGTTAATTAATAAAGAACGAACAGGTCGGATAGATCTGACACAGTAAACTGGGAAAACCAAGGTGCAGATAAATAGAAACGAACGCGTCTCGTACATATCTATGTTGAAAGGTAAACTAATCTAAAAAGCCCCGGCCGAAAGGGTAGGACCAATCAGAAGGTCCTGGTAACTGAGCCAGATATTATCAGGGAATTCTCCAGTAAGTTGTCTTATTTTGTAGTTATGGAAAAGTATCGCTCCTTGAGAGTGGAGAAAACATAGCTTTCATAGTTGTGTAATTGTTCATCTTGGTGACATGGAACATACATAGCTCTTCATTGAACGGAATGTCCTGGTTGCACAATAGAATAACGATTGACTCCCAGCACAATCTCTAGGGCCTAACCTCTGTGATATTAATCTATGGAATCTTGATACCAGTTCGCTAAGATTCCATGTACATCAAGAATAAAGATTGAGCCAGATGTGAGATGGGGTTGAGCCCATATCTTCACCAAGAGCTCTCAGTAGGTTCAGCAGTTTGGGTCACTTCGGCATTCTCATTGGGGCTGGAAGGTTCAGCTGGTTCAGTAGGCTCGCCCTCAGCAAGATTTACAGCAGCGTGTTCCACAATAGGTGTTGGTTCCCATTCAAACTGAGATGTGGTTGTAGATTTGGGTTCGTCGTGTTCGCCCTGGGCAACATTTACAGCAGCGTGTTCCACGGCAGGCGTTTGTTCCCATTCAAACAAATATGTGGTTGTAGGTTCGGTAGATTCGGTGTGTCCGCCCTCGGCAATATTTACAACAGCGTTTTCCACGGCTGGTGTTGCTTCCAATACTATATTCTCTGCCGTGGTTGTAGATTCGGCGACAACGGCGTTATTCGCGGCACTGGTGCTGAAGCCCCACATGGCATAGATCTCATCGCCTACGTTGATGAGCCCACCGCCGCGGTCGGAGCATTTGTTGGCAATAGTGTCCAAAACAATCTGTTTCATCCTTTTGTCAGCCCTGACGTATGCGTGGGAGAAAGAGCTTGGCAAGATTTGTATAGACGTAGTAAGCTTACCCAGCAATTTGCGCCGTCTCCAGACACCGCCACTGAAATACCAGCCCCCTGATTGGGACTGTGGTATTCGCCCTTATTACCACCACAGTACTGGTTTCGTGCATTCTGGTAGTCCTCTTCCTTCAGGTTAAAATTGCCCATATCCTTCACACAGAAGTCGTCTGGATTAGTAGGCAAGGCAAATTCGATAGGATCAATGTTTGAGGTTTGGAAAGAGATCGTTAGGATATCCATCACGAATGCACCCTGAGGTATGTTCTCTGTTCCACCGCCCATTTCCCAACATTGGTTGATGATATTTTCAAGAGCGGACTATTCATTCATTGTTAGCCTTCATCTATCGCACCACAATACCACTTGGAGAGGCAGCGAGTGAGCTTACCATGCAATCCTCAACCGTGAATCCGTGGGTTGGAGCTTGTTGAGGGCACCACGCTGCTCGAGCGAGCTCATAACTCTCCATTGTCATACCCCGAACGACTTTGTCCCAGCATTGAGCAGCAATGCCAAAACGGATGAATGGGGCGAGAGCCCAAAAATTGAGAGAACACATTGTGACAACAGATCAATCTTTCTGGCGGTGAATGAGCTTGATGTCGGTCAGGGTCATCTGATTGCCTTTCCACCCTCTTTATACGCGCCCAATCGTGCTCTTAATATAATATAGACTCGATATTGCCTCCTCTAGGAATAAGGATAGTGACTCAAATAAGCATCAACGCAACCTTGTTACTTTGTTTACGATTTGCAATTTACCTGAGACTAAAGGAACTGCTCCCTGTTTTCTTGTTCTAGCCATCGGGCAAAACGTGGGCCTCTGCATGGTTCAATGTAACTTCGTATTCCAAACCCATCGTATTCCTTATACGTCGTAAACCTTTACTTCAATTGTTTTGCCATTTTCAGTCAAGCCTGGCTCCAAGCCCTTGAAAGAATAATGAGTCGATACTGTGTTACACACACGAATGAATTGCGGGGGATCTCTCTTTTCACTGTATGTAGAAATTTAGGGTAGGGTGTTGGTAAGAGGTTACGAATACACGCATGCTGATGATTAATACGTACGAGGGAGCCAGTTAGCCGGATATGTAAAATAGTTGTGACGATTGATCAATAGAACTCACTCCCTAACAGTACGACAAAAGAAAATATCAGCCAATCCTAGGACAACGTGCCGGAATTTCACCACACGTCAGTAGGTAAGGGCAACTCTCCGTGTAACAAGATCCACCACAGTGAAGCCGGGCTGTGGGTTCGCACCCTAACACAGAGACCGGCAATCATGATTCTAACCAAGAATATATAATTTAAAGTAAGAAAGATCTTCATATAGTGGAATAACCACTGGTGCGCGTATTCAACGGGCATCTTGGCTCTAATTTCCGTATCTTCGACAATTACAGCCCATACACGTCCCCAAAACTCAACACCAAGAATTTCCCCTTCCTTCCTTGGAATTGAGCGCTTGCTGCTTTAGCCTGAGCCAGTCTGAGCCAACCCGAGTGGTGACGGCGTTTGCGGCGGCGATCTTAGCACACCAGTCGCCGCCTTGGACCGTGTAAGTCGCGCAGGTTTCGTCTTGGCTGGGTTGCGGCTTGGGCAGCTCGCCAGCCGAGCAGCAAACGGGCTGAGTGGGCTGCAGGCTGGAGCAGAAGCTCGACCCTGGGTTGTACTTTTGGAAGTCCGCAAGACTGATGCCGCACTTTTTGGCGAGGCTTGCGCAGGAGTCTCCGTCGCCCGCTTTGATCGACTTGCAGGTGGCCCGTGAGGCTAGGCGGCTAGGAGCGGTACACTCGTCTATTGCGGGCGGCGTTGAAGATAGGGAAATGCTGTCCAGTGCACTCGTCTTGTCAATTCCTGCTACATAGGACGAATTTGTCCAGGACTTGACAATATCTTGGACAACCTGGAGTGGCGAAGCGCCCATCGCAGCCGCCATTCCAAACGAATAGTCTGCGCCATACTCCTGGTTGCAAGCTTGGATGACCATAATCTCCGTAGCCTTATCCCTGTTGAGACGTTCAATGAACTTGTCAATGAGTCCTGCATCTTGCACATCATCAATAACGAGGGCTCCGGTCCAGATACCAACAGCCGTATCTCCACGATGGGTAAACAACACTGAGGTAGACTTGTCTGACTCTATCCAGTCTTGGGCGCCCTTCATACCCGTAACGGCGTTGACCATGTCAACTGGTCCTTTGGAGTCCGACCAGGCCACTTCGACAGGCAGTGTAGTTCCATTCTTGGATCGAGTGGTAAGTTGAGATCTCTGGTAACGCGTCCTTCCTCGTGACTGAGGGCTCGAGGACACCATGCATGCTTTGATAGTATGTGCTTTGCTGGAATCACCGAGAGGATTGTGCACGGCAAAGTCCAGCAGCATCGTTTCGTTGCAGAAACTGAGCCTCTCCATGCTTGAATAGGTGGTCCAGTTGCGGGAGCCACTCTCCGAGACTTGACAAGACTTCGGACAGACGTTTTCCCCAGGAATGGGGACGGCATAATCACCCATTACGCCGTGGAGATGGTGGCCACATAGCAATAAAAAGATTGTACGGTTGAGAGACCACTTCATTATGAGAAGGCAATGGATGAGAGTGAAGAGGAGGAATGATGAGGATTACTACCGGGTTGTTTCTGATTTAAACTCTTGGGACCAAGCCCCTGAATAGGTCACAATTCATCAAATGGCACAGTGTTCTATTCTCTTTGACCACTGCCCAGCATCAGTCTGACGGAGCCTTCGCCCTGATTATCCTTGGTACAAACAGGTACCAGAATAAGTGCATGATTTGCCTCGGATACTGTATGCATACTGCAGCTGAGACGGAGCAGCTGTTGTGTTGGTTGAGAACCTTGTGTGGGCAGATACACGATCTTCTGCCTGGTTTCAAGTAATGAATTAGAATCATTTTGCAACCAAGATATCTGGATGCCAAGAAGACTATTTGTCACGATGTCGACTGAGCCACATATTGCTTGAGTGAGTGCTTATAGAATGTCTCGTTCGAGATGGTCTAAGTGGGCAGACATGTCCCTACTGTATCAGTTTCAAGGAGTAAGAAATAAAATCTTTCAGCTTTCAGATGATCCCGAGGCCCAGGTGAAATTACTCTTCATGTTGTTGGCTGAGCGGTATGTTGGTTGCGTGACTGGTTACAGAATACCCCGTTCGAGAAGATAGGGTATATGGTCAGATATATCTCTATATTAATTTGAAACAATACGAGATAAACTTTGTCAGTCTCGAGTGTATCCGAGACCCAGAGAACTTTCTTCTCATGTTGTTGGTCTAGCTGCCTCCGGCATGTTGACGAATGTCTCAAGTGAGAAGGTGGTAACACAAACCGAAACCTGAATTCTACTATGGACAAGGTCAGTAGAGTTTCAAGCTCGCAGAATATTCTTCAAGTGTCACGAGAAATAAATGGTAAAATATTCTCTCTCACTCATATTATCTGCACCAGGCTTCTTCTATTACGAACACAGCGAAAATGCAAGGCTGAGACAAGGACGGTAGAATTCAGGTCATTTTAAACACAGGTGCGTCGGTCAGCCGACCGTTATAATAACGAAACTACAACTCCACTTTGACCTCTTCATGCCTCTCCCGCTCGTGCCGGCAATCTTCGGGCTCCTCACACCCAACGGGCGCTTCTTGCCTCCACCGCGAATACTGCGCCGATCCTCTGGCGCCAGCGAACGCAGCATTAATCACACCACCGGAATCCTCGCCGTCCGCAACCAACGCCTGTCCCTCCCCAATCCCGCCCAGGCTACCTTCAAGGGCATCTCGGAGCGCGCCGAGAAATCTGGGATGCGTCGCCTCTTCTCCCGTGAGTAGCACCATGGTAAGCTTCGTCGGGAGCGTCGTCACCAACGCCTCGAGCCGGGCGCGAACATGGTGCCAGAATGCCGCCTCCGACTCAAATGAACCCATGGCGTCTAGCCCAGCCTCTAGGTCTACGAAATTCGCCGCGACATGCTGGAACCAATCAAACGGGGCCTCTATTCTCATCGCTTCAGCTCGTAGATCCCCCTTTGCGAAGCCTGCGACTAAGACCATCTCGAGCGGCATCCTCTCCTCCTCGTCCCAGCAGTCGAATAGGTTCTTGTAGTTTTTGCACAAACCATGCTTATAAGCTGCAAAGACAGCATGGCCCTCGGTCAGGTGCGTTGGGTACATGCCTGCCTCGGGCAGCGGAGGCCAGCCAATTTTCGGCCGCGGTAAATGGGAGGACAGCCACGGCCGTAGCCCGACGTGCTCGAGTGCGTCGGACATGTCGTATTCTGTGAGCCCGGAAATGGGCGGGTGGGACACAGTGACACGGTCGAGCTGAGCGTCAACCGCCAGGGCGAGCCATGTAGCGTTGCGGAGAGCGACCAACATGTGGGCCAGTGTGCCAACGTCTGGCGTCGCCGGACGTCCTAGCTTCTTGTTGATGGAACGGCGCCATTTACTCCATCTACTTAACGGCGGAGGCTTGGGTGAGGCGACAAGACGAGCCATGAGCGAAATGTACTCTGGCGAGGCAGCAACGAGAGCGATATCCATAACAGTTCCATTGCTGAGATGCATAGCAGCAGTGCTAAACCGCTAGTCAGTCAGATGCCCTTAATCTAGTAGATTACAGGTATGCTTACGCAGAGGAAGATGAGAGGGCAAAACCGACGCCGGGTGCATTGTAGATATTAGAAGGAACACAGTTGGCGCATCGTGGGAAAGGCTCTTCAGAGAGGGCATTTATCCCCTTGATAAGAATGCCAATAAAATAAAATGGCCTCATTGCTTAATGATGACAACGTTGGGAGATGTTGAGCAGATGATGTAGAACTCAGGGGGGTAGAAACGTAGAGACTTTCTATTGAAATATACGGGGCAACCGTCCCTGACAAGGGTTCAGGCTCTAACTGGTCTGCTGGACCTCGGGCCGTTGGGCTTATAATATTTAAATATCGGATGTCGCAACATGTCAATAGATAGAGTTTTCATTATCAATTTTCACTCCCGTTTGACTAGTTTTGTGGCATTCCATTTGGTGGTCTGTATAATAGGATCTTCCTCTTTGATATAATATATTTATTTATTGTTTTATTGATTATTGTTATGGTTTTCTGGACGTTCCTTGTCAAAGTAACTCGATACCTACATTTAATCCCCCCAGGCAAAGCCACCAGGAGGTTGTTGGTTTGTGCTTTCACTCTGAAAGGGCGAGGCCGTGTGAGCAGGAAAGCCACCTTCAATCAAGGAATGTTGTTGCAACAAAGTTAATAGGACCTTAGTTCACCCAGTGCTGGGTCAAAGAACCGAATTATTTGGAGTTATCAACTCGTTCCGTAGCGTTCCAGATCTAGGGGTGAGAACCGCGACCTGTATTATCGTCTGTGCATGGCACACATAAAGATTTCTTCCTCGATTAGGTTATGCTGATGATAATGTTAGCGGAGGTGCTAGCAGGTCATTGCTCAAAGAGATGCATTGGTTGAATTATCTAAGACGGGGGGAATAGAGAGTTCATACGGCTAAATACAGTGTTGTTATTCCCAACGCGTTCCCTTCCTTCCAGTTGAGTTAGGCAGGTAACAGGCTCGAAGCCTCGTAGGAGCCCCACGTGACCTTTGGTATTCAACAACTCCTTTTTCATGCAACCCATACAAATTAGTCCCGCACCTAGGACATGCAAAAACCGCCTTTAATGTGGACAGGGGGATCCTTTTTAAAGCAAAAAGCCCTAGGTCATTATAGTTAGGTAGGTAGGCTGGAAAAAACCAATCTTGGGGTAAGGGTAGTTAACATACTGATCTTTACTAGAACCTAGACTGCCCTATACTTTGTTTGGAAATCTATATGGAGAACAAAAAGTATTGCATGAGCAATATAAAGAGTTATTAAGTAAGAGCACATTTAATATAAAGAATATTGCAATTTGGGGCATATTTTACACGCGTAAAACGGCATATAGCCCTGCATGACCCCTAGCAACCAGGAAGGACCAAGAAGGACTTGTTCTGCACAGCTGGATGCTTGGCAGTGTCACAAGTAATGCGTTTTCAAAAGCCTTGGAATTAAATCCGGGAACTTTCCTAATGCTCTGTTTTGGCGCTCCGTAAGTTGGTATCTTTTTTTTGCTATATGCATTTCCGACACTCAAGTTGTATTGCGAACCTTTCTCTCTAACAGGCTCCCGACCATGTTCGCCGACCCATTTGAAGAGTTTCGTAGCATCCTATTAGGCATAATGTGGAACGCTTGATGGCCAGCAAGGCACCTTGCATGCCTTTATGACCACCAAGCGCTGGTTGTGACTGTCGGGACGTTCCCAGGCTGCAATCCCTGTATCCAGCTCGTTCAAATCCCAACGCCATTTGAAGATGTTGGGTAGTAGATATAACGTGTAAGAAAATTGGAGTTCTTAGCCTCTAACCATAGAAAGGTTAGATAATAGATGCCACATGCATCCACGGATAAGCTCTCATCACATAATAATCCCCTCCCCCTTTTCCATCGCATTTTCCCTACTCCCTTTCCCTTCCCCTATTGATAAAAGAACAATCACAAAATCTCTGCCTGTGACTTTTCAACAGAGCCTTAATTTCTACAAGAAGCTTGAAACCAAAAAAAAAAAAAAACAGATGTTTGACAATTGCAATTTCTGCCCTCGCCCATTTCTAAAGTTTCCCGATTTTTCACTTCCTATAAGAACAACATTTTTCTCACCTCACAGCTGACCTCGTCTCAATTATCGAGCAGACATCTTCCATTTACCCCGTTGTGAAAGCCAAGGGCTTCCTCCAACGAATACCGATAAACTCACCGGACCAGCCGAAGCTGTCCCCGGATACCGACTCCGATGACTTGAAACAAATCGCTTCGAGCGAAGGTTCTTGCAATCGGTATAAAGATATCAGGCTCAGGTAAACCAAATACCAATCAGACCCTGCTTGGCCGTCATCAAGTTGCTACTACCTTATCCATACTCCAACATATCGGCATTCAAATACCTCCACCAGCGGAGTTCAATTTCCATCAGGAACTCCAACCCCAGTCTCGCGATGGCTGGTCTGCGTAGAATGTTTCCATCGAGTCTCACCTTCAGCCCGGCACTCAATTAGAACTGTCGAGCGAAAACGCAATTTCTTCTACTTGGAACAAAGGCAGGACAGAAGGCGATTTGAAGGATGGAAGTAGGTGTGGAAGATCAGACAAGATTAAACAACTTGAGCCCTGAATGACTTTAACTTGTCTGGCCAGAGATTGCAGCTGCGCTTTTTCCATCCGCTCGGACATGATTACAGCCCAGATAACATCGTGGCTTGGGCCTCATAAAGTGATGCGCGTGATATCCCCGCGTGCGGACAAGGACTTGCGTTGGAAAGATCATTGTAAATGATAGCGCTGGCAATACCGGAGGTGTCATTAACTAGAATTGTCCAGTTTCATTCCATCGATGGATTGGTGATCGACTAATAGCAGAAAAACGTAATCGGGAGTATCAGTGGAAGAACCTTAGATTCAGAAGCGAAGACTGAACTAGGGACGAAGGCAATCTCACAAAGGCTGAAAGGGCATTGACTTGATGGTGACTGGTAAAAGCTCAGTCACGATTTGTCACTATTATATGCCTAGATAGAAGGTGACGGAGCCAGAGTAGGAGTGGAAAAGTGAATCATTATTTTGGCTGGGGTAGGAAGCATAACATCAAGCATGGAACATCCAAGGCATTGTTAAATTTTCAAGATAAGGAGCGAACTGGGTGTATTCAAGATAATGCCTCTATGAATATTATGCGTGTCTCAGTTGTGCATAATGATAAGTCAACATTCATTCTGATCATTCAGAAAATGGGTTCCAGCCGCTCTGCACCATCTCCACGGCTGTCTTGGTTGCCTCATCCAAGTCCTCATTGGGCAAGCCAAGGATCTCATTGTCGACTGGCACATAGTCACTAATCGTGCTGCTTGGTTGGAAGATTCGACCGTAGATGATCTTTCCAAATCCAGTAAGCTGACCATTCTTCAACTCCTCTGTGCCGTCTTGAATACGTTTTGCGGTAGACTCATACGAAATGTTCCAGTCTGCGTCAGTAGTACCCAAAACGCGGTTAACGCTGTCAAGCATGTCGCGCTGGGAGACGCGGAAGCTTCCGATAAGAACGTGCTTGTTCTTGTAGTCAGTGAGGGAATGGGAGGCACCGGACTCTGGAAGGCTGAGAAGACCTGCCAGAGCCCGGCCGCATTGATCCCAGGTGCTGACAGTAATAACACGCTTGCCATCGTCGAAGAAAGTCACTCTGCGGTCTCTAATATTGATACCGAACCAAAAGTCGCCCAGTGCTAGACTCCATTCGTACCAGTAGCCGCACGATAGCTGAACAGGAACTGACACGCCTTTGATTTGACTGGCTCGCCCAAGGATAGTCTTACCAAAATGGTCATTTTCCTCGATAGTGTCCTCGGTCGCAGGATAGCCATACGAGTTTGGCATGACGTAGGGTACGCCAGCCTTGGCCGCTGCGGCGGTAATCTTGTTATGGACATCTTCAGGAACGCGGGCTCCGAGGGTTATGATGAGAAATTGTTGGCCCTTGAGTGCCTCCACAAGTGACTCTTCATTATCATAGTCAACATTGACAGCTGCAACTCCTTCTGGCACGGTGCCATTGCTGCCCTCTCGAGTCAGGGCCGTGATGGTGTGCTTGCCAGTTTCCGCAAGGGACTTGGCAAAAAATCCGCCAATGCGCCCAGTGGCCTGTCAGTTTGCATTTGTTAGACTGTACATTGGTGGGTTGGCTTAGAAGAGCCTAATGTGCGACTTACACCAACGATGGCAACTCTCTTAACGGGTGGACTGGACATTGTGGCAAGGAGAAGATGTAAAAACTATTGAGGTGATATAATGGAATTGCAGTGCTCAAGTGTGTATATGCAGTTGGCCCGCTCTAAGATCTCGCTCTACGTTGTGGTATATATACATGTGTGTGCTGTCTCCTGGGTCTCGGGCTTCGGGCAATTATGAAATGATGCTGCGGTTTGTACTATCTGAGGAACGGCCTTAGGGGTCGGAATTAAAAACGCTTTTGGTGACAAATATCCCATATTCCCTCGAGAGTGTTCGAAACTAAAGCGAATAGATTACATGGATACTCCCGTTCAAGACGCAAGCCCTTGACGATGCTCCTCGCCATGAACCGAACGATCCAATGATGTCAAGGTAAGGAGGCAGACGCTAACCCCGACTCGTATTTCTGGATTCAAAATTGGCCAATGATGGTGATTTCGCCAACGAGACGGACCACCGCTGATCCACCCTCTCACCGCGGGATCAATGGAGACGGACTGTTCATATGTTCATAGTCGGAGGAACCAAACATGCGAAATTGTTCCAATTGCTGAGCAATGCGATAGTGGCGTTTTGGATTTACTGAGCGTTTCACCCGGAGTCGGGAAATAATATCCCACCGATCCTTGAAACCAAGGTTAACACTGATTAACCCGGCTCCATCTCAAGTCCGACACTCCGACAAGCCAACCATAAAGCTGCATATCGGTTACAAGTCTTGAATCCTCAAATGGTGCGGTGTGTATCATAGACTATCCGACAGTGGGCTGTTAGGCCGAACACGTGCACTCAAAAAATAATAATATAGCAGTCAGTATCTACTAGTTTAGTTCTTCTTTAGTGTATTTCTCTCAGAACATCAAAACAAATCGTGGCTTCATCAATGTGAAGATATTTCTTCCACTTGCCAGAGAACCAACCAGTGCACTACGCCAACAAGAGCCATCCCCCACATTGGTATTCCCACGAAGTTATGTGCCAGTCCCCAGCCCAGCACATTGCCCCCGATCGTTGGGCCAAAAATGCGAGCACCACTGGCAGTGCTGGACGCAATGCCATGCACAGTCCCTAGCAGAGTAGGTGTTGGAGCCGATTCATTGACTAAGACGATGGAAGCTGGGGTAACGAAGACTCGAGCTATAACATGCATCGACATCAGAGCCGTCAACCCAGTCCACACCAGAGCCAGGTTGTCCGGTAAGAGGACAAGGTAGGGGATCAGGCAGTATGCCAAAAGACTGAGGGGCAGGAAGGCACGGTATGATGCTAGAGGGCCGAAATGGTGACTGAGCCTAGGATATATGAATATCTGAAGAGGGAGACCGATCCCGCCAATGATTGTGTTCAACAGTCCAATCTTCTTACTAGAAAGCCCAAGACCTCCAGTAAAGCGGAACGGAAGCTTAGCATGAGAGTTATCTGCCCTCGGAGTGGGAAGCAGACTGAAAAAGACCGAGTTAAACGCTGAGGTGTGAAGACCCCGAAGAAAGTGTTGGAACAGTGTTAGACAGACGTTTTTGGTGAATAAATCACGAAGCCTCGTTCGCTCCTTGATAGGGACTCCCGCCTCATCAGCCTCTCGATTTAGAGCTGGTATGGGTTGACTATCATCCGAAGTGACGGTAGACGTGAGTGGTCCATAGGGATAATCGGGAGTCTTCTTTCGCGTTATTTTAGAGAGGAGGAATTTTCCCACCCACCGACCTATATCCGTTCGATGTCGCAGCGCCGGATGAGTTTCATCCAGGCCCAGGGAGATTCCAATGGCTGCAGTTATCAAGACGGAAGCGCATACCAGGTTCGGTAGAGCGTATGGATATCTTTCCATCCACTGCACCCCATTCGCTCCTCCGAGAAACGAGCCAGGGCCGAAGAGACCAGGCAGCGAATGAACAGGATCAGCCAAAAAGCCACTCATAAGTGGCCCGATAATGATTCCGACGTTGAAGCACATAGGTAGAAGGAGGAATGCACGAGACTTGTACCTTTGAAGTTGTGAGTAGATGTTATTAACGGCCGTGCGCACGAAGTAGGTACGCGGAAAACAGGATAGACTTACCTTTTATCAGGGATAATCTCAGAAATCATGGTTCGGAGAACACCAACGTTGCCATTGAGAGCACCAGCAGTAAATCGAAAAAGCAAGGCAAAATGGAACGAGGGAGCAAACCCCATGCCGATGGCTGATGTCGCGGCACCTGTAAGGCCGATGAGCAAGACAAGCTTGCGGCCGATGAACGGATTGTCGGCGGCCCGTCCCCAAAACATGGCCGTGACGCACTGGGCCCCAGCAAAGACCGCCGTAAGTTGACCGGCTTGCTTGGCGATCTCGGACGGCTCCAGGGATGAGTTGAACCACTGCAACTGGTAGAAAATGTAGGATGTGAGGGATCGCTCACTCAGCGGTTCTGCCAGGCGTGCAAAGACAATCACCGCCAACTGGCCCTTTTGGGGCATTGACATCCATGAGACAGGCGGAGGCTTCTTTGCGCATTCTACATCTGTATTGTTCTCATTGTGGGAGTCTCTCTGTGTTGCTAGGAGCTGGTTCGAATCATGCTGCAAAAGCGGCGTCGTCTCGTCGGACGAGGGCGTGGTTTTGCTAACCCGCCGCTGTGATGGATAAGACATCTTCTAGACTGTCGCCTTCATTTACGAGGTGCCGATTCCAGGCGTAAGTTGAATTATGGGCAGCTTCAAATCATTGGCTTCAATTCTCAAAAGACGGGCGGGAAAAATAAAAAATAAAAAAAAAGAGCGTATGGGGGTGGCTGGGGGGGAAACCACATTGCTTTTGGGCATTCTGTGGAGTTCATCAACTTACGAATACTGCGGGCCAGGATTCAAATTAGTTCATCGGGCCTCTTGATAACGTGATGGGTTCCTAACTTGGCTTCCTAGATCGTCAGCGATTCATAAGAAAGGTACCTCTAAGCAATACGGACATCGACTTCCCGATGTCATTGTGATGAGGATAGTGGCTAGATTACGGAGATGGCAAACCAATTTATAAATCGTAGCAAAGCTGCGAAGCGGTTCTGTCCTGGTTCATCACTTGATGTACGCAATTAGAGATTGTCCAAGGAAGCTTGACAATGAACCATCACAACCAGCCAAAACCAGCCAAAACCGGCCAATCAAATACTATGCCTGTACCCATTCACAATACTAATCCCAGTAGCAACTAAGAAGCAAAGTATCCAGCCTCACCGGTGCTTGTAAGTCGTAACAAGCATCTATTGACGCATAGGAACACTGGACAAACACTTCATGATGTAAAATTAGTATGTGAACACCTAGTCCAGTTCATTGGAGAAAATCCAGTACGCTCATTCAACGTATTCGATCTGCTATCGCATGAGAACCGCCCGGATTTAAAACATTTGTTGGCAGTAAATTCCGGTATCCAGCGGAGTTGGGAATAAGGCGAATAGACAGACGGATGCGCTTGTCGTTGTCCGGAGTCATGTTGTGCATGGCATCCCGTAGTTTATGTATGAGAATCATTATCGAAGAATCTATACTCTTCAATCATCCTCTTTTTTTTTTCTTTCCCAAGTCGGCGCTGCGGTTATTATAGGGGTGCGTGCTGACTTGCAGTGAATGAAGTAGAGCGTGGGAAATGGGTCCGTCGATTGGGGGGCGCTGACGCCGTCACCTACCCCAAGTGGTCACAGCAATAAGAACGATAATCTAGATGATCGATCCAGTATTATGCGCCACACAAGTATTCTCTTTTTTCCTCTCCAGTCTCAATTGTTCAACAGCCAGTTGACCCAGAAAAATGTGCAGCTAGGAGTCTCTCGAGACCACGGCATGGATCGGCCATTTCCTCTTGCGGATAGCACCGATGCTAATATCGCTTAGGTGGGTTCCCGGTCTTCCAATAGTGTGTCTCGCGCTTGGCCATTCACGCCCAACCGCTGTAAAAAAGCCGATTTGCCGTGAAATCGGGACTTATAGTGACTGCTCGCGGGTACCTGAAGCTTCGGCCTCCACTGGGTTCGGGCAGTTAATTCAGCGGGCATGAAGCAACCCTAGGGCTCTTCCCCGTCTTGTTGCCTGGCTGGTGCCTGTTCAAACGCCGGGTCCATGGTCTCACTATCCCGGTGGCCCCTGAACAGGTTCAAGTTATAAATTCATGATTTTCTGCTTCCAAAATCATGTTGCAACAACTCTTGCATCCCTAATAAATACCTATCTAGTTACCTTGGTATTACCTTGTTACTTTTCCGCACTCATCCATCCCTTTTTGACGCATTATCTCGTTCATGCCCCCGCGTCTCAACACGACACTGACTGGCCTTCACTTTCAGCATCGATTCACGTCCCAAAAGATGAAGATGTTTACTATTGACAACATCCAAGACGGGGAGGTGGTGCATCAACGCTGCCTCCTCATCACTGGTCAATGTAAGGGTTTTGAAAAGGTGAATGATGGGTTCGTTCAGGTCGAAACCAAGGGAGAGGGCGAATCCATAAATTTCCCAACCCAGCGATGGCCTTTGTGCCACGGCTGGTTCAAGTCTCTCGTGATTCTTCAGTCTGGCGAGAATATTATCAACTTCATCGCAGATTCGTCTTCATCTTCGTCGTCATCAAAGGAATCTCCATCACTCCAGGTAATCCCTCCACTCGCTCTTGGAACATTTCAGCTCGCTCAATGACTAACGACACGCAGATTCGCATTCGCTACATCCCCTTGCTGCAAACTCCCCCGTTGCATCTTGCTATCCTGGTCGCCAAGGACTCCCCGCTCCTCATTGACTGCCCGCCTCGCAAGTTTGGAGCTCTGTCTAAGGCGCACTCGGGTCTTGAAGCCGCCATCGCCAAATTCCGTCTCTCGGCCTACATGTGGCAGGCCCTCACCGCCGAAGAGCTTCGAGCCAACGGACTGGGACGACGCAGTTTTCGCTTGGAGGAGGAATGGGCTCAGGATACTTTGAGCCAGTCTTTTGCCCGAGACCTCACGATGCAGTCTACTGCCAAGGTGCATCTAGTTCGCACGGAGAGGACGGTTGCAGAGATCCAAGACATTCAAAGAGCCCAACAGAATCCTTCCGCCTCAGACCGCGATGCGTTGCATGACATCTTTAGCAATGCACTGAAGGCTCACGGGGCGCCATTCTTCTCCGAGTCCAAGCCGGTCGTGGCCGGTCTAATCCTTGACAGCAAGTTCGACTCCGCAAAGGGCATGATTGTCGGCCATGCTGCTCTTGGTGCCCACAATCCCAACGGCCTCTCGTTGGGCATTTTTGGAAGCCACTTGACATACTCCTGGCCGCGATTCCTCGAGGAGGTCACTGATTGTCTCCTGGATGCCAGTCCACCAGGCGATTTGGTTGGAAACGACAACGGCGAGTGTGCATCTATGTGGGAAGCATGTGCTGTCGGACAAGGAGCTTTCCTGCACGAGGTTGGACACGCATTCTCTGCTCCACACACCACAGGTATTATGGCTCGAGGATATTCACCTGACTGGCCGAAAGCCTTCTTGTCCCGAACTTCCGAGCGTGTTAAGGATGGATCCAAGGGCATCGAGCCGGTCACTCCAGACACACCGAACGGTTGTCACTGGGACGTTCGCGACCAACTTCGCTTCCTCAACCTTCCTCACTTTCGAATTCCATCTGATCCCATCCGCCCCGGAAGTTTTCCCAACTTCGAGGTCAATGATGAAGATGGTGCCACAAAGGTGATAGTGTCTTGTGAGGCTGGCATTGGACAAGTCTTGTTTAACGGGGTTGCTGAAGCTGTGCCATCATTTGCCAAACCCGAGACGAGTATCTCATACTCTCTAGACCAGCTGGAGTCTCGATTTGGCCTTGAAAAGCCTCTTGAAATCGAATTAATTGCCATGAATGGAAAGCACATTACTCGGGATGTGGCCAAGCTACTGTCGAGTTTGTCCTATATTCGTGTCCCTGGCAGCGGACTCCGACTTGAGAAAAGTAGTATCGGGAGTGAGAACGTACAAAACTCTCACTGGCAATGGGCTGTCATGTTCAAGAAGAGGGGTCGTGATGGTGCCCTTATTTCGGCATCAAAGCTGGACCTCAAGGTTGGCTGTGTGCTTGATGGTGTTATTGTGCACTATAAAGATGGCAGTGCAGTTCCTTGTGGTCCAAGAGGGAGGAATGGAAAAGATGTTCACATGGGTGGCCATCAGAGTAGGAAGATTGCACTACCTAGAAATACCGACATCGTCAAGGTCGCTATTGCTAGACGGAGCAGGGAGTTGGTTGGAGTGAGAGTCTGGCTTTCCAACGGGAAAGCCATGGGAGCTCTCAATAAGGATGGGAGTGATTCTGTGGAAACTCTAGGTAAGGACCCCAGCCGCTTCTACTCTAGCCAACAAGCAAGGCTCACTCTAACAATTCGAATAGTGCCTGGAAATAACCAGCGGGTCATTGGCTTTTACGGCCACAGTGAAATGGACGGTTTCCAATCCTGCTCTGAGTTTGGAATTGTCACTGCTCCAAAGGATCAGGAAGTGCCTGATTCTGTCTATGATCTTGCCGAGCTCCAGAACAGCCCCGAAGATGGTGCTCGTTCCGCAAAGCGCCGCAAAATTGCAAGTGCCAGTTTGCCCCTCAGACGTTTATTGCAGCATGCTAACAGGGGTTTGAATAGGACCAGTGGGAGGCTGAGGATGACGATTGCAGTACTTCTGAGGACAGTGATGGAGGGTACGATAATGCGTCTGATGTTGATTTTGAATAGAGCTAGAGCTGGTAGGAGAGGATATCGATAGACATGATTTTGATGAGATAACTCGGTGTATATATTGGATGGTACTATTGTCCCTCGACGAAGAAACTAGTAAGCCAGTGCAGTACAACTTCTCCTCTTCTTTGTCCTAAAAAATAAGAGCTAGATATAATTAAGCACAGAAACGTTTGACGCGTGCCCTCACACAGTTCAATAGTCAGAGCAAGCTTGGAAGTATTAAGCATGGAGGAGTCAATACATATGCTATCACCATATAGGATAGGCGTAGCCTAATTCCGGGGAAACCCGCTCGTTCCCTGAGTACTACTATGAGCTACTCGATATTCGTAATACTTCACTCGAGGTCACCAATTTCATGTATTGCGTATTTAGCTGGCACTTGACTCATGACTCACCCCTAGACGTTTGCGTATATTTTGAGCCGTAGTATTATGTTCATGTTCATGCTTTCCACTATCGAAAATTCAACTACTAACTGGTTGGTAACAATTTGATTATCTCTAAGTGATTATGCGCTGAGGGATCACATGCATATATATTGACAAGGCCCTTTGTTGTCTCGCCTACGATTTTCTTCAGTACAATAGATCAAGAGATATGACCCTTTAATTCTAAGCGCTTAATGACTTCTCATTGGTGAACTAGCCATTGTATTCCGTCGAGCTTCGCTAGTTGCTTTGGTTTGTCATCTCTTTCTGCGCAACAGCTTGAGGGTATGCTCATGCTGTACAGTCCGTACCATAGATGATGTGCATATGATCAAGTAGCGCGTCTTAGCAAGTTGCTCAGGCTGAAGCTTTTCAAGTTATTACATGACACCAAGTTTGTCTGGTCATATAAACCCCGTCAAATCAACTCTTTGACGGGCTCTCGTTCGAACCTCTCAACCGGCTGACGGCAATCATATCTTCATCACCAATACCTGCCTCCTTTGCTTGTTTGTATAACGTGCCACAGAGCTCGAGAAGCGGAACTTGAGTACCTGCTTCTTTTGCGGCAGAGTCGATCAATTGAGTGACGTTGAAACAATCTTTTATCCTCGCCTGAGGAGACCAGTCCTGGTTGACCAACTTTGCAATTTTTATCTTCGAGTACGCCGAGGCCATCGGGCCAGCATTAAGGACCTGTCCCACTGAATCCAGGTTGAGGCCTTGTGCCGTGGCGAGGCTCATGGTCTCTGCAAGACCAGCTGTCATAGTGATGAGGTAAACATTGACGGCGTATTTGGTCTTGAGGCCGGATCCAATAGGTCCACAGTAGACTGCAGCGCTGGTAATGGGCTCGAGAAAAGGCCGGACTCGCTCGGCAATTTCGGGTTTTCCAGCCATCATGCCAACGAGCTGCCCTTGTTCGGCAGGAATCTTGCTACCGCTTACGGGCATCTCAATAAATTCACCGCCTGCATCATGGACTTGTTGAGCGAGCTTTGTGCTAAAGTCCACTGATACTGAGCTGGTGTTGATGAGCGTCTTGCCACGCAATGCTCTTCTGAAGTCTTGAGTGAATATCGAGTCGATGGCAGGGCCGTCAAACAACATGACGAAGGTTACATCAGACTTTTCAACCACTTCGGCCGGGCTTTTTCCAATTGAAACACCCTCTCTATTCAACGCTCCGTACTTGGCGGCGGTGCGATTCCATACCGTCAAAGGAAACTTGCGAGAAAGATTCAGGGCCATGGGCGTACCCATCATACCCAGACCTAGAAAGCCGACCCTCATTGTCCAGAGTGTTGGTGACTTGTGAGTAAAATGCTGTCGGGTGAGAACTGGTAAACGTGGCTCTTGATTGTCAGCGGAGATGAACCTAATAATCGACCATACGTAGTAGTACAGCGAAAATGGGCTTATATATCTCCTCAGAATCTATAAAGGGGACTGGTTGCCAGTCTGATATTTATTTCTGGGACTTGGATATGTAGATAGAAAGGCGCAAGCTGTACTCCGGAGGGCGGAGAAATCTAATACGAATATGGAAATTGTGCATTCCTTAGCAACAACGCCATTACTGCTTCATCAATCAACGCCAACTTTGTTGAGTGGGCGTTGCTGCAGGATCTCGGTTGACATCGGATGTTAGCGGCTATTAAGCCGTTGGCATAACCGAGACTGATAACGTTGGTAGATCACTTGGAACTATGACTATATTTCCTTTAGATCGCCTTTGGGAAACAGTCCTACATCCTTTTTGAACTCTCGTAGCCAGTCGATATTGTCAACTGGTGTTTGATTCCATGGGTCGTCGCTGCGTGTTGTCACAAATGATTTTAGCTAGCTGTGCAGAAAGTTTTGCCTAACTAGGCGAGGACAGAGAATAAGGCCGGTGGGAACACGGAAGGGGAAGAAACTTACTCTCCAAACATGAGCCATCGAGCTTGGTATTGAAGTTCCTCGTCAGTGGGCACATGGCTGTTGGGATTTCGGGGGGACATTGTGGTGGCGACAAACCGAGACAGCTCTCGGGTTAACTGGCGATAACAATTACTGTCGTTCAAAACAAGGAAGTCCGTGGTATGACTTGTATCTGCTTCGTCGGAGACTACTCGAGTTCGAGCCTGTACCTGTTGAGGGAGTACTCCTCGGTTGGCTTCAAGGTTCAAAGTCGTCCGAACAATTTCTACCTCAGGTCCTGACTGCTCATTGCTTAATGGCAAATTTGCTCGCAGGCGAAATGGGCTGAGCCAGCGCGTTGAACCGTAGATAAGACTAACTAGAAAATTTACAAACATGTCTGATGGGTCGGGAAGGGATGAATCCATGCGGGTGACGATGTTGCAAGCCTCGCGCTGGAGCTCATCGTTACCGACCTCAAGGCCTAGCAGTCGCGGGATGTCAACGTACTTGTGCAGCTGATCTTCCAGCACACAAGATTCAAAAATGACGTCTTTTCCTTGGATTTTGAGGCCTGTGAACCGGGACTTGGCAGCGCTCTTCATGGGACGGAGTCTAGCACGGTCAACTATTTCCTTAGAGGACATGAGTAGGTCACGTAACCATGAAGACCGCGGCGTCGAAGGATTTTGAGCCATCATTTCAGAGCCGAATATGATGCAGCAGCTCTCGTATTGAAGCTCCTCGTTTGATGGTGCAAAGTGATGCTTGGACACATAGTTCGTTGAGAAATACTCCAGTTCGAGCTTCAGAACCTCAAACGCACTGGTCGGTGTGCCTGGCAGGCCCTGATGCGTTGTAAATGGCCAGGGTGAGTGCTTTTCATAATGAATGAGATCTAAAAATTGCAGAGTTAGCCTACCAAAGCATGAGGAAAGATGAGAAGCAGATACTTACAGGGAGCCATTGAGTTTTCCACCATATCCAAGACATTACGATCGAAGCCCCATTCGCCTTGCCAGTCCACCATCGTCTTGCCGTCTTTGAAGTGTTCCGCAATATGGTCCACACGGTCCGACCATGATGTTAAACCAAGGTCGCAGAATCCGCAGCGTGACCGAATGTCTTCATTTTCGTACTTCCACTGCTCCATCGGAAACTTGCTGAATTGAGCATTGTGGACCAGCTTCAGGTGTTGTTGGAGATGGTCCTTCCGGAAAAAGGTCCGGTCTTCCAGCGATCTGTCCTGACATGTTGTGTAGTTGTGACTGGCAAGGTGTTTTTGGTCAGGCTCGGCATGTCCACAGTATATACAACAAGGCAGGGAGACGTCATTGAGGAAAGTAGGCCCATTCGGTGAGCATTCCCATCGTTCAAGAGATAAGTGCATGGACTTCTCATGGCGTCTCCAGTTGTGTTTCGTTTTGAATGTTTCGGTGCAGAATGTGCATTGGAAAGTATGGTGGTCTTGACGGAGTAGGTTATTTCCCTCGGTATGTTGCCTAGCTGGAGCTATTCGTCGTCTCCTACGCTTGATAGCTTTCTTCAAATGATCCAGTGAGTTAACTGAGGCTCGGGAAGTGTATGAATACGCGGACGATACAGAGTGGCTGCTATCCTGTGAGGTGACAGCGCTACTGATGGATGAATTACTGCAGGTCGATCGCATTGGCCGAGCACGAGTAGATGGCATTTGATCTGCGCTGTCTGAAATGGCGGTAAATGTAGATACAGCTTTTGCGATAGCCGACGCGGTCACCGGTTCATGCTCCGGAGGTGAGTTTTCCCATCTCTCCATCGGGTTCATACTTTCAAATGGTGTAGGCGTCGCGCGACGTCGAGGTGTTTCCATTGGACGGGTCCCATCGGGGCTCTCCTGTGGTATGGATGGTTGTTGAGGATGGAACTTCTGCCTCCGCCGAGCATTGGCAAGCCACGTAGTGATCTGCTGTCTACTGAGACCGGTTTGCCGCTGTAGCAGCTCGATATCTCCGGCGTGGGGGTAGGGATTCCTGCTGTGGCTTGAGAACCAACCCTTTAGAACTTTTATTGCCCCAGAAGAAAAGCGCTTCCCGATTTTGGAGGCAGTGAAGAAACCTGAAGCAGGACCCTGATCCCTTGTTGTGGCTGAGAATGGCAGATCTGGGTGTATCTCGACATCCTCCTCCATAGTAGTTGAAGACATTTCCCGGACTCGCATGGACTGGTCACTTGGTATGGGCGAATCATGTAATTGATGGATCCCTTCATTGGTGCATTCGTCGGTCGATTGAACGACGGGGGATTCAAATCCCTCATGCGCCGAAGAACTTGCAGATTGGAATAGCTCATCATTCAGCAGGTCCTGGTATGTCAAGAATGGACCAGAATTCTCATTTCCATTACGACCAAAGTCGTGGTCCAGAGGGTGGCTGAAGTCCAAGGCCATCAACTCAGCGTCAAACAGTGCGGGGAAATCGTGGTTAGCCGGATTGCCTTGACGGTTATGCATGATGGAGTCCTCGGGGGTTTCAAATAAAACGGTCAATAAAGTGAGATAATAGGGCTAGCTGGAATATCTACCATTGTGGGATGTCTCGGCTCAAGTCCTATCTAAAACAAGAGAGGATGGTAATGGCGAGTTGTGAATCATCCCGGCTACTGACTGACTGTGGCTGAATATGTCCCGAAATACGGAGGCATGAGGGCCCACAATAATCTTGTCAAGTTCGCCCTTCGACAGAAATATGGACTGTCATGAAATAACGAATCAGCCCAGAACAATTGTCAGCCACAAGCGAGCCATTGTAAGTTGGTATATATTATTCATACATCCTCTAAATGAAGAACGAACGCTAGACATGATGGTGGGGCGGAGGCCGAGCTCTTCCGGTCGTTTTTCTTTGTCCGCCCTTTCGACACCCAAAAATGGGCAACTGAACTCAGTGTTGTCGCCTACCATGGGGAATTTACCAGAAGGATAAAAGACTGCAACCTCGCCTCTAGCATCAGCATAGGCCAGGTTTCCCGTGTCTCTACCTATCTTGAAATAAGGCGAGAGCCTCTCCCACAAGATATGTAGATCCAGTGATGAGTGTTTGCTGTACACCAACAACGTCCTGTCTCTCGGTAGTTGCGATGGCGTCCTCAAGACACGAGGCGCGTTTGAGTTTGATCGATGGCTGCATGGCTTGCCAGACTTTCAAATGCTCCTCAATTACGGCGTCATGCATCTGGAGGCCTACATTGCTTGGTTAGAAATGTCAAAAAAAAACCAGCTGCAAATTCTTCTCGACCTACCATAGCGCTTATATGGTGAGAGAATAACCTCATCAAACTTGAAATTTTGGTCATCACAGAATCGGGAAATTATCATGATTAGTTCTTGCGTATCACGTTTTGATTCATGACCGAATATGAGCACCCGTCGGTTCCCCGTTTGGTCAGCGCTATCAGTCGCTTGGATCTCAGATGCGAACCAAGACAAGGCTACCGGAAGACTGATAGAGTTATGAGCAGAGTCCAAAAACCAATGATTTCTACCGTTGCGAATTGTTTGAAATCGGCCAGGCCATTCGCATTGGCCAAGGCCGACGGTGATATCCTTTGTTGTCAATCCGGATGGGGAGCTTCGGCAGATATAAGAGTTGGCCAGTCGAATGGCCAATGAGGCATTGCGCTTTTGTACTGTTGGAAGCAATTTTGGAATATCTGGTAACTGTTCATCTATGTCGACGAATTCGAGGGGGCAGTCGAGTGTTGCAGCTTCTCTCGCAAGAACTTCCCTTGCGTCCGGTTCCTCCTGGACAATAGAAAATGCAGGTCTTTTCCCCTTCATAATACCACTTTTATGCCACGCAATGCTCTCAATTGTGTTTCCAAGGAGATCTGCGTGATCCAGGCCTATCGTTGTGAACCCACAGGCGATGGGCTGATCGAAGATGTTGGTAGCATCTCTCCTTCCGCCAGCGTGCACTTCGTATATGGCAACATCAACTTTTTCTTTCATAAAAATCTGCACAGATGTCAAGGCAAGGAGCTGTAAATAACCGGGCATGTCTCCTTCATCAGCCACGTTGGCACGCAACGTGTCCCAAACGCTGGTGAACTCCTTGGTGAAGAGCTCCTCTGAAACAGGATCGAAATTGATTCGAATTCGATCTCGTTCTGTGATAACATGTGGCGATGTATACAACCCGACCTTGATGGGGTGAGAAATGTGACGAAAATGTGCTCGTATCAGTGATTCTGTAAAGGCAGCTGTGCTCCCTTTGCCCTTTGTGCCAGTGATGTGGATGACATTGAGGTCACTGAAGTTCTGACTTCGTCAACATGGCTCTTTTACTGTTAAGCAAGACAAGCTCACAAACCTCATGTCCAAGTTCTGAAAGCCACTCCTTCATACGTCCGTTATTTGGCTGATTCTTCAATGGACGCTTCTCCTTCAACGTCCATGGTCGTGAGCGAGACCGCAACAGGTCGACAACCTCCTAGGGGTCTGATTAGCCACTGGTTAGATCAAAGAGCCACGACTAGGGTGAATCACCTCGTATGTTTTGGACATTGAGGTGGTAACCGAAAAATCACTCAGATAATTCGTCTTGGTACGAAGTCGAACTGAAGATGCAGTGTGAAAAGAATATTGCACACGTCGATTGCCGATATAAATCCGGCCTTGTTGATGGACACCCAAGAGCAGACTTTGCCTTTTTAAGCAATATCCTTTCCACATTCTTTCACGCCGAGTTCGGCTTTTTTGAATCAATTTCTCTGGAGGCGCGGCGCTGATTCGCTGTCTACCTTGTGTGTTGAAGAATGGTGTCTCACCTTGCGTGGTCTCTAGGGGTACCCAATCACGGCGCGGGGGGGATAAAAAGAGCGGGGACCAGTCCAGCGCCATACAGCACCATGCAATACTACAACAAGGAACCTTGGAAGCCATGTCCCCTTCTTCTCCTTGGCCGCTTGAATAAAGAAGAATGCCCGCCAAATATCAGAAAATTGAGAAATTAAAATAAGTATTTGGTACTCAGTACTTCAGGGGTTCATCTTTGTTTTTTTCTCCAGTTCTCGCATTCTGGTCGTATGAGGCCCAAGGGGGCTGAGAGCGGATGTTCCGGAGAATCCGTTATGTACTGCTACAGAGTGAGGCCCTCTCATCGTCGGGTGACAAACCGCACGGCTTTCGCCATTGACATATCCCAATCACCTATGCCTGATGTGCTAGGGTCGGAACGTGATAGAACGAATAGGTCTGCCCTGGATGGTGAAGGTCGAGTTTGATGCATTCGGATACGCGGGCGTATTGTTAAGGTATTGACAAAGCGTTCATCAGCTTTAAAACGTGTTATGAGAACCAGCGGTGTTTCCAGGGCCCTTTTCAGAGCGTATTACTGAAGCGTATTGCTAGAGCGTATTGTAAGAACCTAGTGCCAGGGTCTGTCACTAAGGTAGAGCGTATACTGAGGCGCATTGCTGCAGCGTATTTGTCACCGCCTACAACTTATTAGCGTACTTGGCGCCCCAGTCAGCCATATTGGCCAATGGTCAGGGTTAGATAGAGTATTCCCTGGATGGTGCTCAAGGCAGACTGAATATCACATATGAAAACATCCAATTACACCGGTCTGATTTGGAATTTCGCGATGATACTAATTATACAGCTCGATTTTACTTAAATACATCTTGACGAGATTTGCACATTGCTCCTTGACCTTCACATCTCCCCATCACTTTCTTGACTCTCTTGGCTCAACATCATGAGGGCTCCTACACTTACTCTTCTTGCCTTTGCAACCTCAAGTCTTGCATTCCCTGAGCCAAGAGGTCATGAGTACCGTGCTGCAGGGCCATTCGATAGTGAGTTTGATAAGTTATGCTCGCGGATGTAGCAAGAACGATGCTAACAATTGATAACCACGACAGGTCGTTCGCCATGCCCAGGCCTGAATGCTCTAGCAAACCACGGCTATCTTCCTCGCGACGGCAAGAATATTGACTACGAAAAAATCAATGAAGCTGCAAAAGCCGCGTACAAATTCGTACCGGGATTTTACAAGGACGCTGTCAACATGGTCTTCGAGTTTAACATCTCCACTACAAGTCAGCCCAACGAAACTTTCAACCTTTTCGATCTAGCCAGACACGACACTATCGAAGTCGACGGCTCTCTCACACGCAACGATATCTACTTTGGGGACGATGTCCATTTTGATGCTTCCGTTTGGGCTCCCGTAGCGAAAGATCTTGGATTGAACCACTACCACTTTTCAGATCGATTCGTCACAGTGAAGACGGCCGCTAAGGCTACTAAAAATCGCCTCGACTTGGCGAAGAGAATTAACCCAGAATTTAACGCCTCCATGCATCAGCATCAGACCGAATACGGCACTACTGCACTCTATCTTCTAACCATGTGGGATGACGATAAGAATGCGGCACCGAAGACCTGGGTCAAAGCCTTGCTATGTAACTTTAGCCCCCCTGAAACTTGAGAGTTCCTATACGGAATAAATGGCTAACGGGATATAGCGGAGGATCGAATTCCATACAAAGAAGGATATCAAGCAAAACTAGCGAAGACAACCGAGCGGATCATTGCTATGACTGAGGCCGTGCGAGCCGTAGTTGGATGGAAACCTTGAAGAGGAATTGGAACCTCTAGATACTTCTTTTGGTGCTTGGTGGACTAGATTCTTGAATTAGGCATTTCCAGACTGCCATTTTGTTTGTTTATTCTCATCTTGTTATTTAGGGGCTTAGAGGTACGCATATCTGAGCTGTGGACACGGTTATTGATTGGCATGACAACCTCATCTGCCGCGCTGTTAGATCTCTAAATATTTTGGTCTCTAGAAACGTTGCCATCGTCGAATACTTATCGAAAAATGTTCACCCCTAACAGGTAATAATTTCGGCCTTGTTCCAAGTTGAAATCTAGACCAATCTGTATCAGCTCGATGGCATAGGCGATATAAGAGAAACTGTCGCCTGTAGGTCATGTCCTATTCCAAAGAGGGCGTTAAATAACTTCATTGGGCCGAATGTAATAAGCGGACATCAAGCTCTGCTGCACTAGATGTGCTGAAGTTATTACAGAGGCCCATGCCGAGAGAACCCTACAGAAGAATAAAAAAGGGTTGTCTTGGGTTGTAGGGCTGATATATAGTAGACGATGGTCAGTTCCAAAGTCCTTCTCATCCTCTTGTTCAGGCGAACATCGAACACACAGGCATTGGTAAAGACAAGGACACGGACCGTTGATACGTAAACATGGCACCTAGTACAGATTACTTCATATGATTCAAGGGCCCAGATTCTATCCAATCATTTAACCTTCGGTTATGGGCGCATTGCGGTGGTAAAAACGCGCGTTACCATTTCAGGAACCGAAGCCGACGCCGAAGCCGCGCTCAGTAACCCGTGCCTCACCAGTCTCGTTGTCGCAAATGCCCAGTATTGAGGTGAGCCTGAACCGGTGTCAACTTTTCATTCCGCCTGAAGTGTATTTCCCACCCGCGAACTGTCCTTCATCGAAGTTGCTGTAGTTTAGGCAGTCGTCAATCAATTGCCCTGGCCATGTCGAATCCACACGCGATGAAGTTGCGTCGGTTGAACGGCCGGCTTCAAGCTTGCGACCCATGTCGGAAACGAAAGGCAAGATGCATGTGAAGAGACTTGATGAATCTGGTATTTTCTAACTCCTCCACTAGATAGCCTGTGACCATGGCCAGCCTGTTTGTCAGAGATGCTCGAAAAGGAAATTGGACAGGCATTGCATCTACACCATCTCCGCTCACTCGGTCTCTCCCATGAAAACCACATCGTCGACCAGGATAATATCAAACCGTCAGGGGACTACGTCAAATTCAATTCACTTCCTTGACGTAGAAAAGTCTGAAGTCATTGAAAAAAGTAGTCCTAGCAGTAACCCACCGCCCAACTCGAGAGCTCCGGGATACCTTGGCTTCGCGAGCTACAGCACTGTAATCGAGGAAGCTCGTCAAAGTTTACCTGCGCCATTGATAGAATCCGGGAAGAGTATTGAAACAAGATCCGACGCAGTAAGCCATTTGAGTATCTCTCCGATGATGCTGGACTCGTGCGTTGCCGTTTTACAGCAAATCCCCACATCCGATAATAGTCGGATTTTAAGCGATACAGAGTGCCCAATTTCTTACTTCATAATACATCGCATAGTCAAGGCAGTTCTTGATTCATTGTATGATCCATGGGTATTTGGAAACCAACTTGGAAAGCAGCGAGATACCAAAAGTCTCAAGGAAATGGCGCTCATCGTTTGTGCCAATACCGCCAAGCCCGTACTGGACGACGTATCTGATGGCGCTGACTGGATGTCACAATTTACGAGTCGCAATATCCGCTGGGAGTCAATAGGTACGCATAATACTCTTCATCGGAACCCAGTTGAATCCCAGAGTCCGGAACACGTCGATGCTTACTCGCCACTCTCTTCCAGGCCTGCTTCTAGCCTTTTGGCATGCCACAAATCTCATCCACCATCCAAGACACGGAACTTCGCTTCACCATCAAACAACAAGAGAAGATGCTTGGCCCAAGACCCTTGAGAATGTCAGCCATTGTATTGCAATGTGCCATCAATTATCAAATGGGAATGCCCTCTTGGTTTATTTGCACCATATGCGTCGCTCACTGGAGTCCATGTCATCAGGAGACGCAAGTGAGCACAACCCCGTTTTGTCCATTTTGTCCATCTTACACTTGCAATTCTATGCTATGCGCACATCTTCTAGGGACTAGCTAATTTTCAGCCTAGGCCAAAAGACATGGAAATTCCACGCAGAAACCGTGGCCTGCCTAACATTCCTAGGATACCATGCAGAAACTAGTAGAGAGCCGTACATCCCTTCCCTAGCTACGGAGCTCAAAAGGATAGTCTTCGCTCATGTTTATAGCATTGACAAGTCGTAAGTGTGACCTAGATTTTGAAAAAAAATTCAGATGGCTCTAGAATTCTAGCGGGATATGGACGCGGCGACCCAAGATGCTTTGTCTTAAGAACCGTCCGTTACCAACCTGACAAAGCTAATTCTGACGATTTTCAAATAGGCTTGCATCGTTTACGGGTAGACCTCCCCTCCTGCCCCGAACATTCACGACAACTCCAATACCACTAGACCTGGATAATGATTATTTCTTCGGTGGTCAGAACAACTTCGGGACACAGGCACCAAGCAGCTTTGATGAACGAGGTTGGAGTACTGAAGGATTACATTCGGCTGCTACTTGTCTCAGGGCGCGGTCAATGCTGGCGAGCATCAGGGAGGAAATTTTTGAAATAGCCCTCAAGAAGAGGCAGCGGGTGTCCGTCGACAATCTTTTGTAAGTTGTAAACGTCGGTTGCGATTTGAGTGGCTGGGGTCTCCAGAGGCTGACTGTCGGAGTAGAGAGATCAAAATGAGGCACGCAAACATGGTTGCCGGATTTCCAAACTCTCTGATACACACCTCAGATGCCATTTACAATCCTGAAGTGGAACTAGAAAAAGTTTTTGCGACGCTTTTGATCAGGATGGAAGCTTTACTCAATGAATTCTTCCTAAGTCGCCTACTTATCAAAATGGGTCATGATGCTCAAGCGGACCTCTTGCTTACTGGCTTTGACTTGGTATCATTGACTCTTGAGCTTTGGACGAATTTTGAACGTTTTGCAACATTGAAAAGGGATTTTGAATGGATTGTTCGTATTATTGTTTCCTTTATTTTCATTCAAGAGCTCAAAATCTCCTTGGCGCCCTTACCATATATGCACCGATCGTGTCCGTTGGCTAATGTTTCGCTTAGCTCATGGCTTATGGCGCCACTGCCGGTGGTGTTTTGTGCCAGGAGCTTCAGAACCCAAGTTTTTATGGACGACATCCTCAAGACCACCGGATAACAAGGTCGCAAATCATCCAAAAACTTTCGTTGTTGGTCGGTTTCCTGGATTGGGTAGACCCTTTGGCCCCGAATGCGAATCTTTGCGCAGACTGCAAATCAGTAATTGAGCTTGTGCTCGACCAAGCTTTGAATTATAATCCAGAAGGCACTGGGGTAGCTTCGCCCCTCGGGCACGATTTTCCTTCTCACCTCGATTTTGGTTTCGACCTCTTAGATTCCTTTGACTGGCTTACTACAGAGTCGTGAGCCCCTTCTAACAGAAACTGGTAATCTACATCCTTGGGTCGCTAATTCTGAATTTACTGGATGTGGTGGTACGGGGGTGTTGCAGTATACATATTCCAACAAAGAAAGCTGTCACAAAGTTGGTCTCACAAAATCCACACTGGGCGTCTAATCTGTCCTGCAGAACCAAATTATGTCCTTTATCCCAGTTTCCAGCTTGAGTCCTAGCTTCATAGCCCTTTCATTCTCAAATACGAACTCCGCCGGTACCAGGTCATCTCCATCTTCCCAAATATCTTTCAAGTGCGCCGTGTACTTCGTTTGGTTGCTTTCATGTGTGAAGGTCAGGGTAAATCCCATTGACCGATCCGTCGCGTCGATAAACAGTCGCTGCTTGCACAACTCCACCTTCATTGTGCGGTAGCCTGGATGCCAGTACTTGCCCGTATACAAGTCCAATGGCAGTTCTTGAGCCTCTTTATCCTCAAACTCACAGTAATTTGTACTGGCCGCTACAATATTTTCTTTCCCATTTTGGGTTACTTTGAGCTCTCCATCAGCCTTTGCCTGTTTTATCTGCTTCTCGTTTGCTACCAGTTCCGTCGCAGAACTTGGCTGCTTCTTGCTTTTGGCATGGAGTGGAATCTTAACTCCCTTACCCTTGTCCACCTTTGAGCTATCGAGACGATGCGAACGTTGTGAAGCGGGGACTTGCAGCACCTCCTCAATGAGTTGCTGGGCCAATATTGCTGCGACAGTGGCAGATCCAGAGGAGTTCCCTAAAATCACAGCACCGAATTTGAACTCGGGAATGAAGAAGAAGCGGCTTCCAAAACCAGAGACGTTCCCATTGTGCCATATGACCGCATGACCCCGATAATAGTATACCTCCAGCCCAGCGGTGTAGAAGCTTGGCGAAGTATAAGGCTTCAGTCTTCTAGCATCAGGGTTTCGAAACGACCGCATTCGGACTAGACCTTGGTATATGTTTTCATTAATAGGGCCCTCGCGGTTCAGCAAAGCCTTGACCCATTTGATCAAATCGTTTGCGCTTGTGATGATTGAACCAGCGCCTTGGCCCTCGGGACAATCTTGAGGTTGGAAGCCTCGATATGAGCCCGTCTTCTTATCCCAGAAGTGCCCATTTGACATCTGGGGCTCAAGGCCACGATTCCGTGCGTAGCTGGGTTGAAGGCAACTTTCAGTCATGCCAATTGGCTGGAACAAGTTTTCCTGGAGGAAATCAGAAAAGGTCTGTCGGCTTTTTACCTCTACTAGATAACTTGCAACTGTATACATCATGTTGCAGTACCGATATCTCGATCGCAGTGGGCTAGCGACAGGCAAATTGCGTAGGTTCCTTGTTATGGAGCGGGCATTGTCAGGTTCCGATGAACGAACACCATAATATGAATCATCATGACTGGCGATTGATTAGAATGAAGATTATTTGGCGAAGCAACGGACTCTACCCTGGCATTCCTGTGCGATGGCCCAGGATGTCATCGACGGTAACACCATCCGTATACCCCGCATCGCACATGACGAAGTCGTCGGGTAGCATTTTGGACATAACGGCATCATATTGGACTTCTGGATAATTCTTGTTATCATCCACCAGAATCGCAACCGATGCAGCCGTCAGCGATTTAGCTGATGATCCGATATCGAAGAGCGTGTCCGCAGTGCAAGGCGTCTGCGGGTCGAGGGACGCGCTGCCATACCCCGCCGATGCGACCGTATCAGCTTGGACAACGGCAATTGCAAGGCCAGGAACATGATGTCTCCTAATCAGGTCTTCTATTTGAGAAGAAAATTGCAATGACGAGAACAGCTCCATTTTAGACCTTGAAGAATAAGTTATGGAGGTGCAGCGCTCATGTCTTGATTCTCAAGTGTGGGTAGAGGGCCGGGTCCGTCATGTGGGTGGTAAGGATAGAACGGCGGCATATACAACAAGTGCACACCAAATTCTCAGGTGAGACAGCTTCAGGGCATGGCAGTCAGACTCTTGCACGTTGCTGGAGAGGTTGTCAGCACGGACATAACACGGAACGACACCTGTCTTCTCATTCGTCTTTTCTTGCTTTTTCTGTATGGAGCACTCGAGAAAACTCCGAATGCTACCTTAAAACTCCGAACAAGGGTGAATATGGTGACCATTGACAATACCAAGAAGCCGAGTCATGCACATCCTGGCGCAAGTTTAGTCTTCCACACAACGTGCATTTCGTCCTTGAGACTGTCTGAATTTTTTTCTTCGGTTGATTGAAATCTAACTAAGAGCCGCGTCGAATTGAGCTACAGCTTGTATCTGCCTTTCATGCCAATATGATACGGGTATAAAAAAAAAAAAAAAAACCACACAAAAAAAACCCTTCCTCGCGATATGTACTTTTGTGTATTATATCACCGAGTAATATGATCTGTCGTTTACCCCAGCTCCTTCAGAAGTTTTATGCGTACAAGATTCATCAAACCCTATCTCTGCCTCATCTTCTGTAGTATTGTTGATCCTCGTTCCAGCATCTGCCATTATCTGGTTGTTTTAAACTGTCCGCTGGCCGATACACAAAGCGCGAATTATCGACCGTTGCCTCTTGATTCTCAATTTGGACTTGCCTGTTGACATGGATGACCATCTTTCCACTGTCGACTGATCTATTCTTCTCCAAGTCGATCGAAGAACTTGGCGAGTGGTCTCTTGCAACTCCTATAACACCTCCAGGGCCAGCACCAGCCATATGATTGTCGATTATCCTCTCTCTTGAATCGTTGTCGTCACTCTCACGCACCGATGCCAGCGCAGCTGTGACACTGAACGGATCCTTATTTTTGCTCTTGAGAGTGCGCTTAACTCCGCTCAATTCTACTGAACCTCCCAGGGGTAAGCTTCCCTTTGATGGCCCGGATGATAAGTTGGTGGTCTTCATCGAGTTTCGGGACCAGAAGTTCCTAGTGAACATGGGGCGGATGAGAACGGCTTGGCCCACCACAATAGCGACGAAATCTTCACGGCACGACCAGATAGCCGCTGTAGCGCCGTTTTTGGCCTGAAATCTCTTGTCAGAAGCTGTTGTTCTTCAATGGACAAGAGAGGTGCAAGCACTTACCACCAGCACCATGGTAACTCGTAAAATAGCAGCGATCATGATGAAAAAGCCAGCGCCAAAAAGAAGAATAAGCCCAATTCTCCTCCAAATAGTAGTTCTCAGAGGGATGATGACAGGTGCCGGTATGGCCATGATGAAGAGATCGGTAACGATGTTCATGATGAGAGGTGGCACCATGTTGAGAATTGACTGTGGCTGGCAAATCGCTAACTTGGTGTCAGTCTCTATTATCACCAGCGTAGGGGGGGGGGGGGGGGGGGGGGGGGGGAAACAGCTATGGTAACTACACCATGAACAATAACAGAATAACTTACGCCCTTGATCGGGATACACAATCCACATGCGATAATACGGTCGGCATGCGCAGAAGATGACCAAGTTGATGGCAATAAACGTCGCTCCAACAAGCAGCATCACTGGTAGGATGAATCTTTCGACCCAGAGACCTCGGACAACTCGCTTATAGAGGAACAGCATGTTCAGTTTCAGAGACCAGATGAAGAGGTTATACGTCGCCACTCCAGCGCAGAACCACTGCGTTCCGTAAACGTATGGTGCAGCTTGCTCTTCCGTCATGGCTTTTCGTTCAGCCATCGGTAACGCATGAAGGTCCCCGATCCCACCGACGATGTGGGCAGCGACTGTCATAACAGTATAAGTCATCTACCATGAATAGCTCTGGGTTAGTCTTGGAATCGATGTGCCAGGAAAGTGAAATTGGCGTTGAGTAGGCCAAAGGCGCGTCCGGAAATTCCTTACCCATGATAGCCAGATGATGTAGTCATCTGGACTGAAGCCTCTCACGCCAATGGTCCGCCATCGAACAAATATTCTTGCGAATATCACGAGCGAACCAACACTGTAGAGAGTCCAGGTTTCGATAAGCGCCTCAGGAGCACCCATCTTGCCGAATACTGAGGGTTGGGGGCAGTCAACCGGTTTCGAAACTGCTTCGGCGAGAACAAATGATTCTTAAGCATCTAACCAGTTTGCATACCCACAGAACTTAGACCAGGGGATTGATCCAACCACATTGGCGGTACTTAGAACACGGCCGTTTTACCGACGGTAGTCAAAGGGTTCAGAAACCACGGATGCAACACCTTAGGGGGAACGGACCATCAAGCTGGCTTGACATCTAGTTCGCCACTTATTATTTTATTTTATTCACATGGCAGGGGGGAGAGATGCCGATATATGCCGGCCAGCATTGTTGATCAAAGCAGTCGGGCGGGATAGCAAGGCGTGCCTAAGTTGGCGGGCTCTAAAAGATCCATTCCCCCATCCCCCCGTTAATTCAAAAGCAATGTTGATTCCTGCCTAGTACGGGAAGCTCTTCGCCTGGGAATTTATGTGACGTATGCAATGCAACTCCAATGGAGTGGGAATCTCAACACAATTGCTGAGCCAGTTCAAACCTCAAACCTAGCATTTCTCGAAAAAGACCCGGCTGCAACGCCATCGGCCCGTTATCCCATCTGACACGCCGGAGGTAGGGCCATAGTGAGGGGCCCTATATGTAGTTGGTGACCACGCACTAACCACTCGCTGACCACTTACATGGTCCGAATAACCCCCGTCGCATTCTACATCGGGTCTATCTATGGGGACAGGTAGCATTGGCAAGCATTTAGGCAATGGACAGCCGTATTCCGCAAATGGGAAATTAAGAGAGGCAAAAATTTGCGGCCAGCCCCTGTCAAAACGTGTGTCACATCGCCCGTTTATTTTCTTATACCGACTATATATGTAGTACCACCTTCCTAACAGTCAAAGAAATTGCTAGGGTCTTCTATGGACCTGCATCTATATAGTACGACTATTATGGTACTTTGCCACTGTCGTAGTAGTCCCCTAGTTTGTGTTTTAGTGTTGAAGCTCTGGCCTCATCTGATGCCGGTACGTGAATTTGCCCGGAGAGGGATGGTGGCCCAAAATAGTAACTGGTGTTCATCAAGGCAGACTACGTACAGACTAAAGAATACGTAATTACATACACACATGCATACAACTGACTATTGTAGTCTGTAGTCAACTAAACGTGGCCCCTCCAGTTTGAGGGCCGACTACAAGGGTAGAACACTGCGAACTGCGCAAAATACTTAAACGTGTCGATCTGTTTGGCTAGCTGTGCCTTGGTTGGTGGAAGCTCTAAATTGCTCCATTGACTGCATTATGCATGAGTTGCCGGCCCCTTTTCATCACTTTTCCCGTACCAAGGTATGCCGGCAATTGCATTTGGTCAATCAATCAGAGTTGCGGATCCAAAAGCGTGCACTATCTCCCTTTCCTCTCTTCAAACGGGCGGATCATTTTCGTTGCACCCATATTCAGGATTCTGCACCGAACCCAGAAGAAAAAAGAAAAAAAATCTGACCTGATCTGTTAACGACAGCCATGGGAATGGGCTGATGCTACGAGAGGTCTCAGGTGTTCGTGGACGGATCCGTTTCTGCCCCTCGACATTGCCGTGGGCCTTTTTTGTTTCAGGCTACCCAGTCCTCGTTTTGATGAATAGGCTAGGCCAGTCGATGATCTTTAACTATATTCGTCTTATCTCCGCTCCCAAGGCCACGCCAAGTTGTTTGGACGGGTTTGGCATATGGCGCTATCCTATCATGTCTGACCCCGACCGGAGAAGTTGCGGAGTACATACATAGTAGTATGTTTCCAGATGAACGGAGCATTTCTTCCACACTGTTACTGGCATTTCCCCTGTAACATAGTGGTTGGTTCTGGCTTTCATAAAACGCCCTTCCGCATGTAACGCTGCTCCGTGTAATACGGGTTGAAAAGACCAACGTAACAAATCATGCTAATTTCTAATTCCATTCTCCCCCTGACATGGTCTATAGAAGAGCTGCGTGTATCGTTTCCTCTCAAGTATTAGCATAAAGTACATCATTACAAGAGTGACGTCGCCATCTTTCACCCTCCCACTTTCTCCAATACAATTTTATCAAAGTTATTCCTTCAAGCCATACCTCTCAAAAGCCCTTGATTTCTGACAATGGCTTCAGAAGTTGATTATCGTGTGTCATTCGATGTTCGTAACCTCACTACCCACCCCACCATCCCTTATTATCCATCCCACTCACGACAACTTAGCGCTAACACCTACTTACAGAGCTTTCACAATGTTATCAACAACAAATTAGCTACGACCGCTGAAACATTTCACGCAATTTGCCCCAGCACTGAAGAACCTCTGTGGGAGGCTCCCGTCTCGACCCAAGAAGATGTCGACCAGGCCGTGAGCGCTGCTCAAGCAGCCTTCCCAGCATGGCGCAAGTTGTCACAAGATGAGCGAGCCGAGTACCTCAACAGGTTTGCCGACGCGATTGAGGCCAACACACAAGAGTTTGTCTCTTTGCTCGGAAAGGAGGCCGGAAAGCCTCCTCAGGCTGGAGGTTTTGAGATGTTTCTTGTCATGGGCCTTGCTCGAGAGACTCCCAAGTTGAGATTGAAGGAAGAGAGACCTGTAGATGATGAAGACGTCTGTAACCCATTTTTCATTATCGATTCAATGTGCTGACGAAGTAATAGCGGACGGCAATCGTACGATACGTTCCACTTGGTGTTGGCGTTGGCATTGTCCCGTGGAACTTCCCTCTCACATTGGGTATTGGCAAGCTCCTCCCCGCCCTGCTGGCAGGTAACACCTTCATCTGGAAGCCGTCGCCATACTCCCCTTACTCGGCGCTCAAGCTGGCTGAGATTGGTGCCAAGATCTTTCCTCCTGGCGTCTTTCAGGCACTCAGTGGAAAAGATGATCTTGGGCCCATGCTTACCAACCACCCTGGTGTTGCTAAAATCAGTTTTACTGGTTCGACACAGACCGGAAAGAAGATCATGGCTGCTTGCGCTGGCACTTTGAAGCGAGTTACACTCGAGCTTGGCGGAAATGATGTTGCAATCGTCTGCGACGACGTCGATATTGAACAAGTTGTTGCCAAGGTACATTTTTTGTTGTTCTCGTCTACCAACCGGGTTTCCTGAGAGTATTAGCTAACATATCTGCCATAGGTTGCTTTCTTCGCTTTCGTGCATGGAGGGCAGATTTGCATGAACATAAAGCGCGTCTACGTACACGAGAATATTTACGATAAATTCCTTGCCGCCATGGTGGATTTTGTGAAAAATCTCAAAACTGGAGACCATACTGACGCGGAAGCCTTCTTCGGACCCATCCAAAACAGCATGCAGTACAACAAGCTACGAGACATGTATTCGGAAATTGACAAGCAGGGATGGAAGACAGCTCTGGGCGGTGCTCCCGGTGAAAAGGAGGGCAAAGGATATTACTTACCGGCCACCATCGTCGACAACCCGCCCGAAGACTCCCGTATCGTGGTCGAGGAGCCTTTTGGCCCCATTGTGCCTGTTCTGAAGTGGAGCGATGAGGAAGATGTAATCAGTCGCGCCAACGCGTCAAAGCTGGGACTTGGCGCCTCGGTTTGGAGCAAGGATGTCGACCGGGCCCGACGTATAGCTGAGCAGCTCGAGGCCGGAAGCATTTGGGTTAACACCCATTTTGAGCTCGCCCCTAACGTACCCTTCGGTGGTCACAAGGAGAGCGGTCTTGGAATGGACTGGGGTGAGGTCGGCTTGAAGGGCTGGTGCAACCCCCAAGCTTATTGGATCAAGCACTCTGGTTAGGTAGAAATGCAAGGTCTCGAGACATAATATACCAATAAATTCATCTTGCAACACGTCTCTACAACATATAATATATACCTTCCCCATGATGAAGCATCTAATCAATACATATGTATATGGATGGAGGCCACCCATCGAGTTTTGACTAGGGCTCATACTTCTGGATAACGCCCTTATCATTGCAGCCCAAGTTGGTGAAATTTATGAGTAGGAAAGAAACGAGACACAAGGGTAAGCAAGCAGAAGAAGGATAGCTTCAGCAATGGGATCCAGGCTCATAGTGCATATATTAGTGGCAACATGGGATAACATCTGCAATCAACTAAAGCCGGGTACTAGCACCCACTTGTCGCCATGGGTAGTCATGGTAGCAGGGTGACAGACAGCAGAGGACTGATATTGACCAGTGTTGGTAATATTAAACAGGTCTCAAAATAGGTGGTTCTTGCACACTGGATACGGTTCATTGCTAGGTCACTAAATGATAGACAAAGGACAGAGACAAGACAGATTTACAAATGCAGCCGGCCGGAGTCAGGAGATAGGACGGGGGTTCATATCGATGTATTAACATTTTACAGCATCGGTCTCGCGCACACTTTCATGATACTATGTGTGCTCAGACGGGCTGTTTCTTGGTTGGCGGACTGGGGCTTCGTCACCAGAGAGGGGTGTCTAACTATATATAATTGGATGATGAACAGGGAAAATGGACTGGTTTGCGTAGCCTCCTAATTTCAAAGTGTGTCTCCCCCTACCTCGGTCTTGTTTTGTCGGCATGAGGAGAGCAAAAGCAATGAATCAACTATACGGTGTACTGAACCCTAACCAGTCAGGTTCGAGGTTCAAGACGCCACTTATCCTCGTGGCATCGTTGCTGTTGAGCTCGGTGGGAGGTTGAGTTGGCGTGGGCAGGGTATTTATTTGGCCATCCGAAGCGGCTGAGGCCGTTTTTGCTACTTTGGGGTAATTGAAGAAGTCGAAGACGTCGATATTGTCAAGCTCGCTCAGCGATGTGACCTGGGTTGATGTCAATTCAACTCCCGACCGCCGGGTCGTGCCCGTTAGAGTTACTAAATCATATGCGCTCCTGTTCTCCAGTCAGTTATCAGGTACAGTAAATGAAAGTCGCAGAAAATCTCTCTTACCTCCTCATAGAGGAAAAGCTCATGCCACTTTGCCGCTCTCTCTGAACCAGTCGGTCCAAAATCTTGGCGTAATTATTGGCTACCTCCCAGTTCTGTCCGACATGGCGCAGAGTATCAATGAAGAAGCCGATTCTTGGATCGAGGGACCCGGTTGTTGCTGCATGGACTAGCAGTAACCTTGCGGCCACCCACAAGGAGAATGCGAAGGGAGGACCGAGTAGATCCAAGCCATTCGCTTCAAGGACGTCCTGTGCAATATCGCCCAAACTCTTCACCGCCGAGAGGCATTTTTGCATGGCGTAGTGGGACGGGACGAATATGTGAGACCGAACAGCGGGGTATGCGGCCGAAGAATGGAGCCGGACAACGGTTGTGACGTAGGCGCTGTGCAGCATAAACCAATTAGCCACACGGCTGGCAGGATCTGAATGACACAGAGCCGAGATCTTGCTGTACTCGCTCGGCAGATTCTGCAGCCAGTCGTTGAGAGCACCATCAAGTGATCGGTAGTTGTTCCGCCAGCTTGCCATGTCACTTGAGGATGTAATATCGACGGGATTTTTGAGGAAGTTATGCACTTTGCTGAGAATGCGGCTGATGACACAGTGGTAGGAGAAGCTTCCAAGGTTCTCTGGTTTGGTAATGATGTATTCCATCGGATCGAGCTGCCCTGTGTGGGAGCTAGACGGAGACGTTTCGACCGGCACATTCCTAGAAAAAAGGTCGTAGGAGCAAGGGAGAACCCTCTTCATCTTCATGTCGTCAAGCATAAAATCAAAGGTTGTAGTTGCCACGGTAGCATATCGATCAAGGAGGTACACGACCCAACAGAGTCGGCGCCGGCCCTCGTCTTCAATCCAGGACCAAGGCTCGCTGATAACAACTCGACGGATCGAACCTGTGAGCGGCGTTTCCTGGGCTTCAGCCTTGAGGTAGACGCTGGTCTCTTTGTATAGGTCTAGTTGTCGTACGTTCTGGGCCAAGAGGGAGAGGAGGTTCCATCCACGAGGACCGTTAGATGTACCTAGCTCATCGATTGTGACAATCACCAAAGCCCTCAGAGCAGGTATGCTGATATGCTCCATGGCGTATATTTGAACGCGATGCCGACACGCCTTGTGGTAGTGTGCCTTCATTTCGGGAGTCAGTCGAGGGTCTTTAGAGAATCTGAGTGTCGTCGCGATGATGGCATGTAGCAGTATCTCGTCGGATTCCTCTATTGGTTCTGGCCCAAACAGGTTCTCAAAAGTCGTTTTCCGATCAAGGATAGGACACCAGGTATTGCAATGCTTGAAGTAAAGGTCGACGAGGGTGTAAAGCATGTATTGCGGAGGTAGATCCTGGTTCTGGTTCGATGACCGTAGTGAGAGAAGACTGTGCGATGCCGTGACATCCTGGCTAGTATTTTGGAAGGGCGAAGACTCAGTCACAAGCATGGTCATGGGTTGCTGTGAGGAGGAGGATTGGTCGCCCTGCTGTGGCCTTTCCTGGCCATTCTCGACGTGCCAACCAGGGCTCGGAAACATCTGAGATCTCGCCTGGGAGCTTGGTGTGCTCCGCGAGAGGTTGCTCTGGCCCAGACGAGCGTCATTTTGCTGGTAACCGTCCACATGAGCTGAGCTGTGTGTGCTGACGGAGGGAGAAAGCTGCTGCGCCGTCACGGCGTGATCATGGGCTATATGCGCCTCGACACGGCGGCCCAATGCCTGCAACAATGCGTCAATCCGGTTCACCTTGTTCTCGAGCTCAAGGTTAAAACCGGCACGACTGCCCATCTTTTGTCTCTCGAGATAGACGCAGGTCCGGTTGTGCCGTGCGCACCACGAACATGCTGGTTCGGCCCGGTCGCATTTCACCTTGCGAGCCTTGCACAATTCGCACCTTGCAAAAATTTGTCAGTGAGCTGGCATGCAGAAATGGCCTTTTCTGACAAAAAGAGAAAAAGACCCAAAACATAAAAGGCAACTGGGATTCTCACGATGTCTTCTGATATCTCTCTCTTCTTCGCTTTCTTGGCGCGCTGGTTGATCCGGCGGTGCCGCCAGCGCCGTCAAGGCTCGAGGCGTCGTCGTGGCTCACGGTAGAATTGACCTCGTCTTCGGCCATTGGTACCGAGGGTGCATTACCTGGAGTCGTCCCTTCAGTCCCATGGTCGCGGGCACTCCACATTTCAGAAAAATGGCGGGAGATTGCGTGGCTATGTACTGATCTGATATGGAGTGACAATTGAGAAACCCAGGTCCCCAGAAAAATAAAGATGGTTATAGTAAAGGATAGGGGGGTGGGATTTCGGCACAGGAAACTCGGGGATGATGCAGAAAGATCCTCAGGCTGTGGGGAAACCTGGAGAAGCGAGACGGAGTCGTCTAATAGAAGGAAACGTCCAACTCTAAGACAAATCTAAGAGAACTCTAAGAGAAAAGGCGACGAAAATCAAGATGGGATGGCCTCGGTGTGGGGTCCAACGAGAGTCGCAAACAGAAGGTCGAGGAGCCGAGTTCTGCGGTGGCAGCCTGCTGAGTGGCTGCGATCCTTCGAACGAGCGGGTCCAGGTTGGAGCTTCTAGCTTGGCTTGGCGACACTTGTTCGCATTCCATGTCTCGATTTGATTTACTCTGACAGGAAAAGGGGGCTGAGGGAGGGTGTCGAGGTGTCACTCAAGCGAATTGGGAGGGGGGAACGGGGGAGGGGAAGACGCAGGGATTGCGCCCCGTCATGGGCAAGCGAGCGAGATCACGACACCAGCTTTGCCCTCTTTGCCCTCTTTGCCCTGTTTCTCCACAAGTTAAACCCGGCTAAAATCCTTTCACGTGGCAAAGCAAGCAAGGCACTGGGACCAGGGTGCGCCACGGCTCCATCCCGAAGAGGGGCTAAAGACGCGACGCCGACGGCGAGCTCCGGAGGCAAATTCGACTTCGACGTGAGAGGAAAAATGAAAGCAAGTCAACCACCACCAAAAATATGGGCACAGTACGTAATGGAACCGTAATAGCGATGAGGCGATCAAGCACTAAATCCATCTCCCGCGCGCGTGGCTCGACTTGAAGTGTCATCCGGGGTCCATAAAGAGGTATAGAAGGACGAAAAAAATTTCAAGGTGAGAGAAATAATTGAAGAGATAAAAAAAAAAAAAAAAAAAAAAAAAAGGGAACATCACATGGAATGAATGCTCCATTTAAAACTACCGACAACGTATGTTTAGAGTGGTGAGAAGACATCACGAGGGCGCCAATTAGAAGACACTGTGGAGATTTGTTAGGATACTAGGCTGCGAAGCTCATCTGAGCTTCTTCGCAAGATGCTTCTAGAGCTTCAATTCCAATTGGGAATAAACTACATTGTGCTACTACTTCATCTGCAGTAGCCTTGTACAACAAATTACAAAAAAACGTGCTAACGAATTATCGGTTACAGCAACACGCCGCTACGCCGCAAAAAATCAAACCCTCTTAGTTGGCCCATCCCTTGCTCATCTGCACAGCCTTCTCCCACTGACCGAAGCGGTTGGACGCGTCCTCAGTGGTGATGCTGGGCTTGAAAATGGTTCTACCCTCCACGTTCACCTGGTTCAAGTCCTCGAAGCTGTTCCACACACCTACAGCCAAGCCAGCGGCAATCGCGGCACCAAGAGCCGTTGTCTCGCGCATGGCTGGGCGGTTGACAGGGATGCCGATCAGATCGGATTGGGTCTAAGACAGCATTGATCAGCATTCAAACTATACTCTTGGGGAAGATGACCCGAGAAGAGAAACGAAGGGGGAAAAAAAGGGGGGGTGTGTGATATTGAAATCTCCACCCCCACGAGGTAATGATAAACGTACCTGCATAATAAGATCGGAATTGCACATGCCACCATCGACAGCGAGCTCGGTCAGGGCATGGCCACTGTCCTTCTCCATAGCGTTCAGGATAGCCTTGGTCTGGAAGCACGTGGCTTCCAGGGTAGCTCGCGCGATATGACCGCGCTGTGTGTAAGCTGTAATACCGAAGATAGTTCCTCGAGCATCGTCGATCCAGTAGGGAGCGAACAGACCGCTGAAGGCGGTAACGAAGGTGCAGCCACCGTTATCCTCAACAGTCTCGGCAAGCGCGCTGAGCTTGGATGAGGACTCAATGAAGCCCAAATTGTCCACGAGGAACTTGACACTTGAGCCAGCGACAGCGATGCTGCCCTCGAGAGCGTACATGGTCTGACCCTCGCCAAAGTCGAAGGCCACAGTAGTCAGCAGACCGTGCGTGGAGATGGCAGGCTTCTCTCCAATGTTGTACAGCAGGAAGCATCCGGTACCGTAAGTGTTCTTGGCCTGGCCGACGGAGAAACCCTTCTGGCCAACCAAGGCGGCAGACTGGTCACCCAAGCAGCCCGCAATCTTGGTTCCCTTGAGAGCGGTGCCAGCAAGAGAGCCGTAGGCCTCATTGTGCGAAGATCGCACAATCTTGGGAAGTGCGACCTTCTTGCGGTCGAGACGGAACCAGTCGATGAGCTCGGCGTCATAATCGAGAGTCTCCAAGTTCATGAACATGGTTCGGGAGGCGTTGGACGGGTCGGAGACGAAGACATCGCGAGCAGGTCCGCCGTTCAGCTTGTAGGTCAACCAGGTGTCGACAGTGCCAAAGGCAAGGACACCTCGCTCGTAGGCGTCCTTGACCTCGGGGATGTTCTCAATCAGCCAGAGAAGCTTGCTGACAGAGGGGTATGTGGAGAGGGGAAGACCGCATCGGGCAGTAAGCTCATTGGCACCAAGGCGCTGCTTGAGGCGGCGGACAAGGTCCTTAGCTCGGGTGTCGGTCCAGACAATGGCGTTGTGAAGCGCCTTGCCTGTGGTCTTGTCCCAAACAATGGTTGTCTCTCTCTGGTTTGTGATACCGACGGCCTGAATCTGCCCGCGGGAGTGGCCCTGCTTCTCAAAAGCCTCGACCGCACCATCAATGCATTGCTCAGTTGAGGAGATGAGCTCTTCGGGATCATGCTCGTGCCAGCTACGAAATTCAAACAAAAACGGCACCTGTCAGTAAACTTTGAAATTTTTGAAACAATCTTGAGGTTTGCATGTGCACGGAGCACACAGGAGGGGTAAAAAGGGAAAAAAAAACTCACCCAGGCTGAGGATAGATCTGCTTGAATTCAATCTGATGCGTGGCAACGACCTGGCCGTTTGAGTCAAAGATCAGGAACCGTGTGCTGGTGGTTCCTTGATCAATGGCGCCAACAAAGGCCGGGCTGTGAGATGCGGGTGCAGAGGCCATTGTGCAAGTTTCAGGTAAATTGAAGATGTGGAGAGTAAGGTGATGGTGATGGTGATGGTGGTGATGATGCGAGAGAGGATGAGGGGAGAAGGCTCAGAATAAGGAAGATTGGAAGAGAGGAAGATGGAGAGATAAAGCTGGAGAAGCAAGCAATTGGACCACAGAATATTTGTATCCCATGTGAAAGAGCTCCCAGCTCGGTCGAGACTAATAATAAGCTCTCTTTTTTTTACGCGGGGTTGCAAGTTCGCATGCGCATGCCCGAGTAAAAACGCGCCAACTAACGTGCAAGAAAAGCCGTTCCCCCTCCCCCTCTACTCCGTACTCCATACCCCATTCCATGATCCCCGGATTGTGGGGGGGTTTCTGCAACATTTCCCCTCTCTTGACTCGCTTGGGGGCTCTTTGACCCCTTGCTGTCCCTTACCAAATGGCTGACAAGGACCCTGCTCCCCGGGAGGCGCCATATTTGTTGCCTCATTGGCCTCATTGTCCTCATGAGACGTGCTCCCAGAGCCCATGTGACAGCCCGCAACGTTCTCGAATAGGTTCCAGGGTCCGTTTCGGACTCGGTGCGGGGACCCCGACCTGCATTCCCCTCAATCGACCGGGACCGTTCATGTACCGAAACAAATCTCGGTGCCTCGTTACTCGGCCGAATAAGTCCAATAGGCCCAAAGCAACTCGGTCAAGATTGTCGACACACACCACATCTGCCCGCTCCACGTGGACGCTTACCACTTTCACTCGCCATCCCTTTCTCCGCGACCTTAATTATTTGCATTTTCCAAGTAGTCTGTACAGCTCAACACCGTTCGGGCATAGACAACCCCCCGGGGCTTCCGGGGGTGCGCATAGACACTTTGTGTCATCAATCTTCTTTTTTGGCCTTGGAGATTTTAATTTTGGCGCCTACTCTGTATCTGGTCAATGTCATGTCAACCATCCCCAGACACCCAGACATCTCCCCTTCCTGATCCACCGAGAAGACCAGCTCCCCCGTACTCGGTCCCGCAGACCGAGTATGCATCCTGCCAAAGGACTGGTAAATTGATTGCCCGCGGGATCTTGGCGGTTCCCGTGTGTCGTCCGACGTGGCTGGGTTTCTTGGGGAACCTTGAAGTTTGCTGGTCCGTTCCTCTAGCCCCCTTGTGGGCAGGGTGGCAAACCCCGGATGGGCGATTCATGGTCACAATCACAGCAAAATTCGTTAATCTGCAATAAGGTGGTGAATTAAGGCCCCTCTCAAATACCGCTGCAGCACATCAGCGGGGACAAGACTTCTTCGTCCACATGGAACATAAAACCTTCCCTCATCCCCGCCAAAATCAAATCATCACGCAACCACTCGAAACACCTCAATGGCCATAACTCCTATCCACGATTCAATGTCAGAATCATCCATCGACAAGTCTGCTCGTGTTCAAAACATTGAGATGAGTTCCAAAGGCCCAGAGCACGAGGATCTCTCGACTGAGTCCGCGCCCGTTATTTCAAACGAGGACTTGCCACTCTGGAGCCGGGTCAAAGATGATTACAAAGACTTCTTGTCTGAGTTCCTAGGAACCATGACTCTGCTCCTGTTTGGTGACGGTGTCGTCGCCCAGGTTGTTCTCAGCAAGGGCACCAAGGGAGACTACCAGAGTATTTCTTGGGGATGGGGGTACGTTGATCTTTTTTTTTTTTTTAAACTTTGATTTTTTTGTCTGGTTTCCCCTCCTGTTCCTCTTCTCCGCAACTTCTCCAAATCAACCTCAAATTTCTAGATTCGTAGTACAAACGCTAACATAATGATTTCAGTATTGGTGTCATGTTTGGAGTGTATGTTGGCGGCAAGTCCGGAGGTCACCTCAACCCGGCTGTGACCTTGGCCAACTGCCTCTACCGAGGTCACCCGTGGCGCAAGTTCCCCTTCTACTTCATGGGTCAACTCCTCGGAGCCATGGCTGGAGCCGCAATCGTCTATGGAAATTACAAGTCTGCCTTTGACGTCTATGAAGGTGGCCCTGGCATCCGAACTGTTGGAGGGCCCAACTCCACTGCCGGCATCTTCTGCACTTACCCAGCCGACTTCATGACACGTACTGGAATGGTCTTCTCCGAGTTTATCGCCAGTACTATTCTGCAGATGGTCATCTTTGCCATGATCGATAGCGACAACATCGGTGCCGGACCTCTTCTCCCCATTTGCCTGTTCTTCCTCATCTTCGGTATCGGTGCTTGCTTCGGTTGGGAGACTGGCTATGCTATCAACTTGGCACGTGATTTTGGTCCTCGTCTGGTTTCTTACATGATTGGCTACGGACACGAAGTTTGGTCTGCTGGAGGATATTACTTCTGGGTAAGTCACTACGGACTGCCAACCTCTCGTTGGTTGACTCCCTCGCTAATCTATATATGATAGATCCCCATGGTTGTGCCATTCCTCGGATGCGCCTTTGGAGGTTTCCTCTACGACTTCTTCATCTTCTCGGGCGAGAGTCCCATTAACACTCCAGCCCTCGGTCTCCCCAGACTCGTCAAGCCACGAAGAAGCGTGTGGTCAAACACACACAGAGCGTTTAATTCCCAGGTTTAATTATTGCATTCACTGAAGACCGTGGCCCAAGTGGATATTTCAGGGAAACATGTACGAAGGGTTATCTGGTAGATCAACTAGCTCCGGTATTAATTGCAAAGATCGAGGGGGCCAAGGGATGATTGCCGAACATTGTACAGATCGACTTTGAAAATCCAGCTTGAAGCCGTCCTTTAGATATTATCTTCTCTTTATTTCCAGCTCAAGATATCAAAAACACTGGTGCAGAGACTTTTGCATTCCAATTATGAGTTTACTTTAGTTCCCTTTTACCACGTACATGATGGACAATGCCAATCGATCGTGATTTCGAAAAGCCATGCTATCTACTAAGCGTTTTGGCTCCAGCTGCTGCCAAGGCTTCTGGTAAGCCCTTTCGTTCACCGGCGTCGATCATTACGCGGGGATGGTTAGCGAAAGCCGTGTAGGGTTGGATCCGGATAACCCGCCCCGGGAATCACATGATGACTGATTTTCTCCGAGGATAAGCAAGTTAAAATTGCCTTCATTATCCAGAAATTATACGTGCATAGACATCACCAAGAGGAGCCAAAAAGCAGGGGGGGGGTAATCGATAAATTGACGTTAGTGCACAGCGCTACTCGAATTACCACGGTGCGGGGAGGGGACTTATTGAAATACATCCATATTCTATCTAGCTCATAATTCGATTTTTTTTTTTTTACGATTGGTGTTGTTTACCATAGCACAGAACCAACAATTTCACGTAGGGTAGCACGCACCTGATAGCGGTCTGGTCAAGCACTCGGTGCGACCATAGAGTAGTAATCATAAACTTGATGCACAGCCGTTCCAACAGACCGTTCCATTCGGCATCCTGCCTGTGGCCATAGTGGTGCAGCGTCGTGTTCAATGGGTAATCAAACCCGTGTTCTCCAAAAAGAAAGCGTATTGTATAGTGCCGGCCTCGGTTCCCCCTCTTTTTCCCCTCATCTTGAAAGGAGCCCAGACGCCCGCAGACCCTTCGTCGGCACGCGAGGGCGACTAAACGACATCCAATGGACAGACCCAAGTCACGGAAATAGTCGGTCACCTGCAACAGCGTAGCATTACTGCATGCGTAAAGAAAAATCCAAAATGGCAATAGGTGTACAATGTAACAGAGCTGACCTGAGCCCAAACAGGTTGGTGGCGGCAACGGGCTGCAGTGGCATGCAGTTCGAACTTATACCAAATCAGGTTTCTGTGAGGGTTCAGAACCTGTTGCCTGTCCAGCACACATCACCTGATCGTCGTAAGTTAGAACGGTCCGATTAGGAGGTATCAGGTACCTTGAGCCGGCTTACCTTCTGGAAACTGCTAGTGCTCTGTGCAAAGTGGGTACGGATTGGTGTGAAATAAGCAGGATTTCCACATGGGCAAGTACCAAATAAGGCAAGGGACTCGGGCCAGCTCGGCCGACATACAGCATCATGGTATGGAGAAATTTTCGGAATCTGAGACCGAGAAGAGGCTCAAGTTTCGGTCTTTATCGGCCGAGTTGCATGCGAGACGCATGAATAGCGCCGTTTGAATACCGCTTTCGTAGGATTTTGTCTGGGCTCTATCAACCATCGTGACGACAATGGCGCCAATCTTGATATGCTTTGTTTGACATGATAGGATCCGACCTCCACGCTCGGCCATGCTGACAGGCAATTGGAGAGCTTCTGCTTCCAGGATTGTGGGCCCTATGACGATCCAGGGTCCAGCTATGTTGCAAATGTCAGATTTCGTGCTGGCAACGGTGGGCCGAGTGGCTGAAGACGACAAGTGCCGTATGAGTTTTCCGCCCGGAATGCCGAAAGTCTTCGTCTAGTGAGGTGTTATATGCAAACACATTTTGTCAAATCTCTTCATCCTTTTGCCTCAATATCTGCATATAACACATTGTCGTCTGACTATTGCCAATTCAGCCTCGTGGTTTGAACAATCTTAATCTCCTTCTTCACTCTCGATTCCCTTTTCTATTCTCTCTTGTTTGTCGAGCGCTGTTGCCAAAGCAAGCCCCCCCTTCCCCACGACATTACATTGCCCACCGCATCGCATTGCGTTACGTCCACGCTTCAGAGCAATCCTAGCTCAGGATGGCGTCCAGACTCTCAAACATGAGACGGCCATTGGTCACTTCCGCTGCCATCCTGGCCACCGTGACCGGAGGCGCCCTCATCTACAGGTCCCAGAGCAAGGACTCTTTCCAGATGCCCCTTGCTGCCCCCCGGCGCGACCACGCTGGGCGGATACAGCCTCCTACTTTCCCAAAGAGCAGGTCGCGCTCTGAGCAGCTCTCTGACTTGCGCCGCAACGGATCGACAACAAGCTCGGAGGAGGAATACGACCTTCTCATCATCGGTGGCGGCGCCACTGGAACTGGAATCGCTCTTGATGCTGTCACCCGCGGTCTCAAGGTCGCCCTCGTCGAGCGTGATGACTTTTCCTCCGGTACCAGCTCCAAAAGCACGAAGCTGGTGCATGGTGGTGTGAGATACCTCGAAAAGGCCGTCTGGAATCTCGACTACTCCCAACTGGAGTTGGTCATGGAGGCTCTACACGAGCGCAAGACCTTCCTCAACGTAGCACCTCACCTTGCTCACTCATTACCCATCCTTCTGCCTTTACAACATTGGTGGCAGGCTCCCTACTTCTTTGCAGGCACGTTCGCCTATGACATGCTCGCCGGTTCCCAGGGACTCGAACGCTCATACATTTTGGGCAAGACCAAGACGCTTTCCCAATTCCCCTTGCTGCGTCGCGACAACATCATTGGTGGTATCGTCTATTACGATGGCCAGCAAAATGATGCAAGGATGAATATTTCACTTGCCTCCACCGCTGCTCTGTATGGAGCCACGATGCTCAACTACGTTGAGGTGACCGGCTTGGAGAAAGACTCAAACGGCAAGATCAATGGCGCCAGAATGCGAGACACCTTGGCATCTTCAGGTGAAGATGCTCGCGACTTCACTGTACGAGCCAAGGGCGTCATCAACGCAACCGGCCCTTACGCAGATGCCATTGAGAACATGGATGATCCCTCTCGTAAGCCTATGGTAGCTCCCTCATCTGGCGCTCATATTATCCTCCCCAAGTCTCTATGCTCAACCAACATGGGAATGCTCAAGGCATCCTCTGATGGCCGAGTCATCTTCATCCTGCCCTGGGAGGGACAAACGCTGGCCGGTACTACTGATAGCGAGTGTTCAATTGAACGAAACCCGCGTGCCAAGACGGAGGAGGTTGATTTTATCTTGGATGAAGTTAGCAAGCTCCTGTCACCTGAGTCGGTTCTGAAACGATCCGATGTCCTCGCTGCCTGGTCTGGTAAGTATTAATATCTCCAGCAAACCATCTCGGCACTTGCTAACAACAGTCAGGAATTCGTCCTCTTATCCGAGATCCTAACGCCAAGAATACTGAATCCCTCGTCCGTAACCACCTGATCACTGTCTCACCATCAAAGCTTCTCACATGCGCCGGCGGAAAGTGGACTACCTACCGGTCTATGGCTGAGGAAACTGTTGATGAAGCTATCAAGACTTTCAAGTTGACACCCAAGGTTGTTACCCTTCCCGATATTAGCGGTGCTGGTCTGCCCGAGATGGTGACCAACGGCTCTTGTCGAACCACCAAGATCCCTGTTGTCGGAGCTCATGGCTACTCGCCTTCTCTCCCTTCTCAGTTGATGGAGGTCTATCCTATTGATCCAGAGGGCGCTCGTCACCTTGCCAGCAACTACGGAGATCGTGCCTGGGCCATTCTAGCCACTTCCTCCCGACCAACCCGCCTCCTGTCATCTTCCCCAATCATTGAGGATGAAGTCAGGTACGCCATCCGCTCAGAGGCCGCATGCACAGTTGAAGATGTCATCTCTCGTCGTACCCGATTGTCCTTCATCGATGTCAAGGGAGCCATGAAGGCACTCCCACGCATCGTTGACATCATGGCCGACGAACTCGACTGGAGCGAGTCGCGCAAGGAACAGGAAATGAACCGCACCGTCCAGTTTATGAGATCTATGGGTTTGACTGATGAGAAGGCCATTGAGTCTCGCCAACCAGTGCACTCACCAGCCGTGCCATCAAGACAAGGAGTACCAGCCACTGCTGGTGTGATTGAGGTTGATTCGGAAAAGCTTGACGGCATGTTACAGTGATTTTATTGGATTGGGTGAATAACTTTTTTTTGTTTCCTTTTTATATTTTGTATGTGTAGATTTGCATAGCACAGGAACGGTTTTCAGGTTAGGAGCATGGAAGATTGTCTAACGCATTATCATTATCATATCCTGCCAAAGAGCAGCTGGTACATTAAGATAAAAATACAGTATCATGATTGACCTATTCAAGCCGTCGTAGACAGCCGCATCATAGTGAGCCATATGCAGAGACAACTTGAAACAGCCATGAGAGCGAAAGACTGTCCAAGCTCGCCTGTCGCCCCGCTACCCCGAAGTTGAAATTCGCCAATGTTTGTCAGGGTGAGCCCCTTGGCGTCGGCCCAAACAGCGACGATCTCGCCTCCATCGCTGGAGAAGCCTTCTTCCCTTCCCGCTGCAGCTTGTTGGGCCGCGTTTTGCCCTAAACGGACAAGCTTCCACCCCCATTTCGTGCCTCCAACACTCTGGACCTCAGTACCGTGAGAGCGGCGCCATTCAAAACGGTCCAAATGACGATCTGGCCAATGCCCGACTTCGAGGCCAAACCAATATCGCTCCTTCTTGGAGACAGTCTGCCATTTCACCGCCTCGTGTCGAGATCTTACTCCTTCATCGGGCGATTCAGGGAGCGTGATGGAAAATTTATTTGCCCACTTGCCCTCGTCCTTGACCGTCATCATGATGGGATCCTTGTCTGTGGGTCCATCGTAGAAAATCATTGGGCCCCAGAAGCCATAGGGTAGGTTGACGGCATATGAGGCTTCCGGTGAGTTGGGTTCGCTGAGCAGACAGGTAACTTTTGTCATTGACTTCAAGTAAGATGCATGAAGTGTACGTGGAAGTCCTCGCTCTGCGGTGCTGGACGAAAGGTGAGGGGTTTGTTGGAGCTTGGAGTTTGCAGAACCCATGTTGAGGAGATTTATTGCTGTAGCTGATCGAAGTTGATTGATGGATAGATGGAGAGCCGTAGAAAAGATGCCAACACGTAATGACACCAAGTGACGATGCTGTAGGAATGAAGAGACGCTCTGTTAATTTGGAAAGGATTTCAGTCTTCGTTCCAGCAACATTATATAGTTTTCAACGCGAGATTGTCTGTCAACTGTCGATTATGCCACAATGCATCCGAATAAGGAAACATGCAGCGCTCCGGCTTCCCATGTGGCAGTGTAGTGGCTGGTGTCTGGAAAGGCATGCACACTGAGCAAATCCAAGCCACTAATCTCTGGATCGACAGCAGCGGCGTGGCCGCGTAATATGTGGCTGGCTAAACCTCGCAACTAAGGCACCAGCGCAGGCTACTCCCTGAGCTGACCAATTATGTTACGGCACCTGGGTGAGTAGGTTGCCCGCCCCATGAAGCCAGCAGCGAACCAGCCAATTCGGAGTACGGAGCACTGTGTGCAGAGCAGAGTGCGATGAAAAGGAATTATAGGGCCCCGCACCAACTCCGCTCAGAATGCACACGGAATTAATTACACAGTATGCTATCGATGCATTCTTGAGTACCTTTGGTATTCATGACTATAGCATAGATTACGGGCAAAGAGACAGGTGCGCTGGTGCTCATATTATCACTTACTAACACGGCTCCTCTTCGTCATGAGGACATGACTGCATGAAGGCCTAAAGGATAAAGCCAATAATGATATGATGAATAAATTATTGGAATATTATGTTTTGGACTGTATACACAAATACATTAATAACATATTGCTATGTTTTCTTCTAAATATTTAGAACAGTCAACTAGGCTGTCTGAGAAGATGTCTTGGTGTTCTTTCTGAGAATACCCCAACTACGTACCTTACCTGAGGTAAGTACGTACTTCTCCAATATCTAGGTAAAGTGGATCTACCCTAACCAATAAAACGCGGGCTGAATGTGACGGATGTGACCCAGAAATTAAAGGCTTGGGGTACCAGGCAATAGCGAGTTGCACGCTCTGTGTAAGATGAAATCTCAATGATGGTTGCTTTTTGTCAGCCGTAGTGATTCTAGCAATTTCTCTCACTGCGCGAGTGCATATCGTCGAGATGTGGTCACATGATTTATAGGAGGCTGTTTTCGCTGCTTGTGTATCTTATTTGTTGACCAAGCATGAACACACATCTCCCAGTCTCGCCAGGCTTTCGACCCATCCTACGCTGATGACTCCTAGAACTCATCCCATTCGCTACCCACACATTAGTGACATTGATTTGGTAGATGAATTGGGAAATGTTGAGAATGTCGCTGCTAATGGGCCTGATGGGAGTTTTTCTCCCTCATGGGAAACGACGCCCACGACTGCTAAGCGTCGAGGAAGACCTCCGGCATCCAGGCCGTTAAAAAATCCTTCAGCTCCCAAGCGTCGAGGGAGACCTCCAGCCTCCAATACTCGAAAAAACCAGACGACTGCGAAGCTTCGAGGCAGGTCTCTGGGATCCAATCCCCCGAAAATCCTTCAATCCCCAAGCGTCGGGGTAGACCTCCAGCCCTGAAGCCTAGAGAGACGCGTATGATTTCCAAACGTCGAGGAAGACCTCCGAAGTCCAGAACTCGAGGGCGGCCTGGAACCTCTACCCCAAACAAAAATCAGTTGCTTTCCAGCACCCATGAACAGATCGCGAAATCATTGAACATGGACAGTGTCGATGTCAGTTCCAAGTATCGAGTTGCCCGTGCCTCGGAAACGATTTTCGAACTTGTAAACCAGTGGCCATGGGACTGGGCCGCTGGGTTTTTACCCAGGAAGAAGTGGACCATTACTATGACGGAAGAGTTGGCACAACTTCTCAAGGGCATCCACAAGATTTCGACTAATCAGAATAGCCATCGTGGTAGTTTTCAACAGGCCAAAATATTTCTTCAACGTCAGGCTTGTAAGAGAAACCGAAAAAGTCCGCATCTGAGTGGGGATGACATACGAGAAGCCATTATTCACTTCGGAGTAAATAGCCGCCGAAAATGGGCAATAGAACGAAGGAGGAGTATGCAGATGCAGAGGAGGAAAGTGACCGAAATAATCAGCTCAGAAAGTGAGGAAGAAGTATTTGAGGATGACTCAAAGGGTGAAGAAGATGCCAAGTCGAGCCCGAGTGACACCGAAGATGAATGGGAGAGTTGCGAGAACGATGAGAAGGATAGCGACTCTGGCACATCAGCAAGCCAAAACAGAAATAGACCCGGACTGAAAAGCCTTGCTCGGCCATCCTTCGAACTCTTTCAAGCCGAAAAGCGTGCTCGGGTGACTGAACAAGGCGCAACCGACGACCTCCAGCTGATGAGTACGGTCTCAATTAGTACGACGTCGGCTGCAAACCATCCTGACCAAGTAGGTCTAAACCGATCGATGTATGAGGCGGAATCTATACTTACAGCCGCAGTCTGCCCCAAACCCAAGGAACCAGCCACAAACCATTTCTGACCTCATCGGCACTTTGGATCTACTGCAGGCTAGAGATCAAGAAGGGGCAAAGATGATCGCCCACAATCTCACTATGTTACGAAGCTCAATTCGGGATAGAGAGATCTCTATTGTGGAGGTCACAACCATGGCGACTAACAGTGAAACCCTTACAGAACTGCATCAGGATCTCAAGACACACATGGAACGAAAGCATGAAATTGAAAATGGCAAGATGTTTTTCGAGCAAAATTGTCATCACATGGCTATAAATGAGGACCTTATGGTACAGCTTTTGGCACACCACGAATCAAGGCTTCGTGAATGCGATGAAGCAATCACTCGTATGCAGCTTGGAATTGATGAAGAAGTGATGCAACTAAATGCTCAAAAGGTCTTTGATTTCCAGATGCAGCTCGAGAAAGACAAAGAAGAAGTTCAGCGTTTAGAGGCGTGTGAAGGGGAAACTGCTCGAAACTTGGACTATTATCGCGTTATCGGATCTTTGGTGAAACTGGGTCCATCAAGGCTGGCGACTCTCATGGCTGCTATGGAAGCACATGGCATTTTTCCGGATCAGTACTAGCACGGGTCTTAATGTTGGCATCACGATCTACACTCTCGCTACATGGCTGAAGCGACACACCAATTCAACCCTTGGGTTACTGGTCAGGCTCCGAACGTCATGCCGCCTTGAGAGCTCAACCTCAACACTGGATCGACCTAGATAGAGAATGGAAAAACTTCCTTTGGAAATCGAAATCCGAACTAGAATTCAAGGCACCAAAATTCAATTCTTAGCTATCCCAAATTGCTCCGTATGCAGGTATACCCCGTGTTTCCAAACCGTAAACAACCTTCTTCGTAATCTTCTCGTTTGCGATGATAATAACAGCTTCCGCCTTGAAGCTCTTCACTAAATTGTAACCCATCCGGACTAGGTCTGGGCGGCCGAGTCTTTTCGTATCATGAATTACGGCGCCTGGAATTTGGCGCTTTATGGAGTTGCACAAATCTTCCCCGAATGTTACTTCTGGCCGAGATGTTGACCAAATCAATTGTGTTGGACAGGATGGGTCCTGGATGTGCCCTAACACGGGCCCGATGCCAGATCCAGTTGCAATGAGAACCACTCGGTTGAAGAGCGTAGCGATACGCATGACACCGCAGGTTGGTACTCCCCGAGTCCAAATATGAGTTGGCTCCTCCTTAATAGTGGCTTTTGTCCAATCTCCTGCGTTTGAGACGACAAGAGAGTATCCTTTCGGACGACCATTGACTGGATCAGGAGCTGGAATCGTAGCGAATGAGTGCCACTCCATGAGAGGGCGTTTTGACAAGCGAGTGAAAGATCCGTTGACAGGGACTGCATAATCGAAATGAAGTCTAACAGCATGATCCGAGAGAACTTCCGCTTGGACAGGTACTTTTCGTAGCCACAGCCAGGACATAGCGATGCTAAGTGTAGCAACAGCAAGTAACCAAAACGGAGCTGACCGCGCGCAGGCAGCACCGAGGGACATACCGGAATCTTTACCGTCGTTACAAGTGAGGACCACCTGGGCCCAAAAGAGTCCAAGCATAGTCCATCCAATGAAGCGATGAGTTTTCTCGAAAAGATCATGATGGGACTTCCGAACTGATGGATATGCCATGACAAACATGACAAAAAATAGTACCAAGAGTATCCAAGACACAACTTTGGATGCTAGAGATTGACGGCTCCAGCCTGAGCACTGAGACGTCATACAAACAACGTCGCCAATGTTTGTGGCAAGGAGCCAAGCACCAGCACTGATAGCTGCGCCAGAGTGGATGCCACCAAGATGATAGATTTTGGCACACCTGGACCTGATACCGAGAGGCCAAGACTTGGGCACACTGCAAATGATGGTATACAGCGCATTGATTACAAAGTCTTGGCGGATTAACACGGCGAGGGCAAGGTTAATTGCAGTCACATCCGCCAGCCATTGCCTTTGAATTCCAGAAAGAATAACAGCGAGGGCAGCGGCAATATTGAAGATTCCAACCAAAGTGAATAATCGACGATACACAATGAGGAGGCGATGGCGGAGACCTCGTATGCGTTTGGCTTGCCTCTTTTCAGGGAGTGCAGCCTCGAGGTCAAGGCTGTCCTCAACCAAGGTAGCCTCTGACCTCTCAGATGCGTATGACGCATCGCTAACTTGGGTGAGACTCGAAGTTGAGGAATCGGACCGAGAATGGTTGATGACCACAGGCTTCGGACAGGTGACAGCCTCAGAGATCTCCGTACCAGAGCTACCCCAGCTGTTCCTTGAAGGTGTCTGCCTGTCTGATCTGAGGGCTGCTTTGTCGATCTTTCCATTTTGCGTCATAGGAAAGGAGTCCAGCATATGGAATTGCGTTGGGATGGCATAATATGGTTGGCGGTCTTTGACGTGCTGCACCAACTTGTTCGGGTCACAGTCTTTGGGTGTGAGGAAGCCATGAATCTCTCCATCAATGAGCAGGGCCGCAGCACGCTCAACTAGAGGACAAGAGTCCATGGAAGAGACCACACCATCTAGCTCCACTCGGAACCCCTGTTGATAAAAGATTATTAGTATGTCTAAAGAGGGAGAACCGGAGTCAATATTCTTACTTTTACTTTTACTTGGTCATCAACCCGACCGTGAATCTGGATGGAGCCATCCGCACTCCAGCTACAAAGGTCTCCAGTATTGTACATTTTGGACCTGCCGCGGTTAGCATAGGGTAAATTCATGGAAGTCCTCATTAGCTTACCCATTATTCAGAAAGGGGTCATGGACATATCTCTCAGCCGTCTTTTCTGGAAGACCGACGTAGCCGCGCGTAACGCCAACGCCACCAGCCCACATCACACCAATCTCACCGACCTCTGTCAGCTCATTTCTGTCATTGAGGATGTATACGTTGTTATTTGGTGTTGGCGCACCAATGGACAGGGGCTGGTGCGGACGGTGTTTGTGCATAGTGTTCACGATGGTGGTCTCAGTTGGACCACAGCAATTGTAATATGTGCCGTGTGAGGCCCACAGATCGGCAAGACTAAGCAATAGTTAGTATAATTCTAAGGGCTGATTGAGATTAAAAAATGATTCAGGTGAAACATGCCGTTGCGATGAAGGTTCACCGGCAGTAGCCACGGTGCTAATATTGGGGAAATCGGCAGTGTTGTATTTTGCCAGGATGCTGGGTGTGCATATAAGGACATCAATCTGCATCGATACTAAGTCATGTATTCCGATTAAAGATTTCACCACTCATCTTTCTTACCTCCTGCAAAGCCTTTTTCCAATCTGAGCCACGCATAATCAAAGTTCCTCCATTAGTGAGGCAACCAAGCATTTCCCAAGCAGCTAGAAGAAAGAGTCAGACCGCATTATAAAGAAATCTTCACTATGTTGAGGCCACTTACCCATATCAAAGCTGATACTTAGAACCTGGCCGACTCGCGTTCCAGGCACAATGCCAAGATCTCCAGGCGATTGGCATACGAGATTGACAACATTATTCTGACTGACATCGACACCTTTAGGTGTCCCGGTAGTTCCTTGGTCAGGAATGTTAACTTGATTCTCATATTAAGCAAGGGAGTTCTAATATACCGGAGGTATAAATAACATAGCATCCATCAGAAGGGCTTTGTGAATCTGACTCTGTTTCCAGAAGACCACTTAGGCTCTGCTCTTGGAATTCCAAGTCATCAATGGCGATGACATTGGACTCGCCTAGCTGAGATAGCCGATCTCGGGTAAAACTCAAAGCCAACACTACACGCCCACGTGTTTGTTCTAAAACAAACTTGAGAGTTGCATCAGGCACGACAGTCCCGTCCAGCGGCACATATTGAGCACGGCAGCTGAGGATAGACATGATACCAACGAGCATATCAATACCCCTCTTCACCACCAGTGGCACACGATCCCCTGGCACCACGCCGAGACTTCGCAATTTCCGTGCCAACCTGGCACTTCTGAAAGCAAGCTCTCCATAGGTGATCTGGGATGGTGGCTGAGTTGAAAGGTCTCGAGCAGCAACAGCTTCAGGTCTCACAGTAGCGTGATACCTAAAGGCAGCAGTGACTGTTGAGAAACGAGGGGATCCCAGCACGCCGTAACTGAAGGATAAAGGTGGAGGCATGGATTCCATGCCAGGGTCGAGTCGTTTTGAAGCGTTTTGCATACTGCGAGGATGTGAAGTAGAGAGGCTAAAGTAAGATGAAATTAAGATTGCCGCCGTTGAACAGTGATTGTCTGAATACTGAGTGGACTAGTACCATGAGCTTGAGAGCTGTGGTGATGCGGCTTGGGAAGATCGACGAAAATGTTTTATTACTGCCGTCAAACCAGTTTAAATAGTGTAGCACGCGAATTTCTAGCCTCCCGGATTTCCGCCCTTCTCCTCATACGAACTCCTCGTTACTCTTTCTTCCCATCCAAGCTGAAGCCTGTGGGGGACGGCGGCATGCCACGTACAGACTTACGGCCAACAGACGGAGCGAGGCGAGGGGCTTGATGGCCACATCATGTTGCCTAATCCACACTGCTTGCAGTCCGGTGCGTATCAAATAGTTTCTCAACCAATTCAATGGCGGGCTTTTGTTGTTGATCGTTTTCTAGACTTGTCATAGCCGGATAGGCCAAACTGCAGGATGCGACAACAAAGCCTTTCGGTTCAGGTGAAGCTCAGGCAAGAAACAGCCTCGGCAACTTCGGCCGATCGCCAACTCAATACCGGATCATAAGAGCAACTAGGTCTGACCACATGACTATATTGATGAATTGAACGACCTGCTACTCGAGGACCTTGTATGAGGTTGAGCGTATAAGTCACGCCGAAGTGGGCCAAACCAACCACATGGATTATCGCGGCCCCCACGAGGACAGTGTCCAGAAGAGTATCGTATGGCTTTCAACATTGGCAAACTGCAGGATCGGACATGGCTATCCTTGTAGGACGTGCAGCATCGAAAACTAGCGTGTGTGCGTGCGCTCAGCAAGGATACAGGACTTCCCGTACAATACTAGGTCTGCCCATCCATGAATACATGGCTCGGCTAGCGCGGTGATCGCCGTAAGAGACCCTCCTGTCAACACTGTTTTTCCAGATCCCTGCAGGATAAAAAGCAGAATGGCTGGGATACGGGCTTTGGGGCCGGTAAGGTGCTGTCTAGTGTAGAGAGAAGGGTAAGAGATTATTGAGTACTTTGAACAGTTAGATTATGTAGAACTGAGTTTAGAGACAAGTTCGGGTCTGCTAGGTTGAAAGAAGTGCCCAATGTATACATAATTACCAAGATCTTAAACGAAATAGTATAAATTTGCACAAATGAATAAATCCACTTACTAGCAGGGAGCTCTCGATCCGCTTACCAGGCTGTCACCCACTGAGTCTTTTTAGCACCAAGAGACTTGACCAGTTCAACCCCAAACGAGATAGTAACCTGGTTCTTGATCCCAACAGAGCCAGATCGTCAACTTGCACTTCCTTATGCAGAAGCCATGGGCACTGCGGGCTTTAAACCACCCTCCTCTGGTTACCAAAATGCCTCAAACGGCAGTGTTGACAAGGCAGCCCAGTTGACACCGCAGCCTGACCGACACCAACCTCGTGGCATCTAGCCGTCGACTGTGATGTAGACGGATCTTTTGTCTTAGTCCGGGCAGCATTTCGTTTGGGTTATGCACCAAGCGCGCATCTGTCTTAGGCCCGACCCGATATCGCGACGTGGCGACTGATCGACAGTGCAAATTTGAATGGTTGAATGTTTGCTTTTTTCTCGATCGTACAAGTATTTGAGCCAACAGACACTTGGTGAAGAAGAAATCTTTCTCGCTACACCCCTGGAAAGGACTCCAAAAAAAAAAATCACGTCTTTTGCATCCGAAATCTTTCCCAGACTTCAGATCAACGCATCAGCATCCACTCCTCCAAGTTACTCCTCAGCTTTCCCCTGCGTATCAAGTCTGCTAAATATAGGGAACGGAAAACTGGAGCCGTTTTTATTGAATTCATCATGAGCCAGGAATTGATACTTGAATCGACTCCGGCGGACGGTGTTCGAGTTCTTGCCTTCAATCGGCCCTCCAACAGGAATGCCCTTTCAGAAGAAATGATCTCTGTTTTCCTAGAGAAGCTATCCCTAGCTGCAGAAGACAAGGCTGTGCGTGCCATCATCATAACTGGCAGCAAAATGTTCTTTTCGGGTAAGCCTCCCCGCGCGGAAGCTTAGCAAGCCCCGGCAATTGACTGACTATACTAGCCGGTGCGGATATCAAAGAGATCGCAGCACTAAACGCAGAGACCGCGCGGGGTTGCCGCTATCTTGGGAACCTTTGCGCGGGGATGAGTGCCGTGCGCAAGCCTTTGATCGCGGCTATTGAGGGAATGGCGGTGAGTGGTTTTCTTGACGCCATCGATCGACAGCACCTTCGCATGGACTGACGCACGTTTCCCTCTTCAGCTTGGCGGCGGCTTTGAGGTTGCCCTGATGGTATGTAAGATCTCCAACACTTTCTTTGGGATGGCTGACCCCGGCCGAGGCACCTTGTAGTAGTATAACGATGGATGCCGTGTACAGTGCTTCAAGCCGATCATAGAGCATGCCGTGCTTTCGCGACGAGCTAACAAAAACTTGAACAAAAATAGTGTGACCTCATATTTGCTTCTTCTACCAGCCACTTCGGCCTTCCGGAGGTCACAATTGGCCTGATTCCAGGCGCTGGAGGCACTCAGCGACTGACTAATGCTGTGGGCAAGTTTAAGGTATCTTACCAAGAATCATTGATCTGCAGCCTCAACTGAAGACCCATGACAAGCCATTGCAAGCGCAGCCTCTGCTAATACTTTGATTTTTTTTGTGTTGGGTGAGATAGGCCATGCAGATGATCCTATTGGGCACTCCTATTACCGCTGATGAGGCACTTTCAGCTGGCCTCGTTGCTCAGCTCTTCGGAGAGGGTACAGTTCTAGAAAACGCCATCAAAAAAGCGTCTCGTCTGGTGGAACTTAGCGCAACAGCGTTATCATTGGCTAAAGAAGCGGTTTTGCGCGGTACGTCTATTCCATTTTTTTTTTCCTTTTTCCTTTTCCCTTCCTCTCATCCCGTTTCTGACCACACGAGGGATTTTTCAACCAACTGACATCATGGCAGCGGATGAACTCGGTCGTGACGACGAGTTTGAACGATCCTTGTACTACTTCGCTTTTGGAACAAAGGACAAGGATGAAGGGGTTCGGGCTTTTCTTGAGAAGCGAAGCCCAGCTTGGGGGAAAAACTGAACATTCGCCACGGTGTGTCTTCCCAGGTGGCTAATCTGAACAATTGATAAAGTCGGATGCATGTTCTGGACCGTATATTTACTGTACGCCATGGCCTGAGAATAGGAAACCACAGCCAGCCATGAACCTGGAATGCTAAGCTAGTTAACTGATGGCTTCGAGTGTATCCACCACGTTGCTCCTAGTTCCACACTCTTTTTGCGTCGTTCTCAATCGACTCCCCCCCTTAGCCGCCTATCTATCCAAAATATATATACCTCAATGAGAGAAGAGAAAACTTTGGCCTTTCACGATACTGAGGAAAAAGGATTCACTGATCTGAGGTAAGTCGAGTTATTTTCTCATTGTCCTGTTCCGGCAATTGTGACTTGGCCATAGCACTGTCATACGATTCGGTGTGATGAGCATCACTGCGTGTCAAGAACGCGATAGACAGAGGAACATGCAATAAAGACTGAAAATTGAATAAATCTATCGAAAGAATCAAATAGCTGTAGTAGTGACCTTCTCCATCTTTACACCTTCGACGGCTCGCTCACTGCTGTTACTTGATGAAGTCGGAAGTTGCTGGGCGACGATGGTCTCGGCTTCCACTCGCCGTCTCTCTAACTCCTCGAAGACCTCCCAGTCACCAATATTCTCCTCATGAAACTGATCAAGGTCCAAGCCACGCTCTTCCGCCTCATCAGACACACGCAGATGAAGTCCTGGAATATATTTCAGGATAAGCAGGAGCAGCAGTGTTACAACGAATGAGTAAGACGAAATGGCAGTGATCTCTGCAAACTGTTTGCCCACCTGAATTCCAACACCATCAATTCCTCCAGATGCAATGGTTGCCCCGTCGAGAGCCGAGATGGATTTAGTTGCGAAAATTCCAGTAAGAAATGAACCCATCATTCCGCCAATGCCATGAAGTTTGAAGACATCCATACCCTCATCCACGTGAAGCCATTCATTGACGTCGTCCATCAAGGCACACACGACAGCAGTGAGGAAACCAATCACCGCGGCCAACCAGACGCTGACAAAGCCAGCAGCTGGTGTGATTCCCACAAGTCCGGCAATTACACCAGAGCAGGCGCCGACGACGCGAAAGCGACCTTTATACTTGATATAATCAACAAGAACCCACCCAATTGCACCGGTTGAAGCAGCCGTGTTGGTGTTGAATGCGGCCAGCATAGCACGGACGCTGCCGTTCAAGGCTGAGCCACCGTTGAACCCAAACCACCCAAAATAGATGAGCACCGTTCCAAGAAAGACCAGTGTGGTATTGTGGGGTCTTCCATGGGATTTATCACTGGGATTCTTCTTGCGCTTGCCAAGAACCAGTGCGTATGCTAATGCTGCCCAGCCAGAGGCGATGTGGACAGGGCCACCACCAGCAAAATCGAGCGAGGGAAGCTATACGAGCATGGTTAGCGAAACTCATCCTTTGAGCCATTGAGGCCATCTGGTGTTTGATACTCACGGTATAGAGCCAACCATTAGGGTTCCAGGTCCAGCAAGCAATGGGGCAGTATACAACGGTGGCCCACCAGAAACCGAACACGAGGGAAGGGATAATTCTTCCACGTTCGAAGGCTCCTCCTACAACAATTTGGACAGTGCAAGCACAAAACAGCAACTGATATAGGCAAAAAACAATATCAGGGATGTTAGGATTGCCAATGGATGGGGCTGCCATGACATTCTTCATGCCAAAGTTGGCGAGATCGCCGATGAATGGGCCAGCGGTTCGGCTGTAAGCCAGGGAGAAACCCCAAAATAGCCATTGAAAAGTTGTCACAGCTCCTATGAGGATTGACTGGAAAATTAATGCTAGTGCCGACTTCCTCCGGGCAAGGCCACTGTACAGAAGACCAAGACCGGGAATGATGAGGTATACAATGAAGCCACAAAAGGCGATGTATGTATAGTTGAACTGGAAGCCATCAAACTGGGCATTCACGTCCACTTTAAGAGGGTCGCCACCGGCGGGCTCGGACTCATTATACGCAGGCTAATGGAAAAAACAGAAATATTAGAAATCATGCGTAAGTAGATTATTTGAGAAATTTACCAACTCACGCTTGACATGGTGATGTAGTAGCCTAAAGAATTAGGCCCTAGGCAGATCAGAAGCCTACAATATCTACTTTGCAGTGAGAGATGGGCTCCAGCCAAGGCAAAAAGTTTCGGGGGGGAAGTTGAAATAAGATGTCCATCACAAGGCTTAAGAATAAGGACGTGTCAAACATTTGAGCATGCGCCAAGTTGCTGATGCATTAGTAGGCGATTGACCATGAAGCGTCTGGTTGGTCGGATCGCTTATCAGACATGTTCATGAGCCAAGGAGCTACTCTTGATGGTGAGCAGGGATGAGGGTGGGAGTCACGGTGCATAATTGCTATAAGCAAACGCCCGGTTGCCCGATTCTATGGTAAGTTATTCAGAATACATCTCCGAGCAAAAAACGCGTCATATCAACGATTTCTATCTGTGCCACTAAACGGACTGGCTGAAAAGTGATCAAGCCCTTGGTTTCGAAATTATGTCTTTGGGACTCTCAATATGTATTCAAAGTATACATCTCTTCAAGACGAGACTAGCTTCTTAATGTGAGGTTCTGAGAACGCGTAAGAGGTCCAGGGCACTTGCTGGCGAGGTATCAACGGCCTATTCGATCGGGGGCTCAGAAGATAAGATGTGATAAGTTCTTTGTCAATCTTCAACCGTGACCTTGCAGATGTGTATCTGCACTCGATCACATTCAATTTAAGCTTAACAGGTGCTTATCTGGACACTATTACTTCACCTGAGTTGAGCACCCATCTCGCCATGGCTATTTTATCCCATTTCGGGATCAGCGCAACTGGGATCGGGAAATTGTGCCTATTTCAGTAAAAAGATCGTGGTGAGCGATAAGGTGGAAATTACATCATGTTTGTGCTTATCAGCCAGCTTGAGCCGGGGTACTGATAACTTCATGATTAGCCACGATTGGTGGCACCATGATTGGGCTAACTCAAGATGGATGTGTCAACTTGTTGCATGGGTGCGGGAGTATTACTGTGTAATTATTGCATGCTAATTTTGCACGAGTAATAAATTCTTGTATCAATTTTCCAATAGGACGTTGTGATAAGCAATCGCCTTTTTATTTCCCAAGCCCTTGCAGGAATTCCTCGATCTGACTGCTGCCGTATTCCCACTTGCTAAGGCGCCTCTCCATCACTACAGCTGATAGTTTAACCTACTGCGAGTGACTGTATTGCACAGTATATCTTACTTCTTGATACTACAATGCATACGTTTTGTGTTTTTATCGTATATCTGGTTCTGTATGTCCCACACCTTTTACTCCTTGTGAAGTTGTCCCCAGTACAGGCTTCCTAGGTACAGAACTCACAAAATGTTTTAACAAGAACTCCAAGCAGAGAGATCACTCAGCAGCCAATCAGATTACAAAACCAACAGTCCTGATCTCATTGTTCGTTTGTAGGCGGGTCAACTTGCAACTTCCCGGAGGTGCGGGCTTGATCCAAGAGGAGAAGGCGATTCTTTTTGTCAATATTCGAGCCACACGCTGGGGTGGTGCCTTGCGTAACATACGCAAAAAAAAAAGCCATTCTGAAAATGTAAGTTTGATACTCAAGAATTTACCAACGCAGAAAGTAGAGTACTCTCCCCAAAACATGTTAAAGCAGCTTGCGACCAATGACCGAGCTTGAGCCGGCGATCCCATTATAATTACAATTAGGCCGATGGTTTACCATAATTAACATCTACCATGTTATATTCCTTTTTTAGTTTAGATGTTGAGCGAAAAGCGTAATCCTTCTCTAAGAGGTTGTAAAACCCAAGTAGTTCATAATAGCCCTCTATGTGGCGTCTCACTGGTTGGACAGTCGTTCCTCCTCTCGCTCCCTGTCATGTTCATGAGTCTTGAATAGTGTCAGTAGACCGAGATCGTAGGTTATTTTCAGACCACCAGCACAAATGAAGGAGACCCAGAACAGATTGTTGTGAACTAGCGCTCCAGTAACAGTAGGGCCAACACTCTGTGCCAATGTCTTGAGCACATTCATAGTTCCCATAACGGCTGTGCGTTCTTGAGGTAAGATGATTGCGGCTAAGAAAGCCGAGCGAGGTGCAACGTCCATAGATTGAGAACATGAACGGAGGATCAAGAAAGCCATGGATGATCTCAGATTGTTGGGGATCGGAATGAGGGCAAGGAAAACAGCAGATGGAAGATGGGTGAAGACCATAGTCTTTATCAAGAATTAGTGTAGGCCTAACAAAATGACTTTGGGTGGATCAAGTACCTTGACGTTACCGAAGCGTTTGGCTATAGAAGAAGCAAGCAACATTGATACGGCAGCAATGATGCTCGTGATGAAGAATAAAGAACCAAGAGATCCATCCGATACGTTATACTTCCAACGGAAGAAGTAGGTTGTATATGACCTATCATGACTGTTAGCGAGACTTGACGAGTGCATTTCGGTGCAAACTCACAAAGGAACAAGCCCAGACGCAAATGCATCCATCATGAACAATGAACACAGTGGAATGATAGTCGGCAAGCTGTCTCTGCTAATTTCTGGGAGAAAGGACCACAGAGAAGATCTTCTTTTCTGATCCTCAGGGGGAGATGATTGTTCGCCCAAGAGAGGCGCGGATTCTGCATCCCGGGCTGTAGGGACGGGAATTTTCTTCTCAGCCTCGACAGAGCTACTGAGAAAGATCGTTAGAAGCAGCTTGACCAGTCCCAAAGCCGCATAAGCCAAAAACACGACACGGTAGGCTTTTTCGACTGTCCAGCCCAGGGCACCCGTGAGATTTTGAACAACCCATCCACAAGTTAAAACACCGAAAGCGGATCCTGCGGTGCCCAAGAGACTATACCAGGCATATATGTCGCTCCTATTGGAAGCTGCGGTCAGATGAGCGACAATGCTCTCCTCCACAGCCCGGAAGGGTCCAATCTCATTTCCACTGAGAAACTCATTGTCAGCTCGTAAGCACTCGAAACTACGCATAGAAATGACCGTACCTAGGGCTAATGACTCCGAGGACAGCTGCAGCGAGCAATATCCAATAGTTGCTGAAGGTAGCAAATACTAGGCCGCTTCCAATCATCAATACCGCACCCAATGCTAGAATCACCCTTCGTCCGGCTTTGTCGGCGATGAGCGTGAGTACCAAACTCATGCATACATCACCAACTAGTGTGAGGGTCATAAAGAGACCGATGCGCAGCTGAGGGATACCGATAATGTGAAGGAAAACGACAAGATTGAGGGTTGATGCGCCATACGCGAACAGTCTCACGAAACGCTGCAGGCAGAGCAGCTTAATATCTGTGGGCGAGTCATAGAGGGCCACGAGACCTAGCTCAGATGAGATGCGGCGCAACATGGCGAGAGTAAAGTCGGGGTTGTATTGAGAAGCAGGGAGCAAGGAGAAGAAGCTAAGCAGGACGTGTATTTTATTTCACCTTATATATCTGCTTGCCCTCGGTGACCGAGAATTTGAAGACGCCCCCGTAAACGCCTCGAGTCCCGTAAATCGCCATCTGCGCGCTAGGACACGGGAACCTGCAGGCTTAAGTGGGGGAGTGTTAGGGGAGGGTCCGGACTCCGAGTAAAACCGATAAATCTGACGACTGGAAGATCAAAATAGCGGGATTTGAGGCACTGGGTTCTGTCAAAGTCGAGCACCGTACAGGCATTTCCCTAAGTAAGGTACGAAAACCCCACAAGCAACTCAATTATAAATCAATGCGCCAATAGGCACCGGAAACCCGAGCCTTCAACGCACCAGCAACATGTCATAATTCTTCAGAGGACAAAAAACATACGTCATTGTATTGGGTGGCAATTCCTGATGACTATCCACACCCGGAATGCGATGCAGTAAATATGTCAATTAATTTTTCCTGTAGGAGCACTTTTAAATAAGGCTAGGAAAATAAATAAATAAAACCACATTCGGCCTTGATTTTCGAAAAAACTAATTCTAGAGCGGAGTGTTCTGGGCAACTTTCACACCCTTCTGAGGCCTTCTGTACTTACGTTGGTCAATGACACCAACTCTTAATTCCCAGCTGCACGATTGATGTGGTACGGAAGAACTGATCGGGGCAATCAAAGTATCAAAGTAGTGGGACAGTTGCACATTGCAGTAAAAAAAAAATGTCCTTCAAGTTCAACAATTTTACAAACGCATACCCACCGCTCCGACACATTGGCTGGCATTGCCTTCTAGGTTATCATAACAATGGAGTTTAAAACAGTGATAGATTCTAAAACAAGATTACATTAAAATTACCGTCGTCGACCTCCATGACCAGTGTGATGGCCACCATGACCGTGACCGTGACGGCGACGGCCCTCGTCATCTTCCGAGTCGCTGCTGCTAGTGGAGTCGCCAGAAAAAGCTCGAGCTCGGCCATCTCTGTGATGCCTTCTGTTCTTCGTTCTCTTGTACCTGCAGGGTACAATATTAGTCGTCTGCATTCCTAACCAAAAGACGTGGGTCAACCTAGAGGCATACCTTTTGAACTTGTGCTCAACAATGTTCGCTCCAATGGCGCCGGCAGCAGCACTCGCAATACTAGCCAGGACACCACCACCGGCTTTGTGAGCGGCAAAGCCAGCGACACCTCCTCCGAGCACAGTTGCGCCTAGACCCTTTTCACCATCTTGTCCCTGAATGGCACTGCCTGGATGACCTTGTGGAAGATTGAATTGGCTGTCCTGTCGTTGCTGAGAATATGAGTTGCCGTTGGGCTGTTGCCCAGGGTAGGACAACTGTTGATGGAGCAGTTGTTAGTGACCTTGCATTGGGCAAGGAGAATCCGAGCATGTCTCACCTGCTGGGGATTTGTATGAAGATTAGGGCCATTCTGGTTATAGCCTTGGTAATTGCCAGTCTGTTGGTTGTAGCCTTGCTGGTTATATCCTCCTTGGCTGGAACCATCGTTGCCGCTGCTGCCGTAGTACTCTTGAGCAGACATGGTGATGGAACAGGGCTCTGAGAGATATAGTGGGTGAAGGAGATGGAATATTGCAGTAACTTCGAATGATGGTGAAATAAAACCAGAAAGAAAAACCCAGAGAATTTAGTGATGATCGATAAATCTGGAAGCGGCGCCGGAGGTATTTAAAGCAAAATTCCTCCTCCTCAATAACACACAGCCATCCTCCAGGCTCACATGCCATTGGTATGAATCCCTGTGCTTTTGGCGTTCAGTTGACAGGTACCGGTATTTTATCGCCGTGTCCGTTACATAGACCAATGATGAAACTCTCCTCTTTCGGCCGCATTGATATAGCTGTTATTGACTTGATCATGTCCATTCCATTTTGGGTGAGTTTGTCGCCAGCTGGGCTTGAGGCTGACAATGGTCCATTCAGGCTGACCGCATGAGCGGTTCCACCACACGCGCATCAGTGGGGACACGGCACACCAAAGCCTTTGCATGCTCCGCTCATACGCCCGTAAGGAGAGCAGGTCGCTTGTTTTCTTCAATTGTCTTCTGTTCAGTACGCACGTAGTAAGGATAAGACGGCATCCCGCCCTATTTCTATTGGGTTGGATGGAGAATTATGTGAGCGTAGGTAAATTAACCAACATCTCAACGAACTTTTGCAATTTCGCAAACCCTATATTTATCAGTGCACAAAGACCAGGTTCATTTGCCTTCTGTGAATCCAAACCTATTCCTTTGATACTACTCCTTATCCATTTTGTCTTGTTTTCCACTTTTCCGACAGACACGTATTTTCTCTATTCACACTTTTGCCAGATATCACCGCGGTTACGTCGAAAGTTCAGAAACTGACGTCAGAAGCTGTTGGCACACGTCAAAAAGAACTAGAACATGCATCTGTTGGCCAATATGATCCTGTCATAGGTATCGCAAGAAGAAAGAGAAACAGTCTACTTAGTATCCCCATCATGATCAAGTGCTTTGACAAAGAGTAGTAAAACACTATGGAGACACGAAACGGATGACATGATTTTCGTGAGAAATTGTTTCATCTAAGAAGCCTTCGGAGGCTATCAGCTCTGTATTCGAATAGTTGTGGCCGTTTTTCGTTCGCTTTACACCAGTATCTAGCAAAAATGTCGCTACCTTCTCGGCCAGGCTCCAACGCCGTTTATGAGAGGTATCTTGGCCGCTTATCATATGTGCCTCCTGGAAGGAGGTTTTCGCCACAAACATGTGCCCGTCCTACTAGGCCTGACGACTAATGTTTACCGAAAGAAAGGATTAAAGCAGTGAGAGAGTGCTCCTGCATCGTTATTCTGCTTAAGAATATTACATGATCAGTACTGGAATATCGGTAGTGATAATGTCAGTCCATCTCCTTGGCGTTTTCATAGCCCACAAGGTTTCCAACGATTTCAACGCAGCAGGAATGGACCCAAACCCAGTGTATGTGTACAACAACTTGAGACGATCTGAAAAGAACTTCCTGTGCTCCGGGATTATGCTCTCAGCGCCAGCGATGAAGCAAGTCCAGACAAGAGCGTGGACCCCGGGGCCATCCAAGCCAATCTTGGCAACCTTTTGGCGTAGTTGTTCCACAAGGTGTGTGGAGTCATCCTGAGAGAGAGAGGCTTCTACCCGGCGCCGATAGAGACCACAGGCGTCCATGATCGCGGCTCGAATGAGGGCTAGGTTTGTATAATACGTCGACCCTGGAGCAAGATGTGGATATTCCATGAACTCGAAATAATAATCTGGACTGGACAAAACTTGGAGGCCTTTTTGCTCATTTGAGAGAGGGAGACCGAAGAGCTGAAACCTATTATCATCATGGTCAGCATTCGTAACAGTGTCACATACTTTTTCAAGGAAGCCATACATCTTGATTTGCTGCTGAAAGAATTTTTGAAGCCCAGGTGGCAAGACGATGGAGCCAAGAGCTTGTCTGAAGCATTCTAGCATTTCCAAGAGGTAGCCATAATTGTCAGCGCCGGTAATAGTCTCCCCAACCAGAAGCACTAGCAGTGTAGCCAACGTATACTGGTTGAAAACTTCACCAGGCCGCGAAAGCGAGTCGCTTCGTAATTTTTCAATAATGGCATGGTGGCCTGCCTCAGCTGTTTGCCTCAGCTCTGGCGCTTTCTGGGCAAGGTGGAAGGTTGCAGCAACTGAGACAGCCCTTGCGAGCACCATGTCCTGGCACGCAAGTGGTAAGATAATGTCTCGGTAGCCATTACTCTCAGAGTCAAATACAACCATGACTGGTGCGACAGATTGCGCGACTACTATCATTAGATTTGTCACAATAATAAGAAACAAAAAAAATGGCTAAACAAACATACAATGTTGAAACAGCATTCTGGCTTGAGGATGGATTGGTTCATTCAGTGATGGTTGGACCGTGAATGACTCTCTGCGAATCAGAGCCATATTTTCTGAGGTTTCTGAATTTGCATGATCTTGATTCTGGATCGGAGGTGATGGAGAGAGGGCAGGTTCTGACAAACTGTTGGGTGTAGATTGCCGTGGAGGAGTAGAGCTGCCCTCCGTATGCGGACTATTACTGACATCGACCCAACGATAGCTTCTCCGAGTAGTCCGTGCCCTACTGGACATGAAGGGAGTTGGGGATGATGGCGGCTCCACCTTTCGTATCGACTTTGATGATTCACCTTGCTTCCCCGGCACCCGCGCAGGGGATTTTTCACCTGCCATGTGGCTGCTCAGCCGACACCGTAGGCCTTGGCCGGAGCAAGAGATTCCCTTCTTGAGACATTTAAAACATTCTGGCTCCGTTTTGTCGCATTTGATACGCCGTTTAAAGCACTCATAACACCCTTCAGAAAGCAACGCCCCATGTTAGCCGCGTCACTCACTCAGCGGAGTGGAATTGGGGAGTCATTTTACCATTGTCTCGCCGTGCTAAGGACATGTTGACCGAAATTGAAAGAGTGTTATGGCGCTAGGCATGTTGTCAGCTTTGCAAAAGCGCTGAATGCAGCAGATATCCGGTGGGAAAGGTAAAAGGCTTTAGAGTCACATGGGTGAGGGAAGGTAATAATATGGTGAGGCGATCAAGGAGGGTGCTGATGATAACGACAGGGATGCATGCTACGCCCATGCTGATAATTACGCAGACCACTCGCTATCAGAAACACCTCGACGCTGATTGACCAACGACCGTGGAGGAGGATCATCCCTTAACCTGACGAGGATAAGCGCCAATTCATGGGGCTGACGGTACTTCGCGCTTTGCCCTCGCCACGCGAAAGAGGATGCGACTACTCTGCTTCTTTTGTTATTGGGGAATTACCTACGTTTTGCACTCCGACATGAAATACATAATCAAAGGGCAGAGAGGTTCCTTTTTATTTTATTTTATTTTATTTTTTTTCATTCAACTTTGCACAGTCTGGTGTTCCAATCCTCTGACATGTAATCCGGGCTGGGCAGGGAATATGAATTCAACCTACGGGGCCCCATGTTTCTCTGGGTTCAAATTGTGGAGATGGATCTATTCAAGAATATGACATATAGATCGCTTACCGGCCCGGCCTGGCGGAATTCCCCCTCAGCTACATGGGTACGTCATCTTCAGGGTAAAGATGATTCGGGAGATCATCCAGTGCCGAGTTGCCTATTCCAGGAATGCATGTAAGCCTAGGACGCCCATCAATTTGGATCTTGCGACAACGGAGAGCGTAGTTGGGGGGCTATTGTATTCGTAATATGGCTTTTCGTGGCCTCTCATTGCATCCCAGGACACTATGCATGAGACACCTTAAACTACAGCTAGCCAAGAAAAGTAAAAGTACGCATAATGTCTTTTAGGTGGGTAGTTTTGCACAAATGTTCTACTTTAACCTCTGAAGTACAATTTATCCTCTCACAAACGAGCCCTGTCGGCCAAACCAGCACGGACAGCCATTGCGGCTCGGGTTCCCTCTTCAATCGCGCCGTCAATGAAGCTGCGCCACCCCAAGGCCCAGTCAGAGCAGGCAAACACAATGTTGCCTTGGTCTGATCTCATGTCCCCAAGGTGGTTAGATAGTAGGCCTGGTTGGGAAAAGAACCTTGGCAAGTCTGTCAGCTTTTTCACTCTACATAACGAGAGATTGCTTCGGAAAACATTTCAAACTTACCATGCACCCTTCGCGAATTCATCCTTCGACCAGTTGTGAAAGACCTAGCAAAATTATGTCAAAACAGACTCAAATATAGACGATGCTGTAAGAAAACTGACCAATCGCTGAATCTGCATGGGAGCAAATCCTTGGAAGGCAGAAATAGTCTGTTCAATGTCTTCGTCAGGGTGGAAATGGTTGTTTTGACCCCCAAAGGCTACAATGTGGGTGTTGCCTGCTGGAGTGGTACCGTCTCCGAATCCATAAGAAAGCTTGTTGTGAGGATAGCTAATACTGGTCATTGATCTGAGATCTTTGTCAAGGATCTCAGCGTGGACCTTGACAGTTTGGTTAACATGACCAATATTCGCAGCCGACTTCTTTCCTGGTGTTAGAGGAGGGTCGAAGACAACGTCGTTGAGGACGTTCAAAGGGATAGCGCTGATCATCTTGAGAGCGCGGAACTTTTGACCTCCTCGCGTGACAACTTCAACTCCGCCAGGTCGGCTCTTGATCGTAGCCACGGGCGAGTTGAATGCGTACTTGAGGTTTCCAGTTGCAAGAGCTTCTTGGAAGAAGCGAATAGCGAAGCTTGATTGGCCACCACGGAACTTGTACTTCACCAAGTACTCGATGCAGCCCTGGTAGGTATATCCGCTCAGAGCCCACCAATGCAGGAACTCATAAAAGCTCGTCGTCTGTAGCGTTGCCCCGCTACAAAGCAGCACGAATGTCTCCAAGCACACCCGTTCGTTGGGCGTCAGGTCATTCTGGATCTCTGCGATCCTGTCTGCAACGGACATCCGATCGTACCTCACAGCAGTTGCATCCAGCTTTGCGCTATGGGGAAATACCACGGCTTCTCGGCCACCACAGCCATCCACGTTTACGAGCTTTTCCAGTGCCTTTTGCATCAACTCATCCTATCAAGCTGTCAGTATGGAGGTTGGTGGAACAATCGACAGGTTTTGTACCTCTTCCTCATGGCTGAACTTTTGTGTGCCCTCAGGCGTGACCATGAGATATTTGTTGATTCCGCGAGAAAAGTCATACGAGATTTCTAGTTCATCTTGCATGCCGTATCTCGAAATTTCACGCCAAACATTTGGCTGGCCCCAGTATACCCATGTTCCTCCCATTTCATAAGGATAACCGTCTATATTGGATGACCATGACCGACCTCCAATTCGATCACGGGCTTCAACAAGTAAAACCTTCAGTCCTTTTGATGATCAACCAATTCTGTCAGCATTCTGTATCGTCTCATAACGACAGAACAAAAAAAATCCTGTCTTGTAAAGAATTGAAATAAAACATACCAGCAAGGCTAGCATCGCGAGCTGCTGTCAACCCGCAATATCCTGCACCGACGACAATAACATCAAAAGTTGAGTCAACGTTTGACAAGTTAGTAGAGGGCGTGATGGCACCAATGCATGGAATGCCAGGCTTGAGGCCTTTGGACTTAGTCCACGAGAATCCGTCTTTGGATGACATTGTAAGAGACACTTGGTAATCCTGGAAGTTTGCTAGACAGCAGCTGGAGAGAAACAGGATCCTGGGTTCGTAAACACAGGGTCAGGAAGACCATTTATGCTCGGTCCGGGCCCGAGTCCAGAAAAGCATGTCTTTGGGCCATCGTCAGATCATTTCGCGCAATTCCAATCTTGGAAATTTTCTGAGAGGAACGGCATCTTCATGCGCAAACTAGCCGGTGATCTCGTGATGACTCTTTGGGAGAGGATTTATTATGACACGCACGCACCCTCCAACCCCCCTTGCCACCGCCAAAGTGCGTCTTCGGCTAGCGTGCGGCTGCTGTACCTGTACAATATGGTACGTTTATCTCATTTCTGCCATCGGATCCAATTGAAGCTGGGTGTTTTCTCAGAGAATTTCCAATTCGGGATAGTCAAATGGTGGATCGCCATCAGTGCTCCCAAAACGCGGGGTAATGGAGCATGCTGGATCTAGCTTATCAGGGGATTCCAGGCTATCATTTGGCCAGTTCAGATGCCAAGCGATAATACCGCGATACTGCTAGTTGTCCAAGGCGATTTGCTTGGGGGATGCAGGCGTCTTCAGGCTTTTCGGTCATGGCTTATCCATGGCGCCTAATGCCAGTGGCTGTTACAAGCCCATGCTCCTCGAAGCAAGCTTTGTGTGTGGTGGCATCTCTTCACTAATTGATAGGGAGGACATCCCGGTGACTGGCTTGCTGCAATTCATACTGTTGTGCAAGCTAGGCTTACCTATAAATGTCCACCTATCTCCTCTCGATGTGAGGTTAGCCAGTTCTCGTTCCCTTGCTGGAAAGCAAACCCGCTGCACAAGATGTCGACATTACAAAAGCAATCTTCTTCTGGGCAAGGCGCCCTACGGCAGCGCCTGTCTACTTTAACCATGGTAGCCATGGCCTTTGCAATTCTAAAGTGAGTCCCCTAACATAGGTCCTATAGTCCAGATGTGAGAACTAGTACTGACTCCATCCTGATAGTACTTGGATTGCACTCGCCGGCTCGATCGCTTATATATTGCCCTCAGGAGGCCCTGTTTCTTTCACTTGGGGTTTCCTCTTTTGCGTTTTATGCAACCTTGCTCTTGCTGCCAGCTTGGGAGAACTGGCCGCCATCTGGCCTACAGCTGGAGGCCAGTACCACTTCATGTATGCTCTGTGTACGGAAAAGTGGAAGCGACCCTCGGTACTACTGACCCTCTTGGATTGGGTTTCTTCATGGATAGAATGCTGATGATATAACAGAGCTTCTTTGTTGGATGGACAAATATTGCAGGATGGCTTACCGTAGTCACAACCCAAGCATTCTTTGCAGGTAGAGCTATCGCTCCATCAACCAGACACTATTTGTGCTAACCGAGAAAATAGCCCAGTTAATCTCAGCAGCAGCTGTTATGGGCTCGTCCGGGAAATACCAGCCTGCTGCCTGGCAAACGTACCTGATTTTTCTTGCGGTACTGTCATTTGGAACTGCCGGGAATATCTGGGGAAACCGTATACTAGGACGGTGGAATGATCTCGCTTGTAAGTACTATTGTAGGGTCCTTCTAGGGGCGCATCTCATTAACATTTCCTGCAGTATACTGGTCTGTTCTCGCTGTCATCATCATCAGCATCATTCTTTTGTCGACGTCAGAAAAGACAGACGCAAAGCATGTATTTACAGAGTTCACCAACGAAACTGGCTGGCCTGACGGAGTCGCCTGGATCCTCGGCCTCCTGCAATCAGCACTATCGCTTATCGGGTTCGACGTTGTCCTACACCTTACTGAGGAGATGCCGAATCCTTCGAGAGATGCACCACGAGCCATGCTATTGGCGATCGTCGTTGGAGGCGTAACGTATGAACCTTATAGCCCAAGCAAAACTGTTAATATTCTAACTCTGATTGTCACTCACAGGGGATTCGTCTTCATCTTGGTTGTTCTATTCTGCCTCACAGATCCCGCAACCGTTCTCGCGAGCTCCACGGGCATGCCAATTGTGGAGTTGTTCTTACAAAGCACCAAGAACCGTGCTGCTGCTACTATCCTCGCTCTCATGCTAAGCGTCTGCTTCATCAATGGTACATCGGCTAGCATTACAAGTGCTAGTCGGCTCCTTTACGCGATGGCTCGAGACAAGGGAATCTTGTTCCATGGTTACTTCGATCACATTCAAAAGGGTCTTGATGTTCCCGTCAGAACTATCATGTTCTGCTATATCTTCAACATCCTGTTTGGACTCTTGTACCTTGGCCCGTCCGTGGCCTTTAGCGCATATGTTGCCTCATGTACCATCTTTCTTAACATTTCATACGCGAGCCCCGTCACTGCCCTGCTGATCAGAGGAAGAAAAATTTTGGCACAATACCAAAGCAACAAGACTCCTGCAAGAATGGGCCGAAAATTTGGCGCAGTAATTAATTTTATTGCCGCAGCATTCGTTATCATCACGTCAATGGTAAGTGATACATCCGCTAATGCAAACATACAGAACTTGAGCGATAATCTAACGAGATGTAGTTTTTCTGCTTCCCCGCGGCACTTCCAGTATCTGCAAACACAATGAGTAAGTAACTTGTATGATGTACTTTCTATTTCCAATGCTGATAACGATTAAAAAGACTATGTCTGTGCCGTTGTTGGAGGATTTTACCTGCTCATTGGCATCTATTGGCTTGTTTACGGCAAAAGCTTCCAGGGACCTGTAAGTTCCAAGTTCATGCATACTGTTTCAAATATTGAAAAGTTTAGAAGAAATCTGACTGATTAAAACAGAACTTCGAAGAACTCATCGGGCAGCCTTTGCAGGATATGGGCTCTAATGTCACGTTTGACACGCAGATGGAAGAAAACAGGTCTAAGAACTAATCTTCAAATGCAATCTGCCTTTAATTTGTAACGGCATCAACTATATAGTCAATCAAGTAATTTCTTGGAGAAGTTTGTCGATGGTGCAAATGGTGTAATTTTGATGTATTGCGAGGGAACAGAATTGCTCTTGAATGACAACTTGGCAGCTTGCAACATGAAGCGCTGTAAAATAAACTTCTTGTAGGATACGATCTGAAGTCTGCACGATATGCTACTATCATGAACCCCCTAACCAACAGTTGAGGTTAGAAGAAACCACAACCGGGCTCATCGAAAGCTTCAATTACTGGCTGCTCTCATGTTATATGCACGTAGATCCAGACGGAGCTCTGTCCCACTCCCAGTACCATTTTATGAAGTTCAGCCCAAATACCGTCCATGAAGCATCGTTGTAGGTAAGTCTCTGACAAGAGGTATTGGCAGAATGAGCCAATCTCCGTGAAAGTAGAAATATATCAGGTAGTTTAAACATTCCCTATTTCCGCATACTTTTGTCATAATCCTAGCCAGAAATGTAGCATTTCCTTTTGGCTTTGCACCAAGTATTTTTAGAGGTAGCTGAACCTTGGAGAGAGCAAGTTGGACAAGGATGGTTCGGACCGCCCATTCGCCGCATGACGTTGTCCGTTTGCCCATCCCGCTCGGGATCGGACCGGTGAGCAAATACGAGGAGGGTCTCTGTCCGTAGAGCCCCCGGAAAACCTAGCGGAATCGGTTTAGTGGAGCACGGCATAGATGGAATAACTGCATGCGCTGTCTCCTTGGACTTTGGCGCTAGTAGCCAGCAGGTGTTGTGTGTTATAACACTCTTTTTTGGCTGTTTGACGCCCTATGCCAAAGGCCCATTGCCCCCTGTGATTACCACCTGACACAGGAAGTGCTACAGCGCTAAGTCTAATTATGGAGTGTAGTCTTATCACGCCTGCTCTGTCTCCTGCAAGCGACAGTCAGTCAGACAAATGGAGCGATAAAGGTGGTATTCAAATTCTTCCTTTCAAGTTGCCCTCTAAGCGACGACCAAAATTGAATCAGCGCAGAGCAACGCGGGCCTGCCTAGGATGCCGTGCTCGAAAGGTCAGATGCGATGTCACAAGGAGACAACCCTGCGGCAACTGCCAATGGACTGGTCAAGAATGCACATTGAAGATTCATGCCAGAGAGAGGTTAGTAGACGATTTTCATAACCATCCTAGACTGGCATTCAGATTATCCAAAAGTCCTAGGGCTGGGATCTCCGTGTACGGGGCGTTAATATATGATTCTTACCTTTACTAGCATACAAAAACCGACACAAGCAGATGCCGTTGCGCGATACAACAAGCCTTCGGAATCTCTCCAGCCGGATTCACCAGCGACACCGTTGTCTTGCACAACTCGAGATGATGAAAAGTATCAATATTCAGCCACACCAGGTATGTAAACACTACGCAGGTATCCAGGAGAATGCTAGTTTAATCCAATGCTAACGCAAGAACGTTCTACATAGAAGGGGATTTGCCGATTACGATCGACACCTCCGCTTCCCAGGATATACCATTATCACCTTCTAGCTCATGTACCTCTTCGGAGATAAATGTATTGGACCAAATGAGAATTAAGTCAATATCCAGAGAGCAAGAGATTTATTTAAATCAGCTACCTGGTTTCATCAAACGCTTTGGCAAGGTTCTAGATGATCACGACTGGGAGTTTCTGCGGTCCAAAGACGCACTCACACTACCGAATCCTTCATTACAAGCGGCACTTATTGAGGCATATTTTCATAATGTCCATCCTCTTCTTCCCGTTCTTGAGGTGGATCAATTTTTACGGTCCTTTGACGCAAGATCTGGCCAACTCAGTTTGCTTCTGTTCCAATCAGTTCTATTCGCAGCCTCCGCGTTTATAGACATGTCCCTTCTCGCCGATGCCGGGTTTCAAAGCAGAACAGAAGCTCGTTTGGCCTTTTTTGAGAAAGCCAGGGTAAGTGCACTGACATCGTCGCCTTGGCATTCATCTCAACATTTCCAGTCATGGCTAATGACCCATAGATATTGTATGATTTTGGCTGCGAGAAAGACAATTTGACCCTGGTTCAGTCCCTACTACTCATGACATTATGGCATGAGTTGCCCGATCAACATCGGTCGGTGTCACATTGGATAGATGTGGCAATTTCTGAAGCCTTCGCCATTGATCTTCACGTGGACCCTTCATTGATCCAGCCGATGGTGCCACTCGATATTCAAAAATTCCGACGACGTCTATGGTGGTGTTGTCTAGTTCGTGACCGATTGACTTCCCTTGGGAAAGGACGCCATTCCAAAATCAGGGATGGTGACTGGAATGTCTCCATGCTTGAACTATCCGACTTCAAGTTTGATCACGCACTCACGGAGCATTCGAGATTGCCCTCTATTGTGTGCCCTTATCCGTGGAGTGATGGTACGCAGGACGACCTGGCTAGAATTTTCATCGCCCAGGTGATTCTTTGCACAATCCTCAGGTATACCTCATCTGCTGCTTCCACTTATTTGATGTACTCTTGAGAGCTAACGCTTGGGTGAATAGATTGCCAACAGCCGACAAGTGTTCGTTTGAGTCATATAAACTAGATCTCGCGAGTTGGCATGACACCCAGTTGCCTTGGGAGCAGTCCCAGCCTCTTTCAGCGGGTAGCATTTTTCGAGACGAAGATACCAGTGCTGAATTCAATCTGGCAATACTCCGTGTGATCTACTATGTTGCCTGCTTTCGTCTCCATCAAGCCAGAATGGCAGTTTTGGTGGATGACCCAAATGCGTCAAGGTTAGATTTGGAACTTTCGAAAAATGATTTGCAGCATTCTGTTTGCCGCCTTGGGGAGACCACCCGCCACATCGAAGAAGTCAGTTCAAAAGACTTCATTCCAGCACTGGAGCTGCTGCTTTCTGTTCCAGCTGCAGATATTGACTTTATTACCCTTGCAATAGACGGCAGCGACAGTGGCTGTCGTTGTATGCAAGTTGTAGATTCGATGGGGGATCTTGAGTTGATATCCAGCCCTGGTGAGGCGTCTGAACATGTGTGGACTCCTCAAGATTCATCAGTTCAGGCAACTTACTCAGTGAGTGACGCTACAGAAACTCGTTGTGATCTTTTCACAGATGAAGAATTACTACAGAGTACATTCAAAGGCGTGTTTATGGACGAGCTCATGCCCTCAATCAAAATTGAGAGTCAGGATTATAACGAGGTGTATATGCTGAACTCAACGAGTTATACGGAACCTCAGTATATGTTAGAAGGACTTGGGCCCTTGTATGAACTTTTCTGGTGCAATGAATGAAAATTATTAATTTAATCTGGCTATTCTATGTTACTCTATCACCTTCCTTATTTAGTGAATGTCTGCCATTGAACTAACATGTTCCCAACTTGTTATCGCAGATCTCAGAATCTCCCGTTGGCAGGTCTACAATTTTAGCCTACCAAACTTCATATACGCTACTTGAAGAATGTCTATAGCGGAGGACACTACAAGATAAGAGTCACAAGCTGGTTTCGCCTCTGAATCTACCACTCTTCGAGCATAGTAAGGAAGTTGATTAAGTCAAGATATTATCTCCTAGTTTCTAGTCTATACTGTGCGACATAGCACCCTACCTTCCTCAGCTGCATCTCCGTCCTTCCAGGAGGTTTCAAAACGACCTGTCTTGTTTGCCTTGATACTCACCTCCATTTTCATGCTTTCTATCACCATGAGTAATTCTCCTTCCTTCACATGCTCGCCGTTTTTCTTTTTGATGGACAAAATCTTGCACGGCATCGGTGCTATAATATCCTCCTGCCCTTGCTCCTCTTTTGCCTGAACTGACGCTCGCTGGTTCTCGCACCACGTCAGTAAACTGTCCTTTCGAAATTGAATGAATGTTCCGAGATGAGGAAAGTGGCAAAAGACAATTTGAGATTCGTTCGGGAAGGGAGTTTGGTCCCTTGGCGCAACACAGTACGCACGTACTCTCTTTCCTCCGATGGAGGCATCGATAATTGCTGATGATCCTGAGGATTTGAGAGGCGTGAAACTTCGGAATTCTATGTCCAAAGGTCGAGAAGACTCATGTCGGAGAATATTACTGACGGCATTGTATTCGCTGGCAATAACTTTGGCGGCAGCACCTGAGTCACTATCTCCATCTTTGCTGATAGATGCTCTCAGCTGAGCTAGGGAAATTATCTGAGCTTTCCCATGAGAGCCTTCTGAACGAGAGCTTCCGGGTTGCCAGACGTACAAAGTCGGTAACTTTGGCGATTTCCGATCAATCTCAGACGGGCTAAACCAGTCATGAGTAATGACATCACAATGGACGTTAACCGGATCGTGATGTTGATTGCGGAAATGTGGCTGAACATTTCGGAATGGGCGACGATACCTGAAGCTGTCTCGTAGCCGATGCTGCATAGCACGAAGGAAGAAGCTTGGAAGCATACCCAGCTCTTGCTCATACTGCACTGGCGGAGTAAGCAACTGATCACGGTTTCGAGGGATAAAAGACGTCTGATATCGTCCCCCCCGAAATTCCTCGTGGTCCAAGCAAAATTGGAGAAACAGCTGGTTAGTTTTGACGCCAATACAGGCGGTATTTGCAAGAACATCCTTCATCTTCTGGATAGCCATCTCTCTTGTCGGGGCCCAGACGACCAACTTTGCAATCATGGAGTCAAAACTTGTTGAGACGGACGCTCCTGACTGCATGGCAGTCTCGTAGCGAATGTCTCGGCCTGGACCAAGTGAGCCTTCTCCTGGCGCCCAAAGATGAACGGGGCCATGGTCAGGCAAGAAGTCGCGTTGAGGGTCTTCAGCACATAAACGGCACTCAATGGCATGTCCAAACTGCCGGGGTGGATTCACATGCTGTAGTGTGGTCAAGTCGCCACCTGAGGCTGCAAAGAGTTGCAATGCGACTAAATCAACTCCGGTAACTTCTTCAGAAATAGGATGTTCGACTTGAAGCCTGGCATTGACCTCGAGGAAGAAGAATTGGGATGTGTCCACATCAAAGACGAATTCGACGGTACCGGCGTTGCTATAGCCAATGAGTTTGGCTATGCGGACCGCTACCTGGCCCATTTCGCGGCGAACCTGGTCAGAAAGCATGGTACATGGACTCTCCTCAATGAGCTTTTGATGGCGCCGTTGTACAGAGCAATCTCTCTCAAAGAAGCTGACCACATTGCCGTGTTTATCGCCTATGATCTGGACTTCCACATGTTTGCTACTCTCGATATATTTTTCCAGAATGCAGTCGCTCGATCCGAAAGATCTGGATGCCTCTGACTGGACACGCTCTAGCTCTTCACGGAGATGTGCCGGTTCTCGGACAACTCGCATACCTTTTCCTCCTCCTCCAGCAGATGCCTTCAGCATGATTGGATATCCAATTTTTTCCGCGGCTTCTTGGAGATGTTCGACTTGAACGCTCGACCCAGAAAAACCTGGGATAAGGGGAACATCCGGAGCGTGTTCTTCCAGGTACTTTTTCGACATTCTCTTGTCACCCAACGTGGACATGGCGTTGGGACTGGGACCGATGAAAACAAGTCCGGCATTCGCCACAGCAGTTGCAAATTCAGCATTTTCGCTCAGGTATCCGTAGCCTGGGTGGATTGCATCTGCTCCCAAATCCACGGCGGTTTGGATAAGGAGTTGAATGTTCAAAAACGGGTTGATCTGGTAGTCATTGATACTTCCCACACTCAACGCATTATCGGCTTCAGTAATGTGGCGGAGATTTTGGTCTCTGAAAGTGATTTGAAAATCATAGTCAGCCACCTTGACATACCCTTGGCCATGGGCCGTAGATGATCAATTCAGAACACTTACTCTTCTACATATATCAATGCAGTTTGTACACTGAGCTTCCGACATGTTTGAATGATACGAGAGGCGATCTCGCCCCTGTTGGCAATTAGAACCTTTCGAATCAGTGGCAAGCCGGTGCTCGGGTTGATGGGCAATGGTGCAACAAAAAGTGGCGGCCGTTGGGGGCACGCATCCTGTCGGCGTAGAGGGTCATCAAACATAGTGAAGATAAAATATTGATACAATGACTGGTGGTGAGTTTCGTACCAGATCTCTCATCATCCAGAGGCAATTGGGTTATATTTCCAACACTCGCTTTGACCAGTGTGACTCCGTCCAAAAAAAAATACACGCTCCGGATGGTTGTCTCTCCGCCCTTCCGGCCGCCGTGGACTCGGACCGAAGCGCTGGGGGAGAGGGACCCATCCGCTACAAGGTGAGACGGATAGGGGCTGGGGTTCGTTCCGTAGTTCCCGGCTGGTTCTGTATATTTTTTTTGAGGGCGGGGGGAGGGGGGCACTGACCAGCTCGGTGGAGGGAGAGCCTAGCTTAGCAACTCCCGCTCCAAGCAATGTAGGCTCTAGAAATCAATTGGTCTAGTTGGCTGTAATCTTTGGGCCAGCCACTTTTACATCGGATATGGCGAAAGTGCTAGAGATGGCTTTGAAGACGGGCTGTCAAGAATTAGGTAACCACAGGATCGCAACAACACGATGTAAACACTGGATTACATTTCAAAGAGATTAGAAACTTGTAAACTCTCGTCAACTTGAAAAAAACCTAATAATTTACATCGATATTACCCGTAATCAAATTCTAGCCAACATTCTCCCAGATCGAGCTGAAACCTTTTCTGAACCACCAACTACCTCCAAACACATACCAAGCACGTCTCGAGTATCCCTCGGATCGATAATACCATCATCGATAAGCATTCCGCTCGTTGAGTAACTCTCAGCATCCCGTTGCACCTGCGCCTTGAATTCGCTCGTCTGCTGCTTAATCTTCTCCGTGGCCACCGCTGCGCCAGTCTTTGCGGTTTGTATTTGCTCCATGACTCCAGCAAGCTGGTCGGGTCCCATAACGCTACACTTTCCTATAGGCCACGTGAAGATGAATCGAGGCTTGTATGCTCGGCCGCACATTGCATAGTTTCCAGCTCCATAGGAGGCGCCAAGAATCACAGAAATGTGTGGGACCTGGGAACATGAGACTGCAGAGACAAGCTGGGCACCCATTTTGATGATTCCTGCATGCTCTGCCTTTGCTCCAACCATAAATCCAGTGACATTATGCAGGAAGATAATGGGTACAGCCCTAATAATCGTGCAACGTGAACTGTTAGTTATGTACGAACTTGGGCCACTGCAGCTTTGGGCTTTGGTACATACTCTTGATTGCACAGCCGGATGAACTGAGCTGCTTTAGCCGCCTCATTTGGGTTGATGATCGATACCTGGTTCGCCACGATACCAACAGGGAAGCCTAGATATACGATTAGTTGACTGAAAACCCCAAGTACAATATGATCGTACCCATAATATGTGCCCATGTTGTCAGAATATTGGCACCGTATTTGGGCTTAAAGATGCTCAACCTAGAGTCATCAACAAGTCGGAGAACAACCTCTTTCATGTCGAAAGCCTTTCGGACGTCAGGATTGACGAGACGGAGCACATCCTCGATTGGATAGCGAGGAGGCAGAGGCTGCGAAGGAGCAAGTTGATGAACTCGTCTGGATCGTGGCTGCAACGAGGCTACCCACTCTCGCGCTTTGCGGATTGCATCAAATCTAGCAATGAATCGTAAGCATAATTCGCTCATAGAATGAGGAGGTACTATAAAAGAAATCGCATACTCATCTAGGGCAAGCTGATCAGCAAGGCCCGTTTGCCGGGCATGAATATCCGCACCACCCAACTCCTCAGCTCCGATGACTTCTCCTGTCGCCATCTTGACCAAAGGCGGTCCTCCAAGGAACGCTTGAGCCTGATTTTGAACAAAGATTGTGTAATCTGACAACGCTGGGTGATAGGCCCCGCCGGCAGTTGAGGATCCAAAAACAACGGCGCACGAGGGCTGACCATTCAGTGTACGAACTGCAAGATCATGAAACAGCTGTCCACCCTTATGGAAGACGCGAAATTGCTGGGGGAGAAAGACTCCGGCCTTAGAGTTGTTCCTTCATGTCAGTCAAGGTCGGGGCGTGGGATTTCGTGTGGTCAACACTTACGGACTGCACTAGGGAGATGAGGGGAAGATCATTCTCTGAAGCAATCTCCAACATTCGATTGACTTTGATTACTGTCCTTACGTTAGTCAAGCACGATTTTGCTATGGAAAAAGTATTGTCTTGCCTGTCATCTCATTCCATGCCCCACCGCTTTGTGTTGGTATATGTGACATCAACAAGCAGATTTTCCCACTAATGAAATGAGTTCGTTGGTCTGAATCAGAACGCTTCAATTGCATACCTTACGAGTCCAATACCGGAGATCAGGTTTCCACATGGAGTAGAATTGGTATTCCCGTACCCTGCAAATGGACAAAGCTCAAGAAAAGGCGAGTCTTGGTCCAGAAGCAATGAAATTCTGTCCCTGGCTGTGAGAAGTCCTGTTAGTCATGTTGCGTAGTGACGCCAGCTTTTAGGCCGCCCCATCCAAGGCAACGACTCACGAAGTAGTTGGCCTCGGCTCTGGTGGCGAGAGAGCGAGGCGTCCGAACCCTCGCTGCAAACATCTTGAAGAGCCGCTTCGAATCTGTCCAAAATCGGACCCCAGCTCTTCTCATTTTGCACATAATTCTCATCTCTCAGGTTCACCTGTGATCTCTGAATGGGATACATGGAGGCCATGTTGCACAGATGCCAGTTGTGGGTGATGTTCGGGTTAGGAAAGTGAAATAAGTCGCCAGTTGACGCTCGAGATCTCAGTTAGCAACTTCTTCAATTTTCTAAGATGGAATTCTCGACATTTCAACCAGCAGAGTACCGGCAAAGCTATAGCATTGTTGAGCTCTGCCAACTCCGGACGGACTAGCCGCGCCGGTCCGAAGCCGCGAGTAGCGGGGATTGCGGGTCTTGTGCCGTTCGGAGACCCGGAGCTCTCACCCCAGTCGTCTGGGATGCAAAAGTGAAAGGCATGGAGAGATCTATTACAAAGTGGAAAAAGTAATAATAAGCCTTTCAAGTTCTTCTGTTTAATTATCCGCATCGTCGTTACTCGAACTATTTCTCAAAAGATATTGATGAATATGGACGACACGCCACTTCTCAGCTTACTCCATGGCCCCAGTCAGCCCGAGCTTTGGAGTAAGTCCATAGGACTGTTGCTCGATGACCAAGCTGCTATTTACGGAGACAATCCTGCGGTAATAGTCCCTTGGCAAGATACGCGACTTTCTTTCAAGCAGTTAAGGGACAAGAGCTGGATTGTGGCGGATGCATTGATAAAGTTCGGGCTACGCCACGGCGATCGTGTAGGCATAGTTGCAGGAAATCGATACGAGTATCTTGAAATATTTCTTGGTGCCGCCAGGATTGGATGCTCAGTTGTGGTGCTCAACAACACGTACACGCCGAACGAATTACAAAATGCGCTGCAAACCACCAGTAAGTTACGAGTCGCATCCTGATTTATCGACAAGCAACCGGTTTAACGATGTAAACACAGAATGTGGCGTGCTCTTTATCGCAACTACGATTGGGCCTAAATCAATGCAAAGCCACATTGAACATATCAAACAGCAGGCTCGATCAGACGGAGAGCTCTCTGCCTTGCCGCAGATGGTGCTGTTGGACAGCAATTTCGATTCGAACGGGGACTCCGACATCGAAAATTATACTACTTTCACCTCTGGACACTCTGCAAGAGATGTTAGACCGGAGACGAAACGCATGGCTTCTACTGTTTTACCTGACGATGTGATCAATTTACAATTTACATCAGGTAGGTTGGCCAGTATATGCCAAACAATGTCATGCTGGAGTCGGCTAATTGGAATGGCAGGAACGACCGGTGCTCCTAAAGCAGCAATGCTGACAAGCCGGTATTTAATATCTTCTTTAGCATACAAGTAGGAAGCTAACATGAAGCTATAGCAATATCGTCAACAACGGAAGGTTCGTTGGTGACGCCTTGCGCCTCACACCTGACGACATCGTTTGTTGCCCTCCTCCACTTTTCCATTGCTTCGGCTTGGTCCTTGGATTTCTTGCCTGCTTGACACACGGCAGCGCGATTGTGTTTCCATCGGACTCTTTCAGTGCCAACGAGGTGATGATGAGCGTCATGCAAGAGAATGTTACCGTTCTTCTCGGTGTCCCAACGATGTTCGTTGCCGAGCTTGAAGTCCTCCGTAAAACTGGACTGAAGCCTACGACCTTACGATGTGGCTTAAGTGCAGGATCAGCTATGCCAGCAGCCTTGGGCGAGCGATTGAGTCGCGAAATGGGCTTAGACATGGTTCTTATCGCCTATGGAATGACAGAAACTAGTCCAGTTACGTTTATCACCAGTATGGAGGACACAAAAGAACAAAGACTAAATAGCATTGGTCGTATTTTCCCACATACCATGGCTAAAGTTATCGACCGAGAAGGTAACATCTTGCCAAGAGGACAACGTGGCGAACTGTGCACTAGCGGCTTTGTCTTACAAAAAGGATACTGGATGAATCAAGCCAAAACAGATGAAGTAATGAGACGAGACGCAAATGGAGTGCTATGGATGCACACTGGGGATGAAGTGGTCCTGGATGATGAAGGTTATGGCTACATCACAGGACGGATCAAAGATATGATAATTCGAGGTAAGTGAAGATCTTGAGATTAATCTTATCTTAGACGGACATTTTCAGGCTAATCTCCTTTCCTCCCGTCCATGAAGGTGGCGAGAATATTTTCCCCAGGGAGATCGAAGACCGACTCCAAGAGCATACCTGCATCACTGAAGCGAGCGTTGTTGGTCTGCCAGATGATCGGTACGGAGAAGTGGTGGGCGGGTTTCTGCGGCTGGCACCCTTTAAGGCCCAACCCAGCGACGCAGAGATTCGGCAATGGGTTATGGAGAAGTTGGGCCGACATAAAGCTCCGAAACATGTCTTTTGGGTTGGAGAGTCGGGACACATCGCCGACTTTCCAAAGACTGCCTCTGGGAAGCACCAGAAGCATATACTTCGAGACATGGGATCGCGACTTCTCAAGCAATATCGTGACCACGATTTTAGGGCTAGATTATAGATATATCATTTAGCATCTAGAATTTCATTACTTAATTCCAAGTTGATAATTATATTTTCTCCATACACAATTGGCGCTAATTCTCGCTACCCACTCATCGTCAGCCAGATTCTAAGCAAACAGAACTAATAGGGCATACGGTTGTGGGTTGCCTCTATGCAAATATCTTATTGATCGCTGCTATGCATGAGATTTGTCAACGTAATTCAGAAATTAATACGGAGTTGTCATATTTCGAGACGATTTCATCAAGAACGGTCCGGTATTGGCAGTTCAGCCCATGTTCTTGTTTGGCGGTCCGCTGCGGTCCGTAGTGCGGCTACCTTCTGTATTTTATGGCGGGGGCTCGGAAGCCAGCGAGGGCTTGCCGAAGGCAATGCTCACCGAACGGAACGCAGCATTTGAAGCCTGAAATAGCATTGTGCCCTGCAATCAAAAGTAGGCTAAAATACGGACACAACGGCTATGAACAGAGGTATGCGCATGCGCTTCAATTCTAGACGTCAATCAACTCCACCATGAATCCGAGCGTCAGGATTGTCGAGGTCGGGCCCCGAGATGGCTTGCAAAACATTTCCCAGAATGTGTCAACAGCGATCAAGGTTGAACTTATTCAAAGACTTGTCGATGCTGGGCTACGTACTGTCGAGCTTACATCTGTCGTATCACCCAAGGCGGTTCCACAGCTGAAGGACTGCAGAGAAGTGCTGCAAAGTCCGGAAATACGACGTCTACTTCAAGGCAACGCCCAACGCCTCCCAGTTCTGGTGCCGAACATCAAGGGGCTCAACATTGCATCTCAATGCGGTGTCTCAGAGATTGCTGTGTTCATCAGTGCCACCGAAGGGTTTAGCAAAGCGAACATTCGATGTACTGTGGATGAAGGCATCGCTAGGTCGCGAGAGGTTGTCCAATTGGCGCTTGAGCGAGGCATGTCAGTTCGAGGGTAAGTTCCCCTTTTGCATTTATTCTGTACGCAGAATATATCGCACGGGTTTGCGGCATAGACCCCTTTACTTACTTTTAAACAGATATGTGTCTTGCATCTTTGCAGATCCCTTCGACGGCCCAACACCTTGCGAAGCTGTTGCAACCGCTACCGAACACCTTCTGGGCATGGGATGCTACGAAGTCAGCTTGGGTGATACCTTGGGAGTCGGCTCACCGCAATCGGTCCGCACCCTGATCACGTTCTTGAAAGAACGTGGAATTCCATTAGATCGACTTGCAGGACATTTTCACGACACCTATGGCCAAGCTCTAGCCAATGTATGGGAGGCTTATTGCGGTGGGATAAGGGTGTTCGACAGTAGCGTTTCTGGTCTTGGCGGATGTCCGTTCGCACCAGGTGCCAAAGGCAACCTTGCAACGGAAGACTTGGTGTACATGCTTGATCAGGCGGGAGTCTCTACCGGCGTAAACCTAGCAAAACTTGTCGCGACCGGGACTTGGATATCTGACAAGTTATCCTGCAAGACCCAGAGCAGGGCAGGAGCCGCTTTGGCAATCAAGTATGCTGCTAGTATGAAGAGAGCGGGAGGACAAGTGGAAACCACCAAGTCTATTCCCCGCATGAAATGGACGCGAATCAGGGAAACAGATGGTCTGATTTTGGATCGATCTGGCGCCAACCTCCGAGTGACGATGAACCGGCCAAAAAACGGGAATGCATTGACTACTGCCATGATGGAAGACTTGGTTTCAACCATTAATGAGGCTGGAAAAGACGCATCAATCAACCGCATTGCCATTACAGGAAATGGGAAATTCTTCTGCACGGGCATGGACCTTGGCAAGGGCAGCACTGCGGTGGGCAAAGAAAGCGCTTCCCTTCTTCAGTACGAAAGACTGACACGGTTATTTGACACTATTGATTCATGCCCCAAGACGACGATAGCTTGTCTGAACGGACCAGCATTTGGTGGCGGCGTGGGCTTAGCGTTTGCCTGTGATCTTCGGCTTTGCGCGAAAAATGCACGGATGACGCTGAGCGAGGCCAAGCTGGGTCTTTGTCCAGCTACAATTTCGAAATTTGTTATCCGAGAACTGGGAGTCGCATTCGCCCGAGAAGCAATGCTGACGGCTCGCTCGATATCACCAACAGAGCTCAAGCAAAGGGGGATTATTGCTGATGTCGCTGAGGACCCACAGGAATTCACCAGTCTTGTGGAAGCGTTTCTCACCAGTCTACGAAGTATTTCAACCGATGCATCCCGGATGTGCAAGTCTCTGGTCCAAGCGGGTTGGATGTATGGTGGACAGGGGGAGCAAGTCGATGTCATGAAGCAAATGTTCTTGGAGATGATGTCGCCCACCTCTGCAGGGACGTTTGGGGTTCAGGAGTTCCAAGCGGGCCGAAAAGTTGATTGGGACAAATATTCCACAAATCCTACTAGCAAGCTGTAACAAGATGTCAGTATCAACCTTTATTCTGCAGAATTATTACCTGATTGTCCAAATTCTTGATTTTTTCTCTTTTTTTCTGGGAAGAGACCAGGGTGAAGTCGCTTCTCTCTTTCATCATCCCCGCGTTGAACATGTTAGGGCAACTAGGCGGACCGTGCAGAATTATCGCCTATCGGGCAATTAGGCTTCGCCAACGACACGCCTGGAAAGCATTTGGACTTTGATATTCAAAGTACCTTCCAGGCTATGGAAATTTGAGTAGCCGCATTGTGTATTAGATACTGGTAATAGAAAGCAAAAAAATAAAATAAAACAAAACAGAAATACCACGAGTGCATCAAACTTATAACATAATATATACCTGCCAAGGCCAGGATGGCCAAATACTGCCTTGGACAGATTCAAAGCGACAGTTGGAAGAAATTGCCATAATTACGTCAGTGTAGTTCCCTAGAGGTACAGTAGTTTAAAAGCCTTGAACTTCCATTTTACCATCTTGCGCCTGCATATTGTCCAGGGAGAATAGCTTTTCGGTGAGCAAGGCCTGGATTTTGTACGTATATTCTCTAATTTTTCCTTTTCCTACCCTAGAAACCGCCTCATCTACCCTCTACAATCTGCAAAGTAACAAGGCCAACCTTGAGAAAATCTGAATCGCTTTTTCGGGCCAGTTACGTATCCAGTAGTCTTTATCGGTAGCATGTGACTATATGCATGTACATAAGTACATAGGGTAGGCAGTTGAGATGAGTTCGCAGGATCCATGTACCTTAGACCAAGTAGAGAAGTAAGCTTATTCGTATTGGGAGTATCATAACCTGACGAAGGGCGCATATTCTCCACGCTACTCTATCTATATTTTGCCTTGGGTTTGTATCCTAAATCTTCAAGTACCTAGACTACTTGGTAATTGTCCACCTCGAGCTTTGTTCATTAAGCCATTGAGCTGGCAATTGTTCGCACAGCAAAATTGACTTCCGAGCAAAGGGGGCAGTGTACTTCTCAAACTGTTCTCCACTTCCCCCCGATTTTTTGACCCGTCAACCTGCTTACCATCCCCGCATCAACGCAAAATCTTGGTTCAGCTCGCTTTTGCCGGTGCTCCGGCGATGGAACGCTCTGTGCTGGTACCGGTACATGCTAGTACAGGTACCTGGCTGAAGTACCTTGCTTGACTCCGCCAACTAACCCCGGATTTCCCCAGCAAGGTGATGCAACCTTTGACTTTACCATCCGACACATGCAACACGTTGAAGATACTGCAAGCTCTTTGACAGATCATGGAAGCGTCGCAGCGAAGACCATCGCATTCGGGAGGCGTGATCAAGCGAATTCGACAGGCATGTACGAATTGCAGGTACGTACTAAGGCGCGCTCTGCGCTCCCCGATGTTGGTCTCAACTGAGCTTGGCTGAATCATTTCCCCGCGCTTCAATCGACAGACGACGCAAAGTCAAGTGCTCTGGCGATCGCCCAGTGTGCGCCCATTGCCAGCAGAACCGGCGCAGCTGCATCTATGAGCCCTATTCAAACGCGCCAGTGCCGAGCAATGACGCTTCTTCAGACTCGTCTATGATGTTGAACGTGAGTCCTCAGAAAGTTGAACCTGCCCGCTGTGACTGACAAAGGTCCCGAAGAGCGTGCTTCTGGAAAGGATATCTTCCATTGAGAACGCTTTGAGCAAATTGAGCCAAGGGGACTTCCAACTGCCTAGGTGAGTTATAGGTACCCTCAGTCGCGATACAGGATCACCTATGACAAATTCTATGGCCTTGACACATTGACACTTAGTAGTCAGATACCATCGCCTTCGATGCTCCTCTCCGAAACCGCGAAGTTCACCTCATCCAACGATCCTTTCGAACCCGCTACATCAGTGAATAGCGAGCCTCTAGAGGCAGCCATCTCCGAACTGTATGATCATTCACTTAAAATGGACTGGTGTGGGTGCTGACAGCGGTTACCCCATTCTAGACCTCTGAACCAGCTTCCTCCGCCGCAGATTTTGAACTCCTTGATCGATATTTACTTCGCCCGCGTCCATAACCAACCATACTCCTTTTTCCACCAAGGTTCTTTTCGACAGAGTCTTGAAGACGGATCGGTGCCAAGATGCTTAATGTTCGCAATCCTAGCTATCGCGGTCCGGTTCTCCAACGACCCCGTCTTCATTGGCCGAACGTACGAGGCCTCTGATGCCTACTCGCGACGATCTTGGCTTTACGTTATAGAAGATCATTTAGCAACAGACGATAACTCTGATTTGGCATTCATCCAAACCGTGGCTTTGCTAGCAATCATTGACTATACTGGTAAGACATGCAGTGCTTGCTCTTGTTCGCTCAAGGAAATTGCGACGACACAAAATACACATCGTGAAAAACACGTTGGAAATCGAGATTGGTGGACTAATACTAACACGAGTTTGTGATATAGCTGGAAAGGTCAGTCCTGGATGGTTACGACTTGGTCTTGCTATTAGGTTATCACAAGATCTTCATCTCACCTCCGAACCTCCGCCTCTTCTATCCAATGTGAAAAGAGAGGAGCATCGACGGACTTTCTGGTCAATATACCTCCTGGACAAATTGATGTCGTGCGCGAGATCGAAACCGGCCGCCTTGTTGGATCAAGATTGCACTGTCCAGTTACCTTGCAACGAGACGACCTTTCGAAACATGGAACACAAAGAAACTCCGACGCTTCAGCAGATGATGAGCTGGGATAGCGGAATCGAAGAACCTCCTAGTTTCTTCAGTCTCACCATCGCGACATCATCGATTTTTGCACGCTGCACCAGATATGCACGGGGCCAAACAAACGCGGATTGCCTCCCACCATGGCATCCCCGGTCAGAATTCACTTCAACAAATGCATCTTTGCTATTTATTGAGTCTTACCTGAAGAGAGGGAGCAACTCTATCCTCAATATCATCACTGAAGGAGTCCCTGGAGATGATAGCTTTGATGTAGCTCAGATTGGTCACCTCATCCTCGCGCACGCCGTCTTCCATCTCTGCCATTGTCTTCTAAATCACCCGTTTCTTATGCGACTAAGATTAAGACCAGTCGCAGCGAAAGCACCAGCACGCTTTGCCTCGGACTCGTTTAAACTGTGTCAAGAGCATGCCAGGAAGTTGACTGACATACTGGAGGCAGCGGCCGAGAGCAAGCTCTTTATCAAATCTTCCTTTTACAGCCATTGCGCGGCCATATCGGCCGGCGTCCATTGCCTTGCCAGCAGTGCACAACAACATGGAGTTGAGACTAATCAATATGACGCGCGAAACTACTTTGAGAAGAGCATGAATGCCCTTGAAAAATTAGCTGTCATTTGGCCAATGGTGACAGAAATGGTTGGTCCTCCTTTTCCCCCGCCCACCTCCCTATTTCCTCTTTCCCTTTCCGCAGTATTTATGGCAGAATGAGAGATCTAACGTTATTTTCCGTACTTAGATCAAGAAACTCACAGAGTTTGATACAACATCTGGTGCATATGCCAGTCTCTTTGATGTAAAGTGTTTAGGAGACAATTTGGATCATCTGACGGAGAATACCCTCTGGACACTTATTGACTACGGGTTGCTGGCAAGGGAAACTCCTGAAAAATCGCCAGGGCCTACCTCATACTTATCTAACCTGCCCTCACCCAGCACCTGGAACTATCCTATGCATGATTTTGCACCGTCAGCAGACTTATGTAATACTGAGAATCAGATGTTATTCATGGACGTTGGGGGCAGTCAATCAGGGTATTAAAATCAATTGCCTTGTGGCCTACTGGATATTTCTTTTTAACCGCTCGTACTTGGGTTGTTTGTGTCAAGTTTATGATCAAGGCTCACTGTTCATAGTGAGTTGCGGGGAAGGGATCCGGACCGAAAGCCGCAAAGCGGAGAGAGAAGGCGGGCGATCTGCAGCGGACCGACCCCACTGTCAATGGCGCGCGAAGCACCGACGCCTTCAGTGCAAAGAGAAGAAAGCAGAAATCGGGCGGGAAATTTGTGCATAATCGAATTGACTGTGGCATTAAGGGTGGGCATCTGAAGCCAATTATTCCATGCACCAACAGAATGTTTTCACGACCTAGGTAGTTTTTTTTTTTTTTTTTTTTTTTCCTTTCCCAACCGATACCAGAGTAGGCGGGTAGGCAGATGACAGCAACCGAAGTCAAGACTGAATTTCTTGGTACTGCCCCGCCCGGACCGACGCCGATACAAGTGGAGCCATTAGCGGCGGGTTCTATCATTCAGAGCGCGAGGTCGACGTGCCCTTGATTCAAGATAGTAATTCATAAACCCAACGTTATTACTGCATCTGTAGCTCAACGAAGGAACTCCCAGGCTGATACAATCAATCCAAATTCTCCAAACAGAAAACCGTTCACCAAAATCATGTCTGACGTCCCCTTTGCTGATCCCCTCTGGTTGACGAGGAACATTAGCCCATACTATGATGCATCTCATCGACGGCTACAGCAAGAGGTCCGATCCTATGTGAGCACGAGCATTGCTCCATTCTGTGATGAATGGGAAAAGAATGGTGTCGTCCCACCTGAAGTAAGTCAGCCTTAAAGGTTTGAATTTCAGCTATCCGAATTTCTTGTTTGCTAATTTCAAATTTTTGAGGCGTTCAGGTTCAGAAGCGTCACGCACAACTTGGCTATACCGCCGTTGCCGCCTTTCCAATAGGTGCCGATTATTTGTGTGGGCAGCGGCTACCTGGCGACATCAGTCCTCGAGACTGGAATAGTTTCCATGACTTAATTGTCATCGATGAGCTTGCCAGATGCGGCTACTTGGGCGTGGTCTGGGCTCTTGGATGCGGCAACTCAATCGGGTTGCCACCTGTAATCCAATTTGGCACTGAGATTCAAAAGCGACAATTTCTCCCAGATGCTCTCTCAGGGCGGACTAGATTTTGTTTGGCTGTAACAGAACCGGATGGTGAGTTTTGCCCGCCATTAGCTGAAATATCCTACTGCTGGGCTTACTGGAGGACTAATCATTGCCTTCTCACATAGCCGGTTCGGATGTTGCAGGAATCACAACAACAGCCGTCAAGAAAGGATCTAAGTACATTGTAAACGGTGCTAAAAAATGGATCACCAACGGCATTTTCGCAGATTATTGCACGGCTGCAGTGAGAACGGGTGGTCCAGGAAGTAAGGGGATTTCTGCTTTGATCATTCCTCTCAAAGCGCCTGGCGTGACCTGCAAAAAGATAGACAATGCTGGTGTCACTTCAAGTGGTAAGTTTGTCCATTCTGTGCTTGTGCATGTTTGGATTTCTGATTAAAACAGGTTCGACCTACATCGAGTTTGATGATGTCGAGGTTCCAGTTTCAAACCTATTGGGTGAAGAAAACAAAGGGTTTTCCATCATTATGCATAGTAAGTAACCTATCTCTCCCTCATAGGAATAATTGATGTTGGTTGAGCAGTGAGAGCTCATATTTTCCCCCCAGATTTCAACCACGAACGCCTGTGGCTTGCCTGCACTGCTCTTCGCCTTGGTCGTGTCTGTTTGCAGGATGCCTACGAACACGCACGCAAAAGAGAGACATTTGGCAAGAAATTAATCGAGAATCAAGTGATTCGCGCCAAATTCAGCACAGTGGGCCGACAGCTAGATGCGGCGTACGCATTGATGGAGAATCTCGTTCATATTTCTCAAGTCTCTATCCAGAACGGGCAAGATGCTTTTCTTGGTGGCCAATTTGCGAACCTCAAAGTTCTGGCAGGACAAACTCTGGAAAAAGCTAACAGAGAGGCCCAACAAGTGATGGGCGGTCTTGGCTACTCGAAAAATGGTAGGGGTGCTAGAGTGGAACAGATCAGTCGCGACGTCAGAGTCATGGTGGTGGGTGGTGGTAGTGAAGAGATCTTGACCGACTTGTCTGTGAACCAGGAAACGAGAGCAATGAAAAAACTTGCTTCGAAACTATAGTCTCGATAGCATTGAAGCTTGATTTTAGCTAATTTCAGCTGGATAGATGGACTACTTCTTAGTTGTGCTTATTAAAGATTTCACTATCTAACTCAGCTATTTGGATTCTAAATTTCTCAAGTCAAATCTCGAGTGTTTTTCTCTTTTCAATATCGTATCTGACGACTTCTCTTCGGATATTAAAGTGATAAAAAGTTATAGAAGGGCCAATAAGTCTAGGTTCATAGACAAAGCTCAACAAACGTGGCTTACCTTGTGGAACATTGCTTCTAAAAAGCTGGACAGCAATATACGACCTAGACGCTATCAATGGTGGAGCAATTGGGTTCTTTGCTCGAATTTAGTAACATTGATATTACCATTTATAACCCTTCTCTTGATTTTTTCTTGAAGCATGTGGCTAATGCAATGTTTTGATAAAATTCATCCAGCTCATTACTCGTGTCCTTGCAGATGTAGAGAAAAATAAATCATCTAGTCAAAGAATTGGACTGGCAAAGGATGAGGTGGGACAGCATGTGATATCCATGTCAGAGGTATTGGCCGCTCCATTGATGAACTGTGAGGAACTGTGAGAAGCCCACATGCTCAATGAAGACCACGGCGAATATTTCTGCTTTTACAAAGGAGAATATTTCTGTCATCAGGCAGATCTTGCGGTTCCGCAACAGGATTGTATGCAGTCACGGCGGCTCCGTGATTGATGATTACTCTTCCACACACACAATTGACATCGACGTGTGTGGGTTGACTGAGTTTTAAGTGTTAAAAATAAAAACGGAGGAAAGGTGAAAAAGCATATCCAGCCCGATTTGCGCCGCTGTCATGGAGAGATGATTCAGTACCAGTTGGTCCTACTTATGAGCTTATGATCTTTGAATATCGCTGGAGGGGATGGACTGAGTGCTCTTCGATAGCTAGGGAGGTACACTCAGACTAGAATTGACGCGATGGGATCAGTATTGGCTATATGCAAGACAATGAATAGCCTTCTTACTCAATATACGTATCTAATGTTGTGCAATTTTCGAGACATGTCGAGTATATGTATTTGCGAAGTCTTACTAAATATAATAAAGAAAGGGGCCTTCTGGGTTATGTACGGAATATTGTGTGCTTACGAATACCGGATTGCTATGCTTTCAGTTACCTCTCTGACAATTCGGTATTAATTTGTGAACGTGTGAAGGTGACAAGGTTGGCGGTACGAAGAATCTGTATTTGCATATTCACTGCAACTTACCTACGATACGTTGCAGAAGTGAGACGTGTTATTTGACCTACCCGGTATTATCATCACAAGTTACGTTCTGGTGGCTGTCTGGGCGTGCCCAGAATGACGGGGATGTGATTATTAATCACTACTGACCAACGGTCCATGGCGGCGTCACTCGGATCATGCTGATGATGTGGCCCCCTCTAGGACAGTCGGTCAATCAATTAGATGTGACTCTGACCCTGCAGCTTTCAAGCCAGGCCTGAATTGGCGACATGTCTTGGTGGGTTCAGTTGCGTTGATCATTGGATGAGTGAAAAGTTCGGAGTATCCCTTCATCCGATGAAGTTAGGCTCCTCTCGGCGTGGCCAAGCTCCTCATTGCGGAGCCGATACCAGTTTCGTAACAAGCTTGGAGCCGCCGGAAATTGATGGAACCTACGATGTCACAGTGAGGGGAACTGCCGTTTAGGGCACATAGTTTATTACTTGTTTTGTAATCAGGGTGATCGAATTTTGTCATCGTCTCGCCCTAGACTCTCCAATTGGTTCAACGACTACATGATTCCATTGAGAAAGAAACGGGGCTATGTATTCCGCTAAAAGGACAAGTTGGTTGAGTGAGACATAAATAAACCCTCCAAACTTCATGGTGTTCTGCAATCTTCTTCCGAACCTTCCTTCTTTGTATCAGAACAACAGATCTCGATTTGGCGTCTAACAAACAATGGCTTCCCAAGAATCTCCCGTTGTATTCCACTACTTCAACCTTGGTCGACTCGGTCGAGGTGAGGTTGTACGGTACGAAGGCGACCTTGACATCCTCTCCTGCTTGTGGCCTGTCTCGTGGACAAGCAAGCTAACAAGGTTGTGAATAGGCTTTTCATGAAGGATGCAGGCATCGATTATGAGGATGTCCTCTACTCCTACGATGAAACCTGGCCTACCACTAACGATAAGTTGGGTTTGACCTCGACTGGAAAGCTGCCTGCTCTTGAGTACAAGGGTAATTTCCTGACTCAGGTAAATACCCATCTCATTGCATAAAATAGGCGTGAACTTTGCTTATTAATTTCGATAGCATCTGCCAATATTGCGATATCTTGCCCGAGATCTTGGCCGTTACGACGGCGAAACCAACGACGAGAAGTTCTTCGTTGATGCCGTTTCTGATGTCTATATTGACTGGAGGGTAAGCATACATTGAGTATCCGGGGTTGATTGCATACTAATATGGCGACTAGTTTCAATGGGTGCTGCAATTGAGTGAGCGTACCGACAAATACAAGGACGTAACCGTGCCAAAATATCTCGAAGTTCTTGAGGAACATTACTCTAAGAATAATGGTCCTTACCTTCTTGGTGACAGGATCACGTACGCCGATTTCGCTGTTTACCAGTCAATTGACAACGATACGAGAATCGGCACTATCCCAGTGAGCTCTGAGTTTCCTTATCCTTTTTCAATCACTTACTAATTCCATTAGGCGGAGCTTCCTGCATCTATTCAGAAGTTCAAGGAAGCCTTCGAAGCACGCCCTAACATTGCTGCATATATCAAAGAGCATGCACACAAATAATCTCGGCGATCAGCAAATTACCAGTAAATTTATTAGCCAGAAGGTAGCGAATTTTGTAGCATATATGAAGAGCAATTGCTTGCTTTCTATCAAGTGTTGAATGAATGACCATAGGTCCACCGTGAGCTTGGACTGTGACACCGAATATCATTAAGCATCTTAACAGCCTGCCTAAGGTTAACTGCAACTAACTAATTGAATAGAGAAGTCCTCACGAACTCAAGAGTATTTGCGAAGTGCCTTTACCTTCTAGGAATGACTTAGTGATGATTTCCAGCTCTAATATCGTGATATGGGATGGGTTAGTCAGATAAAGATTGAGAGATTATATTTACGTGTTAAGGGCAATTGACTATCCTAAGTGAAATGCTTATCTAAATGTACCTTAGGGTATCAAAGACCAAGAAAAGTGGACACGACAGCTCTAATTTGATGCTTTGTTTGCGACAAGACGAAAATAGTGCTTGTGTTGACTTCAGCGTTGTCAGCCTTTTTATCCATTCATCATTTCTTGATACTACAATCAAATCAGAGACTTTGCAATTGATCCTCCTCCATAACTGAAAGCTGAAGCGGATTATGAATATCCTCGCCCATGACAAACCGCTCAGCTCGGGAAGGTTTTGTAGGTGAATTCCCACTGTCAAAAGCAAACCGCACTTGCTCCTCTTCAATGACATCTATTCCACCACCAAGAGGATACCTAATTCGAACTTGGAAGGAGTCTCGCAGTTCTTGCCTGAGAACATCAAGGACATTCATCCATGTGCCAATACGTAAATAAACTTCAACGAGCTCCAGTTCGGACTTGGGATGTAGGGACTTTGCCAACACAGTCAGTTCTGCATCAGTCAAACAAACACTGCTTAAACATAGAGAGTTAAGTTTAGATGTTGATGACCAGGAACGGCCAGCTCCTAGAGATGAAGGTGCGTGCAAAATTGACTCAACACCTGCACTGAACCAGAATTCACCGAGGTTGATGCTGGCATGTGAGATACATTTCGCGTGGAGGATAGCGTCAAGATATCCATTCAAGCAACCCATCTCGTCTGCTGTTCTTGCAGCGTATATTGGCAAACCTTCATCCCCGACGGCCCATGGCCCTGAATCACTGCGGCATCGCGGCTGAAATGTGAATTGAAATAGGTCCATACTTTCCGCGGCGAGAGAAAGCTGATGAAAGACCTCTTCATCTAAGCCCAAACCAGTATAGTCAGGAGCAGCTGATACCTCAATTGCAAGATGATCGAGAATGATACTCGCAACACTACCGATGGCCAATGGGATATCAACTAAGAGGTGTATTGGCACTCCAGCCCATATCGATTCATTGGGCATGATCCAACGAGCATCTTCCCACAGCATTGGTCGTGATAGGACTTTTACCAGAATCTCATTTTGAGCTTGAATATCGTCGGAGTCAACTGCACTGACCTTTGTCCCTGGGCCATAGTTGTTGCCAAGTTCACCATCATGGATTGTTAGTTGACGAAGATTTGGCAACATCGACAAGGTATTGGCAAGTTCTTTGGCAAACCTCTCCCCAACGAGCCATAATTTCTGGACTTCAAAACCTACTCGATAGTCGTGGTATGCCCGGTGTAATATTTTGAGTGATCTTGGTGTACACTTTGAGGCATCTGAACCCTCAGAATTTTGTCTGCGCGCGTTTTGAGACGCAGCTAACTCTTCCAGGAAGATGTGCACCATGTCATGGAAAGTCAACGTATCCTGTCTGACAGGCCTTGTCTGATGCCAACTTTGCCGCCTCTGTTGCCACTCTGACAACACTGACGAAACAAAATTCTGACAATTGGCTGCTATCCAGGGGTGATAAAAGTGCAGCCGGACGTAAACTTCGCGGATACCGTCAGATATGACTGGATTGTCGAGCACCTGGCCTAATAGCTCGAGTGTTCGAGGCCGACTGAGGTCTACAACTACCTTGTGACGGATGACATGGTGATGGCACAAGGCGCAGAATCGACGACAAATCAAACGGAGGTTGAGAATCTGACTGCAGCCTTGCTCCACACCATTGCTGTCTTGGAAGCTTATTATGGCACTCAAAATTTCGTTGGGCAATTTCAAGATCGCCGCTGTTTCGGTCTGCTTGGATGTCATACTATCTTGACTCGGTCAGTAGGTAACGGAGTAGGTAGTTCATGCGAGAGTTCTGACCTCCAGCTTTATCAAAGCATCTTAGAAAAGTCTAACTTGAAGCGGTTGCTGTTTTTCTATAGTGCCTACTTGTATTTGAAAAACAATTCAATCATATGAAAACTGAGGGGGTCGCTTGTTATGCCTACTACGACAAGGAAGCGGTGAAGAATATCCCGAAAATTGCTGCCCTCAATGGGGCTAGTATTAGTTGAGAGAAACCCCCACGCAAAAACAGCCCACTAGTTGACGGATTACTCTGTGGCCCAACATTCGGAAAAAAAAAAAGGAATCCACGACAGGGATAGTGCATTTGTAGTTGGTTTGGAAGGAAAGCTCTGCGTGTAGTCTGTTAAACTGCGTCAATGAAAATGACTAGTAATTACAATATATATTAACTGGCAGATCAAGTAGAGGTATAACTATGTGTAAATCCAAATCCACAACCATACGAAATAGAACTACCTGGACTCTCAGACAGTTGGTGAAATGCCCGTATAAGCCTCCGATTTCATCAGAATAAATCAATTTTATGACACTCCGGGTATCACTTTTGACTCCGTTTAAAACATTGGCAAGCAAAGCGCCGTGACGTTCCTGGATCTCTACTCCGCAACATGCTGTGTTTTATCATCAACGCCCTCCTCTTTGGCCAGCACCTCCTCAAGCTTCATCTTCTTCTCCAAATTTTTCTGGCGTTTCTTTGTGTCTGCTATCTGCCTCCGGTTTTCGCGTTTTTCACCAATCAAGTAGCCCGCGCTTTTCAGCACCGAAAAAAAACCTTTCATTGCTAATTTAAAGTGAAAGAAGGCTTGGTGAAAATGAGCCTTTGTTTCATTGTAATTGGCGTGTGCTAGCGTAGCATGCTTTTTGGTGCGGTATGCCCTCTCCGCACGCTGAGCCTTGATATATTGTTGGGAAGCTTGACGACGATTCGTGATGAGGAGATTTTCAGTGCCAGATGTGCCAGGCCGCTCTGTAAGAAAACCCTGGTTGGAAGCCGGAGGGGTTGTGTCGCCAGAGGTTTCCTTGTTCTTCGTTTTCGATTTTCCCATCTTGAAAAGACTAATGACCTGAACTGGAATGAAGCGTGGTGAACGTGGATGAAAGGAGAATGTTTTTTCTTTTTGTTCAAAATGATTGAATATGTGTATTTTTAAGGAAAGTAAACGAGTGTCTGATGGGCGAAGAGCAACCGCATGAAGAAAACGAAAAGCGAGTGGTGCGAAGCGCTGACGACTTGGATGCCCTTATAACTCCTATCCAGGACAGTCAAATGTTGCCCCTTGCCCCCTCTCTATCGCTTGCTCCATCTAACCAATAGTCATTCAAAATGTACGAGGTATCATTCATGCAAAGTGTTTCTGAGGGTGCATTAACCTGTATCCAAAGTGAAAGTGGGCCTCAAATGTCGCTGTTCTGTGCTACTATCTGTCGTGGTTGGTGAGTACGCAGATGCCTCGCGCATAAGAATCTAATTTAACCTGCCTGTCAATGCGGATGGGGTCGCAGAAGCTCTATAGAGCTACATAAAACAATCAGGCCCCAATTATCATGCCCCCTAGTAACACACTTGTCGAATCCACAATGGAACTAGCCCCCTTGTCCAATCACAAGAAACCCTTGCCACCGTTGATTCAGGCGACTTCTGCTCTTGCTTAGTTATGTCAAGGTATTAATGGATTTAGCGACTTCGTCCATAACCAGTTTAGCCTTGCTTTTTTGTGTAAGTATGAAGTAGAGTTCTTGAATTGAACACTTCGCAGTGCGCAAAACTAACGCTGAGTGTTTTAAATCAACGAAACATCTATCCTATCTTAGAATAGACCAGAATCTATCTTGAAAGGGTCTCGTCAGCCACCAAAACGGTCCGTAAGCTAGAGATCTAATCACCTGTATCGATATACCATTCAGACCGGGCTATCGAGACATGTTCCCCGGACCAAAATTCTGGTGGCGGCTTCTTCATCGAAGAATCTCACTGATAGCATTTGGATGATGCTGCTCAAGGCTTCAGACTATATTAATGATTACTAACTAGTTGTCGGGATATAGAACTTAAAGATGACCTCGAAAGTAGGAGTGAATATGAACGTGGTCGAGATTTACCTATCGTCAATGGCTATTGGCACGATGGAATAGCCAAGAGATTGTTAAATGACGTCGCAAGTTGATTGGTGGTATACTAACTGATTATCAAGAGAGCGGGTGGCGAAACTCAATGCAAGTGAATTTGCGAGTTTATGGCATATGTCTGACGCTCACGTCAAGGAGTGTTTATTACACACTGCCGTTTTTCCCATATTTGGATTTATTGCTTCATCATTACTTTTGGGTAATTTTGTTCCAAATCACCAAGATCAATAAATGACATTTTGAACACGGCATACCCAAGATACTGTGAAAGGATGGCATCTAAATTTGGCGGGGGCTCCGTTGAGGAAACTTAAGGTATAGTTTTCCCGTAAAGCACTTGGAGAAAGTACGAACATCTCTCTGTCACTGTTCAAGCTGTTGTCGGGCTTTTGGAACACATTTCGGATTGACTACAATGGTTTGGTACGCATTTTCCTAGTAAACAAGGCGAGAGTAATATTGACGTCTGACTAGGTTTCTGCGGATGGTTTCAAGTATGAGAAAGGCGAGCCCCAAGCATTTCAACAAGAGAATGGAGTGACGAGAGGGTTTTGCGCAAACTGTGGCGTTTTTCTTTGCGAGTACGGCGTGAGTTCAGAATTCCAAGTGTGATACAGCAAGCAGGTTTGTCTTCTAATACAACCTAGAAGCAAGCTGTCAGCAAATTCACTTATATCATGTGGGGAACTTTGGATGAGCCGGAAATCATTCTCCCAAGGGCGAATTCTTTGCAAGAATAGAGCTGAATGGATGCCGAGATTCCACGTAGGTTGTAGCGCTTCCTCAACTCCCAGGCAAAGACTTCTAACACTGTGGAGACCTCTTTTGTAAGGAAGAAATCAATGAATAACCGGAATTAAATGCAGGCTAGTGGTTCGTACCTACGGTAGCCCACAGAAAAGAGGATGTACGAGGCCTATCTTGGCCCGCCCAATCGATAGTAGAACCAAATGCAGTAAACGTGCAGTGGAAAGCTCCTATACTGTTTTTTTTCTCTCTCTTTTGGCTATGCAAAAATCTGGGACACTGAATATATACCCAAAAGGACGGGTGGTTTCAAGGCTTCTGTGTACTATCACATAACGTAAAGCTATTATCACGATGAGGTTGGAAATTTCTTCCTGTACACTGCCCTTGGAGTTCTCTTCTCATCAACGCTGATCATATTTCATTGAGAAAATAACTAATAACATATTGCAAATTCACAAATCGTGGTTCCAAGACACATCTGACTCTCGAGCATCTTCGTGCTGAGTAAAGTAGCATTAAATCTATCTATTGTTCGAAATTTGTCTATGCTGCAAGAGTTATATGAGCGAGATCGACACCTCGATATGATCGACTAGATATTGCGTTTGTAGCTTTAGTCACCTATCAACACATAATAGATAACCCTCTTCCTACTTATGGACATGATGGCACCATGATTTGCTACGTAATCTATCTTCACCGAGTTCATATTTCTGTATCAAACCAAAGGAGTACTTCATAGCAGGAAAACGAATGGATATTCATTCTGTTCTCTGGGATGCGGGTCAAGGTAGTCTAACAATAATTTATTCAAGCAGACATCTACGCTAGACCTGGCCACTGATAAAACTTGTATGCTATAAACTTTGCCCCCAATGATCAGGTAGGTACTAACCAAAATGCGCTTGCATAGCCACGTTAGAACACTCTTCAGCACCTGTCTACAACTTGGCGTGGAGGAGTATCTGGAGATCATCTTTGCTCAAATCATGGATGCTCTTCTTGCCACAATTTCCTAGCATATTATCTGTCTCCGCCAACAAACATTTAAGCACATGTTCTACACCCATCTGCCCGCCCATTGCAAGTCCATATATGTACGGACGACCTACACAGACAGCTTTGGCGCCCAAGGCTAATGCTTTCAATATGTCTGAGCCTCCTCGAATGCCGCTGTCAAAAATAAGAGTCAATTTGGAACTCTTGACCTTTTCATCGGCTGCTATCAATGCCAGGGCGTCCAAAGATGCCATAGCTCCATCAAGCTGTCGGCCGCCGTGGTTCGAAACAATGATGCCATCCACACCATAGTCGATGGCCAGATGAGCATCTTCCACACTCTGAATACCCTTGAGAACAATCGGACCGTGCCACATTTTTTTCAAGGTTTCTAGATGTTCCCATTCGCGGTATGTGCCAGAGTGAACTGCATCAATCCATGCTTTCGACTTTTGCATAACTCTGGCATTGTACAATACCTGAGCGGCCCCATACACCGTGCCGGGTCGTCTCATAACTGACCACAATTCCGCTAGTTTCTGGCCGAAACCCCTCGTATCTTCATTTTGCATGTCATCAAAGAGTCTGCTGAAGGCAGGATCTGAGAAGCCAATCTGACAGCCAAGGCCCCAAGCAAAAGGCAAGTAGGAGGAATCAAGATCAGTAGGTCTCCAGCCCATGTTGAATGTGTCCAGAGTAACGACGAGGACTTCGTATCCGCTGTTTTTCGCCCGGGTCAAGAGACTCGCAGTAATCTCTTCGCATTGTGGCTTGGGCCAATATAGTTGAAACCATCGACTGCCATCTGAATTGGCTTCTGCAACTTCCTCTATAGTCCGAGTGGCAGCTGTTGACAAAATCATTGGCACTCCTGTATTACGGCAAGCTCTAGCCGTGGCTTCTTCAGCATCCGGGTGCATAATGCTCTGAACACCAATAGGAGCAACGAGCAGTGGGCTTTGGTATTTGGTACCAAACAACTCAATACTGATATCCCGTCGAGTAGCATTGACCAGGAAGCGTGGCCTTAGCCGATACCGATTGAAGGCCTCGACATTGGCTCTGGCGGTTAATGCACTGCCTGCGGAGCCCTGAACATAGCCATAGTTGGCTGGGGGCACTTTGGATCGCGCCAGGGCTTCCCATTCCGAAGGTTTTGTTGAGAAAGGGGGTGGTCGGAGAGACTGATATATTTCGCGTTGCAGGGAAGAGTAACTCGATGGATCAGGCTCCACGTCCGCCTGGTTGAATTGTTTAGCATCGGCATCACTGGTCATGTTGAATCTCTTTATTGAATGCAATAATAAGTGGAGGCTGGTACAGAGCACAAGGATGAGAAATAGAAGAATGAACCAGGCAAGTTTGCGAGCACTGTAGACGTCTTCTTTCGCGTGTATCCGTGCGTCTTGGCCTTCCCCGCTTACCATGTGTGGTGGGATCTTTCAGAATGGGTCTGCCGAGGCTTGTTGCAGTGGAGTACCGCGATCTCGTGCGTGACCTGGGGTTACGAAAGCGAGTGCTGTTGGTTTCCCAGAAGAGTGTAAGCTGGTCCATCGATTTGGGGTGTAATCTTGGCCGATGTATTCTGAATGAATCGATGAAATCAATTGGATGCTTTTCACCATACACGATACTTTCCAAAGATGATTTTCCAGCTCAACTTTGTACGCATTGCTCGACCCCCGCTATGAAGCCTCATGAAGAAGTCAAACCATCTCAATAGCTGTCTCTGATGTCACGGCACAAATCCGACTCATGCCAAGGTTACAGACAGGGTGCTGACCGATACAGTATTAGCGCCAAGTCCGGCCAGATAATTTTACCAGCCCCGTGAACTGATGAGCAGTGTTCCTGAGGTTGACGTCAGTGTTATTAACCACGATATGCAAAGCCCACGTCGCATTGTTCTCGAATGTCAACAAATGAAACTGGCTGCGCTATTTGGCGGCGCGTAGCCTGCACAAGTTGTACAAAAAATACAGAGTCAATGATGCGAACTGAATATTGATCAAGAATACGTCAATGCCGATTCCGGAGTAGATGAAAGGAATCACCGCGTCGCATCAGTCACAATGGGAAGAGATCTGGTCCTCACTCAGTAGTTCCTTCTCGGTGAGAATTTTATGCGTGCGGTTATTTTTGGTATTTATTATCATAGGTAGGTGAGTCAAGACTGCTCGCAATAGTTGGAGTCAGGCCAAAGAAATCGCCTGCAGGTAGACTTTGCCAACTCCATTATGATAGCCTCCCGCCAGGGGGGTTGGGGTTGGGGGGCTCCAGCAAGCCGTTCCTGGATTATAGCACTGTCGCGGCCTCTTTCGTTCTATACGAGGAGAGCGACTCGACACAACTATGGTTCGTAGCCTTTAACCTAGCACTAAAAAATTCCACCCCGAAAAGCATTCCCCAGGAGGTGCCTAATGGCGCGAGAAAGAAAATCCATCATTTGGGAAGGCTTCAGGACTGACGGATCTTTTACTCTCTGGCGATGATGAGCTGAGCTACTGATCTGCCCAGCAGTTTTTTCAGGTCGACAGGAATCCTTGGGCTATGTTGAGCGCGGGCCTTTTTTTTTTAAAAAAAAAAAAAAGAAAAAAAAGAAAAAGAAATTATGAATTGTACTTTCGTTTTTATTTATAGTTTGATAATTGTAAGCTGCTTGTAGATTGCTGTATGTAGTGCTCTGCTAGCCCCTCTCGCACTTGAGGTAATCGTCATCTCTCCCATTATCCATAAAGGAAATCCAATTGCAGTCTTATCTATCACTTGCAAACTATTTAGGGTATTATGGTTATGTGAATTTACATTTATATTACTTAATGCAAAGACAGGTAGTGTATTGTGCAAACTATATATACGAATCGAAACACATTTTGCTCAGATAATGAATCTGAATGCAATAGCACAAAAGCTTTAAGGAGTCCCATTGAAACTTCTATTTCTAGTTCTATACATAAAAAACCGCCCCGTTGATCTAATAGTTCTACCTAGAAAGAAGTTCACCTCGCTTACTATAATATCTCCAAGTGCAACGCCTTGTCCATTCAAGCTGTTAGGAGCTTTTTCCGAGATATTAATGTTGCTAAGTAGATGGCTGTGCACACTTAATGCCAGTGGCCTGATCAACGCAGACTAAGGCACCCATTTGCTCGCCGTTTAGGGTGATGTAGCCGCTACCACAATAACCGCCAACGTTGCAAAAGGTACTATCGCCACACTTGGGTCCCATATTCGGGAACTGAGGATCAGGTGCATTGGTGCAAGTATTGAGCTGGACGCAAACATTGACAGGAGCAGAACCGCCAGGGCCATCGCTGGAGCCGCAGATATAGCCTCGAAGGCAGTCGGCATCTGTAGCACATTGAGGGGTTGCGGTAGCGGTAAGAGCCATTGTCATTGCAATGATTGCGGACTTGAGAGTGAAGCTGGCCATTTTTGTATGTGATAGGAGGCTGGCGGCAATGAGGCTACAGTGACTGTCCTTGTGGTTTTGGATGGAGGTAGAGGATGTTTTCGTTTTAGTGGAAGAATTAATAGCCGTGCCTTTATAGACGAATTTGATTGAGATAGAACGTTTCTTGTATTGTGATTGATGAAGTTGGACCTGTTTGGATATTTCCTCCATCAAAGGATTTCAAGAGCTATTTATACACGAGGTTAAAAGCCTGGAGAAATTATTGCCTAGAAATGATATAAAGGCCCGTCTCCTAAGCCAAAGGCGTAGGACAATCAAGTCAGTATTGATGTCATTCCGTTACGGCTTAAACCGAAGAAGCCAATAATAGCATATATTGAAGAGGTGGAAAAAGTATTGACCGATGGCTTGTGGCTTGTGGTTGCAGTGGCGAGTTTGCTAGGTCTGACACCAAACGTGGTTGCTATCCTAACCCGACCTAAACACATTCAGAAAACACAAAGATGGCGGACTATTTCTACTTTTGACACACATGCCGTTTTGGCGATTGATGCTATGGAAGGCATACTCCAATTACAGTGCCATTTGTTATCAAGTACACCACTTCACTTGGTACAGTGGGTTTTTAGCTAATTTATCCCTAACAGCACCTATAACTAGGTATATCTCGAATACTTGGATTGATGTACAGATGAATTTTGGGGTTAAGGTTGTGGGGACTGGATGGGAATACTTGTTGAACGTCACCTACCGGCGAACCTGAGAAGGTAAACAGAAACTATAAACGCTAGGGTGGCACATCGACATGCTAATATTGGAATCGAAGCCATTGACATCTGTGGCTGGCCCAACCTGGGGTTGAGTGCCCTTTGGACGTGTATACCCGAGGAGTCGTTACAAATTCGCATTTCTCCGCGACCTCCATTGTGCCGTTTTGTGGGTGGTGTGGGAGCTAAGCCTCTGTGGCTAGGCGTTGACCAGCTAGCACTTTGGTGCCATCCAGCAGCCACGCTAAGCTCCAACATAACGCTACGTTACGACCCTTCCACATGAGAATCGGCCAATTTAGTGCTTCGGGCTGTCTTGCTCCCGGCATCTGCGGTTTGGAGACCCCGAGGACCGGTAGGGCCGATTAGGACTGGCAGCTACTTGACCCCCGTTCGGTCAAATCAGCTCTTTATATAGCATCGAAGACGAAGAAACCACGCTAACTGATTAGCACTTGGCTATTTGAGAAAAAATACAGGAACGTTTCAAAGAACTGGCTGCGGAGATAGTCTAGAAGATGATGACGATAACCAAGTGAGACAATACATATGCTTTCTTGGTAGACAGTTGAATTGTCAGGCGGAAAAGAGCTGTTTGAGCCAGTCAGGATTCTGCAAGTCTTGCAAATTAATATCAAGGCCTTCGTTATACAGATCAAACTCAATGATAGAATATTCAATGAAAATTTATATTACCGGCACCAAGATTATGCGTCTGTCGCGTTTCATTATTGCAAATGATGCTTAACAAGAGTTCACAGGAATTCGCTGATTTTGCTAGCATAGGGAATAGAGATTATTCAGCTCAAGGTTAAAAAGTTCTGGGGATAAATGGTAAAATTTTAAATAAGCATAGGAATTGATGCCAAACAAGCGCTAAACAAATGTGCAAGTATTTTCGCCGTTCATGGTGAACGAAAAAAGGGCTGGAGCCAAGGGAACAACAGCGACGCCGAGGCAAATGTTTCTAATGCATGAAGTTACATAGGAGTGGGGCAACCTCAAGGCACAGGAGGTCTTGATTTCTAGCAATAGAAAGGTCCTACAGTAGGCTATTTATCTTCTATAGATGAGACTCTCTATGGGGCTTGAGACTTATAAGATTTCAATGAAGCTGTTGTTATATGCCGTGTTTCACTGACATAGGTCATAGTTGGCGATGCCCCACCGAGCCATTTGACACATGATGCTGGATGACGATGGGATTATATAACTGGACCTCGGGGATAAAATCACAACGAAATCCCACACATGCGTTCCGAAAACCACTATATGTCAATCGAACTGGCTGGACGGGTGCTGTTTGTTTTCCAGTGATGCCACTTGACTAGAACCTTCTAGTAAATGTTGACCTAAGAAAGAGTACTGTAATAGCGACAATTGTAGTCCTTGTAGCGACTCAGAAATTGAAGCATGAAGTCATGAACACACTCCTCTTACTCGAGAATTTGACAAAGTCGGAATAATATGATGTGTTTAGTTCCTCAAGTTGACTTGAATCAAGCCGCCCTTGAGTAGCTCCATAACCTCACCGTGACCGCCATCCACAAGAAAGAAGCATCTCTTATGGTTCACAGGCCTATGGTTTGTCTGTCACACGAGCTGAGCGCCTAAGAATCCTTGATTTGAATGCTAGTGATCTTGTTTTCATCATCGTGGATGGAACGCCCATGCCATGAAAGCATTGAACTTAGCCTGGTGCAGCAAGTATTGAAAGTGATACAGTTTGGCTAGGTCGCATCAGAAGAGTAGACAGGTTGATAGGATGTTGATGGACAGGAGGAGTGTCCAATGAGGATCCCGTTGCTATTATCAGGGATGTTATTCAGACATTTTTTTCGTAACGGACGTCTATTTGCGACATAGTTGGAATCAAAAATCCCAGCCGAGTAAGTATATTTTGAACTTTAATCCATGAAAGATATCCTTCAGTTAGGTACTTGGCGGAATTCACAATCAGCCCCATTCATTCCAGCACGCTGGACGTTCGATAGCCTCGCTGGCTGTCAAAATGTCTCTGTTAGTACGGTTCTAAGGTGTCATGAACCTGATCAACTCACATCTTCCTCTGGCCCAGAGTAAATACTTGCTAAAGTTGTATCAGAAGGATCTTGATTCCTTGGAGCCCTAATTGGGTTTCTGAAACTGGTCGATGGATGGAGGGCCAGACTCGGTCGGCTCCCATCATAAGTCTGTCCACTAGAGAGGTTCGGAATGACTTTGCGAAAGATGGGTCTCAGGAGGGGAAGACCACCTTAGGTGATGTAGTCAGCATACCGCGCAGACCGTATTCAAGTTCCAAACGTGACTTACTAACAATGACCGCCAAATGGACTTCCACACTCGCCCACACCATTGAATGTGCCATCTGGTACGGAAAGTCTTTTGAACTGCTGTTATAATTTTGACTGGAGATAATTTGCAAAGCCGAGGCAATGCACACGCTGAGTCAGTGTCAGGAAGCTTCTTGCTTAGTCGCAGGGCGTTGACAAAATCATACAGAAATCCAGAAGCGAAGAGGCCGACAACAGCGATCTTCTGACCAGGTGGTAATTTCATCCGCACAACCTCAAAGATAGGGAGAGCTAGAATAAGAGTATCCAGTAAGGTATGTGTTAGGTCTGTCGCGAAATAGTACTCTTTCACGTGCGTCATACAACGGGCTTGGATAGACTTGATCCAGTAGGCCCTCACGGGAGAGCACCTGAATATCGTAAAAAAGGTGCGTATGAGAATCCAAATAATACATAAACCGGTAAGGATATTGATTGGCCACCAAATAGACGAGAATCGAAATATCCGCCGGTAAAAGGTGAGGACGGATAGTTTTGAGAGGCAGATCGACCAAGAATACAGGAACTCAGTAATCCATAAGATCAGATACGACTTTTCAAGGTAGTAATCAATCTGGTATGGATCATCTGAGCTGATCCTTTGACCAAGCTTGAAGTCTGACACCCCTTCAAAGATGTTAACAATTTGTAGGAGGTAAAAGGGTGAGTCGGAGAGCTCAGAACGCACATATGAGAACGGCAATTGAGTAGGCAATGGCGAAAAACTGAGTAGAGTTGAAAGTGAGTAGAAATCTCGCAGCTGAAGCACGTATCTTACCCAGGCGGCAATAGAGAAAGCATCATCATAGCCGACGGACATTCTTGTCATTCGCCGCGCCTTGAGTCTGAGCACCAACACCAGACCGGCAAAGGGGATTGGGATAACAGTGCCAGCCCAGACATTTGGAACGAGGCCTGTCATGCCTGAGTCTGCAGTAGCAGGAGGAGAACGCTGACGCGGTGATCGAGGTCCAAACACGCGTGGCGAGAAAACCTGGGGAAATAGATCGGGACAGGGGGGATTAGCGTTGCGCCGATGCTCGTGATGGGGTTTCCGGAACAGGAGGGGGGCTAAGCCAAGTGTGGACAGAGTCTGGAGTTTGGGTTGCCACCAGTTGGACGAGTCACGCGCCCGGTCTTCATTGCCAAGCGGTCGCATTGGTTATCCCAAGTATATTGAAGTGAGCAGATTGGGATTCGCCACAAATACCAAGTTCCTGATACAGGTTGCATCACCAAGTGCGGAGTAAAGTGGAGTAGTAAAGGCTCGCACAATGGATATAGCCTCCTCTTTGAAACTGCCATATCCTCTACAAAACTTTGCACGACAGAAATATAGCCTTCTTACTCAACCTAGCTTTCACTCTCCTTTTAAAAAAGTTTCAGCCTTCGTTTCTACAGTAACTTCTGTTATATAATTTCATTACTAGCGGGTCATCGTTTTCATAAATCATCCTAACATTAACAGGGTTGGGGTGCGTCATTTCGCGCAATTTTGAAGGCCAAAGTCGGAGATTGTCTTCCATCACACTTTCTTTTCATCGCCCGTCGATGTAGATCAGAAGCTTTAGGATATATATCAATCACGTTCAGAATCCCGTGGGTTCATTGCTGGTCACAATGAAGAAAAGAGACCTTGGCTATCTGGTCAACATTTTTCTGTGGGTTGTTCGCTCCACGTTCTCTGTCAAATTAGCCCTCGAGAAAAATTAACAGCTTGCAGCCTGGCACCTGATTTCATGTTTACCGATAAAAGGTCAGTCATGAAAGCGATAGATGAAGTGCTTGTCCGCCTAAACCATCAGCTAGAACGACAATTATCACTCAATAGTTACAGGTGCAGAAAGAACGGATCAACGATGGCTTCTTGCGCTCCCATCCACGGTTCGGGCTGTGTACCTAGCGCCGAGTCATGCTCCCAAAACCGCATGTCGGCCTTAATTCTCAGAAATACCGCGGTCTCCTCAAGCGGCTTAGCTAGCATCCCGGACGTGCCAACGTGTCAGTTCACAATCACGATAGCATTATCCTATATGATCGGTTTATGCGCATTGCTGAGCTCGCTGTTTACTACGGATGAATTTGGTAGGGAATCGGGCTATGCTACAAACTACTTCACAGTCATTACACCCTTCTTAATCCAATATACAGGAAAGGATACTCTCTCTCTCGCAAACTGAGTTGTTCTGTTCAATAGTGAACTCACAGTTTTACTTGTGCCGGAATTGCCTTCACAGAGACAGTTGAGTTAAAAGATTTTTGCTTCTTTCCACGGAAACGCTTGAGCCTTGGCATTGCTGCTTGGAGACGCCAGACAGCTAGGCCTCAAGTCCACGGAATGACAATTAAACCACATAGAACAGAATCTCAGTCATTAGTCCACGCTCGTTTTTCCTATACTTTCTAAGTGTCCCGTGAGTGTATGAGAAAAGCTTATCTTAGACCTTTTAGTTCGTACTGGCCCTAAATAATGATCTAAAGGGTTTTACAATGCATAAAACACTGAATGACGGATATTATCGCTAGTCACCAAGGGCAATTCTGTTGAATGGTAGGAAATCAAATCAACTTCAAAAGGTATTTGCGACCATATCTAAGCCTATAAATAAGTATTATACTTGAGTAGATAGAGTGAACTTTACATGCCTCCTAGTTAATGAAACCTTAGCTTCTTGGTTAACTAGTTTCTAGTACCAATTCATTCTAAAGCAAGTTGTGGCCCTTTGTGTTTGAGCATCGTTTTCTAATATGTACCGATTAATAGAGTTGAGGCAAACAGCCATTTTTTCAAGTTAATAATAAGTTCAAAGAAAGAATTTTCTAATAGGGATGCTCTGGAGGATAATTTGAGCTCTAAGTCGGCAACTATGAGGCGTGTGCCGTGCAACGACAGCTCAAATACTCTGCTAAAGACGGACTCTAGAGTTAGCCAGACCTGGCATTCTCTCAAAGGTCTTATGAATCATTCAAATGAAGATGTTTTTTTTTTTTGGAAATATGATTGAAGGCTTTGCCAAAAGAAGCTTAATTGAGGGCATCGAAGAAACAAGCAGTATTAGTATCTATATCGGTTGATATGTAACGAGGAAGAGAGGCCCTATCCACTCGGCCAATAGACCAAAAAGATTCAGCAATAACCGTAATGATTGCAATATTCTGTTGCCTCATACCCATATATAACATATTCTTTGTTACATGATACGTCTTACAATTGTGATGGCTCGACAATACAATACTTGAATATATGAGAAAATTCCACTGTTGTGCCCGTTAGTGCTAAAGGAAGCGGTACAGAGAAAAATGGAAAATTAGGTTAACAAGAATTAAATGGTGATGAGGGCAGGGATAGGATGGAACAAGAAATTGTTATGCTACCCGATATTTCCTCAATATTGTACTCCATTGCGTTGTCAGTATATTAACATTGTTCCTTACCAGCAGGTCATGATACGCTGCGCGTTGTTAGCTACTGGAGTGAGTGAGACTGGAATTTTTTATTATAAACTTATCTATCAAGTTAAGAGCGCATTTTGTCTCATAGGATCCTATATGTAGGGCTTCAAGTCAATTCGATTTCTTAGTGTGTGTGGCATCGCTCTGACTTAACATCCTTGGCGTCAAAAGTCATAACGCACAGTTCTTAATCAAAGCTTGAGTGGCTGGAATAAATTTAACAACTATTCTAGTTATTTGCTCCAAGTAATCTTTGTTCACTACAGCTCACAAACCGCCATAAGGCTAGGCTCTATCCTCTATATGTTGGCTGCACCGACATATGTTTCCTGGCTCTTCTATTAGGTCTCGTTCTCCATCTTATACCCATGGCTACAAGATTAGCATCGGATTACATTGGCACGGCATATAACTAGTCAGAACTGGAGGTCGAAGAGCAATGGGGTTTATTGATAAGTCCTATCTACTTGTTCGACCTTACTCCGCTGGAGCAGCAGGAGGGCATCGCTTGAAACCAGCACTGGCGTCTCGCTTATCAATGAAGCAATAAATGTTGGTGTTGCGGGCTTCAACACCACCTTCCGGCGCGGCAGGGGGACAGCGCTTGAAGCCAGCGTGCGGGTTGCGCTTATCAATGAAGCAGTAAATGTTGGTGTTGCGAGCCTCAATACCGACAGCTTCGGGTTCGGCGGGGGGGCAGCGCTTATAACCAGCAGTTGGGTCTCGCTTATCAATGAAGCAGTAAATGTTGGTGTTGCGAGGGCCTATGTTTCACACAAGTAGGTAAGTATTGGTCTGGTTGTATGTGAGGTTTCAGCCACTCACTCTCGGTGGATGGAGCCGCAACAGCAAGAGTTGCACAAGTAGCGAAGAGGAGAGCGGTAATCTTCATTTTGGAGAGTAGACGATTTGATCAAATTGTAAGATAAATGATGTGATTTAGTATTTTGGATGGAAGCTGTGTGTGAAGATTCCTGGCAGTAGGGAGTTGTCTTTGCCTTTATATACCTATTATCTGAACGCATCAACCTCTATCCTCATGTGTGTGTTAGGAATAGGTTCTATTTTCCTATCAAGCAGAACTCTTTTACGTATACTAGCTAAAATAGGGAGCTATAATATCTTTCCTGGATTTGGAAGGTCTCAAGTACTGGTATCCCTTTGACAGTGCTAAGGCAAGTGGAGAGTATCGAACAAGGATCCTAACAAATCAGATATGGCAAGACGTGAGGTACCTAATTCTCCACCAAATTTTGGTTGCCCAAAATGTATCAGCAATATCCCTGACTACAAACTGAGGGATCATCACCTCTAAGAACATTCTTCAATCAGCCACTGCTATTTGTTGCAAGTGATTATCTAATGTCACTCTTGTACAGTTGGGGTGACATGGAGCCTGGTACACTCCACTTGACTTAGCATTGTCAATGGGATATGTACCGTACTAGGCACGCTGTACTAGTAAGAGTCGTCAGCTTACGGTTCCATATGCCCTCCTCTACTTTCAACCTCTTTTGTAGGTCACGAACAGTTTCAGAAAACGTCAGCTTAAGAAAATCCAAAATGTGATTTTTATTCAGAAAGAAAGAATTGCTATTGTTGTGTAAATAAACTATTTGTAGTGCTCAGAAACCCATTGTATTTACTAAATGTTTCCCATCGTCTTCAACTGCAAGGATTCAACCTGTAGCTCTCGTCAGACAGCCTATGACTATTTCAAGGTTGTTACAATCAAGGTAATTATAGTACCCCGCTAACCCCAATTGACCATATTTTGCAGACATAGGTACTTTCGTTAGGAATTGCTTATTTCTCAGATAGTACATTCTACTTCTTATTTTGATAGAATTGAAAATGTCACGAGACAAAGTGATGATGTCAATGCACACCCACTCTGGCATGGATTATCAGAGATTAAGAAAGAGGACGATGATTACTCGTAGAATTCTTGTAGCTTCCTATTATCGTTAAAACCTAGGAATGCACATCCCTCGTATAGAGACAGTACGCCATAGCTACAGACTTTTTCCATCCTCTGCACACTAAAAACTGACAAATTGCTAACCTCATCGATTTGTACAACCTGCATCATATTCACCAAGGTATCTACGTATATCTTTTCCGAATTTATTATAGGCTTTAGGTTATAATCTGTTTCATAAGTATGAGAAATCCCGCACTTCCACTCGGAGTTTGCTGTACCTTCCCGTTATCGTTAACAGCTGGAAATATATCCGGATCCCCCTGTGGTAGAAGGAGAGGTTTGCTGTAATTACAATACACCAAATGAATGACGCGGATTGAGGATCTTATAGACATATGTAATTTATTACAGATTCGTTCATAGCTTTTTTAGGTTCTATGAGGCCTCTGGTAATGATATAGTTTGAAGGGACATTAAATCCCGTATTTGGAGCTAGGTTTCTGCCTCCTGTCCATGGTTCATAGCTGGTAAATCTCAATAATCATTGCTAGGAACACGCATGGCTTTACGCTAGGGTAAAGCCGCTTTTCGGCGGCCAACAAGGATTATCGCCAGCGCAGGATTCAAGGTTGAACGGGACTTTGTTGGCGCGGTGGAGCACTTGCCGCCGGTTGGAATCTTCCCGCCTTCTGTTTACGGCCGTACGTATCTCTTTCTCAAATAAGAAACTTATAAGATACATCGGCAACGGGAGCCAATAACTACATGCGGATTTACTCTAGTCAAGCTAAATAAGGGGTTACCGTGGAGCTCGTATTATCTCCGCACTGCTCGCTTTTTTTCTCTTTTTTTTCTTTCTTGTTTTGGTTCGTAGCCCCTCAGCGTCCACATCATCACGCCTCGACGCTAGTAACTCGCTTCAACATAACCTTCCTTATCTGTAAACAAGAAACGCAGGGTTATGAAGATTGATTGCTGCAATCCTACGTGGCACTTCAAGAAGGATTTGGCAAGACTGGTCAACTTCTAAACACCACTTTGTTCTGTTCTCAACCAAGCTGGTAACTTCACTGCAGCAATTGATGTTATTCTCGATTCTTTCTTGCAGAAAGTACAGGTCTGATAATGGCGAAGTCCGAAGACCCCGAGCAGGTTACGCCTGAAGGGAATCAGCAATACCGGTTGCTGGATAATACTGACCAAAGCTCGGAAGATGATGCTTGGTTGTCCAACCTTGAACTACAATTAACCAAGAAGACCCAAAAACTAATGAACAGAACTCGATTGCTTGTGCTTGCACTAGTTATCAACATCTGTTTCTGTATTCTTACTTTGGGTCTACTTATTCGCAATAACCTTGCTGTTGGTTCAATCGAAGCAAACTCATCCTGGCCGTACAAGACCAACAAAAACCAATTGCTGAAGCAGACATCATATTATTGTACGTATGCCAACATTTCGCCGCTTCCTCTGTCTTCCTCGTATTAACGACAATGGTAGCACCTTACTTGGATCGTTTGGAACTTCCCCCTATGAAAGAAATCCAGGTCGATGGATCTTTCGTCGGTACGACATATCCACTCTCAATCTTCAAACAAGAGCCTAGTGCCGAAGTTGATGCCGCGTGGGAACGCCTATACAAGCTTGGATACATAATGTTAGATGAGGACGAGGTCCGAAAGCTGGGAAAAGATCCCAAATACACAGTCAAGGCGCCATCAAGTTGGGGACATGGCGATAATGCTTATGTGTCGCGGACGGATGTGTCTCACCGCATCCATTGTCTGAACATGCTTCGTAAAGCAACTTACCCAGAGGAAATATACCCTCACATAAGAGACGAAGACGAAAGCTCTCGACCGCTATGGCGACCACATGTTATGCACTGTACACACGTACTGCTTCAGCATCTCATGTGCACAGCGACTCTCGAGGTTGTAACGTACAATTGGATGGAAGGTATGACCCACCCGCAGGCGGACTTCAGCGTCAACCGAAAATGCCTTGATATCGAGCCGATCCTAGAGTGGCAAGAGAAGGAAGGTGTGGATATTTTCAACCCTGATAACTCATGGATGGGCCGTGACTGGCTAAAAGTCGCTGAGAATGCTTCTAGGGTGCCAGTCCCACCACCCCTACAAGAACTCCTCAAGGAAGTGGATATGAATGGCATGTTTGAATAGCTACGCAGGTATTTATGGATAATTTTATAGACATTAACCTGGGTATGCGGCTAGACTTCTGTTTACTACTCAATAGCTAAGGACTGATTATGATAATCGGCAGACAATACCTGCTGAAAATACACATATATCTTGCTTACTATAAGTTCTAAGATGACTTGTATATATTTGTCTCTGTAGCAAGGCAACTTGTAGAAATGGGCATAGTCTTAGAAAGTTATGACAACAGGCAGAATTGAGATTATAAATACAAGCAAAGGCGAGTTTGCATCACTAGTGCCAAAGGATGCGATAAATAGCAGCCGTATCCTGTTATGACACAGTCCTCTTCAGTGGAACTACTTAAGATTTCCTGGTACGAGTAGAACCGAGTTGTAACACTACAACTGACAAATTCCAACACTATGCGCCAGGGTAACCTTCTCCTTCCCAAGCTGTCCTACTCGCCACACTCGTTCCTTGGCCGTTTTGTTCTCTAACTACTATAAACACTTATAAACTATTTGAAAGCAGCAACTAAGATTTAATGAAGGCACAATGTGAGGCTATAGCTTCTTCCTGTTATATCCTACACAGTCTTAACTTATTGATGCACTGTCTTACTCTGGAATATTAGCCCGGTTGCGTAGTGTAGGTTATAACCACCCGTCCTGTTGTCTAAGGCATCGCTCTCCTTTCTCTAATTGTATGTACAAATCTACCGCAAGCATAAATTACACTTTCAAATAAGCAGGCCTTGAAATAGGAGAGTGAGCTGCTTGCCCCTCTAAACAACTTACCCGAGACCAGAACCAAGCATTACAAGCATACTGCCTAATTAGGTAGACAGTGAGAGCCGAAAAAAAAAAAAGGGTTCAGGCCTAAAAAAACGAAGGACGTGCAAAAAAGATCACACTAACGTCATAGCAAGAAGAGATTCTTACATACTGTGGCTATGCCCAGCCCATTAGTAAGAAACCTTATCTTGGTAAATAAGCAAGCAGAAGGGGTCAACTTGAAGTACCTTTCCGACTTCGTTTTCGCAAAGAATACAGCCCACGATTCAAGGTACGCGGATTGTGTATAATGCAATAGTCCCGTCTCGGTTTCATTCACGACTTCTTCCTCCTTCACTACAATACAACAGAATCTGCGTCCAATTAAAAAATTTAATAATGTTGTCTCCTATATGCATCACTGACATCCAGAAATGTTCAAAATACGCTGACTTAGTCCATCTGAGCGTGCAAAGAGGCCTGGGACGCATCTAACAAGCAACTCTATCGAATATCTCGTCCTATGGGGTGTTTTGCCTCTACGAATTCTCACGCACCTCACATCTTCACTATCAGGGTTTATGGTTATTGCCCTCATTACTTATGGCGTATAAAAACCTCCACCGTATGTCTTCTGACTTGAAACATGGTTTCCCTTACTATCCCCACGTTTTGCTCGAAAAAGGACTCTGTGCGAATCTCACAGGTAACTGGTCAAATGTATGTATCTGTTCCTGCGCGATACGCCCTCTTGATCGTATTTGCTTACGAGAAGAATAGACTTTTTTTTGGACCACCCTTATTGGAGGCGACTAGCGTCATAAATGCTCCATAATGGAGAAAGAAACCGTGACCGGAATAGCACGAATTTGTGGAGACATACAAACAGTGACATTGGCACGAGATCGTAAAGATAGTTTGAGACGAGTAGCATTTCGAGGAGCAGCTGTAGAGAGACGAAGCCGAAGTACCATGTCATAGACCCAACTAGCTAGAAACGAGAAAGAGGAGGGTTTAGAAGAACAATGCTCCATCGAAGGACTGTGACAAAAGGTAGTGTAGAATCCCGGGCAACTCGGACAGCGCGCTGGACTCGACAATCAGCTCGTTACAGCTACGTACACATTTCCACTCCTCCCAACTCAAAACTGTTTGAGACGCTCGCGATGGCTTAACTTTAAACCAGCCGCCACCAATGAGCGCTTGCTCTAGGACAATGGCTGCCTTGTCTGGAGAACGCCATCACACGCCAGCTAGATCATTATAAGCAAAGCGGCTAATTTGAAGTCTAACCAGAAGAACCAATGTATGGTTTCCCTAGCGGCGAAAAAGCCTGGGTTGCTTATTTATATTAAACGAGCGAATGGAGATCTCCTTGCTTCAGGCGGAGTCTCGTGATGCTTCGCTTCAATTTTCTGACTACCTACACACTCTCCAGCTAGTCCAAGCAACAAACTGAACATTTTTACACTGCTTGGGCTCATCTACGAAAAGAAAAACTGGTCTAAACCATCCAAGTATCATGCTGCAACCACTCAGTGATCCCGCCAGAGCCCGCAGGATCTCGCTTGCCTGTGTGCAGTGCAGAAGTCGCCACGTAAAATGTGATAAGATCAGGCCGATCTGTTCTTATTGCCAGGTTCATGGAAGCGAATGCACTTACAGGACCAGGCGACATCGCCAGACAAAGGTGGAAGAAGACGTGCGTCCTGAGGCTTGTGCCGTATCTCATGCGGAAATTTCTTTGGAGAAAGAAACTTCTGGTCCCTTGCCCGACCTTGGAGTAGCTATATCCGACGACCGTTGGCTCACGCCTGACTGTTTGGGCAACAACCGCCCTAGCGTGTCCCGAGACAACTCCGATATTGACAAGAATGTCTCAACAACATCGTCGCCTCTTCCTAGGACCGACTTGGAGCCTCTCATTGAACTTTATTACCGCTACTTTCACGGCTCTCACCCCTGTGCTCTTCCGGCGGCATTTCTAAGAGACAAAATCACCGAGGATATACCCGGAATGAGTCTCCTAGTCTCTGTTATGCGGTTTATTGGTTCCCTCTTCACCTCAAGTGTTCCGTCTGGACCACTTGAGGACGAGTTGACTGCAGCCCTGTCGCAGCGACAGCCATGGACCAGTGGTTTTGAGATCCAAGCATTGATTCTTTATTCAATTGCCGCCTTTTGGTGTGACAAAATTCCGCTATCTGAGGAATTGTTGATGACTGCTATAATCAAAGCTGTCTCGATCGGGATGAATACGAGAATGTACGCCGTAGAGAACTCTGGAGGAGATCCTATCATGGCCGAGAGCTGGAGGCGGACCTGGTGGCAGATATATATCGCCGATCTGCATATTGCCGCTACCAATCACAAGACGGAAATTTGCATAAGCCGACAGAATATATCTGCTGACGTGGATCTTCCGTGCGAAGAAGATGAATACAACTCTGGGGTTCGTAACTGTCGCTGTTTGATGCTTTCATAGTTTGCTGAAATTGTTTCCACAGCGTATTCCTGAACCGAGAACGATGGAGGAATACGACAATCGGGAATTCGCCAGTGATGAAGAAGCAGACTTCTCATCCTATGCCTACCTGATTGGCCTTCTTAAAAGCTTTGATCGGACGATATTTGGAATACCACGAGACTCTGAAGCCAATGTTAGGTCAATTTGCAGTAACACAGATGCAAGCAATGCTGCGTGGATGTCGTTGCTGCCTAAAAGGAAGCGGAAGCTCTTCAGAGAAGATGGGAAAGTAGATGAGCTTCTATTCAAAGCAAGCACTTTGCTTCAGGCGTAAGTTGGGACATTCACTTTTTCCAGCGATAATTTGGAGGCGACTACCTATTGGATATTTGCCAGGTCTATTGCGGCTGCTTTTTTCATTCCTGGTCATGTTCCACGCATTACTGATGTCACTCTAGGTATACGATTGATATCCACCGGCAACTTTCCAAGCTAAAGTACAGTCCCATTGAAAGTGTTTCGTCATGTTCACCACGTCCGCCGCCAGATCGGTTGGCACCCATGTATTACCGCGAGGCGCACCTACACACAGCTAAAATACTATGTGCCATTGAGAGGATGACGGACTTGCTCACGTTACCGACAGATATGACACTACACACCCCTTTCACAATTTGCATGACCGCTACCATCACCATTGCTCATCTGTCTGCGTGTAAATTTGTTTTCAAGGGACGGGAGCTTGACGTTGCTCGGGAGCGTATTCGGCTTGCAATTGGCGCGTTGGAGTCATTTGGGGAAATATGGCCAAGAGCCAAAAAGGTTGTTCGAGAAATTAAGGCGATAGCGAGGGATGTACTGCACTTAGGCCGTGAGGAAAAGGCCGATGCCTTTCAGGATGATGGGAGCTCTTCAGTTCAGACCTCTGCTGGTTCACTGTCACAAAATCCTGTTGACGAAGTTGATTACTTCTCTTCTGTTGACCTCACCCGCTACCTTGGTTATAGTGGAGATTTTTCTTGTTTGGGGTCAAGTTTTGATAAGCACGAGGCTGACATACGATCTCCCTTTTCACTTGACATATCTACATAGTCCTTGTCACAGGCTAGGGTTGCCAGGCCCTGGACTACATCCGGCTGTTATTGTTATATTTTGACTGGCGTCCTGTTAGTAGACCAGTATGCAAATTTAGCTAATATTCCACTACACCTCCTCTAGCCATCAGTATATCGCTGATGATATCATCAGTAAATCCCATCCTTTCTGAGCTATAGCGGTATTGATAGTTATATTATATCAGTCATATTCATAGACTTAGATTACATCTTGGCGTCAGTATAGCTTATCCCCACGCATTATAAGCTCAGATGCAAACGAGTAGACCAAGCTTTACCAAACCAGTGGGAGTGCCTTTATTCCAATATATATTTCCGGCCACCAGGTCAGTCACCAGAATACTTACCTCTCTTAGTGCCGCGGTATTACACTACATCGATCGCATTGTCCTCTTGAATGGTACTGATCCCTTCAATAGCAATAGGATCACGCTACTTACGTCATCCAAGGGTTCAACTACCCTATCACCAAGATCTAGCCGATGCGTAGCTTCAAGGTTCACAAGCAAGCATTACTATTTTCCAAGAACAGACACAAATAACTGCCGCATACGATACACAGATCCTTCGGGAAATCTAACAATAACCGGAGATATTAAGTCGAAGCTGTCCGAAGCTTCGTAGGAAGCATGACTGCCAAATGGCAGCTAGAAAGTAGACTCCCCCCTTCCCCCCGTTCTGTTTTTTTGACTTTGTACTTTGAGGGCTCATCAAGCCACGTGATGCAAGATAGGTGGTCGTAATTGAAGAAGAGTTACAGTTGGCGGTCGAAGGGTTGTTGATGTTTAATTATTAATCCTGATTTATCAGGCTACTAAGCCAAAGCTGTTCGCGACTGCACGTGTCTTGGTTGCTAACTTTGGTGGCCATTGACTTGTTTCTGGGCGGAAGTATGTAACTGCCATTAGTTGTATAGTTGTTAAACATAACCAAGTAAATTTACTCAAGAAGAAATATATCTGGCAGATAAGCTCAGAATACACACATAGCCAGACGCAATCCAGAAGTTTTGATATGGAGTATCGAGGAGACGGAGCTTGTATTGTTGGGCACATGATCATTTCTAAACAAGATTAATCTGCCTAGTGTGTTGTCTTACAATTCATTTCGACTAGCTACATCTGTTTTCCTGTGTTGAGACTGCAATAATGTACTAAATAAGAATGCCCACGAATAGAATGCTGTTACATTTACAATACCTCCTTCACCGCTTCTTTTAGCTTGTCTTAGAAGCCTAAGCAATCTCCCCATGTATCGGCTACGATCCTACAACCTTTATAAGTCCCATGGATTTATTTAAACTGTCTAGTATTTCCAATTAGTATTATTACACCTTCGTCTCCTATTTTATAATAACAAGATGAATTTCCTTAAAAGATAAAATGATACTACGGAAGGATTTGACGGAATACTCAGCGCAAGCCTGCCGTGATCCTTAAAATACATGACTACTGCTAACAGCGAGATGCTAACAGTGAGATGCAAGTTGAACGTGCTACCTTTATGGCCTAGGTAGAATAAGGTGCGGTGTATTTATCCAAGCTTAGCTTGAATTGGGCCGTGGAATCCGGCACAAACTAGTGAGGCTACTTGATGCAAGGATCCATCCATGTTTCTGGGCCACATCTGTAAATGGCCACAACTCGAAAAAATATGCGTATCTACAATCATTTCCAAACCAGCTTCTGATGTCTGCCCCACCCGCAACCAAGTAATGGAGAACACCACGGCTCGATATTGATATTGCGGCTTGGCAATGCTTGGCAAGCACTGTTGCAACTGATTTGCCGCCGCGCATGAACATGTGCAGATCCGGCAGGCTATTTACTAATACCGCTAGGCCAGCACTCCTTAATGCGTGCATGGCGTCAGGTAGACAGAAAATATATCCATGAATTAGTTAATAAAACCAGCTATTAGTGCCGCATAAGCCCATTGGGGTATCCAAAGTTGACTGACAATGATATGGCACCACTTCCGCCTTTTTGAGTATCTTGTACGCTGGGTTTTCAGTGTCGCATCTCTGTTTGACGCAAAGTCTCAGCATACCAAGGTAGCGTTACCGCACCCCGTATTCGTCTACTCCAATGACAACGAAATTACTAGAGTCTTACCATATTTTCTTTTTTAAGTCAAACCAAATTCGCCCCCTTGCAACCCTAACCCTAAGTCTTCGAGCCCATGCGGGCCGATACCTGCCCGCAGTTTCATAGGAAATTCGTGGCGCCACTTGGCAGTTTGGTTCCGTAAAATCCAAGACCCTTTCAACAATTCAATCCGTCTTTGACGCGGAAATTACAGGGGGAAAAATCGCAATACAATACGTACCGACTAATACAGCTGCTTCAATTTGATAAGAGCGTTCGAACTTGCACCAGTTTACTTTGTCTATTATTAGCCAATATTCCTGTCAAAATTAGCAAAGTTGAAATACAGACGCCTTCTCTATAAATATCGAATCCTTTATTTCCTTATACTATCACCATGGCAAAGGAACTAGAGCGAGAACGTACATCAGCCTCTAGCAACTCTCAGAGAGAGAGACTGGCGGCGCCTCCTGTCTACTGCGCTTTGCCAGAGTCGGAAAAAATTGGGTGCATTGTTATTGCATCGCTAATCACCCTTCTTGGTCCTCTATCAGGCGATATATACTTGCCAGCCCTAGTTTCTATGTCACACGAACTTCATGTCTCCCCTAGTACCATTAACCTGTCTATCACGGTGTTTACGGTATTTCTACCTCTCAAGTATCTACGCACGTTTACTTTCAAGACAGTGACGACGACATCTGACCACGGGTAGATCTTCCAGGGGATTGCACCATTGATGACTGCCAGTTTCTCTGACGTTTACGGTCGCCGGCCAATTCTGCTCGCCTGCTTGACGGTGTACCTCGCGGTGAACATCGGATTATCTCTACAAACCAATATCACCACGCTCTTCTTGCTTCGGTGTCTACAGAGCATTGGAAGTAGTGGGGTGTCCGTGGTAGCCCTGGGTTCTATGTCAGACTTGATTACACGAGCCGAACGAGGTAAATACATGGTGTATACGACAATAGGGTTTACTCTTGCGCCCGTGATAGGGCCAGTGATAGGCGGTTTGCTCACGCAGTTCTTGGGTTGGCATAGTATTTTTATTTTTCTAGCCATTATCGCCACCCTACTTGTCCTCCTGATCTTGGCCATAATGCCGGAGACCTGCCGTACTATTGTGGGCAATGGGAGCATCCTCCCACCTTGGTGGAACCAAACATTTCAACAAAAGTTGAGACTCTTCTCCAGCCACCAATGCCAGCCTGACACAAATTCGCTACTTCGCTTAACTCGGCGTCCTAATCTCTGCGATACGTTTCTTATTATGCGAGGCCGGTCGACTGCACTAGTCATTGTCGTTAGTGCACTCTTGGCTTGTAGCTTAATAGCAATTCTGGCAAGCTTGCCTTCCCTATTCGCCGCTCTCTACGGCTTAGATTCTTTGCAGATTGGGCTTTGCTACTTGCCATACGCCTGTGGCGGGCTGGTAACGAGATGGACAGTAGGAACACTGGCGGACCGCACCTTTAAACAGTGTAGTTACCAAGCTGGAATAACTGTTGTGTGTAATCAACAGTCCTTCGATCAGTTGAGAGAATTGCCTTTGGAGAAAGCAAGATTACAACTTGCATTGCCACTTCTGTACGCATCGGCTGTTGCATTGGTGGTATTTGGCTGGCTGCTACAGGCTTGCGTACATATCGCTGGCCCGCTTGTAGCTCTCTTCTTGCTTGGTCTATTGTTAACCGGTTTGCAGAACACTTTGAACATGCTTCTGATTGACCTTCATGCTGAGAAGCCGGCCACCGCTACTGCTGCACTTATCTTCTTTAGGGCGCTGGCGAGTGCGGGCGCAGTGGCAGGCGCGCTGCCACTTATCGAGCATGTTGGTATGGGATGGACTTCCACAGCAATTGCGGGCGTTTGGCTCATGGCGTCTCTCGGATTGTGGATAGTGTACATATATGGCCGGCAATGGAGAAATTTGACTCCGTCAAGAATATAGGCATTTCTATAAAGGCCAATAGATTGCCCAGGCTAGTCCAATACGGCCTATTGATGTAATAGGTGTAGTCTTCACCTTGGTCGAAGATAATGTGATATAAAGTATGTGCTGGAAGAAGGGAGATACTTGATGATTGACGTCTGTAGTTAGATTTTGTTATTGCTGCTTATAGTCGTGTCTACACCCTGTGCATTTCATCTCTCACCGGCCAATCTAGCTACATCTTAGCAGGGGCAAGGCCATTCGCCTGAATGACGTATTGTTGATATTGAATGTTAACTCCTCTCTGTTGGCATTCCCTATGGCATCATGCGAGTCACATTCACTACTTGTGTGACCTATGCACGACAATTCCATCTTACCTCCTTTCGTGGCCATAGATATTATAGCTATGAATGGGCGAAAGTCAATGACAAAGACCGCTCTGTCATATGAAGCCACTTTGTGTATATTCTGCTTCTAGGGCTGGCCTGTTTTCCGCGGGTTTCAATCCAGTGTAATATGACGAGTCTAATTATTCCTCGTTTTTCGCCATATTAAGGAGTGAATTATCCCGTAGGACATGTGGAAAGTGTAGCAGGACTAAACTGTCTCAGACTCAATAGACGACGGCTAGTGGCATTACATACAGCAGAGATCGACTGTTGTTTGTAAAAATACCGCCATTGGCCTAGGTAGCACGAAGAGCTCTACTGACTAAGTTTCTTGATTGCTGTAAGAGCCAGTATTCCTCCCTCAGTAAAGCTCTTTGATACAGAATGCTGATTTAATGGTTAAGATAGTACGTCTGTGTAGGAATTGCACCGCATGCTAGAACATAAGACACAGGTAAGACTCCACCCAGGCCAGGGTAAGCTAACAAAACTTATCCCCTCAAGAATCAAATTCCATGTTCACTTAATTCCACCCACTGATTGCCTTCTTTTTGTTTTGCACTTTTACATGTCACGTCTTCCTTGACCAAACCCTTTTACTAAACACAAACCTGGAAGTAGATGGAGCTAGTAAAGCACCCTGACTTAGGTTAGCGACAACTCAAAGCATGGGGTGGTGGACAAACATACCCTACTAAATGAAAATTTGTAATCCGGGGAAAGACGCCATTGAACTACACGGACGAGTTCGCAAACAGCTATTCTTAACTGGTGGATCGCGAATGAGCTTCCAAGGCATCTGCGGGAGTGCAGACCAAAAGGGACGAATCGGCCGTTTGCTTGTTCCCGACGAAACGTGCTGTTGACAGTGGCAATGTCACTTCCCCATCGCTCTGGCTTAAAGCTACCTGCGTCATGCCAAATAGCAGGGTCTGTTTGTACGCCGTACACGTGCCTGCCAATCAACGCACCCGCCGGAATCAGGATATCATGACCGAGTTGGTACGTCTCGTTGGTACGGCGGTTTCTCATAAAGGCGAGGGGAGGGTATAGGCGGAGCGTCTCATAAATCACCGCGGAGAGTAGCGGTAGCCTTTTTAGATCGCTCTCCGAGTAGTCTGCTGGCAAGTCATGCATAACCTCTGAATGAAGTTGTTCTTGCACTACTCCATGCTTGGCTAGCTCCAGCATGGCAGAAATTAGCACCGCTTCGGCATTCTCAGCCCCAGCTATAAAGAGCTGCTTCATGTTACTCTTGTAATGGAAATCAGACAAGTTACCATCAAGTCGTCCTCCATTCATGCGGTGGATAATCTTATCTTCATGTCCAGGTAGCGGACTTCGCTCAAGTCCACGAGCAGCATGCTCCATGAGCATCGCCTCCCAATCATTGAATCGTTTCCTCGTTCGACGAGTCACGCTCCATGTCCAAGGTAATTTGTCGAGAATGGGGAACAAGGTTTTCAATCTTCCTATTACAGAACGATTCTGCGCCTCCAATATCGCCTGAATGTTATATTTTGAAAAATTCAACAGATCAAACTCGACATCTAGAAAATATTCCCCATAGACAGATACCGACCACTGAAAAATAAGCTGGCTTACGGCCACTCCGTCACCATTTGTCATTGTGGACTGAAGTTGCAGAAACACCGTGGCCAGTTGAGATGACTTGCGAATCAACGACGCAAAGTCATGCCGCCTCTGTATTCCTGGCTTGATAATCTGGCTAAAATGCTCGTGAAGTTCGCCGTCAGAGTCGATTATGTTCTCCCCAAATAGCTCAGCACCGATGCTCCCTGGTACTCGACGGTAGAAGCCGTGCCTTGTGAGGCTGGAGGTTTTGTCCCGAAGCACTTGACAAATATACTCCGGTTTCGCAACCACAACAGCCCATTGTCCTTCAAACCAAAGTCCGACCGCGCCATATTTTTCAATATGTTTGCGGACCCGAGCGTTGTAAAAGTCAGTCTCGGTTACTCCGCGTATGTTATCATAAACTCTAACATATATAGAAATAATAGGTATGTTGCGGGGAAATCTCTTAGGAAGAGAGGTATGCCATAGGAAACAACAAAATAAGATGGCAGGGAGTGCAAGGAGCAACAAAAAAAAGCTCCCCATTCTCAACTCTGTTTGTTGATAGTTGGACGCGGCAGTGAATTTTCAAACGAAGTAGGCGTAAGTAATATCAGAGCAATGGTATGGATGATTGAAGGAAGTTACGGACTATACAAGTGATGACAAACATGGACATCACTGCGATTATATTTCTCAATTTGTAGGCACATATCACAATTCTACACCGCTGCGTCCCAAGCAACCACATCAATCTTTGTCTTACCAATATACGCAGCTCTGATGTAACTCTAAATGCATGTCTCAGGAAGATGTAGGGCTAATAAAACACAGACTAGCATAGAGCAGCACACTATATGGGATTAGCAGTAGCAGCATTTAGTGAGTTGATCAACCATCAAAAGGAAGTCAAGCGAGCTACTTTGAGGAAACAGGCGGTCTGGACAGAGACTGGCCCTCAGACCGCCGTTTTTTCCCATCATGCTCGAATTCTGCTACAATAGTTCCTTTTCAAGTCTGCCCAGACAACTGCCGTTCCGATATACAATTCACTCTTGGTAGACTTTTCACCCCACACAATGTTTCAAACTACATGGCAAAGTCATCCAGATCCAGCCCCCCACATGATACTAGCTGAGAGCAGCCACCAGATCTAAACAGTTGGTATTTATACTTGCGATTGACTAACAAGTCTCTTTTCCCAACCGAAGGATCTCCTCTTTGATCATCTGCAAGGCAACACCCTGTGATGTAAAATTGCTAGACGCATGACATAACAGGTTTGCAGTCAACATGATTGCTAGCAAATTCCCCTCCCGTAACGGCTTGGCAAGTGCTGTTAACCACAACCAGCATGTCCCTGGCCAGCCCCAAAATTGGTTAGAGGACTTCATTAATCATGTTGATATGCGGGAAGCTTCCCTACCGATTACTCCTGTTATACAAACTCTCCAGGACCTCATCGAAAGCAGGACTGATCTCCGCATGTGGGCATCGGCGATGTTTCAGGAAGTTCCCAACAAGATCCCTTACAACACCAGCATATCCTCCGGGAGCACTGTACGCGGCTATCGTCACATGATTGAGCTTCTCAATGTCATCGTCACGGAGGTTGCACCAACATGGACAATGTCCGTTCCGGCCTTCGGGCTGACGTTGATCGGCCTCCCGTTCCAGGCGATTTTTAACTGGCCAATGGGCACGCCCAGTGGACATGCCTTCTTTCTCAATCATGAAGTCAATGCGAAGCTGAAAGCTGTGTTGGACTACTGGCGCGACTCTATTCTCGCGACAAGCAAATCTCTAGGGGTCATAACGACTGGAGCGGGAGGCTGGCTATCAGAGGAAGCCATCGCTGCAATTGAGCAGACGGCGAACTTGGATAGCCGCCAATGGTACACATTCGAGGAATTATTCCATTGTGATCCTCAAGGCGATCCTATACACTGGGGTTTCAAATCTTGGGATGACTTTTTCGTCCGGAGGTTCAAGGACATGGACAGCATCCGGCCGGTGGGGTATCCAAATAACCCGGCGTGGGTAGTGAATGCATGCGAGTCGCGGCCGGTTGCACTTAAAGGGAGCATCAAACAATATGACAGATTTTGGCTCAAGAGCACAAACTACTCTGTTGCAGATATGCTGGGTCACCATGAGTTGGCAGATAATTTCATCGGCGGTACCGTGCATCAGTCGGTCCTCAAGACAACAGCGTATCATCGATGGCACTCGCCAGTGTCAGGCTGCGTTGTCTTCGCTAAGGTTATCAGCGGCGCATACTTCTCGGAGCGCTCAACCAACGGCCTGTTCAGCGACCCTATTCTTCCTCCGCAATATGATCAAGTTTACCTGAGCCATGTGGCCACGCGTGCCGTTATCTTCATCCAGGCTGAGGAACCCGTTGGCCTGATGTGCTTTGTTGCCATTGGCATCGCCGACGTCTCAACATGCGAGATTGCTTCCAAATTCTCAGCTGGCTGGCCGCAGCCAGTAGCTAAAGGCGAGGAGATAGGAATGTTTCATTATGGCGGCTCGAGCCAGTGTCTCTTATTCCGCAAAAGCTTGAAGCTCGCTTTTACCGAGGGGGCAGTTCCTGGAAACCGCGGCATGGCCCTCGCGATTCGGAGTCCATTGGCATTTGCTCATGTTTAACATCGAAGCCACGAAGTAAATACAGCAGCTGTTTCCTGGCCTCATGCGCACACTGATCTACTTACAAGTAAATACATTTTCACTTTCACCTAGAAAAACACAAATATGTACCGTACCGCAACGCGTAATGAATATATATCTACATGAGTTTTTCACCGACGCGGTTTCACTCTACATGCTATTTCAACGTAGTTTCTGAAGAGAATGAAATTAATGAAGATTTTGCCAGCCGACATTTGGGACGCCGGCAAACAAATCTCGCCTTTCTATCCCTGAAGTTAACCATTCAGCATAACCCATCATGTAAGAAACAAGTTTGAACTTTCTCACGCAAGCCGCATGCATCAGCCGATTATCATCTACGCAATGAATATATTACGTTTTACTTGGCAGGAAAGGAACTTCGTCAAATGGTTCAATTCGACATGAAGCTCCGGTTCTCGCTTAGTCGCCTCTAGAGAACAATCTCTAATAAAATCAGAAGACTTCGAACGGAGTTGACGCAAGTCCTAGCAAGCAGCGACATGGGCCATTGCATTGATGGTCCAGATTGTGCCGGCGGCTAAATCCTCAAGACTCATACAATTATGAAAATCTCAGAGAAGTGTTTGTGAATGTTTTTGGTCTAGGGTAATTAGCTGCTCGAAGGGGTGCCCAGCTATCTCTTTAATGATTATACTTAACTAGAAAGCCTCTCTAATTCTTTGTTGTGTATTAGTTGGCAGAAAGTTGCTTAGTATACCTTCATGTCCTCCCTAAAGGCTTTATTCGAAATCCATAAATCGCAGCGGAATTACTTGTGGTCCTCTATCACAGTGTCTGGTGCCAACTTAATAAATTCATACTCCTGATGTAGTCAGCTCGCAGGTTGCTTCACTTCCATTGTGAGCTTTGCTATGAGCAGGTCAGCTCCGAGCTTGGCTAGCTCTGCTTAGGAATATAATACAGAAACTCTGGGCTTACATCAAAAGTCGCGTGTGAGAATATATCAGTTCATTCATAAGCGTCCATATCTCTTTTGTGGTTCCATCCATCTTGCCTTGACGGATCCGTATCGAGATTGGTGGCCAGCTTATGTAAAACAAGGATAAGTACGTCCGTCGAAAATTTAGTCCATACTGATATCTGCATTGATCAATCTAGACAGTTCAATTCACATCAATTAGGATAGCTCCTGGCGATCCGATACCGAGCCGGACGCCTTACTACGCCCCACATAGAACAGACGCGCCACATGACAATTACCCTTGGGGTTAATCACTACTTTCGCACTATGTCCAAGGTTTCTTCACAATGCCACCTTATATTTTTCCTCACGATTGCAACCACTACCAGTGTTGTCTCACGACGGTGTTCCATACAGCGCCAAGGGTACCAAGCGTACTCTCTAGTGCTGACCTTCACAAAGCATGTGTCAGCCCAAACGACAAATTTCATTCCTTATGACTCATCAAATTACAAATTTAGCAGTGGTGGGAAAGCCAGGTATGCCAGCTTCCTAACCTCAAACAAGAAGCTCAAAACCGGACTTATATACCAAATAGAACAGTCCAGCTAGCAATGCTCAGTTATCTAGCCATTTTCAAAACAACCGTGTTTAATGGAGGTCGAAACTGAGATACCATCATCCCGGTAACTAGGTACTCCCTTGGCAAAGATCAAGTCATACCTCATTGACAACCACCAAATTTTCTTGATACGCCAACTTCATCGACACATGAGGAACACCAAAAATCTGCACGATACGAATAGTTTCAAACCCAGCGGCTTCATAGAGGGGCAGACCAGCCGGCGTGGCAAGCAGATAGCAGTCTCTTTCCTGCTCTCTCGCCTGCTGCAAACCCCAACTCAGCAGCATTTTTCCAATCCCCCTCCGTTGGTGCTTGGGATGCACCCCGAGATAGTCGAGATCTGGAGAGGTTTACGTTTAGCTGTATTCCTCAGTCTGGGCACTTGTTTTGAATCAAACTTACTCCATGAGTGCTTGCTGCCGTCTTTACCAAAGATACATTGTTTATCCTGCTCCATTATCCGGCGCAGCTCCACCAAGGCCTCGAAGTCGATCCCGCTGAACGTCGGTTTCGGCCCAGGCGACTCATCTGCTTGGCTGCCTTCTGGTACAGGAGTGAGCCACATGGAGAACCCCAGGACATTTTCCTCTGCCGCATCATCGACTGCCACCATGACGACCGAATTCTGCATGTCCAACCTAGCTGATGTCCGCGCAGTGCTCCACTTACTAAATGCTGCATTGCTATCAGAGCATCGCAGGTGAGCCGGGAACAGCCGTGCACTAATGGCGTCGGTACTTGGATCAAATGCGAGCGTTGAGACCTCTACTATGCCAGAGATGTCTGCCACTGTGGCAGGACGGACGCGCACAGCCATTGTAGCGGAGATTTGGCAGCGAAGGGTGTATGAAGAGTGTTGCAGCCTGATTGTTGGAGGCAAACGGCTGCTTCGGCACCGAGTTAGGGCTACGGGCTCCCCCTCTTTTTTTTACTTTCTCTCTGGGGCGGCTGGAGAGGGACAGGAAGAGGGAGGGAGGGAGAAAGGTAGGGAGAAACGGAGTGGGAAGCGAAGAAAAGAATGGTATATGGGATAGAAGGGAGAAGGAGAGCAAGTAATAGAGATAGAAAAAAGAAAGAAAAATAGTAAACTTGTTACAAATTATTATTAAAATTACATGTTTCTAATTGTAATTATGAAATTAAATTAAAATTTAATACCATTAGGGTAGGGCTGTATATTTTCCTCTTTGGCAATTGAATTAAGTAGCAGAGGGTCCAGGTCTTTGAACTTGAGGCCTTGGATCTTCTGCAGTCGACCCATCACGCAAGATGCAAACACTGTGGACTGCGCGGGAGTTTAGTAAGGTGATGCCAGAAACAGGGCCAGTGGCACCAGAGTAGTCATATTCTTTTTTCGCAGACTCCCCATTCCAACCTACTTCGACCATCACGACGTATTCTAAATAGCAGACATTCCTTCAGTCGCTGTAGATAACGCACTAAATACTTGAAGAAGAGGCTCAAGAGCGACAGCATTAGTACAAGTGTCACGGAGAGCCCAGCTCTATGTAGATGGATCCTATAGATACCTCAAGCCTCCCACTGTAATATACCCATAGGGTGATCTTAGTAGCCGGTCTCGGCGGCCCCTGTGGGGGGCCCCCAGCCCCTCTTCCCCTATTCAGGGGGGCGTCTTCAGGGGAAAATCCCTTATATAAACCCCTCATAGGATTAGGTAGTCTGGGGAAGTCACTTATCGTCACACCTACATTCTTGACCCTACGTTCCGTGACGACAAGACACACCAGAATGTCGAGACATACACGAAGGAGAGATTCCACTGGGTAAAGTATACGGAGATGAAGGATGTGTTGATTAGACATTATCCTCTGCTAAAGGAGACGCTAACGAATAATAAGAATGTGTTTACACCTTGGCTTCAGCTGGATGAGGTAAAGAAGTATGAAAGACGAGATTATTTTTAAAAGTTATGTGAAGATGAGGGATTCGATTTCGGACTAGTTCAAGCTTGCTGTTGCATAGGATGCGATCAAATTCGAGGGCTAGAAGGTTTTGATCATTTTCTGGCTATAGGCAAGGTCCTACAACAGGTTATATATATCAACTATGGATGGGATCGTCTATACGGGCTTGGGGCTTGAGCCCTATAAAGTCTCACTGGTATAGCTGCTATAGGTCGTGTTTCACTTACACAAGTCATAACTGGCAGTGTCCTCACCGCTATGGCTAGTTAAGCTTCCTATAGGCTCAAGCTAATAGACTAGAGCTGACCGTGTTGACACTTCCTCTTTGAGCTATTTTCAGCCAGATTGTACGTTTTAATTAACTGAATAAAGTTATAGCTACACCAAACTAATTGCCAGTGACTCCGACGATGTTCATTTTATATTTTTAGAAGAGAGGATTAGACACTTGGTTTCAGCTAATTTCTGTTGCTGTAGAAGGGATCAGAGGCGTCAAAGCCGACCACATTTCGAATGTCTTGATTATTGATGTGAGCTCAATGATGGAGGATACGCCATAGAAGGGATGATGGATTCAAGAACCGGTTTATTGGTCTTTACTACACATTCAGAAATTAATATCACATTTGCTGCGCGTCTTCACTCATTTTATGCTATAGGGCTTGGTCGTGACTCTCCATCTCCTTCTCTCATCACATCATATATGAACAATTTTGACGATCATTTTCACCACAACAGAGTATAACCAAATACGATGACGCCTAAGTATCAAGAGTAATTCTCCGAGGCTGGGAAATTTTTTTTGCACTTTTTAATCGTACTGCTAAAATGGGTTAATATAGCCATCATTCGCCCAACAAGACTAAAGCTCTTGGTCGCTCTCTTTTACGGTGAGCTTTGCAGGAGTACCCCAGAGCTCTCCCTATTATAGCTAACCTACAGAGGCAATGGTAATTGTAATAAAACTGTTATCCATTTTCAAACCGTGCTCATGATTGTAGGAAGTCAACTCTAACGAAACTGTCAATACTACACATCTATATATTAGGGTTAAATTATTGATAACCAACTGTAAGTCGCCAGAACCAGGCGGTCACTGACGCATATGCACATTGCCATCCCGGTGGGACTTCAGCTGCAGCGCTACTACAACGCATCTCTTTTACTGACCATTCGATTAGAAATTACTCTATCCGTACTCTGGCGCCCAATGGAATATACCTGCTAACATAATACTCTGCAGGTAGGGAAAGCCGAAGACTTTTACCTTTGTCAGCCCCACTAGTGTATTGGACACGGACCACTGGGTCAATCTCTCGGATAAGCAGATCAGCACTGGCCAAAGTGCCGTTCATGAATGAACAATAAAAGACCTCCTATTCACACCTGGGGAAAATAGCTGCTTCATACGCCCGGCGAAGGTATGTATGCTTGTTATATGCATAAATTCCCATATCTATGGTTAAAGATTTTTGCTGTACTACTGGATGTGGGTAGTACAAAAAACTTCCAAGTGGTAGCATAGATAGTAGACTTTATCTGCACAGGCATCGGGTGGCCTGACTAGATACAGGTTCACACATGAGGATGTCTACTTGAGCTGAAGAAACCATGGTAATGAGCGCAAGCAAGAGTAGTTTCGGAAGCTGACAATGGAGGAGATCATCGAGTAATTTGGACTATTAACATCCAAGAGAGCAAGTGTTGGGAACTGTAGCTTGATGAACAATTCAGGGCGAAATCTGGTTAGGTCGACATAACAGATTCTAAGAATTCTCCTTGTAAACACTGTTATTGGCACAGGTGCTAGCTAGAGTATCAGATGTTAGACCTTTGGTAGCCCGAGTACATGCCAAACAATCCTCAGTGCCACATAGCTATAAGTCATTATTACTGAGCAGCAAAATGCGGAATGCGCATTCCCTTTGCCTCAGCTGGTAATGGGGCACTTAGGGTCCCTGCATGGCATTTCCTTTCCTTCATTATCTTGTCTTTGGTCATTCTCAGCACGAATATTCGCTCCTTCCTCGTATGCGCAAATATCCGCTGCGTCAATGATGGTAGGATTCTTAGGAGTCTGGTCACCGTTAGGTGTTTGATCGTTTCCAGATGACCTACGTGCCAATAGTTTGCATTGATTACTTCTAATCGACCTCGATACGTACCTAGTGGGCGTGCGCTTGCTCCTTTTTTTCACTGTATATCTAGATAAATGAATCATATGTCACATAGGATAGGGGCAACTTCAAGTCACAAAAGGTCTTGATTTCTAGCTATAGAAAGGTCCTACAGCAGACTACTTATCTTCTATAGATGGAGCTGTCTATAGGGGTTTGAGCCCTATATGGTCTCACTGATGCTGTTGTTATAGGTCGTGTTTCACTTATAAGGTCATAGCTGGCGATGCCCTCAACGCTCCAGCAGGCTTGATGAGACCGCTATTTCACATCATATATGAGCTGTGCCGATCACAAGCTCGCTACTTTGCCGTGATGAAAGTATTTCTCTCACCACCTTTAGAAGTATTCAGTGCCGAGGTTCCCCGCAACGCCACATTTCTCCCCATCTAATTCTACTGCGCACTGCCGAGGCTAGCTGGGAATACCAGAAATGGATTGACAAAGGGGAAGTATTCTCTGCACAATTCAGTACACGCAACATTTGTGCGAAAACTCTTCAATTCTTTGAACTCCTTTTTCGTTCGTACCTCAGCAGCTGCAAAGCCGTCATAATAGGATGGCAGTTCTAAAGTCGATCGGGCCCACGATACTCGTGGCATTCCTCGCTTCATTTTACGGGCCAGCCATACATCGCAGTATAAAGGTTCTTGGCTTCCTACGGGAACCAGCCAATACGGCTGTAGACGATTCAAATATTGTAACAATCGAGAACACGATGCATTGCGAAGATTTGCACTATCACCAACTCAGTAACCAACTCTTTACTGCATGTGAGGATCATGAAACGCTCCGTTTTTCATGGTTTCCTCCTCTAGCACACCTTAATGCGTCTGCGGTTGGGACATCACAAGGTTCCATTCATGTGATCAATCCTCAGGTTAGGGTTCAACTCAATGGTAAAAAGACAGCAGGAGCTAATAGAATAACCAGACACTAAAATCGCAAAAGCTAAAATTTGAAAACTTTTCTGGTCCCTTTGTCACCCATGGGATTGATGTTGTTACGGACCCAGAAAACCCAAAAGCAGTGTATATTTATGCTATTAACCACTTGCCCAATCCTGAATATCTCGAGCAGCTACAAGAAAAAGAAGCTGGTATCAAATCGAAAATCGAGGTAGCGAAGTCACGGCCTCAACTTGAGGTCTTTCATTATGTTCACGGGTCGGCTACCATCCAGTATATTCGATCTATCCGACACCCACTTATCCAAACGCCAAATGATGTCCTTGGACTCTCAACCACCACTTTATTAGTGACAAATGATCATTACTACAAGGATGGTCATTTACGGATACTAGAGGACCTATATTCTGGTGCAAAATGGTCTAGTATCATCTGTATACGGATTCCAGACCTATATACTCAGACTGAGAAAGCTGAGTTGAATGTTACTGCCAGTCTATTGAACACCAAGCTACACAACAATAATGGACTCGGCCATGGTCGATTTAATGATGAGATTCTCATCAATAGTGCAACAAGTGGTATCCTCCATATTGGTAAACTGTCTGATAATAAGACCTCACCTAGAATTAAATTTTTTGGCAACGTTGCATTGGAGGCTGTTGCGGACAATCCGAGCTACTTTTTAGATCCTTATGCAACGAATGACAATGATGCGAGCGGTTTTGTTGTCACAGGTCTATCCAAGGGTGCTAATCTGATCTCCACTTCCCGCAACCCAAGTGGCAAAGATCCGAGTATGACCTGGTTTGTGAGGCCTGGGTCTGGACCGGCGTCCAGCTGGGAAAAGAAACTCCTTTTCGAGGATGATAGCTCAAGAATTAGAAGCTCAAGCACCGCTGTCCTAGTTGGTATCAATCCAAAGACTGAGGGAGGAAAAAAGAAGGCCTGGCTCTTTATTACCGGATTCTTGTCTCGCAATATCATTGCAGTCAAGGTTGATCTGTGAACTCAAGACTGGCCAGACGAATAGTTCTCTCCATGGAATTGCCACTCCCAGCGGATGATACCGTCGGCTTGCAGATTTCTGAATAATTTCGAATTATATTACTGTCGTCCGTTCCGTAAGAGTGGACTCAAATTTGATATCTACATTAGTGACTTGTTCTGTAGTCAGACGAACATAAATACTGGATCAATGAACTCACAATGCACTCATGGCTATGGTACTGCCTTCTTTCCATGCCATTATGCTTTCCCATGGGTCATCTTCCGGCGTGATCGCATTGCCTATTATCCGTCCCGTGCCCACTTGTAAGCCCATAGCTAGGCCAACCTATCGGCTCAATCCTCCCCTGCACTCAGGTGCTATGTTGCCGCCTTGATAAATAGATGAGACGAGCCACAGGGCCATAGAAACTCTTGCTAAAGCTTCCGTGCAGATTTCAATTACAGTTTTGCGGAAGACAGACTGTTTTCTTTTGGGATAAAAGCGCCTCGATTAGCATTATCTCATGTTTGTTGGTACATTGTTGATGTTCAGTGCAGACAGTCTAAAAATCAAGACTAGGTATTAGCAATGATTTACGAAAACTATAACTATTATTTTCTTACTACCATTTTTGCTATATGACTTCCAGATTAAGAATTCCAAATTAAGAAGCTCAAGAGTCGTTCACTGCCAACTAGCACAAGACGGGGGGTGGCTTAGGCGCAGCTCCTTGGCCGCGCGTCTAGCATTTGTGATTCCGAACCTAGCAAGTAACTGACTACAATACAGGACAGCTCCTAAGAAAGTGATCAAGAACTCCTAACAACGTAGATTCTCGATTAACTGGATAAGTCCGCTCTACATGATATCATTTCCAACTAACCGTCAAAGCCGTAAATGCCAACGTTGGCCTGCACGGTTTCAGTCCCCTTGGCGTGATGGGCCATTAACTCGTGCCTCAGCTTCTTGGCTTCATCCAATCCCATAGGCCACTTTCCAACCTCGCTCCTAATAATATCTATGGCTTTTGGTGGTATTTTGAGGTTTTTGAAATCAATTTTATCGTATCCTTGCTCTGCCCACCAGTGATGTTGTTGGGGTGGGACATTCCTTGTAGAGCAGATGCGATAGTTCGGATCTACGAGCCATAGAAAGAGGGCTCGGCAATGGCCAGGTTTCCCCTCATCTTTTAACTCTAAAGGTTCCACTTTATTCTGTAGCGTGTTTGGGAAGGCGAAGAATCGGCCGTCAAGGATGGGGATAGATCCGAGGTCCTGCAGTGCTTTCTCATCCGTTAGTTCTCCTGATTCGACCCCAAAGGTCTGCGCAAGTGGCTTATTATTGCCTTGCTCTGTTTCCATTTCCCACTCATCCAAACTGGCCTCCATTCGAAAGGAGATGCGCGCCTCGCTCACGTTTTCTACGTCGTAGTAGTAGATTGCCGTGGCTACGATATGCTCGTTCTTCATTCCCTCGACTTGCCAGCTGCTGCCATTAAATTGCGGTTTCTGAGGCTGGAGCTCGATGCTAGATAGCCTTATTATAACCTGCAGTCCACGATGACCAAATCTCTCTTCCAAATTAATGGGTGTGAAGGTAAAGTCCCCGGATTCCGCTAGGCGGCTCTTTACAACAGCGTTGCCGGTTTCTCCCTGTTTCCATTGTTCATACGTATACGCCAGCCCTGCGTCTGGGTGAACAAGTTCGCGTAATCGAAGCCATTTCTTTTCAACTGCACTGTAGAGCCCGTATGTTTCAATGTACTCAGGCCCAAGTGGAGGCCCATCTTCATCATCGGGCTCCACCTCAAAGTCCGGGCGGTCGGGAAGGGCAAGGTATTCATTTACTCTCTGTAGGGCTTCTAGATAATCACTGGAATCTTTGGCGCTCATGGATCGGTGTATCAGACGTGTTTCTGCAGCCCACTCTGGCATCTCCGGCTTGAACTGTGCTCCATAGGTTCGAATGCGGGGAGGGACACAAGGCCCGTCGACAATGGTGCGATTCCAGGGTTCGATAGCGATTCCAATAAGTTTTTCTATCAGCCCATAGAGTGTTTCGTTTTTTGGATGAAGGTTATTAATGTACGAAGTAATCCGCACGCCACTACTTGAGCCTTTCACAAAGCTAACCTCGCAAGGGAGCCATTGGAAGGCAGGCGAGAATAGATCGGGATTCCAATTAAGTTGAACAGGAGCTGTTTCGGTATTCTTGTAAGATGAAAAGATGTTTGGGTTCTGGACCTTGCCTCCCTTTGAGAGAACTAAGCTCCTGTTGAATACCAGGGGGTATAGGGAAGGATCAACGAGATTGAGCACCTGGTCATTCGAGCCTGGGAGCCAATCTTTGTCCGGTTGATTTAACAAAGGTCTTACGGCTTCTCGGAATTCGGCTTGAAGCTCCTGTGGCACGACGACATCTGACTTGCAGACTCTCGAGCTTGTTTCGAGATCAAGCACAAGACCCGTTTTTGCAAACTCCGTGGCCTTGTCGCGCAACTCGCGCAGGATCCAGTCCCAGGCATTCTGGTTAATGAGTGGCCTGCGTAGCGCTTCTTCCTCCCATTTGACCACAGTCATTTCCTTAAAGATCTCCCTATGCCAACTCGGTTTCTCTGTGATCACGCTCATAGAGCGCAACATTGCTACCTCGCGTGCCGTCAATCGGTCCCCGCGAAAATCGTCGGCACCATGGCTATATCTCACCCCCAGCTCCGCATTATACCAAAACCCAAACCCCGGAACCCTTAGTTCTACATCCCCGCCATTATCTGGGTCGGATAAGCGTGATTCGAAGCTATTGTTAGATGATGGCATATGAAGGTGTGCGTATGCGGAGCTGGTAAGGGAGGTTATGTAGCGGGGAAATGAGTCGGCTAGTTAGACTTTATTTTCAACCAACCACCAACTTTTACCCTGTGGGTTGATTACATAAGTAGACTATTATGAAATGTAACAATCTGAATTATTCCCAAGTGATAAGCTGGTTGCAATAGGTTTATGTTGGCGGAGAGTATCATAGCCGATATTCAAGGAAGTAGCATGCTTGTTATTACGTAGGCAATGCACAAGAAAATTGCGTTAACTAAGTTGTATTGTAAATACAGTGCCGAATGCTGAGTAGCTAAATAGGCTATCTAATGATAATACTGAGTTATATGGTAGGTGAAGTATAGAGTGATCATTTGTATCTAGATATTTGTGCATTGCTTGTCACCGCCTGCGTACTCACAGGTCACATGTCAGGATCCTTCACACATAATGGTGGTGGTTGATGATCTGGATAGGTGTGATCATGGAGAGGATGTCAAGGACATCATCAGCCTGCTACCACAAACGAAAACGTTAAGATTAGTCCGCCTCAGAGTCCTTGTGACCAGCAGGCCTAAGCTCCACATTGGCCTGGGCATCAATGAAATCAACGGCACTTATAAAGATCTTGCTCTTCATACAATACCTGAGACTGTGATCAAGCATGATATCTTAGTTTTTTTGGGTACAGAATAGAGCAAATCCGCACCGATTTCAACAAAATTGCCGTTCACGAGCGACTAAAGTGGCCGGCTTGTTTACCATGGCAATCGAACATTCAGAGCCTAGTTACAATGTCTACATCACCTTTTATCTTCGCCGCAACTGGTTGCCGGTTTATCGACAAGGAAGTTTGTGGCAACCCCGAGGACCGCTCAAAGATATATTAGACTACCACAAGAAAAAAGAGCGTCTTAGCTTGAAGCGACACACCCGACCCCAAGCCAGCTGCTTAATCGGTCGAATTAGGAGAAAGCCAAGATAATAGAGTCGTTCTATACGATTGTCGGCACTATTGTAATCCTTGCTAATCCCCTTCCTACTGTATCTCTTGCTCATTTGCTCAAAATGCCAGAAGGGACTATTTGGTCAATGCTGAACGAAACATATGTAGTCCTGAACATTCCTTCAAATCCAGGTGTTCATGTCAAGTTGCTCCACTTGTTGTTCCGGGATTTCCTCGTCGACCCTAAAATGCGCGATGAAAACCCGTTCTGGGTTGATGAGACGAAGATAAACGAGAAGCTGGTCAAAAATTGCCTTCAGTGATTTTGAGAGAATGTTGCGCTTAAAGGAAACATCTGCGGTCTACAAATGCTTGGCGCACCTCAAGAGAGCATTAAGAAAGAAACAATTGAGAGTGTCCTCATTGGAGATCCAGTATGTGTGCCCGTTACTGGGGCATCATTTGAAGGGTAGTGAAATTAAGCTTGATCATGAACAACAAGTGCTCGAATTACTCTAGCGCTACTTTCTCCACTGGATTGAAGCATTAAGTCCCCCTGTAAGAACATCCCAAAGCATTAGGCTTATCGATGATTTGTAAAACCTGATTTATGTAAGCCAGTTCCAAAAGAAGACTTAGGAAGTTTCTAAAATAGAGTTTTTCAGAATGATAACACTGCTAAAATCTTGTGGTTTCTTCAAGATGCAAAAAGGTTTACCCTTAGCTGTCGCTCAGCAATGAACTTAGCACCACTCCAACTCTACCCTTCAGCACTTTGATTTGCTCCAGAGAGAAGTATTATTTGGAAGGCAATTGGACTATATTAGCTGGATAACTATAAAACCCACTAGAGAATTGAAGTGGAACCTTTGCTTTTAAATGTTTCAGGGCCATAGCAGGGGGTGCGATCAGGGGCCTCCTCGGGCGGCTCGAAGCTTACGACTTTAGATACTACAGGTTGATACTTGCATACACAATATAATATTCATCCTCCTGAGTTATATTGGTCCTATAATATTGGATGCTACAATATCTGTCAATTATGGCACTAACGCTTTTAGCAAGGATGAGGCTTAATTTAACTGGCTGTACGCCAGGGCTATGGTCTGCTCAAGCCGGAAATAGATTTCTTAGATTGGGGACAATATACTATGGCTGCCCCCCTGACTTCCATCCTTCCGCATCTACTACATCACCATTGGGAATTATTATTGGCTGCAATCAGGGAGGATTTTCATCAATAACCTCTCAGGACCACCCACTAATGATTATGCAACTAGGATTCTGTCGCTTTCATCCAACTATTCAGGCTCCGGTAAAACGATGCTGTCCTACTCCTTGGCCCAATATTTCAACGACATCCGTACGAGGTGTCGAAATGTCCTTATATACTTGTGCCAGAGCAAAAACAAACAGACAGACGGTAAGGCAGTTCTTATCGGGCTGATACTCCAGATCATTGATCGCCATAGTTCAATGATTCGACATGTCCGTCCAGTGTTTGAGAGGCAGGGCTCAAGTATGATTCGGTCATTTGCCTTGCTTTGGCGTATATTTCTCAGAATTGTGAGAGACCCGAAAGTTGGCTCCCTTTATGTCATCCTAGACGCTCTAGATAAATGTGAGGAAGCGTCGTGTCACCAGTTGCTCGAGTCGATATCTGAAATACTGGCCGACTCGTCTCAGCCGATGCAAAGTGGTAGCAGAATCAAATTCCTGATAACAAGCCGTCCTTTCCTCCACCAGCTCTACGCCAACACCAGGAAAGCTCTACAGTCTCAAATATCTATTGACGATGATCAAACTGGTTATACTGATGATCTCCGGGTATTCATTCAAGAGCGGGTTAAGAAATCTCCCTTAATAGGCAGTTCTCAAGTCATATTAGAGATTTCTTATATCAAACGATAACTTCCAAAGCCAATCGAACGTTTCTGTGAATTCACATGGTCCTTGCATCTATTGAGAAAAGTCTTCTCACTTCGAAGAAGGACTTCCAAAAAATCATCGCCAATATTCCGGAAGGCCTGGTGGAGATATACCAGTGGTATCTGTCTGCTATTCCTCCTGATCATTAAGGGAATGCATTGAATCTACTAAAGCTGCTCCTCGCGTGCTCAAGACCTTTGCATCTAGATGAGCTAAACATTGCATTTACGATTGACGCTTCGCACGTCACTGCAGATGATATTATGCAAGATACTCAGAATTCAATCGCCCATACTGTTCAAGGTATTCTAGGCTCCTTGGTAAGAATCACGGGACAGCACGTATCTTTAGTCTACCTGTCAGTAAAGGGCTTTCTCCTAGAGCAAGTTGCCCCCAATTTCGACAGCTTCCCTACCATATATATGGCGAATATACAAGTCTCTGCTTTGCAATTGGCCACTGCTTGTATTCAATACTTGCTTCTTGACGATTTTAAGGTCGACCTCTTTCCGACGGATGCTACTGGACCTGCTCTAGAAATACCAGACTTTATTGATGAGTTACCTCTTGGCGGCTATAGTGGCAATTTTTGGGACGAGGAAGCTCATAACCTTACTTCCGATGGTTGTTTTCTGACCCTGATGCGATCCATCCGGATATTTGCGATTCGTTCAGTTCAAACTATCACCTCTACAGCTATGAATCATTACATTGGGCAGAGCATTTTGCCATGTGCGAGGAAGTTGCATCAGACGATCTTAGGATCGCAGCCAGGTCACTTCTAGACGTTAAGATGGCAAGCTGTCGCAATTGGTTACGTTTTTATCGCACACAGGCCCGTACATCATTATGTCTCGCATTCCTTGATCAGGATCCCATCCTTCTGGCATCCAATTCAACTTACGCACGGTCTTGGATGATCTGCTACGTAGCTGTCAACCTTCTCAAGCTATTAGAAACCAGAGCCTTTACTAGGTATCCCGATTTGGTCACGACCGTACCGCACCCTCTTTGCTCAAAGTTGGTGCTGAACCTAATTCAACGGTAGCGGAGGGACAGACCGCACTTACGACTGCATCAGAACATGGCAACTTGACATGTGTCATCAAACTGTTAGCAGACGAACGGACTGATACAAATATGCTAGGGCGAGACGGGAGAAACGCACTCTCATTTGCATGTAGCGGTGGGCATGATAACATCGTCAATGGACTGCTGAGATGGAATACTATTAATGCTGATAAACCTAATAACTCAGAGGCCACCCCTTTCTTTTGGGCCGTAGGAGGAGGGCATCACTCGATCATCTCCAATTTGGCAAGGCTTTATAATGTTAATATTAATCACCAAGATAGGATAGGGCGTACGGCCATTCCATGGGCTTCTGGGGATAAGATGGCTGATACTTTAGTAAGATTGCTCAAAATACCTAGTATTTATGTTAATATTAAAGACAAAAAGGGAATATCACCTCTTTTGTGGGCAGCAGGTAATGGCTGTGTCAATATACTTAGGTCCTCCTTATAAATACTAAGGTAGATAAAGCAAGTATCGATAATAACAAAAGAAGTGCAATATTATGGGCTGGTGGGAATGGGCATTGTGATGCCCTTGTTAAACTTTTTAATGAAGGCTGTCCTGGGGTGGATATAGAAGATATTGATGGATGGACCCCTTTAACCCGGGCTATTCAGACTGACCCACTTAATGTTGTTCACGCTCTTTTTGCAAATAAGTAGGTCCAAATCGAAAGGCGTGATGGCGGTGGACGAACTGCATTGTCTTGGGCTGTCGAATATGGGCTTGCGAAAGTTAAGATGCTTTGCAAGCTGGGGCCAATCCTGAAATTAAAGATAATAGGGGCAGCACTCCAATATCTATTGCCAAACAATTTGGTAGGGATGATCTTCTGGAAGAATTTACGGTATATAGAGCATAGTGATAGGAAAGAGAAATTGACGTTTCTTATGTCAAATCAATCCCTGCTGGCTGTATATGATACCGAATTCGGCACTCGTGGCCTTGAATCTTTAGTTACTTATGCAGAAGGCTCATATATAAGCGTATCACGTGTGGGCACGTGGTACGAGACATTCTCGGCCTCATGGCAAACTAACGCATGTATCGTTTCTTATTCTCCTTATGCTACATCTTGCATTAACCCATCCCTTACCAATTGACCTAGCCTAGCACAAGGGTGATGTTTGCATATTGGCAGGCGCCTTATCAGGAACTCTTCCTTACTTGAGCGAAATAGCCAACAGGTGAGAGAGATTGGTAGCCCTATCTTACCAAACATCGCGTAAGGGAGCAGCTGAAGTACTGTAGCTTGTAGATGCTATATTATGAGATATATCAAGAAATACACATAAATATACAACAAAGGCAAGATTTTGGGGTATGATATTCGCGGACGGCTACAACGCAACAAAAAAGATCAATGGTTGCCCGGGGGGAGGAGGAATAGACGGTTTGGATTGGGTTTAGTATTACTATATAAATCTTATTTACTCTGCATCTATAGTATTTCTAGCTTTCTATCTTACATTATAATACCCTAGGAAAATGGATAGAATTTGGAAGTATGGAAAGAGAAAAATAAAAGAGAATTATATAAATTAAACAAGGAAAAAGGGAAGAAAAGATTGTAAGTTTTAGGGTTGATAGGAAAGCCTTACAAGGTTAGCTTCTAATTAGAAAATGTCCTAATTGATATAACTAGAAAGACCTCGTAAAAAGAGGGTTTATAAAGGTAGGGGCTTTTCTGGTTATAAAAGAAGGCCCATTTTACCAATAAGAAATAACTATACAACCTAGTTTTCTCTATAATAAAAGGGTTAGAATCTAGACTCAAAATAGCCCTGCAAAAAAGAGGTTCTATAAAGGCAAGGGCTAATCAAGTATAGAAAAAGTCCATTTTAGTTACAATAAATAGCTATAATAGCAAGCTTTCTTTATAATAAAAAGTTTGTCTCCTATTAGATCAGAAGCCACATTTATAGGTACAGAAATAGCATCTGATGCAGCGGGCGGCATTTGACCGCACCATTCGTCAACTAAAAATAAGTCCGAAATTCCATCTGGGTACCAGCTTATTTAGAGAAAGACAGCGCATACTCAATACTACACCAGGCAAGTAGAGTACTTTAGTTTCTGGCATTCCAAAATGGCGTTAATTTAGCGAAGCTATCAAGCACTCGACAAACGTCAAACCATGTCGCATGCTTCCAATTTACTAGTCTGGTTCAAGATTCATGTTGATCTTATTGTGTTTTAAACTACTTCGTGAAATATCACACTTTTAAAAGTATCCTTAGTTGAACAAGACGTATCAAAATCTAGCTTTGCCGTCCCTCATATCCACAATCGTTCGGTTGGCTTCTGTCATCAGCCGCCATTCCACCCATTGTCTGATATTTTCATCAGCAGCGAGTTGTAGCATTACCCTAATCTCTTGAGCCAATTCCGGAACCTGCAATTTTACGTCGGCCAGCGATAGTCTTATAAGGGTGGAATAGTATTGGTCCTTCTGGTATACCAAGCTGAACCAGTATGTCGTCAAACCGAAGAATGCGGAGATAGTCTCCAAGATGCATATAGAAACTTAGTGACATCCTTCCACGCCTAGTATACATCTTGTCTGGTTTCGAAGTTGAAAGTGAGAGAGTCATCAGTGAACGTACCTGGTAGATGAGATCGTGCTAATGATAATGAAATAAGTGTGTTGTGTCCCTTACGCAGTACGAAGCGGTATGGCAGCTGAGATCTGCTAATTGAGGTAATACAACTAGTGAGAGATTATACCTAAGTATATTAATTTCTGGTAAATCGTAATTAGAAATGGTCTATATTTTTTATCTATACTGAGATGTTAACATCATTCGGTCACCAGGGGAAATGCCTTCTAAGCCTTGATGGATAGAACACCCCTAATCTATCGGCTATTGTGCTGACTGTCTAGTTCGTAGACCAAAATGGGCTCACGCAGCAGAGCTGGTCCTGTCTGTGCTTCCATCTCACCTAGATGAGTTCTCTCAGACAGTGCGGGTGCGGGATCGAAAGGTGTGGTCATTGGGACCTTCTGATACCCCCCTGAGCTTCCATCCATTTCAGGAATATCTTGGTCAATTTGCACCGTCCCGTTGTTGGTAACATCCAGCTCTTGATTCTGTGAAGATGAAACGCGCCGCCATCGCATGAGAAGGAAGATGAGGACGGCGGTTGCCAAAACGCCTAAGCTCACTCCGACTCCAAGTCCTATTTTCGCTCCTCTGCTCAACCCTGAGCTCTCTTTGAGCTGATCTTTTTCAGGCTGGTCTTCTACTTTTGCAGAAGGTGACGAATCGCCACTGGAAGAGGTGCTGCTGGTCGGCAAGCTGATCGGAGTTCCCCACTGGCCAGAGTCTTCTTGATGTAGTTGAACTAGGCTTCCATTAGACTGATAGTATATCCATACCTCTCCTGTGTCTGAGTTGTAGGCTAGGCCAAGATTAGCTCCAGGCGCATCAGAGGTTGGCCAAGACATGTTAGACTGATTTTCCGCCACTGCCCATTCACCACCTGTCTCAACAATCTGATGCAGATTCTTGTCGCTACCGATGTAGAAAACACTTCGGGAAGCTGAGCTATCAATAGACATTACAATTGATTCCATCTTTGGCTCCCAAAATGAGAGGCTAGAATTCGAAGTAGATGAGATATCGATCTTGTTGCTCGAGGTCTTATTGGTGTATGTTCCGTTCAACATGTTGGGGAAAGTTTCTATTGAAAAATAAGCATCTACTCACTTAATTCAAAATTACGAGGGACATACATACCTAGGTGCCATAGATCATCATCATGAATGCGCGAAACTTCAAAGTTCTCCGAGTCTCGGGGAAAGACGACGGAGATGTTCCGGTTTCCGTAATGGGCAGATGCAAGCGCAAACCCTTCGATTATGTCCAATGAGACTGCTCCTGCATCAACCCAGCCCCCCGTGTCTGAATAAGACATCATCATCACCTCTTTGTCTCTATTGTGGTACATAACGCGGTAGCCCTCCGTACTACCTAGTAGCTCTACGGCCAACCCTGTCTGGTTATTGACGGACCCGACACCCGCAGCTAGGGAAATGACATATTCGCCTTTCCGAACAAGGTGGCCAGTTTGCATGTTGCATTCGTAGAATCCGTTAACGATAGCGTGATCTTCGGATTGATAAAAAATCGAGACCTAAGATGTGAGTTTGCCGGATAGCTGCAAGGTCAAGGTAAGATAACATACCACGACCTTTTGAGTGTCCCACCAACCTGTGGCGGCAAGAGCAGTGCCATTTCGTGGAGTAATGTGAGCCGGAAGTATATTGGGCTGGTCAACTGGGAAAATGGGATGCCCATCACCATTGCAGTTGCTATAGTGAATTTCCCCCGTCGTAGAATTTTGAATCGCAATCTGAACACCTCTTTGGGTCCAGAAGGCACATATGCCAGAGCCAGTAACAGCTCGAGCCAACAAGAAGATCCATACGGAAAAGACCGGGCTAAGGAGAGTCCACTCCATGAATGAAAGCTCCCGAAAATTGTTAGAGTCAAAAAGTAAGAGGAAGCAGACATCTGCTTTGCCAGCGAGGGACAAGAGAACTATTTGAGTACAGGCAATCTTAATAGCCCTGGAGACAACATGCTGTTGCGTGGACCGCTTGGTGGCTAACTTTTACCAAAACTAGCGGGGCCCATGCGAGTCAATCCGAGTGATCCACATGTCAATTCTCAAAAGTTCTATCTTATGGCTGTGCTGGACGGACGCAGAGTTGGCGAACAACCCGGTTGGTGTTTGACACAAGACGTCTCCTCTCTATTCACAAGCTTAGTCTATTTCTAGACCAATATTGGTAAAAGAGCCGGGCTTACATGTGAATTTTAGTTCAGACTGTGTTTCAAGGGTCGTAAGACAAATGTCAGCCACCACGAAAGTGCATTTTGACTGGAACGGTAAAAGTAAGCTACCACCTGTTATAGGTCATATCCGTCGAGTCTCCTGCAGAGCTGAAAAATATAGATCCACCTATTAGGCTAAGGACGGCCACCAAAAAAGAGCCATCATTATTTGCATGTCCTCCGCGGCCTCCTACTTGGAATTACGAACTTCTGCATGGATTCTTTGGGAACCGATGCCGCGTCTTCAAGGTGTTTAATGTTGTATTGGTTTCCCCCGAAGAACCCTCTCAGTTCCTCATCAAGTGACATCCAGGCCTCGGCGTGTTGGGTTTGTTTTCAGTATTAAAGACAGAATAGTTCGTCTTCTCGTTTCTTACTACCTTTTTACTCTGAGAAGAAGGTACGAATGAGAAATGAATACCCTTTGCTTTATCGTTACCTTGTGCAAATCTAAGAACCATGTAGAAATGAACTCCAGCTCTCTACAACATTCTAATACCAAGCAGCCAGAAAAAGGCCATAATGATATAATTTGCCTCTGTTTTAACTTAATTACACAATGGCGAAGATCACAAAAACAACCTACTAACCTAATCAAGGCAAATAGATAGATCATCTTACCTCAGCCCAATGATTAGGAATCTTGGACCAAAGTCCCAAGGGCGAGCCCTAACTGCTTTACTGTGTACCACTACGGAAGAGCATTTCAAAAGTTTTGACTAACGCTAAGGATGCTAGCGCAGTACAAAAAAGCAAATTACTATGTGAAATGTATTCATAAATTCCCAGTTGTACTCTAGGCTGTCGTACCTTCTTTATATTCATTTCCGCCTTCTAACTCAATAATTTTTTCAATATGACGAAAGATGCGTTCAATCCATGCCTGAATAGTCTCTTGTAGCAGCTCTTGCTAAGCAGCTTTCCAAGCCTTTAAAGCATTCAGTCTAGTCTTTAGGCTCCGTTTCTTCTGGTCCGTCTCTTCATCCAAGGCCAGGCTCGCTCAATAGGGTTGAGGTCTTGGGAATTTGGGCACTCACAGTACTTCGACAGAGTGATATTCACCCCGCTCCATCACCTCTAGAGCCAGTCGACTCATAATATCTCTAAGACCGCCAGTAGGCCTACACCTCCATGACGTAGGTCCAGCGTGTATGTTAATCCAGAAAAAAACGACAAACAATAGAAATCTCACAGCTAAGAAGATACTGCGGTTAATTATGCTTTGTAGAGGCTTTGATTATCTCAAAATAAAACAACATCTCTACACTCTTAAATACTCATTCAACATCTATCCGGCTGACATCTGGGTCTGTTATTTTACACTCAATCTATGCATGTTGGTTGTTATTTGGCCGCCGGAAGACCTCATTAGCCAGCTTTAAGGATTGCGGCCAACTATATTCCAATTGTTGGCTCCTCGAGCTGCTCAATGCCTGTGTCTCGATCTATTCGGAATCAATACATTCCTAGCTATGGTCGTCAATATTGCACTAGAAGAATGCCTATGACTTCCTTGGTGCCTTTATAGGTGCCAAAGAGCATCGTGGCGAGCGTCATCATGTTACTTAAAAGAGAGGTAATACAAAGGCAAAAATGCCCCGATGATAACATCAACACAGATAACAATAATACAATAATAATACAGACTATTTGGTCAATTGGATATCTTCATTTTGATGCCTCAAGCATCATCTATTTCTCGTGATTTTTACTACCCCCAGTCCCGTGGTCAGGGACCGATAGTTCCCGGGCTACGATTCTAATAGCAGGAGAGTTAAGACATTTTACTCGTCTGTTTTTGAAGTTAGACCATTGATTAGACATCAATAAGAACTTTACTTGGGGACGATAGATTTGGCATAAACTCTAATTATCGCAACCTAATCATTTATATAGCCACCTCAAAACAAAATTTGTCCCAATTTCTTAGATTTATTGAATCCTCGCCAGACCTTCACCGTATATGCCTGCACTTCACTTAATACACCATTATTGGGGATACAGTTATCAAAATTAGATAGACTACTTAACGTTACATAAACCATGGCCATCATGCATATTCTTACCGAAACCATACAATCATGTCCTAATTAGGGATAACCCGGTCGTCCAATTGTTTGCCGCACCACCAGCCATATACACCGTTGGACATCAATGATCCGGAGGCCTGCAAATAGTTCCAGATCAGCTGTCAGATATCAGGAAATAGGAGATAGGAATATCATACCGCGAAGGCTCCTGTGTCCTGGCCAGACGGGCCACATATACACGGGTAATTGATTCCATCGTTCGAGTCTACCTGTGATATCGCCATGCCGCTATCATCCATGCAAACAGGAATGCTCCAAACGCCTTCAACTGCAGCAATAGCATTGGGATCTGTTTGATTAAATGCACCTGAAGCCATGAAGTTGAATAAACGCTGGCTTCGAACAGTATCATAGTTGAAACTGGAGGACTTATACGTAGCAATTGACGATCGAAATGCATCCTAAAATCTTGGTTAAGATTGAGTGACTCAGGTAGAGGGAAAGTACTGTTCATAACAAACCTGAAGTGAAAGCGGAACTTTGAGCGATCCTAGCTTGTCATATCCCTGAGGCCTGGAAACTTGCACATGAGTCCAGTCACTCTGGTCGCTGGCCTTGTTTTGCATCCTGATTCTCTTAGACCAAGAACAGAAAGACTTGTCTTCAAAGAGGCAAGAATACTTACATCAACATGTAATATACATGACTGTTATCATCTTCAAAGCAAAATCGCACATCCTTGGGGGCTCGGTTGTCATTCTGACAGTCCGCGGTAGGAGAGCCAACAATATAAACATGATTGTTTTTCCATAAAGCATTAATTGAGCCAGATGTCATGACTCGCATTAGAAGATCAGTCGTTCTATCGTATGCATGGTCATCAAGGCTATACATCTGAGCTCCGTCTTTGACATAGTCCCAGATGTAGTTGCCATTGTTGTCTGCTTGACCGGAAAAAAGAGTGCCGATCAGGTCAGCTGCATTTTTCCGAATAGTTCCAAATGCAGTATCCACGAAGGCTGAATAATCAGCGAGGTTGCTCAAGGTTTGATCTCTAATCCCAAACTGTTAGAGAATAGCTCATTATCTGAAAATTGATTTGTATGGCTCACGCTTGACTTGGGGGTGATGGGAGGCCTAGGGAGAGTTGGCCGAAGGTACCGGCAATTATGACAATTGGGGCGTTGATTGGGGCAATAAAGACCCCCAGAAAGAAAAGAGCGTTGGAAAATGCGCTGTAAAGACGACGACCAAGATCCGTATTCTGTGAGGGGTTTTTGACAGGTTGTGTAAATGTCGTCACCATTTGGTATTCGCGGAGGATAGAGCTGGTCACCACTTCGTTCACCGCGGACTACTTGAGTGTAAGAATTTTGACAATACACTGTCCATTATGATTATTATCACGGCAAATGGGGATATGGATCTTACACCAAAGTAATTTATGAGAGAATTGACATTAACCATGGCCTCAAGTACGAAGTAGGCTTTTAGCGTGTTCTCATCCTTCAAGTTCATAACTGTCGGGGGAGCATCGATTGTCAAAATCTGGATTATGCAACTATTAGACTTTCGGGATAAGGTGTCCAAACTCACCTGAACAGCCAAAATCTGCGTTTCGGCAATTGTTCACCTCGCCATAAGCAGTCGGGCAGCTAATGCCATGGTTCCCCGTAACAAATTCTTTGACTAACTGCTGGAAGACGTTGTTGGAACTTGTGAAGGTTTTCCCTTGTCTCCAGGACTCAAACCACGCGTCAGCACCCGAGTTCTTATAATTATCTGCAGTAAGACTCCACGAAGGATCATCGACACAGGCTCTCTTGAGTGGTGTGGACACTGCAACAGTGAGAAAACTCAACCATATGGTCTTCTTCAGAAGCCCGCCAAAGATGGCCATTGTATCAGGAGGAGGTATCGAGTAAGTGTGAGCCAGCAAAGAAATAGATCTATGCGTAAAGATATGTGAAGGCCAGTAAGTAATCCAAGATGATAATGGTAATGTCAATGGTAACAATGGTGACAAGGCCGAGGGCGGGAGAGACCTGTCCTATAAGGTGTTTGCTCTGGTCTTGAAGGGGCACTGCCAAAGCTGAAGTCAGTCAGTCAAGCCTGTATAGGATATATATCATAGGAATATTAGTGAGTAAGTGCCATTGGCGATTCTCCGATAATTGGAAGATGTGATAAGGATGGAGTTCCTAGGTTGTGGAGAAAGAGACCCTGGGCCTATGGTACTGCTGGATAGCTGACAACAGAAAGTATGGGGCCCAGGGAGGGGGAAGATTCTATTCCAGCGGGGATTGAACTGGGATAATAACCCGAGATGCACGGAAATCTACTGTGTACAGTACCCACCACATATTGGAGCGAAGTACAGTACAAAGACATCCAGAACACTTCCTGAACCGTCAGGGGTGTCCGGCGGGCTATCCGCCTCTGATCAGAAATGGCAGACTCGCATCAAGGTCAAAGAGTGGGTTTAGTCCACCTCCCAAAAAAGGCATGGAGCAGACCGGCCTATCTAGATGTGCATACCAGGTCGCCCGGCCGCCCCTCCTGTGTAGTAGGCGATATACACCTTTCATGGAAGAGCACGGTAATTCTTTATTGATCCCCTACAGCTTACTCTACATGTCTAAATCCTTGATTCTGGCTTACTGCTCCTTCCCAATTGAGTTTGATGGGCAGAAGTTGACTATCGCCGACGACGAATCCACTTCCTATGCAGAGAAGAGATACCATGTACATAGCAGTGTCGGCCTAGATGCCTGTGCATCCCTCCACTGCTCATTCAGTCATTTGACGAACCACTGATGTCAGACCAGCCCAGCATTCCTACATAGCCTTGTACCCACCTCCAGCCGATCTATGCTAAGTCAAACTTGTCATGAGACATGTATACCATGCTTGCTATCCTATCGCCCCGCTGCTATCAGCTAACCTGGCACACCCAATTAACTATATACTTGTCAAAACACGAGTTCTGATAAGTCTCTGATGAGTTCTGTCCTCCATTCCTCTTCGCCTTTTTCTCCAAGATCTTCTTCACCAGTGAACATGTTCATATCTCGCATCTTGTCTCTCACAACCTGGTTCTTGGGCTGCGCAATCACAACAAATGCGCAGACTGGCAGTCATTCGACCCTCGATCTCCCAAATCGCGATGCCCTCTACAACATACGCGCCAAGCTTTGCGGCGGTGCGTACGCCAACACAGCCTGCAGTGCTGTCGACGATACTGGCGCACTCAAAGGTGCTTGCTGGGAGTGGGATGCGAATAACCCAAGTTACCAAGGTCTCATTATAGGAGACAACCCGCCGTCACAGGACTGTTACGTATGTTTTGTTGTGATTTGCGTTGAAGAAGTTGATGTACAGAATTCCTCAATTCTGATGATAAAGCAGGATGCCTTCGAAGCAATGATTGAGAAAGCCATTCTCGATAAACACGTTGTGGTAAAGGATGACCACGGACTCAACACGTTTGGTTACTGGAGCCATGCAGTATACACCTATTCAGGGAGGACATATCTCTTAGCCGCTGACTCACCATGAATTCATGGGTCCAACATTGGGGAGGTTAGAACTGGAATTTGACAAGCGGACGGGGTGGGAATTGAGCGAAGCTGATATTAATTCCTCAAGGTTGACAATTGTCAAATATCAATGGGGAGAGGTAGCCCTCTTTTTCATCACAATGGCCACTTCTGATACTTCAATTCATCGTGAAGATTTCCGTTTAGATTGGGGAAGTCAAGCCGTTCTAGTAGCATCCCTGCTTCTGAAAACCGCGTATAACACTCAAGATTGACACTGAGTTAGTTTTAAAATTTGTCCGTTGCTATCTATACCATCTCTCAGTCTCTGCTGCCATAGCATACTACTAGTTGCTATACTGTAGAATGAGAAGTGTGATTTTGTGCTACAGTTACGTACAAAAATAGAAGATCCTTGTCAGATAGCTGATAATGAATTAAGTAACGAATGTTTGGCCAGACAGGGGTGATACATGGGGAAGGTATGTATCGAAGGAAGATGAGATCCCTGATCGAACACCCCGTAACTTTGGCATGGTACGTGACTACACCAGCTGTACCTACCCCTGTACTGTCGTATATGTCAAATATTCATGGAAATAAGTTGTTTAGTTAGTCTAGTCAGTATTCAAGGGACCTGAAATATATCAATACGCTCGGACCGCATGTATTAGCGGATGGCACGCAAATCTACATTATAGTCTCTCTAGTGTCTCAGAAAGGGTTAGAGCTCAATACCCAAGCAGAATCACGTCTGGGAGATAAGGTCACCCCGCATCTTGTTTCATAAACATCCGCCGATGCTTTGCGCATTGGCTGCGGCACACCACTTCTATCCAAAAGAGGAATTAATAGACCCTTGCTGGGCCCCAGCTTAGCCTGGAAGTATTCCAGCTAATTGACAGCATCGATGAATTTAAATGTATCCAGAAAGAAATGTATACATAATATGGAGCCAGTGGGCTCATAGGGCCATCCGGGATTATACTTCTTGGCGATAGGTTGATCCTTTGTACAGTACTTCTTAGCTGCCCAGCATGCGACTTGTTTCCCAATGAGGAATTAATGGACCCTTGCGTAACACAGCACGATTCCGCGTGTCGTAAATGACGTTGTCTGGCACGATTTGCTAATGCAAGGGGATGATCTCGTGACATTTTATCTTTAGCCTTCCGAATGTTGATTGTTAGTTTCAAGACCAAGCAATCACATTAGCGTCCGCTCAAACAGGTGGCCCTGAAAACTACACCGTATCTATGTTTCCCTCAACGAAGGGAGAGGTTTTTCAACAAGCAGCAACCTTGCTCCTATGATCCCCCCAAGCCACGGTGGTCACATGGAAGACGAAAAGTCCCTTATCAGGTATCAGACAAGCTTACAAACAACCTTTAACTAGGTATATGAGAACCCCTAGATGTTATGGCAAGAGCAAATTAGTCACAGCAGCAGTCCAAATGAACTACACTGTAATTTTTGTGCGGGGCACGCCCTAGGTGTAAAATTGCTCTTGCTCCCTTGATAGATATAGTAGAGTGCGCAGGAAATATTCCGGGCACCATGAGCTTAGGAATTGGCCCCCATACCTTTCCAGCCATGAGACATGAGCTGGAACATGAACATGAAAATCGCAAGTGTTGAACAACCTGGTGCCAGATTACGTTTTTTTTCGGTCATGACCCCTGATTGCTGATCACGATGGCATAAAATCGCCAAGCTAATGCCACAATTGAGTATACTTGACTCCAAACGTTGAGGTGAATACAAGCTACCTTTCCATTGCCTTCTACTGCATCAAAGGTCTACCTAACCGTCAAGTAAGAGTCACACTAGGCATTAAGGCCTACAAGGCACAGATTCACATCATGTAGTTAGTCCAGGTATCAATAGTAGGAACACAGCTTCTCAGCTCACAGCATAATACAGAGTATGGATGTAAATATGTTAATAACATATTAGACGGCAGTGTAAGCATGCAAACATATTGCTACCTGTTTCTCAATTTAGGTTAAGAACTTGATTCGACTACACATCCACACATAGGTTATAACAATAATAGATGAATGATGAAGGAGACATCACGCAATTGAATCGAATAATGACCTGGCTATACCTCTTTTATCGCATCAGGATGATTCATTTCGACTACATTGAATGGAGTAGGTAGTATCGGAGGATTACGTTTGATTCACACAGGCTTTTCAGTTTCAATCTGAACGTAACAACATCTTCCGCCCCGACCAGGTTTCATGTTCGAACCCCCCTTCCCCCGGTTTCCAATGATTGTGCTCTGTGTTTTAGATTTCAAAACTTCTCCACCAGCCCGAGCGGAACGAGTTCCAAACTAACTGAAGATAGAAAATATCAATGTGAAGGCGTTGCGACATACACGGCTAACCACTTGGGCTAGGTATGCTAGTCATTTCCACGCTACTTTGTCCGTCGCGTGCCACAAGAGAGAAACGCTAGGGATCGTTGGTAGCGGAGTTGCCGTTGTGATGTCCCTTTCCCACCTGGCAACTATCCTATGCGCCTGATACCAAAGCCGCAAGTGGAAGGTGACTTCCGGTATGTAGCAAAGGCATAATTTCATACTATGGTGAGATACTCGTCTACATTAAGATTGTACACTCACTAATCTCTGTTGACTTGCCATATACGGTTCCTACAGCGATTCCTTCCGATTGCTACCTGCCCCTCCTACTTCAGTTTGTGAAAACCACATATTTCTAAATACAGTAATATTTGGAAGGGCTTTCATACCCAGGCACATAGTGTCATGTATGCAGCACGCCTGCGCTTGTGTCCCAGTCCAATCAGACTTATGAACAGTCCTTATCGCTGCAGCATTTCAAACGATATCTGCCTCCCTGTAAATCATCATTGCCACAAAAATTGAAAAACTTCAATTCAGCCCAACCAATTTCTTTACGGAAAGGCTCGCACAGTTTATTGTATATTATATGCATATTAAACTTCAAAAACCTCTACCGCATCTTATCATAATCGCGCTTTTTTTCTTCTTTCTTCCCTTCCTCCCATAACACCGTGTCACATTGTTGGAAACCAAATACAATCTCCTATCACAATGAAAATTCTCTCTTTGCCACAGCTTGTGGGTCTTCTGGCCTTCGTTACCGGAGTTCTAGCAGATGCTAAATCCGACTGTATGAAAGAAAAATAAATCATCCCTATTGTTTTCCAGCCGGACTGATGAGTGCGTCCTAGGGGAGCTAAATTGTATTATGTGTGTTGGAACAGGAATGAAGTTCAAATTAGACTTTTTGAGGTACGTTTATAAGTTTTTTTTTTTTTGGCAGACGAAAGTAGACTGACAACTCCCTTGGCGATTAAAGATCAGGTATGTGATCAAGCTGCGAATAGTTGTGGATAAGTGTTAACATATATATCTATGTAGCTGGTCGATGCACTTCAGTTTGCTCAAACCCACCTCCATAGGGATAGTAGTGTGTAAGAAATGCGTTGGCAATGTTTCTAATATCGGGATGAAGCGCATTACTGCGCACAGGATGTATTAAATCTCGATACTCAACGTTCGAATCTGTCGAGTCTTGGATTATATAATATCCTACGCCTGGGATACCCTTGTTGGTTTCAGTTTAAGAGAGCATGATTTCAGAGGCAGAATGTGGCGTATCCGGGAAAGCTCCCTAGATTCAATTCGTACCCTTTGCAGTTACCTAGGTTCTCTCAGCTTATGCTGATTTCTCTCCCTGTTGTATCATCTAGCAGTTGTAGGTAAGGTTCCTCAGCCGACTATGCTCTAAAAGTTCACCTCTAGCTATCAAAGGGTTGTCAACTCTCCAGACTTTTGAATTTTCTTTCTTTCTAATTTCTTCGCCCCCTATCGCTGTAGCATTAGCAAAAAACGCATCTGGATGCAATTATAACGGTCCGATCTAGTTCTCTCGGGATTCTTCTATTAATTGGAAATATTACACTAGGTAATGCCAATGATTTTGGAGAAGGATAGCCAGTAAGGATTCAAAGTATAATGAGGGAAATTTCTTTAGAAGAAGCAAAATATAAAATAGAACTATAACCAATAGAATTTGTGGCATTTCCAGCAGTGCTCGGAGCTATCAAGAATATAATATGTATGTTCACACTGGGAATGGTTATACTAATAGAGATTAGAAACCACCCGTCCAGCCACCAAGCTACCCACCCCACAAGAAAATAGTAGCTACTTAAGCTATTGATGGCCTGGGGTCTTACCCATCTAACAACAATATATCCTTATAGACCCAAAAGCTACTAAAGCTATAAGAAATCACAAAGATATATTTTGTTTGGGCGAGGAAACGGCTGAAAACAACACAAGAAAACACCACAACCAGCCCAAAAACAAAGCTGCTGTGGTCCAAAATGATTGATGTCCAAGCCCTTACGGCTGGAAAATTCGTAAATAAATCACAAAAGTAGGTATCAAAAATCTGAAAAATACATTATGAATTAGATGCTTCATCAAAAGACTGAACCCAATTGGCCCAAAAATTACTTCCATTTGCGATGACGAACTTGCCTTCTATCAAAAGATGCGGACGGCCGGGTGTTTACTATGTATATCCACCTCCCACCAGTATGCATCTGATCCAACCAATCAATACAAGTCACTCGATTTCCTAATCAGGCAAGTCGCGTTCTTCCGTCTCAAAATGAAAGCCACATGACCCCACCACAATAATAATATTTAAGAACTATAGTTATCACTCTTTTATTTATAATTATAGCTATACCCTCTCTTTTAGCTATCTAATAATTATAGCTATACCCTCTCTTTTAGCTATCTATCTTTCTTTTCTTAAGGCTTTTATTATTATATTATTTACTGCTGGAAAATACCGCCGCGCTGTCGGATGAGGCTGGGCCCCCTCACTGACTGCAGCAGTCAACCAGGCAATAGGCAAAGATTACATTAAGTTCCTCAAAGTAGCGAGAGGCAGCGCCTTCTTCGAGAAGTTCTGCCCCAGGCACTAGGCACGACACTCTCTGCACGCACGTGTGTGCATAACTTCCTGTATTTCATTTCCTTTCTCCTGGGCTTGGACGGTTGGTGGGTGTTCACAGCACCTTCCACCCGATCGGGACCACTTTGAGGCCGCCTATGCGGCCTGCGCAAAAGGGTCTTTGCCGGTCCCCATACAAAGACCAAAGAATGCAGAAACGACTCTGCTGCACCTAGATGACCCGCTGACGGGCGGCAGGTACAAAGCTATGTGCCTTTGAGCGAACGACATGCTGGAGGGTGGTTTGTTTACATCAGAAGCAGGATTGGCAAGGAGGGGTAATTTCGCGCGCTGAATGACCAATCTGACGACCTACCTGTACAGTCTGTAAATACTGGTAGCTTAGCACGTCCTGTGCCCCCATAGGGCACCTGAGCGGCCTTCAGGCCACTGGACGGAAAATACATCAATCAATCAACCAAGCAATGAAACATTGGACCATTAAGAATTTGTCAATGTGCATGGGTGCTGGGCCATGGGAGATTGGCCGCCAGGAAGCTTGTACATAGTAAGAAGCTGTCGGGCAAATACCCTAGGTCGTAAGAGTGTACGTACAGTACATAGATATTTTTCAATATCATTAATTACCACATCCGGTATTATGTACCTATGCCCCGGGCGTTCCAAAATGTGACACAAGGGGCTCCAATTGACGCAATTCCTTCGGGACTAATCCGACAAGGGACTCTGAACAGTCAGAGTACTCAGGTTCAGAGCCTGTCTCCGTGGCTGGTGCTCCATTCGGTTTTTTCGAATGTTCTTAGTGGAGTGCCAGAGCAGGTCCGGATAGTCCAGGTCTCGTGCCTGGTAATTTAGTGTGTTGTCGGGTTATATATACGCACGTATGATCAATCCCACAAACAACTGGTCTCTTACAGTCAGCCCCGTCTACAATCTTGCACCTTGCATCACCAACTCTAGAAAACCGACCTCCAGTGAAAATTTCACAATGTTGTCGTCAGGATTATTGGCGGCAGTGCTTCTAATTTCCGGCATTGAAGCTGCTGTTCCACACGTACGTGCTCGATTAGCTCAGGCAGAGGGACAGCCTGCGAAGACCACTGTCGTAAGTCGTGGCGATGATGATGTTTCTTAGGGTGAACATGTTAATCGGAACTAGTTTGTGAACAATGGCTGCGTTCTTATGAATGACTCCCCACGATGTGCATCAGGTTTCACGCCTTTAAACAAGGTCTACCAGAACTTTTATGGTATTTTATCTTCAAGTTGTAAAGTCATAACTTTAGATAGGAACTAAGCTAAGTATTGCATAGACGTCCTTATGACCCCAGGATTGGACAACAGCTCGATGCTCATCTTATCTGGCTTTGATTCTACCAAGGACAACCGAGTTCAATCCAGCCCCACCTTAATGCTCAACGCTGTGTGGCCTGCTGCATATCAACAAGTGTTCTTTGGCGAGGATGGGTGTCTCTATGACGCCAGTTCAAACAAGATATACGATCAATGTATGTGTACAGCCCTAAGGGGTTAGAATGTCAAAAAGTTGAACATTATTAACATAACCGACTATTAAGGCTCTATACCCATTCCGCAGGATTCTGATTATGATCATGCTACGACCAACCCATACTCTGCACCTCACAGTCCTGTGGACAGCCAATGGTATGAAGAGTCAGTGAGCTGCACCTATTCAAGGAAGAGTTCGTGTGTGACTGCTGCTTCGAGATATATGAATGATGTTGTCTATCGTGAGTATACATCAGCCGTGCAAGGGGCCGACGGGTTTTATGCCGGGTGCACAGTTATATTTGAGTGTAGGGAGCAAAATGGATATGCCAACGGCATGACGGGGTTGGAAATTAAAAAAGCCATCAATGACTACATCTTTGGAAAAAAGGAAGGCCAGTTTTGTGGTAAATCATATTTTACCAGCTCATGTTATGTGAAAGTCGACGACTGTTATTCATGTCGGGATAAGGGTCGAGCCGACGCTTTTTGGACAAAGGAACAAGTTGATGCTGGTCAGGTGGATGATTTTAATTTTACCGATTAATCAGTGTTTCAATCGAATTTCTTTCATCAATCCTATATTGGTAGATCCACCTTGCGATACATCATCCTCCAAGCCTACATGGAATGTCTAACCTCCGCATGATCGTGGTGTTCCATCTCATCGCAATAGGGGGCTCTTGTTGATGCGTTCTTAGTGGAGTGATCCAATTCACATAGGGTCAAAAATGTAGGTTGTAAGAAGGATGATTCTTTCAAGGCTTGAGGGCAGTATGATCCTAAGGATCATGCTTCTCAAGCAAACCAAGCAATCGGATTACATACACAGGAGCCCAGTATGTATCACTTGTCTTGCCATGCACAATACTCCAAAGATCAGAGTGACGCCGTACAATTTATTTTTGAAATCGACGCATTCTAGTGAATGCCGAATCTGACTCATTGCTAACCCATACGCTGAACTAACATTCACGGTCATGGTCAGATCACTATAATATCGATTGTGCCCGTGTGCCCAGTCCCAGAGCCATGCTAAATGCAACATTAGTCACTCACGCTTTAATTATCGGCCGGCCTGGGAAGTCTACACTTTCCACTGAGATGAAGTCCAATTGAGAATATTTTCTCTTTTTTGGCTATCCGAAGAAGATTATATTATATTCCTGCCAAATTTATTCTGTGACCACGAAAGAATTTATTACTGACAGTTGCGTTTGTTTCTCATCATCTCTCTCTGCCGCCCATAATATCGCTGCACAGGAAGCAAGTCTAGTTTTTGTCCAATGCTACTAAATTAGTATCACTGAGACGCTCTACTCATACACAGTACTATCTTTTAAAAACTATGATGGTATAATGCCCGAAAATTGGCTGACGATGAGACAAATTCAAGCCTAAATGAATGAAATAGTCAAATGACAGGTGCACCCCACTCTCAGTCCGTTGGGTGTGGATGATGCAATAAAATGTCATTCTCAAAGGTGTGAGTTGGGCTTTGAATAGGGAAGTGTAAGCAAGTCATGCTGAAGTTCATTGTTTGGGACGCATAGGGTACAATCAACATTAGTATGCCATCGTTTTTATCAGATTCGCGAACCCGATCAGAAGCTGCAACCTTATTGAGTTAAAGCCCAGACTGGCCTGAAGTTAATGTGAGTCTCACAAAGGCACAGCAACCAAGATGCATACATTCTCAAGACTTCTCGAGATGGTTTGATGGCTTGCTCAAATTCCAGACGAGAACTCCAAAGGCAAAATGAAATGGCAAATACAAATCTCCAAATAATCCACTGATTTGGCCTTACTTTTCGTCTACCTGCCATCTCAAATCAGTTATGGAACAAGAAATGAGGTTATATATCTTATATATCGAATCCATAACGATTCTCGGATGCCATATTTCCAAGACCCTTCTTTCACCTCTATATCTTGTGTATATCATTGAGTAGTGTTTGAGACTTTGTTACTTGGAGCGGATAATCGCGTGTCAAGCGCCTTGGTCTCATGTCGTTGGATAATATAGAAAAGCAAATAAAATAAAATAAAACAAAACCATTTCCCAGGTCGTTTGGTAATATCAGCATATGTGAAAAGTTGGCCTGAACCGTCTACCTCAACGTAACTCGAGCGCTCCACGTGCCGAACTTGATATTTGCTTCTGCACTAATTGATTATATATTGAAGATAGTATGCCTATTCGAGCATTTATATGTGCCAAAAACGCCCTACATTATCAAAGTAATAAAGACGGAGATTTGCAAAGAAGCGAAGCCAATACTAACTGCATTACCTACAACCCCATATGCCCCATGTATTCGACAGATAAGGGAAGTGATAAGTCGGACTACAACAACAGGCGACTTTTTTTTATAAAAACTACATACTAGTAATATTGTATTGAAAAGTTATAGAAGGTTGAAGAAAGAGAGGTAGACAGAGACGAAATCACGTTCTGATGCAATCGTGTCAAGTGGGCATAGAGTTTTGGCCGCTGACGGAACCGACCAGGCTTGCCTCTAGCCACGCTTTCTTCTCTGGACTACAGCCTTGAATGTGACAGTGAAATGAGCCACTAGCCTTTAGACTAGTGGTAGTGCTAATTTGCTGCAGTAGCCTAATTATTTGCCTTATCTCCAGCGGCTGCTCGCGAGACATGTTAAAGATCATTGCTTCGATGTGATGATCTTTGGGAATACTACGACAAGCGCTTCTCCAACCTTCGACCAGTACCGATAGATTTGGCCCATCGATGCCACCATTCTCCTCCAAGGATTGCCCCGAGGCTCAAGTTTGTCGACGACTTCTCGGCGGTATTAGCTCTGTGCTTTGGCGCCGATGCGGCCCTAACCGCGGCTGTCTGGGGCAGCATAAGGTTGATCCTTTCCCACGCCTCCTCAGCCGCGGAGACCCTCCAAGACGTTCTCGACATGCTAGAGGAGCTCAGTTTGACACTCCCGCGGTTCCAGGTCTACGAACAGACGCTACCACTGAACCGCCAACTCCAAGAGGAAGGAGCTCACCCTGCTGGTCACGATGGTTAGTTATGTGAACAGTGCGTTGAAATGGCGTTCAAGCTACCTGATCTTGGGATGGCGCCATTTGGTGAATATTTGGATGTGTTTGAAGCGTAATGTGAGATGGAGTCAGGCACTGCTAAAAGAGTGACGAGGGTGGATTTTTTATCTGTTCCTTCTTTTTCTTCTTTTTTTTTTCGCTCGTGAATAAACAGGATCGCGACATTGATGACGACGCCATAACGCAGCTATGCAGTGTCAGCATACAATCGCGGATTGCTGATCATGCCTATAATGGGGATGGTGTGGAGTATCAGTGAAGCCGTGTCCTTGGAAACAGGAATCATGGAAGCCGTCGTGATACTTTACAGGTTTGCCTTGGCCCTCCTTTGAATCGTTCGTATCATTTTTTGCTCAATAATACTTTGCCTATTTACTATCTTATAATAACTGGAGCTGTGCTTGAAGCAATTGCCGGATGACCCATACCCTGGCATTTGACAGTGGGGGAGCAAGGATGGGGAATTGGAGACGCGTTGCGTGTCACCGTCTTTCTTGCATCCGGTTTCCATCTCGAACACGTTTAGCAATAAATAACATATAATATCGACCGGAATGGATAGTTAACTATGGGTTTTTTAAGGAAACTCCAGTCATTAATTAAGAGTCAAACGTTTCTAACATTTTGTAACTAAGCTACCATACAACTGTGGCTGATCTGACAATTATCTTGCTCTCTCACCCTCCTTTTGACTTAGTGGTGCATGAGTTTCCGAGATTCTTCAAAGCCTCTCCATCACCCTTCTGCCAAGGATACTTCTGTTCGAGGCCCCGTAACAAGGCCTCGTGGTGCTGAGATCGCGGTTTGATCGACGTATGGTATGGCTCTGGGTGGCTGATAACTCCGGGGGTGAACTTGATTGTTGGAGTAACCTCTTTTCCGTCAACAGTACCTGGTTTGATGCTAAAAACGGCGAGTGACTGGGAGATGTTAAGGAACAGCGCTTGGTCGGCTAGGATACGGCCAGGACAAATTCGGCGACCGAATCCAAAGACGAATTTGCGAGGATCTGGCTCTGGAGCATGGCTCTCAGTTGCTAGGAAACGTTCTGGCTTGAAGGCCATGGGGTCTCTGTATACATCTGGATCATGTGTGAAATGCCTGATTCAGTCGTTAGTCTCAAGCTTATACATGACTGTGGAGATAAAGAACCCCACCAAACATTAGGCAGAAGCATAACGCCTTTCGGGATCGCATAGCCATCGATTACATCGTCTTGTGAGCTTGCATGAGGTAGTGCCATAGGAGCAACAGGATGCCAGCGTAGAGCTTCCTTAACCACGGCATCGACGTACGGCAGATTCTCACGGTCGGATAGGGAAGGAAGTCGGCCTTGGCCCACGACATCGTCGATTTCTTTTTGGGCCTTACGCTGGACTTCTGGATAAGCGGTCATTGCTAAGAAGAAGCAAGCGATTGAGGAGACAGTCTAAGATATTAGTACCATCATTTCAAGCAACCAAGAGAAACCCAAGCATACCGTATCAGCTCCAGCAGTGTAAAGCGCTGTTGCGGACCACTTGTTCGTAAGCTTCCTCTCATGTGGTTCATCGCCGGCATCAATCAGGTTCGATAGAAAAGAGGAGTTGTGTTTGCCATAAGATACTTGCTGCTTGACAAATGCATAGGGTGTATCGATGACATCTTGAAGGTCAGAGCCCATTTGCCGGGCGATACGCTTGAAGGAGGTTCCAGGGAACCAGTCTGGAATGTGTCTCACTGCAGGCTTGTTAGAGGGAGTCAAGCGGGCTAGAATCTGAAGTAAGACTTACGAAAGGGGAAAACATCCACTGCCCATGCTCCAGGGGTAGCGGCGGCAGCGAACTGCTCCATTACGTTCCCGACCATATCAATAAGAGGATCTCTGCCGAATGACTCAGAACGGTAGCCATAAGCTATGTCCAGAATGATCGAGCCGGTTTCTCTGTAGTATTCAATTATTAGTAGTATGGAATCGAGCATACAGAGATAACCGACCTTTTAATGTGATCCACCAGATGATCTGGATCGTCGAGAACATGCAGGAGAAAGTGGCCAACTTCCGCTTCTTGTAGTTCGTTGTATTGTCCTGCTGCTGATTTCGAGCCAATGATGCGGCTAAAGTTCTTACGATAGGTGCGAAACCTGGTTCCGTTCTGAGAAAACGCGAGAGCATCGCCCCAGCCCACCCTTGCAGCGTGACATTAGATTGTGCGGAATTCTTCCGAAGGGGATAACTTACATGTCGGCGGCGAAAACCTGCTTTGGCCTGTTTGAGTGTGTTGCTGACCTCTTGTCTAACAACTCTGAGGCGAGTTTGGCATCGTTGATGATTATCAATATCTGGCCAAACACCGTGATTGAGCTGATGGGACCTGAAGTGTGGAAGACCCATTAGCTGTCTATTCATGAACTGACACTCGAGCTGGCGATGACTAACCATAGAGGTCCTTGTGCTTGAGCCAGTGATGAGCTTCTAGTACCCCGGGCTTCGGTAGATCAAGCAGATTGCCGACTAATGGAAGTCCCTTGGGACCGGGGGGTAATGGATTCTCCGCTTTGCCCCATTTTCTTAGCCATCTTCCGTTAAAGATGACAATGAGCAAGAGAGCCAAGATCACGCTAATTGAAATGGTGGCTGAAATCTCCATCATTTCTGGCTGTTCCACTAGGTTAAATGAGGACACGTACGATAAGCTGGGAATAGCTTGGCTTTATACTATTATGCCATCTAGTAGCAAGGGCTATGACCTCATCATAAGAACGTAAGGATGTGCCAATTATGCTCCCTAGATGGATACCTGTTACTAGAGCCTCGGTTGCAGTATAAAAGACGCGGAGCGTCCTGCCAGAACGAGTACTTCAGTCCGGACCCAATCCGGGAATGATATCCAGATTTTTTAAATAGGCCAATCAAATATGTCACATTGTAATCAGTGTTTCACATGTCTCGCACCTATACCGAGTTTAGCGTGAAGGCTCGATGCTAGGCTCAAGATCGGACTCGTGCTCCTAGATGAAACCTCACTGCTTTGATATATAAGCGATCCCAAAAATAGGCCTGTCATAGCTGGCCTGCGGAATTGATGTCAATTCCGATAAAACTGCTAGTAGCCTATTTATTCTTAACAATTAATACTTTAAGCTATTTTTACATACTGCTCTATTATGTCTTTCTGAGGTGCCACTATACTAAATGATAGAAATCGAATAATCGAAAATCTGGTCATTTAATATAGGTTTTCACCCTTCTGAATCGGGGTCACGGTTCTGCTTAATCCAAACCCTGCGCGTTTTGTTTCCGCAGCGTCGTCTAAACAACCAAACTTGAGTCGCGTTTTGCAAATCTCCTTTGGTAATGGATCCGAGCCTAGGGAATAGCCTTCAGCGAGTTTATCCAGGTCGGGATTCCGGGTAGTGAGCAGGATAGTTGAGAAGGACGTGCTGCTCGTAATTCCATTGTTCCAAACTGTAACACTCCCGACAAGAACCCAAATAAGCACTATAAACAGACTTGCCCCGTACGCCATTAGGAGGTTTACCGTATCGTAGGAGTACAAGTTGCGGGGAGACCGGACGGTAACCGGAAGCGTGGTTGCGAATCCACGTCCGGAGTAGAACACCATCATACTGTAGGTGAAGTTCCTCGATAAGTCTTCGATTGCCCTAGCCAAGGTACGATTGCGGCAATTGTGCAAACCAGTATATCTTAGAGCAGCAAGCTGCTGGAGACTGGTAGAGTTCCAGATCTCAGGACAGTCAATCAGTCCTGACTGCAAAAGACCCATTGGGTTTGGATTGGTATCGAGGTTTCCCACCGTAACCCCTACAGATATGTTACCGACCAGTAATTGACTAAATATGAGCTGCGTTACATAGGCAGTCTCAATGTCGTGACCTGCACCCAGCGAACCATAGTCGCTATCCCATGCATGTGGATTTAGGTACTGAATATGGAGAGGGGTGATTGATTGGACCCCTTCGTTGAAGCGCACAGAGACCTTGTATGAAGTATTGTAAAGCTGGCAAACTATCCTTGAGCCCGACAATGAGTTGTTGCGTTCGTTGCTCACTCCAGCCGCCCAAATCATTATCAAGTTATTCATAAAATAGGGAGCTGCTGCCGTGTAGATGTAATAAGTTCCTTTCTGGTCCTCGATTTGGGGCTTTATAAATGCGTCCCAAACAGCTTGGATTGAGTTATAGTTGTATATATTTGTATCCCAAGTTGGTTTATTGTTTCGGGCAACAATTTCTTTCAGACTTTGGCATTTATATGACGGAGCCCAGAAATTCATATCATATGATGAGTTTGGGAAACGCGCAGACAGTGGAAGAAAGTTTGCTGAGGAAAATACGGCTGCGAAAAGACGATTGATCTCGAAACTGGGAGTCTCGATTCTGCCAAGTCCCTCGTACGTGGACCAGTCCGTGCCATTAGAGAAGTCGACCGTTGGGACCGATGTGGTAACAAGCTCCGACTGTATGGAAGCCCGAACCGAAAGCGTCGCTGGGGAAATGACAGAAGCAAGGGGTAGAAGCCTACTCTAGTATAACTTGCGGAAACGGGGCCCGTTTCCACTTCTGTGCCAATCAGCTCTTTCAGAATCCTACATAGGTCTGTCCGTCGCAATGTGGTACTACCTACAGCCTGGATGGGGCATATTCACATCAACTCCAATTAGCGCTTCTTCAGGCATATAAGTGGGTATTAACTCACTAGCATAAATTCATCAAGCAGGCCAGCAAGATAATACCCCTACCATCCCAATCAATCTTGCCATCAGAATATCAATAGAAAAATAAAGTTAAAAGAAGATTTAACTAATTTATTTTAAAAATATATAGCTTTAGTAATTCCTGCCCTCTTAAGAGTTAAAAATTAGCTAGAGCTAGCTTATTTAATAAGCAATAGGGGTAAATATTAATAATAAAATTATATTAGGAAGTAAATAGTGGGATATATCTATTAATATTAAATAATACTATTTTATTAAATAATTAACCTAATTAAGTAGGGAGTAGCCTATAGTTAGATAATTTAATTTACATTTTATATAAATAAAACATTCTAATTTATTTAATTTGCTAAATTATTATATAATTAAGTAAAGTAATAAAAGATATTTTTATAAAATATATAAAAAAAAAACTAATCTTTTATAATATATCTTATTATTTTATAAAAGATGGGTTTTTAATAATTTAATAAAGGTAAGAGTTCTTTAAAATAAGACTTTAGCTATTTTTTAACTAAAGATATTAAATAATTATAATTATAAAGAATATAATTTTAAAATAATTAATTAAATAAGTATAATTTATTATTTTAATAAGTTTCTATATATAGTTCTAAAATTAGAAGAGCTATACTAGATAATAGTATATTTATAAGCATTTTATAGTAATTATATTATATATTACGGCCTAAAACCATGACCTGCATCAGCCTCACGTGCAGCCCACTTTTCTCCTGCAACAATGAGCAGGCTCCACTCAGGGACTAATAAGTAGCTCACTCGCTCACCGGCCTACCCTACAGTTCAATAGTGAGTATTATAAGCACATTAACATAATAGAAAGTAAGCATACTCACTTCCACCTAATATATAAACTATAATTATTACTATTAGATAGCCTACTTAGCTACTTAGCTTTTAATAATATTTAATTATTATAATCTATTTATATATTACTAAAAGTAAGTGATTCCATGTGTAAATGTTGCCTAATTTGGTAGGTTGTTACTACTAGATTTGGTGGCATCTCCACATTTACTTGGCCCCATACTGTAAGGCATCACTCCAGAAGCTAAGCTCACTAATTTCCTAAAACAGATTCAAACTTACCGCCTTCCTAAGTAAGACATTTCCTCCTTCACCGCTTACTCAATTCATAGGACCCCACAACCAGTCCCAACTCTGACCGCCTACTTAATTTGTAGAATTATGTTGTTGTTAGGACGTCCTAAAAGCGATGTCTTTATTCCAACCGTCTACTGTATCTAAACCATAGAGTCCCAGAAATTGACCCTGCCCTGACTTCCCTGACCGCATACCTCTTTAGTAAAGGTCCCATTTTATATCTCCTTCACCTTCTTGCTTGTTCCGATTCTTGTCCCCATATTGCCCCAATTCATATTAGATTAGATAGTAGTGCAACCTAGGTAAGGCATTGAAATTTTGGTCAACAGAGTTACAGATCTACCGTTGTTTTTGTTTGTCTATCAAACCCTGTTACGTGGAGTATTGCGCGCAGTTGAGAGCATGGATATCTTTCCACAATGCTCCGTAATTAGCTTGCAATTCGACCGGAAGGATCCATACAGTGCAAATATGTGACATATGTAAACGGTATACATCTAAGCAACAGTCTAGTGACACCCAGAAAGGACGAAGAAGCCGAAAAAAGAATGTAACTTGGCGACTCGAGCAAGGTAGTTGGATTTGATAAGTCACACTGTTCACATAGGAAACTGGTTTGCCACAGAACGGGCTAATCCGTATATTTACCAATATCAAAAAGGACAATTAACACCAGCCAGCTATGGATGGGTCAATACGTAGTCTGGCTCATCCTTGTGGGGTGTGCCAAATTATCCAATGAATCTTCACTCTCTTGGCCGACCCTTGCGCCGTAATCCCTAAACCTTCTTTCTCGACTTTCTCTCCCTGTTTTACTCTTGTCCTGGTCTTCTCTCTCTCATATTCTATTTCAGATCTCTCTATTGTATCCATGGCCGGTTATGCTTGGTGATAAGCATACTGAACTCCCATTATGACTCCAACCTCCAAAATCCCCAGACGGGCTATGCAACGACGCAACATACCCCGTATCAGTGGTCCGGCAGAAAATCATTCAACATCGAATAAACAAACATACAGCCAAGGTCAAGTTGACCAGAACTTTGCAGACGTAACACATGATAACACCCAGGACTCGGCATTCGAGTCCTCAGACGACAGTGAGTCTGAGCCAGAGGGTGACCATGGTGATTACTTCTGGAAAACCTTACGGAATGCCCGCCGAGGATCTAGAAAGAACCGAAGGGATTCACTTAATGGATCCGATGAAGCCACAGACTCCGACCTCGACTCCGATACTAGTTCAGACTCTGATGTTGACTCCGGATATTCCAGCGCCGGAGAAGGGGACTTCTACAACAACTTGATTGATGAGTATGAGGCAGAGGGGCCGACAATGGCCAACCATGACGAAAATACGAAAAAAATGACAAAACCTGAAGAAGAAAGATGGAATGAGTATTACAACCTTGTTTACCGCCTAGGAAGAACTGCACTGACTTTAGACGGTCATAAAGGTTTTGCAAGCAGACTAGACGAGATCCTCTTGAGACAATGAAGGCATGCAAGGCGTCGATTTTCAAAGCCTACTTGCATTGGAGAGTAAAACACTCCAGAATCAAGAAAGAATCCTCTATCATGACCTACTGGAATGTTCTCAGTATGGTATATGCTGTGAAGACATCTCGATGGATGGATGGTGGCGTACTTTATGACATCGGTAATGTTGGTTTCCATTTATTAACATAATGCTCTTAGAACCTAATTGGTATTTCTAGTGGATTCATGCTAAATTAACGCCCAAATTTGAACTGGATACGTCTAAAAAGGAGAAGGCTGGACTGTTTGTTGAGGACCTGGACTTGATTCTTCACCACAATTATGTTCTCGATGATTACGTATACGCTCATGAACGACTCCGTGTACAGCTTGGATTGCTTCTAATCACTGCTGGTGCTACTACCACCCGGCCCGGTGCGCTCATTGGAAAAGTGCTGTATGAGGATATTGAGTTTCAACTTTTCCCTCCAGGCCCTGGAGAAGAACGTTCTCGTCTTGGTTTGGTGGTGAATCTGGTGAACCTCAAGAATGGAGGGTCCAGAAAGAAGATTTTTGGCTTTCGCGAAGAAGACACTCTTCTGCATGATCCTGTACCTCTCATGCTGTCATTGGCGTTTGCCGATGGGGCATTCTTCAACGAGTTTTCCAGCCCTGAACAAATCTACGCGCTGGCTGTTCCTGCGCATATGGATCGGGTGAGAATACCTTGGAAAGAGGAATGGCGAAGGCGACCGATTTTCCGCGATGTCGATGGGTTGGCTTTGAAGTATTATAAAGCAAGAGGGCATCTGATACGTGTGGGTCGAGCATTAGGCTATGCGAAGAAGCTCGAGTGGTATGATATTCGCCGTGGGTCCGGTAAAAGGCTACATGGTAAGGGAAATTTGTCAATAATTGGACTCTACTAACCGTATTTAGAGGATGTTACCCCTGAGGAACGGAACAATACAATGGATCACCGGCAAGGAAACTCGGATACTTATGTGCGATATTATATGACCGATTTCATTGGCGTAGACACCCAAGCCATTGTCTTCGGCAGCGACCCACAGACCGATTTTATCAATTTGATGAGCCGGCTCGTGCGCAATGGGAATGCTCCAAAAGAATTGACTGAAGAGCAAAAGGACGAGATTGCTAAGGATCCCGAGTTAGCCAAGTATCTTCGGAAACGATCCAAAGCTATGGCTAGATTCAAGAAGCGAGGTTATCCGTCTTATACAGCGGCAAAAGAAGCCGGCGTCGCTAAGAAGTATGAGAAATATCGAAAGAGAGTTGAGAGCTTGAGGAAGACGCTAGCGGCGAAACGTCTTGACCGCGCGATCTCAGAGTTTCACGAAACAATACACGCCCAGGAAATCGATAAGCAGCTACAAGGAATGAAGCCGTCCGAAATCCTGGCACCTTCAACAATTCAGTATGAGCTTGAGGAAAGAGCCGAAGTGGCGCGCTTATTCTCCCAAGCTGCTGATGTGAGCAACAGAGAAGAGCTTTTCAAACTTCGGATGAAACTCATCTCTGCACTTACAAGGCTTTGTAAGCGGCGGGAAAGTCCGCGTCGCACACGAGTCTCGCGGAAGAACGTAAAATCTAGTTCGCAGACCTCAGCTCGGCCCAAGACTTCTACTCAGCTTGAGTTGGAAGTGAACCACAATGTTCCGACGGCTGCGACAGTTCTCCAAAACACAAGCTCGCAAGGAAATTTCCGGACATGCCCCTTTTGCAGATGGCAAGATTCAGAAGTTGGCGAGAGGCAGCGGCAGAGAACATGGCGCATTGATAGTCTAGCAAGACACATTCGTTCTCAGCATCTTGGGAGGATCGAAATGCCATTTGGCTGCCCCTATAATGATTGTCAGGCGGTTCTCGGAACCGATGAACACTTTGCCAGCCATTCGGCTCGCGAGCATGGAGACCATTATCCGGCATCACTTATTCTAAGGTAAATTGCATAATTGCGAAATTAAAAATATATCCACACAAACAGCCGCCCTTTAAGCCCAACTATATTATTCAAATAAGTCGGAACCAATGGCTAGCCAAGTATTATAGACAAAGCCGCTGCAAGCGATAAAGAGAGGGTGATTAGATTAAATGTAGCTAGCTTATCCGTAGGATAGAAGAATTCTAGATCCAGATGTGACAAGCTCTGAGCAGTAGCAAGCTACATTTAGATACAAAGCTGTGTTATACCGCCACCCTGTGGGTATATAATGCCTACGCTGGCAGTCGTCTGGTTTCCTTTCTTCTTCACCTTCTTCTCCCATCCTCGTCTGTTGGGATTTTCTCCTCTGCCGCCATGGAACAGGTGATCTTTGCCGGGCATCACGACCCTTCTCAACCTCTAGCGCAATCACGTCAAACACATCCTGCGCTAGTGGTAACATCTGCGAGTCAGGCGAAGAATAGGCCGAGTCGTGAGATAACACACACTTTAAAAGTCAAAGAAGCAGGATCGTGGGATGCGGTGCTCAAAAAGGCAGCGCAGTCGAGACATAAAGCGAGAAAGAAGAAGAAGTATGCACAACGTGAGTTCACTATTGGAGTTTGGTGTTTAGGAGCTGACCGTGTTTAATTAGGGGGGTTGCAGTGTCGTTTGGTTGAGAGCACGGAAGATAAAGCACAAACACGAAATAGGTTCTTGGATGCTGAGGGCGAGTTTGTAGGCTTCCCCACAGTAAAAGAGATTTGCACTTCGGTAATCGACCTGCTCTCTTTCCAAGGTGGTTCATCAACTGTTTCTTTCCGTAGGCGTGTTGCTCTGCGAATAAGTTGATGTCGTGATCACTATGTGCATCCCAGATAGTCAGATTTATTAGTACCATAATATCCAAAATATCCATAATACAAAGAAGCTACAAAGTGGGCTACAAATGGACCATGACCGAAGTAACAGCCTATAAATCATCCCCAATGCCTTTGGAGCCGGTCCATTACAGACAATTATCCAAAATTATGGAATCTATCGCAAGAAAACGTAACAGAACGAACGAAAACTTCTCTAGGGCTATACAGCGCCTCATGAAAAGATGCAGCCAAGTGAGTCGTCGTTACGGTGCAGATGTATACATTCAAGCGCGCCGAAATCATCGGCACTATGAGTTCATCTCAACCAACGATCCATCATTCCCACTTGCAGCCGATGCACTTGTAAGTTTGCTATTCCAAAGGGATTTCTTCTCTCTAACCGTAGGATCAGGATAAAGTGTATCCAGTCCCTGTCAGGAAAAATCAGGATAGTTTTTAGTAGAAAGTGAGCGTTGTGTGTTTGCAAATGACTTTGCATTGGGGAGAGAGAGCCTCTAGGTTGAAGCTGAACGAGGTGGAGATATTTATGAAACCTGATACTTAACTCAATATCAATTCTAAGTTCAATCTTAACTTTCCTCATGTACTAGATATGCTGCTAGTGACATCTCGAGCATGAAAAGATCTACTAGGCTTCCCAGTGCAGTAATATGGCTATGAAATATCTAGGTCCAATTAAAGAGATCTATCCTTTTAGAAGGCAGCAGTATGGGTTGATAATGCAAATATACGTAATATGCCCTCAGAGACTTAATTGCAACCCAAGATCTACCGTATGAGTCAAGGACTTTACCCACATTACATTATGCAAACTTTATGAATATCCGGTACCTATGCAACTCACCGCCTACTCGAAAAACCACCGTTTCACTTTGGCCAGCTCACCGCTTGCCTAATTTATATCGTAATATAAACGGTGATTGTTATGATCCGGCAACCGTTAAAGATAAAACTCTTTGACATGAACCAATTCTGGACACTGCTGGTTTAACCACAAACGGGTTTAAAGGCTAGCTGTTTTGGATCCGTTTTGGGCTGCAACTGGCTTCGACACGGCCATATTTGGACCTGGCCTGATCTGGATATACCGATAGGTTGATCCTTCAAGTGGACCCTTGAGAGAGCACTCAACTGCGACGTTGCCATAACCAGCTTCCACAACAACACTGCACCACAATTCTGTCATTTGAAGCCCAATCAATTAATTATACAGCAAAGCCAATCACGCCAAAGGTCAACACAATACAATATTGAGACCCAATGTGCAGCAACCAAAGATAGCATAACTAAACAACAGCCACATATAGATTTAGGCGGTAAGCCTTAGCAAAGTAACAGTTTGCCATCTGACTAAGCGGCGAAGGATATAATCAAAATGTAGATAGTAATAAACCAAGATCCAAATCTTACATTATAGATACAGCTTTGTTCGACGAACTTGATATAGATCCCGGTATTTGTCATCAAGTGGTGGTTCTCTCCAAAAGCCAAACTTCGTTTTCCTAAATATATCCGCGACGAATGCTTTCTACTATGGCCTTCGCAACATTCCGCAAGAGAAAGGTGCATCGCCTTGATGACTACCGTTCTGTCTAATAACACTAACAGCCATCAACCTCTCTTAGAATATAGTGCCAGTCCTTACCTTATTGGCCCCTCTTTTCAGCCCCCTCTCTATTTCGCAATCACAAAGAGTATAATTAAAATCGCAAAACTTTTTCTACAATATAGATTAGAATAATAATAGAAAGCCATAATTTATTCTTAATATAACCCTTAAAGTGCATAAGATAATAAACGATAAAGGCCTAATACTTCGTGATGCCATTCCCGATATTTTAGCGAGTGATGGCCTTACTCTTTTCACTCTTCAACTAATGCTCGGCTACGTCCCTTGTCCCTATAAAAGAGCCCTCTTCTCCCTCATCCCCATCTCTCCTAGCGCAACCAATTGCATAATTACACACTCACTAAAAATGTTATTACAAAACCTTCTCGACTTTCCCGATGAGATTCTACTATCCATTCTTAAGGAACTAGATACCCAAAACCTTCTTTCGACATTGGGGTCTTGCACAAAGCTATACTCTCTCCTTGACGACCAAGGAGGTCTTCAAGAGCAAGTCCAGCAAGACAATTCTAGACTTTGGACAGAATCTCGTCGGCAAAATCTTCATCCCGAAACTGGAGCTCTCAAACGGCCAGACCCTCACGTTCAGACATGCTGAGGTCATGGAGGATGGCGAGCTGGGCGTCCGCCCACTTCGCATGGCCAAGGCCACAGATACCATCATCGGCGCCTCGGACAAGGTCCTAGAGAACTGGACGCCCAGGTTCACATTCCATGGCTTTCGTTACGTCCAAGTCGATGGGTGGCCCGCTGGAGGCCCTTCCGTCAATGACGTTCAAGCTCTTGTTATCCACACCGACATGAAGCGCCGAGGGTTCTTCGAGTGCTCGAATCCGCATGCCAACCAACTACACAGCAATGTTGTATGGTCCATGAGAGGCAACTTCGTCTCCGTTCCGACCGACTGCCCCCAACGTGACGAGCGCCTCGGCTGGACTGGCGACTTGCAGGCCTTCTGTCCTACCGCGACGTTCATCTACGACGCTCTTGGGATGCTGGGCAACTGGCTCCAAGACGTTTCCGCAGAGCAGCTCCAGCCAGAGTTTGCCGGCGTTGTCCCTTTGGTTGTGCCCGAGGCCATGCCAAACGGCTGGCCCCGCGACATCCACTCGCAGGCTGTCTGGGGCGACGTCGCCATCCTGGCTCCAAGCACCCTCTACCAGCACAGTGCTGACACGGGCCTCCTGCAGCTTCAGTTCTCCAGCATGAAGGCCTGGCTCGATCAAGGTGTTGACAGAGTCTCCGATGGCCTCTGGAACCCGGACCGCTTCCAGCTCGCGGACTGGTTAGATCCCAACGCGCCCCTCGACGACCCGGCGAAAGCCTCGACAGACAGCATTCTCGTCGCGAACGCCTACCTTATCCATGTCACGGAGACCTTCGCTCGCCTCTGTACGGCTTTGCAAAAGAACGATCTATCAAATGAATATGCCGCCGCTGCCAATGAGCTGCGAATCCAATTCCAGAACCGTTACATCACCCCGGACTGTAACCTTGTGTCCCTCTCCCAAACCGGCATCGCCCTCGCCGTCCAGTTCGGACTGTACCCATCATCTCCCGGACCCCGCGCCCTCGCCGCCGCTACCTTGGACAGTCTCGTCCGCAAAGCCCGGTTCAACATCAGCACTGGCTTCGCTGGCACGCCTGTCATTGCTCACGCCCTAACAACAATCGGCCGCCCCCAGCTTGCATACCGCATGCTCCTCGAGACCAAATGCCCAAGTTGGCTCTACCCCGTTGTGCACATGGGGGCGACGACCATCTGGGAGCGCTGGGACAGCATGCTGCCCGACGGGAGGATCAATCCGGGGGAAATGACGAGCTTTAACCACTATGCGCTCGGGGCGGTGGCCGACTGGCTGCATACATCGGTGGGAGGGATCGCACCGCTAGAACCTGGGTGGAGGGTCGTGAGGGTCAGGCCAGTGCCGGGGGGGAATATAAAGAGTGCGAAGGTGAGGTTTGAGGGGCCATACGGGCTCGTGGCATGTGAATGGAGTCTGGAAGGGCAAAGGTTCCGGATGAAACTGACGGTGCCGCCGAGTTGTGAGGCGGTGGTGACTCTGCCGTCGGAACTGAGGGGCGAGTTTGGTGAGGAGGAGAAGAGCAGGACGGTGAGGTCTGGGACACATGAGGTTGCATGTGTCTGTGATCTAGGGGAGTGGCCACCCAAAGCGATCAAGCATGTGTTCATGATGCCGCCAGAGGAGAACACTATTGCGGGCGAGTAGACTGGCGATTTTATATCTTGATTTTATTCTTATTTTTAATATTAATTTTGTTTTTGTTTTTCTTTTTCTCTTATTTGTAAACAGGCAACTTGGTGCAGCTAAGAAAACCACAATACGTTCTCTATCCGTCCATCTCTGTTCCACGTGCCTTACACTCCGTTCTCACCCGAGACCACAGCCAACATAAGGGCCATCAAATTCAAACCAGTGTTAAATGAGCCTAAATAACTTCAATAGAATACTGATATTATATATTTGATTGCTTCATAATGCTGTTATGCTGCCTAATGAACGACCGCAATTATGCTATATGTTATTGAATGGTTCCTTACGAAAAGCTTAAATATACTACAGATCGAAACTTCTTGAACGCTTTCTTGTGATTCTCTCCTGCATTCTACAATTGTACTTGGTTTCTTCTCCAAAAACAGCTCGTCATTTACCAAAACGAAGCAACCCACGAGTAAACTAACGCTAATTGGCGAGGAAGTTGTGAGGATTGCTCACACGTGATCTGCAAGCGACCGAGTCCTGATGGCTACCACACTGCCACGGATTGGGCCGCGACAGTAGAGACCTTGACTTCATGGCACCGAGGACGCTGCAAGGTGACGTGTTCAGATACCAAAAAATGCACTTTGCAAGGCCAAAACGTACATTGAGTGATAATTGACGCTACCAAGCTCAGCTTTTCTGTTCCGTGCCACCGTACAGATAGTACAGGTAGCCATTATGGCTGAGGGCATTCAAGCAGACTGATGGCCCTAAGAATACGTCGCCTTCTCGATCGAAGAGTGCTGTGACTAAACCACTCCAAAGGATCGAATATCCATCGACCGTGAGGTGAAAGCAGCCTATTCTTTAAAATGTTCGATCGTTTTTTTTATCACTGAATAGTCGTCCTCCAGCGTACCATTTGGACAAATAGAGGCTATTTTCACGGTGGCTGCTTACGGGAAACTTGGTCTTTCACCGAGCCCACCACGCGGCCCTTAGCTGAACGTCATCACTTGAGCGAAATTTCGCTCCTCTGACTGCCAAGAGTCTGGGGTATCCTTGTACCCGTGTTGGTTAGGGGTTGCAAGCAAAGCGCGACATCCAATCAGCTCTGTGTTGATGTCAAAAGTACAGACTGTGCAAAGGGACATCTTGCCGCCAGAATGCCAGAGAGCAAAAGTCCATGTGCTCCTCCGTCTGTCTTTCTACAAAACCTAGTCATTGCGCAAATTTCAATGCTATATCACCATTGTGTATGGGTATTGTGATTCCCTTCAATCCACCCATTTTACATACCGCATCTTTCTCTTCTTCACTTCTTCTCCAAGATTTTCCATTACGTGATCGCAACATGCCCACAAACTGGATCGAATGTGAGCGTGAAGCTTTTAGGCTCTATGTGGAGGAGGACAAAACTGCCGAGGAATCTGTGAACTACTTAAACCAACATGGTTACGACATCACGTAAGTCGCCAATACAATTCAAGGTTTGGGGCTAATACAGTAAAGAATGCGGCATTTCAAATCAAAGATTGGCAGATTAAAGAATTTACACGCAAACGAGTGGCGAGAGATAGGAAAAGAAATTCTCAAACGGGAGGCTGAGGGTAAGGCCTCTGATGTATACGTCTATGGCCAAAAGCAAAGCCCATCCCGTATTAAGAGGGCCCTCCGGCACATCCAAAAGTTTATCAATAATAACCCATGAGGCCAGCTTAGAAAGCCTTGTAATTATTCGTTGCGATTTCTTGACGTCAAGTATGCGAGGATCTCCTTCTTACTATGCTTATATTGTATCCTGTTATTAGTCTCAAAGACCCTGGAAGAAGACTATACTATAACGATGCTGGTACCATCTCTTGTCTCCTCCTCAAAGCCCTGCGTATCCTGGCTGTTTGTCGGCTTTGGTTGATCGAAGCCGGTCATTGTTGCGACGGCGCGACTCTCCTTGACCTTATATAGAGAGGAACGCAGTCGACCTTATGCACTACCAAGTCATCGGTCCGATGCACTGTTCTACTCTACACCGCAGCATAATACCGCTGGCATTTCTTCACGCTTTCCACTCTCGCACAAAATTTACAATTTACAACAGGGTAAAGACGTGTGAATCTGGATCTTTTGGATAGCTGCTATTGAGCTAATGAAACCCAAATATTGTAGTGTTTACTACTACACCTAAGTGTGGTTGCTTTGGGGTCAATGATTGAGAGAGGCACCGGCTGTTGTGGGATATTCCGCTGGATACCAGGTATATTAAATACCTGAATCAACATTTATAGGGTCCAAGAAACGAGGCTTCTTTGCTGATTCCCTTGGACTCGCCGAGTCGGATCGCTTTCGGGACTTAGCGCTCCTTTGCATAAGTAGTTGAACAATCTCTTGGTGGCCTCCCTTTGAGGCAGCCTGGAGAGCATTGCCGTAGAAGCCGCCCTCTGCGTTGATATTGGCTCCGTTGTCTAGCAGCAGTTGAACAATCTCTTGGTGGCCTCTTAATGAGGCAGCCCGAAGAGCATTGCCGTATTGGCCGCCCTGTGTGTTAACATCGGCTCCATTGTCTAGCAATAGTTGAACAATCTCTTGGTAGCCTTTAATTGAGGCAGCCTGGAGAGCATTGCCATAATAGCCGCCCTGTGCGTTAATATCGACTCCCTTGTCTAGGAGCAGTTGAACAATCTCTTGGCAGCCTTTAATTGAGGCAGCCTGGAGAGCATTGCCGTCTATGTCGCCATATGCATTAATAATGTCTCCCTTAGCTAGCAATAGTCGAACAGCCTCTTGGCGGCCTCCAATTAAGGTAGCCTGGAGAGCATTGCCGTCTATGTCTCCCTTGCCTAGCAATAGTCGAACAACCTCTTGGTGGCCTCCAATTAAGGCAGCCTGGAGAGCATTGCCATATGTGCCGCCCTGTGCATTAACATTAGCTCCCTTGCCTAGCAATAGTCGAACAACCTCTTGGTGGCCTCCAATTAAGGCAGCCTGGAGAGCATTGCCATAGAAGCCGCCCTGTGCGTTGATATTGGCTCCATTGTCTAGCAGCAATTGAGCAATCTCTTGGTGGCCCTTTCCTGAGGCAGCCTGAAGTGCATTGTGGTATCCCGAGAGAGCCTGGAAAGTATTGTGGTATGTGCGGATGTATGCGCACTTTGCGTTAACATCAGCTCCGTTGTCTAGCAGTAGTTGAACAATCTCTCGATGACCTCCCTCTGATGCAGCCTGGAGAGCATTGCCATATGTGCCGCCCTGTGCATTAACATTGGCTCCCTTATCTAGCAGTAGTTGAACAATCTCTTGGTGGCCCTTTCCTGAGGCAGTCGCGAGAGCATCGTTGTGTTTGCGGATGAATGCGCACTTTGCGTTAACATCAGCTCCGTTGTCTAGCAGTAGTTGAACAATCTCTCGATGACCTCCCTCTGATGCAACCTGGAGAGCATTGCTGCTGCCTTGTGCATTAACATTGGCTCCCTTATCTAGCAATAGTCGAACAACCTCTTGGTGGCCTCTGAATGAGGCAGCCCGAAGAGCATTGCCGTATTGGCCGCCCTGTGTGTTAACATCGGCTCCGTTGTCTAGCAGTAGTTGAACAATCTCTCGATGACCTCCCTCTGATGCAGCATAGAGAGCATTGCCGTATAAGCCGCCCTCTGCGTTGATATTGGCTCCGTTGTCTAGCAGCAGTTGAACAATCTCTTGGCAGCCTTTAATTGAGGCAGCCTGGAGAGCATTGCCGTATGTGCCGCCCTGTGCATTAACATCAACTCCCTTGTCTAGCAGCAGTTGAACAATCTCTTGGTAGCCTTTAATTGAGGCAGCCTGGAGAGCATTGCCAAATTGGCCGCCCTGTGTGTTAACATCGGCTCCCTTATCTAGCAGTAGTTGAACAATCTCTTGGTGGCCTCCAATTAAGGCAGCCTGGAGAGCATTGCTGTAATTGCCATTGGCTCCCTTGTCTAGGAGCAGTTGAACAATCTCTTGGTAGCCTCCCTCTGATGCAGCATAGAGAGCATTGCTGTAATTGCCATTGGCTCCCTTGTCTAGGAGCAGTTGAACAATCTCTTGGTAGCCTCCCTCTGATGCAGCATAGAGAGCATTGCCGTATAAGCCGCCCTCTGCGTTGATATTGGCTCCGTTGTCTAGCAGCAGTTGAACAATCTCTTGGTAGCCTTTAATTGAGGCAGCCCGAAGAGCATTGCCGTATTGGCCGCCCTGTGTATTAACATCGGCTCCGTTGTCTAGCAGCAGTTGAACAATCTCTCGATGACCTCCCTTTGTGGCAGCCTGGAGAGCATTACCGTAATAGCCGCCCTGTGCATTAACATTGGCTCCCTTGCCTAACAAACTTCTTGCAACCCCTGCGATCCCACCCAGACAAGCATAATAGAGCCTAGATGCTTGGGGAAATCGTAGGTGGTCGGCCCGTTCAGAGCCGGTCGAGTATAACAGACACCATCGCTGGAATGTGATCTCATTTTGTAAAAAGCCGACAGCCCTTTCAACGATGTCTCTTGAAGTCTCTGCAGACGTAGCATAATCCATCCAGTATGCTGCCGCATATCGTGCCATCGGGAACTTGATCTTGCTTTGATGGAGATCTCCCTTAAGGTCTGTGAGATAAGTCAAGCAGGTCCTAGTGATGATAATACTGGCACTCTCCAGGGAAAATTGGGCGTTCTTGAGAAGAAACTCCTTAACCGAGAAGTGTGCAAGATGGAGTTCCTCTATAGTCCTTATTCTCGTTGTATTTGGAACGATTGATACCAAGCTAGGGCAGTATTTTAGAACGTCAGTTTCCTGAAATAGCCTGCGCTCCTCATGGAATCCTCGAGGCTCTCGGTCTATTTCCGTCGCTATTACCTCTACAGCTTCTGATAGCATCAGCGGCCTCTTGGCGTAGACAAGAAACTGTAGGAGACGAATTGCGCCGCTTTGGAATTCTATTGGTATATTTTGAAGCATACGGCTGTACGTCTCATTGAGATCACTGGGTAAAGACCCGAGAGCTGTCTCGATATCATAAGGACTCAGGCATTTGGCAAGACTGTCTAATTGACAAGCTGCCCATCTAAACCTACACTCAATATTAGACAAATGTATCAGCAGTTTTAATGGCTCTGTATGTAACTTACATGCCATCCGCTCCATCTCCGACTTTATCACAAATCTTCTGTTGAACATCCTGAGATAGATTCTTGCTCGTGAAATCCGGGTCCTGTTTAAGCCTTGCCGTGACGTAGGAACGTATGTCAAGGTTTACAGCCTTCTTATCGAGTAAGATGCAGTTTCTCTCATCCAAAAAGTAAGCGATCTCGCATTGAAACTCTGCTTCTGGGCGACCAGTCACAATAAGCTGGGAATGGCTAGAGGTAAAATCTCGCAACCAATGCAGAAGGTCCTTTCTCGTTATACATTCATCCAGGGCGTCGATGATGAGCACAACCTTTCTGTCAGTTTGCATTATCAATTTAATATAGTCTGATAAGGCACTCATGTCGAGTTGTATCTGCCCATTGTCATGGGACGTAAAAAGACGGTCAAGCCGACTTACAGCTTCACCCCCTAAGTGATAAAGTTGAAACACCAACGACCGCAGAAGGCTCTCCAGGGTCTGTTTCCCAGGATCGTTAAAGTCGAAGAAGAAGAAAAGCGTGGTGTTTGTGTCTGTCTGCAAAAGATTATCAATAATCCTTGTGCTCAGTACGGTCTTGCCACATCCCGCCAGACCGTAGAGCCATAGATGTTGGCGTGACCCGAGCTTCCACTCATTGTAGGCGGGGCTGTCAAGTAGCCAGATTCCCGTGTTATGGTGCCGGCGCTCTCTTGCCACCTTGAGGTTAGATACATGGTCTGGTGGAGACAACCAGCGCTTGACATTGGCGAGGTGATGGTCTGATTTCATGGCTATTACCGCATGATTGGTTTCATCTGCGGTCAAATGTACGCGATCTAATTTTTCTTGTACTATTCAAAATTAAATATGTTAATAAAGATTCAAATCCAAACTAGCAAATAAATCGGTCTAAGGATATCAATATCTGGCTCATCACTTAAAGGCGCTTGATTGTGATCACAATAAGGTAAAGGGTTGAGTTGCTTACAAGATTCTAAGACTGCAGAGATCTGCCTCTCTGCCTCGACCTTGCTTGGCGGTATACGACAAAGAAGGTCCTTTGCATATGCAGCGGCTGCCATTGCCGCATATCCTTGCCATTCCTTATTCTTGTGTGAGTCAGAGTAATCGCAGATCCCTCGAATCACAATACAAGGGAAGCGATTCATCAATCCTGCTGCCTCCATTTCAAAGCACAACACATTCTTTTCCGCTACTAGTTTATCACGGACAAGAGCATCCTTCATCAACTGGTTGGCTGAAGCGATTGTACCATAATGGATCGCTGGATTATCTTCTACGTCGGTCCGTTTGCATCTTTCGACCAAGCTTGACGGCCCATCATAACAATCTGTTGTACAGCTCGCTCCAGTCTCCCGATGAACGACCCTACTCTGAAACAGTTTGTCACTGCCTTCGCCTGGTCGCTGGTAGTTCCGTCGGAGCCGTGGTTTCCGACCAAAGACGCCATTGATCGCTTCTTCAAGCTGGTGGCCGTCCATTTCATACTCGGCTTGGATATCAGCAATGGCCGCCCGCAGGAGCTCTGGAGGCTGGTTTAAAAACCCGGATGTTTGGAATGTCTGGCCTTGAATTGTTTTCCCAAAATCGTATTGAAATACACCGCCATGTCCATCCCGAGGTGCGCTGACAACAATATCGCCTAGACGGATGTCGTTTTTAGGGCTAGGGGCTCCACCGCCGATGCCGACCATTAAGCCAATCCTGACGTTCGAGAAGCTAATCAGCATGCCTTTTGCCACGCCCACTGCACCGGCAATGCCATATTCACCGTCTGGCATAACACCGATGACGACATTATGCTTCCCAACTCTGCCCAGAGTGTATATATTGCTATCGTTCGTGGAGACGTGGTCGGGTCGATCGTGCTTCTCATCGAGGAACGATTGTGCGGCAACATACTCTGGCTTTATGGCGCAGATCCAACCGACAGTATAGATATCAGCATTGGGCATCTTTAGCAGCTGAGTGGATTAAGGCAAGGGAGGGAATATGGTTTTGATAGAAAGGCTGTGAGAAAGAATCCTGATTAAACAGAATAATGTCTAGATGATGGTTTTGATAATGATACTACGATAAAGAAAAAATTGCGGGGTATGTAATAAAGCCCGATTCAAACAAATTTCGGTAAACGCCAGCCTTGTGCGGCTGAAGTGAACCAACGGTGTTAGGCATCCATGCAGCGAATTCTATCATCCAATTAGGCACATCCATGTATTAAATTAAATCATGAGCTGTACGACTATTCAGGCAATCAGGTTAGATGTTGTCAAGGTAACCCACAGTATCCTGACGACCCGGGCTATCGAAAGTAAAAGGTCAGCTGCTGATCTGTATTCTAATCTAATCGGGTTTGGATTAGGTACCATCTCATACAGCGTTCTGGGCTGTTCAAAATTTACATTAGACCATAGGCGAGAGAGTGATCATAGAAGTTGATTCCACATTTCAAGCGGGATGGCCCGTCTCTAATGCTGAACTTAATTCGATTTTTGGACGGAGAAATAATTTTCTAGGTAGCGCCCACTAGCTAAGATCGTGATTCTACGCGGGGGCTCTTAGACAACTTTGACAACCAGCTTAATAGAACAGTTCCTCCAGGCTTCCTTTGGCGGGCCGCTTGCCGAACCGGTCCCTCCTGTGTTAGAAAAGTTTCCGCACGGACCATCTATGTGGCGCATTGTGGCTGATACCGTGCGCAGCGGCACGCAGTGTGTACATTGTACATTCGAGGTAAGGGGCATAACCAAAGCCCAAATCGGCTCTAATAACACGCCAGGCAGCAAGGCACAATCATAAGCCCAAATCTGGCCTTTGGCCACAGCGGCCGCACCCAAGTGTCATACATAGTCACGTGCCATGAACATTATGTCACACGGGCGGATTATGGCTGATTATGGATGATTAGACTATAATTAGCCTCCATATCAATTCTAGCTTGTTAACATCACGCCCCTAACCATAGCCTACAGTAGCTTACAATCTACTCTATGAATGATTTTTGACATTGACTGCACCAAGGCTGAAGGAGTGTCCCTGTAAGACCTCTGGAAGTGGATGTCTCCTTCTTGGACTGACTGATGATTGACTGGGGCAGTATCAACAAATGTAATCTCAACTGATACCGTGGCCAATTCCCAGTTTTGTGTGCCGGCTGCTAAGCGCTTTATCCGCTCACGCATCGCTTGAGCCAGAACAAAAGCATAGCAGAAGACGATAAGAGTGCCTGCATGGGGCGAGTTATTTGGCTGTACTCCAGCGTGAATAACGATAGGCCGTCTTGGAACGAGTGCGTCAAATCGTTCAGTGGTGTCCATATTTCTTGACGGTATGACCAGGTCATCATTATCCTGGAAAAGACAATCTGGAGTGGGGAATTGCCCATTTCCATCAACGTTGGTCTCATCATTCACCAGAGCTCGCAAAACAGGCCCGACAAGATCCTGCTGAAAGGCATAAGAACCACTGCCTAATGGATCGTGGACTTGGCCATCATGGAAAGAAGCGAAGATGGTGTTTGACGAGGTCAAGGAGGGAACAAAGTCGTGGATAGCAGATAAAATTTGCTGGAGAGTGGCCGTTGAAATCGCAGTCGTCTTGACGTTTGAGCTCGTTGCCGAATCTTCCAGAAGCGGCGTGAGGTGATGAATCAAGTTTTTGGCTGCTGTGGTGACATCTAGGCCACTAGAGGTCTCATTCTTGAGTGGGTAATGAGGCATTTTATAGGTTCAGATCAAATATTCTGCTAGAGTATAGAGAAATACTAAAATGAGTGAGTTGTCGGCAAGGACATGTGGAAGCTCGGTGAATAGTAGGGCGAGGAATGATCTCTTATATTCTTATGAGGTTAACCAGACACATAATTCGATATTATTATAAGTAGGGATCCGAAGTTGGTCATAAAAGCTCTTGATTCTCTATCTAATGAGGGTATCTAGAAGGTTCTTAATATATTTTTTGGATAAGGGCTCGATCTTAGCCTAGTTTGTGAGGGAGAGGCTGGGCGCTCTGAATCTGTAAAAAGATGCGTAGGCTACTGAGCAAGCTTTGGGGGGGGGAGGGGGGGAGCAACATCGACCGCGCTGTGTGATGTATCCTTGCTGGCCACAACCTGTGTGACGGTCATGCGCGACCGGGTGGCCAGGGGTCTAGACTAATCACAATCAAAACATCATCACCAACTGAAACTGAGCCACTCAAATGCGGAAACTATTTGTAGGCTACTAGGCAGCAGGCGGTTTGAACCAACACCATGACAGCTCGTTCAACGTCTGCTGGCCAACCAGCGACACGCACACCAAAAAAGTCCAGGCCGCTCGAATTAATAATGCTCCATCATGCGGTTTAGCTACTAAACATCAACAATACTGCCCAGCCGAGAATGGTTCGCTCATGATAAATTTCTGGCCTCTAATGCGCTCGGCATGGTCTAGGAGTACTCCTTTGTCCAGTTTCGCCAGCAATTTCTTCAGCCGCTCTCTCATTCCATTGTAATCCCAATTATCGAATGAGGTCCATCGTTGGCTAGGGGCGTGCTTTTCCATTTCGAAATGTGTCGGGTTTCCAATGCTATGGGGTTGAACATTGATGCGGGGGGTCGTTCCATGAATGTGGGATGTCAAGGAAGGCACACAGGCGGCTACAGAAAGTATCAGCCAGCAACCGACGAGTGTCTAAGCATATCGCTTATCTGGAAAATTGTTCTTCCGCTAGCATTCTGTAAATACGTCCCCTGCACAGCTCCCCACTCTTTGAGGCAGATCATGACGGCAGGCAATTAAGGATAGCGCTAAGGGCGGACCGTCCCGGTTTAATGACAATATTTTTCCCTTCTATTGACTACTTGGAGCCTTTGATGCTTCTCTGTCGTGACCTGTTAAGCAGATCACAATGCCGTGAGGTGGCACATGTTTCCTGATCCAATTAGAACACAGAAAATGCAGGTAGCCACAGCCGAACTTACCCCTCATCTAATTTGACGGTTGGATGATAAGGACCTTTCATACCAAAAAAAACCAGGACCACACAGCTCTATTGCTTGACCACGATGGAAGGACTCGGCGTTGCTGCCAGTGTCATCGCAGTCGTTGACATATCCATCAAAGTCGCGTCATTGTGCGTCCAATACGCCAAGGACGTAAAGAATGCCGCAGCCAGCATTGAACGCCTCCAAAAAGAAGTAATCAGCCTGAAAGGAGTTGCCGACGCAATACAGGCATTGCTGAGTAGTCCTAACGGCCTGAAACTTGAAAAATCACAGAGACTAAAGGATGACCTCGACAAAAGTCTGGGGCAGCTCAAATCGCTGGAGCGAAGGCTCTCACCTCGGACGTCTCGCAAGGCAATGAGCAGAATGGGCCTGCATGCATTGAAATGGCCGTTTCAGAGCAAAGAGATGGATGATTTAGTTGAGAGGCTTAGGCGACACGCCGAGACAATCAATCGGACTCTCCAAGTGGAACAGACGTGAGGTTTTATTCCTGTTGTTCCCAAGCATACTCTAATGCATATGTGCCATAGGGGTATCCTTCTCCATATCGACCAAGAATTACTCAGCATCGATCAAAAGACGGTGCTTAGCAGGCTTCCTATTGCTGTCGGGGCATCTTTCGATTCTCGAGCCGAGGAACATAACCCGACTTGCCTGCAAGATACTCGCGTCGACCTCCTCCGACAAATACGCGGCTGGGCCAACGACCCTTGCGGAAAGCCTTTATTCTGGCTCAACGGCATGGCTGGAACAGGGAAGTCCACCATATCTCGTACGGTTGCTCGGTCTTTCGCTACATCAGGTTATCTTGGGGGGAGCTTCTTCTTCAAGAGAGGAGAGACCGACAGAGGGACCATATCTAAGTTCTTTACGACCGTCGCCGCCCAGTTGGCCGAAGAAAGCCCGCTATCGCACCACACATTAAGGCTGCCATCGAGACTGATCCTAATATTACAGGAAAGGCAGCACGAGATCAATTTGACAAACTTATCATGCAGCCACTGAGAAATATGCCTTTAGGCGCTCGGAGATTGAGTACGTTGGTGCTTGTTATTGATGCCCTTGATGAGTGCGAGCGGGATGAAGATGTCAAACTTATGATTCATCTTTTGTCTTGCGCTAAGGACCTGCAGTTTCCAAAACTAAGGATCCTCGTTGAACTCAACAGTGAAATAGGGGCATGTGATCGAATCACGGACGTAAGTGGCATTCTGGATCTGGAAGCGGTATTTTGGGTTGAATCCTCTAAGCGATAGCCAATACGCGCAGTCGGGTCGAATGTCCCACGCCCAATCCGCCTCTTCAGCTCCTGCTTCGTCCAAGAGGGGAGGGACGCGCCAGTGAGCAGTTTCCTTGGGAGGACTTACGAGCTGCAACATACGCTCTGCGCGAAATTGCCTGTCCTGAGATACCGATCGTGATCTGCGCTCGCCACGCAAAAATTGTTCCTTGGCCAAGGTGGCGAATTCTTCTTCGCATAAGTTTTGGCCCCTCATTTCCTTGTATTCCGCAGTGATGTCTTTGACAGCATCGTCGTCAACCGTGATCCAGACGTAGGTCCCGCTCAGCCCCGTGATGCTTCTATAGTCTATCGGTTCGTCATTCTCCGGCTGTGCGGTACCGAAATGGGAGAAGGCGCTTGGCACAATCGAGTTGGTATCGTTTATGACGATCCCTCGCGGTTTTAGAACCATGGAGGTGAATTTCGGGCTCCGAGGTGAAATGGTTCGCGCATTGTTCGTTACAGAGCTTTCGAGGGTGGTTACCGAACCTTGGGAGTCGAACACGCTTCGAGCAGATACAGTGCCACTTTGTCTTCCAGCGTTGCTGGTTTGGCGTGGGGTTCGAGTAGAAGAATGACTGGCTTTTGAGCCTTTGGACGACATCTCGTTCGAAGAGGCCACCAATTGCCAAATCCTTGCCGTTTCGTCAGGATCGGTATCTTCGACTTTTAGGTCGGAAAGTGATGATGGCTCGAGGCCAGGTGGTTGTTGCAGGGTGTCACCACTACGGGCTGGCTCCATGCAATATTCCGTATAGGCAGACATCAATCCAAGGGGGACAGCATCTGGACTCAGGTGTCACAAACAGAGGGGTTGTATGACATGGCGTCCGGCTTTTAGACACATGCGTTAGTGATTCACGAGGCCTGTGTTGTTTCAACGGAGCGCGCATGCACTCCCCTATGTGTTTGTTTACTAATGCCGTTGGTGCGTGAACTGGTTATTCTTCGGGTAAACAGCATCTCTTGTTCGGCTTGTCGCTTAGCTGTGGCCAATCAAATCAATGTTACCTCTCTACGCAACATTGGCCATTGGGCAGGGATTCTGAAGGTTAAAGTCGAGGCGCGAATGTTCTCACCATCACTGTGCAATATTGACCCATCCAGGCGGTGACTTACTAATCATCTTTGAGCGATGTGAGGTTAAGCAAAGTGTTGCTTTAGCTTAAGCCTATGCTGTGAATTGATGGAGAGCAAAGGGGTATCCACACAACTAGTTTACTAGCCATTGTTCTATGTTCTAGCTTCCTAACCGTTGAGCAGGTAACATAATTGCACCTTAGGCGGCCCCAGGCGGGCTTCGCATATCCTACCCTAAAGTACCCATTAACCTTCTGTGCCTCGCTCCAGATAAAGAAGGTTTTATTCAGTTCCTGAAAAACTGTTAGATTTCGCAGGAAGACTGCACTGATATCTCCCGCTGACGGGAGCACAGTTTGGAAAAACAAATTTAGGTATCAGAAATGATGATGAAATGTCGGATGCAAAGGATCGCGATGCTATTCTTGAAAGGGCGGGAAAAGGGGGCCAGAAGGACGGAAAAACGGGGACCCCTGCTTTTAAGTAAGGGGAGGAACTTTTTATGACTATGGCCCAGTCTAGCCTAGCTACCCTAGAGTAGATCGTCGCAGCTCGACACGTCCTCTTGCCCTTACGGGATTATATGTGTGGCCCATGGTGCCCTCAGGACGGTAATAAATCAAACAAACAAACAAACAAACAAAGCCTCGCTCCAGATGGCCTGTGGAATGACGAGAAGTGAGCGGGATAGTTCACATCCCTGTTACTAACTGAACTGCAGCTGCACCCTAGACATAAAGTATACTGCACAAAAAGCCAGGAAGACCGCTGACACATTTCCGTCCCTCCAACTTGTTTCCAGCCTGAGTTGATGCTCACGATTGAACAAAAATCAGGCTCGACTGAACCAGAGCCAACGATAGCCTCACAAGCGTCACCAATTCATCTGGCAACCGAGCTCCAAGGCTGAAGAATATTCGTCTATATGGCTTGATCTGTCACTAGACACTAGTTCATCTAAACTATTGTGCAAGCTCTTTGGGTCTGGCGACTAGTGTCACTTCCTTTTCAGATGTGGATGAGGGTAACCTGGAGACGCAATTGAATAATTAATGTTTGTTGGTTGGTCGCTTCAATCATGGTGGAGAGTACCTGGTAAAGACTGCCGTCAAGTGATGCTTGCTTGTGTGACGTGGTAGAGAGGGCGCTGCAGTGGGGAGCCTTAAAGTCCGCCATGGTGGAAGGATTCCATGACATCCTTGAGACTGATGGGTCATGTCTCATCTACAAGCGGCTCGGTCACATCCCCTTCCTCGATCCAAAAGGCTTGGTTCCTTGGAAATGTTGAAATTCTTTCAACAGTATGTATAGAACTATGATATGGTTTTGGAGCCCTGAGTGCCGTAAACGGTCATTCGAGTGTCATGTAGATGAGAATGATAATAAGCTGTTACTTCTTATGCACTTTTGGAGGATTCAGTCTTTGCACGCCTTCTATTCTACTGAATGTGGATACCAATATTTCTTGGTTGGTTCGATCAAGGAAGTAGTGTCGCTAGACTCATTACCATCGCGGTACAACGTGAGGCTGGTGTTTCTTGAGTTGACCTAGTTGCACATCGTACTTGCGTTCCGGGATGCTCTGGGAAGCCATGTCTTGGTATCTGAGACCACCTAATAACCTGGCTGTTAAATCTCGGAGTCTCGGCGAGTCCATTTCTCCGTTAAAACGCGTTCAGTTCACCTGACAACCAAAAAAATAAATAAACAACATTATCCCCAAATATAAACAATATTCTTCTTGGCTTGTCGTGGGGAGATCACCTTGTTGTAAGTCACTTCAGTCCAGTATCTAGTACACTCTTTTTCGAATCCAGAGCATCCCAGCGGTTACGTCCAGCACACTCGTTTTTTGATCCAAAGGCTCCGCTCAGGCTCCACCCTCGCGCTCAATGTGCTATTTAATTCATCAGCATCAATATATCGATGAGTTCACGCTACACCAGAATCCACCTTCCTCCGTATCCATTTGCTTGGACGCAGAAGTATGACGTGGCCAATCATGGGAATCATTGCGGACAGGGGCTGATCAAATTTGGCAGGAGTTCTCCCACAATACCAGCATCAAAAGTCATGTCCCTGTCGGGGCCTCATCCTGGACACAACTCATCCACGGACTAGCAGGCCGGCAGCATGAATTATTGCTCCCCCTTCGTGATCATGTAAGGGTGGTCCCCCTCCTGCATTAATATGCCGGAACGCCAAAGCGATCTCGTTGCTTGAGTACATAACACGAGATACTGGAGCTGTGTTTTGGGGTTTCGCCCTTCTGTTTCCACCCCTCAATGCTGGGAAACTCCTGGACTGAGTATGGCATGGTTCTTTGCTGTTATTCTATTCTCTATTCTGAGATTGAGTTTCCTCTAGTATTGGCTGATCTTAAGATGCATCTTCGTTTTCCTCGTGGTTTGATTCCAAACCTCGCATTGATTGGCCACATCGGCATCTTCCAACCCCATACAGGGACATGTCAACACAGAGCTAATCATCATGTTAATAGGCGAAGAAGAAGCGGGTTGTTTTTATCTGGACTTGCTGTTTATGCCCTTGTTCAGGCATGCGCGTCTCAACGCCGCGCTGTCCTGGTTGCGGCATAGAGCGTTGCGAGAATTGCCGCATAGAAAAAACTATCGTTAGAGAATGAGCTTTTCAGCTCAGCTCTATGCTATCCGAGCTCTCATCAAAGAGAAGGCAGAAATACGTCGCCCCCTCATATTAATACGAGCTGTCTTTACAAGGTCTGCCACGGGACACAGACTTTCAGATGATCCTGACTTTCTCCATTTACAATTTCCTATGTCTATTCATCATCTTTTTTTTTTTTTTTTTTTTTCATATTTGGATACTATTCCTTTTAATGTCGCAAACCTTTCTTTTGGACTTGGTTTTGCATTTGCTTCAGCAAGGAAATGTAGCACAACTGAGGTCTTATACTAAACATTTTATCTGTACTCTTAAAGAGATGGAAATCGCGAATTAGTTCCTCCGCTGGACAAAGACAGAAATTGCCTGGTAACGGTTCGGTTTCGGATCTCCCCTCAAGTGTGGAATTGCTTGGCGGTTGTATAGATTGTATTATAGCATCCGATATCCACAAAACTCAGCAAGAACCACGAGAACAGAGAACCTCAACGTTCGGATGGATAGATGTCGTGACATGGTGACATACTTCGTTCTGAGAGGCCAAGGGACAATTTTATCAGTGGATAAAGTGTTAATTGCCACTCAATTGCTCATCTGAAATACGTCACGACCAATCAGGAATAAGTTCCAATCTGCAAATTTTCAAATGGCACCAAGGGAGGGGACATAGTCCCATAAACAATAACAAGCATAAGAAGAATCGGGTATATAAATGAGCCACGATGCACCACGCCGAGTTTTGCGTCTGCCTTTCCATGAAATCTCCCCAATTATAAGTTATATTCTCTTTCTCGGAATCCTCGGATGTCGAAATCTTCGGGCAATATCTGAGGGCCTCAGCCTCATATTCGGTGAGCGCAGCTCAATCGCCCGATGATGTCTTGTGACTCGGCTCTCGTGGGAGGGCGAGAGAGGCCATATCTGGAAACACGTATGAACGCAGGCTTTAAATGCAGAAATTTGGACCGTTATGGTGGCGATGCTGTTTTCAACATCCAAATTGAGGGTCCCTTGTTGACGCCCGACAATGCACACGTTAGGCTGGCGAAGGCCCGTCTTCGATCACGAGAATCATTTAAGTAATAAACCCCTACCTTTCTAGAAGGAGACTGGTGGATATTAGGTAGCTCCTGGGATAATCTCCCCGGTTATTTCAAATAGGGAGCTGCCACGTTGTTATCCGACTCAGCCTGAAAAGCAGTATGTGTAAGCCCATGATGTTGGGCCTTAATTTTTTTCGACAAATGGCAATCGTTTGCTTTGCGTTGGCCTCTGCAAGTGTGCAAGGCATCTGTATTAGGGGCCCTCCGCCAGGTCTGATATGTACGAAGTTAACCACGATTTGGGGATTATTCAAGGCATCCGGAACGACTCACTATTATCTACGTTAAAGGATCCTACCCGTTTGTGCCGTAAATAATTGCCTCATTTCAAATTTCCGAGCTGCATTGCCTTGGAATCTCATCAGTTCGACAAGTTGAGATGATACTTCTCTCTGTTTATCTTGTCTCTGCATTCTGCTAGTCCTCAGACCATACCCAATCAAATATCCTCAGCTGTCCATCCAGGGCCCAAACAGTATCCTTTTGTCCTAACCGATTGGCCGAGACGAAATCATATTTTTCTTTCAATATGAAGCCAGATAAGAGCGGGATAAAGCTCGGGATCATATTGACATATCCTGATGGACGAGCCAGCGATGTTGAGAGAAATTTGGAAATTCGGAGTCTTCCTTTCAGAAAATGCCTGAAGAAGAACAAGAGAATATTGAGACGTAAATTGTCAAATCAACTAAAAAGACAGCAACTGCGTAACCGACCACTTGGACGTGGAACTTCGGATAGAACTTGTCACGGCAATTCAAGAACCATGAAGCTTGTCTCAGAAGCGAAACCACCTCGAGCCAATTTTCGACCAGCATACGACTTCTCTCAATTCTCTCAATTGGCAAATGTGCCTTGGAATAAAACGTCATTCGTTGACTTTGATGGTCAAGACGAAGAGGACGATGATGACGATGATGACGATGACGATGATAGCGATGATGACGATGATAGTGATGGTGAAGAAAGCGACAATGGAGGTGGCATAGTTGGAGATTTTATGCAGAATCCTTTATCTGACTCGAAATGTGAAGCTCAGGTCATTTTATTGCTTTCATTTTGTCCAGAAAAGACGCTGCAGGAGCTAGAGCAGGCTTCCTTACGAGTTCCCTCCGAGAAGATCTGCCTATTTGATGATCGATCGAGTGACGGCATTCATTCTGAAACGAGAACTTGTCTTGAACGCTTGAATGTTAAAGAACTTCAATCGAAGCTTTTAAAAGAGGTACATAAAGGTTCAGCAGAATTTACGGAAACTAATCTGACTGAGATAAATAGAGATTCATTTCAGATCACCCGTCAACTATCACCAAGAACATTTCTGATGCTGGCAACAACCAACTGCCAAATGCAGAACGAAAGATTAGCGGAGATCGGCGTCTGATGTGAATCAATCCATCTAGCTATAGTAACTAATACTAATCTATCTCTAGATTCATTACAGACCTCAATCGCTGGGTAGTGATGACTCTCATTACTACAGCATCTAAATTCGAGGCTGATGCACTGCGAGGCTCGCTCTACCGGCATTTATCCTTTCAAACCTATATTGGAGTATGTAGGAATGCTGTGAGTTGATTCTATCACCCTGAGACTTCCTATCCCTGACTAGAATAGTCAATCGGCTTCCCCTTTTTTCACTTCGCTTTTGATTTGCCATTCTTTGTGTGGAGGACTACGGTTCCTGGCAAGAAGCCACATGATGTCCGGAAAACCGAAGACAAACAGTCTTTAAGGGAGGTGATAGATTTATCGTTTCTCAAAAGGCAAGAAAGTGCCCCAAACGCCTCCGTGGGTAACGACTCAGTTCAAGTCGACTATCTGTGCCCAGCTCACATTTCGGTTGTCATTTCGATAATCGACAACCGAAGATGGACGGCATACGCATTTGTTGATACGTACTATCGCAACAACAATAAAGATGGAGTGAATGCCTACTATTCCGATGCGCGTCATGGACCCATCAAGCCTGACCCCCTGACTAAAGGGTCTCGCGATGCGGACAAACCACTCTTGGACCCTAAGCAATACTCATTTGCCGTCATGGATGCAAGGATGAAACAAGTCACGGGTGAATGGGAGTGCGTTGTGACCAAACTACAGGAAAAGATAGAATTATACGTGAGTCAGAATGGTTCTAAATTCTTTTGCTTTCTTGATTCCCTATAAAATAGGCGCATGCTAAAGTCACTCTAGATTAATAAGTGTCCTTCGAGAACGGAACCTTTTTCAGATACTATCTTCAAGCGGTGCTTGAGTTGCATTGGAAATACTCGCTCATTGCTTGTTACCTTGACAGAGATTTTGAAGGCCATGGTAAAGGAATGGAATTCGTTTGACCCCAGCGAGTTCCTTCCCACAAAAGATATTGTTCTGAATCGGATGCATTCTAGTATCCGATATTCTTTCAAAGAGCTGGGCAAGTGCATGGAAAAGCTTGAGTCTCTTAAAAATAAGTGCGATAACTATGCTAAAAACGTGAGTAGGGCTCCCGAGCCATGACCTAGAGGACTAACCAAAATCCTTTTCCAGATTCAGCTTTACATGAGCGGCGCAAGTCATCACACAGCCCAGCAAATGCACGTCTTGTCGGCCGTCATGTTATACGTAAGTCGGAACGTTCCTGCAATTATTATTCAGGCAAAAAGATCGTTAAGCTTATTTGATCCGGAAAAGATCGTTTACCCTACGACTCTAGCGGCAGCGTTGCTTTCTATGCAATCGGATGCGATACCTAGATGGTTCGGTCCAACAAAACTGTCATTTCCCATTCTCGCCACTGTCCTGATAAGCCTAGTCTTTGTGTCGATTAAGGTGTTCAATAAATGGGAGCTCATTCGAATATTTCTCTTGAAACAATATGGGGCCGTGTCTAAAAGTCACTGGAGTCACCTTTTACCAGTTGCTCAAGGACACAGACCACACAACGAGGATATTGAACTAGGTAGTAACGAGAATCAAGCTTCCGGGATTCGAATTGAAGTATGAGAATCAACTTGAATCTGTTTGGCTTTGCTCAATCAGGCCTCCTGACCATCTCAATTAAGTCTTGACCACTTATAACATTTCGTGTTGTGATTGAGGTATTCAACAGGTCTTTCGTACTCTATTTCAGTGTAGGCAAATCAACGCAGTTAGATACCAAATCTTGCGCTCCAGGTCTGGATGTGCAAGGTCAAGGAATATGACATCGAACTTAGGGCGGAAGTATATCGGTTTACCCATCTTGCCTTCACACACTTGCGAAGGTGATCAGCAGCGGATGTAGTGGCGCTCGCTGCGAAGAATACTGCCTTACCCTTCGCATCGCAAAGATGGCAAACCCAGTAAGCATTCAGCGGGCTGTTGCTGGCATCGAGTTCAACAACGAACAATCCATGAGTTTTAATCCAGCTCTTCCTGCCCTTAGAGCCTTTCCGGGATAATGATTCTTCCAGGACGTATCGCCTGTTCCTCCCTACGGCCTGCGGCAAGTCCGCAATTGTGGCATTGTCAGGAAATGTTGTTCGTGAACCCGAGTCAAATTGACTAGATAAGTTCTTGGGTGGTTTGAGGAGTGAAAAGGCAGAGGGTGCCGGCGGGGTAGCCATATTGATGTCCAGCACTAATCGTCTGCTAAGTCCAAGTGGATTCTGGAGGAGGTAAACAGTCGCTGGTAGACGCGTTTACTGGCGGACGCGCGACGTGCCCTTATGACGGAATGTTAAAAGGATACTACGTTATGCGAGTAAGTTACCTCTGATTACAAGTACTCTACTAGCAGCAACGAAGGGTCGTCCAGGGTAGGACGACAGGGAGCACTTTCCGACAGAGGCTAGCCGGACAATGAAAAGGATATAGCAAATGTATCAAATGCAAAGCAAATCGGGAATTTTATATTTGTTTGCTTTGATATAAATTTTGTCTTTATTTGTTTGATTTGTTTGGTAGTTTGTTTGATATGATTTGATTTGAGAGCAGCGCTGCAAGAGCCTGCCGCAACTCTTTCGGGTGAAGCCTTCCCAGAAAGTTAAGTGTGAACATTTGGTCAACGAAGGGCTACTACTAGTTCTACGCAGTCCGTAGAAGGAGTTAATGTTGGCGATATTGGAAATATATTGGGATTTGTAATATATGAGAACTTTTATTTCCTCGAGTGACATATGATCTAGGGATTTCCCTGCAGGTTGCTGTTACCTCAGAACTCTACTAGAGTTCAGTTACCCACCCCAGTGTCCCGTGGGTAGAGTTCGGTTTCTGGCACCCTAGGGAAACCAAACATAGTGTGCAAGAGACGGAGCGCTGTTTCTGGGTCCAAGTCACCCTAGTAAAACGCTTCAATCGAACTATCAATGGCTTGAAGTTTTCTTAGCCGGGCGTCGCTGCGCCACACCTGGTATATTCGCAACTATTCTGTGGCTGACTATTTCCCAGAGAACCCAAGCTCCTGCAATATGCCTCCATAAGCGATAAATGTGGGCGTCAAACTCAAGGAGTACCTCACGCAATGATGATGGAAGCCATACCGCAAGAGAGAGAGAGCTGATGCTTTGTGATTATCCACTGCTTCCTTGCCGCAAAAAGGGCAGATACCGCCTGAAGGGAGGATATCGTCCGTACAACCCCCTCACAAGCAGATTCCGGCATCTTGCTTTAAAGCATAACGATCTGCGGTAAAGTTAGTCATGTATGTTAGTGCCTGGTTAATATTCAAAATATCGCAAGAAATCGTGTCGTTACTACACTCCTTCGTTGCTGAGACTCGCCCCATCATTGCTCAACGCCCACTCCGCCAGCAGGTCCGGCTTCGCCACTACCTCAGCCTTGCAAGCCCTCAGCCACTTCCAGGTCACCTCACATTCGTCAAAATCACGCACCCATTCTGCGGACCATTCATCTAGATCGACCGTCGCCCAATCCGTATGGCCGTTAAGCTTCATGCGATGCCATATTTCCTTCCAGAGCTCCAGACGCTGCTTCAGCATTGCAACATCGGCATCTGTGGGGTGAGTGGATATACTTTGCTTGAAACTAGGGTGCCTCTTTTGGAGCTGTTTCAGCTTCGGCAGGTATTGCTTAGGCATCCTATAAGTCTCTAAGCATCTCATCTGCCATTCACCTTCCATCCGCCTAAGTACCAACTCAATGTGGTCGTCAATAAGACTCAAGATCCGGCTTAGGAGTATCTCAACCAACTTCTGGCGACCATTTGCCTTCGCGTAGCAAGCATTACAGCGCAACTTGTCCACGAACGACTCGCTCATGTATTCCGCATAACCGCTAGGAAGATCTTGAGCCAGTTCGTTATTAACGAGAGGCCTCCATGCTGGATACATGCCTTTGCCGATTTCACGAACCTCTTTCCAACGAGTACATCCGGGACACCAAAACATAAACAGGGACCAAAGCTGTTCACGAACGGTTTTAACGCGTACAGGGCGCACCTTCGCGTTAAATGGAGGCTTCTTCGCTTCGAGGTAGTTGTCGATCCGTGGAAAACATCGATCCAAGGTTGAGCCCAACCAGACTGCCCGGCTGGCAATAATGGGTACTCGTAAGGATCCTCCGGATCCGTCAGGCCGTGGCCCCAGCTGGCCGGCCCTGTACCTGCACTCGAGACACTTCCGAAGCTGGCGCTTGGAACCGCAGCGCTCGAGCTCTAAGTCGCGCGCGTTGTCATCCAGCAGTCGTTGCTTGACGGCTGGCGTCAACTCATTAAACTGAGTGGTAGTCAATCCTTGAAATCCCGGCATTCCACAGTCCTGCACATCTCTAAAGCTCAAGCGGCTTAGTGTAGATGTGACGCAGATCGCGTACCGTTGTCGGAGCGTCGTCTCCTCCGTCGCGCCGTCGGGGGATCTGAGCTTCTGTTTCTGAATCGAGAAAAAGCTCAAGCGCGGGTCAGACTCCCATGTTGAGGCCGCACCTGAGATTGCGGATCCTGGGACAGGTTTTCGATACCTGAGTCTCAGGATCATGTGGTTGTCAAAGTATCGATGGTGAAGCAGTCGCATGCAGCTCGTACAAGCCCAGCGCATGTCTCTCCATTCCTCTTCTGAGTACGCTGGGCTCAATAAGTTATCTCGAGCCCGGAAAATAGGATGAAGACCTCCATTCTCAGCCGCGCACTCTTGGGCCAGGAGTCTTTCAACGAAATGCCTCCTCTGCGGATTCACGAGGCGACGGAAATGCGAGTTTGTTTGGCTGATTGCGATGAGACTGACCGGTTCTAGGAGTCTAATAATGGAGCACTGAAGCTCTACTGGCAGCTGTTCGATGACCATTTTGTTCGATGCTACTTATTAGGCTGACAGCATGCACCAAAAAAACACACTTCATTGATGAGTGAGAGGTACCCCAGGTACCGATGTCGATAAGTGGATTTGTGCACGGGCAAATGTACCTTTGTGAGCTCAAGTACTTTGTTAGATAGGTTTTGTCGCCGAGCCGGCCAAGGCATAATTGAACAGTCAAATCACGGTGACGTTGCACCAAAAAATCACTTTCCCCTCATCAGACATTCTTGGCGCTTCGGTACGAAGGCCTTTTAAGTCCGGGTCATTTGCAAGCTATGCCTTATAAGGCGAGGCGATCCACTGGCTTCTGCCTGAAGATGCACTGATTCGTGATGAAAGCTACCATGAAGTACTAACTGGTTTCCGCGGCGGTGGCACCGCCGTTTTCGCTCTCCAAGTTGTGAGGAATATCAACATGCTGCTGAAGATTTGTGCATACATGCCTTTGAGGTAGCTCAGGATTTTGGAGTCCCGCTCAACCTAACTTGAGCTGTACACAAATTGTAGATAGCCGGGGGTATGGGAAATAAGATATTAGGGTGTATGGGATGAATGATGTGCGGGGCCATGGCTCAGAGTGCAAATCCAGTGGCCAAAAATGGACAGCAGTGTCAGTCAGTTTTCTAGGTACATTAGTGTCCATAAATTGACCAGACTCCAAAAACGGTCGGTCTAGAGGGAAGAGCAACAAAACTATACGCAAAAGACACTTCAAACTTTGCAAATGCTGGTGGCCGAAAATGGCGTACATAAACTCTCTTATATCTCTCGAGTCCCCTCTTTTGGCTTTCTGGAGGAGCCGAAATGGCCACTTTTGTCTGCCGCAGAGTATTTGAATGTAACGATGTTGGAACCTCTCCAAGAGCAGACCGCGTTTCGCTCTACCTGTGCAACACAACTCCACTTTTATGCCACCAAGCGGAATCATGTGAGCGATAGATCAGATAAGTTATTGTGTGAATAGCATACTACGTAGTGCAGAACCTGCTACTTGGTGTACGAAATTTTCTTGTTGAACAACTCTTGTTATTGAAATTCACAAAGCTCAAACCGATTGGTTCTGAAGGCTATCGTGCGGGGTCCGTGTTGAGTTGTCAAAGACAGAATTCGGGAAGGTCCTGTGGCATTATAGCCCAAGCATGCCTGGCGTCGATCAAGCTCATAAGCATCCCTCGCAAGTTTATTAGCCTCGCGCCCGAGTTTCAATGATTCATTTGCGAGGGAATTAGCCTCTGCTGCCAATTCGCAATATCCTCAGCATCCCTGGTGTATCTTATGGAAATGAATCATCAGCTCCACAGTCTCGAGGCACTTACGAAGTTACAAAGCCATCCACGCAACTCGCCGGAACCCATATGTCAAAATATCCCCTTCCGCCGAGATGTCTTCTTTCGGGAAACGAGGTAGTACTGGGAATGATGACAACTTTGCCAGCTCAAACAAACGTGCGCGTATTCACAATGGAGGTAATATTGAAAACACCATAAACATGTGTACTTTTTGGACTCGCTATTCCTTACCTCATTGAAGGCGCCCTAGACAGGCGGCCTCAGTCAACCGTGCCGCGAAAAACTCTTGCTGATGAAATTTATGTTTCGGATTGCACTTGGTGTCTTCTCGCTAGAGCGAGGCTCAATTCGTTGTAAGGCCGTTTGATTTTGGCCTTATGCAACGTCTCAGCTAACGACAGGAAGTCAACCCTGCCCCAAGGAACAGGACACAATAATCATCAACAACATCATCGGATTGATCATATCAGGCTACGCTAAATAAAACAGCCCAAATAATGGGCTTTTCATCCACATCGCTATTTCTTTGTGAAGTCAACTATTTCCTTGTAATACAGGGCAACTCAGGCCGTTACGAGATTATGTGCCCGACATGTCAAGCTCATGTGGGTAGAGCTAGGAAGAAAGCCGGCCCGACACTTATTCACCGAGCGAAAAGGACAGCCTTTGACTTTGAGCACTTACGGCATATGACTTGTCTGGAGTCCAATCATCGTACGGCACGAAGGGCAACCTGTTTTGGGGAAGTCGCAACTGGCTTGGGCGGCGCTACGACAACGCCTCTTCAGTCACCACCAAGAGCACAATCCTTGAGCACTCTCCTTATCGAAAGCTTTACCCAAATGACAGAGCGCCTTGCGCATCTGCAACGATTGCACCAAATCGGGCCGCTAACAAGGGCCGCCCCGGCGCTACCCCACGGCCGCTAACTGCGATAGCCTCATCGAACACTGACACGATCGCTGCCAACGTCGGCTACGTAGCGAAAACCCCGAGAAAGGCTTTGATCGTGGAGTGGCGGGATTGTCCTAACATGGAGCTGACGTCAGCACCCTAACGCATTCGACACGCTCACATTACCCCTCAATCAAGCCTGGCGGAGAGACGAAATTGCAGCTAAAAAATACTACTGTAGATAATATGAAAACATAGGGCAACATCTTGCTTCTTATTTGGCCCATCATAGCATCCAAGAGGTATCTTCGACCTCAGCACAGATATTTCACTCATCAGGGCTGGACTGGACATAGATAGTCCCTTTTCCAAAATCCTCTGCATCCCACTCCCCGTTGAATTCCTCCACATCACCCAAGTCCACCTCTATTGTATCCTCGTCTTCGTCATCGCTATCATCATATGTGTCACGCTTGTCGCCCTCCATGCATGACCACCGACGCGTCTTCGAGAGTTGCAATGGTTCTATCAGTCGGCTAGATAGCCACCTGGTTTTGACTCTGCGGTACTGCAGAGAACACACTTGCTCGCCAGGGGCGAGAAGACATAGTTGATCACTCTCGGTATTCTGATGTTCCCCATGAACAGCGGGATCAACAAGGTCGGCGAAAGGCATGACAGCGGTGGCGGCTGCTGTTTTGGACCATAGCCCGTTTTGGGCTGCAACTGGCTTCGACACGGCCATATTTGGGCCTGGCCTGACGGCTATATGAGCTTATTGTTTTATTTGGTAGCATCCATAAATACAGTACCTATGACAATCTGCACCATTTTTTCAAAGTCAAGACGTTGCCTTCTACGCTATCTTGTTGTCATCTCACCCTGATCATCATCTCGCTATAGGAAGCGACGAATACTATCTTTTGAAACCTAGACACTGAATGGCTGGTCAAAAATCAACGCGACCACCTGCTGGTGTGAATTACACAAGTAATGACGAGATTTATCTCGTCGGGCTCTTCGACGGGTTGAGGAAGTCTCCATGACAAAATAGTTCCTCAGTCTCCTCCTTGAACTCCTCCACAGAAATTTTAATAGCTTGTGGCAAAGGTGGCGTTTGCGCATCATCCAAATTGCTGGAATCGTAGCCAAGCTCTGGAGGCTCGCTGGAATATATATGGCGTTTTTTTATCCGCCCAGGTTCCGCCAAGTGTTTCATGCGGTCCCCTTTCCCAATGTCGATCGGCTCATTCACATAATGCCTTGCATTCCCAGGGATTCGGATTAACGTAGCCTTGACGAATTTTAGAAAGGCACGGACGTAGAATATATCTACCTCCAAATCGCTGTCCGAGTCCGACGATGAATCAGAATCGGAATCGGAATTGGCAATTTCCTCGCCCTCCGCCTTGTTTTGACATAATATATTATTTGATTCCGGCTGAGTGGCGCTCAGCTCTCTCATGAGTGATTCGATGAGATGTGCATGACAAATGAGCTGGCGCAGATTGGGTTCGGGTCGGGCAGCCTCATTGGTGATCTTGGCCTGCGCTACTTGGACCAGGGTGTAAAGAACTGTGGACGACAAGGGATCCATAATGCAATATAAAATCTTTACCTATAAGTAGACTATAGGCATGGCTAATATAGTGGCTAGCTAAAGTAAATCAAAGCAAGAAGCCTTATCAGACTTACCTTGGTGATTCATCAATATTTTAGGCTGCTGGGATCATGAACTAACCAGCCACACGCATGATAGTCCTTGTGGGGATTTAGCAGTAGGGAAGTTGATTCGGCATTATCCAGGCAAAGTACTGTACCTGCCGCTTGCCGTAATTTTAGTGGGTAGGAATCTTAAATACGGAGCCAGCTAGGACTCTGCGAGGGCGCCCAGTCTCCAAACTGTAACCTCTACCTCAGCATGTGTAAAGCAAGCGTCGGCAGTTGGCACGCGACAGCCAAATGAAACCTGCGCATATCGGAGGGAATGGAGTAATCTGCAGTAGGGACTACGAAGTAGTTCGCCTCCGTTTCCTACACATCACAATAATGACATCACAGAGCTAGTCAACTTGCTATGATATATTATGAGCCCTTAACACCTCACAATCGTCTGAGTGCCAGTAGTCTGTGGGCAGCAACATCATGTATGGCGGGAGAACACTGTAGCAATGAATTTGGGGCTGAATTAACATTCCAATCCGCGCGTCACGGTATCGTAGTCCTGTATCTGGTGCAGGATAGTTTGCTGGCGATCTTATGATGAGGGGATGGCGTTATGGTGATGGTGGTATGGCGTTGATTGGGGTCAGTACCTCACTTACCGCTAGGTTAGCGGGTCGCTATCAAGATGATCCACACACCTGAATTTAGCCGTGTGGGTAGTTCATTTATGAGGGTCAGGCATTACATACCCGGGCTCTTACGTTCTCACGTCCTCCGCAACAAAATGGATGCTGTTCTCGAGGATGCAGTGTCGCCTGGGAGTAGGATAATAGATTAAAGAGGATAGGGAATCTCAGAAAGTTTGTGAGGGAGCCCTGGATTTGCTTGGAAGAAAACCAGCTTATGGTCAATGACTGGGCAATTCTGGAACACCTGGCTAAGCTTCTTGGATTCTATGAGGATGCTGTGAAGACTCTGGAAGGCGATGGCCAACAATGAAAGCGGAAAGGAGGGTGGGTTGGCTTGTATAGGAATGTATAGGAGGTTATGCAGGGATTCAAGTTCTTATTGAAAGTGCTTGAGGACTATAAGCAGCTTGCTTCTAAGATACCCTATATGAAGCACTTTTGAATCAATATTAATCTAGGTTGGGAAAAACTCAACAAGTATTACAGCAGGCTGGATGAGATGCCAATCTACTATATGGCCTTAGCGCTGCACCTGGCTTTCTGGTGAGGGTATTTCAAGAATAAGTGAAAGGATAAGACAAAATGGGTGATGAAGGTAAAGCAGATGGTCTAAGAAGTGTGGGAATTGGACTATCATTACCTGCAGGTAATCTGGAGTCCCGTAGATGATGAACCAGTTGCAAAGTGGCAGCAAGTATTATAATCTGTTTCAAGCATACTGTAAGTATACGCAATCGGTTCTTGGATATAGTTTGGTAAAAGAGAAAGTGATTTTGCTTAATGACATTAATGAAGATATTGATGAGCTTGAATTATAGCAGTTGTTGTGGGAGGATAGAGATAATGATGTTAGAGATCTAATATCATATTGGCATGAGTGCAAATGTTGGTATTTTTGTCTTTTATGAATGGCACTGGACTTCCTTATGATCCAGCTGATGTCAGTAGAGTGTGAGAGGATGTTTGTGGCGGCAGGGCGGATGGTGATGCCACTATGAAATCGGCTGGATGCGGATATTATAGGAATATGTCAAGTGCTGCGATTGTGATTATGGGCTGGGGTGATTGACGACCTGGACGTGTTACTACTTCCAACTGAGAATGGTAGTGGTGGTGGGGTGGAAGAAGGATTGTGGGTAGAGGTGGGATGTGAAGAAAAGGGGATGGAAGAGTGAGAGTGGAATAGTTTAGCTTGGAGATCAACGACTTCAACCAGTGTCCATTTAACTCAATTTGAGGGATAGTTGATCAACGCCACTGGAGAGAGTGGTTGACCAGGTTACTCACCGCCACTGAGCCATTCAGTTGATTGAATTGAGTGGTGCACATCCTTGGATCATATACAGTGCCTAAACTGAAGATATGACTAAGAGGTGGCAACAACGAGCCGTTGGGTCTGTCAGACAAGGTTCCTAAGTTTCCGGAAGACATTGCTCTACTTACTAAAACGCTAATAGGTGCGTCACAACCTGACATCTGAGTGCCAAGACGGCAGGAGGCTTACTTCGTACTTGATCTCACTCTCCGTGTTGAAGTCCAGAGCTCTAGGGTCTCAAAGCCACACAAAAAAAACGGGCAATCGCCATCAAGTCGACACTGTCTGAGTTTACGGAAAGGGGAAAGTCGCGGTGGACACGTCTTTGCCTATCTGTTACTGGCCCGCGTTGAAGCGAAACTCTCAGCCCCCGAAGAGAGCCACGACCATCTAGTCTACTTCGTGCTGGCAGCAGCAGACTACCCTGCGAAACTTAACGCTATTGGGCTTCGCGAGGTACTTAAAGTGGGAGAGTATCGCTTGGAGTCGGTTGATGCCGGCGCCGGCTTTCTTATTGACCGACCGAAGAGGATTGGAACAGATAGAGAGGTACTTCATGGTGCCTTGGTATCATAACTGGGCCACTAGGCTCTCTTGAGCCGGTCCGGTGATCACGGCTAAAATAGCCGAGCGCCCCAATTTTACTTCATCCCTTTGAACAGGCCGAATAAATATCCATCCATCCATCTATCCAACGACCTGGCCTTTTTTAATACTCATTACCCATGATGCAACCCAAGCATAACAAGCCATCCACTTCCGGCTCACAGTCCTTATCCCATCTGGAACATCTTACGGCCCGTTTCTCCGATACCTCGATTCAAAGTTTTGCCGGCGCTATCAGTGGGGTAGCCACCAGTGTGGTAATATGTCCTCTAGAGGTTATAAAAATCAAATTACAAGGAAGAGATGGTCTCCAGTTGTGGACACTTGACTCGATCAGCAAACGACGTTCATTTCAAGACAGAGGCCTGATTGGCACTGGGCGAGCAATATGGCTTGAAGGGGGATCAATTGGTATGTACCAAGGATTAGGACCGACCATTGTGGCGTATCTTCCTAGGGGTGCGATATACTTTACAGTATATCATAGAGTGAATCAGTTTTTAAAAGAGAGATTTAGTAAGCAACCCGTCCTTTGTAACTGACTTAGTCTGAATAACTGCGGGTAGTGCTAACCTCTGCCAAACGGCCATCAACAGATTTGGGTATCCTCAAGTGTGTCCGCAGTTACTGGAGGTATCTGTTCGATATTATTTACGAATCCATTATGGGTTATCAAGACCAGATTTATATCTCAGGCAAGTATCTCTACGAAGGATACTTCAAAAGAATACAAATCTGCCATAGACGTGGCTTGGAAGATGTATTGCCGGGAAGGTATTACTTCATTCTATTCAGGGCTAACTCCAGCTCTGTTGGGAGTGACACACTTAGCAATACAGTTCCCATTATATGAGCAGTTCAAGAGGTATTTGACTGGGGCAGGGCTTGGGAATTGGCATGAGGACCAGGAATGGCTTCAAGTTCTAGGGATTATAGCAGCTAGCGCTACAAGCAAAGCTTGTGCAATTGCAGCTACATATCCGCACGAAGTTATTCGAACAAGATTGCAAACGCAACAGAAAATATGTCTCACTGCACCAGTGGAACTGGCGAGGCCGAGTAAGGCCCTAGACTCATCCGTGCGTGGGAGTGATTCACGAAGATCAAAGTGCTGCGATGGAGGGGGGTCATGCGAGAAGTTCCCTCTTCGATACCGAGGCATTATTAGCACGTTTAAAACAATTTTACGGGAAGAAGGCTGGCGTGCCCTATACTCTGGTATGGGCACTGGCCTAATTGGAGCTGTACCAGCGTCTGCTACGACAATGCTAGTCTATGAAGCAGTTGTACGAGTACTCAAGAAGTCGAGAAAGCAAGGGAAAAGAAAGCTTGAACTACAGGAAATAACTGAATAGAGTGGTATTTTCTGCCTGAGTATAGTAGAACCAAGCTCCAGAGTGGTATGTAGTAACTACAACGGTCGGGTTTCGGTATTGGATACCCACTCACAGTTGGTGCACACAGTTATTGTTACGATCAATGCTACTATAATACTAGGATTAAAGCAGGATTTATATATGGCCAGTCTTTCTGAGATCACATATCTAGGTAATCTTATATTGGACTAACTTTCTTCATTGCTTGAGTAAAATCTCATCTACTATCAGCAAAGGGATAAAGGATGTAATGATCAAAATGCATGGGAAGGGAGTGCCAATTGGCCGCTGAGAGAAGCATCAACTGCTGGGGAATGGTTAGTGTTAATAGTGATATTCTAGATTTCCTAAATGAGGAAAATAATAAAATACTAACAAGTTAAAAAAGGGGATCAAAAATTATTTCAGGAACTGAACCCTTGATATCACATTCCCGCAAAGATTGCTAAGCACCAATTGAATATAAGTCTACTTCCTCTTTTCCCACCCTGCCAGTTTTCTTAAGACTAATAAAAGCAAGAGTTGCATATTCCTTGCTTCTGCCATTAACGTCTGTCTAGTCGACGCTAAAAAGGTATAAGAGTTTAGTGACGGCTCACTTCATAAGGCAAAGCAAACGCGGCACTAGCCAGTTTCAATACCGTTGTAGGGCCTCTTCCATCCCCATGAAACTTGGCTCCCTTGCCTGAGAAGTAGATGGATTGTCACTCACCGCCGACCTTGATTATTGCTAGCCCCTTGAAAAACTTGCAAACAACACGCTCCAGGTAACAGAACTGACCGATATATCGTTCATCTTCTTATGGCTATCTTCATTGTTGTATGGATATGCATGGTATTCTTCTTCAAGCTGTACACATATATCAAAGTGCCTTAGGACTACTTGACCCAGTTGAGTTACCCAAAGGAAGCGTCTGCCCTTTACTTTTACATACTGTATTACCTTTCTTATATATTTTTCTTTGTAGAGAAAGTAAGTTTACTCATATATGGATGATAAGGCATTCACTTTATTCTATAGATAACAATAAGTAATCGCGGACGCGCTGCTGCCGCCTCAGGAAATGGCGCCTCTCACTTTAGGCAAAGCGCCATCGCCGCTTCCAACAAAATGCTACATCACGTGATGCATGCCATATAAGAGCGCCCGCTTCCGCTCAACTACCATTGACCTTCGTGAACTTGTATTCTTGACTTCTGGCATCCTTTGCTTGCTCTTTTATCCCATACCTTGATTTTTGTTATTCTTTGGTCACTTTTATCTCATTGCATTAGCCACGCACAATGTTCCCACTTGAGAGATGACCTCAACCCCTCTTCTCTTTCACTTATCAAGAACAACTAATTTCATAGCGTGAATAGTCTCCAAATCCTCTTCTGCTCTCTTTTTCTCATTCCAATGACATTTAAGCCTAGTATGACCTTTGAACTTGTGTCTCTTGTTGTTAATTGCCTGCTGACTAAACCTAAGGGAAGCCACTTGAGGTGTGTCCCTGTTGCCATTGCATCCTCGGGTCTTGACATCCGTTGTGTTGAGCACAAGGGACAAACCAGAATGTCAATCCGCCTGAGGCCTCCAACACCGAGCTAACCAATCGCAAAAATGCCGCAATGGTTGATCACATGGATGCCTAATGTACGATAAGATGGTGTGGTTGGCATCCATTTGAGTTGAAGCGGGCTGCTCGAGGAGGCCGCTGCGCTGTCGTGTCCCGTTTTGTCAGCCAACTATTGAGCCAAACCAACACGGTTACATCAAGAGAAAGCAAGGAAACTCCGGAATCAGCCCCCAGATGACGGACCGCTGAGTGCTTGCGGTCTCCACGCACGAATTGGCCTGGACGATTCAGCTTGTTCGCGTGACTGTGATGATAGCCCGCTCTGGCCCTTTGCCCGCTGGCGTTGTATCAGCGAGTCGCCAACCAGGATGACTGGGTCATGGATTGGCCCTAGGATGGCATACCCCCTCCTCCCGGGTTAGTGACTTATGCTTGCTGGTTCAAATTCCTCTCACCGCATCCAGTTGGTTGGACTTACCACCACCACTCCGCAGCCAATACAAGGGGGGAATGGGTCCATGTTTCAGGTCGTCAAAGCTCAATGTCGTGCTCTCCCGATGTATGGATTGGTGATGTCGGGCGCAGCGTTTCCGGTTTCTTTTCGGCTTCTCCTGTCCAGGGGAGAGCCATTTGGTTGTTGACCGTTGGCAACAAAGCAACTCGTGTGTGTCGCGGACTCGGAGGATGACCGATCATCACCAAGCGGGCAGTGTGCTTGTCATTTCATGCAAGCCATCGGACTTGTGCGGACCTGGTCCTCTGAACTCCATCATGAGATGCATCTAGACTTGGCTGAATGGTCTAGTTGAATCATGATGGTGTGCTGGCTGCATAAGCGGACGGAGGTGATTTACACATGAGAATGGGCATGACTCAACATCAATGTCAGATGTCTTGGACCAGGGGGTGATGCAGTGAGTGGTTTTTATCGACGCAATCGTGTTAACTTGATTCGGAGTTTCAGGGATTGCCCGAGTGTTTACGGAGGAGGGTGGTACAGCGGCCTCCTCTTGATCCCCCTCCTTGTATGGATAGATGGATTGAGGCTAAAGCGAAGTCTGGCAGCATCGGGCCATAAAGGGTGATGGTCCCCGCTTTCTGGACTATAATTTCCAACTCGAACCAAAATCTTTTGCCAAAAGCGCTCGCAGCTTCACAATGATTTCGACACTCACCTACAATCCCAGCCAGTGGCAATGGCAAACCCCTTCTCGTCCTCCTTCTCCTCCTACGCCCTTGCTCAAAGACAAAGCCACTCTCCTGTCTTTTTCCTCACTCGGCACTTCTTTTGAGCCCATCTGTATTCCCTCAGATGTTGACTCCGATACAGAAGATTCCGGGGACGACAAACGAGCAGATGACTCACAATTTGACACGGCGCTTCCACCAGCCTCCAGCCTCGCTATATCCATCACTAGGTCTCAACCGCGCAATATGGGCCATGCCGGTAAGTTTTGAATTGATTACTTTCTATCAGAATCTAACTGTTGGTCCAGAAAGAGCTGGCACGGTATTTGTTGACCTTGTTGGCGCTCAGCCGGTGATATTACCTACCCTTGATCAGCCAGCCATCCCCAACGTGGTTATTGGATCGCCAAAATCTGCTCCCCAAGGCTCCATTGATGCTTCAACCTCGTCATCCGAATCGCCGGCTCCTGTCCTTCCGCTTCTAGACTCGGATAAAGCGCCGTGCCAAGAAAACGGTCCTGAGACGCCAACTCTGCCCACAGACGAGGCTCCCAGGGCTGCAAATGTGGTTGCTGAGTGGCCAAGAACGGTGCCAAATTGCGACGCTGATTCTGCAGATTCAAGGCTTGCATCGCCAGAGCCCCGTCTTACACCAGACCTTCGTGACGAAGCTCTCAGACATTCTGCACCCGAATGTAGAGGGCAGGCTTCTAACAAGGTTAATGTCTCGAAGCCAATTTCTATCACTCATGACGATATCCAAGCCGCAGCCCCAGCATCATCACTCCTAAAGGCTTCCGATAATTCTGCCTCAGAACCAATGCCGCAATTACTGGCTACGCTACCTCACACAGTCCAAGATTCGAGCAGAACTAGCGACCTACCACTAAGCACAAACCCCTCACAATGCAGCAGCACTTTTGAGTCTCCTCATCCCGCAGAACGAGATATAATTCAAACCGCACAGCCTCAAGGCCTAGGTTCCACAATAGACAGTGAAGCTAGCGATATTGAGGCCGAACAGCACAAGGCTTCATCTACTTCTTCACCGCCAAGTCCATCGATTCAAAGCCGCCTCCGTCGCAGGATTGTATCTGGAGCATCACGCTATGGCTACGATAGCGATAGTGACCAAGACCGGGATTCCCAGAGAAGCGAAGCCGATGCTGACTGCATTACCTGCCTCCCTATGTCTTCGACAGAGTCTTCGACAGACGAGGAAGGTGAACAATCCGACTACGATGATCGGCAACGCTCGCGCAAACGGCGTAGGGTCTCAAAATTATCGACTGGTAATACCTCTTGGACAACTAGACGGGACGACCGTTCACGAGCAAGTCGGATTCCCAGACCAGCATCATTGCAACCAAGATCCCTTGAGGATGAAGGGGCAGTTCTCGCCAAGTTCGAGGAATGGCCGCTTGAGAATGTTGTGCTGAAGCGCGTAACCCAGCACGGCAAAACGACGTTCCAGATACAGTTTGACTGGACGCTTTGTACAGAACATGGGCAAGTGGGCAAGGCCAAGCGGACGTCAGCTCCAAAAGCCAAATACACCCCACAGGAAGATGCACTTCTCATTAAATTGAAGAGGAGCAGGGAGAAGCTAACGTGGCCTGAGATTCACCAGCGGTTCAACGAGGCGTTTCCAGAGGGGGATAGGTCTCAGGGTTGTCTACAGGTACGTTACTCTACAAAACTCAAAAGATCCTGAGAAATATTAGTGGTATGAGACATTGAGTTCCTGTATGTTGTAATGAAGTTCAACAAGTTGAAAGAGGTTGTGAAAAGAGATAGAGTAAAGTATTGGATAAACTTTGCTTCTTTTAATACATCATCCCACAAACCAAATCTAACCGATACGGTTGTTGAATGAAGGTTGTCAAAGATTAAGGCAAAGCCCTTGTAAAGTAAGCTTTAATAGTATTCTAGAGCACGCTTGCTTGATTATATTTATCCATCCACCATCCCTGATAATGAAACCTCCCCGGAGTTGGTCGACTAAAGGGAACTTACTCTTCAAGAAGTCATTATGTGCGATACGTCAATAGGGTAGGTTAGATTGTGGCTGGGTTAGCGTTTTTCCTTCGTCATCGCTGTCACTGCGATTGCGCTGGACTGTGAATCCGACTTTCCCGTGAATGGTTGTCCCGTCGTTCTCCAAGAGTTGTTACCAATTTGCGCGATCGCTCATCAATCGCGGATGCTAGAGATAGCCTAAGAAGAGGAAGACTGCCAAGGAGCTCTTGGAACATCCTTAGTTGGACTCGTTTAACTGTCAGATATCAGGTTGAGAGAAAGATGTGTCATTGTTCTGTGCCTTTGGTGGTGACCGTAGGCCTATTTTATCTATTTCCTAGGCTTATATGATATGCCCTATAAGCTTAGCTGACAATGCCTGTAAGCTTAGCTAACAGCCTAAGCGCTAGCTTCGGCAGCGTCTGTTTCCGGGCTTCACTATTCAACATTAACAAAGATCGCGAACATAATGTGTAAGGTGGAGGAACATAGTAACCTTGGTACGTGCCTTGTGAACTTCATTACCCTGCAGGTACCGGTACCTTTGCTCGGTTTTATGCAGCTTACACGCGGTACAGTTCAAATTATCATAAAAGCGGACGTCGCTTCAGCCGCCGTAGATAGGACGTTAAACACTTGAAGAATAGCCTTCAAGCTAGTCCGCTGGCTATGCTAGTAAATATATGTATGTATGTATGTATATTTTTCGTCCGGGGGGCCGTAGGCCCCAAAAAGTCTCCTAATGGAGCACAGGACGTGCTGAGCTAAACTATCTACAATCGCTGCCGTGCTGATTCTCGCTCAGATCATCTGCAAGGCCTCTTGGATCGGAGCCGTATACATGCTCGAGCGTTTTCTGTACTCATTACCTCCAAGAGGCACCTCTCTACTCGTAGCCAGCTCTACAGTAGTTGTCGGCAGGGCTGCAAACAAATAAATCAAATCCAAATCTATTCAAATCAAATCAAATTTATCCAAATCAAATCAAATCAAATCGAGGACAAATTTATGTTGGAAGAATTAAAGTTTCCCCTCGACTTCATGACATAAACTCTAAAGAAGTCCTAGACGGTGGCGACGTCATAGGACTCAGGCTCATATTGAATATAAAATGGGGCCTTCACGTTCATTAAAACAAATAATGACAATCAATAGAATAATGACTTTCTCATAAAAATCCACCCAGCACCCCCTGCGTAATACAACAACAGAAAAACACCATGTTGAGGCAACGAATTCACTTATAGAGGGGTAGGTAAAGACCATCACTCAACGCTAAATAGTATGGGTCACCTTGCATCAACATATAGATACCAAGGCCGACGGGTTGAGGCAGAGAAACTAGAGCTGCAAGTTGTTCGAGTCCCTCGAGAAGACCTTGTCTGCATGGCGCCAATCAAATTTGCGAAATCCAGCATCAGGTGATGCGCAGGCTCAAGCGCCAATTTAGGCGCTAGCCGGCCTCCATAACCCCCTGACACATGCTATTCCAGTTTCTTGTTTCCCGTTTCCTGTTCGCATTTAGGTGCTCATCTCTCCGAAGCTGTATTACGTGCGACAAGCAGTGTATCTCATTCGCAGATGAGCATATGACCAAACCTGCAGAGATAGACCTGCTTGGGCCGCGTTTCCTTCGTACTAGCGTCGGATGATACAACTCAGGCGGGAGGATTCCTTGCTCGGGCGGTCTGCAGCGGCAGAAACTCCGAAAGAACACCCCGGGGGGTATGGTCATTAGGATCGAATTTGATTCTCAAGGAACGATCAGACAGTCCTCCTAATTTCGAAGCCGACAACATCCGATATCTCAGAGAACAAACCACGATCCCCGTCCCCGTAAGAAATAAATGAAATGGTGGCGACCTACAAGCCGCCTTTAGTCATGTCGATTTCAACAGGCTTGCATTGTCTGAGAGGTGGATATGGTATCTCTAACAAGCCAATGGATGCGGGAAAGCCCTGAATTGGCAATAGGTGCGAACCTTGATAGTACACCATTCGCGAGTTCGGCGCCCACAACTGGACGACAACCGCGCTTCGTGGCAACTGACCAGTCATGAAGCTGTAAATGAGACCAGAACGTTTTTTCCTCCATCTAAACACTTCATATATCCCAAGGCCAGACCGCGGGAACAAGGCATGTAGGAAGTGTCGGACGCGCTGAAGGATGTTTAGACAGGAGCCTGACTGATCGTGGTTCAGCTGCGTACCTTATCACCCAAGACATTATCTTTGAAGAAGTCGAGACCATCCTCAGACTCAATCCGCATCCCCCTCTTTTGCATGTCATCCATTTTCTCTCCAATGATGGCATCCTCAACGTCGTAGATGGCATCCGTAGCAAAAATCTTTTGCACATCGTCCAGCGAGGGTAAGGCCATTGCAGTCATGTGTTGGGGTCGAGCTGCTCGATCGTGGTGGAATGATCTCAACAACTAGGAGGACAAAAACTATGCTTGTAATAAAAATCAGCACTATACTCGGAGCTAAGCTATGCGATGGATTTGAGCGACTGACCGTAGCTGAGACGAGGCCTTTGAGGATAACAATACAATACAAGTTGTTCTGCTGGCGAGATTAAACTTGCGATGGTTACAGACCGTCGCTGCCTGGATTCGGGTGAATGATATTCCGTGATGGGGCAGATCTACGCCACACCGGCAATGCATTCACGTCCAACCGATGGACAAATAGGGTCAGCCGTTTGCTAGGGCAGCATGCTGGCCAACTCGAATACGATCCAATATACCGAAGAAGCAACTTCACGTACGCATGGCTGTTCAAATATCATTATTGAGGGTGTGCAGCCAGCGACAAACGTAAGCTCGATCAATCCTGCTGACTATGGCCAACAATCTCTTGAACATATAATGGGATACCAGTCAGGTCGAATGGTGGCCTGAAAACATTCCCTTGTTCCAGGACACCACCCCTTGTTCTTGTGCTTGTTCTCGGACATACCTTTTGGTTTTGTTCTCGGACACCCACTCTTGTTCTGAGACATCTTGCAGAGTTGCCGCTGGTTGAACAACGTACCATCGGTGAATGGTGAAGAACCAATGACAAAAGAGAGAGCTTGTGAGACACGGAACATAGCTTCGCCATTCTAGAAGCGGGGTAACTCGGGTCTCTTTGCCTCAGAACAGGAGGTAGCAACAGGCAATTGTTCTTACACGATCGACGAGGTCCTGTTTGAGGAATCGCCGAGCAGCCCTGTCCAAGTGTGAGCTCCTAAAGAACAAGATGCAGGGGCAATTAGTCCATGCGTGCCATGACCATGTATGGTACGCCTTCACCCTGGTAAGGCTGTTCACTGCAACGCCAACTCATCCCTTGACTATCCCTCACCTGCACCCCGAGTCTTATGAACCAGCTAATCTCATAATGCAATATGACGGCGTGTTTGGATTTTTTTACTTGATCAGTCCTTTCAGGGATGGTTGAACTAGCTCTATGCAGCGGTGGGGTGGGGTAGGCTTGTGCAGCCACCTCTCCGGCCAGTATGGTCAAGGGCAATCCGTCTCGCTGTGTTGCTGGCAGTGGAATCAATTCCGGTGGGAGATCAATTAGTTCAACGGCTTACAGAGTTGTAGCCGGTTGAACAACACATTACCGGCGAAGAACCAATAAGGAGAGAGGGCTAGGTGTGACATAGGGTGCAGAATTCAAATAAGCGTGAGCTGCCTCAACAGCCTCTCAATGGCCGATGGCTTGTCCGCCGGTGATTCCTTCCAAGTATCTTCCACTCCTTGAATATTTCAGTAATATATCTGAGTCTCTAAGAAATGACTGAGGCACCTGCGACCAAGTTCTCTTCCTCTTAATAGATACCCCATCCCCAAATCCTCCCTCATCCGACCTTATTCCTTCTCTCACCCTTTCTCACTGACTTAAGTAGCTACGAGGTCGCCACTGTCTAGGACTTCCTTGGAGTTTGTGTCATGACATCAGAGTCGTGAAGTCGAGGGGGAAACCTTAATTCTTCCAACATGCCCAGGAACTTTGACAAATCGCCGGCTGTGTGAAATTCGCGGATGAGGTCTTCCACCGCCACATCATCGGGCGCCAGGGACAGAGCCTTGCCGACGCACACAACATACTGTCTTGGCCGCTCGTTCTCTGTCTTAACGAAGATGGACCTCATAGCGATGTGCAGAGGGCTTTCGGCTCGATGATCGCTGGTTGTTGCATGGCGGCTTGGTAGTAAGCACTGCGGTGGAACCTCCTCCGTTTTCAGTGTCCGGAACAGTTCCCAGCACACAGTCCCAGGAAGCAGTCCCAGATAACAGGCTTCAGGGTCGTCGCCCCGATGTATAATACATTCCATTCTCTAGGAGCTACCCAGCAATCGGCAGTATATATTGCCTTACGTCTGCATGTCCTGGCCATGCATTTCACGTAATAGAGAAGGGGCCGCCGTACTATAAACATGTCTGAAGTAGATCATCGGTTGCATGAGAGACGCACGACAGCAAACGAGCTGAACAAAATGTTTGAGCAAATGGACGTGGATAACGAGCGTGGTATATCTGATGCACCTAGGAGAGCCTGCGGAGGCAACATCACTTCCGACTTAATGCAGATCGACAGTCACGATCCCAGAACAGGGACGACCTTTGGATCTGGAGCATGCGACAAGCCCCCAACTGACAAGGTGAGGTCAGTAGGATCAAAGGCAAAGAGAGATCATCTCCACAAGATACTACGGGAGAGGTACGATAACCAGAAGAGGTAAGACTTCCTTGGGACATTGACGATCTTGTATCTTATGCGATTTAGTCCGCTCCGCCCAGAGAGACGACCGCCGAGATGGGCAAGTCGTGGCCTGGCACGTTTGACTTCGCTAAGTCACAGGCTGGTCGGGCACGATCCAATAAATATCTTCGCCAAGAATTGTGAGAATGTAATGGCAGACTGGATCTCATTGCTTGGTAAGACTATGTTGCCAGATGATGTTGCTAGCTCAGACACCCGTATTATTGCCGCTTTTAAAGCTGTAGACAGTGTCATTTGTGGACATGAAGGAACGCATCTGCTCCGACGGCTGGCTTATGTGCAGTTAATACGGATCTTTACCACGATCGAATCTATTATAAGATCCGAGAGGGAAACTGGACGGGTCCGCCGAGCGCCCTGTTATCGCGACGCGAGCGTTGCCGTCGACATGTACATGAGGGCTCAGCAAGACCATTCACATCCGGACAATTTGAGGCGTGAGCTAAAAGAACGCAAGCGAGCTGGCAGAAGCTGGAGTGACCTAGCGGGGCCATTCCCACTCTTTACCATGATTTATTCGGAGGCTGCCGAGCCGATTGTGTAGGCCTTCGCCCTTCTTGAAAGGTTTACTGCTGATCATTCGAAAGGCGGGATATTGGACGAAAAAATAGCGTAACCCTAAAGTTGATGTCGGCAACAATCGTGGAATGTTCAGATAAGGTTGTTAATATCTGTGCTCGTCTCACCGATACTGCAGAATGGGCTGTCAAGTCAGGCTGTTCATTTGATATGCGCCAGATCGTGACCGAGCAAATCAGACAGCTTCTCGGATAGTTGGGTGCGTTTCAGAAGCTCTTGGATTGCTTGTGTGCAGGTGTCGCTGGCTCCGGCATGGCTTTAGCTCAGCATTACCCAGTTGGCATGGCCCTCTCCAACTGGGCGCTTTAGGGAGTGGATGCGGACAGGATGCTCTGGGAAGTGGGTGCGGGTAGGATGCTCTGGAGAGTGGGTGCGGGTAGGATGCTCTGGGAAGTGGGTGCGGACAGGATGCTCTGGGGAGTGGGCACGGATGGATGCTCTGGGGAGTGTAGGATGCTCTGGACAGGATGCTCTGGGAAGTGAGTGCGGGTAGGATGCTCTGGGAAGTGGGTGCGGGTAGGATGTTCTGGAGAGTGGGTGCGGATAGGTGGGGACTGGGTACTGTTACAGAATTAGTCGGGCGCTAAGCAGAAGTCTGAACTAATTAGCCGCGCATAATGTATTTGCCATTGCATGTGAATGAACAAATCGCATACGCCCCTCAAGTATCCAGGAAAGTTCCCTAAATCATTTCCAAGAATAGTAAATAAACAAATTTATCTGCCTGTTCTCGCTAGCTCGACCGTCTACTGTAGTAATCAAGTGGGTCGATATCGGGTTTTTGCGTATTTGGTAGTGCCAATATTTCGGTCTACAGCTTGAGCTAGGATTGTAAATTCCATTTTAGCGTCAGACTTACGTTCCCGTATCCTGAAAAGTGTTCCCTGGCGCAGATGACAAAGGCTGGTCACCATGGACATTAGCCGGGACCTGATTCCTGGAAAAGGAAATTCCAAGCAGAAAACGTACCGTGATCATACTTAAGCACCTGCCCGACATGCCACTGCTAGACGGTTGCTTCAAGTTAATAGGTGAAGTCTCTTCAATTCCTTTTTACAAGATCGTTCAGCTACTATCGCAGAACTTCGGACACGATTTAGCCAGGGCGGTTGTCAACGATGCTCTCTTCCGAGATTCCCACCAGCCAATGCGGCCTGCTACGCGCCAAAAAAGTGGACCAGTGAGCAAATATTTGTTCGAACGAGACAACCTTTCTAACCAGAGATGATAGAATCTTGACTGCAAAGCTATTCATGTTCATTATCGGTCGCAATAAAACTGAGTTTTACTTGCATCCAGGCTTGGTTTCGTGCCTGTCCGCTCAACTCCGTTCTCTAATCGACGAAGTCCTGGCAAAGAAGTCTGGTGAAGACTACATACATCTGGAGGATGTTGGTGATGATGTATTCTCCCGTTTCGCCCAATTCGCATATGCTGGTTCCTATGCGGGCTTTGAACCAGCCGAGAAAGATCTCCGAGAAACAACTGCCAAAGCAAGCATCGGGAACGTTGTTGAAAATCAGTCTGCCAGAGCTGAGTCGGCGAACGACCTAGGCTTTCTTTCAACCAATGTATATAATGAAACTTATTCCTTGTTCGGACAGCGATTGGACATCGGCTGCTCCATTGGTGAGCAGCCTGACAGTCCCCAGTCGGCGAATGCGCTTGGCTTGCGTTCAAACACAAAAGACGCTGGAGCGTCCTCATTGTTCGGACAGCCCATGAACACAGACGCTGGAACGTCCTTTTTGTTCAGACAACCCACGAACATAGAGAAACAATGCAGTCTTCCGTTCTCTCTTGCATCCTGCAGAACAGCGACAAAGTGGGGAGATGCTAACGAAAGCTGTCATTCTTGCAACAAAGGCAAGTCAGGCGTCCAGGTCCCATCCAAACGCAAACACCGAGCCGCGACCTGCGAATGCGATCTCCAAAAGCCCAACAGGAAGCAAGAATTTGTTTCTGGTTTTATGCAAACATATGCACCTAGTATTGGTTTTTGGCAGAATGCTGGACAATCTAAGTAAAGTCCACAATCAGTGTCCTTCAAGCATGTGCTCATTGGCCACGCAAGAATCTGGGCTTTCGCTCGAAGGTATGCCATCGCCTCGCTCATGGACTTGAGCTACGAGAACCTGGTACAAGACTTGGTGTACTGGGTCATGTCCGCGCAGACGTTCATGCCCATCTACGGAGAACTCATTCGCTTTGTGTACGGCAGTTGCAAGACTGAGGGTGATAAACTGCGTCTGCTTATGGCACACTTCGCTGCCTGTGTAGCTGAAGATGTGTCTCATCTGGAGGGCTGGCCCGAGCTATTGAATACTGTACCAGCTTTTGCTATAGACTTGGTTCGTGAGTTGACATATCGATGTGCTTGAGGGTTTCATATATCGCACCTGGTCTCTTTGTAGAGCTAGATAGGTCATACAATGAGGGTGTTAAGATTTTCTTTTATTTCAATTTTCACGTTTATAAAATAGAAATAACAGAGCTCGACTATACCTTTTCCCTGTGCGTATTCATCCTCTTTGATGAAGTTTACTCCTCAACCGGATAGCAGTGTAGCAATGTCGCCTATGGACAAATTGCATTAACCCCCTATGCAGCACCATAGATTATCGTGGGATGATCCTATAAACGTAGAACCCCAACTGGTTTCCGAAGACAGTATCCAGCAGAGTACCAAGAATCAGGGTCAAGAAATGTCAACACGTATAAACTTTATTTGATAGCGTATCCGTATTTGCTTGAGATAAAATGTAACCAACGCTGACTAAAGAATCACCAAGATGCTACCTGACTATAACTGGCTAATATACTGTTGCTCATACAGATATTTCATTAAGCTAACTTTCCTTACCCAATATCGAGATAGATTACCATCCGGCCCGTCGTCTTCTTCGTCCTCCTCATCTCTACGAAGCACCGCCGAGGCCCTGCAGGACGACCTTGACCGCAACGAGACCTCTCGGCACGCCGGGACCGCGTTAGACATGAACTCCGAGCCTTCAGTTGCTTGAGATGACGACGCCGAGGGCGAGTCCGTACCCTCTGCCCCTAGAAGACGCGCCGCATCGTCGTACGGATCTTTCCATTTCCTCAGTGTTGCCTCGGCCTTCCGCGACGCCGCGTCGAGTGAGGCTCCCTTGAGAGCTTCAGATCGGAGACTCAATAGGCAAAAGCTATCCAGCTGAGCCACAGCCGTATAAAACAACCTTGACGTCGGCCCAATCCCCGTTTAAGGCTTCGCCCACATCCTCGTCCGGCCCGCACGCGTGGCAATACAGCGTCCGCGGGTCGGCTCGGTCGATATGAAGGAATAACAAAGACTCGCCGGCAGCAATATAGCCATATGCAACCTCATACAGTACCATGTAGTCGAAGACCTGTGTCAGCGACATGGCCATCAGTGCTTCCACGTTGTCCTGTCCCCGTAGGTCGGCATCGCTTCGAGACTTGCTGCTGTTGATCCGCTCCATGACCTCCATAAACAGCTCCTCCTTCGCAACGGCCGGCTTCAAATACTCCAACGCAACCTTGTGGGCTGCCTTGTAGTAGACAAACGCTAGGCTCTCGTCTCCGCCCAGGTGCGTACGGACACCCCCTCCGTCAGGTTTCGTCGGCGGAGGCTTGACTCTCTGCTCGGACCATTTTCCCTCTGCTGGGACCTACCCGGGGCAGCCAGAGCCGGCTGCTGGGGGTATTCGGGCGCCCGCATTCTCATGTGCCGATCACATCGATCGCCATGCTTATTCCCGTCTCTACTTGCCCAACCATCAGTAGCAACTTGACCCTCGTTTCCGTGTAAGCAGACAGCAGCATCCTCCACCACAACAACAATACAGGTATCAAACTTCCTCAACGTGCGTTACAATTGAGTTCGCAGGCTGATACGGCTCGTACATCATCGGTCTAGCTTTCTTTCGATCGGGTCGGGAAGGATAGAGGTCTATAATACAACTTCAATTGGAGCGGCTGATTTGAAGAATGGAGACTGCTTATTGCGCCTCTCTGTAAGACTATTGATGTCTCTGCCGTCGCGAGGTGGATGGGATGACGAAAAAAGAATAATTGAGAATATTGATCAAAAAAGTTAGGCGGATAAACCAGATCCCCAAACCGAGATCAAGGGGCGAGAGGAAATGAGCACATTATGACACAAGATAATGGAATGGTATGCACTGGTTTCAAAGTGGAGGCGGCATGGGATAGCAGGGTGAGCCAATCAGTCTATCTTTGGACTGGTTCAGAATTAGAGGAGTGACGTTCACCTTAAAAGAAAAAAACAATGCCCTTTACACAGTGAGCTGTAGACAGTACTTACGAGACTAAAATACCAGAAACGTCATATAGTAACATTAATAAATAATACGGCGCAACATCCGGGCTTTCTGATTGGCTATATTTCACCCAGGGCATGAAGTTACGTCACCAGTCTATTGGCTGCCAGAGCCCCTCCGAGTCACGAGCTTAGAGCTGAGGAACAGGCAATATTGTGGCCGCAAAAGCATTAACTCTAAAGACGAATATCTTTCTGAAGCCTTATTTGTTCTGGATTCTTGGCCACCCAGTTCGCAAAATCCTGTACCTGCTGAGATCATGGTGCAGTAGATTAACATATTACGGGAAAAGATACGTAGGTTTCAAGATAGTTTGTTTGAAGCCTGAATATGTTTAAATATGGGCTGGTGCATAGTTGAACGTGTTAATTTATATTAATTCTTTCGAGGTTGTGGAGCTGACCTAAACCTCCAAATTTTTTCCAGAGCTCTTCCACCTTCGCATAGTCTCCGCGTTGATAGTGCTTTTCAAGCTTTGCCAGATACTTCCCAGAATCCCGACCCATGAGGAACGCCTGGCAGCAGAGATTGATAATATGGCCCAAGCAACGCAGCCGACGATGGCAACGTTGTTTTGGTTTCATCCATGGACAGAGCTCCTTGAGTATAAATTCAACAGCGGTATCATTTGTCGAGGCATTATCTAGCATGAAGTATCCAATCTGATCTCCGCCAATATCATACTCCTTTAGCAATTCAAGAACAACTGATCCAAGATTCTCGCCAGTGTGTTCGCCGTACACACGTCGTATACCCAAAACGGTACTTCGTCGCTTGCCGGTAGTGTCGATCCACATGGCGACGACACCTAGAATAGCGTATGGGTTTGGCGAAGTCCAGAGATCAAAGGAGATTGAGATTCTACTCTGCGATCGCTGGAGGTCTTCTCTCAGCCGTTGCTTCTTCGACAGAAAGGCGTCCATAACCCATGTTCGAATAGTTTTCGCAGCCTTTGGTAGGTGGCTGAGAAGTGCCGGATTCAAAAAGAAGAGGAGTTCTCGGAAATACTGGTTTTCTACTTGGAAGAAAGCAATATGGCAGTACACAATCCAGCGAATTAGAAGCTCTTTGAACTTATCAATCGAGTCTTTCCAGAAGAAGGTATTAGTAGCAGCCGCGCTCCTCTGCTGCTCCAGGACAGACTTTCGTGCCCAACAATGTTTCTTGATACCACTCTGGGGATCAATCTGATGCTTGCGTTCAAGATGAGTTCTCACTCCAGAGGTGCCGTTGATAACAAATAGCTCTTGTTTGTACTTCCCAACCGCACACTCCTGGCAGTAGAACACCTCTTTGTCATCGCTGCCTCGAATATAACGAAGACCGTACTTCCATACATGTGATGGGCCAAGACGAGCTGTCTTCTTTGTAATCTTCGCGCGATTCACGTATGTGACATGATCCTGTACAAACTCATCCGGAGGCTCAGGATACTGAATAGGAGTGTGCGGTGGCGTCGAGGAGGGTAATGTGGGAGCAGGCGATGGCGTCGAGCGAGGTAATGTAGGAGCAGGCGTAGGAGTCTCAAGGAAGATTGACGTCGAATGTGCAGTCAACAGGGCTGTAACGGACCCTGGCTAGCGTAGGTTGAGTCTGCGAGCCCCTTTTCTCGTTGAGTTTGTTGGGGCCTTCCTGGCGTCGCAAAGGTAGGCTGTTCGACAGCCTCAACTTGTGCGATGCGCTTTCTCTTCGACGGCTGTGTGGGCGTCAGTTCCTCAACGTAGGTTTGAGGGCTGCTTTCCAGTATCACCTGGTATGCGGGGTTGTTTCGGTGTGGAGTAGCCACCGGGCTTGCTGCCGGCGCAGTGGCCAGTGCAGCGGCCATAGCTCTCCACGGAGCCGGCCGCAGTCGGGGGACTCTCGGCGGTCACGGGTGCCTGTTAAGGGATTGTAGTAATTTGTATGGGTGCACTAACACTAGGTGCCAAGAAAAAATAAATCAAGGGGAAGGTGAGGCAAGCAAGACCAAAATGGGAGTTGACCATCCAGATACATTGACAAGCATGGGTAATTTGGCCGTCACTTGGCATCTGGCTGGGAGAGTACGCGACGCAATAATCTTGATGCAACAGTGCGTTGCTCTTCAAGAACGAAAACTTGGCCCAGATCACCCGCGTACAGCATCTTCATTCACAGCTTTAGCTGCTTGGGAAAAGGAGGCTGACCTACACACATCAAACCGCACTGTCTGACTTTTAGCTATAGCTTACTAGTGGCATCACTTCTAATTATTCATTTGCTTGAGATAAGATTGATTGGTTGATTGACAGATGAGTTTAGCCGTCTAGACTAGCAGAGAGATACATATTCCTTTATCTCATTACATCAAATTAACTTGGGCGTTACTAAAAGAGCTAGATTAGCGGGGCTCTGGAGAGCTGGACAGCCTGCAAGCCGAGCTGGGGATGGGGATGCTTCACGCGCAACTGTCGCGTCGCGTCATGTCACGCCACGTCGCGCTCAGGCTTTCAATTACGCGCCTGCAACGTGCAAGTGCTAGCCAATAAGAAGCTGGGTGGACCGCATCTGGATCAGAGCTGACCACCATGAACTGCATAAATGCCTGGCTTACCTAGCTCACCCGAGTCGCGCGATTGGCCGGAGCGGCGAAGCCAAAGGCCCTTCAATCCATGTTCCATCCAGTGGTTTCCAAAGGACAGGCGAAACAAGTTTCAAGTGTTTTGAAGAAACTTGGAACCGAACCTCACTTTCCTGGTGATCATCTCCCATGGCTGCATTGGCCATTTTAATGCATGCAGGCCCATTCTGCTCATTACCTTGCGGGACGTCCGAGGTGTGACCTTTAGTTCCAGCAATTTAAGCTGCATCAGACTTTTGTCGACGTCATCCCTTAGTCTCTGTGATTTTTCGATTTTCGCGCCGTTAGGACTATCCAGCAACGCCTGTACTGCTTTGGTAACTCCTTCCAGGCTGATTACTTCTTTTTTGAGGCGTTCAATACTGGCTGCGGCATTTTTCACATCCTTTGCGTATTGGATCCACAATGAGGCGACCTTGATGGATACGTCAATGACTGCGATGGCGTTGGCAGCAACGCCGAGTCCTTCCATCCTGGTCTCAAGCAATTTACCCGTGTGCTCTGTTTCTGGGTATGAAAGGTCTTTATTGCACAACCGTCAAATTTGATGAGGGGTAAGCTCGGCTGTGGTTGTCTGCATTTTCTGTGTTCTAATTGGACCAGGAAACATATGCACCTCGCGGCATCGTGATCCGCTCAATATCCACAAACAGAGGAGCGTTAACGGCCACAAGTATGAATAGTACGAAAAAAAACACTATCATCGGACCGGGACGGTCCGTCCCTAGCGCTATCTTCATTTGCATGCTTTCATGATCAGCCTCATTTTCAAACAGCGGGGAGACGGATGTGCAGGGACGTATTTACGGACAATCAGCGGAAGAACAGTTTTCCAGATACGCGAGCCGATCATTTACGTTTTCCACTTTTCTCAATCTAACGATATAGTAGCCAAAATTGCAGATGGTCTTGAACTGGAGAAGAATGCGGGGATAGTGCGATCGAGATCGTAGCCCTGAGACATGGACGTGGTAGACAAATAGTACTTGAAGGTGACGATGTTGAACGTCTCCGAGAGCAGACCGCGTGTCCCCTACCTGTACACGACTCCATTTCTATGCTCACCAAGCTGAATGATATGAGGGAACAATAAGAAGGTATTCTGTCAATAGCATACTACGTGGTACACAGCCTGCTACTTGGTGTCCAAAGTCCTCTTGTTGAAGAACTCCTGGTATTGAAATTCACACCTGCCGGATCAAATGCGGTTCCCCGCTCCACAGCCTAAGCGTCCATCACAGCTTGCTACATGCCTTGATTGGTTGGTCTTGGGGTTTCTAGCACAAAGATAGCAAGGTTCAAACCGAATTGGTTCTGAAGGCTATCGTGCGGGGTTGTGGACCACAGCACCTTTCAGTTAAACGAAGTTAGTCATAACGTCGGATGAACGTGCCGTGATAACTGTATTCGTACGTGTTGAGCTGTCAAAGACAGAATTCGGGAAGGTCCTCTGTGGCATTATGGCCCAAGCATGCCTGGCGTCGATCAAGCTCATAAGCATCCCTCGCAAGTTTATTAGCCTCGCGCCCGAGTTTCAATGATTCATTGGCGAGGGAATTAGCTTCTGCTGCCAGTTTGTTGGCCTCAAGAGCTAGCAAAGTGGACAAGATCCCGAAGACAAGAGCTACAACAGTTATGATTGTGGCAAAAGCGCCAACCCAGATTGTGACAACCTGCTCAAAGTTGCGTCGTTCCTTATCCAGAATTGCTTGTCTCCATCCCCTTGGCGGACGAGCCATGATGGCTATCATTTGCACAATGCTTTTGCGCCAGTAGCGGTAGTGATCTAGTTGTAGTTGTCGCTTTTGGCCACGACCGTCGTAACCCAAGGCATAGAATTCTCGCTCCTCCCTTCTGAGAAAACGTTTCACTTTCGGACTGCTTAGTGGGAAGAGGAGAACGAAGGTATCGATAGCCTCCTCGACGATTTCCCTTGGAAGGCCACTATCCTCAGGGTATCTTCGGTGATTTAAGAGGCAAATAAGATGTTCATAAACCAATATGACGTTCGAGCCCCGTTCTTCCGTAATCGTCAAATGTTCTGATAAGTTGTGTGTCCAGCGAACGCTGTACTTGGACCTTGAGCACAATTCCATCATGTTTAAACTAGAAGGAATTTGTTCGCTTGGCTGCTGACCGGCTGTCGACGTCGGAAATTGATTCAGTACAAGCATCCGAAGGGACATCTGTCTATCGTCCCAGCCTGTTCTCGCTGGCAGAGGAATGGCTTGAGATGCAGCAGCAAACTTGAAAGAGTCGATATTGACCGTAAGCCAAATCCTTGCAGCCAGTTCGACCGATGCCTGGCAACGGGTCTGGCCTTGTTGATTAGATGGCTGAAATCCATAACGAGCTCCTACCTTCTCGAGGACTTGATATTGCGGGGTAGCTGTTGTTTGCTTCACAATCCCGAGGATTTCAAGCTCTTCAGCCTGGTCGGTTGCTGCAAAGCAGTCGGGAAGTGTTTCCAAAATTGAGAGTTCTGACTTTAAGTGGTCGATGTATCTCGAATATACTTTTTCCGAAAAGTCGTTCTTTGGTACTTCCGGCCAGAGGGTTCGTAAGAGGTGGTGTCCATCACCTGGAGCCATTGCTGAGCCAGACGATGTAGAATTGGATGGGAGTGGGGCCGCAGTTGAAATTGGGCTTGGGGATATTTATTCCTGTGGATGAGGCAGCCAGACGCTTTGACTTTGCTGAGCCTCACTTCGTCTCGAATGCAGGGGGGTGGCAGAGCGACATAGGCCGGCCGGGACAGCAGCCCCGCGAAACGTGTGCCGGTGTCAGACGAAGGCGCAAATTTGAGCCAGTGGTGAGCCAACCAATGCCAGATGATTGGGTACAAGGAAAATGACCCCGCACGCCCTCAGGTAAGGCTTCTTTTTTGTTGAGCAATGCCACAGACAATAACACCCGACGTATGTCTCTTTAAATACTTGCATCTCCGCTTCTTGGTAAGTTGAAGAGTTCTCTGACTCTGCTACTTAATACATTATCCCGTGGTGCAAGGCAGAAAACTTACGGTTTACTCTGACGACACAACCTTCCGCATTCTAGCATTCATTCGAGGAGGATTCGCGTGATGCCATCTCCTAACCCAACCACCCCACCTCGCAATCCTCAGGCACCCAAAAGACAATGCTTATCCTTAGAGCATTGCTTGAACGCTTCTGAGCCAAGCACAAAATCATCACCCAACCCAGGTGTTTTAAGGTCAAAGGTGGTAATGGAAGATGATTCGAGCATACGGAAAATCCAAAAAGATCTTTACGTTACATCTGGAGTAGAACTCGTGTCGCCGGAGTACGAAAAAGCTTTCCAAGAGGTCAACAAGACCCACGATTCCATTCTTGAAGTGCTCGCAAATCTCTCACAAAGCTCCTCGAAGAACATATATCTTTCTCGCCGGTGTATGGCAGGCCGGAAGAAAAGCTGCTTACCCGAAATCTCCTTGGAGCCATGCATTGTTGTGAGTTGTTCGCGTAAGAAAGCCTTCAGAGCATTCGAAAAGCGACTGCTCGAGCTTAGGTGGCAGAAGGCAGACATCAAGTCAGAGGGTTGCTATTATCAACATCCTAGAGAACACTCTGGTGTCCATGCTTACTACTACGACCGTTTTCATCTCGCGGCACATGAGAATAACCTTGTCTCTCATTCTGATTTAATTCAATCGGAGATATCATTTAACGGGCGCACCGAAAAACTTCACATCCACATTGAAGATCGAGGTTCCGAGCCTGGAGATAGCCAGAGTGGTATCAACAGTCTCCTCTGTTGCGTCACGATCACTCAAGAAGGTGTGCCTATCAATCAAAGAATTTGTCGAGTTGGCGGCCTTCTGTCAATGCGCAATAGTGAAGGCCGCCTTCGACTATCTGAAATCACTGTTGGTCACAGTTTGCTCGAGTATTTTCTCCATGAGAACGTCGAAAACCAAGACGACGACTACAAGTCTGATACCTCAGAGAGCGATGCTGAAGACTTTAACAGCGACCAGGACTCTTTGTCAGATTCCAGTAAGGTCTTGGGATATGTCAACCCAGCCGGCATCAAATCGTGGATTGCCGTGGAACCCATCGAATCTATAGCATTTGTCAAACAAGCTAAAGATCATTATCAGCAAGCATTCAAGATCACTAACGAAACAAACAGCGCTGACTTTGCCTTGTTGGCATCTGAGCCCATGAGCTCCTGGCCCAGCACGTCGGAACCAATAGCGGGCCCCTTGAACTCATATATTGATTCCCATGGTTCGCGTGTTCCTATCACTGGTTACAAGCATTTCAGAACAAGCACGACCCAAGACCTTGTCTATGTTATCCTGCGACCGGACCAAAAGGCCTCAGCAGTCAGTCTTTGTCCTATCGAATTGACAATGTTCATCAGAGGCCAAAAGTTCAAAACACAAGAATTATGGTGTAAAGAGCCATTAGGTATGTCCAAGAAATGGTCGTCAATGTTGGCCTGAAAGTATTGACCAGAAGAAGGCCAGGGCATGTCTGGGGCTTGGGTAGTCGCTGGGACAAATGTCTGCGGCATGGTATTTGCAGTGTATGATATAGAGCCTCGTGCCCTCATTCTGCCTATCAACCATGTGCTCAATGACATCGCTCAAATATGCCCCGCGATTTGTCAGGTAAATATCGCAAACGCAGCTGAAGAGAAGAAAACAATCTTTAAGGCTATCGTGGCGCGCCTAGAGGATCAAGATTCTTCTGTTCGAAAAGCAGCCGTTGATGCACTCAGCAACCAATCAAGCTTATCAAACGACATCCTCGAGGCCATTGTAGTACATCTAGAGGATCAAGATTCTTCTATTCGAGAAGCGGCCGTTGATATACTCAGCAAGCAATCAAGCTTATCAGACGATATTCTCAAGGCCATTGTGGCACGCCTAGAGGATCAAGATTCTTCTGTTCGAAGAGCAGCCGTTGATGCACTCGGCAAGCGATTAAGCTTATCAGACGATATTCTCAAGGCCATTGTGGTACGCCTAGAGGATCATGACTCTTGGGTTCAAAATGCAGCCATTGATGCGCTTGGCAAGCAATCAAGCTTATCAAACGACATTCTCGAGGCCATTGTGGCACGCCTAGGGGATCAATATTCTTCTGTTCGAAGAGCAGCCGTTGATGTGCTTGGCAAGCAATCAAGCTTATCAGACGATATTCTTGCGGCCATTGTGGCACGCCTAGAGGATCAAGATTCTTCTGTTCGAAATGCAGCCATTGATGTGCTTGGCAAGCGATTAAGCTTATCAGACGATATTCTTAAGGCCATTGTGGCACGCCTAGAGGATCAAGATTCTTCTGTTCGAAGAGCAGCCGTTGATGCACTCGGCAAGCGATTAAGCTTATCAGACGATATTCTCAAGGCCATTGTGGTACGCCTAGAGGATCAAGATTCTTCTGTTCGAAGAGCAGCCGTTGATGCGCTCGGCAAGCGATTAAGCTTATCAGACGATATTCTTAAGGCCATTGTGGCACGCCTAGAGGATCAAGATTCTTCTGTTCGAAATGCAGCCGTTGATATACTCAACAAGCAATCAAGCTTATCAGACGATATTCTCAAGGCCATTGTGGTACGCCTAGAGGATCAAGATTCTTCTATTCGAGAAGCGGCCGTTGATGCACTCAGCAAGCAATCAAGCTTATCAGACGATATTCTCAAGGCCATTGTGGCACGCCTAGGGGATCAATATTCTTCTGTTCGAAGAGCAGCCGTTGATGTGCTTGGCAAGCTATCAAGCTTATCAGACGATATTCTCGCGGCCATTGTGGCACGCCTAGAGGATCAAGATTCTTCTGTTCGAAAAGCAGCCGTTGATGCGCTTGGCAAGCAATCAAGCTTATCAGACGATATTCTCAAGGCTATTATGGCACGCCTAGAAGATCAAGATTCTTCTGTTCGAAGAGCAGCCGTTGATGCACTCGGCAAGCGATTAAGCTTATCAGACGATATTCTCAAGGCCATTGTGGCACGCCTAGATGATCAAGCTTCTTCTGTTCGAAGAGCAGCCGTTGATGCACTCGGCAAGCGATTAAGCTTATCAGACGATATTCTCAAGGCCATTGTGGTACGCCTAGAGGATCATGACTCTTGGGTTCAAAATGCAGCCATTGATGCGCTTGGCAAGCAATCAAGCTTATCAAACGACATTCTCGAGGCCATTGTGGCACGCCTAGGGGATCAATATTCTTCTATTCGAAGAGCAGCCGTTGATGTGCTTGGCAAGCAATCAAGCTTATCAGACGATATTCTCAAGACTATCATAGCGCATCTGCAGAATCAACATTCTTCTGTTCGAAAAGCAGCCGTTGATGCGCTTGGCAAGCAATCAAGCTTATCAAACGACATCCTCGAGGCCATTGTAGTACATCTAGAGGATCAAGATTCTTCTATTCGAGAAGCGGCCGTTGATATACTCAGCAAGCAATCAAGCTTATCAGACGATATTCTCAAGGCCATTGTGGCACGCCTAGAGGATCAAGATTCTTCTGTTCGAAGAGCAGCCGTTGATGCACTCGGCAAGCGATTAAGCTTATCAGACGATATTCTCAAGGCCATTGTGGTACGCCTAGAGGATCATGACTCTTGGGTTCAAAATGCAGCCATTGATGCGCTTGGCAAGCAATCAAGCTTATCAAACGACATTCTCGAGGCCATTGTGGCACGCCTAGGGGATCAATATTCTTCTATTCGAAGAGCAGCCGTTGATGTGCTTGGCAAGCAATCAAGCTTATCAGACGATATTCTCAAGACTATCATAGCGCATCTGCAGAATCAACATTCTTCTGTTCGAAGAGCAGCCGTTGATGCGCTTGGCAAGCAATCAAGCTTATCAGACGATATTCTCAAGGCTATTATGGCACGCCTAGAAGATCAAGATTCTTCTGTTCGAAGAGCAGCCGTTGATGCGCTTGGCAAGCGATCAAGCTTATCAGACGATATTCTCAAGGCCATTGTGGCACGCCTAGATGATCAAGATTCTTCTGTTCGAAATGCAGCCGTTGATACACTCGACAAGCGATCAAGCTTATCAGATGACGTTCTCGAGGTCATCGCATCGCGTCTAGCACGTCAAGATTCGTATGTTCGATATGCTTGTGTTAACATATTAGGCAAGCAATCGAGCTTGCCAGACGATATTCTGAAAGCAACGGCAGCATATTTAAGGCATAACTATTCCAATGTTCGATCCGCAGCTATTGATGTGCTAGGAAAGCGGTCAAACTTACCAGATGACGTTTTCAAGGCTATCATGGTTTGCCTAGAGGACGGAGCGGGATACATTCGGCGTGAAGCCGTGGACGCACTGAGCAATTTGTTGACATATTAGCTCCGCTGTGATGGGATTTATTAGGTTTATGTATTGAAGCGCCACTCGTTTATAGATAAACTTTTTCCTTTCTTCGTCATTGTTTCATATTCCACACGAACGAACACGCTTCCCATTGATGAGCCGGTGAAGGCGAGCACATGCCACCGGTTTTCTTGCTGCTCTCATTTCCTTTTGGCCATGTGACTGCGTCTGGCCTTACGTGACCGCCGAAACTTGACCTGCTCACACGATCGGAACTGACCCAGTGGACCAGTTGGACGTGGATCTGAAAGTGATCTAAATGCTGAAACTTCTCGTTCCTTCACTTAAGGTGCTCGCACTTTAACGGTTCCCCACGATGCTCAGCGCGCTCCCGTTCCACTGGAGCTAAGTGATGTCTTTTGATGACGTAAGGATTGTTAATATTAGTAATCGCGAACTCGCTGCTTCCGTCTCAGGAAATGGCGCCTCGCCCTTTAGGCAAAGCGCCATCGCCGCTTCCAAAAAAATGCTACGTCACGTGATGTGCACCATATAAGAGCACCCGCTTCCGCTCAACTACCGTTGACCTTCGTGAACTTGTATTCTTGACTTCTGGCGCCCTTTGCTTGCTCTTTTATCTCGCACCTTAACGTTTGTTATTCTTTGATCACTCATGATCTCACCGCATCATCCACGCACAATGGCCCGCTTTGGGATGACCTCAACCGCCCTTCTTTCTCTTGTATCTACAGTGACTAATTCCACGGCATGAATAGTCTCCCAGTGCTCTTTTTCTTGCTTTCTCTCTTAATGACCTTTATCTCCGGTATGGCCTTTAGAATCCTCTCTCTTGTTGATTGTCTATTGACTGAACCTAATAGAAGCCACCTAAGGTGTGTGCCCTCGCGACATTGCATCCTCGGGTCCTGACATCCATCGTCTCGGGCACAGGGGACCCAACCCAGAATCTCTATCCGCCAGAGGCCTCCCAGGCCGAGCTAGCCAACCGCTAAAATGCCGCAATGGCTGATCACATGGATGCCTAATGTACACTTGAGGAGAACGAGCTGAAACATGACCCCATCCCATTCCCCCTTTATATTGGCCGTGGAGTGGTGGTGGTAAGTCTGACCAACGGACCAACAAGAATTAGTCGCCAGCTAGCACCCGGGATGAGGGGCATGCCATCCTGGGACCCATGAATCCATGACCTTTTCATTCTGGATGGCAACTCGCTGATACTACGCCAACGGGCAAAAGGCCAGGGATGATCATCCATTTGGCCGAGAAGCGGGCTATCATCAAGTCAGGCGGAGATCACAAGCACTCAACGGTCTGGGGGCTAGTTCCGGAGTCTCCGACGAATTTGCGTAGCCAACGTCAGCAGAGATGTGAGGCAGTCTTAATACAACCCTATTGGTTTGGCTCAATGGTTGGCTGACAAAACGGGACACGGCAGTGCAGCACCCTCCTCGAGCAGCCGCTTCATCTCCGATACATGGATTGGTGATGTCAGGCGCAGCGTTTCCGGTTTCAAGAGACAGCCATTTAGTTGTTGGCCATTCGCAACAAAGCAACTCGGGTGTGTCACGGACTCCGAGGATGACCGACCATGACCAAGCGGGTTGTGTGATTTTGTCACTTCATGCAAGCCATCGGACTTATGTGGTGGACCTGGTCCAACTCTGGACCCCCAAGAGATGCATCTAGGCATGGCTGGATGGCTCAGTCGGATCATGATGGTGTGCTGGCTGCATAAGCCGACGGAGGTGATTTCCACAAGGGAATGGGCATGACTCAACATCTACGTCAGATGTCTTGGGCCAGAAGATGATAGCGAGGCAGTCAGAGATTTTTATTGACGCAATCGTATTAACTTGGCTCGGAGGTTCAGGGGTTGCGTAAGTTGAACAAGGAGGGCAGTACAACGGCCTTCTCTCAAACCCCCTCCTTGTATGGATAGTTGCATTGATGCTTGAGCGAAGTCTCCCGCGTCGGGGCATAAAGGGTGATGGTGCCCGCTCTCTTGACCATACTCTCCGACTCGAACCAAAATCAACGCAGCTTAACAATGACATCGATACTCCCGTATAATTCCAGCCCGTGGCAGTGGCAAGCCCCTTCTCGTCCTCGTCCTCATCTTACGCCCTTGCGCGAAGAGGAAGCCACTGTCCCCTCTATTTCCTCAATCGGCACTTCTTCTGAGCCAATCTGCATTCCCTCAGATGTTGACTCCGATGCAGAAGATTCCGGAGATGACAGACAAGCAGATGACTCACAATTTGATACATCGCTTCCACCAGCCTCCAGCCTCGCTATATCTATCACCCGGTCTCAGTCGCGCGGTATGTGCCATGCCGGTAAGTTTTGAATTGATTACTTTCTGTCAGTCTAACTGTTAGTCCAGAAAGAGCTGACACGGTATTCGTTGACCTTGTTGGCGATCAGCCGGTGGTATTACCTACCCTTGATCAGCCAGCCATTCCCAACGTGGTTATCGGATCGCCAAAATCTGCTCCCCACGGCTCCATTGATGCTTCAACCTCGTCATCCGAATCGCCGGCTCCCGTCCTTCCGCTTCTAGACTCAGATAAAGCGTCGTGCCAAGAAAACGGCCTTAAGACGCCAACTTTGCCCAGAAACGAGGCTCCCAGGGCTGCAAATGTAGTTGCTGAGTTGCCAAAAACGGTACCAAATTGCGACGCTGATTCTGCAAATTCAAGGCTTGCATCGCCAGAGCCCCGTCTTACACCAGACCTTCGTGACGAAACTCTCGGGCATTCTGCACCAGAATGTAGAGGGCACGCGCCTGACAAGGTTGATGTCTCGAAGCCAATTTCTATCACCTATGGCAATATCCAAGCTGCAGCCCCAGCACCTTCACTGCTAAAGACTTCTGATTATTCTGCCTCAGAACCAATACCGCAATTACCGGCCACGCTACCTCACACAGTCCAAGATTCGAGCGAAACTAGCGACCTGCCACTAGGCACAAACCCTTCCAGCAGCGCTTCCGAATCCCCTCATCCCGCAGAGCGAGATATAATTCAAACTGCACAGCCTCAAGACCTAGATTCCACAATGCACCATGAAGCTAGCGATATTGAGGCTAGCCCGCACAAGGCTTCATCTACTTCTCCACCACCAAGTCCATCAATTCAAAGACGTCTCCGTCGCAGGATTGTATCCGGATCATCACGCTATCGCTATGATAGATTCCCAAAAAAGCGAAGCCGGTGCTGACTGCATTACCTGCCTCCCTATGTCTTCGACAGACGAGGAAGGTGAACAATCCGACTACGATGATCGGCAACGTTCGCGCAAACGGCGTAGGGTCTCAAAATTATCGACTGGTAGTACCTCTTGGACAACTAGACGGGACGACCATTCACGAGCAAGTCGAATTCCCAGCCCAGTACCATTGCAACCAAGATCCCTTGAGGATGAGGGGGCAGTTCTCGCCAAGTTCGAGGAATGGCCGCTTGAGAATGTTGTGCTAAAGCGCGTAACCCAACACGGCAAAACAACGTTCCAGATACAGTTTGACTGGACGCCTTGTACAGAACATAGGCAAATGTGCAAGGCCAAGCGGACCTCAGCTCCAAAAGCCAAATACACCCCACAGGAAGATGCTCTTCTCATTAAATTGAAGAAGAGCAGGGAGAAGCTAACGTGGCCTGAGATTCATCAGCGGTTCAACGAGGCGTTTCCAGAGGGGGATAGGTCTCAGGGTTGTCTACAGGTACGTTACTCTACGAAACTTAAGGAGTCCTGAGAGAAGTTAGTGGCATGGAGACATTGACCCGTCCTCGGGTGGCAAGCCAGGAATACTCCGTAGGCCATGTATTGAGATTCTCAGTTCGTCAAATAACCTTTCGGATGTGCTTTAATAATATCATAATATGTCGGATAGAACGAGATATAGGAGTTTGTGGGAGAGAGTAACCTCACAAGAGTGCATTATCATAAAATCAAATATTAAAAGCGTAAATTGGAGCCTTATTTGAGGATAATTCTAGTCCAAATGATCAGTCGGTTACTGCCTTCCCCTTAGACGTCTTGCCCTGTTTATTAAGAATTCTTTGTGACCGTCGACGCTCCGACAGGTTTGATTGGGTCCAGTGTCGGATATCTATCCTACGTCTGGCAAATCTGGGAGCAACTAGAACGATCGGTTGGGGGGGGGGGGGATTGCGCGCGGCGTACTGTTCAAAGGTGACTTTGCTTGGGGATCGCCATATCCTTGTTAGCAAGCAATCAAGGGATATACGTGCTCATCTTGATTACCTTCGCTAAGGATCTAAAAGGATGTCTAACGTCATACAAGATAATCGAACCAATCTTGACGTAACTTGGTAATTTCAATACACGCCGACCCCTACGACATTCCAACAGAAAGAGATTGACACAAACATATAAAACAGAGGACTGACCCATGGATCAATACACCGACTGGTAGGCTAGTGTAGCACCTTAACGAGGAGCATCTGTGAACCGGAAGAGTAAGACCCGTCCCGACCTGCAGCCGAGAGCGACAGACGATGCCGCGATCGCCGACGTCTCTGGACCATCTGGACGATACTCTGATGGGAGCCAGAGCAGGTTCCGACCTTGATACGTGATCCATACGTCATCAGCACTGATGCCATAGCCCCGATGTTGGAGTGGATGATGCAGAGGCCTAGATACAACGGGTGGCGAGGGCGAGGGTACGAGCGTCGCCTGGCAGTGGCCCGTTGTAGCATCCCAGATCTTGATGGTCTTATCAAGTGATACTGATGTGAGGCGCTGGCTGTCGGGCGAGAAGGCTACTGACCTAACTACTTTATCATGGCCCTCGAGCGTTGCCTGGCAGTGGCCTGTTGTGGCATCCCAGATCTTGATGGTCCTATCATTTAATGCTGATGCAAGGCGCTGGCCGTTAGGCGAGAAGGCCACTGACCTAATCCAATTACTATAACCCTCAAGTGTCGCCTGGTATTGGCCTATTGTAGCATCCCAGATCTTGATGGTCTCGTCATCTGCCGTTAATGCAAGGAGCTGGCCGTCAGGTGAGAAGGTCATTGATCTAACCCCTTTGTCATAGCCCTCGAGCGTCGCCTGGCAGTGGCCTGTTGTAGCATCCCAAATCTTGATGATCTTATCAAATGATGCTGATGCGAGGCGCTGGCTGTCGGGCGAGAAGGCTATTGACCTAATTACATTGTTATGGCCCTCGAGCGTCGCCTGGCAGTGGCCTGTTGTAGTATCCCAGATCTTGATGGTATTATCAACTGATGTCGATACAAGGCGCTGGCTATTAGGCGAGAAGGCCATTGATCTAACTACTTTATCGTGACCCTCGAGCATCGCCTGGTAGTAGCCTATTGTGGCATCCCAGATCTTGATGGTATTATCAGCTGATGCCGAAACAAGGCGCTGGCCATCTGGCGAGAAGGCCACTGATATAACCTCTTCGCTGTGGCCCTCGAGCATCGCCCGGCAGTGGCCTATTGTAGCATCCCAGATCTTGATGGTTTTATCAGCTGATGCCGATATAAGGCGCTGGCTATCGGGGGAGAAGGCCACTGATGTAACTACTTCATCATGGCCTTCGAGCGTCGCCTGGCAATGGCCTGTTATGGTATCCCAGATCTTGATGGTATCATCATCTGCTATTAATGCAAGGAGCTGGCCGTTAGGTGAGAAGGCCACTGACCTAATCCAATTACTATAACCCTCAAGCATCGCCTGGTATTGGCCTATTGTAGCATCCCAGATCTTGATGGTTTTGCTATCTGCCGTTAATGCAAGGAGATGGCTGTCAGGTGAGAAGACCACTGATCTAGCCTCTCCGTCATAGCCCTCAAGTGTCGCCTGGCAGTGGCCTGTTGTAGCATCCCAGATCTTGATGGTCTTATCAGATGATGCTGATGCGAGGCGCTGGCTATCGGGCGAGAAGGCTATTGACCTAATTACGCCGTTATGGTCCTCGAGCGTCGCCTGGCAGTGGCCTGTTGTGGCATCCCAGATCTTAATGGTTTCGTCCCCTGTTGATGCAAGGAGCTGGCTGTCGGGTGAGAAGGCCACTAATATATCCTCTCCGATGTGGCCCTCGAGCGTCGCCTGGCAGTGGCCTGTCGTGGCATCCCAGATCTTAATGGTCTCGTCCTCTGATGCTGATGCGAGGCGCTGGCCATCGGGCGAGAAGGCCACTGATGTAACCACTCCGATGTGGCCCTCGAGCGTTGCCTGGCATGCATCCCAATCCTCTGCCATAACCGGCTTAGTTACTATCCAGCTTGGCTCTTCTTTTTCAAATAGCTTTCTCGTTATGCTCTGCCTGGGACTAAAGACAAGCGCTGATGTATATGCCTGAAGAGGCGCGTTCCCTATTGCCCACCCATGCGATAGGATAAAACGGCGTGCATCTCGAATGAGGTCGGATAAGCAAGACTTATTGAACTCCTCCTAGAATACACTAATTAGCACATCAGTTCCATAACATGATTGAGCCAGTTCGCCTACTAGCAATATCTCAAGCTGCATCATTGCAACCACTCCTCTCGGCATGTCTCGGAGAAGACTTAGGGCTTCAAGCCAGTAGAGGTACTTCTTGCTGACAAACTGATAGACTGTGCCGTCATCCTGGAGGTCGTTAATGGGCCTGGAAGTTCCGTGCGGGATGGCATCTCTTAGGTGGTCAACCCAGTAGAGACAAGAGTAACGTGCTGGGCCTAACGGGTCCGGTTTAGGCTGGCGGATGTCGTCGATAGAGGTACCGGGATGGCGTAAGTCGTACATATCATGTCGCAATATATCAGACATAATCTGTATTGAATTCAAGAATATTGTATGATGTGCGGCTGCAGGTCCATTATGGAAAATTGTCATCGACTCCTTTAGGAAATCTTTGACAGACTGATGAATGAGGTATATATGGTCATCCCGGATTGTGAGAAACGACGCACACATATCTACCACAGATCGAAGGTTATCGGAGACATTTCGCGGCAATCCAGATAGCACGCCCAGCTCACACAAGCTGAGTGGGCGGTAAGCGACAGTTACCGTCGAGATAACAAGGCGGCAGAACTCGGTATCTTCAGGCTGCAATTGCTGAATGTGACGCATCATTCGTTCGTACAGTGGCGTTAGGCGTGACGGCATCTGCTTAAGAACACGCAAGACGTGCCAGCTCGGGACCGTCTGAAGTTCCTGTGTGACGAGAGCAACCCAGAGGAAGGTTCCATCGGCCTTATGACGCATTTCATCTCGAACTTGATCTTGGAGTTGTCTGTTGCTTTTCAGCGATACGAGGTGCGCGACTTTATAGTCGATGTATGTATGGATGGACCTTGCGACATGGTGTGCGTTCAGCTCAAGGCTCAGTTTCGTTTTTAAAGCAGCATGATGTAGCTGCTGTTCAATATCAGGTCTGCTTCGGCTTGAGACGATCCATTTGACATAAGGAGATGCAGATAGGCTCTGGACAATAAAGTCCAAGAGTTGTGATAGATCTTGCTCGCATTCGTCGAGGGCGTCGATGATCATGTAGCAACCCTTCGCGCGATGATCACAGAGCATGTTAAGCAGAGCCCGGGACAAGGTGTAGAATCCATTTGTATCTTCGAAGAGTCGTTGACCTGCATGGTCGTATTCGCTTTGGATGTGCGAGATGAGCGATGGTTGTTGACGGAGCAAAACGTACATCAGTCCTCGCAACACGGCTACCGCCCTGTTGAGTCGGTGATCGGTCCCCTGACAGAAGAAAAATGATAGGCGACCCCCATCGCTCGCGTTGGCTACCTCCGCCTGTGGTTGTGATAGTTCGTCGATAATCCCGCATAATAACATTGTCTTGCCCTTGCCAGCGTCGCCTTTGATCCAGAGCAACCGGCTGTCTCCGTCGTCTCGCCATCGCCGAAAGTCTTCGTGATCTAGAATCCATTTGTATGAGTCCTTGAGAAGACCACCCTTTGTCTGCTCGATGCGTATCTTGTCGTCGCGGGGGTCGGTCAATCGTATGTCGGCAAGGCATTGATTGCGATTCGGTTCGTTGTAATAGTTATGGACTTCATAGTTGTTTCCAATCTGGGTTTTGCTTTGGCCATTGGTGTTTACATTTTGTACGTGGTTTGCTGGTGATGCTGTATAGTAGTCGCTGTTCGCTGATGCCATTGTAGCATTGGTGATGGAGAGAATGGTTTCCGTGCTCAAGCTGAGCATGCTAGGAGGGTTGCGGACAGCGCTTAGGTGACCCACTCAGATGCCTTCTTTCGTCAGCCGTACCAACTCCTTATGTGGCGCAGCCAGCGCAACCGACACCAAAATGCTGCCTTCGGAAACAAGAAAACCTGCATCGATCCACCTCACACAAACAGAATGGCCGAAGTTTTTGGCACCGTGGCCGGCGCTTTGAGCGTGGCGGCCTTGTTCAACAACTGCGTCGACTGCTTCGGGTACATCCAACTGAGCCGCCATTTCGGTCGAGACTTCGAACGCTGCCAACTGAAACTCGACATCGCCAAGATCCGGTTGGGTAGATGGGGCGAGGCAGTCGCGATCAACGACGACCCACGCTTCGCGACTGACGCGCCTGGCGATGGAGATTCTCGACAGGTCCAAACGATATTGGAAGAGATCGAGCTGCTCTTCCAGGCCGTACAGAAGTCATCGAAGCGGTACGAGATCAATGCGAGGCAAGATGATTTGATGCATTTCGAAGACAAGGACATGCAGCCAGTAGTTCGGGGACTGCACGGCCGACTGGGGGTTGTCGCTCGTCAGAGACAGAAGGGAACGGGCCTGCTGAAGAAGGCGGTGTGGGCGCTGCACGACAGCAAGAACTTCGACAAGCTGGTAGGGGAGATTACGGGACTTGTGGATGATCTAGAGAAGCTATTTCCCATGAAGACCATGCGTCGCAAGCTTGTGGACCTAGAGATTGAAGAGGTGGACGACGAGCCGAGCTTGATGGCTCTGCAGGATGCCGCTGCCGGTACCGATAGTGTCTTGTCCGAGGCCGTTACGGAAAAGATTGAGGGAATCGCAGGGAGAAACTATGCAAAGGACATCAAGAGTGAAGAGATGGCCAAGGTTCGGGTCGGAAACGAGTGGAACGAGACTGCCTTGGTTCGTGGCACGGGTATCGCGGATCGGACCGCGAACCTAGCGGATTCCGTCGAGGCGAAGGGTACGTCTGCGGTACACATAGGGAACCAATATGGCGGGCGGGGTGTCTTCGATTAAGGCTATCTTTTGACCTTATTTCATCCCTAGTCGATGATAGGGCTAGAACTTTCTCTCCACAATCTGGTTCAGGGCATGGTAGCGCGACCAGTACCATGCAATGTATATCCCGTGTCACCACCCGAGCGAACGTCTCCGCGACCGTTAGCTGACTCCCTCGAGGATAGTGTCAACATGACGCACACAGGGTCCGTGGGAACGCGATCGGGGCGCGTTTGGTGTCGCAAACGTGGCGACCATGCTGCAGTTCAGCTTCCGGCTTCTGACCTATATTATTGGGCTGCCTCATTCACCGGCATGTCCTCAGATTTTCCTGCAGAGGAATCGCAGCAAAATAGCGTCCGCAACTGATTGGCTACGCGCCACGTCCTACCTGCAGTATCGTCCAAGATGAGAGCAGCCTGTCACACTTTGCGTGCGCCACGCTTAGTCCATTTTTGGCCATTTTTGGCAAAATTATAATGATAGATTACTGAAGCTGGATTATCGCCCCACTATACCAACACATGACCCTTGCAGTGGCGGCCCAGCCTCACGGCGAGCCACGGCAATCGCCTGAATCGTGCAACCCTAATTAAAGCACACCAAGATCTTTGTGCTTTCATCAATGCCTTCATCGAGCGGCAGGGGCCAAATCTGCTCAGCGTTCATGGTTACTAGTCATCCGACAGCTAGGTGACTACTGGTTCTCAATGTTACCATTGAAGTTGTGGCCTAGATTTTGTTACTCCCTTGCTTGTAAGGGGTATCGCAAGAAGGGCGCCAAGGTTGTTCTACACTATTCTCCCGCGGAATTACTTTGCCGACGATCATTTTGTGACATGCCGCCAAGAGCCATAGCCACTAGCGCACCTGATGGGAAGTTTCCAGTAGTACGTTCGGTTACGAACTAGCCCTTGGTTGTGCTCTATAGGGAGTCGTCTGGAGATTTTGGTTGGGCAAAAAGGACTAGCTTTTCAATTGCTAGTATGTCTAAGCATCAGGTGACCACCGCCTACGACAGGGTGTGGTGATCGTCCAGCTCGTGACCACACCATGACTGCCCAAATTTTGTTCTCACTTCTCCTGCGTTGCCTGCATCGCCTGGATCTGCGCTTTGCATATTGAAGTGGTAGCAGCTCGAGCTATGCTCGACGACATCCACGATGATCCGCCAAGACGTACAAACGACAACTAACTAATACATATTGGGAGCATCATGCGGCACAATATCGTTATCGCTTGCTTACCAGAGGCTCAGTACGGGACTAACAACGCGGCCAACGTTCTCACTACATTGACCCGTACTTTCCTTCCATCCGCCCCCTGTACATTCAGCACCTAATAATGGATCCAGCTATGGTTGTCTCTTAACTCAAAAGTTGGCACCTCTCTCGAGCAGCAGCTTAATAGCGGCCTCATTCCCGGTATCAGCTGCCGCTAGTAGTGGTATCTAACTAGACTCATATGTAGACTCATATGTAGACTCACTATCAGCGCCTTTCTCGAGCAGTAGCTTAATAACAGCCTCATGTCCGTTTTCTGTGGCCCTTGATAGCGGTGTCCTGCCAAGCCTATCTCTTGACCTAGGATTAGCACCCTTCTCAAGCAGCAGCTGAACCATAGCCTCCTGCCCTTTGGCAGCAGCTTGCGACAGTGGTGTCTGGCCATGTCTTTCTATTTTTGCTTCTAGATTCGCGCCCTTTTGAAGCAGCAGCTGAACGACAATCTGGTGCCCGTTCACCACAGCCAACCAGAGCGGCGTCTTGCCATATTGCCCGTATTTGGATTCTATGTTGGCACCTTTCTGGAGAAGCAGCTTCACAACGGTGCCATGCCCCTTCTCTGCAGCCCATGACAGCGGTGATTTGCTAAAGCTGCTGGATGCCTCGAGCCCAGCGCCCTCCTCAAGTAGCACCTTGACAACGGCCTCGTGCCCGTTCTGTGCAGCCAACAACAGCGGCCTCTCGCCACAATTGTCTTTTCGCATCAGAATACCGCCCTTCTCAAGCAGCAGCTTGACGACAGTCTCATGCCCGTTCTCTGCAGCCCATGCCAGTGGCGTCATGCCAAAATTATCTTCTAACTCAAGGTCAGCGCCCTCCTCCAGCAGCAGCCGAACTATAGCCTCGTGCCCGTTCTGTGCAGCCCGCGATAGTAGGGTCTGCCTAGAATCGTCTCTTTGTATCATAACACCACCCTTCTCAAGCAGCAGCTTGACGACAGCCTCATGCCCGTTCCCTGCTGCCTCCCCTAGCGGCGTCCAGCCAGAGTTGTCTTTTGAATTGAGATCGGCGCCTCTCTGAAGCAGCAGGTTCACGACGGCCTCATGCCCATTGCTGGCTGCCAACGACAGCGGCGTCTGGCCAGAATCGTCTCTTTGCATCAGAATACCGCCCTTCTCAAGCAGCTGGTTCACGACGGCCTCATGCCCATTGCTAGCCGCCAACGACAGCGGCGTCCAGCCAGAGTTGTCTTTTGAATTGAGATCGGCGCCTCTCTCAAGCAGCAGGTTCACGACGACCCCATGCCCGTTCTGTGCAGCCCATGACAGCGGCGTCCGACCAAAACTGTCCTTTGAATCTAGAGGCTGACGTTGCTGAGAAAGGATGTTTACTGCTTCTCGAAGCCCAAAGTGGGCGGCTAAATGTACTCCTGTTGTCCCTTGTGGAACCCTCTGGCTATATTTTCGATACCTTCGTTCACCGGCCAGTAGGCATTGAGTTGCCAATTGTACTTTAGCTGTGTTCTTGAGGAATTCCGAAATGTACTCGCGGCATGTTGAAACTTCGCCAGCATGATATCCCCAGTTGTGTGCAGCGTACTCATAAAACGGATATGACTCCAGCCGTTCTTCAAATTCGTCATCTGATTGACAGAACCCGCTCTCAAAGACGCTGAACGAGAGGTAGGTAAGGCAGACTTTTGCGATATCGGCCTCTGCGTCCGGGAACCAATCGTTCCTTGTTCTCTCAAAGAATTCCTGCGTCGTATGGTGGGCTAACCGGATAATGCCGCTTGCTTCGTCGACCGTGATCAATCCAGCGCAAACTGAGACCATGTCCTCAATCTGAGGAAGGTTCTCTAGATTAAATTCTGACTGGCCAACCTCTACGGTAAGGGCGTGCTGGAGTTCCGATGTCTTGAGTGGCCTCTTGGCGCATGTAATCCATGCTAGAACCCGCCTAGCAAGCTCCTGTAAATCGGATTTCTGCCCGTTGATTCTTTCCATTGCTTGAGCATATGCCTGATCAAACACGTCGAGCTTCTCGTCCTCGCTCGACTCTTGGCTTTTGCTCAACTGATTTAATGCACTTTTTACAGCCTCCGGCGTAGGCTTGTCATCAAGCGAGCTAAGGTACATCTGGGCTAAGAGAAATCTGTGGGAAGTCAGTGGCTGAAAATATCCCATTAGTCTGCATAGAACATACATCCCGTCAACAGCGCCCGAGATTTTGACTTTTATCTCTTCTTGAAGCTGTTGGTTTTGCTCGACAAATGACGGCAGCTGTCCTATGTGCCCGTCAAGATATCTCTGTACGTCTTCGCCGCTCGCGCGAATCTCTACTGACACGCTATGATTGAATTTCGAAGTTATTTCCGGAAGGAATCTTGACGTTGCAAAGATGTTCGCACCATATTTGACCTGGAGGGTGAAGATCTCTGAGAGAAGTCTGGACCGACATCCATTAGACGCTTGGCATTCGTCAAGGGCGTCAACCATAATAAAGACTCTCGAATATAGAGAGGTCACGGATTGGAGGGCCTTTGAGAGTTCGTTGAATGATGGCCGGGTCTGCATGGCTTTGTGATTCTTGTAAAGAGACCTTACACTCTTAGGCAGAGAGGAAAGTGTATGAGCCAACTGCTTCAGCAGACTTGCGAGGAGATCTTCAACCTTCTGTTCATCTTTCCATCGGGAGTTACAATAAACGAATGCAATGCCGATGCTTTTGTCCACTCGAAAGCGATGGGCGAGCTCATCGACCACAATTGATGTGAGTATCGTCTTTCCTGCTCCCGGAATACCAGGGCAAAACAGAATCTGCTTCTCGGTTTCCACCCAAGCCTTGAACCCCGCTGACTCCAAGAGCCATTGACCGGTACCGGTCTGTCGTCGAACAATGTAGTCGCTCTGCTGACAGGCATGATCGATTGGAGTGATCCAGTCGAGGACCCTGAGCTTCTCTTGCTCGTCTTGTCGCTCATTCAGGTTATAAACCCCTTGTGTAGTCGCAAAAGTCGCTTGGCTGCTCTAATTTAGTATTCGACTCGTACCAACACGGAATGGTGACCATATACCTGGATATACCGACAAAAAATTCATCAAGTAGTGTGACCTTGGCTCTGATCTGATCTCGAAGCTCCTGAATGTCCTCTGGCTCTGATTCCAGTTTTTTCCAAACTCTCTTCACTCCCTTGCCTGAGTTCCTGCTACGGGTTTGCACCTCGCTGTACTTGCCGAGTATCTTTTTCAAGTCGGTGAGGTCTTGATGACAGCTGCCTGCAATTTCCTGAAAATCTTTCTTCCGTTGTTCGTCGGGTTCGCGCTTTGATGAGATGATTTCAGCATCTTGAAGAACGATCGAAAGGTTTTTGATTCTTTAAATTAAGTTGTCAGCAAACATCAGTCATATAATTACCTAGATAACGCACTCATCGGAGATCTTCTTGAGCTGGATCGGCGCACCGATAAATTCCTTCTGGATCTTCTTAGTAAGCCCCAGGACAGCAATGAAGTCGCCGACAGTGAACCTGAAGCTCATCTTGTTGTTTCTCTGTCGTTCTCGTCCTACTATCGTCAGAAGAACCGATGGGTGTGAGGGGCTCAACAGCGATAATGTCTATGGTAGCCTCCTAGAGGATATTTGTGGTCGGAGTGTAGGTGAACGAGTCGAAAGTCGGCAAGTTTGGTAGCTAGAGTTGTTGTCGCAGAAGGCAGCGGTCACCAGCAGCCCAATTCAGTGCCTTTATTGTTATAGATGCCGGAGATAACTTTCGGGAGGATGGTCTCGTTGACGAGGTAGTGAAATCGAGACGAACTTCGCGTGCGAACTGAGTGTTGGCGAGGAGGGTGGGGAAGAGGGGCCTTTCGTTTTGTCACGCGACCCGAGCGTTGGCTAGGAGGGCATGGAAGAAGGATCTTTCGTCTTGCTAAACTGGGCAACGTGGATACACATGTCATTCGTAACATTCCGTTTACGCCGTTCATTTGGGCCATTCTTTCCTCTTTAAAATTGCAGACAGGGTCAGAGTTTTGGTATTATATAATATTAGTTCTTACAACTTTCGTGCCAACTGTTCAGTAATATCCCTATTCCGACCCTTACTATGCGCAGAGAGCTGCTTTTGATTATCACTAACGCTGTGTCTTCAATTCGCCTTCTGTATCTAATATACTCTTCTATTCCCAATTGTTGGCTGCTCGAAATCCTTGCCTACTGTGTTGGAGACAAAATTCGCTTCTTCGGCATATGCCGCATAAATTACTTAATACACATTTCACTTGCTTGCCATACTTTGATTGGCTCGCATATGTAGTTGTAAGCCTTATAAAACAACCGCGAAACATTGCTGACAAGGCATCATCATACCATTTAATACATCTTGTTTTTGCCCTGACTTCTTACTTGACTTATGATTTGTGTTTCTTTTGATCAAATGGTTCTCTTCATTTCTATATAATTTGATTGGCAGATTTCCTTCTCTTTCCAGATTTACGGTGTGGCTGTTCTGAGCCGCCAGTCCCGATTGATTGATTGATTGATTTATTCCTACACGGTTGCAGCCGCGGTCTCGATATAAAGATGATCCGCCCCTCTTCACCGCCTTGCTTGATGAAAGAAAGGCAGCCATCTGTCCCCAGAAAATCCCTCCCTTTGCTGACTTTTGGCCGGGCCTATGCCGATAGTGGTTTCCATCTTGCTCTGCTTGTAAAAGGCGCTTGTGATGCTCTCGTCATGCGGCAAGAGCGTCATGTCTTTGCGTCTGCATACGAAACTCCCCCAGTGCCGGTTCTTTCGTCGGCGCCTCGCGCCAAGGAAGTCGCCGGAGAGCTAACCTTCTTGTTAGCCGCGGTGGATCTAGAAGGGAAACCGCCTCTGTCTATATGGTACCATCTCCCTGATCACTATTCTTCTCCATCCAAAAGGAATGGTGAGGCTTATTGACGTTTTATCTCTTGGGAAATCGGCCTTCACCACAATATCGACGAACGGTAGGCCTCTCAAATCTATTCTCGAAGACCCTAACATCCCAAAATGCTTCTGGGATGTGAGGAACGACGCCGATGCTCTTTGGGCTCTTTACCAAGTCGGCCTTGCCGGTATGATTGACATCCAGCCCCTAGTGAATGCGTCTCGTGTCGGTGAGAAGACATCCCTTAGTGGGTTGGATAAGGCCATCCAGTTCGACCTGAAGCTCGGGTTTATGGAACTCAAACGCTGGATCCACTCTAAAAATAAGATGAAGAGCCTCATGCCTACCAACATCTTAGCTATTCTGCCAGTGGGGGCCAAGACAATCCAATACTGCTCTAATGATTTAATCCATCTACCTGAACTGCATACCCTCTACAGGAGATGAATCAGTGATGGTTGGCTTGCGAAAGCAGAGGAGGAGAGTTCGCGCCGGGTGGACGAGGCGCACTTTTCGACATACGAGCCTCAATCTGCCACGAAATCGCTGGGACCGTGGGGGCCAGGGAGTTGGAAACCTGAAGAAGAAATGCTTGAAGAGTGGGAAGACGAGAGAATAGACGATCTTGCATGGGGTATGTTTGGAGAAGATGATGATGTGGACTACTATGACGACGGACCAACCAGCTGTAGGGACATCATCTGGGACTCGAAAGGAGTTCAAAAAGCGTCTTACTGAAAAGTATCGCATGGATATAGTCAAGATCAACAGTTCCGGGGTCACCGAAAGTCAAAAGAACGCTAAGGGTTGGGTGCCTAGGTATAACATGGAAATCCAAAAGGGACATCTCCTTGTGAGTGTTTGTCAACTACCTCAATGTATTTCATGTCATGCGATGCGGTTGTGGCAGGGCCTAGCCGACGTTCCGGACATGATGGGAAGGTCTCGGAGGACTAGGAACAGAGTTTGGGATTACCGGCACGAGACAAGTAATGGCTATTGGTGTTCTGAAGGGTTTGAGCAGACAAGGACACAAAATTGAGCAATGTATGTATGGGTCAGTAACTGTAACTATACTATCTTCTTTTACATACTTCTAGCAAATTTGATCGCTGGAGCGGCACCACAGGTCCGCGCTACCATTTGGGAAATGTTATTCCTATTTTCTTATGTCTATTTCACATCCCCATTTCGCCCGACATCGTTTGGGTTCTTAACTCAATTACGGGACCATGCGACGGATGAGAATCCAGCTGGGAGTGGGAGAGTTCCATCTCCCTTGCGTCTTGAAGATTACTATCAGGTTTCTGCTGGCGTACTTCTTTCTTATATTGTTCTTATGCATTGAAGCGATATAGAGCTCTGCATTCTGCATTGGCTATTTGGTGTAGATACCTTGTTGTGAAGGGCATTTGCAGCCTTTTGGATCACCCCTAGAGCTGCGGAATCTTCCATCCCCATGAAACTTGGCTCCCTTGCCTGAGAAGTAGATGGATTGTCACTCACCGCCGATCTTGATTATTGCCAGCCCCTTGGAAAACTTGCAAACAACACGCTCCAGGTAACAGAACTGACCGATATATCGTTCATCCTCTTATGGCTATCTTCATTGTTGTATGGATATGCATGGTATTCTTCTTCAAGCTGTACACATATATCAAAGTGCCTTAGGACTACTTGACCCAGTTTAGTTACCCAAAGGAAGCGTCTGCCATTTACTTTTACATACTGTATTACCTTTCTTATATATTTTTCTTTGTAGAGAAAGTAAGTTTACTCATATATTGATGATAAGACATTCACTTATTCTATAGATAATAATAAGGATAATTTTAGAATCATACCAATAGTGAAACAATAATAAAAGAATTTTATTTAATATAATTATTAAGGACTGGTTAAATTTCCTTTATCTAGTTATAGGGAAGTGTATTCTGTAGGTAGTATTGAACTACCTATGATAGGACTTCCTCTCGTTGCCTCCTATTCCCTCCTGGCCCCTCATGGCCCTTCATGTCCCTCCTGTTCCACCAGATATCGCTTACCTGATCGCAGCCTAGGAGGTTGGAAAATATTTAAGTCGGGTGGTCGCCCTTGACCATCCGTCACTTTTATTTATCACAGCACTTACTCACCTAACACCTTCCACAGTCCAAGATGGTCGACGTACAGCAAAATGCCTATGCTAAGGCTTTTATGGAAATAACACTAATATTTCCCATCATCTCTCCCCACGAGTTTGATCAGATTTTAAAGTCTGATCAAGACATATTGTCATGGGACCAGCTTGCTGTCCGCAACCTTGCGCTCCTATTAGGGGAATTGTACTCTTGCATGGATAGCCAACCGCAACCTATACTCGAAGGCTTTCTTTACTTATCTTCCTCTTTTATAAAAGCGAGGTGTGAGCTTATCATAAGACATCCTAACTCGTCGTCTATCATGTGCATCCGAGCCCATATCATCATGGTACTTTTGTATAGGACCACAGGGTGTCTACCTTTCACAGATGTCGCGATGATATGCCGCAGATTTGAAAGCTGCCTTGCATGGGACTGCGAATTGTCACTAGCAGCGGTAGCTTTCATATATTTGGTCTGGTAAGTGAGGGTTTGGCTAATGCTATGATTTGGCTATTGACTTTATAGCGAACATCCATCTCAACGTAATGTGCGGATAGTTGCACCATTGCAACGCCACATAAGAATGCCTTCCAATACCTTCCTTCTTGAGCAGTTCGGTACAACATTTCCTCTGTTCACCTTGAAATACATCAACTGGCTTTTTAAGTTACCTGGTTCTTTTCATCAACCGCATGCGGACGACTGGAAAGCGACATTGGTGGTTGCGATTCCGTCACCCAAATCGCCTTCCGGTCTTCCCGCAGCATCAACCTCTACCAGCTCGATGTGCGCGGCTCCTCAACAAAACGGCGACAGCAGGGTCCCGGAGCCGAAGCCCGAGTTTAACCCTACTCCTGGGACGGAAATGTCGAATCAACGGCACTTAAAACGAAAATCAAAAAAGGTATAATTCTAATAGGTGAAATTGAAAAGGCGAATATGCTATTTTTAGAGTCTATTCGCCCAAGAAAATGCCTTCTAACTACGAAGTATAGATTCATAATTTCCAGGAGATTAAGCGCAGGACGAAGACAGGTTGCTTCACATGTCGCCAACGCCGAATGAAGGTAAGCACCATTTCGATCATTATTTTCTTTATATTTCCACTTTTCAGTGGAGAGGTTTGTTTTACAAAGGTCATCGCTGGAGAGCACCTGGAGAGCACACAGCGCCACATACTTTCCGACAAGCAGCAAATGTAATATACTCTCTAAACTTGCGTAAAAGCCACGTTTAGAAAAATGGTCTCTTTGCAAATCTTGGACGAACAAATTGCCATTACCTAGCAATATCAGCACCGCGTTAGCTTTCTTACTGTTCTGCGACAGTTGCAGTCGCTATCACTCTGCATATTGATCTCTCCAGATCTCGCGTCCCCTCCACATACCCCCTTGCCTTACCCGCCTTACGTTATGTTTCCTTAATGTAGAGGCGCTCTTCGTCCCTTTCTAACAATGTTATTTCACCAGTGCGACGAGAAACACCCAACGTGCAATAATTGCACGAAGTCTAAGCGCGATTGTTTGGGCTACGACTCCACGTTCCGACAGCATCAAGGCAACCAACCCACATCTCACATCCAGCCTGCACTGACAAGCCAAATCACCCATCCTGTGCCGAACTCCCTCCCGCTCGCCAGAGCGACTAACTCTTACAACAACCAACCGTCGACACTTCCGAGTTCCGCTTCTGTATCCACTGCCAGCCCCAGCCTCCCAACGAACTCGCACATTCACAACCAGTACCCTATAACGAGTAAATCTGGTTCGGAATACCCATCCGCAATTGACCTCACTCTCCAGACACTACTCCTCGAAGCCCAGATAAATATGGCTAAGTGTTTTGCACTAAGTCGTTCACAGCCTGAATTTTTAATCGCCATAAAAGAGTGGTTGGTACTGGCACAGACTCTACCTGCCCCACATCGGGCCCGAGGCCTTAAGTCGTATGTCTACCTATAACTACAGGCTATTTAATAATATGTACTTATATATATAGTGAGGTCAATTTCATAATGGTATTGGATAAATACCATTATGCTTCCAGGAATGCAAGCCAGTGGCTAGTTTTTGCGCAGAAAGCTTTATATTTCGCACTGTTCTGTTCAAATTCTAGTGATTTGGAGATTGATATTAAGACATTGGGCTACATGGTTGAACAAATTGCACCGGTCTGTTCAGCACCGTCTATGCTTCCTCAAGTGGCTATATGTAAGTATTGTACAATTTGATACGTTCCAGACTGACAATGAAGTGAAGGGCCAGCCGCGGATTCCCAGAGAGAGACCACAGATATTAGTACTAGCCTGGATGACTCCGGTGTGTTTACTAATGGCCAACAGGATTATAGCCTGGTTCCTGGCAATTTTCATATAGAAAATGGTGTTGTGATCAATTCTATGGGTTATCCTTCTTTCCAAGGGATCACTCCTGTTTCTGATGGGACCAATGGAGAGGTTGGAGTGGATTGGGTATGGATTTAGGCCCTGAGATTATTGATTTGTCCTCTTATACGAGAGTTTGTTACCCTGGCTATTTATTGCATAGAAAGGGAAGTAAGAGAGTCAGCTATGAAACAAGGGTATTTCCACCCATCTACAAAGTCGTTCATTTCCCTACTCTATGCACTGAAGTCTGTGAGGCATGTTGAAACCAGCTGAGCAAACAAGCATGGCGGCATCATAATTCTGCAAAGGTAAGTAGTTTTCACCTTAGGAGAACCCTTACACAGCTGAATTTATACTGTGGAGATTGCAAAGCGTAGTCGTGTCCATCATTACACATCGGTTAAGATGAAAGAATGATATCTCTGCAAGGGACTCCTTTCCTATGGCAGAACACAGGTCTCTGACCGCCTGTCCGAAGAAGAGAGCCATGAAGAGTATTGTCAGGAACATAATCGCCTCGCAGAACTCCATCTTGCGAAGAAACACCGACACGAGACTGTTGCGGCCCAAGTCGCGCGCGATGAACCTTGTTCGAGATAGACATCCGCTTTGTGAGAAGAATCGCACCCCAACGTTGAGCAATCTAGAAGATAAGCGAAAGACTAGCTTTGCGCAAGTCTGCTGCGCTCGAGTAGGATTTACCACATGCATCTCGCATCCCCATAACTACCGTAATCCCTCTCCAAAAGGCTGGGATTCTCGGCACTCTCATCGACGACCCCCGCGTCTTAATTTCCATCCGTCCATGCCGTGACCTGCAACTGCATCACCTCTCCTTAATATCCTTAGCCGGGGTATTCCAATACGATTTAGAGTCCAAAACGATTTTGGTATCTTTACGAAACTAAAGGGATTTTCCGAAATGAAATTGCCACTAGTTCTCAAAATTTAATGCATTACTTTATGCACGTCGGATGTTCGCATGCCGCTACTTCCCAAAATGGCCTTGATATCTCGCTCACAGCTAAGCCCATGTTGTGACAGTCCCCATCTGTGAATCTCATTGGCACCCCCTTCCTCGTCATTCTGACCGTTGACGTCGACGGACCCCAGAGATTGTCAACTAGACACTGATGATTATCACTTCAACGAGGTCAGTATTTCTTGGACTTGTAGTGGATCACACAAAATTGCTTCCGCTAACTTACATAGTAGGTATAAGTGCATGTAAGACAGACCCAGTGTTCACAGTCTCCGGATCTTCCACCGGGGGGGCCGAGACATCCATCCATTCGGTTGCCTTGTTCGCCGCATTGACAGCATGTCCATCCATGCCCTTTCAGGTCTCCAAGGTAACATTCTGGTCGTCCGCAGAGACTTTCATCAGCGACAGCTGTTGTTGATCTCCCATTCGCGCACATTGACCACTTTCCAGTCCGTTGATTGTATGTTGCGTCCCCACAGTATTCAGGTGCGCCATATTTTTTATGACCGCAGCGATATTGTCGGTAGTATCGATAGCACATGCTCGAACGCAGTCCAAAAATTATAGTGTCTCAAAAATGATTCGGAAATATTCTCAAGTGTGCAAATTAATATTCTCTGTTGGCCTTTATAGCTTTATTGACTGAGCTCTAGTTTCGAACGGCTAGCGAAGGTTCTCTGTACCGTTTGAAAGATTCCATGCTACTTACCGCGCGCGAAGTAAAACAAATCCCTGGTCACATCTATATAAATAACTTCTGATCTTTCACTTTAACCGCGCAAAATCCGAGATGGTTGTTTAGCCTTAATGACTCCCATAATAACATTTGAGGTTTACTATTCTCATAGACTTTCCACTCTCGGTACGGGCCATTCCTTCTGCTCCAAGGCTGAAATGAAGCTGATGAAATTGTGTGTCCCGGCCGGCATGCGGCGCCGATCATTGGTTGATGCGAAGATCCTCCAGCCCACTTATATAAGCTCATCATTCAGCAACAGTCAGCACTCTCACATTTTCCCCTCCCCCACCCAACACAATGGATGCTGATCTCGAGGATACTGTGTCGCCGCTGCCGGCATGGAGCGTCCTTGAGTTCACCTTCAGTGACCGGAACACCAACTCGGAGTTAGTGATTATGTGTAAAAATCGACGCTTCATTATTCATCTTTTTGCGGACAATTTCTCTCAATCTATCCTTTTGAAAAAGCAATATCTATTCTTTCTGGAGGTCGCCGAAAACTTCGAGCTAGACGGGTACACTGTCGAAGACTTCTACGACTGGATTGTTGAGCCATTGCTCCCTATCTTAAGAGAATTACCAGAAAGCGATGTCGGTTTAACACTGGATGACTTTTTTTCCCCTGAAACTCACATTTACACCTTGAAAGCTCATGGAGACAAGGTGGCTGCCATCCCATTTGACAGGGAGAAGACCCCAGCTCCAGTGTTTGGCGTCTGCCTACCAGACAATATCTACACATTGTGGCCTTTATTCGAACCACGGGAGATCCAGGTATGCGAGGAAAGCAGGCTATTTGGGCCTCCTTCGAATACTCCAAGCAAGGTTCTCTTAAAGGACGGCTCTATCGCATTCTTAAAGCTGATACGCTCTGGGGACAAGCATTCTATAATAAACGAAGTTGATAAATATAGAACTATCCGCGACGCCCATCTTGATGAATCGCTACGGATTTCACGTCTCCTCGGCTTGGTGCGATATGGGCGCAGCCAGGTTCTCGGTTTACTCCTTACCTACATTGATTGCGGACGCCAAACTTTACATTGTGCTGTGAAGCCAGAGACGCCTAAGCACCTCAGACAACAATGGGTCACGCAGATTCACGACATTTCCAATAAATTGCACAATGCTGGAATCGCCTGGGGAGACGCTAAGCCGGACAATATTCTCATTGATCATGACAACAATGCATGGCTGATCGATTTTGGTGGCGGATATACGGATGGCTGGGTGCCCAAGGAGCTGGCAGGGTCAATTGAAGGGGATAGAAAGGCTCTAAAGAAAATAACCGAGTTCATAGGCATCTAATATACTGAGTCTCTTGCAATTATAGACTTGAACTCAGCCTTTGCAAATTCTCTATTAAGCCCAATCCTTTCATTCAATATGTGCTCACTGCAGACGACGATCTTTTGGCGAGCGATGAACTCTACGCAAAACAGATAACGTGGCTATAGTGAGTACCTTTACATTGCGACTCTAACTATCTGCAAAGTCAAGAGAGTGCTTATAGGAGCGGACAAAGGCAAATCTGCGAAGGTGCTAGTCGGCACGCGTGAGAACCCAGGTTTGTAGTCGATTTTTGACGGGCAGGCTTAAGCGTGAGAGATGGCGTTTGCGAGAGACAAGGTGGAGGGCTAAATAAATGGGGGGCTCTGTGACACGATCATCGTCAACCCTTGAGCGCCTGAGGGTCCCGACGGGTAGATGCATCAGAAGTCCTAAATGTACCCACTGCTACTGGAGATGGGGAAATCTACGGCGCAGCTACGCGCTGAACCTGACCTTAGGCTTCATTTACCACCCCGCTTCATGTGCGATAAACAATAGCCAATCATTTAGCGCCAATTGCTGCTGTGGTCTCACAAATGGATGAGAGAGCCGCAGTTCCACAGCCGCCGCCCTGATTTGCGGCGTCAAATACGCCCCCAAAGTCCCATAAGCTGCAGCAAGTGTCCAGGTGTCCAGGGACAGCTAGTGGCGTAAAAGTTCCCGTGCCGACATCCAGGAAAGGGCAGACCTAGCTGTCTTAAAATAGGCACAGCGAACCACAACTCATTAGCAGTTGAATTCCTGTATAATTACGGTATATTAAAATTTATTAATACAATAAACCCTGACCTCACCTGAGCTGTAGAACAAAAACTTTACGCACTGGGTGCTGAGTTGACTGTGGAAGACGGAATGCCGATGTAAACCCGATGGTGGCTATATAGCTTAGTAATAGAGTGGCTGTGCAGACTTGCTGATTGTCCTCGACGCGATTCGCTTTCCTACCCAAATAACAATTATGAAGGTAGTGCAGGAGGTCGCCAGTCGCCATGGCAGATGAAGACCAGTCACGTATCATTGCGGATAATCCTATTGGGCACGGCCCTGATCCCTTCAACGCTTCATTCAGCTCTATGTGTAAGGAGAAGAGCATCTCTTCCTCGCCAGACGCGCTTGGCCAGCTTGGCCAGGAGGGGACGAATGCCGGCCCACTGGTTACTCCTCTGACTAGTGTACAGAATTGCAGAATCTCGCATTCAGTCTTTTGTCAACGTTTCAAGTCCTTCCAATTGTGCGCCACCTCCGTTCTAACAGTAACGGCAGAGACCTCCTCAGCGATATTCTGAAACTCACTTCCGCCCTGAACTCCGACGACTTTGACCTAGACCGCATCAAACCTCTTCTAAAGGCCGCCGTCATCAGTGACCCAACGATTCTCTTATCTGGAATCGAGCTACAACGCGGTCACCGAATCCACACCACCTCCCCACCGATATCATCGTCGATCCAACAAAGGCCGTGGAGTCAGAATACGAGCGTCTTGGTAAACTCCTCGGAGTTCCGCCTGAATGTTGTCTCGCCGTAACTCGCCTGTTCTCAACCCTTCAGCCTCCTAAAGAGTTGGGAAGCACAGGCGGGTATAGCTAGGTCGGCCGTTTGCTGTGCCCTCAGGCTCCTGACGAGAACGACTAGTGTGATACACTTTGCATGCAGTATGACGACCAACAAAACCCAACTGGCTCTCCAGGCGGGAAGTATGAGGTTATGATTCGTTGCCTAAAGTTGTGTGTGAGGCTGATTGATTGAGAGTGCAGATTGTTGGCTCTCCGGCTGATTCAGGACCAACTGCTTCACGTAGCTGGTGCTCCGCCATGTCCGAGTGGACTTGTCACATTTAATGTTGGTTCAGATGGAGACAGAAGAGGGGCAGGGCAGTTTTCTAGGCAACTTGCATGGTGCCTCGCGCTTCAAATGGTGCACTGCACTTTAGAGCATGCATTGCGCTTCAAATGGTGTGCCTTAGACTATGCCAAGTTCGATCTGCCCCCAAGACTACAACATAGGGCTGACTCGTTCCACTGACCCATAATTCACTCTTGCAGCAGCCGTTTGGATTACCTCCTCATTAGCAAGTGCTTCAGTAAAGCTTGATGGACCATGTCCTCGTTGGGAGGGGGAGGGATTTATGGAATGACGCGCGACAAGATCGGCACGGGCCGGCTGGTGGGGCAGTTCGCGTAGAACGAGAGAAGATCTTATGCGCCAGTGATAGCATCGTTGCCTAATATCTACTTCCCATAACATCACGAAGGTTTGTCACGCCTGTCAGCACCATGCTTGCTAATTTGGTTAACAGGTGGCAGGCCATGATTGGAAGAGATGACGGGAGATACTCTCCTGCCATTCATCCCGCCCAATCATCGCTTAACAGTCTCGAAGTTACACAGTACTACCCCAAACATGCGGGAGGCCCTCCAATTTTTTGACGTGGCATTGACCATAGAAATTCGGTGTAAAAAATAGATCTAAGCCCTAAGCCTATGGGTCACACTAACTGTCCAGATCGAGCCCGGAGAGAGCGATCGGATGGTTGGTGGTGAGCGGCGTCTAATATCAACGGACACGTCCCTAACCCCCCGTGCCAGACAGCCGTATCCAGCTCATTCAAGTGACCTGCTTGTTAAACCCTTTTCGCTGTCCGTTAAGTACGTCGCTATCATCGCATCTAATTCTCAAATTCATCAAAGGGTTTGTTCGGTACCCGACTTCCGTCCAAGATGGATATCAAAGATGTCTCGGATAACGGCGACTACATTGGATTTCTCAATCAAATTCTGAGACTTGCTGAAAGAGCTGGACAGAGAAAGGGTCAAATGGTACAAGATCATCCTAACCCCGAGCAGATTCTCTCTAACTTCATGATGAATCTATCCTTATCCAACCTCCACTCAAGTTCCATGGACAGCAGCCATGCGATTGCTACAACGCAGGTTCCACCCCCATACAGCCCATGCATTCATCCCATAACAAAACTCAAACCTGTCATGATTTCTGAGATGAGACTTGAAACTCATCATCGGGGCACTAGTCTCCTACTTCGCGTTCTCACCCCCCCACAGCGCATGACGGCGGTGATGGCTATTGTGGAGGACGAGCGAGGTACCGCCGTGTTGCTTCAGCTCTATCATCAACCTGAGGAAATTTTAGTTCCCGCCGATGAGATTGTGAAGCTTGGGAGAGTCTGTATCCTCAAAGAACCCTACTTCAAATGTGCTACGGATGGCGCTTACTCGTTGAGGGTGGATCATGTCAGCGACATCGTGTGGTTGGATCAAGCTGATGGTCGCATTCCGAGAAAGTGGAGGAAGAAAGAGTTGAGTTTCAACAGCTGCAGCCAAAGCATTCGAATTCAAGGTAATGACGCTGTACGGAATCAGAAGTGGGCGGAGGCGCAGCGTTTGTAAGTCCCCCACACGATATTCTATTTTTCGAACCTCACTTGATCTTATGTATATCACCAGTCTAAAGCAACCGACTAACTATTAATTGTTAGATATTCGTCAGCTATCAGAGAGGCGAAGACACCAGAGGAGGAACAACTCGCCTTTCTAAACCGCTCACTAGTAAATCTAAGACTTGGAAGACCAGAGCAAGCCATGTTAGACGCCAATAAAGGTAGCGCTGCTGCAGTGCTCTCTGAGAAACGGCTCTTCCGCGAAGCACGCGCGTTATATGAATTGGCCAATTTTGAGCAGTGCCTGGACAAGCTTCAACGGCTGGCAGAATTGTATCCCGAGAACACAGCAGCGAAGCAAGAGATGCTTCGCGCCGAAGAAAGACTTCATGAGCAACAGACGGGCGACTATGTATTCAGCAATTTATACCGTCAGGCCAAATCAACACCTCCTCTCATCGACTGTGCTACATTTTCCGACGCCGTCGAGGTTCGCCCATCGCCAGGCCGGGGTCGAGGACTCTTCACGAATAGGCCGGTTGCCGCTGGCGAGTTACTTCTTGTTGAAAAAGCTTTCTCGTACTGCTATGCTGGTGGTGACCAATCGGCACTACGCTCTGTCATCTTGATGAATCTAGCCACTAAGAAAATGACCATGGGAGGCCAAGCAGGTCTTCTGACACAGGTTATACAGAAGCTGTACCACGGCTCACAAGAGCAGTCTACATTGTATACAGACCTCCATTGCACAGACTATCCAAGAGTTTCAGTATTGAAGTCGGATGGAGTGCCTATTGTTGACTCGTGAGCCTTTCTCTATCCAAGTCGATGAGAAGTCACTAACCCGAGTCCAGGTTCCTCGTCGAAAGAATCATCTCACTCAACTCATTTGGCTGTCCGAGAACTACCAAGGAGTCGTTTTCAGAGATTTTTTCCGACCGGGTACCTACAAAAAGCCGAGGCGTGCCGTGTCATACCACTTGCGGCATCTGGCTCCTTGCCTCTCGCATCAACCATTCTTGTGTGGGAAACTGTCGGCGTTCTTTTATTGGAGATGTGCAGATTGTCCGCGGGACCAAATATCTCCCAGAAGGCACGGAGCTATTCTTTAGCTATCGCACTTCCACCTCGTTAGAGTCGTACGAAACAACCCAGAAGCAGCTCAGTAATTGGGGGTTCGAATGTGACTGTCAGCTGTGTAGGGACAAGAAGGCGACGCCCAAACTTAACCTTAAACGACTCAATATGCTCTTCAAAGATCTCGAAGACGCCTTTGGGGGGCCATCTGGGACAAATGTTTCCCAGGTTCGGCGCCTTTTGAAGAAGCTTGAGGAAAACTATCACGGAAGGGAAGCGAAGAGGGTTCGAATGGAGCTTTGGGATCCATACTTTTCTTTAGGAGCCCACTTGCTGTCGGCTAATCAGCCAGGCGAGGCCATCAAAGCAATTGTCAAGGGTTTGGAGACACTGGGATATGGCATCGCCCTTCAACTACCCAATGGAGACGTAAAACTTGCGCAACTCGACGTCAAAGAGTGGGGCAGGGTAAATGACTTCGTGCCCTGGGCCTTTGTGAATTTGTTCAAGGCTTGCAGACAACTGGCGCCTGAGCTCTGCTCAAGTGTGAGGCAATATGCGGAAATTAGTTACAGTATGGTCGTAGGTGAGAAGGAATCGATTCTTGACTTGTTTCCAGAGCTTAGATAGGGTTTCAACCTGCTTGGCTATATTATATAGTCTAATATCTAAACAGAAATATTAATCTGAGCGGACTCTAGTCTTTGGTTTTTGTCTCTCAACTAGCTAACCGTTACACCACTGGGCAAAACATTTGGCATGGATCGAAAAATGGTGGTTTCATTAACGATGCCAGCGGGGATATGGGAACGCAGGGGATTTGTATATGCTAGTTATTATCATACACACTCTTTAACCCGGACTCTCGATCACAATTAAGAAGGCATATTCCACGTACTTGTGTTCTCTCTACTTCAAGTTAGCCCTTACATGTGCACACCCGTCCATTCACTTCCCAGCTTTCTCACATAGCCAGGGGCAGTTCATGTTCGTAAGTAACGCCGCGAACACGTAAGTTCTCTGTGGCTTGCATTCATACATCAGCTAGCCCTGGCCGACTTGAGCAGCTATCATGCCCGTTTGGTAGGCTGGTTAGCGTTCTCTAATAGCTGGGGAGTACCCTACTTTCATATTGCCCCTCCAACAAGAAAGGGGCTTTGGAACGACCGACTGTGCGACCGGATGAGCTCATCCAAGCGAGGCATAGCTTTAGTCAATCTAAGCGTTCAATCGAGCTCCTGGCGTACTTCAATACGATTTTATGTTCAATCTTAAGCCAAAACATTGACAGCAGTTGACATGGGATTGTGGGCTACTCATCATACACCGTAAAAGTTGAACGATCTTCTTGATAAAGACAAGAATGGGATGCAGGCCATGTCTAAACAGAGATTGCAAAGCTTACCCTCAAATATTGAGTTACTGAGATAATGGTTTATTGCTCTACCCTCGAAAGGTACGACTGAATAAGTCTTGTCGTTTGGATTAGGTGGCTGGCGAAGACGCCGCATGAGTCCATCCCATTGAGGCATAGCTCCAATCTCTAGACATCCAAACATTCAGGACGTAAGGGTGTTATGAGCAGGGAAGGACTGAGTTAAATACAGTTGTTTCCTGAGGCTCGCTATCATGCCTGATTTGCGACACATGATTTTTAGATGCCATATTCAATTTCAAACATCCTCTGTGCCTTCACTTCCAATTGGCTATCCTTCAAGTCCCGAATGTTAATCCATTTTCCTCCCGCACCTGTCCGCCTAACTTGTACTTCCGCTAGATCATCAATGATGATTAGTTCAGAGGTAGCCTGGGTTATATCACTTATTTCTCCTCGGCAGAATGGGCATTTGACAGGTTCCTCGCTCTCTTCTACCAGCCGGCATAGGCAGCCCAAGCAGGCAGCATGGCCGACAAGACCGAGGCTTGTGGCTGACTGGATATGGCTTTTAGGCACCTGAGTCCGACAAGCCCAATAAGCAGTAGCCTTCTCAACTCGACAGATTCCACAGTCTTCACCCCATCGAAATTGCTGAACCATCGGCCGACCCCTCTGACCCTCACTCTTCGCGCAGTCATCACAGAGTAACTGTAAAAGGTTCATTAGTTAACGGAATCATATAGATTGGAGAGACATACAAAAGGAGACTTTAAGTGACGCATTTTTGGACCCAAATGGAGATACTTGAGGCATTGCCCACATCGATTTTGCATCTGTTTCTCAGTCCGACTCATCACTGACTAGGGCAGAAGAGTAGAAGGGTAGAAGGGGGAAATTGCTGTGTGTCTTGTTGAGAGGTTGCAAAGTAGAGCGTTGCTTAAGTCCCAGGCTCCGGGACAGGCCCGGAATAAATACTCGTTCTGTAACCTGGACGGCCCCGCGCCTCTTAATCAGCAGACAAGTCAGCTGGATATAAATCGGTCTTGGCCTCGGGATGAACGCTTTCGTCACAATTCAAATTATAGTAACTAACAGCGAGCGACTAGACACAGCTCATTTAATTAGCCCAAGGCATATTGATGGACACTATGGGAAGTATCACCTAATTTGAACCTCATCACTGAGCATATTGTAGAGATTAGTCGCTTGGCTTGTATCACAGTTTGACAGCTCTACAGCTGGTCTAATTAGCGAATGATATTAATGGACACGAGAAAGTAAACTCGTTGGCTTCTTTCAACGTTGAACCAAGCCCAGAATAATCCGACAAATGTGCATAATGCTCTCAATTTCATTTTGGCTTGAAATCCTTCCCCAGCCGCATTCAGTTGCTATTCCAAACTCATCTACAACTTTTTCAGCGGCCATAACTCTTTCTTGAGTACCTTTAAGATCATAGGGATGGACTAGACCAAGGTAGAGTGTAGTCTTATCTAGAGCCAGGTGATCTCGTAAATTGGATAATGGTTTGAAGAAATTATCGAGATTGTCCATTGCACTTAAGGGTACTGGGCAATGGATCCATTGAATCGATCGAGGGATTTTCTCCCTAATAATCTGCTCTTTAAGTTCCTGGTGTAGATTCACAATAGGTCCAAGTGATGTTGGCTCAGCCCAGTGTTTGCGTTCTATATCACCTGCGCATTCGATTAACCTTCAGCCTGCTTTTCTTAGGTGGCCTGCTTACCATAACAATAGTGAATTCCGAGATCAACTTCTGGGTTGACTTGAGCGATCATGCGAACAATGTACTCAACAACGTAACCCTTGTCAGAGAACCATGGCTCGAAAACCTTGTCCTCCCAGTAGGCCAGATCCATTCCCAGATCAATTTGGATAGCGAGATTCTCATGTGGGATCAGCTCCTGGATTCTCTTCAAAGATTTGAAGAGTGCCTGTTCATAGATAGGCGCAACGATATGTCGAAAATCTTTCTTGACGAGGAGCCCGACCACATTCGCAATGGACGGCAAACAGACTTGAAACTTGATGTCTTTTTCAATCACACCTTCAGATTGAAGCTCCTTAAAAATGACGTAGCTCTTGAGTGCTGCCTCGTCGTATCCAGTGTCCACAACTAACCGTTCTAGCTCCTGTCGAGCTTGCGCATCTGTGAACGACTTTGGTGCCCGTGTTTCATCCAAGAATCCAGACCGCAATACCTCGGGGAAGTTAAGCGCTTGGAACTTGACGAAATAGTTTCGTTGACCGGTCTCTCCGTCAGGTATGCTTCGTAGAAGGCCGCGAAGGCCTTCACCACATCGCCGGAGCGCAGCTTCAGCGTCGTTCAAGGGGATACTCCCCACAAGATGACAACCCAAGACAGTCATAGCTCTGGGAGGCCCCTGAAACGGAGAAAATAATTCAATAGGTTGGTAAAGATGTTCTGCGTAACTCCTTTTATTATATTTTTGTGATGCACACATGTTATGGCCAACCATCCGTTTCATGCTCAAACATCATTGAAATGTCCAAAAGTGGCCCACAGAGACCAATTGTGTCCGTAGCTCCAGTTTCCAGTCGAAATCTAATTTATCCACTTTTCTATGTCCTGGGACAGTAAAAACGAGAGTCCCTTCTGGCAAGTTGTCCTGGGACTCCAGGTTTCAGCTGTCCTGGGACGTCTCTAGTTGTCCTGGGACTCTAATTTCTACTTGTCCTGGGACGTCCCGTTGTCCTGGGACTCTACTTGTCCTAGGACTCCAGGTTTTCAGCTGTCCTGGGACGTCTCTAGTTGTCCCGGGACTCCAGGTTTCAGCTGTCCTGGGACGTCTCTAGTTGTCCTGGGACGTTCCGTTGTCCTGGGACTCTACTTGTCCTAGGACTCCAGGTTTCAGCTGTCCTGGGACGTCTCTAGTTGTCCTGGGACGTTCCGTTGTCCTGGGACTCTACTTGTCCTAGGACTCCAGGTTTCAGCTGTCCTGGGACGTCTCTAGTTGTCCCGGGACTCCAGGTTTAGCTGTCCTGGGACTCTAATTTCTACTTGTCCTGGGACTTCAGGTAATGGAAACTGGAGTCCCAGGACATAGAAATTAGGGGTTCTCAGGAAAGTGGATAAATTAGAGTGGAAACTATAGTCCCAGGACAACCTGCCAGGACGATAATGCAGGTATATGATTAGACGATAATATCAAGTATGGAGTCCCAGGACAATACCAACACGCCTATAATCTAAATCGAGCTACCATTTCTTCCGCTCTCAGCTTCCTTGATATCACACAGACCTCCACTGCCTTCCGAGCCTTGTATGTTATTAGACTCAACATAAAGAGTATATGCGGGAGGGGCACCTATTGACATCATAGTCAGTAACTTATACAGACTCCTCTCGACCAAGCTTACAATGAGCCCCATTTTCATTATAGATTACTGACGCCAGCTCATTGACGCCTGTATGAGAGGATGTGCCATCGCAGCCATCATGCTGATGCAGCGGTTTTCTGAGAGGAAACATCTTCTTGAGTATATTTTTAAGATCCATCATATTTCCACGAGAGCCTTAATGTTTCCTCTGGACAGATCAGGATTGGGGACTGGAACAGTAAAGATACTGGGCAATTAAAAGGAAATACCTCAGCATATGCCACAAAACTTTTAGCATTTCAGTGTATATAGTGCCGCATTACTGTACTAAATGTGATCCCTGAGGAGTAGCATTCGATACTGTCCTGAATGAGCGGACCTTCTTCGCAGCTGCTCCTTTTCGTCCTTCCTAAGAAGTCGAGCCGTTTTAGGCCTCCAGAAGCTCTGCATTCCGAGTCCTGAGCATCCTTGTACCGAGATTGTGGGGTCCTCCTCCGCGAATGTCCAAAATAGACCGTTTGTATCGTTGTCCAGTTTTGAGCCGGGAAAAATGCTACCTGATGTCGACACCCTTGTGCCCAACAGCTCCTAACGAGTGGCTGTATTTATAAACGAGCCATCCCTTGGCCGGAACAGATCTGCAACGAGCAATTAACAATGATCTTCGTCTTATTTTTATTATATATATCTCTTGCTAAATGCACATATGTGAAGACATACGGTCCTCCTTATCTTGAGCTAAACAAACAAACAACAGACATAGCAAGCACTCAAATGATTAATGATGAAAGCGCGGAGAGCACCAGGACAACGCTGCATACCCGCATCATGATTCGAGAGAAACTGAATACAGCCAGCACCCCAACCCTATTTTCCCAGGATGAAATCGTTACCAGTCGTCGCGCCACAGAGCAGACCACAGATATGCCAAAGGATTCAGCAACACCAACTACGACAGTCGAGCTTAGAGATGCAAGCACTGCAAGTGGACAATCTCTTACTTCCAAGCCTACCATAACATGCTTCTCAGACGGGACCGAGTTTAGCATATTGGAGCAGACAACAAGAGATGACAATTCGATCCGGTTTTGCGGTACACAAAAGCTCTCTGCCCTCTCCAAAGCTAGCCCGTGGGTATGGCGAACATACTGGCTTGACAAAACACCCTATAGTCAGCAGTTTGTGGTTAGTTGGATCACAGGATGTCAAGACAATTATGATTTACCGATTACTGGCGACGAAAAGTGCAATTCTGCGCTTCGGGATATTGGAAATACCTGTAAGCGAAATGCCTGATATGTTTGAACCGGTGAAACTAACTCTTGCATAAGGCAAATATGGTGGGTATGCTGACATAGGCTGCTTGCGGTATTTAACCATACCGCAAGACAACCAGAACTGGATTCAAATGAATGACTAGATTCCTATAAGTTGCTATTTCCATGCCTAATTGTCAAGTCAAATGTATTGAAGAATCTACTATTACAATACACAGAGGATATATAGCCTGCGGTAAAACTCTAAACATATATTACGTGACAAATAAAGCTATTAACCTGCTGCAAATTGCACTGACCAATTGCCAGAGGGAGACAGGGGAAATAGAAGTAGTTCTAGTAGTGGAGGTGATTGAAGAAAATGGTAGTTATCCATGAGTACTACATAGGTACGATTAGACTGTCTTGACGTCCGCAGTTCTTTGCTGCCTGTACTGCTTGTCGGGTCCGTGTCCATGACCAGACTGTTGATAGAGCCCGCCAGGCCCGAGATGAAGACCTCATCGAGTGCGCGATGTTGCGGCCACTTATTAAACTGATCATCGAATGAGGTTGTTTTTCTTACCCCTCACTTCGGGCACATTGGGACCTCTCTCCAACCGGAATCCTAGCCAAAAATACGGGGTACCTTCTTGACCCCACGTTCCGTGACAGAATTACTTATATTCTAATCTCCCCGACCCCACAATGACGCTCTTCTTTATCCCATCTATCTCCTGGCGCAACTAATTGTATCTTTATGCACTTTTTAAAAATGTCACCACGAAGCTTTCTCAACTTGCCCGAAGATATTCTGCTATCTATTTTTGAGGAACTAGATACCCAATCCCTTCTTTCAATATTGGGGTCTTGCACAAAGCTATACTCTCTCCTTAACGACCATCGTGTATCTTCTATTTTCAATAAAGGACCTTCACTTAACGATAGTGAAATTTATTCAACTTGGTTAACCCTGTCAAAGGTCCTTCCACCTATATATTCAAGCAACCTTGATGTTATTCCTATTTTTAATATTATAATCCGGAAGTTCAATAAGCTTAAACTAAAAGAACTTATTATCCCAACTGTATATCTAACGATGGATAACAAAAAGCCTCAGATGGGTAAAGGGATGAAGCTCTAGAGGGCTATCACACTGCTCGAATGGACTCTGGAACAATTTGTTCCCGAGGAATCACAAACAGGAGATGATGAATTACCAAGAATGTTACCAAGAACACTTCTCCCACTCCTGGAGAAATTAGAGCAACTTTCTGGCGACTCTCAACAAAAATTCAAAAAGCGCCTTTCCGGAGAGTCTGACATGTTTGTGATCAAGATCAACAGATCCGGTGTCACCAAATATCGAAGGAACACTGAGGACTGGGTGCATCAGTATAACGTGGAAATCCGAAAAAGACATCTCCTTGTGGGTGTTTGTCAACGACCTCGACGTTTTCCATATTTGAGATATTTGAGCCGATTGGAAGAACTACTAGAATTGGACGATATTCGACCTCGGTATCGGTATCATATAGATTGAAGCTTATAATATGAACATTCAGACTGTTAATTCTGTTTTGATGACCCAAGCCAGCTGAAGGATTGAGAATCCCATTACCTAAAGACAATACAGCATAACTTCGCACCAATATTTTTGCCGTCTTCGCCTGGGGCCATAAAGAGTGCGGTAACAGTACTTCCGTGGCCTTTCTTCAATCCTTGCCAGTCCCTTACGCAAGGTTGATTCACGGTCAACGAACCATACCTCATCAAAGGTGGATTTGGCCCACGACAGAGCCCTAGTCCAGCTGATTATGCCAATAGTTATCTAAGCCTCTCGTAGTATCCTTTGGCCTTGTATCGAGTGGTGTAAAAAGGGGCCACCAAATGATCACCCTCTGGGAAAGAGCTATTGTTTCAGGCAAGCATCTTGACGCTTTTGGTCGAAGGATCCAAGACCACGGGGCTATCGCAGGGCAGGCTTACCCGACTCTTGCTGGGTAACATCATATGATACAGCTGGGTAACCTTGGTCCCATCGTCAACTGTATCTGCCCTGAAGTGTCCAAAGAGGTCCCAAGGGTGACTAGACCTGGCCGTCGCCTCATCGGCTCATCGTTCCAGACACGGCCTTCACTGGTCGAAGGATCCAAGACCAAGGGCGTTATCACAAGGCAGACTTGCTCGGGTTCTCGCTGAGGGTCGGGGCAAGAAATCCAAGGTATTAACCTCCTATTAGGTCAATGGGAATCCAAAAATAGCCATTTCTAACTTCCAACTGCATCAAATGAGGCATCTTGGATCCCCTTCCATATCACACTACTGGTCGATGGATCCAGGAGTAAGGGACTATCACAATATGCAAGCCTTTATGTAATCCTTGCCTAAAAGACATATAAATACCTGCTCTTCCTCCAAATTAATCACCCTCCCAGCACTGCTCTTTACTATAATACCCAAGATGCTCTTCGAAACCCTTCCAAGGGAGATCCTGTTTATGATCTCGGGGAACTGCGACACACACAGCCTAAATAATCTCGTTTGCTCCTCTTCGAGTTGCTATCAGGTATTTAACACCATCCTTTACCTCCAAAATGCCTCATCAGCACTCTTCTTCACAATCGACAAACACTCAAACTCCAGCACCGCAATTCAGACCCTGAATCGTGCTAAATTTGCTGGAGTAAACATAAATCAACTGGATCGCCTGACTTTACGAACACCGCTCTATGCGGCTATTAAAAAGTCCAGTGAAGCCATTACTGTTTGTCTTCTTGACAACGGCGCCCAAATTGACGAGCCTTCCGGTAACAATCGGCACCCCCCTCTCTGTGCTGCCTTATCTCTTCAAGATAATACTATAGCAAAGCTCCTGTTTGAGCGAGGTGCATCTCTGGACTTCCCCTGTTGCCATAATCCACTCGCCTTGGCAGCAGCAAAGGGCTGGACTGATTTGCTGATTTCCTTTCGCCAAAGAAATAACCGAATTAATGAGGTTTCAGGCCGTCACGATCGGCACCCCCCTCTTTGTGTTGCCTTATCTCATAAGCGCAGAGGAATAGCTAAATTTCTCATAGACAACGGAGCAGCTATCAAATTCCCTTGTGCGCATACACCAGTTGGTTTGGCAGCATCAAATGGCTGGACTGATTTAGTGTCTTCGTTTCTCGAGAAAGGTGCTCGAATTGACGATGTTTCAGGCCGCTATCCGTACCAACGGTTCCCTCCCATTTATGCTGCCTTTTTCAACAAGCATCGGAGTACAGCAAAACTCCTAATCGACCGGGGGGCATCTTTGGAATGCTTTCGTCATAATAGTCTACTCAGCCTAGCTGCAGGACATGGTTGGAACGATGTTGTGACCCATCTTATTGATAAAGGCGCTCAGATTAAAGAGGATCCTGTCAACATAACTCCACCTCTTCAAGTTGCTTTTATGAAGAAGCACGAAAGTACAGTACAACTTCTACTTGATCGAGGAGCCCCTCTGAAACCCGACTCAGAACATGCAGCACTTGGTTTGGCTGCATCAAATGGCTGGGATGATATTGTGGATTGCCTTCTTGATAAAAAGGTTTCAATCGATACACCCTCTGGCAGCAATCAACAACCTCCTCTCGAGATTGCCCTTAGAAACGGCAATGAGAGCACATCACTACTCTTAATTAAGAGAGACGCATGTTTGGAGTTTCCTGGCAAGGACGGCAAGGACGGCAAGGACGGCAATCACGCCTTGCATATTGCAGCAGTTTTCGGATTGACTGATGTAATGCGATACCTTATTTCAGTCAAAAGGTGTGATGTAAATCACAAAAACAAGAAAGGGTTAACTCCACTTCATCAAATTATTCAGGCTCCTGAAGGAAAAGACACAATTGTGCGTTTCCTACTTGAGCTTGGGTCCAATGTCGATTTGCCTTGGGATAGGTCTGTCTATGGCGAAATAGAACTCATATCACCACTCGCTCTAGCTCTGAAGTTGGGGAAATTGGATATCGCCGCTACCTTATTGGCCAAGAACGCGCTAATACCCAAGCAACAGTCCGGATTCCTCGACAAACTAATCGGGCTTGATTATGACGCGTTTGAGGAAGATCGTGATCGCATGGTTTTGAGCGTGGCCTGCATGCTGGAACGAGGTCTCAGAAATACACCAAGTCACTCCGAGGAAGGTATTCGCGAGGTCTGTTGCATCGAGTCCCTAGCAGAGCACATCTTCTCTCGATATAATGGACATCCGGACATAGCCAAAGCCGTCTTTGACGCCAAAAACGAGCTATACCGGGCCCACGAGATTTTTTCCCGATCTTCCCTTCCCAAAAGTTATCACGACTTGGGGGAATTTTAACCAATGAAATTCTTGGTGAGCAGAACCGACATCACTGCGGCATGTTGATGACAACTGCCTATAGTGTCCTAGGCTATACAGCATGGGAACGAACTCTAAGATCAATCCATGGCGAGGGACAGAGAAATTTGGTTGAGAGTGCATATTGGGAGGATGAAGATAATGGCGACACTGAAAATGAGGATGATAGCTCAGGCTCCAACAGTGACGACGAATTAATGCCCATAATTGGGGCTACGGACCGCTTAAAAATAGATGGCATTGACTGGATACCTGTGAACGTTCCTGCCTTCCCCCAACGCAAATAAACCATAGGTTATCAACACTTATTGCCTGGATAAGGAACTTATAGAGGGACCTATATGGCTTGCAATGAGTGGGTCAAACGTTCAGGAGGCATACCTGCTACCGGGCGAGTACACATTACGTTCGGGAGGCAAAAATATTACAGCTCGCCGGATACAGATGGAATACCGCTTAGGTGAGTTTCTAGAAGGCTCTCTACAGAATCAAAGGACCTGACCTGCAATAGCCCCTGGAACTCCGGGCACGTGGCTTGTCAGAGGAAGCTCATTCTGCGGGATGATTATCGCGCGCTACCCCAGAGACCCGCTTGCGCTATTGCTCACGGCCGAGCAGATTCTCACTGATTTAGCGAATTCTTTCCCAAGGGACAGCTTGGCCCTTGGATAGAATAATTGTATGCACTCCTCCTTTATACCAACTTAGCCGAGTCTGATCATCTCTCTTCTTGCCAGACCAAAAGACGAGGCAGTTGACATGATTGGGTTGAGACGTACACGCGGAGGGCGGTTGCAAACTCGAATGTATTCTGGGGCATACTATCTCTCTCTCTGTAGCTTTAGGCACTGCTAATTGCGGTACAGCTCTGCGCTCGATACAGGAGTGTGCAGGGAATATAGCCTATTTTCTTGAAAGCATCCGTCCTGTGAAAATTCGGGGATAGCTGGTCTAGCGCTTGGCACCAGGGACTTGGAAGTTCTGATTCTGGGCAGGTTCTGGGCAAGCTTCAGTGTAGAGGTCCTGCGCTCAAGCCCCTGAGACTGTCAGCCGCAAGTGGACACTGATGACACGGCCATAAGTGGCCCACTATCAGTACGTCGAGGCTTAACACATATAACTTTTGTTCCAACCTACATACTGTATTCACCCCACTCTTAGCGCATCTATGTCAAGCACGCACTCAAATCATCACGTTCTCAGACTTTCAGACTATGACAAATGGAAAAGGCTACGGTAGAAATCATAACATGCTTCAACGGTTGTGGAAGAAAAGTCGAGATCATGTCAACGGACGATCTTAAGGATCAAAACTGGACGAAAATTAGTATCGGCCTGTACTATTGTCCCCAATGTGTTATAAAAGTTGGCTTTACTTCAGCCTACTCTAGCTACAGTTCTTACTAAGCAGAGAACTTTGAGTATGTCAATGCGGGGGCTCTCTACACACGGAACTTTGTCAAGCGCACTAAGCTTATTGAGCTTGTTGGACGAATAACTAGGGAAATATTGGTCTTGGAGTACGCGATGAGGCAGAAATCAAGGGGGTATGATATTAGGGGATGAACAAATAACCTGGTATTATATTTATTGGTCTAGTTGTCGCTTGGTTGGTTCATGAAATTGATTTCATTCCGTTAATTATCTCAATATAAGGCAAGTTCATACAATACTCGCACGCTGCATATTGCCGGTTGAACTTCTGGGCTGACTGAAAGTAACAACATGACTAAGTACTTCTGAAGATCTTTTTAGCTAAGCCTGTACAGTACAGTAGATAATATAGATATCTATCATTTTTTACCTTCTATTTAATATATCTTGCCGGCTAGGTCATTAATTTAAGGATTTCAACGTGAACGCGCTAGCTCACTCACATTGCGCACCATTGCAGCATATTCTTCATCTGTCCAACCTTGGGTGAATTCATCTAGTGCAACCCTATCATTAGTAAGTCTAAATACTTGCGCCCTTCACATCACTAGCAATTGAGTGAGGGGGACAGCAATTCCAAGTCTCAGCTTTACACAATTGTGCTTACAACGAAATATAGGTATAAAAACTGGGGCACTACCCAGTAAATCTAGCAGCGTGCTTGACAGTGGTGCAACAGCAGCAATTGCAGCGCAACCGACGGCAGCAGCAGCGCATTTGACAGCAGCAAGAGAGCATTTGACGGCAGCAATAGCGCATTGGACAGCAATGGCAGCGCATTGAGTCGCAGCAACGGCAGCAGCGACAGCGCATTTGGTAGCGGCAAAAGCCGCAGAAATAGCAGACACATTCAACAACGGGCGCATCTGATTACTGCTGCGACAGTTGCTGGGTGGCATACTGTATTCGCAATGCCGTATCTCCTTTTTGTCTTCCCCAGGGGCAGTTATATATGGCGATCATTTGCTGACGCTTGCTGAACAAGAACTGGAGGCTTTGGCGCACTTTGAGACAACGCTCAGCGCAGGTCGCAAAAAACCCTTCCTGTGGCTTGGTCAATAGTAGATCCGAGACAGGTCTAAATTTTGCCCTCCTTTAGTGCTTGCAGCTCATCAAAGGGATTGAAGATAGTTTCATGTGCAGTAATTCATCATGGTAATGTTGCCAATAGCCAAAAGTTGACCAAGAGTAGCGCGAAACTGGCGCCTCAACCCGCTATTTTATTAGAGGCTATACTGAACCAGCAGCTGTATTCCTTTTGGATATTAGTTTTTAGCTTGGTCAGGTTCCATTTTTGGCTAGCATTTAAAGCCTACACGGCGCTTCGCCCATAATCTGCTCCTTTACTTTCGGAATATAAAGCATCTATGACTTCCTTCCCCAATTGTCAGTTCCCCATTCCCATTTTTGTATGCGAATTACTGTTTGATCATAATGAAGCATCTTCCCAAAGAAATATGGTCAGACATCATCAAAGCACTCTTGCCCCGAGATCGATTGCGGCTTTTCCAAACATCCAAGGGTGCCAAAGGACATATTGTTCCTACCGACCAAAGGCAACTTGATAGAATATGGACGTACATATTCTCAAACGACAGGTGGGCCCAGGGTATTATAAGCAGGAGATTGAACCTAGTATTATTGGGACAGAACATGAAAAATGTGTTCGATGACCCGGCCGAGAGGCCTTATCTAGCGCTTGCCATTATTGGCCCCTTAGTAGGCCTCCATCCACGAGATATATTCCCCGGAGAGTTCTTAAAATCTCTACGATTTTCAGAGATCTCCGTGGAGACTCTAGAAATCGAATTTCCAGACTTCACGCTTAATGTGTCCGGTGTCATACAGCTCGGGGCGGGAATCACACTTCCTAAGATCGACTCACTAATAAAACACAAAAAGAGCCAAGCCATATTGTATAATAATACACCAGGCATATATACCGTTGAAACCAAGGAGATTTCCAAGGGAAGCGTACAAACTGTGGAAACGACAAGAATGGAGTCGATCTTGATTAGAACAATAACGCAAGGCACAAGAGAAAGAAGATCTAAAGATAGGGGGCTTTTACGTTTAAAGACTTCAAAGGGTTGATCTACTCGAGTATTTCTCTAATAATATTTTATTTTTACATGTCAATGCCCCGCATCTCAAACTCCAGGCCAAACAAAAACCGACAAAAAACTTTACCGTTAGTCGCCCCGTGGCCCCTGGCTGTTCAAGAGATTGGTAAGGATTGTATCGCAAAAAGATAGCTTCTTGTTGTATTTATTCCTGCCTTCTTTTGTATATAGAACAAGCTCTTTTAATTCATTATCCACATGCTCGGTTGACTACTTAGATATAATAAACCTGCAGCATTTACGATCGGTGATTAAACTGTCGATTTGTAGACAAGAATGAGAGAGAAACATGAAGATTTAGCAGGAGTTACTTGATATGCTGGTGGAGAATTTCATAGGATGGTGTTGTCTCGGTAACTATAAAATCGGCCACCACTCTAGTATACGTTGGTTTGTATGTAAATACAGGTTCACCTTGTTTATTGGTCTATATGTAGCCTATGCAGAAAGTAGAATCAATATTGACAAATACGATATTATCTTGAGAATCGCTTGGCTTAAATCTGCTCCAACACCTCAAGCCGGGAACATTTGTGGCGTATGGTGGACCATAGCTTCGGTGAAATCTACAACAAAACAATGGAAATCATGGCCCTGGACTTATGAACGATCACTTCTCCATAAATCTGATGCCTGGCTGGTTGCTCAGCGAATTGGTGAAGTGTCTGGGGTGTAGTCTTTTGAAACGCTGACCATGCACGACACATCACAGCAATACGGCCGATGTGATGAGTGAACTTTGGCGTGAGAGCCGTTCTGCAATCATCTAGTCCCTTCTATAATGTGGGATAACCTCAAGAAGACTGTTGGTTAATTAAATATCCCAAGGGCGAATCATATCATCTGCGACCTCTGAGGGACTGTGCAACGTCGCCTGAGCCACGTTATGTCCCCAGTTGGTTTTCCTATATTAGACCTCTCCCACCCTACTATTTGAATTTGGCCTTCCTGCTCATCTCACTCTCTTCGTTCTATCCTTCTACATATCTTATCACATCGGCTAGTCCTTCTCTGGCTTGCACTTGCTACGAATATCCACCATTCCTCTACAGTTTATCGTGGCTTCGACCTCATCGCAAGAGATGGCAACTATTTCACACGGCTATCCCTCTCATCACCGGGAGTCTATAGATCGCCACGCAGAATTCGAGGCTTCAAATGCAGTGCCCTGGTGGCAAGAGATTGGGGCGATGACTTATTTCCCAGTCTTTACTCAAGGGAATGAATTCTCTGACATGATGGGATCCGACCAGTGCGATGTGAAATCTAACTATTTCACATCGCCTATAACAGACACTCAGCATTCTCAACTTTTCGCTAACGACGGCGATGCTCAAGATAATCCTTCTTCTTTGTATTCTTATAGATCCAATTCTACTCGGGCAAGGACTGATAGTCCCGCTCAAATAACCCGACCAAACGCCTCTGCAGATGGCGGTACCTATATGTGCAGTGGCATTGGAAACACCACTCTTCTACAGAACCACAAGCACGAGGACCATCGGCAGAAACAGATTCCAGGCCCCCTTCGTTGCGATAAGATCAACCCAACCACTGGCAAGCCATGCATCTCTACCTTCTCAAGGCCGTATGATTTGACTAGGCACAATAATACAATCCACAATTCTCAGAAGCAAAGGCCGCGCTGCAAGCTTTGCACTAAAGAGAAAACGTTCAGCCGCCAGGATGCTCTGATGAGGCATTATAGGCAGCATCATCTAGGGAGTGATGCAGGAAACTCTCGACGGAGACGCCGTACCAAATAAGGTTTTCGATGTTCATGTGGCTGGTTGATTTGTCTACTACTCTATAATTCGATTGGCGCCCGTGGGGTTAAATATGGTAGTAGCACCTACAGAGATCTAGTTCAAGAGAGTGCAAAAACTTCTCGGTCATAACTACATCCTCAAATGTGACGGGTCTTATTCCGGAGAGCCTGTTCGTCGTTGGAAGCGCCCTCTTGGTTATATACCACCAATCACGCTATCCCCATGCCTGCGAAGCACAACTCCCGAGATCACCTATCTCACTTAGCATATGACCAACATGATATGGTGCCAATCACAACGTGCCGCTCGCCTTTATATTTCCGCTTGTTACAAGCTCATCTTATTAGTAGGCAAATAATCCGGTGGATCCCGGCCAATGATGACGTCTGCCTTGCTATCTAGTGCCGTGCCAGCGTTACTAACACAAATGTGTTTACAAGAAGACTGAATACTATGGATTTCGTCATCACTGATGCCGAGATTATCACGTGGAATCCACAGGACTGGTCGAGGAGCATGAAGCGCTACGTGCTCAAATGTAAGATCCTGACATCCTATGCTCGGATGGCTTGTTTCGTCTCCATTGTAACCATGCGATGCAATTTCCATACCCTTCCCAACGTAGGATTGAAATTCAGTTTCAGCGTCAGTATTCGTATTTCTACCGAGGGAGTAAAGACGCCGAGCTCGCTTGAATGCCTGTTCTTGACTTGCCGTCTTGCTCTCCGTGGTGATAGGAAGATAACGAAAAAGAGGGCCAAATGACCAGTTGAGAAGTAGTTGATACACAACGGTCATTACCAGAGCCAGGATCATGACAACACCATGGCCGATACAGGTCCTCTTTGCATCCTCGTCTTGGGTGATGAAGAATAAGCCGGCCAAACACAGTTCCATGACATACAGGCCAGTAAAGGTTTGATTAATTGCCCGTGGATATAGAATGCCTTGAGTGTCGTGGTTGAACTGCATTATATAGAGAACGGAATATTTCTGCGCAAACCAGAGCATAAGGAAAGAGATGACCCCAAAAATGGAGATTAGTGGAGCTATAATGCTATAAATTAAGCAGATACACGCTAGGTTGGTGTAGACAGGAAAGAATGAGCCCCATCGGATGTCATCAAGTTTAAGCTTGCGTGACCATCTGCTCCGAGGGGTATTGTCGAGGATAGGAGCAAACACATATTGCATGATAAGATTCGTGCCTCGGAATAGAGTACTCGAACTCAATGAGAGACCTTGGAGAATAATGTAGGAGAAGAAATAATTGGATGCTTTGGGAAGATTGATAGCAAGAAGATCCATAACATCACTAGCATGTCGTAGCCTTCGAACATTGTCGAGTAGCTGATCCAATGACGAGGCAAAAAAAGAAGTTATCGAGACGACGAGAAATAGCTGAACGAAAAGGAAACAAAAGTAGAATGTTTGTACAAATTCTGATCGCTGAGCCCCAGTCTTGACCCCTTTCCACTTGGCAAGAACATCGAGGACGAGGGGAACTAAGACGAGCAAGAGAGACAGCACAATCGCTGGTAGAACTCCAGAAACCATGCTAATGATCTTTAAAGCCGCTTTGTTGTTTGCTACAGATCGTGTATTAGAGGCGATCTGGCCTAATTGACCAAGTATGGCTGTCCACGCAACCGGAATAGCCCAAAGAAATACCATTATGGATACGGCTGCAATCACGAAGGCCATCCGTGCCCACTCCATTGGCCAGTTGAGAGAGATATTGCTCCATATCACATCATGATGTGATATCTCAAGCGTTCTTGGAGCCATGTACTGTGGGAGATGATAGATCTCGGTCTGACAAGCCATATGAGCTGCCAGTTGGGAGTGGAATTGAACGAATGCCGAGTTCATCAACGGGAATCGTGCTGGATGATTCTGGTCAACCTCGATTTCCGCATTCAGGCGGTCGAGCTGTTTTCGGCACCACCAAATGGTGTCGACTTTCCGACTAAGAATTGGGAGCCCAGGCAGCCATTGAATGCCAAAGAGAGGTAGGTGATGCATCGGACGGACGGCTTGATCTACGTACTCCCTCCATAATGCATTTACATCAAACTTCGCAAAGTCGGTTTCTTCGTGGTCACCAGGCCCCCACTTTTTGCGGTTATGCTCCGTTCGGAACCATTGCCGCTTGCCGGCCGATTGACTCCCGTGACAAGTAGGACTTCCCATTGATGCTCTCCAAAATTGCCACCTCTTTGTGCGCTGAGAAGGACAAGTATTATCGTCTCGATAGGTAGTAGCCGAAGCATGAGGCGGGGTTCCAACATTGGAATAACACTGAACTTCTGGAGAGGCTGCACCATGCGAGGGCTTGAGCCTCTGCATATTCTTCTCAGAATCGTATATGCTTGGTTCAGGTTTCTCTGCTAGCTCCCTGGCTTGCCTGTCTTCGTAAGCTTGTCGGGCTGCTTTCTGTTCTTTCGGTGAAGGCTGGTTATCCAATTGGCCATGTCGACGATTCTCCTTGGCTTCTATTTGCCGTATTTGAGCTTTCTTTACGGCCCGTATTAACGATGTCTCTGCAGACTCGAGCTTTAGGTGTATCTGATCTCGATAAGTTATTTTGTCCAGCAATTCCGTGAGATTGCGGTTGAGCCATATATTCTTCACCCCGCCTGGAAATACGTCGAAGAGTTCCCTTAACGCATCATTGGACAACCACTTTGTTGGGATGGAGCTAACCAAAATTGTGGTTGCGGACACTTTCTTTTGGTGACTCGCCTGGGTCAAATAGTCCTGACGTACTTTAATGTATTTGCGTAGCTCGAAGAAGAATACCGTGCATGTCCATGCGACAACGAGGATAGCCATAAGAAGATGAACGATGTATCGGTCAGTATGCTGGGGGGCAACGTTGCCCCACGCCAAGGTATCAAGTCCAGTCACTTGGAGCGTGTTGTTTGCAGCCAGCAACTGCTGGCTTCGCCCACCAATAAAATTAAGTGGTGTTAGAACGGGGAGGACAATGAGAACAACAGGGAGGAGTATAACGATAAGAGTCTTCAGGTAACGTAGGAAAAAGTAAGCATCGAGCCCGCATTCTTGAATAATCTGAGCGTCATTTATACTCCATAATTTTGTCAAGAGTTGAAATATTCCCCGGGGTGGAGCGTCAATATGCCGTCGACCGGAGATTGATTGCGTCTTCGGCTGGCTAGTTGAAACGATGGTCAGAAAATTCGCTGGAGGTTAATTTCATTGACTCACTAGGTCTGAGGAATTCTATTGCGAAGAAATAGAAAAGCAGACAGCTGAATAACAAAGATTATTGAGGCACTGCCGACAGCTGTGGAGAAACTCAAAAGATTGATGCCCTCCGCTTTTTGAGCTGACCCAGGCTCCTTCTTGGTCGAAATGGTGGCCAAAGAATAGTCTGTTGATGTGGAAGCCATCGATGCATCAAGTGACTGAAATTGACAGGAGAGTTCATCTAGCTTTGAGCGTCAGTAGCGAGCACAAAAGGAGTTCCCATGCTGGTCCATTTTTGGACTGCTACTTACAGCAACCAAAAGTGGCCTTTTGATGATGCTGAGTCTGCTTTGTCTGTAGCCAAAATATTCCTCTCATTGGAACGCCTAGATGCACATTCTTCGAAGTTTATAAGAAGCAAGGCCCATCCTCCCGAGGTTGCATAGTTTTATGGGTATTGCACAATGGGTATTAAGGAATTACCAACTGAAATTTTACGTCACGTCTCCTCTTTCGTACCAAAAACAGATAGATGGAGGTTTGGGTTCAGCTTTGTCAGGGCGAAAGAAGTCATTGGAGGCGACGAATTTCGGCAGTCGAAAATTTGGTCAAACATCTTTAAAACCACCTCCTGGGTCGATCACCTCTATGAACAAGGCATTGAACTTGCATTACTTGGCTACGGGGGGACGAAACCATACTTTGCCCTGGTCCTTGTCCACAAAATGGATGATGACATTCTTACCAAAAACCAGGAACAAATTTTGCGCCCAAAAGATTTTATTAAATCGCTAAACGCAAAATTATCACTTGATCTTGAAATTAAGCTTCAGGATGCCACTATAAATGTTGGCGGTATTTTAGAGCCATCCATAACATTTGAGGCAGTTAGGGTTGACTGGCTTGTACAAGGAACCCACGCTTTGTTTTATCACACTCATAAGCTAGTAAAGGTTGAAACTCGTTATTTTCATGAAAGCCGTGCTGGTTTTATTCAGTGGAATGAAAAAATATACTTCATTAGGTCTCCTATTGCAATTGTCCGATCAGAAAGGAAGAACATTGGTGGACCTTTAGAGTTGCCTGGGCTGCTTGGACCAGGCATCAACAATCAATACAAAGATTACCAAGGCCTATCAGATTGGAAATATTCTAACTGAGTAGCGTGATTATACGGCTCAGGGTGGTATAATAGGACTTAGGTAGCTCGTCGGCTAGGAAATAGTTACACTTTACTATCGTTATACATCTGGAGGTCCTTCGGACCCTTACACTGTTTTTCTAATGTCTTCTATATGTCCCTTATTGGGCTTGATCTGTAAGAGAAGAGCCATCTCTTGCGAGGCCAGTTCAATCTTTGGGACCCAGACGTCCGACGAAAGAAATGCGGAAGCCACGCCATGGATCGCGACGGGAGGTTATGTGAAGACTGAGAGTTTTCACAAATGGAGATCCCAAAAATGGACTAGTCCGGGACAGCCATGGCCGGTTAGATGTTGGTCATAGCCCCGGGTGATTGACGCCGAATTCCAAGACACTCTATGATGTTATGTTGGAAGATGAGGGTGTATATTCGCTCGAGTTCCACACTGGGCATGCGCCACTTGGTCCATTTTTGGCCAAGTTTTATAATGATAGATTACTGACTCTCCCGCACCCCTGCGTGGTACTGTTACTGGCTAGTGGCAGCCATCCATCAAACTGGTCACGTCCAAAACTGGTCATTTCCATTTGTTATGTCCGCGAGCAGATAATGTCCATAAAATGCCTTCTTTTACCTGCAGACATCGACTCAGCCCGCTCCAGTCACCTGCCCACCCCATACATTCAGAGATAATGATTTTCCTTGGTTGGTAGGGCGAACTGAGGGACCTTCGTTCTGCGATTGGGAAACGAGGGTGCATTGGTCGAGAAAGGGATAGACGAGCAGGAATCCTTGCTGGCATTTTGAGAGCTGAGAACTGACTAGCCTCAGAAAGGATCCTGCGATTTCTTGGCATCATTCCAGTTGCCTTCCGTTCCGTACAGACCCACCGCAACACTAACCACAGCTAGCCAGGATCACCTCAGGCGTCCGTGGCAATGCCACATTGGTCCCCCTGCATGTCTTACGGGATATTGCCTCAATTCAGTCTATGTCTTGTTCGAAGATCCCTTGCTGGCTGAGGGGGTATGGCTCGGAGCAACCTTCCTGAATAAAAGAAAGTATGTCCAGGGTCTCCCGGGCCCCCTGTTTATGGTTAACCCATGGGCAGAGTGATTACAAGAGCCAAAGTACCTGTAAGTCGCCAATTCTCCGTTCAATCGCCTTGATGGCTCCTCTTGTTTCGTTAGCCTACTGTGTACAAGGCGCACAGAAGAAAGTGCTGCCTTATTTTCACAAACAGCTATGAATATCGCCTAATGCAGCATATATATTTTCCTACATACCACGAGATAGCGTACATGTGTGTTCTTATTCCTTCCGGTACATTGAAAGGTTGACGCTAATGTGGCGCGATGTGAACGCCTTACGTAGAGCAAACAAGATATGAATTTCAAGTCTTCACCGATTGAGGCTGTGTCATGTCTTTGTCAAGCATCTATTATACTAAGCAACTTAACACAGCCCCAGGAGATACGGCATGGCTTCGCATCAGACGTTCAAAAGATTCACGACGTAGCTGTTAGTCATTCCAACAACAGTGAAACAGCTCCGTGGCAGGCGAGCCCAGTGGAATAGAAGAGCCGGAGCGTCACGCTTAAACAAGCACAATCCAAAAACACCAATCGGACGTTGCCAAGCGAGAGAACTGTTTCGATAGGCGTTTCTGGGCGCTGCTAGAGCAAGTCAAGGCAGCACTGAGACCGCAGTTATCCGGGGCGCAGATAGAGCGCCGCTGGTCTAGTTGACCTCGCACATGTTAAGCAGAAAATGCCTTCAAGCCACCTTGCCCGCTGACCCGCTCCTAGAGACCGGCACCATGGTTGGACCGGTCATTTCAAGTGAACACAGTGCTTCCGGCGGTTGTCGCTCGCTCGTGCGACGAATAAATCGGAGTAGAAATGTGCAATGTACAACACACAACGCTCTGTCTAACAAAATCACGTCCCTGCCATTGTGGTACGCGTTAGTCAATTACGTAGCATCTAACCGAGAGACGCGATTTGTACCCGTCGGAGTTCGCGAACCCTAGCACCCACAAACAGCTTCTAAATCTAGCAGGCTGTAGGGTAAGTTGTTTCATCCTAAGATGTTCACGTCTGAACATCCTTATCATGAATTCTAATAAGAGAGGTTCAAGTATCGTTCAACAAGGCTTCATCGCTATACAAATAGAATACCCAGACGCTTGTAAGCATCGAAAGGACATGGCGTGGGTGGTATTTCTTCAACCAGCACCCACCGTCACTGCCACCTCACTTAGTGCCAAGTAGTCAATAGCAAAAGTCTCGACTCAAGTCTCCATTTCTGCCTTGTGCACTGCCAAGGCGGAATGCGGTTGATTATGTTGGTTTTTACCTATTTATACTTCGCAGCCAGCCCATGACGGTCTATTTTTCCTATCTCACTCAACTATTCAACCATCCACTGCCCTCAGGATTCTTGCTTCCAATACCGCATCACCCTCAACGACAATTAACCCCCCCTTATTAGCTGCCCATCACCCATCATGGGCAATTGTTTTTCAACTCCCAGAAAGGAAGCGCCAAGGCACAAAGTTATGGCCAATGCAGTCAATGGCGCGGGCACTTCCCAGGCCATCTCGAATGGAACATTCGATAAGCCAGATACGACGGGGTCGACTCAAGACCCCCCGCCCAGATACGTGCCTCCTGAAGTGCCCACATCAGATATTATGATCCTTCAGATGTTCAAGAAGGTTCAAGACTTTTGCTGCGATAGTATCGGCGTCAAAAGTGGTTTAAATGGCCTACGACACCAGACCGTATACGTGTGGGTCGACGATAACCCCAAACTCCCACCAGAGACCACGGAAGCCATCGAGTTTGTTTCCAAGATGCTGCTAATTTTTGGGAAAGCCCTTGAATTTAATATGAAGATTTATTTCATGGGCTACAGCAACAACAACAGTAACGAGCTCTCGGAAGACAAACGCGAAAGGGCCGCTGCCTTACGCAATTTATTCGAAAAGAAAACTTATCATGAGGCGACTGGTATGATAAAAGGTGAACCAATTTTGAGCCACGAAGATTTACAGATTCCTGCGTGGTTCGAGAAAATGGAGGAATCCCGACGGACTTCACGACTAAACGACGATGAAACCCACACCAAACTGCTGGCTCACGTCCAATGGCTTCGGGAGCCCTATAGACAGGGATGGCGGCAGGAAGACCTGAAAGTTGAAGACTTCTCAAATCTCTACAAAGAAGCCAGGACCGCCGTGAACCAACAGCCCAAGAAGCTTAACAACATCTGCTTTACAATTCAGCAAGCGATCGCCTTCCAGCAACGGCTACAAAAAGGAGCTGACGCACAAGCCACTTCCGTGATCATCCTCACGGGGTCACCACTTTTTGGGAGAGATGCAAAGGCCATCAAGAGGGATCAAGGACAGGTTACTGGTGGCGCTGATGAGTTCTCCATCCAAACGCTGCTCTTTTGCGACAACCTCGAACGTCCGTCGATTGAGATCCACCGCCAGATAGACAACAACTTTAAGGGCGACAAGGACATCTACGACGTATCCGAGCTAAGCGAGAGGAAGGTCCTCGACTGTGGCCTAAGCGAGATACAGCTGGTGAAGATCTTTAATAGCTCCAACCCAGCTGTTGACCGCTTGAAGTTTAGAAAGGATGGTGACAAATACGGACCTTGTCCGTTAGGAGGTTTGGATCTGCCTTCGGTTGAACAAACAAAGGGATATTTGTAGAGTGACTGGAAGATTACGGGATACGTATCCTGGCACTCTACAAACTATTTGAGTCCTCCCTTTTTTTCTTTCTTCTACCTTTGTTCTACTGGACTATTCTTTTTTATAGAGACGCCTTTTGTCTATTCTAACGATCAAATAAACAACATCACTACCTGCCTTGCCTCACTGATATTGATTCTTGACCCCCTTTATTCATGATGGTCCGAATCTGGGCATGCTTTAGGCTTGCAAGAAGGCAAATCATCAATATGAGCTAACCTGGATTAAGAGTGAGTGGGGAGCAAATTGCCACATGTGCAATGGCAACTCACATTCACTGTTGGAAAATCCGGGGATCCCCCTTCTCTTCAGGATTCAGACTGTTAGTCTGAAAGTCCTAGATTTGAAGTTCAAAGTCCTAGATGAAATCAACTAGAGATATAAACCCGAGAAGAACTCTCATCTCAATAATTAACAATCAAGTTCAATAAAAAAAAAATATATTTTCACCCAGCAATACTGCGCAATATAAACAACATTCACGCCAACGGAGACGAGTGCATGGACAAGTATGCTCTCCCTCACACAATTAAGAAGCCTCGCTTGTGCAGAATTCCATTGAGGTGTAGACAGGAACATCAGACTTGAAGGGGGAAGGGTACCTCAACGCTTGCCCCTCTTCCTGCCCTTCTACCCAGGCCTTTGAGAGCATGTGCATTGCGTCTGTGCCCTCCATAATTCACCATAAAGACCCTCTTCCTTAAGTGTCTCATGAGTGCCTTGCTGAGTGATTCTTCCTTCCTCTAATACAATAATCCTGTCTGCATGTACAATGGTTGAGAGTCGGTGACTGTGGTGTGATCAGTTTCTGCGTCTGTTTAATATTGAGGGATCACTAACGCGATCATAATAACTGTTTTTCCATGGTTCTTCTTCCCCATAACTTCCATAATTTTCCCCTCCGTTCTAGTGTCCAATGAATTAGTCGGTTCATCAAGTAAAACGATCTTTCCTTCCATCAAGAAACATCTAGCAATAAAAATACGCTGTTCTTGGCCCTTGGAAAGGTTGCTAGAACATGTTAGTTGAGTATATGTAGCTGGAGTTTTGCAACTTGCTTATGCCTTGGTCCCATCAAAGTATTATAACCTATTTGGATCAAAGTTAGTTGATAAAAAAAAAAGGGATCAATACAGCATACCTTTATGAAATTGCCGGGGGTCAAGTGCTGCATTCCGACATGCCTTCTTTGCATCCTTATTACTCGCTTTTACGCGCGCAAATTTAACATTTTCAAGAATGCTCTTTTCATCGTATATTTTCCCATCCTGAGTCACGGAACTAAGACACGCAAAAATACTATAGCAAGGAGTTAGTAAGGTATCAATGAAGATTTGACTTGAACTTTTACCTTTTCCTAGTGACAGTTCGAAGATCTTGGCCATCAATTGTAATAGTGCCTTGTTGAGGATCATAATGTCGTTCGATGAGGGCCATAATAGTCGACTTGCCACTCCCAGAGGGACCAACTATTGCGACCGTTTCTCCTGGTAGAATATTCAAGTCTATGTCTCGGAGAACAGGCTTGTCTTTTTCATAACCAAAGGTAACACCTTCAAAAATAACTTCGCCACGTTTACATATCAATTCAGTCGCTCCTTCAGCTTCTTTAACGGAGGGTTCTTCCGACATAACGCCTAATACAAAATCGCATTGTGCGACACCATTTTGAAGTTGCCGTGAGATCGAGCTGGCCTGCTCCACAGGCCTCGGTATCTTGTTCCAAGTATCAGAAAGCTTGGCAATCTGGCCTGGAGTTGCGTCTCGTCTTATAGCCAGATATTCGCTCCCGCCTCGTCCAAAAGTAACCATCAAAACGATTGCTAGATGGTACATAACCGATTTGTACCAAGGATCCCTCATCAATTGATGAAAGTGATCAAGGGCATCGCTATGTTGTTGGTATATCGTACCGGTTTGGCCAAATCGTTGTGCATCTTTATAACCGTCTATAGAGTCGTCCTGGATCTTAATCAATTTCCGTGCTGCATTTGTCCTCTCGAGGTCATTAGACCTTGGATTCCGGAAATTGAAGAGCAAGCGGAGACCCAATGCTATACACAGCGTAATAAAGACTTGGTAAAGTCCGAACGTGGAGGAAAAAGTTATAACCGCGTTGATAAGCTGGAATAATGCTGGCAAGACAATATAAAAGAGGTCTTTATATATCTTCGTAGCACCAGGTGCGCTATTAATTTGAAGCTGAATGACGGATTTGGGCGTGGTGTCATGATAGCTTGGCGAAAGATGAATTATACGGTTGAATACATCTTTCTTCAGGGACACTGCAGTGTCTGTATCCACCCTTTCCCAGCATGCTATACTAAGCTGGTAAAGAATGCCTGACCCGACGATTAGTAGTGCAGGCAAACCGATATTCGCCCAATAAGACCCTTGGAGGTTATCGAGCACCTGCATGATTCGGTTCGACTGTTTTAGGTCTATGATGTTGTAGCCGATGATGAAAAGAATAGAGACGCAAATTGTAGCATAGTCTAGAAAACAATTTGGCCGGACATAAGGCAATATGTCCTGCTCTTCATTAGTATTCATTAAGCGAGATTTTTTATGCTTCCATACCCTGAATGTTCGATAATATGCTGAAACCTGTGATAGCTGTTTCTGTGGCTCACTCTTAAGGGATTGTGGCTTTGAGTTTATCGTAATTAGAATCCACAAGATGACGATTTGAAACGTGGCCTGAGCTAGATCAATAAGATCCATCATCTTGGGTGAGTGTGTAGTTAAAATCCCTAAAATTATTTGACCTTCAAAAACAAGATAGATTCCCCATATCGGAACGAAGATTGAACCTTTATTACCAAGAGATCCATAGATTTGCAAAGAAAAGGAAAAAATAAACGAAAAATTTCCAATGACCACATTATCTCCAGAGAGCCATGTTTCTTGGAAAAAGCTCGTAGTTAGCTGGATAATGTGCTTTAGAGAGGCTAGGAGCAGTAGAAAGGTGCTCCAATTCACCACCGACGTGTTCGCCGAACTAGGGGAAGTTTTGGAGGTAGTGATAATCAGATCGGCTAGCCCAAAAAGGCAGCGTGCTTCCGTTGCAATTTGGGTGAATGCCATAATAAAATAAATAAAAAGAATTGCGTACACCTATGTCCAAACCGAGTGGCGAGCTGGGTGATGAGGACATAAGATTCTTATGTAGAATGAGGCTACAAAGAGCCCAGGGGGGTGACGTGGAGGATGATGCAACATGTGAGCAAAAGGGAGTCAGGGTATGCCAGGGTATCAGCTTGCAAGGCGTCCAAGAGTCCCAATAGGATAACGAGGATCCCCAAAGGCTGAGGCTGGAGCGAATACGAGCAGCCAGTGGGTCTAAAATCATGCACGTTGCTAAATGCTTGATCCATAGGAACAGCCGTAAATCCTTGGCGAACGTTAAGACTAGGGCTCTTTTCTCTTTTCTCTATTCTAGAGGGGTTTACCCGGCTGTAATATGAGTACATTGTCATCACAAAAGAATATTGTATTCAAGCTTCATCCTGCGTGCGATGTTGACAAAGTTAACTCTATAATGTCCAAATCCGCATTAGTAACTTATACCATGCTTTAGGACCTCTTCCATACAATTATGACCTAGTCCTACTATTAAACAAAGTGATACCAATACAGCTGCCTGCTGTGGGTTATATAGCCCAGCACCAATACCATAACCGCATGGCGGATGCTTCTCAACGTAACTGAGCCGTACTCGACTGGAAATAACAATTGGAATGCCTAAATCTCCCGCTTCCTTCAATACAGTGTCCGATTCAGGCCAATAGCCTGTTCCAAACGCTGCTCCTACTAAAACATCCACCCCATTAAGTATGCCCGAATTATTCATACCTGCATGTGCATATGCTATTCGCACATGAGGAACCGAGATATTTATAGGGATTGTCGTGATATTGAAGATCTTATTTTTAAATGGTTGTGCGGCTGGAATGGTGAATATTGGCTTGTTGTTGATCATTTGCCCTATATGCCCTCCAGGATGTGCTTGGAAGGCATCGAAATGATTTGCATTCGCTTTAAATGTAAGAGAGGCGATTAAAATATGGCCATTAAACATAACGAGGAGACCTCGGTGTCGTGCGTCTAAGGCTAAACCCAAGCGTACTGCATCGGAAAGGTTTTTTGGGCCATCCGCATCGGTCGCTGTTGCTGCAAGTATTGCTCCAGTAAAGACAATTGCCTTCAGGGTATGGACAGTTTGGTGCACAACTGCAATAAGCTCGTCCTGGGCATCTGTTCCCCCAGCAACTACCAGTGCGTGCGTATATGGATTGTTTACCTCAATTTCGATTTTTCTAGCTATCTCCAACATCAAGGGCAAGTGGAGGTTAATGCTATCGTCCTCATAGACTGAGATGATTCGAATATTCGCGATGTTGCAGACATTTGCACTATTCGCAACTATCTCAAGGTTGAGTACACCACTCTGATATAATGTTGAGTTCTGAGTGCCATTTGCACTTATGGTTCCTCCTGCTTTAAATATTGTTATATTGAGCTTGGTTTCATCATAGCAAATAAAGCCTGGTGGAAGAAGAGAAGATGGGCTATCAAGAGGCAAGCATTGGAAAGATAGGCTGCCAAGAGGCGCTTGAAGGAAACACTGATCAAGAGGCAGGTGAAGCGGGGATGCGCTACCAAAAGGGAAAAACAACAGTGGGCCGAGTAAAAATAGAGCCCTAAAGGTAAAAGAAGATCGAAAATTCATCTTAGTTATGCTGGCGATAAAGGTATTTAGGGTTTTGAAACCAGAAAAAAATCAACAGGAGGACAGCATATGGAAAGAAAAACGAAACAGGATGACACCATATCGAAAGAAAAGAAGAAACAGGATGCCAGCATATACAGCCAAGAGACAACCTACTACACCCAGCACGACATGCTGAAGAGCGCCCACAAAAAAACCCCTCACAAGCCCGACATGAGGTCTGCATCCCGCATAGCCACGACCAGCCTCTAGTTGAGGTAGCTTCTCGTACGGATCCCCCCTAGATCATCATTAATAGGAGTGACGAAATGGATGTTTAATTCACTTACGATTGCCAGCAAACATGGTATTTATGAGGCTCATGTTTGAACTGTGAGCGGCACTTTGTACATTTCAAAAAATCATTTTCCAGACGGAATACTGCTGGCTTCCAACATCGCGTAGCCAAGATCACATTCCTTCCATCGGGCAGCCACATGACCAGGTGCCGCCAAGGTAAACTGTCGTCCCGCTCGACGGAAATAATGACCTGAAGAGAGCCATCCGGGGAGAGCAGATTGGTTCTAGTACTGGCGTCATGCATGATCATAAAATTGCGCAGAAGGCGAGCATCCTGGTTGTGGCTAACTTTCAAGTCTGGATACCTTTCGTAAGTGAAACTAACAAAGCCGATATCAAGAATCAAGCAATATTCTTCCAACCGGCCATGCTTTTTCGCCAGTTTCATGAAGTCAGCAATATAATGCTTGAAGCTTCTGCCATGAGGACCAGTGCCTCTGACTTCCGTACGGGGGGGGAAAGGATTCATCAAAAAGAAGAGAATGCTCTGAGGAGATCGGAGGCTTGGATAGGTAATGAGGGATGCGAGGCAGAATGAGGTTGATGCAAGGCAACGGTTGCCTTCATTTATGATGTCTCCTTTCCCCTTACCAACCAACACCGGAGCAGCTGGGGGAACCAATGCGCTCTTGCCACGCCAACCGGGACGCGCCCGAGCGGCGATCCAAGCATCGTGCTTCTCACTGGATATGGTTAGTGTTGTGGGCCACTGTGCCGACGGAGGGGAGCCAAGAAATTGCAGGATCCTTTTTAGGACTAGAAGAGAAAGTTTTCTCTTTCCCCAGCTAAGAAATCGATTTCTGAGGCTGCCAGTTATCCTTCCCAGCCGACAAAATAAAAGATTCCTGCTCGGTCACGCGTATCCCAACGAACGCCACCCAGCCCCCCATCGTCTCGCATCGCTTCGTTTTAGTCCGTAGCAACATGGACCATCCTAAGCCATAGGTGTCTGGGGTGAGCAATACTGGAGCGAAGTCTGCTCATCTCATTGGGATGTCATTGCGAGTTAATCAGAGCTCTGACACGTTGCTAAACGAACTGCCCCCATCCTCCATCGCCATGGGAGTTCAGAATGGCCTAAACACTCTTTAGCCCCACACAGTATATTTCCCATAGCAATGATTGTGCTTTATAGGCGTTAGGTAGTCTTGGTCCGCCAGACACAAGTAAACTTCGACCATCTTGCGAGCATACGAGCTTTTTATTCACCTGAAACGGTCTGTCCAGGGAAGCGCCCTCATAGTCGCATGCAAGGGTGGGATTCATCAGTGATGTTATTGTTATCTTCAGCTTAATAGTGTTCTTTGTGGGTACATGGTCCCAAGGCGGGGTGTGTGTGTGTGTGTGTGTTTATTGCCATCTTGAGGGCTCTAGGGTAGCTACAATAGTCTAGGGTAGGCTGAGCTAGACAAATTCCAAAGCGTAAGGGTTTTCGACCCTTCCCCGCCCTTTGGCCCCCTTGTGATCTGTCAACATCCAACATTTCGTTTTTCGGCCCAGCAATGCATCAAACCCCTCGCGCGATCCCAAGGTAACTCTTCTGCGACTGTAATACTACAGGGTAGAAACTGAACATCCTCCTTATATGATGACTAACTTTTCTTTGGAGAACCAGGATGTGAGATTTGATGCTGCACAGTATACAAATCATAATCATGGAAATCTAAGGCCCCTGTATGATACCTTGGCAACCAATCTCATTTGTGATGTGCTGCCAGAGGAGCTGCTTGTGGACGACGTGAGGTGGCGCAACATAAAGAATTGCGGGGTAGGCGGGGCTGATTTTGGCCTAACAAAAGATGAATTTCAATCCAGTTTTTGGTCTCTAGATGACATTGACACTGGGCTAAAAATGGACTTATACCCCCTATTTAAAGGTGATGCACAAACCTTGGGTCAATAAAGGCAACAATAAAGCTCTGCCAGATAAGAGATAACGAGAGCTAGTATACCACAGCTACTGTCATGTATTCCTGGCTTGCTGCCCTGTGTCTTGCTATTCTTTTGCCTTACGTTCAGTTCGCATCGTGGACTTCTCTGAGACCTAATGCAATTCCGAGAAGAGATCCTATTGATCCTATAGATATACAACCTCGTCTCTACGCTCCACCCTCCCACGGCCCGGGCGCTAGACATTTTGGACAGGTACAATGCCCACTGGACGCACTTAGATGCAACAATGACTCAAATACGAACATAGGTCTATCTCTGCCGTGGCGAAGATTGGGGACCCCCATGCTTCGTCTATTACCCTAAACTCAACTATACATGTTCCGCTCTTGGGCCAGAGCTATCTGAACATATTGGCTCGATTTTTGTCGAGCCTGGAATTATATGTCGGCTTTGCATGTACGTAAACTATTACCATGATGCGAGCTGGAGCTGATGCAACCTAGACTTTCGCCCAAGAATACGTGCTTGCCGATGAAGATTTTTGCCTGGCCAGAGATTGAGGGTGGGTGGCCGGACCTATATCGGCGCAGGATACCCGGTAGCGAAGGGTTTTTGGGGAACGCGACGACTCACTTTGCATGTGCTCTCTGCACATCATGTGGTCAGGCGAAGACATGAAGCGGAGATCAGGCATTCTATTTTTCACGCCAAAGACTGGAGATGGTGATAGCTGGTAAGAAAGGCGAGGAATGTGTCACATGGGGGCTTAAAATGAACATGACTCTGTACATCTCCTGCATTCACATTCTGTCCCTAGCCCGCGGAACCTTAATAGCAGGTCACTGAAGGCGAACATAGCCTTCTTGACACCCTTCTCGATACCCTTCTTCGAACAAGAAAGGCCCCGCATTCAATGACTAATAGGTGATGTACTTGGCAATTGGTTACTCTGCTGGAATAGCTAAGGCAATAGCTGAGGAATGGTTTAACTGAGGCTTAACCAACCATCGTACACCCACTGTCCAGCTCTCACCCACCCCTATGAATCCTCCTGTCTCGCCAACGCGCTACCCAACACCCAGCTCTTCTACTTCATTGGAATTTTATACACGTCGCCTTTTTTAAAATACTTTTTCAATGAACTCACATCGCCACCCTTCTCATCATACTTCGCCATAAACTCATCATATTCTTCGCCAGTTGCGTCTGTGATACCCACCCGGTATACCACATCTTTCGCATCTACGATATAGGATCAGGATATGAATAAACTTGATGTCGTCAATACCACTTACCTGAAATTCTACTACTATTAAGGTAGTCCGCCTGAGCACTGAACTTTGGCTCGATGCAAAATTTGAGGTCCTGTGCAACTCTCAAGAAAATGGGGTCGTGAAGTTGGCTCATTTTGACGAAGTATCGAGGTCCTGGTTCAATTGTTTGTACTATGTTCAGCCAAGACCAATAATAGAATAGATAAAAATATTGAAATGTTGAACAATGCCAAGCCTCATCTAAGGGCGAAGGCGACCTATTCTTATACTCGATGTGCTCGGTATTTGATAATGCAAAACCCAATACGAAGTGTTCCCCTGTATTGGGCCCAAACGAGAAATCCTCAACATGCCATCCAATAGTTTGCTTTAGGCCGCAATCATTTATCCCTGACCCCGTTAGGGGTAAGCGCCCGTAAAGCGCCCATAATCTACCGGCCGATAACTCAGCCGCACAACAACATCTACCTGTTCGTTCCCAGCCAGCTCGTCCCTGTAACATAGCATGGCTGTCTGTTAGGGGCCAACGCCAGCTTCCAACCACACCGAAGAGGTTATGTTGCAGATTCCCCGTCTTGTTCTCTCCAACCAGGGTCTGCAGCCTCAGGCGCATTGACATTATTCGCGAGTCATTCCCTGCCACTTCAGATGACTATCATTTCTGGTCATTTCTAGCGGTGTGATCAAACCGCAAATGAGGCCTCCTCCAGGTGTGTGTGGAACTGCGTCGTAGTAGTGAGTATACGAGGGCAACTGTGACAGTTGTGGCGCTGAAATGATGCGTTTCTTTCGGCCGTTAGACGGCATTCCGATGATTCACTGCCTGGCCCACTCCGGGTACGTGTTATTGCCATGCTGACGCTATTCGCTTGTATAGCTGACAACCTATTCAGCCACATCACCATCACCTATCACAGAAGTCGGCGCCTACTGTTCAAGGTTAGTATGCTGCGTTATTTCCCATGAGAAAAGCAGGGTGTTGAGTCATCCCTGGTGTTGTGGTGTGATGGACCTGCATCAGTATCGTTGGATGTAGAAAAAAATCTGCACGATTGGATAAAGAGCATCACACAATTGTATATAGTCTCTCTCTGGGGATCTTTCGAGTCATCATCAAGCCAGAACGACCACAGACGCATCACAGAGATGGAAATCCATCCAATTGACCCTACTAATGGAGCAACGAATGAGTGAGAAGAGTGAGAGCGTAAGCCGCGACCATGCCCGAACATATTGGCTTTCAACTGACTTTCGTTACCTGCGGGATTTAAAGATGCCTAGGCAGCTGATACCCAGAGCATTCAAATATTTAGAGACCAAGCAGATCTCTGAGGCTATAGAAACACGCGAATTGATCTGGAGCAAATTGGGTCTGCCGGAAGAGATCACTCCTACATATATACGATTCTTCATCAATACGGTCGACTTGGGTCGTAAACTGGGGATAAACGCCGGCGACGAAGAACGAGCCCTTTCCCTCCTTCAAACGTTAGAGAACAGCCCGGGTCGGGAAAACGACGTGGCTAAGATCACATGGCTGCTCGCTCGCCTCTATCTCACCACAGAGCAATTTGGCAAGGCGGAACCTCGTTGCAAGACGGCACTCGAGTTGTACAGAAAGACCAATATCCAACAAGATGACGTCTTGACGATACAAAGGCTACTTGCGAATATCCTACTGTTCAAGGGCAGGGTTCAGGAGGCTTTCAATATTTCGCGTACAGAGATGGCCGCCAGAAAAAGGCTTTATCCAAACGCTGAAAAAACTGCCGGGTCCATCTGTAATCATGGCTTCATCTTACAACATTTTGATTTGCAAGGAGCAGCCGCATTACAGATAGAAGCGCTCGAGTTGGCCAACAGAAACGGTTACAAAGTTCAGGCACTCAATATCAGATTTGACCATTACATTACTCTATTGAAACAAGGCCAGCTCGAGGGATTGGATCTAGATGTCGAGGGACTCATAACCGATATGGAACAACAAAATGGCGTTTTACCAGACATTATATCTAGAGCCAAGGGGCTTCTTTTTATGGTGTATTGCAGGCAGGGGAACTTCACAAAGTGTACTGCATTCTGTGGAAAAGAGATGGATGTGTATCAGAAAGAGGGTCAAGATGAAGAGTATTTTGAAACGATGAGCAGACTTGGCTTCGCGATGATGCAAAATGAGGATCTAGATCAGGGTGGAAAGCACGCCCAAGTAGCTCTCGACTGGATGAGAGAGAACTTAGGTGATACACACGTCAAAACGTTAAAGGCCGCTTTCCACCTTGTGGTTTTGCCCATAACGCGCGCAGATTACGAGCGTGCTGGGTGGGAATGTATTTGTATATTGGAGCACCAGGTGACAACTTTAGGCCTTAATCACCCTGATACGGTGGCAACGCAACAGACTATTGACATGATACTTAGTCTTCGAGACAAGAAATAATTTGGATTTGTTTTTTTCAATTGGTTCATTATCCACAGGAAAAAAAACGCCTCAGAACAATAACACCAGTAATTCTATCGACCGAGTGCATATCGTGGGAATACTATTGTATGAGCTAAGCGCCTCGTGACCATTTCGCTCATCGTCAATGACCTACCCTACCATGGACCTAAGCATCGCGCAAGAGTGACGCGTAAACGCGAAACGCAGACGCGTGCTGACAGCGTCTGGAGGAGCTAACGTACGCCATCAAACGATGGAGAAATCACTGGTACATGTACATCTGCTCCTCCTGCTTTATTTTATTCATTGATCAGCGAAGGGTTTTTGGGAAACGCGACGACTCACTTTGCATGTGCTCTCTGCACATCATGTGGTCAGGCGAAGACATGAAGCGGATCTATTTTTCACGCCAAAGACTAGAGAAATGGGATACTCATTGAAACAACCCGAAGCTTGATATCTCTTCCCTCGAAACGGTGGCAGCCTAATGGAATAACTGAAAGGTAATAGCTGCTAAGAAAGGCGAGGAAACGCTTTGCATTGCATGGAGGCTTAAAGTGAAAATGACTTTGTACACCTCCTGAATTCACATTAAGTTCCTAACAGGCAGCAACTGAATAGCAGGTCTCTCAGGAGGATCAACATAGTCTTCTTAACACGCTTCCTCAATATTAGTTGAGTTACCGTTCTCCTCATCCTTCTTGATGTTATTATCGACTCTCAATAACCACACTATCATCCTCTATCATCTCCACAACCCTATCATCCAGCCCTGCTTTGTCATTGCTAGAATCTGCTTGGCATTTTTTCGTTACGTATCGTTCTCGTTTTGGAAGGTGATGCCATCGGAGGTATTGTGTTGGAGAGGACGTGTTCAGTTGACCTAACCGCATCGGTAATCAAATGTTAGCATCACATTGATGGAGAGGAGGAAACGGTACTTGCCCTTATAGAAACAGGCACTTAAGTAAGAGTGTGCAGGCAAAGTTGAGAATCGCAAAACGGTCTGGGGATCGTTCTCTTATACATCTCTCGGTCTAAATGCACTTCCCACTACATTCTAAGGCTCATGAACACGAGTCGAAACTGACAACAATACAAGAAGCTTCTTTCTGGGAATTGGCAGATGATGTGGTATTGCCGCCCAGCGTGTGATTATTCATGTCATTTTCTGATTGAGGTCAGTTTTTCCAAGGGATAGAAACTAGAGCTGCACTTACGCAAGTCAGACCCGTCACCCTTTGGTGGAACCGGAGTGGGTTCGTAAGGTGAAGAGCTAAGATTCTGCGGCATAATACCGCCAGAGGGCATGAGTTGCAACTGTTGATAACCAAATCCCATACCGGTTGTGGCCGCTCGCGGCATGGGACAGGTGCCGTAGGGTTGGAGAGGATGGAATTGTTGAGGCATCTCGGAAGGATACATGGCACCAAGCACCCAAATCTGCTGGTCCGGGCTCAGAGTGATGGCACTGTGATGTAGAGTGGTAGAGACGCTATCAGCCTGGTGATCAGGATTCCAGACGTTGGGCCCATCAAAATGCTGGGAACTTTGTAGGCTCGAATTTAGATCATCGCGAGGAGGGTTGTGTTGTTGATTCCCAAGAGTGGCGCTGCGTGCCTGGGGAGGACGATCCTGGCTTTGTTGATTGATCTGGCGATGGCGGGATTTTTGTGACCGCCAGCGCAGAGTTGTCCGCGTCGACTTATGAGTGACCCCACGTGCCTGGAGGCGATCTTGGCTTTGTTGATTGATCTGGGAGTTTTGTGGCCGCAAGCGCAGAGTTGTCTGCTCTGACTTACAAGTGGTGATTTTGATATAATCGATTTGACCATCCTCCTGCGTGCCAATATTACCCCAGAGCTCTAGGACGAGCTGTATCTCCGCTTTGATCTTAGTGCCTCGACGGAATCCAATCCGTTCGAACATGTGTTCTGTTGGGAGGGGCTGTTCCATTGGCACTGTTGGTGTAACGGCAAGCGGAATTTTTGTAAGCTGAATCTGAGGACCTTGTAGCCCCCGAGAACCGTATTGAATAAGAGGAGCCTCCTCCGGTTTGGTATCCGATGTAACAGCTGAAATTGAAATGGCAAAACCCCGAACATTATGAGACTTTCCATTCAGGGGTCTCAACGAGATGCCCTCTCCTGGTCTGTAAGGGTGTAAAGAGAAAGAGCAGCTACAACGCACGTATTTGCTTCGGTCCCAAAACCATTGGCTCTCGAGACGCTTGAAACCCTCGTTAAAACCTTTGATTTGGACATTGGCCCTGGCAGCATCTTCATAAGATAGAGAACCAAGCATTTGTATTTCCTGAAAAGAAGGCTGGTTGTGAGCCATGGTGGCTCTCGCACGCAAAAATATTGGGCAAAGTTGGGGGCGAATGACACAGGATTGTGGCGAGGACTGTGCTGGAGTTATCTACAGTATAAAAAGGGTCGCGAACAGGTCTGACCCCACACAGAGCCTCATAGGGCCTTAATTGACAGCATCCACAAATTAATGCGTGATTCATCCTTTCAATAGCTCATAATGCAACACAGCTGAATATGGCCCTTGTAAATGGGGGGCCTCAGTTTTTGAACGTGAGTTTCAACACTGCTGAGCCGCGAGGCCGTGGCTTTGCTCTTTGGCCCCTGAAAGACAGCCATGCTGGTTGAACCGGGTGGCTGCTGGGCACCAACAGAGAGATAATGCGTGGCTGCGTTATGGGCCAACACCATTGTTACAAATCCTCAACTTCATACCACACCCATACCTGGAGGAGGCCTCATATGCAAATTAATCACACCGCTAGAAATAGTTGCTGAAATGGTCGGGAAGTAATGCAGCCTTAGCCACATACCCCTGGCGAGAGAGAACAAGGCGAGAGATTTGCAACAATGCTCTCTGGTGTGTGGGTAGGTATCTGCAGGGCTGTGGCGTTTTCACAGGCGGCCGCCAGACCTGTAATTATGACAGTTGTGGCGGAGGCAATACGTTCCTCGTCTGGCCGCTCGGCAAGCAGGATTGATTCTCAGCAAGACCTGGTACTTCTTTGCTTCTGTTGATAGCGCTCACGCAGCCGTAAGGTAAATCACATATCACCTACATAATTGCACGACATTGAGCACCAAGTGGTCCCTTATTATTGGTGTGCACAACCTGCATCAGAAGCCCAGATGCTTCCCTGAGTGCATTCGATCCCTAGAATCTAGACTGTCTATAAGGGTAGATAGAGGGCAAATCCATTTTGCATCACCCATGGTTTGTTTTTGGGAACTGTGGAGCGGCTGCAATGCAAAGAAACCAAGTAGCTCTGATACACTTGTCTCTTGTGAGATTGAAGAGAAACGATAGGCCCAGAGACTCCTCCAGCTTATACATCAAATGTCGTAATTTCATGACAATTTGTCTCCTCGTTTACTTCCAGCACGTAGCGGACAAGTGCCCCTTCCACCCTGAATTATCCCACTTCCAATCATTTCGACCATATTCCATTGACCACGTTTGGTAACCTCGCTTGACAGGTACAAAGTCCCCTTTCTCATTCATCTGAAGCGCAATTTCCGAACCATCTGGATAGAGCCGTATTTTCCGAACCACTTTAAAAGTATAATGGCAATAAGAGCAAGGTCCCGTTGGCTTGCCTATGACTTCGAAAGGTGTGCCATCACATGGCTGTGACGAATTAGAAAAGATCAAGATCGGAATGCCACAAAAAGATACATACACAAGCGTAATAGGATGTTGAGCATAATTTCCGCAGCTTGCCCTTCGTCATTGCGTATCAAAAGGAAATCAAGCTCGATGTGCTTCAGGTGACCAACGCCGCGCGCTAGGTGCCTGCAAGTTGCTAGAAGCTCTGTTGAGTGGGAGAATTTTTAAGTTGAGGACCTTAGCTTAATTGAACGAACGAGGTTAATTGAACAAGGTTACGCATACACTGTTCACTGCTGCAGACCATCCCCTTTTTATAATCCGATGTTCCCACAAATGCCCAAGTTGAGCATGAGAACATGGCTTTTTACAACAGCGTGTCATGCAAGGCCCAATACGAATTGTACTGCATTTGGGCCCCAACGGAGACCCCCTGGTGGCTGACTGTTGGTGAGCTGGTGCTGAACTGTTTTGGTGTCTAGGTCCTGCCTGGTGTAAGCGCCCGTCTCACAGGTGTTTGGTTACACTAGCTTGCGCAACTGGCTCCATAACTCAGCCGCAATGCATCTACCTCTTCGTACCATCTCAATCCATGTAACAAGAGACAGCCGCTTGTTAAGGGACAAGACACGCCACAGCCCTGCAGATGCCGATCCACGCCAGCGAGGTTATGTTGCAGGGTTCTCGGCTTGTTCTCTCCGACCAGGGTCTCAGCCGGGGTGCATTGTTTCGTTGAGATTATTCAAGAGTCATTTCCCGCCGCTTATGATTATGAGGCCTCTTTCAGGCGTGGGTGGAACTACGTCGCAGTTCTCTAAGCATACGAGGACAACTATGCCAGTTGTAGCGCTAAAATGATGTGTCTCTTGCAGCCTGATTCAGTACCTTGCTCATGATCACGATCATGCTATTCGCTTGTTTGACAACTTCTTCAACCGCATCACTACCACCTATTGTAGAATGAACACGACATACCACTCGTTCTCTACTTTCCAAGGTTAGCATGCTGCATTGTTTCCGCCAGGATTTGAGAAGGGCAGACCGTTGAGTCATCCCTTACATTGCGGTGTGATTTGACCTGCATGAAGGCATCTGCGTTGGGCTAAACACGTCGGCAGGGCTGGGAGTCGCAGTATTCATCCTCATTGCAAACTTTCCGTCTTTTCATCCAGTCATATTAAATTGTGCATCTCCCATGCTTGTACTCACACCAGACGCTCTGGTTCAACTTCATCAATTTCGTCGCCAGCACTGCTTGGGCCCACACGCATCATGGGCCTTACATTATTTTCCCCTCAGCAAACACTCAAGCCAGATCAAGTTGTAAGTCCCAGCATACAGAGCAACTCCTACCAGAAGGCTAATCTTAATACAGCCAGGGACGATCTACCCTCGCTTTTACGGATCACAGGACCATGACAAGCTTGACCGAGCATCAACACTTAAGCCAATGCTTTTGGCGGATAAAAGCCAGGATGACCAATCATTTAAAGAGGGTGATCTTGTCATTGCTGGATTATGTTGTAACTACAAACCGGGGGTTGTGAAAGTCCACTGGGGTGGTGAGTGGTATGAGGTAAATGTGAAGAACACAACTTTCGCAGCACAAGACGGCACTACATTTGTGAAAGTATATCTATTTGGGAAGGGAGATAAAGGTGGAGTTATCAAGGAACCTGGGCTCTTTATTATGCTTGGTGTTCTAGCAGACGGGAGCGAATGGCTATTTTGTGCCTTGGCTGATGAGGTACTGGTTTGCTGGAAGTGCATCTCCGAGCGTTTTAGAGAAATGGATGGTGGGGAAAGATTTCCATCTGCATTTGAGGCATGGAAGCAAGAGCACAAGAAGACAGAAGTATCGCTTGATTGGTGCCAGGAGTTTGATAGCTGCGAGTGCCGTCGAACCCTTCAGAGAATTTTCGAGAACCGTACAAAATAGATTTCCTGTTCTGACCCCCACCACGCAATCCTAATTGATAAGATACTGGCAGTGAGGAAGCCAGGCAGATGAGCAAAATCTTTGGTTAGCTAGAGAATTGATATCTTTCTGGAGATAACTGGAGGTTTTGACTTGATAGATTTTACGGTTCACATCATGTTAGTAGTGGTGTCATGAGACGCCTGACACATGGAGATACAGTGATAGTGTTGATAGGGAACATTAGAGTACCCGTACAGCTAGTTATTATTCCCAAGCGTTCCCCAAGCCTCCTTCCCGATGGACGGGCAACGGGGGTTTCCTCTAGGGTAGGCTCCGCCCGACACATGTGCGTTCGACACATCGTCTGAACTACCCTAGAGCTTGGCATCCCACACGAGGGACGCGAAAAACGCGAAGCATACACGCATGCTGACGCGTCTGGAGGAGCTAACGTACGCCATCAAATGATGGAGAAATGACTGGCCTTACAGGTACATCGGCTCTTCTTGCTCTATTTTATTCATTGATCAAGGAGAATTATGCTGTGTACGCATAGGATAAGCACTGTGTACCTCGAAGCAATGGGTCCCACTCGCCCTACCTCATGCTGCGAAGTCGAAACGGGAGGAGAGTCGCCCGTGGAAACTTTCTACTAACAGGTGCACAGCTAAGTGTACACCCCCTGCACTGGACGTCCCCTGAGCTTGTTCTGCGGTTGGCAGCGTCCTAATTACGTGTGGATGATGGTTTTGGTGGACTGTTTTCCTGCCTGTGGTCGAGGCACTCAGGAAAGGAGCGCATGAGGTACACTCGAGATGTCCATCACCATCGAGGCGGCAACCGCGCGCAAGTTGATATCAACGTCGCTCTGTCTTTGGAATATATAGCACAAGAGAGGAGCATGAGTGTTGACGATGTTATTTTGAAGATCTGAGATGCATGCCTTTTTTGAAAATACTTTGCGGTTTACAGGAATTCTCAAATAGAAGATGTTTTAGATTATTCTTAACCAATCCCGTCTTGGACGTCGATATCAGTTGCATCATCATCCTCTTTCTCGGTTTTGCAGAGAGAATACCTTCCTCTGCAGCTCTGCATTCTCCTTCTGATACCATTGAATATCATTTTCCAGCTGATCTATCGTGTGTTGGAAAATCCGGGGATCCCCCTTCTCTTCAGGATTCAGACTGTTGGTCTGAAAGTCCTAGATTTGAAGATCAAAGTCCTAGATGAAATCAACTAGAGATATAAACCCGAGAAGAACTCTCATCTCAATAATTAACAATCAAGTTCAATAAAATATATTTTTCACCCAGCACTACTGCGCAATATAAACAACATCGTGGCGTACAGGCTCACGAGCTCCCCAGGTTGCCCTTGTTCTTGAACGCCTTTCTCGCATTTTCTACCTGATTTCGTGGAGGCACCACGAGGGGCTGCAACGTTATAAAATAAGGCAGCATCAATAGTTGTAGGGTGCGTAATGGCGTGCTTAAAAGGACCGACAGAAGGGGGCTCGACAGAAGGGGGCTCGACAGAAGGGGGCTCGACAGAAGGGGGCTCGGCAGAAGGGGGCTCGACAGGAGCGGGATACTCGGCAGCAGTGTGTTTCTTAGACTTGTGAGCTAGTGCCGTATGATACTCAAGAGCAGCTAAAGAACAAAACCCCTTATTGCAATTGTTTTTGGGGCATGGATAGGGCATGTGATGATCGATATGATGCAGTTCTAGTTGGTACTGCAAGAAGAACTCCTATTTACAGTTAGGCAACAAAAGGTGAAGAAGAAAAGGTGAACCAACCTTGCCGCACTCTGCGCAATTGTAGGCCATTTTGAACTACTCATTTGACAGGCTGTCTGGGTATTGCGAGATCAGGATAAGAGTAAGTAGCCAACCGTTGAGGAAATGGCTTTTGGCGTTGCGTGAGGCAAGACTACGCGGAGATTGCCCTCTATGTATAATTTATGATGTGAATCATGGAGAAGACAATGCTGCAGTGAACAATTAGCCACGCGGCACAGCAAAAATGAAATGCAGGATGCTGTACCTTGTCGGCAATAGCAAATGCCCCAGCTGGAATATGCTAAACTAGAAGCGCCGAAAGGTGGGGGTCACACTGATGCCAAGGAATTGCAGTCTCCTTTCTGGGACTAGGTGCGTTTGTTGTCTCTTTCCTCACGGCCTCATTCAGTCCTTGGCTTGTCTGGACCGACAAAGATCCCCGCCCGTGTTGGCACAAATAGAACCAACACCCCTATTATATTTGAGAAAGTTACCTGGTATTGATCGCACAATCTCCCAGCTTACCTTTTTTTTGCTCATCGCAATAATGCAGCCTACTCAGCCATGGGAGCTCTTTGACACCGCCTGTGAAACCGTCGCTCTTTTCTCCCACATTCAGCGCTGTCACGGAGACAACTGTTCACCATGCCCTCATCATTCTTGGGAAAGTGTTTACCCATCCCTTTGGAACCTCCTTCCAATCGGCCCCGTTCCAATCAACCTCGTTCCAACTAAACTCTCCTATTTCATCTCGAACCTTATCATAAAAATGGAGCTCTTGCTGGGCCGCCAGTCTCAAAATAACACTGATTGGTTCGATCCAGCAGTCCCTCGAAAGCGACTGAAAGACTTTACGGAGTTCCTGTCGCAACGTGCTCCCGCTTGGTATAAGAGCCCCGCCTCGATTGATCAAGTGGGTGCGGAGAAATTTGAATTGGATGAAGTCACCAAACGTCTTATTCGATTTGGTTCATCTCATACAACCATACCGAATCTCCCAGTCCAGGACGTACAGCTGGACTTGTTCATTCTTTATGCATCTGCAATGTGGGGTTGGCTTGGTTATGAATTCCCGACGCAGATTAGGTCAAAACCAAAAGTGCTTGATATTAGTGATCAAGTCTTGCAAGCCTTCATATCACAGGTTTCCAGTGCTGCTAAGAATTATCGCTGCGTGGGAGTTTTCAGGTTGCTTTTCTGGCACTTGGCGAGCAAATGGTTCATCTCCCTGAGTATTTGAGCTTTGTCGAATAGCCCAACTGTCTCATATCGGGCTATCGCTCTAACCGTCTATACAATATTCCTGATTTCCTTAAAAATGTCACTGTCCTTTTCACTCTGTAGCACCTCTGTCCGCCCCGTAGATTTCAAGGCGTTCAAGACCTCTTCACCCACTTCTTGGTGACAGATGAACCCTTTGATTCCCTTAATCTCTACCCCACTCGAGCCATAAGACATGTTGAAGCTATCCACGTGATCAGTCCCGGGGACAGTACTCGGGGACTCATCGCTATGCACAACGCTGTGAGCTGTAATTTGAGTGTTAGAGCCTCCGTATCGCGTGCCAACGATTGGGTTGATGTATAGCTCGCAGGAGCCTGTGGATATAGGTAGAACCAAGGGGGAGAACATCCCTGCTTTGTTGAGGCTCTTCTGCAGTCGTAGAGGGACGAAAAATCCGAATTTGAGCGAGTCGTTGGCTATAACCATTAGATTTGCTTAGACGTGGAGATTTTATTTCACTACATACACTCTTCGTCTGCGGAACGCCGTTTCTTCTGAAGGCAGCAATGGAAAACGTGCCAGATGGCCCTTGAGAGCGAAAGCACACCAAGAACAGGAATTGCAATTACAACTGTATTCATAGCGGTTTGGGTCTTGGTGGAGGCTTGGGAACGCCAGTTGTGTCATAAGTTCCTTGTTGATAGTAGGTTATGTGACTTTTGCCAATGTTCGTAGGAGAGAACGTGAGTAAACGTGTGTAAAACTACCACCACATGAATATCTTGACTGGGAATGATATCGGATTATATACTCACCAAATAAGTTAGTCAGTAGACATTCTTTCCGTCCTCCACAATGCAGCGCCACTCCCTATGGTTCCATCCATCGAACCCAACGCACAGAACACGCCTCCTTCTGACCCGGAGATTTTCGGCGTTGGATGAGCCGAGAGGCTAAATCACAAGATTAATCTTGACTAGCATGGTTCCTTGTCTGTCCCGGTTTAGCTCCGGTTGGCCGAAGCGGGCTCCTTGCTAAGCAGGGAACAAGGAGCGCTATTTCATATTGAGTTCGCACGTACGTCGTCATCTATGTACGGATTAGAAGGGACTTTGAGTGCAAATCATGGATTCCATGCCTACTCATTAGGTTGAGCCTCCACCAAGGAAAGAAGGAAACGCGCTGACCTCTTTCTCTCCTTCACCTTAGGCCCAATACTTGTAAAGCACAACACCTCTCCAGATTTCCAAAGCATCTCCTCTTCGCTCTCGGTGCGACCAGGAATCATGTCATGGGAGTTACGTTTCATAATAATGCGAACACTGTCGCACAGCAACACAGCAAGCCCAATATGGCCATCTTTAGCCCAAAAATGTCCATGTGGATCTAAGTCGATAATCGCAGGCTCGTACTTTGATGTTGAAGCTACAATCCTCATATTATTGGCCTTGGCCATCGCATGAATAGTTTCTGACTAGGCGCGATTAGTAGAATTAATGTAGGGAATGCTGGCTGAAATACCTGATTTTTCACGAAACGGCATAATTCGGGACAGGAATAGGACAATCCGTAGCGTTTAAATTTCACACCTTCCAGCGACGGAGCCACGCCTACCAATTCCCGGATTACCTCTAGTCGTAACCCTTCAAAGGATTCATCTAAGGGAAAGAAGTGGTAGAATGGGACTGGCGGTGGATTGCCTTTGATGTGAAAAGCCTTCTCAATCTCCTCGCGACTACGCAGATGAGCCATGAACCTAAAGGGTCCCGATCAACTCACTTACGTATATTTCTCAGCAAAAAGAGTAAAAATAATATTTGGGATGCGTAAGCGGGCGGAATCCAGCTGAAGTTCGGGCTTGTATAGCTTGTTTGAATCCGGATCAGCCAAGTATTGCCTCAAGTACTGGAAATGATCGGGGCCAAGATGAGCAGCTTGGTTGAGAAACGGCTCTATTCAGGTTAGCTAATTCCATTGACCGGAGAATCTACTCACTGTTCCGGCGGAATAGTAGCTCATACGTGCGGCTGCCAAAGCCCGGGTGAATTGTATCAAGAAAGAGTACACATCTCGAGACTCCTAGCCGCATTCCTTCCAGCTGGTTCTCCTTCACGTCTCCCAAACACTTACGCATGGTGTTATGCACGGTGTTCTTGTTGACCTGGCCAAGTTTCATGCAAATCACACCCGCAGCAGCTAACGTGGCAACATGAAGCGGGTTTTGGGTTTCCGCCTCCTCGGCAAAGCTCTCGAGCAGCTTCGCGCAGTCCATGGTGGCGCGGTCGGGGGTACCGTTTAATGTCACCCGATCGAACAGTTCGTCCACATCCGTCGGACTTTGGGGCCTGCCATCGGCCCAATCCTCCTCCCCTTTAGGGAAGCCATTCAAAATGCGCTCTACATCTTGCTTCACATTGGGGACAGATCGCTTTCTCGACTTTGGTTTTGAAGGATCGACAAGAATAACCTTCTCCATGCTAGTCGGAGCGTGGGGTGGGAACAGCCTTGCATGGGAACGACTGATATGGTATCGGAGATGGTCTGGATCTCTTGCGCAATTGGTAATTTGAACATTTCGTGTTCACGTGTTCGTTTGACCTTGAAAAGTGGGGCAGAAGGAATTATGAGGAATGGTCAAGGCTAGGGAAGACTGATCTATTGCTCCTGCGATTTCTGATGCAGTCGGTTCATAAAAATTGCGTCAGTCTCCCATGGTCCATCATTACTTCACTCTCGTGCACCTTTTTCTTCATGAAGCATACGCACACGATGCTTCTTTCTCCAGGCCAACACAACAACGCCACGAGCTCAACATGTCATCATGTCCACTATCGCAAGTTTCTATTATAGCTGTAATTTGTTCCATCATAATTTGAGCAAGAGGATAGCTACTTTCTTTCAGCCCATATTATGTGATAGATGTTTTCTCCAAGTTGTCTGTATACATCGGTCCACCGCACTCCCACCCATAGTGGTTCTCAGTTGAGCGACATTTCATCCTCCACACCTCCATCCACAGCAAGGTGGGGGAATAGCAACAAAAGCCAAGGAAGCAACTTTCTTCTGCGTAGTTTATGGCCGGGAGGTCCCGGGAGGCTCAAAGACAAGGGTCTTTGGTGGCACAGTAAGTCATGATGAGACATGATGAGACACAGAGCGCCCATGTTACGTCCTACGTACATTGAGGCATGGATAGGGAAAGAAAAATCCCGAGGATTATAAGCCATCGGGCCTGGATGGCTGTCTCTGAATCCCCGTAAGAGAGTGCGTGCTTATTAGTTTCAGTGCCGTGGAGTGCATGGAAGAATTTGGTCATCCTAGAATCTCGTGATAAGGTGATCGCTAACGGCGGATCAATGGATCAGTCAACGACTATATAAACCTCCATCTGCCTCGACAAGCCTGGTTTCCAGTCATTCAGACTTTTTCTGTTCAACTCATTATGGACCCTACCCAGAGCCAAATGATCGCATTGTATGTGCTGCAAGGTCTTCTTGTCTTGACTGTTGGCATAAGCATCTACCATCTCCATATTCTCAATGATCCAAACAAGCCATTCAAACAAGCCATTGCCCAAGCTTTGATGGCACTGGCTGGTGCTATTGCAGGAACCATTCTAACATGGATGGAAAAAGGGAACTGGCCAATATTCTTAGGATTATGGCCGATTATAGCAGCTGTGTTGCGAGAGGTAAGTTAATCTTCATCTATCCAGGCCTAGAATGCTGGTACTAATAAAGTCAAGTGTTTATGGCTGCGTGATGCACGTTCCTTGACGGTCTTTGCCAACGGCCTTTTGGGAGCTCTCATCTTTACAATAATAGGCCTTATAACTGGGTGCATTCTGAGCATCTGGGAGCAACAGATTGGAATGATCATTATAATCATCTCTGCTACTTGCTACCGAGGTTGGATAGCTTTCGAATGGCTCAAATTACACATTACCGCCAACAAACCGGTTCCTCAGTATCTATACTACATAATACTGAATGTTGCCGTATTTGGCGGTACGCCCACTGCATTCCAGTCGATTTCGACGTCGATATATACTGGGCTTCTTGTAAGTAATTTGGCCCCAGAAAGACGTGTATATACTAATGTATTAGATTATCTCCTACTTTTTCGTGTTTTTGGACCTTCTAATGGCAGTAGGGACCGTCCAGACAATACATGGCAATAAAGATGCCACACTCAGACGTGCTCAAAACGGAAGCGACGTGATGCTCGTTGACAGATCACACTTGAGTCGTCATCGCTAGATAGGTCAACCCTACGGGGGTGCCTATTCTAAGCGTCGGAGCTCGCTTTCGCGCTCTCGGGACCGAGTTACGTATTCCCACTGCACAAGTAAGAGTCGAGATGGGGTGGCTTCGTCTGCACCGGACACTGGGGTATTTGCATGATCTTTGAATTGGTAAAAAGAAGGGGGGAAGGTGGGGAAGGGGGAGGGCATCGGCCAGGAGAACTGTGAGTTGGCACGTAGCTAACTGCCTCAACGGTCAAGTTACCTTATTTCAGCGTTTTGTTATTTCAGACCTTGGGAGCGATGATAAAGAATGTTACATTCCCTGAAAATTGCGTTGTAGATAATGACATCAACAGATTCCTGCTGCCACTCACAAGAAATACTCTTCTCGTATTATACTCTATCCCCTTTTCGACCGCCGTTGGGTAAAAGCGACGCCGTTCATCAACTCATATGTAGACCAAACCACCGATCCCAGTCTCAGCTCCAGCCAGCTGGTCGTTTAGACGGTGAGGCGTACACATGGGGACTAAGATTGACAAAGGAACGAGGCGAGTTTCCAGGCCGAAATGGCGGCCGCATTAGCCATCCCATTTCGGTACAAACCTAGTTTACGTTTGAGAGTGGGTTATTGGGGAAGCGATTTCATGCAGACCATCGATTCAATCACATCCAGAAGCGAGACCGCCTCAACATCTGGACTCTAGCATTGCATCTGTAAGTCTCACCAGGATATTGGCCTGCAAATACTCAGGTAACCCCTGTTGTTGAAGGCGACCAACAGCAAGTTGTAAATGCTTTGGTCTTCTGAAGTAGACTTGCCGTGCGGATAGATAAAGCGAGAGCATGGCCCGGTTGAAAGCTGCGAATTCTTTATCGAATTTACATCAGCAACCATCAAATACACGTACAGAATTTTGAAAGGTACGTCAATACTCTAAATTCTTAGACTATGACTAATGTGTTTATGATAGAGATATGTCTGACGAACAACCCGTTGAGAAGCCTGACGAAGAGGAAGTGTCTTACTCAGCGACGGACATCATGGTCAAGGTTCCCGACGGGTCTGGGGATACTGGAGAGGGAGGATCCTCAACTTAGAGCACCACTTGTATTGTCAGACTGAGGTAGCGAACGAGTTGCGAAGTGCGTTCAACCCGTGTTTGGTGATTTCACATTTCCCACTTAGATGAAGTCAATGAACGTATCTTCCTTTACTTCAAGGAGCCTTTACCTTCCACGTCTTCCAACCTTCCCATTCTTTCCTTTCTAAAATGTGGCCACATAAGCCACCTCATTGTGTCTACCCAGTTGGTCAGGAACCGCATTTAAGCCACGGGTGCTTAAATGAAGTCAAGTGAGCCAGGTCAAGACCCCTAATGTAGCTATACCTATTCAAAAATAGAGACAAGAACACTAAACCATATTTACTATACCCAATTGCAGTATAATACCCTACCACTTCACAGATTATTCAGCCATTTATCTCTATACATAGCCCTACCCATCCACCCACCCATTTCCCATCCACCCATTTTTCACCCACCTATTTTTCACCCACCCATTTTCCACCCACCCATTTTCCACCCACCCATTTTCCACCCACCCATTTTCCACCCACCCATTTTCCACCTACCCATTTTCCACCCACCCATTTCCTATCCATCCATTTCCCATCCATCCATTTCCCATCTATCCATTTTCCATTTATCCATTTTCTATCTACCCATTTTCCATCTACCCACCCATCCACCCATCCATCCATCCATCTCCTGGGTTTTGTTTCGGTCCGACATTTAGCCGTCTAGGGTTTAGGCATCCACATGGACTGTCATGGGTCCAATCTACTGAAACCCAACAAGACCAAGTAAGAGATTTATCCCTCGACATTTTGGCTTCTCCAGACGCTCAATCTATCGTGGAGCAAACAGATGTTAAGACGTACAACGAGTTGGGTACTGCCACACGTTGAGGGCGCGACGTCTGGAGAATGAGAAAAACCTCAATTACAGCAGAAGATTATTCCGACGAGACGGTTGCCCAAAAATGCGTTGAAGCGGTTCGTAAAAACCGAGGCAGAATGTACAAATGCTGACCAGAAAAATAGACCGGGAAGCCTTGCTCGAACCCTTCGTGGAAAGATTATACCGATACCCAGTCGGATCCCGAAAATGAGATTGTCGCAATTATAGTCGACATGCGCTCTGTTACCGGCCTTTGTTATATCTACAACAAGCACTACCAGTATAAAGACATGGTTGGAAAAGAATCGGAAGGAGAAGTTGTCATTGTACCATGGAAGAAAGGATTGAAATTTGTTTGCTACGGCTCTTGTCGAGTAGGGACAGTTAAAGTTGAAGAGGTTGACACCCGCTAATCTATATGATGTGTGACCCCCGATGCTTTAACTGCTGCTTTATGTGGACAAGAAAAAGTGACGAATGGGGTGAATCCAGGATATTCAGGTATTGTCAACCAAACTTGGACTCCTGGATTACTAGATATCATTTGGATAGCATCCATCGGCGACAGTGGATACTGCTTTCCGTTGAGTGGTACTGTAGAGTCAGTTTCAAGCAACAACAGACTGGGTAATGATACTTACTCTTTTGAATTTCTTCGTCACGGGCGCCGCCGTCCCCATCATCACTGTCGTCTCCATCGTCACTGTCGTCTTTGTCGTCTCCATCGTCACTGTCGTCTTTGTCGTCTCCATCGTCACTGTCGTCTTTGTCGTCTCCGTCGTCACTTTTATCACCGCCCTCTGTCTCCGCATTTTGGCTGTTCCCGCAGGAGACTCCGTGGACTAGCTGGTCGTCTGTCTGCTCTCTCTGCTGACCAGCGACACGGCGACGTTTGAATGGCTGAGAGGGAATATCCATCTCTGAGCGTTCAGTGGCAGAATCGCTGCATTGCACTATGTCGGTAGAGCGGAAATCTTGAATAAATCAGTATCCTATGTGACGAACTGGCGGTTAATACGCACTTGTTCCGAGTTCCCTCTGGTGCTTCTCGTAGAGACGTTGGGCCAGATCACTAAAGCCACTTGGGATTGCCACTTTCTTCCACCATTCTTGGATTTCCTCGATCAAAGTATGAACCTGATTCAAGTTCCCCATCCAGGTGATGGGTAGAGCGAATGTGCATAGAAAAAATACTTCATGGCCGAGTTCGGTAAAAATTTTCTTGAAGTTCTTGAGAGCAGTCTCCCGCCTGCTCTTGGTAGTGTCTGGCAAGTCAGCTGTTTTTGCTTGGAATAACACAATGACCCTGTCAAGCCGTAACTGTTGCTGTTTGCTGGGGTTGGAATCATCCACAAAGTATGCGCGCTGTGCCTCCAGGTCCTTCAACTGTCTGGCAAATAATGATCCTGTCATCGCTCGTAATCAATTAAATGCAAGTTCGATGATGGAAAATGAGGGAATGGGTGGATGGGGAATGGGTGGATGGGGAATGGGTGGATGGGGAATGGGTGGATGGGAAATGGGTGGATGGGGAATGGGTGGATGGGGAATGGGTGGGTGGAAAATGGGTGGGTGGAAAATGGGTGGGTGGAGAATGGGTAGGTGGAAAATAAGTAAATAAAAAATGAATAAGTAGAAAATAGGTAAGTGGAAAATGGGTGGATGGGAAATGGGTGGATGGGGAATGGGTGGATGGGGAATGGGTGGGTGCAAAATGGGTGGGTGCAAAATGGGTGGGTGGAAAATGGGTGGAAAATAGGTGAATGGGAAATGGATAGGTGGAAAATAGGTGAATGGAAAATAGGTAAGTGGAAAATGGGTGGGTGGAAAATGGGTGGGTGGAAAATGGGTGGATGGGAAATGGGTAGATGGAGAATGAGTGGGTTGAAATTGAAAATGGGTACTGAGGTTGAGGGGGGGGTCGACGGAAGCGGACGAGCATGATTTCTTTCTGCCTTACCTCTTGCGCTTGGTTTAACTTATTACGCTCTACGGAGTACCAGCTTACAACATACAATCAAGAAAAAGAAAAGAAAAGCTGGCTTCTGACTATACCAAATCTGTCAATATGTCCAATGACAGCCCCGAGCGCCGTGATGCCGAAAAAAGGCAGTAATAACCTTCATATCGCCTTGCCTGGGTTCTCACTTGTATAACAGCCACAAACATGGTACATAACGGAGCTAAAAAAAAAAAAAAAATGTTTACCCCGGTGAGTTCGCTTCATATCGCATTAGCCTGCATGATGTTGGGAAAGTGGGAGGACATCAACCAGCAGAGCTTGAAACCATCCCTCAACTGGACGAGCTCATGCGGCCACTTAGCCGGCCATTTGGAGGTGAATCCTCATGGGAAGGGAAGGTACTGGTCGTCGAAAGAAGAGCTAGGTCATCGCAGGGATTCTCAAACAATGCAATGGCTTGCCTTGATTATCCAGTCGCCGTCAAGGTACGCAGGGGCTGTGGCTTCACTGGTGAGGCAGTTGGCTGCATAGCCAACTCACTCCCCCTTAATACCATTTCGATGTTTAAGTTCATCATAGAGCATCTCAGTATGAGCAACCTTCCGTCAATTCATGATCCAGTTATGTCACAATAGTAGCACAATGATTTGAATGGGACAATATCAAGCTCTAGCATTGCAGGATTTCGCAATAGAGAGACAACTGCAACTCAACCCTCGCAACTACAATTGATACTTGAAGGCTTCTGGATCTACACACACCCACGCACACACACACACATTCATAAACTTCTCAGCTCAGCTCTCCCAAGTAGCCAGGGTACCTTATGCCCGAACGTCATAACTTTTCCATGGCTTGCATATGCAGTTAGTCTGGGGGCCTAGGAGCAAGGAAAGGGGCTTTGGCAGCGGCCGACGTTATGGCCGCATGAGCTCATCCTCGCAAGCATAGTGTAGGTATTGTAGCTTGTCAATCCGTGTCATTAAGCAAGAGAAGTTAATGGTCATTTATTGCGGCTGGGCTTGTCGCAAGTACACGCAAACTAGCCATTCCAACATGTATTGCCATGTACTCAGGAACCCCCAACTTTCACATCATTCCCTGGCTCGCTTTCCTTTCTGCCTTCACCCGAATTCTTGTCCTTTGCGTTGTTTTTCGTCTCGTCCTTGATGAATTTGAAGACATGGATGCGGTTTCTCTCCTTTTGTGGGATGGGGTTTATATTCGCGCTATTGAAATCAGCTTATGAGCGTGGTATTGTATCTGGGCACTGCACAGATGTTAGAGCTATTCCTCAATAGGATGTACCTATGCAGTCTCTTCGCAGGCCCCTTTTGGCGGAGTGGCGTATCTGGGAGACTTGGTCGCTCGTAATCTTCATGTCGACCTTTGGAGGCCGCCCTGCCCCCGATCCCGTCGGGCTTTTCCCTTCCCCTAGATTGCAGCTACGGTGAAATCGGTAGGAAAGGTGTACACTACACTACCACAGGTGGTCATGCAACGGAAGTAGCGAGATTTTGTTGTCTTTTGGAGTCCGTATATTACAATAAGCTAATAGATGATTAGGAATTTACTTGTTACAAATACGCAAACGAAAGTAGTGACCATTATCAAGCCTTCGACTATTTCTATCATTCCTCTGGCTTTCGCGCACAAACACTCCAACTGCCAGAGAGTAAGTAACGTACTATTGATACCACGTAATATGATCACATACCTTTCAAATTTCATGCCGGCCCTCTCCTCTCGTATCATACTCGCAGCCAGTATCTCAGTCGAATCCCAATGCCAGTTCAACACCTCGTTCAACGGGCGCAGGACAAGACCTCGAGTGTCAAGTACATCACGTTCTTCTTTCGAGTAGTTTGCGGGAAGGACGCTTTGTACATCCTTGAAGGACCATTCCTTCGTCGTGGTCATGATATTAGAGAATCCAATCTCCTCAAACAATTGTTTAACAAGATCAAGGGTTGGAAATTCTCGACCTGTTGCCTCTTTAAGATAGCCGAAGAGCCTCAACCACTCTAGATAAGCTGGCTGCTTATTGTTAGGTTTAGGTGTTACCATGTGAAACTCAATCCATGACCCTGGCTTCATGAACTTGAATCTATGATAGAACAGTTTCTTCCAGTCCTTACACCACTCAACTTGGCGCATGAATATCAAATCGGCGTTTTGTTCATCGGGAAGCTCCTCATCAGTTTCCTCAACGTCAAGGCACCATGCATGAAGTCTCATAGGGACGTTCTTGGGTAGGATAGCAATGGCACGGTCTATCGCGATGATATGCACACTTGGATGATTGTCTGCAAGGTCACTGTGCGTGATCAGCGAGGTTTACCATACAATTCACGCCTTATATCCTACATTGACCAGGTGCAGGAGCCGGCCCCAACATCAATGACTCGCTTGGGTTGGACTGGGCTATGGTACATGCTGCCATGATTTAGGTGCAACCAGATTTTGTGCCTATTGTAAGATTAGCCTTGCCGACCATTGAGAGTAATTGTCTTGAACTTACTTGAGGAGCGAACTTTGTCCAGCGATCCCGTCGACAGGGTCCCTTTTCAGGTTAGATACAGGACACATTGTGGAAGCCATTCTTACCATGCGTCCCAATGGTCTGCTGGGAAGTCCCTGTTGCATATCACCTCAATGGGATCATCTTCCAGCGTGTTAGAGAAAGCGTCTTCCGGCGCGTTGGTGAAATCTTCGGTGCGTGGAATGATCATTACTGCAGGCTTCATCGGTATGGAGTGACTAAAAAATAGATGATTTCAATGGCGATGGTCCGCGAACTACGAGGAACGAATGGGGATATAAGTACGAGTCGCCTAACGCTCAGTGCTTGGGGATCATCTGATAGCTCAATTTCCACTAATATATGAGGAAGAGGAACGATTTCACCATGGCCAAGAAGGATGAAAGCAAAAGGGGTTTAGGTTTACCTGCAGGGATATGCCCGCTAAGCCCTTTGCATATGAGCCCAACAAGTACGTAACTTCTTTTTTAAGGCGACAGACCATAAGGAATCAATGGATCACCTTGTACTGTACCTAACCCCGTCATGAGTGTAGTATGGGTCAACAACGATGGCAAAGAGTCCCGGAAGCAACGCCGCGCCCGCAAAAAGGCCCCATGTGAGCAGGCCGAAAAGGAGGTGCAAGGGGCCAAGGATTAGGACAACAACCCTCGACAAAAGGATCGCCAAGTTAGGCGTCCCGTGTTTCTTAGGTGTCTGTTGCCACCCTGCTGTACCCAAAAGGTGTGCCATGGACAGGTCAATGAAATCGATTCATCGTCAGCGGGGTATTGCCTCTTTGCCGCTAAATCCCGCCAATCTTGGGCAGCATCTGATGAGGCGGCCCCCAAACAGGGTGGGCAGAACAAGCCAGGACTTGCAATATAAAAGGCCTCAGGATGCCACAGTCCAAGGATAAGTTCTCGCAATCACAATCAGACTCACCCTATCTTTACTCCGAGATCCTCTCTTTACGCAAGGCATATCAAACAAAATTGACCTTATGTGCACTTCGGTCTACCACGACTTTGCCTGTGGGCATTCGGTTTTCCTTCGAAAACAGATCTGTACGAATATGAAGAAATGCCCTGGACAACAAAGACGAACAGAGTTCTATTCCTCTGGTGTCTGTTATGACTGTGCCACAAGTCATGTAAGCCACCATATAACCCTACCCTCTACAAGGAGACTGAAGCGCGTACTAGGCTGCCTAGCTAGAATGAAAATAGGCCCTTGATCGTCCACGATGGTGGTTTTCCCACGAGGTTTTCCCATCATCTGAATGCGAATGCAGTGGAATCGATAGCCTTGAACATGAAATTTCAAGCAGGTGTAACTATGTTCATCTTGGTCATTATACCTACTCGATTGATTAGTATAAGTAAATATATATAGTTTATAAGCTTACCCTGAATCTTTTGTAAAGCTTGGAAATCCCAGGATACGGCGTATACACATTTACCTGTTGGCTTGACTCCTTTCTCTTTGGTGAGGGGAATCTGGTCCCCAGCATAACCTGCTCGGCCAAAATCGATAATCGTGATATGCTTGTCTATGTTCAACATGATGTTACTTATAGATACATCATAATGGATGACTCTAGCCTGGTGTATCCTCTCAATCGCTGTCTTCATCTCATCATAATACTCAAGCAAATTCTCAGGGGTAATATGATAAAGCCTCTCCATCCTAAAACCGAAGATGCCCTGCTTGTCCTGGAGTGGTTCGGGGTGTGTTCGTACGATTGGAAGACTGAGAGGCATTGTCGAGAGGTGTCGGAGGAGCGAAAACTCCTCTCGGAGTAGGTCCCTCTGTCGCTCATTGATGGCAACCTTACAAATCGGGAAACTGTCCATACAGTTATTCAATTCTCTGATATGGGAGTCCGCGCCGTGTCCGACCACTCGAGAAGTAGTCCATAGCTTATTTACCTGGGAGCTATGAGGAATAGGTGAGGAGACTGCGCCTTCGATATGCGGAAATAATGATAGATTCGGTTGACTTCGCCAATCTCCAGACCAACAAACAAGATATTCTTGACCGTCGTAGTCGACATTGAACGCACACTGTTTGTCGAAAGGATAGACGTCTGTGATGGGTTGCGGCAGCATTGGTACTGAACTTAATGGTCCGTTGTGCTTCAGCTGCGATAGGACCGTGAAAATTATTTTGCCTGCGGGGTCGACAGGGCCAGGATAGGCTTAAAAGACCCGAAATGCGCTCTACTCGGTAGGGATCAACAAGGGCTGAGATCTCGACTCGACGACTAGGAGTAACTATTTCCACTATCTGGATATACAAACCAAAGACGAAGAGGAAATTTGCAGGTAACTAAGCAAGGTGCTGTCCATCTTTATAGTATAATACTGTCACATGATCTGGATAAATGTCGGATGAGCTAGCAGGTTTGGCTGTTCGCCTATGACGATGAGGAAAGAGTTGGTGACAAGTGGGATTATTCTGTCGGATCTGACCGCTTCCTTAGTTAATCCCGTCTCATATCGGAATATGGGGGGTAGGGTTCTCGCGTGAATTCAAAGTACAAAATTTGTTCGGAGCGGAATAAAAATGATATAGACAATAGAACAAGTTGATAAGTTGCTTGCTGACATGAGGAAAGTCTTGGCTCACGATCAATTCAATCGGGTATAGTGCGGTTCATACTTTAAAAGTCTTGGCTCGAATTAATTCATTTAGGTATATCGCGAAATAGAGGCTTCTTATTGGTCAATTCAGCCCATATGCGGCCCGTTCATTTATCCGATTCCCCGGTTCGCCGCCCGCTGAAAGTCACAAAAGAGTGACCCGACACTACCCGACCCTCTCTTAACCATGCTGATATTGGTTGACTGTTGTCTCGATTTGGGCATCAATGACACGTTTTCAGCTGCATGGAAGTTCAAAGTGGCATATAGAGAGGGGTAGTGTTACCCAATCGATTGCCTTGTAAGCTTCATTATTATTTCTTTGACAGGAGCACGCAAAAAATACTCAATCATGCCGCCAACATGTGGAAGAGTTCGTGATTACGAGAGTGTCTTTCCTTTGAAACATCGCCTACTTCCTGCAATCCTCGGGCTCCTCGACGCGGGGCATCTGGAAAGTAATGTTACGCGTAGATCCAAGCTCCTGGCACGAAGTGGAGAGGATTTGCCGGCTGCTAATGCACGTCAGTCACAGCTCTTACCGTGTCGGTATCAATACGGATGTACACATGCAGGCAATTATGGCCAGTCAAAATATGTGGGAGGATGTACACATCGCTTCAGTAAAATTGGTGATCGAAAAGGGACTTGCATGACAGCGTAGACGCAAGCTGTTGACCTCTTCACACAATGAAACAACATTGCCGCTTGGAAAATAGAAAATCGTACATAATGCCTTGAATAACCTTAAACAACCACTATCAAGTTAACCATGCATTTTTCCTTGCCCATCATGACGAGGGAGGAGCCCCACAAAGGCCACAATTGTAGCCTTGCGGCTTGCCTCCGCAAAGTTTGCACGGTTCGCGCGGGGGATCGTCGGCCATGTTTTACCGATTGAGTTTGCGAAAAACTAGAAGAAGTTAATATCAACTAACACAAATGATAAAGAAATCTCACTTCTTGCTGTGCCGAGAAAAGGCTTGAGGATTTGAAGTGACCAAGTTGGTTGAAGTGATGAGCAATATGTTGCGGCATCGACGGTATTAAATACTGGGCGGGCCCACATTTTCTTCGCGTAAAGTGGAGTTAGCTTGGCGCCCAACCCTACGTGGCAAACTTGAAAGCACAGTTTCCTCCTCCATCATTGAACATTGAACCATCTTCAATGACATGGAGTACATGTGCTACCTTTGCTGCCGAGGCTTCGGCGAGGTCAACCAACTAAAAATACACATTGAAAATCACCAAGTTAGTATAAGTACAACTAGAAGAGGCTCCACTAACAGTCCCAGTTTCAGTTGATCCGTGATGTTCAGGTACCTGCTCAGGTTGGCGAACAACATTATATCTAAACATACTGACGATTTATCCAAGCAGCAAGCTTCGGTCTCAAATATTCTCAAAACTGTCATATGCTATTTGACCCAGTCGATTGCACCACGCCTTGAGCCAGTTTGGGAACGCAATGTGGACCATTCGATCGACGACGACATGGAACTTTCCATAAACTCGGATGAGAGCAAGGAAAATTTGAAATGCCCCGAGCTGGGTTGCCCTTACCAAGCAGTAGAGAGCTACCAAGCTCTTCAGCGACACTATTTGACGCGTAAATACTCTGCCACCTGCCTTAGACAATCATAGCCTACTGACACATGCAGATCTCCCTTGCAATGTGAAATGCAGCTTCTGTCGCAGGCGCTTGAGAAAAGTGTCTCAAGCGTGTACACATTACAAAGCCTGCCGCCAAAGGCTGGACCAACTAGTACCGGCTACCGAGCACCAGATGATACGAGATCTGGCCAATGATGGTTATCGGAAACTCGAATCAGAACTTGCCGAAAGGAGGCAGTTATCTCGCGGAGCTAATGGGATCGCACTTCAACGAGCTCTAACGCTTAGCATTACCGATGGGACGTTTATACTGTCTCTTGATCAGCGAGAACATATTACCGATGGGATGTCTGTATTACCACCAGGTGATCTGGAACGAGCTCCAATGCTTAGTACACACACTGCCGATGGGACCTTGATGCCATCTCTTGATCAGCTCCCAACAGAAGAAGAGCAAGCCCCAAATAACAACTATATTACCAATGGGATATCTATATTACCACCAGGCGATCTGGAACGAGCTCCAATGCTTAGCAAGTACACAGCCGATGGGACTTTTAAACCATCTCATGATCAACCCACAGGCGATCGGGAACGAGCTCCAATGCTTAGTACACACACAGCCGATGGGACTTTTATACGATCTTATAAACCCCCCCCAATAGAACAAGAGCAAGCTCCAATTGACACCTATAATACTGATGGGATGTCTATGTTATTACCAGCCGATCTGGAACGAGCTCCGATGCTTAGCAAGTACACAGCAGATGGGACTTTTATCTCATAATTACACAGACTAAGAACCAGCTCTAATGCTTAGCAACTACACTGCTGATGGGACGTTCATGCCATCTCTTGATCAGCTTCCGTCATACAAGCAACGTTAAGGTGAATCCCGTTTTCTTTCAACCAAAGGCCTACCCGTTTGAGTTCGTCAGAGTGTGGCACGTCCAACAATCCCCAATGCTGGAGTTCAGTTTCTGTCGTGCATCCAACCCAGACGCTAATGCCACTCGAGATAGTGAAACCAACTCGACTGTCCACCAGCACTCTATTACACTGTTAGGATGTAGTCATCAATGTACGTGAAGAGAGATCTTACAGTCCGCCTTGCATCATCTTAATTTTAGCACCTTTATCTTTGCCTAGTTTTGTTGCGAGAAGGCCCCATCTGCCAGTCACATCTGGCTCACTTTTGGTAGGCCGGTTTTGTGTTTCTGTGTAAAAGGTAACCTCGGAGTTTGGACTCCAGAGTAGGACGAGAATGGTGTGAAGTCCTTTGTTGGGTTTTGCATTATGAAGACGAAACATATAGTCGGACGGAAGTATCGCGCTATATATTTTGATCAGCCCCCAATTAAGTTCACCTAGTATCTCTTTCAAGACAGTTTTTATATCCTAAATTATATTTAGCGGAATGATGCAACAAAGGACAACCGCAATAGTGTGTAGCAAACCTCTCTCAGCAAACTATTTAGTGCCAAGTGCTTGATCCCTTCCGGCGATTTAGTGGCATAGTTGGCACGCTCCAACTCCGCAACGCAGTCCCCAAATGCAGGATTCTGTATTGCATATATTCCATGATCCTGAATCGCTTTCTTCGCATCCGAGGCTGAAAATGTATAATGTGAAGCCATAACTCCCACACGACGACCTGAGACTGCGCGGCGTGGTTTCAAAGTGCGGGGTTCTTTGGTTGGACAGCGAAGTGACACCACCAATCTCTAGATCAGCCTGAACATCAGTTTTCTTTGAGCACTCATGCGAAACACTCGGTATCGGAACGATTGAAATTCCGCTTGCAATCCGCTTGCAATCCGCGCGGGATCCACAGCGCAAATCCACAGCGCAAATCCACAGCGCAGATCCATAGCGCAAATCCAGAGAACCCACAGCACAGATCCACAGCGCAAATCCACAGCGCAAATCCACAGCGCAAATCCATAGCGCAGATCCACAGCGTAGAATAGACAACCTATAGCAGCATATTGCTTCCACGCACACGCCCTGCCTACCAAAGTGGATATTCCTTTAGCTCTAAGTATTGACACTGATTCCCATTCAATCTAAGCTTGGTGCTGCTATACTCTCTCATTGGTGCACTGGACCCCTGACACCACTCGCAAAGTCACATTCATAGCCTTGATTAGAAGCCCGTATTCCTATTCTTCGTGGCTATAGCAGTTGCTACGGATGCCCCTTGTTATATCTGAAAGTGTTAACGTAGCTTACAATCGCTCCTTGATGGTGCCAATGCCTCGCTTATTCAGTCGCCTCCAAGGTACTAAAAGGGTCGAAATGCGTCGTGGCTTCACCGGTGCGGCTGTTGGCTGCATGGCCAACTCACCTTGATACTACTTTGATGTTTGGATACGCCGTGGGCCTCGTGGCCGGCCATCTAAACTCCTTTTGGAGGAGTGAAATGGTGTCCTGATACGAGTTATCTCAGCCTTCCATCGGTTCATCCTGTTATCTCACAACAAATAGGTTTAAATGGGAAAATATCAAGCTCGACTCGACCCTCGCAAGTATACTGTGTTAGGCAGTGTAGCTTCAGTCAATTCGTATCATTAAGCCGAAAGGAAGTAAACTGGCCGTTCCAAGATGTGTTGCCATGTACGTCTCTGGAACTCTCAACTTTCGCATCGTTCCCTAGCTCGCTATCCTTTGTGATCCTTGATGTAATCCTTGATGTCCTTCTTCGCTCAGCTCTCCTAGGGGTAATTATGCCCGAACTCTGTGGCTTGCATATGCAGTTGGCCTGGAGGTTCGTGTCCCCTTCTCAAGAAAAGGGGCTTTTGGCCGACTATGCGACCACATCAATATAAGAAGTAATTCTGTGGCTATTCCATCCAGAGAGCATAATGATAAATAGCATGCATGAACTCCCTGTAATGGCTCGTCAATTTTTCTACAAACCATTCAATACTCATTCATATTGATCAAATTAGCTGCTTGGATCACTGCGACTTACAGCTTACAACATGGCTGATCCCAATCAGCCAAGCGGATGGGGATCAGCTCAGTCAGGGCAAGCAGGTAAGACAGCCTACTTCTTCCAGAAAACATCTAACTTAATAAAGGGAAACCCAAGGATCCAGTCCCTGTCACTGAGGACGATATAAAGATGAAAGGGGCTGTGGGATAGAATGAAGATATTCCGATCCCCAAGGGAAGAGGGTCCTTTCTAGAATATGGCCTTACTAAAGACAAGCAAACCGTTGTAAGCTAGCTTAGCGCGAAGGACCTGATTTCTGTAACTCATTCTTAAGGGTGAAAGGACGAATGCTCCGAGCTTTCACAAGCGGCCCCCACGTAGCAATGATTACCTGAAAGAATAAAAGTAAAAATATTCTCATTACAACTCGGGAACAGAACTAAATGAACTGGGATTGACTTATATCTTCACACCCTCCTTTCCCTCCCCGCCTCGTAGATGTTATTGTCCCATGTCTGTGTTGGTTAGATCCTTGATTTAATCGCAATCTAGCAACGATTTAAAGTCCGGGTGGTTCGCATTTAAGCAGTCGCCCTTCTTTTCTCTAACATTTACTCATTCCCTTGACATTCCGAGATGGTCCGCCACGTACGTTTTGGGTCAGTTTTCTTTCCGTTGATAGGGACTAACAAATATCAGAATAGCGCCCATGCTGAGGCTGCCAAGAGTTCATTACGGACACTCCCCATCATTCCTTTCCGTAAGCTTGATCAGCTTTTAAACTCTGATGAAGAGGATTTGACCTGGGAAGAACGTGCTGTCGTCCGCCTTGTCCTATTACTAGGGGAGTGGAATACTTTTGCGAATGCCCCCGTTTTGAACTCAATCTACCCTCTTTGCACACATCATTTCATCAATTCCAAATATGATATCGATAGGCATCCCGAATCGGCGTCTCTTATGTGCATACGGGCCAATGTTCTCATGGCGGTTTTGTACAAGAGTACAGGGTGCTTCCCGGTTGAACTTACACAGAGAATATGCAAGCAATTTCAATGCTTTCGTGAATGGGATACCGAGTTGTCACTAGTGGGAGTGGCCTTTTCATATTTACTGTGGTAAGTGAAGCTTAGACAACCGTAGATTCAGCTGCTGACTTCATAGTGAACATCCATCCTCCAGGAGTAAGGAAATCGTTGCATCCTTTCGACATCGTATAAAAATGCCAGACATGCACTTTCTCCTCGACCAGTTTGACACATCATTTCCTCTTTTCGCATGGCAGTACAGCAACTACATTTCCAAGTTGCCAGCTTCACTCCCACAACTAGAAGAACAGACGAACAATTGGAAAGCGAACTTGTCCCCACGGTCAGGCTCCAACCTCCCGGCTGGAATCTCTGAATGCCTCGAGAGCCAGATCAAAATGGCTAAGTACTATCCACTTAGGGAATTTCATGGGAACCAACACACTGGAATGGAGGCTGCAATGGAGTGGTTACTAGCGGCACAGTTTCTGTCCGCACCACATCGGGTCCGTGGCGTCTGGACGTAAGTGCTCCCCCAAGATAGATCACTTAATTGTAAGGCTTATTTGAGATAGTGAGGTGAATCTGCTGATGGCACTTTATTGGCAGCACTATTCTGAGGGCAAGTGGCTCGAATATGCGCAAAATACTTATAATTTTGCGTGGCTACGTGTATGGCCAGGCATATTGCAGGTTGAGTTGGAGGTACTGTATAAGGCCATAACTGAGCGGTGTCAACCACAAAATGCCTCGGGGCCCCCACTTACTACACCTCCTCAGGTGGCTATAAGTAAGGACCATATAATTCTCTACTGTTCCAGGCTAACAATTGAGTGAAGGGCGGGCCGCGGAATCCCAGACAGGCAACGGAAAGGCCACCAGGAACGGGCAAGGTAGCTCCCTAGAGGCTGATTCCAACGTGGGAATCGACTCCGACACGATTACTAATAGCCAAATTCAGCAATACTTGGCTCTGACCATAGCTGACTCGGGGTCTAATCCTTCCGAGGGGTTCGGTTTTTTTTTGGAAACAGATGTTGACTTTCTTGAGGACCATGAGTTTAAGTATTAGTGATTTTGAAAACTTAGTTTGGGGTTTCAATTGGAGATTTTCAAGGTTAGTAAGAAATAAGAAATCATCCTATCTGTCGACAGTATTGTGCCCTCTCCGAGCCATAGTGCCCGCACAACCCTCCAAGCAATCCTATTGAGCTTTGAGCCACCAGGCCCTGAGCTGCTCAGTGATATGTAGATTGACCGCTCTTCCGGTTCGGGTTCTTGAGCGGATATAATGAAATTGCGCTTCCCCTTTAAGACCAACAACTCGCCAGACCAATGCTCCACATATGCTAGGTCCAAATACACTTCCTCCTGGCATAAAACGCCTAGATAACGCTAAGAAGTTAGTTACGACTGTTGCTATTGAACAGAGCTTACTCACTAGATAATTCAGAACTTGACGAGCCACAGTAGTATGGATGTCGGACCAGTCATATTGAGCGAATTCCGAACCAGGTTTTACTATACCAACCCGATTATTCTTTTCCAAACCAGCCGATAAAGCATTTTGCCAAATCTTCTCTGGAAGATCGAAAGTCGTGTAAAAAACAATCGAGACATAGACAGTTACTGGATATATCTGGCTATAGTCCAAACTATCGCTGAAATCAAGTCGATCTTGCTCGCCACAATCTCCAAAACGGTTGGACAGGACGTTTGATGTGTCCGGAACGGCGAAACCCGATTTAACGGCAATTCGTGGCGTTCGATAGTCACCCAAAGTATCAAGAAGGCAAGGCTCGAGCTTCCGGCTGGTGATGGCACTCTGAAACCTCTCAAACTCGCGCTGACCAAGCAACCGTGTGTTTAGAGCGTTGCAGATTTCTTCCAAGGAATAATTGGGTCGTAAGAGCCAAACTAGAAAAGGTATGTAGATTGGTGCTGAGGCCTGAATCTCTTCCTTCGGTTTATAGCTTCTATAGACCAATTCATTTAGCTTCCGATACTTTGGTTCATCCCATCGAGCCAGCGTGTAAGTCGGAATATCTAGGCAACGGATTAGTCCAAGTCTTCCGGCACAACTGCTATACTGACTCAAAATGACTAGTATCTCAAAAGCACGATGCTCTAGGCATGAATACAAGTCGTCCATCAACCCTATTAGTCGGTGGACCATACTCTTATTTCGTCGGAGGGTGTCTTCAGAAGGGGGTTGAGGATAGATGCTGTCAAGTGTCCGGTTTGCCTCCTCGACATTGCCGGTGGCCAAATCGACTATCGTGGCTGCAATGACAACCAGCCTTTGCCAAGGTTCTAAGCCGGTCCGGCTCAGGACTAGATTTTTGAGCGATCCCAATTTGTCAAGGATATTCTTGGGTGTATCCAAACCACACTTGACCCGAGAGCTTTGCCATTCTTCTTCAGACTGCAACTGCGACGCTAATTCGGAAGGGGGGAGTCTTTTCCGCTTCTTTCGTGGGGGTCGTGAGTGTGGGAGTATGGTGCGCGGACCCTCGAGGGCAATTTCGGTGGAGGATGGCCTATGCAACCGGAACTCAATGAGCTGAGCTCTACCACTGGGAAAGGCACACATCGTTGCATGTTTGTAGGAGTGAGGAGACGACAAGGCCAATAAAGATGTTGAGGGTGAGATTTGAGCGCACCATACTACATATGGATTTGACACGATGAAATTAGGACTAGCGCATGGCCCCGCTATGGAGGCGCTAGGAGGTAAGAAATGACTTCTTGAGACAAGGGAGGGGTGGGAGGGGTGGCTGATCGGGGCGTGCAGCACATCTCGCCTTTGGCTTCTTTTCTTTTGTCTACTCAGTTATGGTATCCTCTCCGAGAAGGAGACTTCTCCAAAATCACTCAAGTCCCTCTAGATAGTCACGCAAATGATCTATAAGAAGTATACCCCAAGTCTGGCAGATCCCTGATATTGGTTCGCCAGGAAGCTACGACATAACTGGCATTCCCAAGCCTCGGCCACAACCTAGGCCCCAAGCATGACACCGCCATTGATCGTTGCCTTGTCTGTGATTGCGCCAGTGGCTGGCCTACTCTTTGTGGGACTAGTCTGGTACATACTCAGACGCCAGAATCGAGGGGTTCCGATTGACAATGAGGAAGGAGCTCATTGGGCACTCAGAACTACACCTAGCAACCTGCTACCTCAGCCAGAGCAAGCGCATATTTGGACCAGGCGCCAGCCTACCACAATTCAGAACCTGCCGCTGACCCAGTCAGGTCAAGCAGCCACACCTGAGCACACGGGCACCACGACCCATGACCATTACGACATTGCTGTTTTTGTACACGACAAAGATTCATGGCTCGAGAAAAGGGACATCTATGATTGCATGAACGTGGTAGACCGCGTTAACTCCTGCACATATTCACTTTGGCTCAACCCGTATATATTTATCGAGGGCGAGGGAGTACCCCTTCGAATCGAAAAGCGTAAGTGCGATCCACACACCATCACTACTCAATATGCGGAAAACAGCAAAAGCAACGACTGGGTCAAAGTTGATGGTTTGGCAGTTGTTGAAGGCTCTGTTACAATCACGGAGTTAAACAAGTCAAATGTACCAAAGATTATCTCCCCTCGAGACCCAGAGTTGCCTTTGCAATGCAGCCCAGATTGCTGGACTCGATGCTTCCCAGACCCCTTTCATCAACTAATTGAAAGAATTCGCAGTCGAGCAAGTTCTACGCAGGAAACAAGTTTTGTCATGAATAGGCGGGCAAGGGGTCATATAAATATAACTAAATGAGTGTAACTAGTTGATTAGGATGAAATAAGTGCAGTTCCTTCGCTTTCATCAGTTCCTTCGTTTTCATCAGTTCCTTTGCTTTCATGAGAACTACCAAGGGCCGGGGCAATGCTGTGCCGCTGCGGTGGTGGTGGAAACTGAAAATAGCCCGGGTGAGGGATATTCGGCCTCTCCTTCTGATACTGCTTCATGACGGCGTTCACAAGGCCCATTGTAATAGGGACGCCGGGCGGGATGACTTTGCCAAGGCCACCAAGGACATAACCAAGTGAAACTGCGATGCATTCTTCTTCCTTTTGAGGGGGTCGTTCCTTTTTGGTGATTTCGAAAACGCCAACCTTCGCTATACGATGGAGGATATCGATCGGTTGAAACTTGCCGGCGGGCTCTTCTTCAGCGGAAACTATGTCAAATGACTTTCCTTTGTGTGTTTCGATTTTGTCTTGGAGCTCAATGACTTGATCTCGTATCGCACTGACTGGGACCGGATCGTCCTGGGATCTCAGATGGTCGTAGAGCTTATCGCGGAGGATGATGCATAAACTAGTAGGTCCCCTACTGTCCAGGTCGTCAATCAGATTTTCTAGAGCGGTACCGATCCCTGCACCGGTACACATGGCACTTAAATTGCAAAGTGCGAATTGAATGTCGGTGGGTGGTTGGGCAGGGTCGGGTGATGGTTGAGTCATGTCGGCGACTTGAATGATGGATTGGAGTATTGGGAAGTTGAAGAAGGAGCTATGTTAATGAGGGTGAGTAGTGCAGAAAGAAACTCTGAGCTGGTTGCGTGTATTTAAAGCCTTTGAAACATAGCCCCCAGTACGCCGCTTGGTCGCTTTCCTTCACACCCCTGGTGATTGAGGGTGCAGCTGAGGCCGCAAGGAGGTTGGCCGAGAACCCTGGGCTGGCTGGTGGAGAGCGTTTGGGTAACTGCGATCTGAATGAGGCCTACTGGATATAAATACTACTGCTAAATCCCCAGATGCCTTCTCGTCACTTTGATCATTAACCTCCAAGTTGATCATCTTCCGGGCGCATCTCTTCACAATACAGCGCCACAACCTCTCAGCAAAAGCCATTCTACAGTTGCAAACCTCATACAGCGTCACAACCTCTCAGCAAAAGCCATTCTACAGTTGCAAACTTCCCAGACCTCGCCCAGTACCAATAAGTCTCAATGCGGTCAGAACGGAAACTCCCTAAACCTATCGATATAATCAGGTGGTACAATAAACAACAGAAACACAAGAAAGAACAAGAGACAAGTCGCTTGGTCAAAAGGGACACGCGCATGCATCGGGGTGATTACTGTTGTGCGTGTCAGCGCGTCACATCTGATAGCCATAAGTGCAAGCATGAGCAAAAGGAGTGTCCCGGATGTATAGCAGGATGGAACGAACAGATTGAGAAAAAAAGCTTGGCGGCCCAGGGGGGTGGGGGTCGAGCTTAGCTTGGAGAGCTTCAGTGGCAGTATCTTAAATTAATCTACTTGGTTAGTCTTTCGGGTTTACTCCCTTATGATTCAATTTGGAGAAAGTATTGCTGTTCACGAAATCAGAACCGGCGTGTGATGTAATCTGCATGGCCAACGCAACAAATCGAGAAAAGCCAACCGGTCCGTGCACATTTCCTTATCCCCACCCCTCCCCTGGGATCTTTGGAGCCATCTACAGCTTCGTGGCATCACCTTCTCGAATTTGGTATTAGTGCGAAGGGAGAGCTCGTCTTGTCTGGTTTATTCTGTAGATAAATGGGGCAATGGGACACGGCGGATGTTTATTTATTGAGCCGTCTGTCCTCTTCATGAACAATGTTTCTATACAACTCACGAAATGTCGCTCAAAGTAGACCAAGTGCCCTATTACCAAGTAGTCTCTTATCGACTGCTCTCTGATGAAAAAAAAGAGATCGCCTCATCCAGAGAAGACAAGAATGTTATACTGCTATTCCGAGATCCCCCCCAACTGGTCTCCTATTCTAAGAATACTAAGAATATAAGCATGGCCAAACGACTTGAAAAGTACATTCGTGATGGCAAGATCAGCATTGTCTACACCGCATCGCAAAAGGTTATTATAGAGAATGAAACACTGTAAATTGACCTCCTTAATATACACTGAATTACGCTAATTATAAGCAGACATGTCCAATTCTCGACTTTGATGCGCAATTTTGCGGAGATTATAGAAAGGACGCCAGCGAACTATACGGTACAGGCGTTATTATTCCCTGAACTTAGCGATGGGCTGATTGATAAGTTTACCGCTGAAATATACTATGGCGAGGTTGGAATTCATTTGGGATCTCTGACGAGGAGCTACAAGACGGGCGACGATTATACAATCAAGATTCCCAATCAACATTTCGGGCCATATTTGGTTGTTTTCTTCCATAATGGGAAGGAATTAAGAGCCATTTTTGATCCAGAGCAACCAAAGGGTAAATATGGCCCGCCTGCAAGCATTCATTGGGCATCTAGGCCTCTTACTTAAATACCACAAAAGAAAAGAGGTTGGACTATTTCAAGACAAACAAGAACCCATTTACCTCGCAGAAGTGCTTGCCTCAAGTCCACCCCCACAAGTGACGTGCTATCGCTAACCCGTCGGTGACATGCCCTACCCCCCTGCCGTCCTGCAGTGGTTCGCATTTTCAAGGGGGAGCCATATATTCAGCTCGACCCTCTCGCCATTTAGCTCTCCAACTCCTTGACACCTTCATCAACGAAGCTAAAATGTGCCTGCCCTAAGTCCGCGTTGCCCTGCCTCCCACAGGCGCCTCAAAGGAAGTCTCTATTGCTGCCCCTCTTCAATCCTCAGTGATACGCCCCGTCATCTACGCCCCCCCCCGGCCGGCTCCCCCCAAGTATTGCCTCCTTGCAAGGGTTGCGTTTCCCAGATTCAGCTTGATTCTATGGCCTGGCGCCTTTATTATCATTTAACCTCCACGCATCTCGGCTCGACAGCTCCCTAACACCTCACCAACAAAGCCAAAACATACTGTCTATCGTCTTGCTTCAGAACAGGATGAAGAGGCGACCCAGACGGATGGGGCCGCCAAAAGTGTCATTTTCGTTCGTTTGTATGTCTCACACCCTGATGCTTGTCTATCTCTAATGGAAACATAGCATACTACTGCCCACATTGTTACTGGATAGACCCTCCAGAGATACACGATTGCATTGACGTGACCTTTCCGGACCTCTGTCAACAGCTTGCGTCTATGATGACTCCGCCTATGATTAGAGAATCGAGGCATTGGAGAAGTGAAATATCCGCGCATGATTTCGAGATCAAGGCTATACACAGTTTACGTATAGCAGGTTGTGATTGGGCACGTATTGGAGATATGCTAGGCAGGACAGGAGACAGCATTAGACTGATGCTTTCGTCCATAATGGGTTGCCCCTATTGCCTCTCATATTACAGAACCCAAGCCGCGTTATCCCGTCATACCGAGCTACACAACCAACAACTCAAGGGTCAAAACACATGGCGTTGTTGTTTTTGTGACGGATTATTTCCTTCCCTCCCAGCTTTAAATGAGCACAGGCCGCAATGTGTGGGGATAAGGCAGGCAATCAGCAAAGACATTGCCAATCGAATTGTTGAGATATTCGACAAACTGCCGAAAGACAGATAACGCGTATTTCCAATACGCACTCGTGGTGATCCTCTATCTCAAGAGCTTACGCGAATTAAAGAAGGTATGTTTGCTATACAATATTTTTTGCTCGTGTACTAATGAGTAGCTAGGCCTTTTAGAGGTGAATATTTTCGATCTGAACTTGATCGGGAGCTGGGTCGCGAATCAACAGTCCTTTGAGTTGGCACCTTCGCTGATACCAAGGAAAAGTTTCGAGGCATTCCACAAGAGTACCGGGGCTTTATTTAATGAAATGAAATTTTATGTAGAGGCGACAATGGAGGGGTAATACTGCAATCTTCTTTCCTTCCCCAATCCCCCATAATTGCCTGTCGACAAGGACCCTCGCAACATCGCGCAGAAAATTTGGTTGCTTGTTGATAGAATATATTTCTAGCTTTCTTAAATATATCGCTTGATTTTAGCCAATATCTGCCTGTAGTTGTAGAGCCTATTGTGGTCGGAGTAGTCCCTAGTTTGATGCAAGTAGACATTGCAAACGTTCTCCATGGCATTTATGCAGGGTACCTCAATTCAACTTTGATAAGTACTCGCGCTAAGATGTACTAATCTAATCCGCTCGTTGTGGCCAGTGCAAGAGTTTGGGCCTGTACATACCTCCACTGCTAGGCTTAGGCCGGTTTACCTGTGAGATCTTTCACATCTCTTGTCAGATCCTCCGCACGGGCTTTAGATTGATTCTCTACTCTAGCGTGAGTGGATTCATCTTGATGCCGACATATCCTCCGTCAATTCGCTTTCTTAGTTGTCTGAATCCTGCCGGTAAGTTGAGGAGCAAAGCGGACAGAGGAGTAATCATACCGGTAGGGAGAAAACTACGCTAATTCACGCACACCTTCCACTGCATGGGTTGGAGTACGGATTGTTGGCTGACCGAGCGCATTGAGAAGCCACATTTCTATCAACAAACTACCTCCACCCGCCTCTATGTACACTACAAGCCGAATGTAATGCGATTGATGCGCACTGGCCTAAAGTCCAAAAAATATGAGCTTTGGGGTTCCCGTGCTGGGGGGGGTGTGCTATTGGAATAAGGAAGTAATGTTGGCGGTTCGTATGCCAAAGTTGCTCACCCGCATGCTGCAATAGTCTGGCTGTGCTAATTCATGTACGAATGGAATTCCCACCCTCCTCCGCACCATGCATTACACTAGCTCACCGTCTCTGTGCTATTGCGCCAGACGTACAGCCAGCTCCACTCACCCTTGCAAGCTGCGAGGAAGCACTCGCCGTGATCAGTTATACTAACTGTCCCCAGCTGGTTTCACAAGATTTTCTTCTTAGCTGTTCATCTTAAACACAACTAGGCAAGAATATTTCACGACAGGTACAAAATTTATATTCATATCTTCCCATGGCCCCGATTGTGAACGGCTTCCACCTAGACGGGATAAGCCTACAACTCCTTTGGGAGGTTATACAACCCCTTTGGGAGGTCATAAAACCCCTTTGGGAGTTCATACAACCCCTTTGGAAGGTTATACAACTCCTGGATCGTTTGGCTCTCCTCTTACAAATCCTTCAACTTATTTTCCTTGAACTTTGCGTCCGGCTTTCTAAGAATGACAGTGGTAAAGATGAGAAGGCGAAAGATGGGAAGACGAAAGCTAAGTGTGGTTACCCAATTTCCTCCTTTATTGAAGTTGGTTATGAAAGAGAACCTATACTCGAAAAGTCCAAATTGAGCCTGGAAATACTCATTTTCCTTCTCAAAATTCCTTTCAAAGGGTTTTGGCCGCAGTGGTCGAAGGCAAAGTGCAAGATCAAGATAGAGAAGATTACAATTAGCCCCAAAGGTCAATTAACTAATAATCCTTACTTGCTTCCATTTGCTAATATAATTTAGTGGCTATCCGAATTGCTATTTGGTTCTTACAAGTAGTATTACCCAACCGAACTCAAACTCGAGCCTTAAAATTTGTGCGACATGTCTTCACTATGTACTACTTCGCAAGGGATCGAGCTTTACATTTTATACAACATGCCTTCACTACATGCTGCTCCGCAAGGGATCGAGCCTTACATTGTGTACGACGAGCCATCACTACGTGCTGCTCCGCAAGGGATCGAGCCTTGCATTTTGTACGACGAGCCTTCACTACATGCTGCTCCGCAAGGGATCGAGCCTTACATTGTGTACGACGAGCCTTCACTACGTGCTGCTGCGTAAGGCGTACGGCCCGCTCCTTATGGCTTTGGAAAGGCCGGAAGAACGTTCGTACTCCCAACGACTCGAATCGCACTCGACTGGATAAACCTAAGGGAGGAGTGTCTTCATCGAATACCGAATTACACTGTCACTCTCCCCTGAACGATCGCGAAAGCCTGCCGAAGTCGATCGAGAAAACCATACCCCACCCAAAACCAACTGCAAATTACGGGGGAATCCGAGCTTCGGCTGGTTTGGATCCTGATCCTCACAATTTTATAAGGCCACCCATTCTCCCCTTGATTGGGAGTAGATGCTTCAATGGACAAGAGGAACAATATACATATCATATAAGGCCCTTCCAGGCTTCTGCTGCGAATAGCATGTGCTGAGATTGCTATCTAGACAGAATATATAGGAAAAAAGGGAGATAGTATATGAAGAAAAGGAGGTCATTTTGTTTTATTTTGCGGCTTCCTTGCTAAACCATTGAGACAGCCAAGAGGTCAAGGTACCCTTAGTAAGTGCAGAGCATATGCTGTATGCACAATGTGCAACGCACACGCTGGGTTTGTTTGCCGGGACTGGGGAGTGTACACTGTAGACAGCAGCTTGGCGCTAAAAACACCTTGCGGTATTGCATAACTACTTCATTTCGACTGCATTGGCGCCCTAGGATTATGCAAACTTAATCCATCAAGCCCCTAGCATTCCAGCTCTTTGTCTTGCGGAAGGGGTGCTAGCTTGTGCACTTCTTAAGCTGTAACCCGCTCGCTTTTTGCGGGATCCTTGGCCTTTTGGCCTTCCTATGCAGTAAAGCACATCGTTCGGCCCTTCCCTCCATGACTTGCTACTGCTACCCCTGTCTTGAGCCCTCCTCGACAGCCCCCTCATTCCATTACCTTCAGGAGTTTGGGCCGGCGCATTCTTCCGCCGCCAGGCTTAGACTGGTTAACTCGTGAGATCTTTCCCGTCTCTTATAGATCTAATCTAGCGGTATTGAACACTCCGCTGGATTCTTTGATACCCGCAGCTCCTCCGCCGATACGTTTTCTCAGTTGTCTACATAAATCCCGATGGTAAGTTGAGGAAAGCGGCTGGAGGTTTAATCACACCGGGAAGGGAGACAACTACGCTAAATTGCGTACATGGGTTGGACGGATTGTTGGCTGGCCGATCAAGGAAGCACAGCGGGCCGCCACATTTCTCATGCTCAATCCAGCTATCTCCGTACACTTCTTTTCACGGCACAATTTCTTTGACTTCGAGCAAGGAGACACCTAAACGAGCAAGGATTGTAGTCTTGGAGGCTGGCGCAGTAGATGCAAACTGGAGTTTCTCCAACCGCCGAGGATGCATATGCAGGGGGAGTTCATCCTAACCGGTGGAAAGACAGGCAAAGGTAAGCATACACCGCCTTTCAAGATGTACGACTCAACTTGAATCGTCAACGCCGTACTATATGGCCACTCACAATACTGAGAATGGCCTAGAGATGGAGCAGGCGCAAGCTGGGACAGCACTATGGATGTTTTGGATGAGGAACAGAATAGAATAGATGGTGGAGTTTGGATAGGTTTTATTCTCCCTTGACAGCTCTTGAATGGTATTGAGATTTTAGATGCATATGTGTAGCCTGCTTTCTTCGTTTTCATCTGGCTAAACATATCTCAACCTACTACTGAAGAAACTTCATCCGAAGTCTAGTCTAGAGGGCATGTAGCACCCAATTGTTAAGCAATACCGCTGCCAACTGTCCCGTATGCAGAAGTTAAGGTGAGGCAAGGGATTTCGGGTAAACATGCCCATGTCTCTTGCATTCAGAGGTGCTAAAATATCCTGCTTTGAAGCTGTAAGCGCCCTGTTTCAGCAGCCGAAGCCCATCTAGGCTCTGCAGCCTTGCGATGCGAAATCTGCATGTAGGAGCCTCACCCTGGCTACCAGGCTCAGAGAAAGCACATAAATACATCGCATCCTTTTCCTCTGGTTCCCAATTTCACTTGTCTGTAACTAAGCAATTCAGTATGTCCACCAATTCATCAGAGCAGGAGTAAGTCTTGCAATTTTCTGGACCTGACCGTGTACTAATCCCCGAAAGGCTCGCTCCATACGTCAGGCCCCAAGAACCAGATCCAAAAGCCGAAGAAGATGATTCGGATTCATACATCGAAGAAGACGAATCGAATATGGAAGAAGAGGAGTCGGATATATACCCTGAAACCGAGTATTCGGATTCATACATTCACGAGAACGACCACCAAGAGAACATTACAGATGGTGATCTCCAAGAGAAGGTCCCTACCATAAAGCTATTGGCACCTGGCCCATGGGGCGTAATGAAGAAAGTTGAGGCATGGAGGAAGCATTGCAGGGCCGTCGACTGTGGTCTCTCTCATTGTGGCCAGGAGTACGATATTAACAGGTCTATTATTGGAGTCCGTCCAATTTTATCATCAGCTTGAAATATAAACAATAAGTCTCTAATAAGAGCTGCTATTGCTATACTTACGGACAACTTTGAGTGCATTTCAGAATTAAGGTGAGAATCTCTCCATAAGTCGTGAAGTCAGTGGAAAGGTCAGGTCCACAGCCGTTGTGGGCCAGGTGAAGTGGGTGATTGGGAAACCAATTGCACGGGGCGCGGGAGGGCCTTCTTTACCCTCCCGTACTTCTACTTTCTGCATCTCCCACCCCCAAGTCAATTCCCAGGCCCACTGTTAGCTTACTATAACTGGGAGGTGCATCTCACGAGCACATGTCCTAGTCCCTGTCAACTAATTGCCCGCGAGGGGCACGCGATGAATGCATCACGGATGCCAGTACTAGCCAGCCCTTAGGAGTTCTTGCCCCCCACCCCCCTCTTGTCCCCCTTCCTTCAGCTCCAAGACCCATGTTATCATTATAATAGAGAGTGGCTGATCAATTAGGTCCCATGCATATTTATTAAAGAAGGCAATCGAAAGGCAATCAGAAGGCAACCAAAAAAAGGCAACAGGTCAAGGCGGCGTCGCAAAACGTGGTCCGCGTGTTGGCTTTGTGTTTATAGCATAAAGGTGACCATATAAGCGCCCATTCCCCAGTTTCTCATTTTTTGTTTATTTCTCCGGCTCAAATGAGCACCGTCTTTGTGCACTCCTGCTTGCTCGCTTGGATTCATTGGTGCTTTCTCACTCTATACTTAGTCCCTTGTACTGTGTTAAGCTTTTTCTTCCTCCATTTTAACCTCAGCTACAACGGCTCTGCCACGCTTCTAGCAGGCTCCTTTTCATTCAATAATCCATTATGGGTGGTGGTCGCTCAAATGACCCTGTGGCCTCGCCCGGCGCACTAGGAGGTGCTCATCTCAAGTAGGTCAAGATTGACGTCACCAACGCGACAGGCGGTTTGCTGACTAGCAGTAACAAAATAGCGAGGGGCAAGATTGCGCCAATGTCGCCGCTATGCAGGTCCAGACTGTCAAAACCGACAATCAAGACCCAACACTTGAACTTGACTGGAAATCGATGTTCAAGCAGCCTGACACCCGTCCACTTACGAGTGAAGAAATGAAATCTGAACTAAGGGGCATTTATGCTGGCTTGGAGCCGGTCGAAGAAGCTTGTATCCATTGGGCCAAGAAGCTTGCAACTTCAGCAATTGATCCGCTCGACGCCAAGCAGTATGCGACTCTCATTGCCCTCTACCGCACATTATTACACGAACACATTGACTTTCTCATGGCATCGCAGCAACCCATCGCGTCTCCAGAGCTCAAAAGCCTCGCAGCAAAATACGACATGCCAGCAAGAATGTGGAAACACGCTATACATTCCTTCCTTGGGATCATGCATAAACGACTTTTCGAATGTCAGGAATTTATGGACAGTTTCATCATCCAGGCATACCTTATGATATCTTTGCTGGATGAGACTATCCCGGGGTTGCGTTCGACCTGGATTGAGTGTAAAGCAGAATTGGCCCGATATGTATATGCGTAAGTAGAAGTGCAGTCCCTATTATGTGAACTATAGGATGGATAAATATACTAATAGAAATTGATATTTATTATATAGAATAACTATTCTAAAAAATGATACAATTGCTGGGCAATGCTGGAGAGATGTCTCCAGGGAGGATTACACTCGGGTTCTGGTCGAGAAACCCACGGAAGGCCGCATCTATCACCACCTGGCCATTCTGGAGCGGCCACGACCTTCCCTTGACAAAGACTTTAACGCCATTGTGTCGCAGCTTTTCTACTTCACCAAATCCCTCGTTGTCGAAACCCCGTTTTTCACCACGCGGGACTCCATATGGACTATTATTAACATAATTATTGCAAGGACTAAGGAGCCAGCCAGCATCCCCCAAACCGATGAAGACCACTTCCTTACCGCCGCTGTCCACTTGATTCTCGCTTCCCTAGAGCCTAAGGCTCTCAGGAAATATGGTCATAAGGACACTAGGAACCATCATCTTCAGGCTGTTTATAATGCATTGGAGGAGATAAAGATTGATGGACCTTATAAAACATCGAGAATCCATCCAACGTACGTGTTAGCCCCATGACCTAGGTAATACTAACTGATCACTTGCAGCGCCAAACTCGGACAATTGCTCTGCCAGTTGCTGCTGGGAATTCCCCTTGGTGAGAAAAAAAGAAGCCCGATGATGGCAGCATTGGCCCCCGATTTCGTGATGGCTGAGGAAATTGCCGATTCTGATGCCATGGCCAACGCGAGGGACATCCATGATGCAACAATCGAGCTAATTAACACCATGATTCCTTATCTTTTAGAAAAGGCAGATACGCGTGACTTGGGGGTATGGGGATTCATCTACATCATCCTGGTCTTCATGCGCCCCTTAGAGACGCGGCCCGCCCTACGGGCATGGTTTGGCTCGGCGTTCCACGCAAGGACTCTGGCGCCTTTCCTTAACATGCTTCTGCGCGAGGACGAGACCCGAGGCGGCCTTACCTTGAAGAGCACATCCCAGTCGGAACTCGTTACCGTGTCGTCACTGCTCAATGATAAACCGAAGCCGGGCATGTACGGGTTCAGTACCGAAGACAACATCAGGAAGTACTACCATCGCGAGCAAGAGTCCACGACCACGACAGAGGAGACCGCAATCAGCAACGCCGCACACAAGAGAGACAGGGACACCGAGACACCGGTCTGGGAGCAGATGTATGCCAACGTACTGCCAGAACATATACTGCTCTCGGGGTTATTCGTTGCCAGAGAGGCAGAACTGTGTAAGAAATCCCCGAAGAACCTTACGAACATTACAGTTAAGGCAGAAGAGCGCCCTCTCTTCCCTAAAAACTGGTTCGAGTGCTCAAAACACAGCATCGACGAAGCACAGGTTCGCAATCATGTCCAGGACGCCGAGACGCATCACGATCGGTCAATGCAGATCTTGCGGCTGGTTGCTCAGCTGCGCCACTTTTTCATCTTCATAACCGACGAGGATGGACGCTATTGGATCAGTGTGCCTGGGGCCTCATCAACACCAAAGCCTGACCCCAACAAGAAGATGCCAGAAATTATCGAGCGCGACAGTGGTGTTAGGATTGTTTATGTTCATCCTTCCGCCCTCGACCCCGATGATGAGCCGATTTCGGCTTGTGAAATGGAGCTGGGCAAGGTAGCCGATATTGCGAGGTCGGCTGCTGAGAAGCCATTGAGCACCCATGATACCGAGACGACGGTTTCAGTACAAGGGAGTGAGACGGGCCTGGATTCGTTTGAGATTATACTCTCCGCCGACGATTATGAAGCCGCAGCTACAGTCCCTGCCGAAGACTCAGCCACTAAGCTAACTAAGGATATGCTCAACAAGATACCGGAGAACCTTGCCATGTGTATGGAGCGCTGGCTGGGAAAGACGGAAGTCTAGATTGACATAAAGTAAGATGCGAGGTTGTAATGCGCTTTGGCGTGTGGAAGATGAGCCCGGAATCAAGTTTTGCCTACCAAGGAGGAAAGTCCTGTTGCCTGAGAGGCTTGGGGAACTCTAAGGAATAACATCTAGTAAATTAGCTTCTAATGTTCCCTATCAATACTATCACTGTATCTTTATAAGTCAGACGCCTCGTAATATCTCTCCTTACGAGCGGTGTCTCTTACCCTATAGCTCTTTTCGTCGGCTACAAACAACAAACCCTAATCCAAGCCATACCTTACTATTTACTCAGGCTCGTTCTATAGTGGCCTAACTAAGGATAGAGTGAAATTAATATTCCCATTTGGATTGCGCAAACTTCAATATATGATCTGCGGTAAGATGTCACAGTTAACACTATCTCAGCTCTGGTTAAGTTGTTCAAGGTCACACTTACCAATTCTCTCCCGCGGGCGACGGGCAGAAGACTCAGCAAATAAAAAATAAATCATAGCGAGCACAAGATTCACAAATCAAAGCCGATTGCTTCATCAACTAAGCCTCATTGGAAATAATTCCTTTAATGGGCGATTCGATCGATCAAAAGCTCGCATGATGTCTGCGAGTCTTGAGTCTGCCGAAGGTTTATGGAGGTCATGTGACCACAGGAAGGAAGCCTGACAACACTGACCCAGAGCTATCCACTCGGATAAGCATCGGCTAACACCATTCGCGATCACCACATAACATGCCGTCTCGCGCCACCAACTCCCGCTCTCATATGTGATGCTCCCCCGGAATGGAAGTGCCATGGACGTATGCAGGAAATCAGTCATCAAATGCCCGCTAATGGCTCAGAGAAGTGGGTATCGACGTCAAACTCTTAGTCTCATATCCCTGTTTTTCCATGCTAGTTAGACCCCTGCTGTAGGGTACCCTGCAAGAGGATGAGGGAAATCTCCTTGACTCAATCAGGCCTCTCCTGACACGCATGCCGAACCGTAAGGGCCTTGACAGTTTCAGATTCTCCATCTATCAAGTACAGTGACCGCTTCCTATTGGTTACATAAGAAGGGAAATAGAGGTACTTTGGAGAGTATGTTGCTGTTTGGCCAGTGGATGGAATTGGCCAGTGGATGGAATTGGCCAGTGGATGGAATTGGCCAGTGGATGGAATTGGCCAGTGGATGGAATTGGCTAGTGGATGGAATCGGCCTGGCAAGTATCAATGTATGTGGCACAATGAATCTAATCCGATGCGCTGCCAAGCCATATTTGGCTGTATTGCAGCCTCCCAGACTTCCCCCTTCTTCCACCCGGTCGGCCCATTTCTACTACGTATATGTGCTCCGCAATGACATACTACCTACATGTGACAGAAGTGCCCAACTAGCGACAGTCAGGTGAGACTGGGCTCATGCGAGGCAACTCCGATGCCCTTGTTGGCGGTGGGTCTCTATTTGCAAGCTCGGCAAGTGCGGGTGCTGCTCAATCAGTTGATGCGCAATTTCCCGGGTACCCATCACGTTTGAGTCAGTTCCGTTCCCCTAAGATCTAATGGCTTGTAGATATGCGAAAAGTGTTACTCTCTGCATGGCTACAGCCTCGCTGTGGCTGTTTGGTAGCATTTATAAAGCCAAGAAGATAAAAGCAAAATGAAATGCAAGAACACTGAAAGAAAGATTCTGTCTACCTTCCCCCTTCCTCGTCGAGCTGACAATGGAAACACAGCGCACGTCGGCCATGAGCGTCGCCAAGGTGATGGGCACAACCACCCTGTCTTCCATCCAGGATTCGAACCAACATGAGGGACTCCTTACCAGACTGTCGGGACGCCTCTGCAACATAGAAAAGAGCCTGGTCTAGCAAAGGGAAACAATCTAACGCATTCCCCTTCTTTCTCAGAATCTTTTTGCTCTCTTTCTCGACACGAGCGATCAGTCAATTGTTCCCTGAAATGGCCGGAAGTCGAAGCCGAAGAAACCAAGGTCAGAACCAAGGTCAGAACCAAGGTCAGAACCAAGGTCCGCGCCACGGTCCGCGCCAACGTCAGAACCAAGGTCCGCGCCAAGGTCGGTACCAAAGTCGGACAGAAATTCGGGCACAGAATTGGCGCTCCAAGCGAGAAAAGGACCTGAAGGGCCGGACTGTGAATGAGCAACCCATCCGCTCAGTTGGGCCAGCAAAGTGGTCGTTTCCGCCATCGCTGATCGAATCTTCCAACGAGATGATTACTATTCCAAAAGCCGAGTAGGCTCATCGTCCGAAAAATTTGATGAAAGGAGCTAACTTATGGCATGGCAGTCTTTTGTGGTTTCTTTACCAGCTGCTCGCAGGCTACAAGGAGATGGGAGAAATGTATGCTAATCTGAGAAGGGATGATTACAACTGCTAACATAAATCTTCTGTTCAGGGTCAAAACACTTTCGGATGACCAAGAAGCTAGGTGCGTATTCGCAGAAAGATTCGGGGAGTGATGTTCTTTTCTAACGGCAAAATCAGATGTGAGCAACAGCAAGAAGAGTATGGTTCCATGATTCCTGAGAGTACACTAGGCAGCTAACATGACGGCAGCTTGCTAAAAGTTTTTCAAGGGTGGGTGACAGGTCCGCCAAACCCCGTGGGCATTTGCAAAACTGACCTTTTCATAGATTTCAGGAAAGACTTGATGATATCAAGTGTGGTATGAGGTATCAGCAGGACTTGCTCAGGCGATATGAGAACCTCCACAAGGGGAGCAATTATAGCGCCTACGACGCAGTAGGTATTGGGCCTGGCGACGACGCGCGACGTTCAAGCCACTCGATCCAAGATGTGTTTGAGTATGGTGGAAAGATGGTTGGTTTATAGAGTGTTGTAAATGTTGGTAAAAAGAAGGCTGTTTCTTGGGATCGTACTGTACTGCAGCTTCTTGCACCCATCTATTAGTACATGTGTGTGGCTCGCGAGTTTAGCCTAAAGAGATGATCGTGTTAACAGCTTGAAAGGTTCAGTTTTGGACGATTATGTATTGGCATCGCCCTCGGCCACAACCTGATCTACCATTCATGTACTAGCAGCGCCCGGTTTTCAGATAGCTATAAAACGAGGAACAATTCGGCTATTGACCCTCCTTAACAGGACTGTAATGAAACGAGTTGGTTTACGAAAGCGATTATCGCACCTGTTTGCTAAGAAGCAACGGCATGACCGCGGTCCGGGGGCACGCCAGGGAACCCGTACCAAGGCATCATCAGCTCGACCCAGACAAGGGGCATCAGCACCAGAACCACGGATGAATGGGTTGAGCATGTCTCCACACGCCGTGATGGTAGACCTCACACGACAAAATGGGAGGATTAGGGAGAAGTTGGCTTCATCTAAGGGCTTGGCCCACGACGTATTAACACCCTTCATTGCGTTGACGGAATTTCACTGCAGCGAGCTCCTGCATGTTGTCGAGGAATGCGACGCCAGGATGGAGCTGGCCAATTCTAGGTGGAAACTCGACAACCCAATCACCGAGTAGTTGACAGGCATGAGTACGCGCATGGAGCCCTGGGGTCTTGTAATCAATTGGGTGGAGAGTAGGTGGAGAAGTCGACGGAGATGGTGGCATGGCTGAACATATTCCTAAATGGAATACTCAGCTAATCTACTATGAACTTAGTAATTTGATTGGCTCTTGTTTTGAATTCTTCAGTACATTTTTTCCAAAATTATCAGAAATGATTTCATGTCGGTTTCTTTTATATTCATCGCTAAATACCTTGACAAAAGCCTTCGAGCGACCAAAAATAACGCAATAATTGAGGGCGGACCTAACGAACCCCCCCTGTATCGGACCAAACAGGTATGCATCTGCGTCCTTCCACGCCATGCTGTTCTCAGCTTAGCCGGAGTGGATTACTATCCGTACGAGCGAGTTGTCTTTTGCATCGTCTGACCTCCCAGTCTTGCCTCACTCCCATTCACAGCCTGGTACTTGGGACTGTGCATGGTGCGCTAGCCACCCGCAGAAATCATTTGTGATTTCATCTGTTGTCTGCAGGATGCTTGGTCGAGGTTAGGGACAGGCATCATCCGGGCTTCCGTCTAAAACTCACCTGTCGTTGTTTTTCTGGATTCTATACAGCTGTCAATAAAAGGTTTGTCTACTTTCGGTAGGGTTGCATACGTGGCTGCCGCTTTTTCATCTCGCCTGGGCCGCAATCGCCATATTTAGCAAACAACCGTCAAGTCAGGCCGGGATCAGGTACCTCTTGCTTTGATCAACCATTGCTTTGAATTTACTATGGTCTAGCTGTTAGGGGTCGAATGACAGTGGAGGAAGGCTCAGAGAGTTGCATACTCGGCTGTCTTCCCCTTTTCTGCCTCCACCAGACGACACAGCGTCTGAATTGAAGTGGACTCGCTCGCTGTTGTAGCGGGGCGATGGTCTAGCCTTTCAGAGCCACTGGAGCTCATGGTGTCAGGAGATAAGATGTTCTGAAAGAGGAGAGATGGGAGGAAACGCTCGTTGTCCGAAATGTGAATCATCGTCCTGACCAGCCTTTTTCTCAGCTTTATATCTGCCACAGTCGATCCGACAGTTTGGTACGGCTAGAGGCAGCCTGGTTGACTGTTTTCAGCAACCAACACATCTCCACAGAAGGAGGGAGGACAATTACGGGTATGATGTGCACCCCCAAAACAACCGCCGACACACATTTCTTCAGCAGCTCCGTGTACGGGATGATTACGATCCACAGCGGAAACCTCGCTGCAGTTTTCGTCTAAACGGCGGGGAACTACCAAGACTGCTGATCCCACTTGGACTACTTCGTAGACCTGTTGGACAGCTTGCGACGCTTTGCCCCCAATTCAGATGCGACGTCAAGACGTGGTCGTTTGCGATCAGCGCCGCTTGCCCCAAACCACGGCTCGAGCCCTTGCTGTTCGGTGAGCCTGTCTACTGTGAAAGGTGAGCCACCAATGTTGCAAGCAGAGTCAGAAATGCCGGATTCTTCGCAGAGCAAGACCTCGAATCGATCTTCGCGGTTAGCCAGATGGAACGTGATCTCCTGACGAAAGTTCCCCTCCCATTGCACCATATCGCATTGACGGAAGCTACTGAGTACATCCTGGCCGTCGCAGCGGAAGAATGCGCCAGACTGGTGGAGCTGCTCCATGAATAACAGGAATTCGGGCGTCCCAGCTCGCAATCGACACGAGATATGCCCGACGCAGTCATAGGAGCCGTTGGCATATCGAGGTGGTTGAGCCGGATCCAGCTCAAATAGGAACAGCTCGGCTCGGATTCGCCGAGCTAGTCGCTGTATCAAAGCGGAACCCATCGTGGCCTTGCGGGCGAGCGCGGCTGTCTCGCTGATGTGGCTCACATCGTCGAGAGAGGGTTGCTGGCCGTGGAATTCCAGGTCGAACCTGAAAACTTCCCCTCCTTCATCAAGTGCTTGGGGTTGTTCTGGTTGCTTGCACACGGCCTGGATCAGGCGCGCGGGATACCACGCGTTGGGGTTGTACCTAGGCCTCCCAAAACCCGTTCCTAGAGAGACCACGATGCTGGGCTTGCCTGCTGTCGGAAAGAGTGCAGACGCTTCCTTTATGGCGATGGGTGTGGGGTTGTTGAACGTGAGTCCACCATCCTGGAAGGTACCGACTCCATCGATACGGTAGGACTGATAAAAGCTAACCAGGAGTTAGAACAGCAATGGCAAGCGTGACCGAAGACGGCCGCCGTGGTTTGCTTACTACGGAGCTGCTATGCAGCATCGCAATCTGTTGAGCCATGTCAGCAACGACATGCGTCTTGGGGAGAGGTATACTCACATCGCCCACAACGGAACACTCCGGAATCGGCGTTCATCTGGACAGAGAACCTGATAGCCTGGCAAGGTAGAAGATGTCAGTGATGTCTCGCCAGTGACTGCTCTTATGTGGGCCGTAACAGCCGGGAGGTGGGTAGGTAAAGGTGAGGTTTACTAACCGCAGCCGGGATCCCGATTCCCGATTCCGTTGTAATTGGTAGCGATAAAGGTGCTCGTGTCGTGCGTGGTGGTTAGCGTGACAGCGACCATCGCACCCATCCGGCTTGCTTCGTGAGAATCCATTATGCTGCGCTTCGGGCCGTACACGTCTCGCTGCATCATCTCGAGCTGTTTAGACGAATACTTACCATCCGCAACCAACGAAACGAGGAAGTCCAGCATATTGGAAACGAAAGGGAGTCCTCCGAAGATGAACAGGACCAGTCGGAGGAAAAAGTGCCGTTGGAAGGCGAGGAAAACGGCTACGTGAAGGTATTGCAGACAGTCGTCCACAGACCAGCCATTGACGAACAGAGCGCACACGGCCATCGCCCCTATCTGGGTCAGCACCAGTCACGACAATCTTCGGAAGTCGAGATGTAGTTATCACCAGAGCTGGTCCCGACGGCCACGTCGAAGTTGCGTTGCACCGGATAGGGCAGACCAACTGCGTTTTGCAGTGCGCGCAGGTTCTCTAGAGGGACAAGCGCCCGAGCACCTCCGCCGTCGATACTGAGGACGCGAGCCCTGGCCGTGGGCGGTTTGATGCGAACGATTTGGCCTTCCGTCTTGGTATCGCAGAGGATACACGCGTCGACGTGATACACATTTGGATCCTCACCGGCACAGGGATAGAAGACAGTCACGCAAGATTGACAAATAGAGTGGATGCACCCTAGAAGGGCATACTGAGGTCTACGGCAGGAACAGACCAGACAAGTTCCGTCAGACTGGATCTTCTGCCACCTGACCCCCGCGCGAGCCAGATTTAGACGGTGAAGAGTGACCGACGACGATCCAAGTGATAAGTATTCGTCGAACTGACTCACCAATTCCTTCTCAACGAGATCTGTGAAAGCGGATGAAGAGGTGATGCTTCGGGTTCTCTCAGACGACCAGCGCTCGAATGCTTCGATGCAGGGGTCGCGGAAGAGCGTGCGGAAGACATCCAGAGGATGGAACGCTGCAGACCTTGATTAGTTCCCGTGTGCTGTAGATGCAGCAAACTTACGATGGGCGCCTGGAGGGTACTGGTCGAGGAGAAGACTTGACGAAATCAAGGGTATCATGGACGCAAGCATGCCACTGAGTCGGCCATCACCTGTTTTGTCATTCAGCGTGTCGTCAAGGCTGAGCACATGTGCGAGGTGCGAGGCGAGTTCAGGCGCCACCTGCTGGCTGCCCCGAGACGCCTTGATCAGATCTATCGGCTGCGGGCCCATACTAGAAGCCATTGCTGGACTACTAACACTCGAGCACAGGAGCCTCGAGCTATGCCGTGCCGATAGGAGATACCCCCGTTGCTGTCGCGCGTTCTGAACCAGACTCAAACTGGCTACGAGTTCCTTCTGCAAGGCCTGAATGGATGTTGTGGTGGGTGGCGCTCGACACGGAGCCTCTGTACTCGTGTCAGAAAGACATACGACTTGAATGCGCTGGAAACACCGAGTTGGCTCTGTATCACGGATCATCTGGTCTACGGCGGCCTGCATTTCTTCTTCCTGTCCCTGACTGACGACCAGCATCAATCGAGGCTGGATGGGACAGGTAGAAGCCAAACCTTTTTCGAACCATGCTCTCAACCGTGGTACTGCACAGTCGACCCCTCCGATGTCAGACACGAAGAGACAGACTACGTCCAGAAAAGGAAAAAGAAGTCTATGATACACGTCATCAGCGATGGGAGCCACCCTGTCGCCTGGCTGCAGCATGGAAGCGCGCTGTTCGATGGTCTCATGGCATTGCCGCGGATCGCGGATTATAGGAAGTCTGTTGTGCGACGGCAAGTCTCCATCTGCTACGATCACCGGTCTCTGGGCGTCGTTGCTCAGCGAGCAAACGGTCAGATGAATCTCTCCATGGCTCCTCCGGCATTTGGTCGGAGGAAGATCCACGCCTAGCCGGCGAAGCGCCGCCGCCTTATGGCGGTTACCTAGTAGTAGTACGAATCCCACTGGTTCCTCTGGGTGCGCAAGGTCATTGAGGAGTCGCATGGGTCGGTCAGATGCCTCTACGATCACTTCACTTTTATTCTTTCGGAGTCTTATCCATCTAGTGTGGTTGCAAGAAGCCATGGTGTTGTGATAACTAAGGCCAGAGTCAGAAATCCGAGCGAGAAGGTCTTATATAGCTGTGCCAGTTATCAAAAGATCGGTTTATGGCCAGTCAAGCTTAAGGGCAAGTTCCGGACGAAGTCCATTTTATGACCGGAGTCTCTAATTTGAAATAAGCGATATGGACACAAACACATCTGGTGTTAGTCCATCATCCTTGTGATAACAAGGTTGGAAACAAAACTGGCCACCTCCAACCCACAATCCGAAACTGTCATGCCCGTGAATGAATACCACGATCAGTACCATTTTACAACGTGCTTTCATGATCTAAACCTCCTTTTATTGTCAATTAATAGTGAATAATGAACCGGGAGTTGTCAACGCTTACATCGTCTTCCTCGGTCCGGCGTCTTTTCGCCTGCCGTCTCAGAGCCAACTCGTCTGCCTCGATTGGCGGTGCCGGCCTGCCGGATTGCGAGCCCATATCATTCGTTTGTGGTTTCGAGCGCTCACGCGGAGGCGGCTCTGCCGATGGAGATACGAATTGGGGCTCCAAGATCTGAGCTGGCGACCCTGTTAGACGCTGCGACGTTTGGGCTAGTTCCTGCTCCAAGACCTCAATGACCTTTTTCTGTGTTTCTACCATCTCCTGTAAAGCTTGCTGGTGAGCTTCCTTCTCGTCCAGCTGAGCTTTCAGGTTCCTGTTCACGCATCTGTACTGATCCGCTTCAATAGCTCTGGACTCTGCATAAACACGAGACTGTTCGACGGACACGCTGAGGCGGTGGAGGATAGCGGCCAGAACCGTGGATGTGTGTGAATTTGCCATAGGATCACTTCTTCCGTAAATATGTGCAATTCACAGCACTGTATATGCGTGCGTGTCGTGGACTGAATGTAACGACAAGCCCCTTTTATGGCTCCTAGCGGGTGAGGGGCGGAGTGACTTATTCAACGCAAGAGGGCCAAATGCGATGCAGCAGCGACTTGAAAGCAATACCTCTACCGGCTCGAAGAGCCCGAAAGCGATTCTCGCAAAGTTCCCCAAGATGTGATGCAACCGCTCAGACCTGACTGATCAATAAGCGGACTATCAAGCCATCGGAATACGAGTATGGTTCTGGCTTTCATCTCAAACTCCGGCTCAGTGACGTCGTTGTGCCGCCACATGGGGTACTATAAGAAGCGTGTGATGGCCCGTCGCAAGCATGGCAAAAGCCCCAAAAATGCTTTTACCACTCCTCCTTCTCCATGCTGCTCTCACACGCGCATTCTGTACCGAGATTGCTCTCTGGGTGCCATGGAAAGATGATACTGTTGATAAAGTTGCCAGCGTGCTCCACCTAGAAAACTACCAGACCCTCGTAGAGTTGAACCATGGTCTCGATGTCGGCTATATCCAGCGTGGGGAGAGCTACACCGTGCCTTACACCAGTGTCGATCCGCCGGCAACTTGGGTAACAGTAGACGAATGCACACATTTGCTGCTGCTGACCGCCGCCTCGGTGGCTAGCCCTTCGGCCCGCACGACGTCAGGAGCTGTGAAGACCCCAGCACGGTCCACACTCGAAACTAGAGCTCGCAATACAGGGAAGGAGACAAACAGCGATATGGCCTCTTTGAAAACTTCAGGAACCTCAGAAACGTTGCTAACCCAAACATCACGGGCCAAGGGCCCAGAGAAGGCCTCTTCCGATGGTAGTGGTGATTCAACCACAGGGCTGGATGGGTCTTCGCCAACACCTCGCGCCACAACAACAGATCTTAGTACCGCAGTTCAAGAAGGCACAAAGACTGCCACTCACTTGGTGACAACGGCTTTGACACCCAGCGGGGCCAGAACTATAACGGCCACTGAAACCACCACCTTGACTGTTACCAAAGCCACTGTCACCACTATCACAAAGACTGATACGGAGGCCGTGACGAAAACAGTAACTGAGGATCATTCGACTTGTGCTTCGTCTGCTTCGTCGGTGTCGTCATTGGTTTGTCATCCAGATGGCAGTCAAAGTCCTGGCGGTTCCCACTACACTGGCGAGGAGAAATTAGATACATACGCCAGGCAATTCTGCGAAGAAGTAAAAGATGTTTCTCTATCAGAGAACTTCGAAAGTGTCCAGATCATCTACGGGGGAAGCAAGGAGATGTACATCTTCACCGTATCCTGGGTCCCAGGTTGTGATGGAGACGAACAGAGTGTGTCCGAGGCGGGAGAGGTGTGTTACAATACACTTGTAGCGAATTGGAAAGACTGCAATAACAGAGGCCAAGGCGGGGGAAAAAGAAGCGGCTGTGTTGTGTGGACGTATCGTCCTGGAGCTATCAACGATGATTAGTCCTCACGGGCACTTTTGTCTTTTAGATCTGTATCATCCTTAAAAATCGCGAATAATAAGAACGGGATCCATGTGCTACTTTCTCGAGTTGTAAACATCAAAGTTCTGCGATGTTAGATTTGGTCGTACCCGACAGCCTTCCTCCAAGCTGAGCTGCAGAAATGACTTGCCTAAGTGAGGTTGGCTTTGGCCGCAAGGTATGTTCATCACGTCCAGACTCTAGGCCATTAGGAGACACTCAAAGCCTCCAATACACTCCAGCTGGCACTATCTGGCCAGACGCGAAGTATCTTCTTGGGTTCAATAGGTACAACTACCTCTCGCGGGCGGGGGGGGGGGGGGGGGGGGGGGGTCCAGTTTCGGCTCACTCTGTGGTCTTATCATGGACCTGTTTCGGCACATTGCCCGGTTCCCTGTTTTGTTTGTTTCTTTTACTAAAAGCCCTGCCATCTATTGCATCAGCGCTCTCCCAGAACTATTTCACATGCATAACACTTCATCATGAGCCTGTACGCCTTCCAACTGTGGCTTGCTTTGGTTTTTTCCTGGCCTATGGGCATCCTCGCTTTGTCGGAGCCCGGAGAGACGGTGGCGCAGCAAACCCAGAAGTTTCCGAGGACAGCGCCTGAGTACGTCAACTCAATCTATTTTGTAAACTGGTGAGGTATCTTTTCTAAACGAAGGAGCAGAGCGGCTCGCTTACTCGCTATCCGTGTAGGGGCATCTACCAGAGGAATTATCAACCCAGGGATCTGCCTGCATCATCAATTACGCATGTGATATATGCATTCCTCAATGTTGGGGCTGACGGAACCGTGTACAGCCTCTTATTCCTTGTCTATCTTGGCTCAGACGTTCGTTGCTGACACTCATCAAGCTACTCGGCAGATCCGTATGCTGATCTGGAAAAGCACTATGAAGGCGACTGTTAGTGTCTCTCTCATCCTAAACAAATCTGAGCAGCTTCCTTAACTTACCACTTGCCTTAGCCTGGGCCGAATCTGGAGAAAACGCATATGGATGTGTAAAGCAGCTGTATCTGTTGAAAAAGGCAAATCGAAAGCTCAAGGTCCTTTTATCCATTGGAGGCTGGACTTGGTCCACCAACTTCCCTGTGGTCGCAAGCACTGCGACAACACGTGACAAGTTTGCTTCCTCTGCCGTTGCAATCATGAAGGATTGGGGCTTTGATGGGATTGATATTGATTGGGAATATCCTGCAAGCGATGCCGAGGCGGCTAATATGATCCTTCTGTTGCAGGCTGTGCGGGATGAGTTAGACTCCTATGCATCCCAGCACGCCTCCGGTCATCATTTCCAGCTCTCCATCGCCGCTCCTGCAGGTCAGGAGCACTACGAGAAGCTTAGCATGCCGGGTCTCAATAACCTATTGGACCGTGTTAACCTGATGGCTTATGATTATGCTGGTTCCTGGAGTGACGTTGCTGGTCACTCCGCCAACCTGTACGCCAACAACGAAAACCTTGAGTCTACGCCATTCAATACCGACTCTGCTGTTAAAGCCTATCTTAACGGGGGTGTCTCTTCCGAGAAATTGGTCATCGGTATGCCCATATATGGCCGCTCGTTTGAGGGAACAAAGGGTATTGGACAGGCATTCTTTGGCGAAGGATCGGGCAGCTGGGAGAACGGAGCGTGGGACTACAAGGTGTTGCCTAAAGTGGGTGCTACCGTCGTCTATGATGATAAAGCGAAAGCGTGCTACAGCTATGACGTTAACACGCAGGAGCTCATCTCTTATGACACTCCTCAGATAGTTCGTAAGAAGGTAGCCTATATACGGGAGATGGCGCTTGGCGGTAGTATGTTCTGGGAGGCCTCATCCGACCGGACCGATTCGGACTCACTCATCAAGACGAGTTACGACGCCCTAGAGTCCATCGATAGCACGCAAAACTGGCTGGACTATCCTCAATCTCAGTACCAGAACATAGCCAGAGGTATGGATTAGGTCTCAAGTATAATGTATGAGTATGCAGTAAGAGTTTATGGGTCAGAGCAAGATAGACAATGTAGTTCGCTTGTTCTCATAGCTTCGCATGAAAGAATCTTGAGCCCCAATAATGGCTGGCGGATGTCCTAATGTGCTCACAAGCAATACAAAGCTTACGTTAGATAAGAGTGAGAGAAAGTTTGTGCCAATTTTTTTTTTTTTTAGATCGGGGAACGATGGTTTGTGTGCTCAAATGAACGAAAAATTGGCTTCACATTATGTAGAGTACAGTATAGTAATCCGGCCTCGTTCTCCACCATCCAACACACGGTTTACGTCGATCCTTAGCCGAGAGCTCAAATGCTGAGGAACAGTCTTCAATTTCTTTTCCTTGTCTGCTGTGGAATAGCAGCTTTGAGTGGATTGTGAACTTTCTTTCTATCCTTAAATCGGGCTAGTTGCCGTTCTAGCAAGGGCGTCCAGTACCTTTCATCGGACATCTCGACGTAACTTTGAGGGATGCAGGAGGCAGGAAAGCTAGCAAAGAAATCTCGATATCCGCCATCTAAAACAAAAATACTCCCATAGGTAAGATGGGGGTAGCGGTCGATGTTGAGGTGTCTGTCATAGTCTCGAACATAGTCCGCCATCCGAGGAGCTCGATAGAGCGAATATTCGCAGTGAAAGATGAGCATAGCACCACCCCTTGGATTTTTGGGGTTCTTGAACAACCACTTAACAAGCTCAGCATGGTCATCGTAATTGAGCGCTCCGTTGATGTGACCGCCGTCATACTCATACTGAAATCGGCAGTCAATAATGTGCATCGGGGCCGAGAGGGAGCCGCGTGACCCATTCAAGATCTCCGCCAGAGTTGCTTTCGTGATTCTAGGGATAGCTTCGGTTGGCTTGGTAAAGTGATGTATGATCGGGTTTTCGGCGTCAGCCGCATCTGGTGCATAACGCGAAGCCGCTTTTCCACTCTCGCTTTTGATCGGTTCGCCAGCCATCTTGCATTGCGAGCTGCGCACCCGAGTATAGTACAATAGATTTCTGGTATCGTTCACAGTGGAATCCTTGTTGCTTCACCTTTTTCTTTTTTCCAAGGTAGATGTCCAAGAGCAAGCGAGTGATGTACTATACTTGGGCGTGCATCTAGACAGCTTCCAGAATATGCCCCTCGACAGGTCAATCAATTTCGGACCAGTATCTCATCCAAAAGTGGACCACTGAATGCAAACCCGGCCGCAACACACCTACAACAGCGAGAGCTTGATCTCGACGGCTTCGCAGATTTGTCCACAGTTTGACCACGGCGTCGCGCTGAAGTCGGATCAGATAAGTGTGTCGTCAGTTTCTGTCTTGCTCCATACATTCGATCCATTCGTTATACATGCAGTACGAGCAGCACTTTTGAAGCCGAAAATACCCAGACAGCGTGATTCATAGTCTTTTAGTCAACCTTATAAAGACGAATTGTGTAGTACAGCACAGTACCATTACATACAATACCAGCTTCCACACAACAGCAATACAGTTTTATCGAAAAGTTCTACCCCGGCAATGCAGCCAAACACCTGCAACCCAACGAGCTCGAGGCGAACCCGCCTGACTCAGACCGATAACACATTGCTGAACAAGCCTCCCCAGCTTCGGCCCATGTCAGATTCGACGCTGCGACCGTTCACTGACAGCATGACGGAGGCATGGGCTGCGTTGATGAACCCTATAGAGAAGAGCGCTAACAAGAAGGATAATGGGAAAGAGTAGTTAAAACTTAGGCTATGTCTCTGCGCGAAAAGTTAAAAACAATCGAGGTGATTCTGCGAAATGAGACATCAGTTCCTTGATGAATACATTCAGAGTCATTCCCAACTATAAAACCCGTGATAGATTGATATGACCAGGCTGCCGTGATTTTACCTTGATCTCCGTGGCATGCGCACTTAACAGCCAGAACCGAGTCCTCGATTTTGGAATGGGTCTATTGCTCTATGCGAAGCTACGTAGTCTACACGCGCTCTCTACGAGAAGATCCAGAGAGTGGTGGCTGCCCAAGCAACCCAGCGATTATACCCCTGGAGCCCACTTACCTCCAAGCTGGATACAACAGCTGGCCAGTCGCGGTTCGGGCTCCCACGTAGGACACTCGTAGCCCTCCCACCGAACTGCGAAATACAGTTTCCCATCTTCGCACTCGTGGTATCCAAATACCTCCTTAATATCTTTGGCCTCCTGCTCTAACCCCTTTTCACTAAGGTAAGGGCGTTGTCGGCACTCCTGCCATGCTCTCAGACCTTGAGTATCTTCAACAACCCATAGGAGACAATCCGAGGGCGGCCTATCCCAGAGGCTCAAGTCCAGATTGGAAACTCTCACGCCGTGAAATGTCCACTGCGGATCCTTTACAGTGATGAGAACTTGTTTCACGATGACGTGTGCTGACCATGTTGTCTGGACACGAGCGCCCCGGAGCCAGTATCGATGCGTTGTTACCTCCATTCTTACTGTTGATAGAGAGATTGCTGATGCAATATAAAAGATTTAGCACGGGAAGCGTAATACAAAAAATCAGAAGAGGGAAAACCGAAACCCAGAAAAAGGAGCAGTGAAGCAGACCAGCTGCAAGCACGACAAGTAGCAGAATGAGAGAAAAGAAGAAAGGAGCAGAGACACGCCTCAGTGTGCAAATTCCATTCATCGTTGGTTCGGGTAGCTTTATACATGTCCGTTAAGGCCAGAGCTTTAGAGCCACTTTCGACTCTCTTTTTCTCAACTTCCACCGTCTTTCGTCAGAACACGGTTCATGGGATACGGTATGTCTACTCTTTATGCGACAAGAAATAAGAAAGTGCATGATCTTTCTACATATCGCAGCACGCTTCCTACACCACGATGGACTCGGCTTACATACAATAGCTGTATTCAGTCTGTCTTCCGCACTACATCTTGAACCACTACAAGGTGCACCAGGTCCATCAGCCCCCATAGTCGCCAGCTAGTTTCATCTGAGTAGAAAACCTAGCAGCCTCTAGAAGCCTTGGTTGGCTGCTCGCCTGGTTCAGATACGGGTGCTGGGATGATGTCAGTCAGTGAACTGTCTTTTTCTCCTGCTTACTGTATGACAATTTCTCCCCCTATCAAAATGTACCCTACTCACCATCTGAGGCAGTCGACCTGACCTCAACTCGCTCAAAAATCCAAGGGCATCGCCAGTCCAGCGACGAACGTTGGGCTCCATGGCCATCATGAACTCCTCCATCTCAGAGGCCAAGTACGCGTCGTTGGCTTCCCGTATCTCATAGTCAGTGGACGGCTCAAAGCTCCAGTCGGGAACTAGACCACGAGTGTTAGCCATAACATCAACGAGCTACCCTGTATCTTACCGATCTTGACGATGCCGCCGGAAGTGATGCGGATAGTGTCGATGCGGAACGTGAGCCGCTTTCGGAGGTAGTCAATTGCCGCCATAGCCTACTTCCTGGTCAACTGTGCGCCCATGGGTAGATCAATACGGAACCGGAGGTGCTCACCTGCGACACGACGGCGGAGATCTCTTCTTGCGAAAGAGGCAGGGCTTCGAGAACATCGAGATCCACGTACTCGTAGGCCAGATATGCTTGTGACTTGACATGGTAGACGCCGAGCTGACGTGCCACGTTGACGTGTGCAACGCCTGCGAATCGATTGAAGTCGGTGAGCCTAGTGTGACTCACCTCCCGTACGACGACCAACTGACGGCTTCTCCGGTGTTTGCCCGTCCAGGTTGTGCCGCGCTGTACTATCTGTTCGTAGTCAAAATCTGGATGACGATTGAGATAAATGGGCAGAGAGGTTTTGGCGGTGATGGGCCTGTTGGGTGGGCGATAGAAGGCGGGCTTGCGCCGGAGCAGCATCCTGGAGTAAAGTCGCAACTGGAACAAGGACAATTGGAAAAGCAAAGCAACTCCGATGCTACTGTAGCTAGGTGATTGTGACAGAGGACCTACAAGATGACTTGCAAGCGCGAATACTTAAAGCGTGATCGAACCCAACCGTAAGGGAGGATAGATAACAACAAGAAATGGACCACCATGCAAGGCAAGCTTCCAGTGTCTACTCGGACTCCTTCAAATTGGACGATCTCCTACACCGGCTTTCGGAGCAGACAAAGAGTCAGCAAGACTACACCATCCAAACCCTGATTGAGGAGCGCGATGCGCTCAGGGAAGAACTGGACTCGAAGCGCCGTCTCTGGCACTCAGCACGTCAACTCTTGGCCAGAACGTCCGATGTGGCCAGGAGACTGTTGCAGCTGCACGAAAATGCGACAACGCGGATCCTCCAAGAACAGGGCAAGTGGAAAGCCAACTGCGTGGCAATTTAGTCGAGGCTTGGCCTGCATTCACACCGAGGGGGGTGAAAGAGAAGCTCTTAGGGTATCCATAGCAATTCAATGCTTGCAAATTTTGCCTGGCTGCGCCACTAGCAAATACTTGTATTAGGGGCAGATCCTGAGCCGTTAAACATAGGTATCATAATCTCCTAGAGCGATGAGCAGCTTTCTTACTTGATGTTATGGGAATCACAGAGTCCGCTCCGGAGCGTGGAGGAGCAGAGCGGATGAACAAAAGTTGGGCCAGTTCTGGACTAATAAGTGGACGTGTATATATGTGCCGGTTGGTCCTAACAGTAAATGTTGAGCTTATCCTTACGTTATCACGTTGGCGAGATTTCGGTTTGCTAAGAGCACAGCTCCTTACCGAGAGAGACAAAAGAAGAGACAAGAGAAGGAAGGAAGGAAAGAAGTAGAATCGTATTACTATCAATGGATAAAAAAGGCTGGAGAGCTCGCATTTCGCGGCGCTTTGACAAGCCTCCACTCTGCCAGCAGATCGATCGCGAAATCAGGGATCTGGGTGGCACGACGAGCGCATTTGACTACATGGAAGATGAGATACAAGCTGAGAAGGGTGACATTCCCATCGAACAACGCATTGCGATCCTGAACGAGGAAAATCGACGCCTGAGCTGCGAACTGGACTACTACAATTGCTTGATCCAAGATGTGCTTATACCCCTGACACCTCGGATACTATTCCACACTGAAGCTCTATGTGCAGCTGCGCAGCGGTCCGACTTGGAAATAAAACGGGCACTAGCTCAGGACAACCAAATGAGAAGCCAGACAATAGTGGTGAGGATGGATGGGCCACGGAAGATGCACGAGGGACCTCCCAGTGACGGGCGGTAGGAGGCCCTCACGTGTTCTCTAAAGAAGCGATTCAATTCCAAGGTCTCCCAAGTGTTGCAATTCAATGCATCCGGGCGGAAAACACGGCCCAATCCGGTCTTGGGCTGCCTTTAGGTTTTTTCCGCCCGAAAAACTTATCCTTAGCCAGATCTTTGAGCTGTTTACAATTCTGGACCATCAGTGTGTAGCTGGTGCTCAAATGTCATACTAGCCTGTTGCTTCTCATCGCTCACAGAAATTCATAGCTTGGGGTTCTGATATTCTGCTGGCCGCTTGTTTAGCTTAGGGGAAATAAATAGAGCACATATTTAGGAGAAAATCTCCGTACTTTCTAGATAATATAACCCTTCAATTACAGTAGCATGGTGGTAATATAGAGCCTACCTTCCAGCCGAGGTACGAGTACAGGGTAGGTGACCCGAGCTAAAACCATTGAGCGATGTGCAACGAACACGAATCTCAGCGGGTGACGTGTGCCTATCTAAGCACACGGACCCCATCATATATTCTGAGAAATCGTTAAATTCACGTCAGACAACACTGCTATTGCGTAGATGTCCCATTATAATTAAGTCTTCCTAGCCATGCTGCCTCCAACGGTATGGCCTGCGCCATTCCATCGATCAGATGTGGATGTACCAGAAGTCTCTCCACCAAGTGTGGATGGACGGGCCTTTATTGCTTCAAGTAACCTGCGTTGACTCAGAGCTGATTCCATTTTGGTTTGTTTGAAACGAAACTGGATTCGATGTATCCCAAACTGTCCGCGAAACCACACTGCGTATCTTGATAAGTCGGTAGAGCTGATTATAGACGATGAAACTGACTGTTTGCATAGATAAATATATCTGTAAGACCGAATGCCGTGATAGAATTCCGATGGCTATGCATAAGTCATGTTTCCTCCCAAGTTATTACTTCTCAGCTTGCCTACTGCATTCGCCTTCTCAGGCGACATGACCTGGTACAATCCTGGCCTTGGCGCTTGCCAGAATACAAATTATGATTGGGAGCCTGTTGCTGCTGTCTCAGCAGCTCTTTTCGATACAGAGCAGCCTTGTGGTCGTAGAATTCGCATTACAAGTGCACTAAGCTCTGTTGAAGTCACAGTCGTTGATCGCTGCGAACGTTGCGCATATTTTGACGTTGATCTATCACCATCTGCATTCCAGCAGTCAATTGGAGACTTAGGAATTGGTCGACAGATGGTAACTTGGGAGTGGTTATAAGCGGATGATGCACCGATCCACTGAAGTCATGGAATTGCGTTCTTGATACCGCATCTGAATGCTCTTGGATTTAGTTCATTAAGGCAAGCGGTCGATTTATTCTGATATGTATCTGGCTGTATAGTAGCACCGCCTTCAAAGGTAACAATGAAGGTATTCTTCTATGTAGATCATACTTGTTGGTGGCTGGATTCCTGGGCTGCAGTCAACAGATATCCTTCATTCGTTCTTTTATTTACGCCACACTCAGCACGATAGTACTACAAATACCGCGGTATAATACCCGTCTATGTACACTAGATATTGAAAAGACTTACAATTGCCTCATATATCCGCCATGTTTCTTGATCACGAGCATCTGCGTGCCTCAAGCAGAAAACATATGTATAATTTGCTAGGGGTTATGCCTCTGTATTCACGTCCACTTTCTGCCGATGATGAGCTGTAAGGCTTCGATGGTTGAAAAGCCAATATTGGCACCAGGCTCCCACGTACTACATATGAAGCAAGCTTAGCGACTCTCATGGCTTCCGCAAGAACTGCAATGACGGCGCGGGTCCAAGGCGGTTCTCAAGATGTTGAGATCTATTGGAATATCAGTCGAGACTCTCGGAGGGACGAGTCGAAAAGCCAAGGCATCTTTGATGCGAGGAAAGGACAATTCTCATCAAATCATGTCCGGCGATGTGCGCGCCAGCTGCTGCGGAATCCACAATTGAAAGGGGCCTTGGATCCAATCCTTGATATTCCAGGCCTTCGATCTGGCATGAGGATCAGCACAGCTCACAAGCTTATCAGTCTGAAATGTGACGAGGTAAGGAATGCTCAAGTCTAACGCCCAGAGTTTTATTGTGACCGTCAGTAGGAGCTGGTCCGGTATCTGAGGCATATCATGGCGATCTGGTCCACGATCGCCAAGGGGTTGGCAGCACCTATGGATGAGATCGACCCAGCCACAGTCGCAGCTGTCGAGCTACGATGCCCGCGATACTCGACAGAGGACTCACAGTTCATTTCATCTCGACTGAGTCGAGGCGAAATATTTGGTAAATTTGACCGCATAGACCGCGAGACTATCTGGGAGCGGTTGAGGAAGATAACATGCGTGGTACCGTCCCTTTTTACTTTCTTCCGTGACGTCATCTTCTTCCAGGCATGGGCGGAAAGCATACAGCACATCATCCCGTTGGGGCAGAAAACGACGCATGCAGCTCTGCAGGTTTCCAAAGGCTTGAAAGTTTGTCCAGACGCACCGGTTGACGCCGCAGCGAGAGAGTTGTGGATATACGCTATACGAAACTACCAAAAGCTATCGCAGCAGCGACGGAGAAGTAGGGAGAGGCTACTGGCAAAAGTTCCGCCCGAGAAAGCAGACGGCGCCGCCCTGGCTCGGTTTGCAGGTCTTGCGGATCATCTTGGATTCCAGTCCGTAAGAATCGCCAGCCTGTTGGCAAGCAACAGTGAAGAAGAAGAAGAAGAAGAAGACCAGCATCTGGTTGACAAGGAAGTATCAGTTGAGAGGCTTCCCGTGGATATTTCAGCCACCGTTGTGTCCCGTTGCGGATATCCAACGGAAAGTACGTTTGAAAACGATCGACAACTTCTGTCTAAGCACAACTTACATGTCGCGCACGAACGTCTCAGTGCGGTAGGCGGCCGGATCACAACATTCTTTGTAATCCGGTCCCAGTACCTGGCTTTCTTTGGGGATGAGGAAGAAGAAGGTTCGGACCAGGCCAAGAGCTATGATCACCGACTTGTGGAGGAGCCAGTCACGCGGGAAGAAGAGGAGAGGAACAGGGAGGAGCGAATATCAGATGTGCAAGCGGTGGAAGAAGGGGTAGAAGAACAGGACTACGCCGAGGTGCAGGAAGTTCCGGGAGTTCTACAACAAATTATGTTACTGAGACAGGATAATTCTCCTGGAGGAGAGGAGAGCGAAGGGAAGACGGCTAGCTGGAGCTCGGGGGTAGAATCACCAACGGACGCAGCAACCGACACCGAGCAGCAAGATAAGGCAGTGGCTTCCACCACCATCAAATTTCTCGAACCACAGAAAGACCACGGAAAGATTTCCTGGAAGCAACACCATCAGGAGGCCAAAGATGTAAGCGATTCCTCTAACCTTGAGTATACCACAAGTCGGTTCCTCAACGAACGTGGATTGAAGCCCTGGACTGTCAACCTAGATGTAATACCTTTGGACGGGTGCCTGAAAGCCGTGATAGACTCAGGTATGGATATAATCATACTACTTCCGAGGAAATCTTTCGAGATTTCTCCTCAGCTAGCTCGGGCTACAGAAGACTTGCGGAATGGGGTGGGGGATTTTCGATAGACTCGTTACTGTATTACCTTGAGTATGTATATACCTGACTCCAACCTAGTAAGCGTGAAGTCTCATCGGGATAACATCAGTAAATCTTACCAACACTGGAATCAGAATACGCCTCATCCCTTATAACCCGTTGCGGTGTCCAGTTCCGTACTTCTATCCGACGCGCTCCCCTTTGGCTGCTATCGTCCGTCGTACATCTTTGGCCATGTCCGGCAGATACAAAATGGAACGGCTGAGGGCATCTACTCAGCGAGCAGTCCTAGGAAGTCTGCTCTCGGTCGTCGGAAGCTAGTTCACAGTCGAAAAAGCTTATTCCTAGCCCAAGATGTCCAGCAATAAGAGAAGTCGCTGGTGTAGGAATAGTGACTGTAAATGTATACTGATGGCTTCCTGTGCGAGTAGCGAAGATATATCAAGCTTCTCGATGTGGCCTCTCGTGGCCGGTAAGCACCTGACGCAACAGATCGTGGAAGCCTATTTAGATCTCCTCAGACAGGAATCGCCTATCATGGGTCTCCTAGGGGTTCGGCTCAGTGATTCTGGCAGCATCCAAATAGGAGACGAAGGCGTAGACCAGCCAGCCATCATTCCATTCAAGAACGGAACACACTGGGCGTTCGCTGCCGTATACGCTGACTGCATCCACTGGTACGACAGCAAGCCGGCACAGGAGCGCTCGAGACCCCATTTTCGAGCCACTCGTGCCAGGCGCTTGGTGGGCGGCTGGACAGGGCCGGAACATTCATGCCCTGAGGATTCTGGCATAGTGATGCTGATTGGAATCCGGCTGGTCTTGCAAGGCGTCCCACATTTGAGCCAGAAGTTGACGGACGAGCTGGTGAGAACCTTCCGCACTCGGATGCTGGCAGAACTCCAAACTCAGGAGTTGATACCTATCAGGGGCGGCTTTACTGGATTTTCATGTCCATGGACATCTGAAGGGAGCCGAGAGGCCAGAGGGCCAGACGGGGAGTGTCTTGGCGTGCTTTATCCTAGCTAGATCGATGGTTGAAGAGCGGACGAGCGATTTTGCTCATTTATTGTACGGAATTGCCGCAAAACACATAATCTAGATACTGCATATAGCGTACTGCACCAAAACATGTATAGATGAGATCAGGCCTGGACCTGTAATGGTGGCGTCCTCGATACACGTTGGTAAAGCCGATCAAAGATTACGTCTTTGAAATGAAGTCCACTTTGAGGAGACGGCATACTATATTTGTAGCCAGTGTCCGTTACCCTAGTCACCCATACCATCCATTAATGGACCTGCGGGAAAATTGTCAGTATGAGGGCAAACCGCCAGTCCCATTGTATAAATCACCATGATGGCCGTGTATCAAACTCTGGAATAGAACTGCTATCGGTACCCGAACCAACTTTGCAATGCTCATCCCAGCAAGTGACCCATCTTTCCAACAAAAGGGATACCCAGCAAATACCGAAGAATTGAACAGACTGGTCCGTCGATGCGACCTGTTGGAGGCCGATCTGGTGGAAGTTCAGACGAGTAGAAATGAACTAGGCACGCTTGCGTCAAGATACGCTGAGCAACTTGATGAAGAGACTGTAAATAGAGGAGTTCTGGAGCTGGCCCTTGATCAGAGTAAAGAAGCGCTCAAAATCAAAATCGGGGAACTCGAGGAGGCTTCTAAGGAGATCGGGGAAAAGAACCAAGTCATTGAAACCCAAAACTTTCTTCTCAAGCATGCCTGGGAGCATAATCAGACCCTGGTCACCACGTATCGAGAACGCGAACAAAAGATGTTGTTGTCCCTGGCTCGACTCCAAGATATGTCGGAGTGTACACTCCCTGAGATTGGCGAGGGTCATATAGATAAAAAGAGGAAATTTGGCTGATGATGGCGCTGGAGCCTAGACGTGGGATCGATCCTCATACATCATTCTTTACACTTATACATACTTATGTACTATTACATACTATAACCTGTGTACACTAATGCGGCCTTTGGGCTTGATAACAATGACCAGATGTAATTCATGTGGCTGTTCTAAGATAAAAGGAGCTCACTCCCACCTAGACGCCTAGCCCGTGTTCCTTATAACAATAGCAATTGTGGCAATCCACGCCAAGGAAGAGACTATGTCCACAAAGTCCCAGCTCCAACCGGCTATCCATGGTAGCATCGCTCTGAGGCCTAAACGAACTGGCAAAGCACATACCGTTGGTTCTTCTGCCGCAAGCTCCCATCATCATCCGAAAAGTGAAGTTGGACATCAAAGTCACAACGTCTTATGCGGTACACTAGAAAAGGGATTCACCATACTCGGCAAGCAAGGCTGTAGACCATGCGGTCGTCATTACATATCGAAACGGCTATCAGGCATGAACCCATCCCCTATGACTGCTCTCACGGCTGCCTGGAAAATGGAGCATGTGGTATGTGTACAATTTGACAATAGTAATGGTTCCGATGGGCTGACGGTTGCTGCTGCCAGGATGAGGTTTCTGCAAATACGCTCACAAGTGGTCGCGGCAAGCTGGCGGCCAGCCCTCTAAGCCCATGAGCTGCTACTTGTATCATATATTCCAGATAAATACATAGCGATCCCGCTTGTCCTATCTGGCAATGAAGCTTCTAGATCCCTGAATTCTTTACTTGCACCATACCGCCCTTGTTCCGAATGTGAATGTGCTAGCAAGTAGATTGTCAACTCTGTAGCCACGCAACATATCTAAGCATCCCTCTTCAGCCAATATCTGGATATGATACCGTAGACAATGTACGCGGACCCACCGATCAGCGCTGTGGTGCTGATCCGAGCGAGGCTTGCAACTGTGGTGATGGCCAGGTTTTGATCCAGGGACAGAGAAGCCGGCAGGGGAATCAACTTCATGGCTGTGTTGACTAGGATAGACCTTCCCAACGTCAGTCGAATAGAGAACGCTAGGACAAGTGCACTCACAACAGGATCCGATATGCGAGCCATCCAAGGCTCTTCTTGCACAACCACCAGAACCATGACAGACCAATGACTATAGACACGCAGGCAAGAAAAACGAGTAGTCCAAGAGGAACCCTTCCTACGGTGCCAGCGAAAAAGCTCGCAACGGTCCCAACCTTCTCGAGGACACACGCGTTGCGCAAGTATGAAGTCGCTGCTGGCAGCGCGACGTTGCCAGCTATCAAAACCCATGAAATGGCGTCAGCAGCTGCTGAGCGCACCAGTGCAATAGTCTCGTTCTCCGAAAGCATCTCACTGTACTTATCCATGACCGCCCGGTAACGTTGTGTGTCGGGCTCCCGTTCCTCGCAGGCCGGCGCTTGAGCCCCATTTGGCGGTTGCTGGCGATTACGCGTTTTCATATTGAAGCCGATGTTGAGACATATGATTTCCAAAGAGAATATTGCACTTTAAGTAAATCCAACATGCAGGGACAAATCTCTTCTTGTGTGCGAGGTTGCATCTTTGGGAGATAGTCTGTTTCTGGCTTGGACTGATCGTGGTGTGAACGGATGTTCCAGTCCACTTTTGGCCTCACGACGTGTAAAATCGGTGTATGGCCGCACTAGGATGGGTAATGCAGAGTATCGAATTAGGAAACCGCAAACGAAAACAAAAGTCCAAAATTAGAGCATCGTGCACATCGACCGGCCGCTTGACTGACGACAACTACATTGTATGGTATCGCGTGCAATTTTCCAGGCAGCGAGTGCAAAGGATCTATTAGCTTGGGAAAAAATCAAAGTCTACGGTATCAACGTATTCGTTTTGCGTTTCATCGATGGAGGACCTAATTCTACCCATGACAGCTAGGCAGTTGAACGCCAACGACTGATACTGATCCGCCTTGCGTGACATCTCCTGCAGTCTTTTGGCCAGGCGTTCCAACTCATTATTGGCCTCAGCTAAATCCGCCCTTAGGCGCTCCTTTTCCGCTGTTTCCACCTTCAAGTTTACTTTCAGCAGGCTCAACTCTCCATCCCGATCCAGGTCGACAAGATTTTTGACTGAGGGGCTCGTAGAAAGAAGTGTCTGTGAACTGGGTGGGGGAAGTAGACTGGGTTGCTTTGCTTCAGTGAAAGGAACAGCCCAAAATTTATTTCCAACTTCACGGCATAGCTCCTTGCATGCCTCCACCTTATGCATGCTTAGGTGCTTGCTGAATAAATGCGCCACTTCTGATCGGTAGGTCCACGTGTAACCGTCGCTCGGTCTAGTCGTCAACCGAACTCTGCCCGGGGCTACCGTCAAGTCCGTTTGTTTTTCTAACCTGTCAGCATTATGTCTCTTGCAAAATATTGCGGAGAAGCGCACTTATGTGGTCCGCGAGCCGTTCCCTACAGTCTTGACGGAGACGCCTTTTCCTCTGCTCGCTCTGCTTGCCCTTTGCGTGATATGGCGACGGGTGTCCTTCTAAGAAGTGACCGCCGGAGCCGAAACAAAATTGAGACATCGCATGCCTAGCACTCTATGCACTCTCAAACGGGGGGCATGTCTAGAACACATGCATCAACGGCGAGACGTCCGAGTGAAGTAGAGTTCGTCAATGCGACGTTGAATGAGTCAAATATGGATGTTGACCAAATTGGACTCATCCTGCACAGACGAATCGACACTTGTATGGAATTTTGATAGGATGGGAACGGATTGGGGGTTCTTCTTTTCTATTCAAGGAGAGTGGCTTGATGAGACACCTACTATTCTCGGGATCTGATGAGGGAAAGCTAGTATCTTAGCTATGGTCTTGCGTGTCTTCCAGCTCTCTTCCTTCGCTCCCTGAATTGTTTGTTCCTTTCAGCTTTCAACAGTTTCCATTCAGCAATCAGTTTTCCTGCGTTCCGTGCATCATATTCCGCCACCAGAGTAGGCTTCCAGCTCATAAGGTAATGCTTAGTACCGTCAATCATCTGCTCATCCAATATCCCCTCGACTTCCCACTCCAGACACGTCTCCTTTTCGGCTTCTTCGCCATCGACAGCTCCCTGGACGTCTAATTCAACTCCAGGTGCCGGTTGTTCCGAGTATATAGCTTCAGCAGACAGGGTACCGCTGCGTCTAGAAAGCTTTGAGGTAGAGTTTGGGATTGCAGCCATTTTACTGCTGTGTGTAGAGTGCAGTACAAGAATGCCTTGTTTTCAAGTAATGTGGCTTTGCAAATACTGTATATGATGGATGTCTCAGTGTGGGTTGTATGTGGGATTCTTATCTAGATGCAGGCCATGCGACCGAAATGGACGAGCGCGACAACGATCCCTTCGCATCATTTCCCGACATGGAAATGGCCCCTATTTCCTCGGGTCGAGAGGGCACCGGGTACTGAAATACAGGGACGGTTCCCAATTCATATCCTGGTCTCTTTAAATGTTCTTATACGTTGGTATCTGGACTAAGCTTTATTTTGTGTTTGATTTCCCGATACGCATCTATGCATCATAGCAACTCTTCAGATAGCTTGCCGTATACGGCTTATGTTGGAAGCAGCGAGGCTATAAATGAAACGGTCGAGCTATTTGTATTTCACATCAGCTTTCTAAGGCTTCAAAATCCACCAACTTATCCAAATTAATCAAATCAATATGGTATCTCTCTTGATAAATCAAGTCGATGTATTACTCTATACATGCAACCTAGCAGGTAGCACTATTTCCAGGCAATACACTTATAGTACAGCAGCGAGTCTCTGCCTTTATTGGAGACATCAAGCAGACGATGGCTATTCCAATCGCGTTTCGGTGTAGTCTTGAATTGGGGCAGATTGATGTCCATCTCTTTCGTCTTAGTCAGGAGGGGTTGCAGGAATTGCGAGATGGTACTCGATCGGATGGGTTTGACGTTATTGTACGATTTGAGTCTATCAATATCCGTGTTACATTAGAGCAGACATGCTTCAATTGTGGTCAAGCATATCGAGGATGTAACTGCTAGAGATGAGATGCATGGTGGAAAATCGACAATGCCTTATGGATAGAATATCCTCTCTGGCCTTTTTAAATAGTTCCTTAATCATTCAATCATTATACTCTTGTAATTGCCATTTCAACAGTAGATGCCTACGGCAACCGACGTTACAATAGGAATGAGGGCGACTCAATGCCCTGTATAGTGTCTTAGTGTTGAATTATGTGGGCTGGTATAAATGCCTGTGCGGCCACAAAATAAGGCTAATAATTCTTAATGGAGCAATACGATATAGATATTTTCCATTGCAAACCTTGACTATTGAGCCACCGAGGTCGGGGTTCATTGTGTTCAGATTGCACTATAATATTCGCCTAAATCGACATTAAGACAATAATTCGGCTAGAAACTGCCTGAAGGGAACAGCATTTTCATGCTCTCTTCCCATTATAACCTCCATCTTCTTCGGATCAGCCTTATCTAATTGTTGTTCGATAACCCTGCCATCCGCTGCCCTGATATTGCGTCGGGTCAATTCGTGTTTTTGGTACCATCATGCAAGTGAACATCATAGTTTCACCTGGGAAATGCTTCCGCAACTGCGTCCAACCCACAAACTCGTGGTTTAACTTGACTTCTAGTTCCCCAGGAAAGAGGAAGGGTGCGGGCTTGGCTTCTATGCATAGATAATTCGAACCGTAACTGGTTTGACGAGAAGCTTTCATTTTCTCAAACCTTGTGCAACTGATGGGTCGTTGCAATAAGTTGGCTCCTGGGAAGAAACCTTGAAGATTAGGGAGTTCCCAGATTGTATCAAACCCGACTTTACCACGAAGGCATTGGCAAGACGCGTCAGCTTGAGGGTAATATAATTGTACGTGATGAACATGCCGGGTATGCATGTCTTCATTCATACTTGGTCTCATTATTCCTCGGGGTTGCCAAGGCCCGTCGGTCGTCGTTGTTTGAAGTCCTGTTGCAGACACCTCTTGTATGGGATAGTTCGGGGCTTGCCGAGATGAAATCGCCATTTTGCATTGGTCCCAAGTTTCAACACCATAATTGTGCAGTTTCGCCTTAGTATAGAGGACTGCGGTTGAATTCCTTGTATCCAGCTCGAACTCATATGTAGCGGACCAGCGCATCGAGGGGGTAGTGTAAACCAAACTCAGCCCATCGATTACCGTATCTTGAATAGCGGCTGATTGGCGGTGAATCTCAAACTCAATGGAATAGAACATATGTAGGGTTCGATTATGGCTCCCTTCAGATTTAATAGAACTCTGTGATCGCGTTGCATTTTGCCATGGTGTTATATAGAACCCAGAATCCTTTGGGATATTGATCTTAATAGAGCTTTTCGGGATATTTCCATCCAGGTTGAAGATTCTGATGAGCAAGGTATCTGACTGTTATAGGTAAGATAGGGCAAGTCACAGTAAGTAGAATGCTTACTTTAGTAGACATTGGTGGAATACGCCGTCGGATTTCAGCTCTATCCATGAAAAACATGATAGAATTGATAGCCAAGCCACCCTTCGAGTACTCTACTTCACTCAACGGCATAGTGACGGCCTCTTCGGTTGATGCAAAGGGTATAGTAAATTGCAAGAATTCATGAATTGGTACTGTGTAGACGCTTGAGTGATCCCGTCAAAATTGAGCTCTTCTGGACGGCGGGCAGCTCACATCTATTGTATAGTTGAAATTTGAATGCCTTCCTTTATGGACATCATCTAACTAACAGGCAGCTTGAACCAAAAGTAGATGTTTCTAAATGCGCCATAACTTGTGATGAAGACCCACTTTGGTACAATTATGGTCTACAGTTAGGTTGAGCCTAGAAACAGACAAACCAACAGACTGCGAATCTCGTCCATTCGCCCGTGCCGCAGTACTGCACTACCCCTGCCGGAATTTTATGACAGTATTGTTTCGATCAAATGGCATGTGTTCGCGTGGTCATGCGAAATGTGCATGGATCCACTTCCGGGACCCGACCGAATCTGATCGCGTAATCGAACCTGTTCGATTGAGGAAAAGCGTGTTGGGGCGGCTAGTTTTGGGCGCGAAGTCCAGAAGCAGCGGGACAAGTCGGCAAGATGAGACGAACGAACATCTGTTGCGGGCTTCGGTCCAATATAAAAGCAGCACTGACGCAAGATCTGAAATATTTATCTTGTTCTGCTTTTGTTTTGGCATCAGATAATGCATCCCGAAAGAAGCTTGAACGGGGATATATGGCCCTCTTTCCTGCCATGCCCCTACTACCCGTTGTCTTCCTCGCCCGCTACCTCAACTGTAATTCACTCTCCGGTCAGCAGTATCTTGCCTTCTGCCTTGATGCCGCCTTCCTCGACCATAATAGACTCTGACAGTGATGTCTTGTCCACTGCCAGTGAGCAGTCAAGACCGCTGTCGTCTACGCCCACGGAAGATGTACTCAACCTCCTGTCTGCTTTGAGCTCAGACTCTAGGACGGAATCTTTCATGACCGCTACTGGCTCAGCCAGTGATAGATTGGCTACAGCGAATCCAAATTCATCATACTATTATAATCCTCCATCACTTACTACGGCCATGTCAACTCACGTTAGCTCAGCTTCGATGTACAACCAACCGCAAATAGGATTGATATTATGGATACTTTTTCTCATTTCGTGTATTAGATAGAATAGGAATATTTCCTATTGACTGTAAGCAACCCTGGCTGTTGAAAATTGATGTAGGTCTGTAAATAGATTATAAACACAAGAATTCATCGGTAGTGGTACAATTTGGACATATTCCCACGATTCCCTTCCATCCAGTAGCCAGCGTCTTGACTAAACTGAGGTTGTGCACAGACTGTGCGGGAACCTTCCGTGCTTGATACGGAAAATCGGCTTGTAATAGATCTTCTAACCCACTGAATTTGGATGGCTCAGAGCGCAAGAGTATTTTGTGCCCAAATGATTGGTTTTATACTTCCGAAAGATTGTAATCGCACACTTGGATATCGCCGTGTTCCCTCATCATTTCCGATATCTGAGCTCTATCCAACAAACTCAAGAAATTCTGCACTTTCTCCCGCCACAAGTCTCTTGGAGGTCGTATTGGTGCTTCGATGAACGAACACCGGTCTTGCTCCTCTGTCGGCCCAAGTCGGACGGCGTCGGGCCCATAACAGGCAGCAGGGTCGGTCTGGAGCTGAGAACTATTAGATAACCCTTCAACCTCATCTCCGCTCGCGTCAACGTCGTGTTCGGGGGCGGCGTTCTGGATCGCATTAGATGGCGAGGGCGAACTTTCTCCAAATAGAGAACCAGAATCGGATTGAGTTTTTTCTGGGCTTAGGATCCGATGGGGTCCCAGACCTGTGACGCTCATATCGTCATCTTGAGACAGAAATCCAACGGCCTTATCTTCATCCACTTCGACCACAATCTCATCCGAAGTTGGCTCTGCGGACCGGGCGGAAATAAGGCTGTTGACCTACATCTGCCGTCAGTGACAATTCCGCAACACAAACGTGGTACTGTAGTCGGTGCGCAATCTCACGATCTTATTCATTTTCGGGATGCGGCCGTCTTTGGGAATATGCATGCCAAGCCTGTACCGGCGTTTAGCCGTGTCCCAGTATATACATAGCGCGAAGACGTTCCCTATCTGCCCAAGCTTCAGCGCCTTTCTTACAAGGCTGGGTCCGCTCTTGCGCACTTTTGTATTCTCTCTGATTTTCTTCTCCCGTTGCGTAATACCCATAGCGAATCTTTCTCTCAGCAATATGTCAGCATCGCCGAGTCAGCCCTTTTCAGTTCCAGAAAAAGCCCCATATTCGGCCTGATGTTCTGTTTATACGACTCGAGGTAATGAACTTTGTCCACAATTGGACTGACATCCAGTTGACTGGCAAAGATCCATTTCCTGCCTTCAGACCCGCCTTGCATGACCCGATCCTTTAGTCATAAGCACCCATGTTGCACTGTAGCTAGGGTCTTACGTACAATTACTCAGCTTTGTACGTAACCAGTTAGATGGCATCCACTCACTTCGGTATGACGTGACGGCACAAGACCATCAGCGCTGTCCGCCTTACATACTTAAACCCCAATCGCTCGCTACTTCCGCCTTCCTTCCCTCGGTCAGGACATTGACCCCAGAAATATCAAGGCAACTTCTGGCAGCTGTCGCGATTTCTGATGATGATCAATTCCATCCCGATGCTTGTTGAACTAGATGAGAGCATGTTTGCATGTTGTGCATTGCGATACCTAGTCAGCAATTGAGGCAATTTCTGATGATGATCAATTCCGTCCCGATGCCTGTTGCAACTAGACGAGAGCATGTTCGCATGTTGCGCATTGCAATACCTAGTAAACAACTTCTGGCTGCCATTGCGGTGTCTGACGATGATCAATTCCGTCTGGTCCTAATGCCTATTGCAACTAGATGAGAGCATGTTTGCATATTGCGCATTGCGATACCTAGTCAACAATTGAGGCAATTTCTGACCATGATCAATTCCGTCCCGATGCCTGTTGCAACTAGACGAGAGCATGTTCGCATGCTGCGCATTGCAATACCTAGTCAACAACTTCTGGCTGCCGTTGCGGTGTCTGACGATGATCGATTCCGTCCACCCGACGCATATTACGCCAGTGTTGCGATACCGAGTTCTGTCTAGATGAGAGCATATTAGCACATTGCGCCAATATTGCGATACCTAGTCAACGACTAACGCAACTCCTGGCCGCTGTTGCATATTGCATTAGTATTGCGATATTTAGTTAACGATTAGTTCTGTCTAGATGAGAGCCTGCTTTAATGCCTAGATGAGAGCACATCATGGTATGGATTGCAATGTGCATACGTAAAGGATGATCAATTCTATCTAGATGGCCAATTCTATGTCTTGCAATACATGAACGATGATCCCTTGAATGCTGCTTCATAGCAGGATGATATTAGCTGTCCTTCATGTGACGTACGTGCGAGTATCGCAGATGGTCACGAAGCATCCGTTATGCCGCAATAGCCATCGTGAAGAGTAATCAGCCATCGTGAAGAGTAATCAACCATCGTGAAGAGTAATCAGCCATCTCAATGAGTGTTCCAACTAGTTAAATAGTAACAAAATCTTTGATATGAATATATGTACTAAAGATGGTCGTAGACACGATATCTAGCACGCATCACCTCGGGTACGAACGTGTATTATCTGACCAGCAGTCCTACTTCAATTGGGAATCTAAAGAGGACGGAGAGGCACTGCTCTCAAATAAACGACGAGAACTTCCTATTCACTATGGCCAAGACCTAGTTGAGAATCCATTTGGCTAGACAATGTTGGGTCAAATGAGATTTCGCCCCCAGTCACATCGAGAAGTCTATCGAAATCTTTCATACTAGCTTCCACCGCGTCGAACTTTTCCTTGGTCCTGGACGAAAATAAGTCTAGCTGATTTGCATAATATGGAGCAGCAAGCTTACTTTTTTTCAAGTTCAGAGACTCTATGCCCTTGCTCATCAATTTGAGACCTATATGTATGTTGATCAGTAAGTAAAGTTTTTAGGAGAATTAATGGTGACAAACTCATTTCCTTGCTTAAGAAGAATTTGATATATCCTATCATATCATATTAGTTGCCGTATTCGAATTCTGCTCTCCTCTTGATGACTCGCATGTCCAAAACTTTTGACGCAGACCCAAATGCGCCAACTAATGTAGCAAGTGCCTGCTTTATTTCCTCATCGGTGACTTCGGCATCTTCATTGATAGGCCTGACCCAAATTAGCTTCAGAGGTAGTGGACGTGGATCGAAGTTACATCAGTTCACTGGCACCACCAACTCCAGTTATATTGTATTGGTCCGACGGGACGCCCGCATTTGGAGATGTGTTCGCTATAGATAGCGGCAAGTGTTGGGCCGGCTGAAACTCGAGCCCGGCATGCCGTAAGGTTTGCCGTGCTAGCTTCCTTTTCCGAATTGCCTCTCGGATCTTGTAAGAAAGAATCTGGTTTTGATTTCCAAGCATAGCGGCTGGGCCTGGAGCATACAAGAAGACGATATTAAGTTGAGATCGAAATGCGAGCATGCGTGGGAGGTGCTATTTTTTAAGGAGAACCTTGTGTAGTCCAGCATTTCGGCTGTGGCATACACGAGTTCGAATATGGATACATATGATAAACATATTTGCGTCATGGACTTAGATTGTGGCCGTATTTGGACTGGGACAGATTTGGACTATCTGTAGTGTACCAGGCCAGCCGCTCTCAGCACTTGCCATCATGTATCATTGTTATCCTGGGAGCTACATGACGGAGATCCGACGTGAGGGACGGACCATTAACCTGCCGTGAACGGGACTTGAACGGCTGCTGCTGACAGCGGATGGCAAGCGGCATGCTTGTAGTTATACGACCGAGGAACCTAAAACGACCGCTTACCAGCTCGAAAACTAATCCATCTCTTCTAACCGGGTTCCTTGTAGCAATAATATCTTCTGACTGTGAATTGAGCAGCTACAACCAGATTCCACAAGGCCTCATGTTCCCACCGACGATGCCTTTCCCAGATGTTTGTAATAAAGCAATTCTTAGGAAAGTTAGTAGAGAAAGCTGAAACCGGTTGAGCTTTTTTACGAACCCTGCGAAGTTCTTTCAACGATCTAGTTGAGGCAACACTTGATGCAAACTGCATCGTATCCGGATTGTCTTGCCAACGGCTCGGATCGTCCACCCCGATTTTACCGTCTTTTCTGTCCACCTTCTGCATCAGTTTCATCATAACCTTTCCGAAATCAAAAATATCCCTAGCCTTGAGATCAGGGGAGGTAATCTGGCACAGCTCTTGCCCACCTGCATACGTCAACAACTAAACCTTGAGAAGGACATTCACCGCACACACCAACTTTGACGCAACCTTGGTCGTTGATGAGGATGTTCCCGCAATTTAACGACCCATGTCCGTAACCTTCTCCCTGGATGAAGTTCAATCCATCTAAGACCTGGGACTTGATAAGCCACGGCACTGCGGTACAATACGGACTATCGAATACTTACTTGTCCCAATATCGTCCCTAGCTGCAAAGAAGTAGGATAGGCTGGAGACACCACCAAATGTTCAAGGGACAGTCTCATGTCCTCAAAGACGAGATATAGGAACTGATTGGTAACGAACGCATCCAGAACACGCACAATATTCAAATGACTCAGTTTGCGGGACTTGGGTAATATTTCTTCCGCTTTGCCGGTTGGATACTTCCGAATACCTACCAGAGTCGAGATTGGATCCTTAGAACGGGCGATGGTGACCTTGCCGCCAAGGTCAAGAACGTCAACGGAAGATTTCTCAAAGTGTGCCCAAGGAGACTCCGAACGAACTGGTCTGTTTGTCAAGGTGCCTGAATCTACGCTCTCAAGGCTGGAAGCATGATCTTCTGGTTGAATCTTCCTAACCTTTCTGGGTGGGACTGCTCTCGGGACGTGGTGCTCAGATGAGGCCGCAGTCTTTGACGCTTTGGTGATATCGCTCAGCCCAATATCGAGCTTGGTGTATCTCTTCTGGGTCGTATCCATCGATTCTAGGTCTTCGAGGAAGGCAGCAGTTGCGAGTGGGTTGGAAGATATTTTGAACGCAGCCCCAGATCGTATAGGGAAATTGCTAACTCTTGCGGTGATAGACAGAATCGGCCTTGGCTCCAAAAACGAACGTCTAGCTAGCTTCCTGTTGCTGTCGCAGTTTCTTCCACGGCGTTCCATGAGCTTCCCTTTGTACCAATGTGGCTCATGGGCTGCCTCAAGGTCCATTCTTCTCGCTTTCAGTACCGGGATGCACCACATTGGAAGGTTCGTTCCTGCTCAGGCAGAATATCCATGACTTAATGCAGCTGTTGCCGTAAATAGGGCACTACTCCAAAACCATTTCCACCTTGGCTAGGAGCTGCAGTTAGGCTGGTTTCTGCTGGCGTTCATCAGGCAGAATCTCGCATCATGCTACTTTTCTATGGTGAGTCTGCACCTCTCGATAATGATTTATTCTATCACTATACGACATGACTGATCAGTGGTCCACTATCATGCACGAGCATGAGACTTGAATCTTGCGGCGATAATTCCCAAGACTAGCTATCGTCCGAGCTGAGACCGCAACGCTGTGGGTTAACTCATGTCGGCCGTTGGAGATGAATGTTCGGGGCTGCGATCACCTCGCCCGGCCGGGGCCGTACAGGTCTCCCACACTTCTTTATTCAACCTGGCATTGCCACTAGCTTGTCATCTCCTGTATGAGATATGTGAGGGTCCCCTGGCGCTTATTTCCACACCCGACTCAACACCATCTATGTCACTTGCACAAAGGCCATCCACATGTTTCGACACGTCAGTGGCCTAACAAACTTCTTGACAAATCGAAACATTATTGGCAAGCCCGGGGGATGTCGGAAGTCGTAGCCTCCGTCTTTGAGTTCACCCGAGAGGTGAAGGCCATCCGGAGACTCGGGATCACTCTTGATGTGCTGTTAAGTCGCTCCTAGTTCACATGCACTTCGCTGTTTGTGGCAGTAGAAGGAATAAAACAATGCCTCCTTTCGGTGAAATATCAGCCCGAATAGTCCTTGGGATCAGATCACGAGACGCTGGCTGGGCGAACCCTGTGAGAGTATTTAAAGGAGGGATAGCCCACGACGCTGCGAAAGGGAACCTTTTCCTTCTTTATCTTCTCTGTTAATCTCTTCTCCGTTCGCCACCGTGTTCGCTCCGAAACATATTCATTCTATTACTGCTTTCGACGAATCTCCCACAATGACGATGCCCATAACTAACCACAGTGTGCTTGGTAGCCTGACACGAAGACAGTTTGATGATACTGATGTGTCTGAGCCCAGCCAGAATTTCCTTGCTTGTCTTGCTGACCCAGCGGAGGTAATGCCCGATCTAGGGGGCCCCTTTTTGACCTCTCAATTCGACTATCACATTCTCGACGCAACTGGAATGGATGATTCTTCTCTCAGTCACGAAAGCTGTGTCACCGACAGTGAGCCGACGCAACTAGGGCATGCTACCCCCGATGTTGTGGGATCCCAAGCTTTGAGGTCAGCTCATACCTTCAACTTGGAGGGTTTGAATATGAAGACCGCATTGAACGTCGACGACTGGCTCCTTTGCCTTGTTGGCGGGAGCGACTCATCAGCCAACTCGCTGAGCCTTCTTGAAAGCTCTTTCGCCCCAGCAGCATTGCAGTCTGCCGGGGTGACGTGTCCCGCCCCTGAGGATTCCGCGCTCACCCAGCTCGGAACGAGTATGCCTAGCGTGCAACAACGTGCCGCAGCTGCGGCGGAGACCTCCGACATGAATACGCCGGCTGAATTTGATGCTATCTATCCATTGGCAATGTTCGGATGGGGTGCTGCTGATAACTCTACGTCTCACTCAGAACCCCTGCAGCCCAGCTTTTTTCACCCTTCCGATGACAAAGACTGGACGACTGCACTGCGCGCTGCGTTTGACCTTGGTGCCGCTGCCTCAGACTTCATGAAAGAACGTTGTACCACTTGTTGCAGTGGCAAGAAGAAGTATCCGAGGTCTTCCCCGTCTCCGCCAACCTCTAAACAGCCTCATATTAGCAGTCCAGTTCAAAGGATAGAGGCGGAAATACCCTCGAGTTGCTGCAAACCTCTTCGGAATTCTTGGGTCTACGAGGAGAACGCTGCCGTAGTGAACGGCAGACGAGCTGCTGACGGCAATGGATATCATTCTATCACTGGTCAAGGACATTCTGCCGATAATTCCCTCGCGAGACACCAACCTCTTGCCACGTTGCCTGTCTGCGAGCCCAATGGCGAGGTACCTGCACTCCAGGCTGGACCTGAAGATGCCGATCCCACTCGATACAGCAGCTTTTGGGGCCCAAATATCCAAAATAGTGTGGAAACATCACGCGATGATGCTGTGCGAACAAATTTTCTGGCCACCGACTTGGCCAGTGACTCGTATCCTCCGCCACTCACCGATAAAACTGCAACCAAGGCTCCTGCGTCTGCCGAGGATGGCCCATCACATGAGGAATGCGACCTCGTGGATCAAACACACGATCAGGCTACGGGAGAAGAAGGTGCTCTAAACATCACAGAACCTGCAGTCAACACTTTGGGGGGGGATCAAATTTCGGCCCCCAGCACCCAAACTACACGCAACAATGTTAGTGCTAAGGATGGCTTGGTCAGGGGAGAGAGCCTGGGTTCCTTTGTCGAATCACGCGACAGTCTGGTCATTGACCGGAAGAAGGAAACGGCGACGCCCCGCGACAAGAGCCAGGCCCCCGAGATTATCGATCTCACCAAGAACGACAGCCGCAACATCGAAACGCAAACTGGCTTTAGCCTTCAGGGAAAACGCAGGTTATCCGAGGTCAAATCGTCGCAATCAAAGAGGCAGAGAACCGAGGAAACCTGTGGGGTCATCAAAAATAATAGCCGTGGGTTCTTCAAAGTGAAAATCATGAATCTTGGAATTCCAGAACATGGTGAGGAAGTGGAGAGAATCAATTGGATCGACCGCCGCGGAGACAAAGGTTGGCGTTATCCACCCATCCAGTACGATGACGATGGAAGGTTAGTCGACAACGTGATGAAGCTTGTCGGTATAACTATTCCGCATCACACACTTATGACTTTGACTCGAAATGGTGATAAATTTGAAGGATCTTTTTTTGGCGAGGCAAAATTAACTGTTGAGGCAAAAGAGGTAGAGGAGGCACTTGAAGGCAACAAATGCAAGATTCAAGGTGAATGGACAAAGTAGTTGATAGAGAGGTCTATAGAAATATAAGATATGATTGTTATAAATGCTATTGACAGTCAACTTGAGACTATGAATGTGGCCAATGGGCTCTCAGTTAACACGCCTGCCCAGCTCTATCTTTTAGTTGCCCATACCTGTCATGTGGTCAAGAGAGCATCAGCGGCCAATTAACTTACGTGTGTCGTGCGTTGTCGATCATCCGGGCCATGCCGAAGGTCACAAGAACGGGATCCAGCAAGCTTGAAACTAAACACATAATATTGCTAATTACCTATGATGGGAGGATAAATGGACAACACGAGGAATAAAACTTTGAAGTTCGGAGGAAAAGAACCATTCCTTTGACAGCCAATGGTTGCTTTTGTGAGGTGTATGTAAAGCAAGTGGGACCAGCCCTTCGCATATTGACATCCCGAGTCATCCCTATTTGTTAAGCCTTGCAAGCAATTGATCCAGTTTCTTGCCCAAGTCATTCATTCCCGCCTCAAACTTCGTCTCCATGCTCTTCATTCCATTATCAACCTTCGCCTCCATGCTCTTCATTTCCGTCTCTATATTCGTCTCCATCTCCTTCATTTTCGTCTCAAACTTCTTCTCTATATTCGTCTCCAGGTCATTCATTTTCGTCTCCAGGTCATTCACTTTCTTTTTCATGTCATTCACTTCCTTCTCCATGCCGGCCACGGTTTCAGAATTACGATCTTCTTCCACGGAGTCACCACCTAGACTTGGCTCTTGTGTTTGGTGACGACTCTGATTGGATGCCCTGGGATCTAGTCGGTCTAACACTCTTCGTTGTGTCTCGACGGATAATCCATTTTGCGTGATAGGTGCCGTGATGTCAAGTTCCTGATACCAATCCAGTATCATGGCAGTTCCTCGCTTCTTCGTGATTACATTGAAGAAACTCGTCTTGGTGAGCACTTGAACTCCATCATTCTCGAACTCGACGCAGCAATCCACATTGCCGCGGCCGCCGTCAGGTGTCGTGGCGACCCAGAGCAACTTCTTGAAGTCGCTAGCATGCTTTTTTCCCCATTTCGCTTGGTCTTTTGCCAGGTTCAAGGTCCAATTTTCATTACTTTTCATGTTTGCTTTGACATCCAGACTAACATCGTTCTCCGACACGAGCTTGCGAATGAAACGCCCGTTGACCTTTTCCTCAACGCATACTTGGGTAAACGGCCCAAAACTTCGAGCCCCTATGATGAAGGACCCATCCTGCAACTTAGGTGTCGCCCATGGGTACGCTATTCCGCTCTTCGGTCCTACTACTGCTGAGGTGGCTTTATTTACAATTCCGGAGATGTTTTTTAGGACTTGCTCTGCAATTTTTATTGCCTGTCCTGCTTCGCATATGGCAGCCTGCGCAGTTTCTATTAATTGAGTGGCCTCCGAAATGTCGTTAACCTGGGAGGCCCTTCTCGCGTGGTTTTCTGCGTCATTGATTGCCGACTTGATTTTAGCAACTTGTGAATTCACATCGTGCTCCGCGCTCGCAACGGCAGCTTTCATGTCAGCACTTAAACCCGCTGCCTTATCTGTAATATCTATCATGGACTTGGACAAGGTATTGGCCATTGTGCGGCCATTTGAAACCGCCTCCTTGATATCTTCGAGCGTCTTATGTCTGCTAGTAACAAGGTACTCCTCAAACGTGGGAGGTTTCCATTCCTGTGGAAAATGTTTTTTCTCGTATTCTTCATTAATCAGGTCTTGAACATACGCCATTCTTTTTAGTGCTTCCCCATTTGTTGGATCGTTCTGGAGCGTGTGAAAGCAATCCAGAAGGTCTTTGAATTGGGGGCCAAACCATCCTATCCTAATTGTCCATCGGTAATCCGAGATTTGGTCGGCTTTTTTACCTTCAGGGTCCTTGGCCTTTTCCTTGGCCTTCTCCTCCTTGTTGAAGTCTGTAATCTTGCCGTTTATTTCTTCCAACTTTTCTTTTGCAGTTGGGTCCTCAGAGTTGGTTGCAAGAGCTTTAATTGAATCTGTTGCCTCGATGTACAGGTTCTTTACAAATTCTGGCGGGTCAGGTACCTTGTCCTCGCGTGGAGGCTTTTCCATGTCCTCATCGAAAGGATTAAACCCTTCCTCGCCATCCCAGGTCCGTATTTCCGCAATGTATAAGTCGTTCATCTCCAGAGATTCTGCGGCCTTGAGGAGTTCTTACAGTATCTTTAGTAAGGTCGATCGAACAGCGTATTCTCCTTGTTTGACTCACTATCAAATGCCCTCTTGGCGTCACTGTCATCAGTTGAGTTAACATGCAGCAAACAACCTAGCTTTCTCAATGCCTCCACCAGTTCCTTCTCGGGACAGTTGGGATTGACACCAAGGATTTCGGCATATGAGTCCTCGGAGCAATCCAAGATGCGCTTAGCTTCTGTGGCTACTTCGGCAGCACGCTTGGCAGCAAGCTCGGCAAGCTCATCGGCCCTTCTCTTCTTATCGGCTTCTATCCTCGCTTGCTCGGGGTCCGGGGTCGCTTCTGGTGTAGGTGGGGCAACATTGGGTGGTAGAGTGTTCTTGTTGACTGGGCCTCCAGAAGGTGCTAGAGTGTTCTCGGCGGCTGGGCCGGTGGAATCAGTTGCTTGGGTGCTTGCAGACATAGTTGATGTATTATTTAGAAACAGCAAAAGCATTGAGCATGCGCGACTTATATACCTTTCAGAAGTTGAAAAATTTGTCCTCTAGAGGCCATTTATAGCATTTCACCCCCAGAAGTAATATCTTTGTCTATCCCGGTCATTTGTGGTCAGTAATGACCATTAGTGGTCAACATCCACTTTTGGCGCAATGGACTTAGGCGGTGAGCCTTGGCAATATATCTAGTACGTGAAATGGTAATGTACTGTACTACTGTAGATCGAAACTCAACATAATAGATGAATAACTAAACGGGAACGACGATTTATGCCCTGCCACCTAGAACCCGCTCACGATGTATTTACTTCATTCGATAACCGCGCCGCCCTGTTCTCCGCTATAGAGCACACCAAGAGGTACGCAATCTGCGCGTATCTAAGCTGTAGCTCCGAAACCCGGTGGACTGTAAGTTGGTCTTGTTCCAAGACCTCGCTAGGCCGGTATACTACCAGTATTGGAAGGGTTTGAGCAGTCTGATACTCCGTGTCATGCGAAGTGTGCGATATAACAGGCCTTTAAATGCTCCAAAACCGGATCCGCGCTAGGATGCTTGAAAACTGGTTGAGGCTAGATTAAGCCTCTATTGTATAGCGTATAATATCCTAATATGTTTCTTTTCATCGGGTTTATTTTCGCGCTGGTGTGACAATGAATCGCTTTCAAACATGCATGCTAGGCTTATAAAGACACTTCTGATGCGCAACGGATAAGCATGAGTAAACAATGCAAGCACAAGATGATCATTCTAGCAGACTATTTTGAGGGGACCCTAAAGGTTCCTCTCCGTCTTCTCACCTCCGAGGGATATGCCGAGTGTCCTATTTCTTTCGCAGAACAAGCTAACACAGGCCAACTAAAAGACTTTCTTCACAACCCAAACCAACCCATTACTGGGCTTGTAACTCCTGACACGTTTGACGCAATGCAAAGACTGCATATATCTCATGATCATTTTAGACAGACATTTAAACAGAAGAGCAATCTTAGCAATGCCACATATAAAATTCACTGCCTTATTGGCGACAGGTGCCTCGAAAAAGCAAAAGCTCAATTGGGTGATGCGTTCCTCTGCAACGTGCGGATTCACTGCATTCCTCCAGGTAGTTCCCCTGCTTATCGCGTTGTGCAGTTATGTTTACTAATTATTTAATAGAGAAGCCCGGAAAGTATTGCGATGGTGAGATTTTCCGGCACCTTGTTCAATTTGCTGGTGTTCCCGGCAGTCTAGAAGCCTTTAACTCTTGGTTTGCAAGATTATCCCAAGGCAAACAAAAGCATATCGCCATGCTGATGGAACGAGAAGATATATGGTCAGAACTAAAACATCTTGTTCCATTCACAGGGCTGTGGATAGATGTGCAGATTGGAAATATTGCAAAACATCTAGCCGCTCATTTAGATTCCGGAATTGCCATGTATTTCTCTAATATTTGCTCAAAGTGGTCTAGGATATTCTCCGGTCATGAGGATAAGCGGCGCTTCTTGGAAGCAAGAGACGTGCGCTTCCTCCAGTATAAAGCACCATTATGGAGTCAAAGCGATCGAAACTATATCCAGAACGCATTTAAAAGAAATGAAGTCCTCAGGGCTCTGGACTCCAATGTTAGAGAACAAATATGTGAGAATATATATTCCATTGATGGGATCATACCCAGCATTTTTACATTCAATGAAAACCTCCGATATTTGACTATTGGATTAAAAATCCTTGAACAACATCTTGTGGAAATTCCACCAAAGAAAAAGCGAAAGACTCGACACAATCCCCATCCGCCATCACCGTGCCTCTATCGGAACATGGTACAGAATTGGTCGACGACGAACGCCTGCGTTGAGATCAAAGAAGGAGAAATAAGAAACATCATGGGCCCGGCATCTTCTGTTTCCGCCTTTGTGATAGTTCTACTATCAGCCTTAAGAAATTTTGCTCATTTGGGCTCAGAAGCGCCGGCGCAAGATATCAAAGGAAAGGGGATGAAAGCCTACCTTGTTGGCTACAAATTGAAATCTCTTTGTCATACGGCGAAGAGGATGGGTTTTCAAAATAAAAAGATTCTTGCGGGTATGAATTTGGAGGGAAGTCATGAGGACCTCTGGATCATGGAGGACACAATGCCTCGAGTAGACCCCCCTATCATCCAAGAATGGCGGGGCGGGAAGCCATCCATCCGAACCTTCACCTTGCTACAGGATGTGTTATTTCTACCAAACATTCGGCCTCAGCCAGACTCTTCAACATCAGAGCCAACTCTGTCAATGATTATGGGAGACGTGATACGCGCGTTCTTTGGAGATTCTGCCTTTTATCCAGATATGCCTCAGCCGCGGCAACTCCCCCAACTACTGCCTCAACCACAGCAACCGCCTCAACCACAGCAACCACCTCAACCACCTCAACCACCTCAACCACAGCAACAACCTCAACCACAGCAACAACCTCAACCACAGCAACAACCTCAACCACAGCAACAACCTCAACCACAGCAACAACCTCAACCACAGCAACAACCTCAACCACAGCAACAACCTCAACCACAGCAACAACCTCAACCACAGCAACAACCTCAACCACAGCAACAACCTCAACCACAGCAAGTTGGTGACAATGATACTACAATGACTGAATCCAATACTACACCAACCAGAGCAAGAAAAAGGAATATTGAAGAATCAGAAGCAGCTCCTGATACCCCAATGCGTTATCCTGAGGAAGCTATAGAAATCGATAATAGCCGAGTCAATATCGAGTCTAAGGCACTAGTGCTTGCAGGCACGCAAACTTCGATGATACCCTCCCTTCCAGTGCTTGACATAGCCATGACGACTACTGTACAAGATGTTTCAAGGAAAAGAACTCAGACAACACGCGCCACGGTAAGCAAAGGAGTTATAAAGGGCAAACCAAATGGTTCAAGCTCGAAGCAAAAGCTCGAAGCCGCCGTGTCTAGACTTAAACCAACCTCACCTACTGCCCGCACTACTCAAGATCTCCAAAATGTACTTCAACCTCAGTATGATATACCAGGCTTGCATGATGGTCAACCTTCAATGATCACACCTGATTCTTTAGAGCAAGATCAAGTAACCCGCACAAAGCCACAAGCCCAACCAGAGGAACACTTGACAATCGTACAGAATGGGCAAGACGGAATCGAGTTAGCATTAACTCCATCTTCGTATATAGAGAGAGATGCTGCAGGGCTCGCGAGCAACAGCGGACAAGTCGTAGCCAATTTTGAACCCCCTGAGGTAACGTTTACAACTATTAAAAGTCTAAATCAAGATATTTACAAAGAAAAGGACATAGGGCGCGGTACAACAGGAGGAGATATTGCCTCTCTATTCGATGACGATGATGAACACAACGATGTCGATGTTGAGGTAGGCCCATTGTACCGTTGAAAATGAAAACGTCGTTGACCATCTATAGGATACGCAGCCAAATGACCGTTCAGAAAAGACTCAAACAACCCAGGAACTCTTGGCGCAGAAAAACAACCAGATCATGGCTAGTGAATTCCCATGGAATAAACGGAGTAATGTGCACGCTTTAGCGGGGCAAAGAGAGTTGGATAGAGATCTAGTAGGCTGGTTGTACCTTGTTAGGAATTTTATTAACTGTCTATTAGGTTGAGCGAGAAAATAATCAAGATATATTCAATGCTTTAGGTCAAATTGAACGAGGGGATGAGGAGGCGGATTGCGTCTTGTATACGAATGACAACAAGGTTAGACCACGGGAGGATTGGGATGAACGAAAGCCGGTCGTTCCAAATAATGACAGAACATGGGGCAACTACCGGGAGCAGCAGCAGCCGGAGTCGGACATAGAGTAGATAACTTATATGTATGTGTACATATATTATCAAAGTTTCATGTCTATTTTTCTCAATCCTCATTGATTTTTGGAAATCGAATTTTTCTAGCCTGGCAAAATGGTACGATGGCAATATTTTTGGATTAACGTAGACTCATCGTGTTAATTTAAGCAAATAATGCTAAAAACGATCAGATCGTACTGGTAAGAGCATAGTAAGGGTTTATTATTACAAGTATTGCCCATTTGCTTAATTCTTCCCGTAATACAGTTGGGGAGGTTTAGAGTCAGATTTTTTAGTATTCTGAAATTTCCAGATTGGTCCAATTTCTGACCAGCGTGGCTAGTGTACAGTATGTGCACTACAGTATATAACCAACAAGTAGGCATTAATCGAAGCCGAAACTGGCTAGGCTTTGGAAATGGAGGGGTACACCCATGTTATTCCTCCGACCGAAAAGATTAGCTATACTGTACAGTATGCTTAGGCCAGGATTGAATAAGATGTCTTATCTAGCATACAGTGGGGTGGGGTGCGGATCTAGGGTCAGTAATCTATTACAGTTAGCGGCCAAAAGTTTGAGTCCACCCGACGCGACCGCGTCAAACCGCGATTTCTCCCTCGACCCCCCTCCCTTTCATTTTCTTCCATAACTTGTCAACAAAATGTCTTCTGCACGCAAATTTGGTACCGAAATATCCGGAAATCGTGGCAAAGGCTGTCAATTTTCTCCTGAGGCAAAAGGAGCTATGCTGGCAATGTTACATGGCGGTAACAGCCTGAGGGCTGTCGCCCGAGAGTTTAACACCACACATTCTGCTGTCGCCAAGATCAAAAAACGCTGGCTTGACGAAAAGACAGTAAATAATAAGCCTCGCAGCGGTCGGCCTATAAAACTTACAAAGGAAGAAGAGCGGTATATAATACGAATTACCAAAAAAAATCGCGAGATCTCATATAAAGCACTAATCGAAGAGACACAGGGTCGCGTCTCTGAGCGAACATTACGTCGCGTCTTACACCGCTATTGGAAGCGCAAATGGAAAGCTTTAGACAGACCGAAACTTGATAAGAAAATAGCAAGAATTCGGCTTGATTGGTGTTCTGCTTGGTTACCAGAAGTCCACGAATTGCTGGAGGTATGTCATTTTGAAAATGGAGGGTGATTTTGGGTAATGACAACTTTAGGTGGTGTTCTCCGATGAGACACGAATTAGCAATAAATCTGACAACCCCAACGTCATGCTTTGGCGACTATCGCATGAAAAGTATAATAAGGATCTTGTGAACAAGAAGGCACATGTTAAAGATGCGATTTCTCAGATGTATTGGGCGTCAATTTGGAAAACAGGACGGTCATCCATAACGATGATGGAACGCGACAGTACTAGCGCTCGTAACGGCGTTTCAGCTCAGAGCTATCTGAAAACTCTAGAGGATCATCTTCTACCTCATTATGATGGTACCCGAAGATTTCAGCAAGATAACGCAAGAATTCATACCGCCAGGTTAACAATAAACTGGTTCATCACCAATGGAGTGGAGCTACTAGATTGGCCTCCATACTCTCCAGATCTCAACCCCATAGAACACGTTTGGCATATTATAAAGCGCATCATTCGAAAGCGCTTCCCTCATTTAACAAAATTGAAAGATAATGAGGCGGATCGAGCAGAAATGATGCGATGCGTTGAGGTGGCATGGGCAGCAGTTGACCAGGCTACTATTCGAAGCCTCATCGAATCACTCCCTCGCCGATTGAAGGCGGTTATTCGCGCCAAGGGTTGGTATACACGATATTGAAGAGCGGAAGCAGGGCATCATTTTCATATACATAATATTTTATTTGACCTTTATTCAATTGAATTATTTGACTTTGAAGCCAGGCATATGTAGGCGGGTTGATGGGAAATATGTGGGGTGGACTCAGACTTTTGGCCGCTGACTGTATTGTAGTATTGTCAAAACTGGCCTAGCACTTTTAGTTACTATACTGGTAAGAAAGCTGGGGAGTACAATACTGGTTTTTGCCATTACTGGTGTAGGCTTCTTGCCGTTACTAGTATAGGTTCCTTATTGGTAACGATCTGGTTATCTCACTACTGGTATTAAAATGCTACTTTTATTTCAATACCAGTAGGTTAAATGCTACCAGTATGGGCTTCTTTTTATTACTGGTAGTTATATGCACTTGCTATACGCAGACACCATCCTGAGCTGACACGCTTGGGACGGTTGCACCGTGCGCAATGATGCTTGGGCCATATTCTGCGCACGCGGACAGGATCGTGTTCGGATACTGCCCTAAGCTGGCATGCTAAAGCAGCCTTGTCCACGCGATAACCCGCTTAGGACAGTCGACTACTCCTGCGTACGCAGAGTGGAGTGTTCAGATATTGCCCTGTGCCGATATGCTAAAGACGGTCAACGGTAGTCTATCTTCTGCTTAGCTTGGACTGTAGGGCGCTTGCGCGGCATCCTGCTCAAGTCGAGTCCAGATTTGGTGAGCTAGTCTACTTTGGACGGCCGATTCTGCTGAAGCAGTTTTCCGCCTCAGCCACCGAGCAAATTGCGATAGTACTTAAGACAGCTGTGCACAAATCGATCACACTTCCGTATTGTTCAGACTCCAATGCCAGGTCACAGTTTTATCGAAGTCAATCAACGAATTGAAACAGAACGTCGGGCAAAGTTCCTTGGTACTGCCAGCATTAGGTTCTCATCTCTTAAACCGCGTTCAGCGGCAGCTAATCCAATCCGACGTCCAGCCACAAAACCATTACAGAGACTATTCCGGGAAGAGCATGGCTGCCGGCAAGAGGACAGTCGACATCACGCGAAAGCTACAATCAGCCAAGATGAACTTCAAACTGCCTTGATGCTTTCAGGAATCTCGGAAATATCCATGCTGAAAGCTGACTCTCTACCTTATCCGCAGCTCGAGTTCCCACCTGGAACGCGCTTAGAATGTATTCAAGGATGTGACCGCATCATTGCAGCTGATGAGGTGTTCGACGGAGCAAATAAACGCTGGATAGTAGATTTATATCTAAATGGTAACTATTATACTCATGCCCTTCATACAGTCTACTAGTTGACATCTCAGATATAAGCGATGATCTCAAAACACTCTTCACTGAGGAGTATACATATCAAAAAGACCCTGAAGATGGGGAATTCTATTGTAAGATTCGAAGATATCAAGGGTATCACGGCAACGAAAACCCCTTTTTCGAGGGTATATGGTTGGGCCGACTCTCTGCCCTGTCAAAAAATCGGCGCGACCTCCTAGACCAGCTCTTCCGTCACAAGAAATACACGGACGCTTTCGACGCCCTGCTGCCAATTCCTGCTCTATTTTGCGGGTTTCGATTGACTGTAGTTCATCAAGTCATATCCATGCGGTGCGAAGAGGTGTAGTATGAATTGATATCAAGATAATTTACACATGCTAACTCTCGCAGCCCAACATCCACTACCTGAAACATATATTCAGAATATGGAGCAGCATATGCAATGACGACCCCCAAATCATGCAGCTAGTTGATTCATCAACAGTCGAGCGACTGCAAGGCAAAGCGCCGGGCGCATTTATGGCGGACCGCGATGATCTTTTGCTCGACCTCGAGAGCGGTCGCATCTTCGGCAATCTGTCTGAACAACAACGAGCTGGAATTTGGTACAGGCTTTGCGAGGCAACACGCCAATGTCTGGTCCCATCCCTCTTTACTTTCTTTGAGGACCGCAAGTTTCTCAGCCCCGTTGCTGAATGCCTGAGGCGGTTGACTGGTATGAACTGCAAAGCCACGATTACGAGTCGTTTGAGCGACATGTTCCAAGGGACACATCAGCAGTGGGTGCAAACATCGGATGCAGAATACTTGGTTTTCCCAGGAGACGCTGCAACTCAATTTGATCTTGGATGCAGGCAATTGTGGCTTGCCGCATTTCGCGAGTTTCGAGATATACCAACAGATAGCGAGAAGAAAGAGAGATTGGCGAAAGCACGTAGAAGGGCTGACGAGACTACCCTTTTTGAGATGGCGTCTCTTGCGCAAAGGCTAGGCTTCGCATCAAAGGAGATAAACATGATTCTAGGCACATCACCAGATCGTCAAGTTGCCGAGCGTGTGCTACTGTCGGCGCGGAAACCAGGCAAATATCGATACCCAGAATTTGAATATTGCGTCCAGCAAATTGCAGGCGCTTTTGCAACCGCCCAGCCGGTTCCTACCTCACAGATGCAACACAACTCTGAGATGGGCCAGTGTGTAGAGCCACCAGCCAGGTATGGAATACCTCACAACACTGACCACGACCGCGATCAAGGTCGGCTGTTTCTTCCAAACATTTTGTTGATTCCTGAACCGGGAGAAAGAAATGTTTCGTCTTTCTTCGTGAGGCGATCAGTTTATGCGGCCTATTTTGGTCTTCCTCCCTTAGCAACGGACTTTTTTGCCCACGGCGAACGGGTTAGTCAATTTGATTTGAGCATCGATGTAGAGTATCCACCAATGACGATACAGAAACAAGAGGAAAGACTGAGACAACTTGCACAAAAATGTGACAGCGAGGATAGGAAACTAAAATCTCTAGAAAGAAAGTGCGCTGACACGAAAAAGAAGTTGGAAGATATTAGGACCCAAGCCAGGGAAGAGGCCAGGAAGTTGGAAAAAACCAAGACCAAAAACAGGGAACTAACTCATTCAACACAAGTAATGCAGGAACATGTAGAGAATTCAGTAGAAGCCGCACCAGGTGAGAAGAGAAAAGAGTTATCACGTGACAAGGCTAAGGATCCTCTAAATCCTAAGGCCTCCGAACCGCGAGAGATAAGTCTAAAGCCTTCTGCAACGGGAAAAATCGGAAAGTCGGGAAAGTCAGGAAAATCGGGAAAATCTGGGAGCTCAAGGAAGCCGAAACTACCAGGAGACTTGGTGATAAGGTCATTCAAATTGGACCGTCGTCGTGAGTGGGTACATCATGACAAGATCGAAGTCAACGAATTGGATCCGTCACCATTTTACGAAAAGTTAAGGACATACCATGAGCAAAACTACAGACTATTCGATGTCAAAGGCAACGAGCTCATTCTAGATTCCTGCTTTGAGCATGTTCAGCAAAATAGTTTTAGGGTATCCCTAATACATCAACCTTGGTTGGACACCCTGCTAGCAGAAGGCCTCCCGCTGCGTTTCGAAGATGTGCCAATGGAGGATTATAATAGTGAGAGTGGTAGCCCGACCTCAGGGGCCTCCTCTCTTGTCAGACCAGGCAGTGGCCCGTCTGGCGAGTAATAAAGTTTATCATTGACAGAGGTCCGGGTTTATCATAGCCAGACTTTGCTCTAGTTCTCTAGATAGCAACCTCTCCAAGGCTGTTCCCCTGTCATTTATTGGTTCCTTCCACTATGTACCCGATTTTTATCTAGGCATACACCCTCCAACAAATAGATTTATAGACGCTATCCTTTATAGCAGTTTGTAGTTATGCCTTTGCAGATGAACCCTGTCTCCGCGCTGTCCATGTGCATTACCTTCCGAATTAATCAAGTAGTTCCTTGTACCAATCTGGTGATATGCCAGAACTGGCCGAAGAGGACCGTTTTGACTCAGATCCAGTTTGACCCCCTGACCTTGACCACTTCCTCCCACTGGTATTTGGTTCGACCGTACTTGTATATAACCGTTCATCGAACGTGGTACGGCAGTAGTCTATCATATCGTAGTGACTAGTCACTGTCACCGTTTGGTATAATAGCAATTGACGTCGTTGCCTAGATTGATGTGAAGGTAACTAGCTATTGCCTTGATAGAATATTCCGAGATTATAGATACATCACCAAATAATTAGCCAAGCCATGAAAAGATTCCGCAGATCGGCAGCACCATCACCAGAACTCAAAGGTTACTCTCGGGACGAAGGAGCAGAGGTGAGTAGCCTGTGCTATCAACTGCACCGGCCTTCGCTGTAGAGGCTAGTCCGGCTTCTACAGAGCAGGATAATCGGGTCAGTGCATAGACAAACGTGGTTACCTAGGCTGATTCGGCAGCCTAGCTCAGGGGTTCGACTCCGACGCAAGTGGACATAAATTCAGAGTGTCCCCAGGTCCCTCTTCACTATTCACTCTCTCTTGGACGTAAGTTACCCAAACCGACAGCAATGTCTTCTCCTATCCTGGGCGAGCCTCCCTCTCCCCGTACGCGACAGGGAAAGAGTTCGAAAGGAGCGTGTCCCCCGCAGAACATCTCCAAAGATATGAATTCGGTTCCTCTCGGTGATGATAGCAGTAAGCGCCGTCAACATACATTGAGGTAAAACATTGTCTAATAAAGAATGCAGCCCATATCATATCCACTCTAGACAATAAGCAATGTCAGCAATCACCGAATGGCGAACACTCCAAGATCGTCTTGGAGCGCGAGGTCTCTGAGACCCCAACTGAGCCCCTGAGTCCAGGGAGTCTCGAATGTTTCTTGTCGTATCTCAGACCTCAGCCTTCGCAGGATCCCCAATCGTGCACTGTTCCAGTGCGGCAGCAACAACAGCGCAGGGCCACATCAACACAAGCCCATGGAAACCGCCGACGGTCAGGGAGAATCCAGAAAAGGCATCCCGGGAGGTCCACTAGAAAAGTAAAAAAACCCTAAGACTCAACACCAGACCTGAACTTGAAATGCCAGGTGCAAGATACCTTAGAAGTAGGACCAACGTATACGAGAGCTGTTCTATAACTATACCATATATTAAATTTTCGCTTAATATTATGTGGATATGAGACTTCAAACAGTTTCAATTGCATGGGATTTATTTAACTAGTGCATTTGACGAGCATAAGGACAGGAGAGCGCCATGCTGTCGTCCAGATTAGGGGTTGTAACCTTGCTATGTAGTTTCGATACGGTCAGCTCTGGCCTGTTGGATTATATGACAAGTAGACACCACAGAGGCAACGCGCAAAGCACATCGATGTATGTACTTTGTGACGGTCCAATCAAACTACTTTTTTGGTTATTATGAGAAGTCCCTTGGCCCAGCCGAGTCCATTACTGTACCATTTCGTGAAAGATTTCGAGAGGATGGCACAACCTTGTAGAGTACAGTATTTGCCTACACTTTGGGTTTTCTCCCATGTGCAACAATTCTTGCATCTATTGACAATGGTCGTCCAAATGCTACCACAACCATCACCATATCGGTCCGCCGCCGCCCACCTATATATTCCTGCATTGAGACTGTGTCCCATATGTCATGTTGAGCTGCACGCGCTTTATAATCGTCTTGCGATGGCAGCCAGAGCCCCCCAACCTGTCGAGTTGAGCCCACACCCCATGCCATGGATGGTATCTATGGTTCGCTACTACGAAGCCACGATTCAGCATCTAAGAACTTGTGTTGAGTTCCGCGACCTGGAGATCTACCATATCCAGGGTCAGAAGCAAGAGCTAGAGGCTAGAAACGCTCACTCAGCCGCCCTTCATGAGACACAACAACGAACCATTAATGACCAAACCAGCTTGATTGAATCCTTACAGAGCGAACTGGTCCAACGCCATGCGCAGCTCACAGCACCACCACGAGAGCTACAGATCAACACGGTCTTACCCCAGGGAGTAATGGTGTCCCCGCCGCTGTCCTCATCCCCAGCATTCGCTCTTCCATCAGGCCGAATTGGGAGTTTGTCTACTCCGATGTTTCTAGGCATTACAGATTCTACTGATGGGAATGAAGATGGAGGCGAGACTGTGGTGAAGATTGAGGAGGAGGAGGACAACATGGTGAAGCACGCCAGAAGCCTGAGCTACCAACTATACACTGCTGTACGTAGGGTAGCAGAATAACAAGAAACTAGCTACACGAATCGGCTGGACCAGTTTATGCACAATTTTGAGAAAACCTGCTCTATAGTTGAAGACTGCACCGCATCAATGTATACATGGGGGATGTGTACTGGTCGGGCCCAACGTACGTATGTCGTGATGTGGACCACTCACCTCGTAGCTTGCCACCTTTCCTGGAAAGATATCTAGTGACCGAGTTGTAGAACAATTCCCCTACAGCTATTTGAAGCGATATGATGTTAGTGGAATCTCTAGTGTTGTAGTTTTGCCGTTTATATAGTATTCCAAACAGTAATATACAGGAATGCTACGCTCTCAAATGGAGCGTTCTATTTTCGCAGTCAACACGCCATCATAGGGATAGAGTAGTAGTATTGACGGAGAACATTAGAGTATCCATGCAACTAATTTACTAGTTAGTATTCCCAAGCGTTTCTCCAAGCCTCCTTCCCGTTGAACGGGCAACGGGCTCTAGGGTAGGCTCCGCCCGACACATGTGCATTCAACATCTATAATTCACAACCCCATATTAGACCGCAAGCCCCACACTTCAGGTACGCTACCCTAGATAGAGCCCATCGAGGCATGTCCACTTGCCCCAATAAGGACGGTATGTGGGTAGCCCTCTCAGGCCGTAATAGCCACTCTCACACTCACGCGCTTCACCCCTATAGGAGACTTTACTGGCCATGTGGTCGGCTATAGGTATAATTCTAGCAATGTTCGACACATGCACTCAAAACAGCTCTTCCCATACTTGGAAAGTTCGAAGATGGATTCGAGCGGAAGGATCCAGGACACTTCTGGGCTGATCGCCAGAAGATCCGAAAGTGGATTGCAAAGCTCACAACCTTATCGGGCAGTGTTTGGACCTGTAATTACTTGTGGTTACTGAGCCTTACGTTGCCTTTGGCCTGTTTTAGGCACAGATTTGCATTTTTGGTTGAACTCAAAAACGGTTCTGCATTGCTCGCAGGAACTATAAACCCGACTGGCTGGCTTGAAATCCGGGGCAGTTACTGCCAATACATAGCAGTCTCATATTGAGCTTGCCATGGACATGCCGTACGAGAAACTGACGCATCGAACTACCCGTAGGAAAGCTCGTTTGCAGGTGCAGCCCCATCAGGGTGGGTTGAGACCCCGAATTGACTTGCAAGCTACCACTGACTACAGAGCGAATGGTAGACGATGGTGATGACTCTGAGGAGCTCGGGAGCTCCGATAGCTCTTACAGCACAGAGAGCAGCGAGATGACCGACACAATGGGCAATTTCATTGTACCTGATTCACAGGGCGAAGAGTGAGTCTGCTTTAATGCTGAGTACCAGGGAGCAGCCGCTAACCCTCACGGCCTCAGCGTGCATGAGACCGGGTCACCGGTAGATTCTTTGAGTCCACTTCTGAACTCTCTGGAGAAGATGGGTCCTGCCATTGACGAAGCTGTACGAGCGCTGAATGAACTGAGGATCTTATCTGATCTCGCCCTCGCCGTGCAGAGCGGACGGTACTGCCTGCGCTGCCAGTCTGACGAATCTCAACCATTCAGCCCTCTGCAGTCTGACGACTTAGACTTTCGCCCAGTCCTGCGCAGCCGTGGAGATAAATTCTAGGAGAAATAGATTAAAGAACTGGAGAATGGGAGGTCGGAGGACGGGGACACTGGAAACAATATGCCAAGTACGACCCATGGGGTGGGGAATTAGCTGGCAGGGGCCGGGAGACATCGCCAGCTATGACTCGCAGCAGTGAAACAAGCCCTATAGCGACCGTATCATAAAACATATAATAAATTTTGCACTGAACTATTTCGATACTGTGGAAGCAATCTTTTTATAACTAATCTGTAACGATAATTTACACTGAAGTCCACATCGATTGGTGATTATTGAATATAATAGGAACAGCTAGATGGCGCAGATACGTCTACTCTGGCTGGTATTCCAGCTCTCGTAGCGCAAATCCGCTACCAACATAGCCGCGGATCGTGTCACGCAACGTATCCCTCATCACCCCGGTGCCAGAGACTTTTCGATTAGTGAGAAAGCGGTAAGAAGCCAATGTAGCTGTATAGGCATAACGAAACATACCGAGAACCAATCCTGATCCTTCTGCTCTCCTGATCTGCCGCTGCACATCCCCGACGAGCTTGGTATCCCTGAGCGGCAAGTTCGCCACCGCTGCCTCGTCTGCGGCCGTGTCGTCAGAGAAGTGGACCCGGCGCTTTACCCTACCAATATTGTAGTGTCTATCATGCTCCTCCTGGATGATCTTCCCAAGGTCAGGTGCCCTCTTTAAGATGAAAAGACGCTCATGGTCGCCAAAAGTCTGGGTTTCAGGCCAATGCTGGCAATAGATGGAGATGCATAAATTCTAACGCATGGACTCAGAGCTGGCCTCGAAAGTAATGGGCAGGAGCAGGTGCAAAGGGGATATCGAGCTTACATATTCATTCTGCTCCGCATTCTCAAGGACATCGTCAATGAGCGGCTTTACCAGCAACATAAGCCCAAGATAGTCTCTGCTTGTCAGCTAGGGCAAGTTGTCAATGAAGACAAATAGCTGACCTACCTTTGTGCTCGAGATGCCATACGAGGTGGACACGTCTACGGAGCCTGTTCCCAAGCGCATTGTCGTTAAACAGCTTTTTGATATATGGAAGTATCGAAGTAAGACCGAAATCAGATGCCACCAAGACGACAGTCTTGAACTCAAGGACAGGTACGGTGATACCGTGAGGACCACTGATGAATGCTAGGTACTGGTTCTGACCGTAATTCGACAGTTGCAACAGCTTGCTTGTAAAGCCATGGCGTGGCTCGATCAGCAGCTCCAAACTGTCTTGCGCAATAGGTGACCAAGAAATTACCGTGAAAGGATGGCTGGACAGTAGGGCTTGCGAAGGGACCCACAGGTTGATGTACTGCCCTGCATCCACGCGCACCGGGCGCGGGAGGTAGACCGTGGCTTGGAGGCTGCCGTTGTCGCGTCTAACCACGATGCGCGGGCACAGCTTCCCAAGCGCCTTATTCCGGTAGAGCACAATGGCAGCCTGAGCGAGCATAAGGAAACCACAGATAGCCCCGTAGATGTAGGCAGGGAGTCGGTACATGTCCGAAACTGAGAAGATGTGGTAAATGATGGACGCGGCAAAAACTATGGCCAGAAATTGGTGAAGACGGAGGAAAAGCTCATACGAATGCCTACGTAGCGGGAGAGCCGATAGCACCACGAGAAGGCCGAGAGCTGAAGTGCCCTGCCGAAGGCGTTAGACTTAGCCTCACATGGCGAACTATAGAAGAGTGGCATACCACAATGGCAAAGCGCAGCGACCAAGTGTCGAGAGACGCTGTACGGGGCCGCACGGTCACTGCTATGACATGAGTGAAGAGCAGGCTCGCGGACACAAGGCTACAGGTGCGGTGAACTTGCCGATATGTCGTCAACGAGACGCCGAAGAAATCAGCCAGAAAACCAAGATGAATAGCGAGAAACACAGGCCCTAGGTTAATGAGAGAGAGGACGGCCGCTCGGGAAGCGAAAGTAAATGAGACTGAACGGCCATTATAGCATAGGCATATCACGTTACCGCTAACATAGATAATATGAACGAGAACTGACAAGATGGTATACGGGCCGATCCATGTATGACGCCGGATAGCATAGCGGTAACAGAGATTCCTGAGGAGACAAACCCATACATACACCGCGAGATGCCTTAGATGCGGTCCTAAGTGCGCAACCATAAAGATGACAAGGGACGCAGCGCAAAAGGCGATCGCATATACAACTGTTGGATCCATAGCCAGAATTTCTAGAAGAATTTTACTCTCCAGAGGGAAAGACCGGGTTGCGACGCGCCACGTGTGGCCGGGGAGGCACAAGGTATAATCTGTGCATGTGTGTGTCCAGTTTCTGCCGGGGACCCTAAGTCACAAAGCTTCGAGAGCCATTAACGGTATCCTGCACGCATACATAAGAAAGGGGATATCACAGAACTGTACAATACAGTACAGTACAGTACTGTACAGAAACCACCTTTCATAAGAAAAGTGCACCTCTGCTGAAGACATTCAACCAACCTTGAGGTGTACAGACCTTGCAGTGCGTCCTAGTTGAGCTTTCAAGTAACGCTAGCATCTATTCTGGTTAAACTCCCTAGTAAGACTTTTAGGTAGATTTGATTCCGGCTCCCAAGTTTGAGCGCTTTTATCATACCCTACCCATTCCACTAGATACTGTCGTTTCCCTCCCTTGACTTGCATCTTTGTGATTTCGTGAACGAGAAATAGGCCATCGCGATCCAGCTGTAGGGCACTATCTCGACCGCCATGGCGTTCCCAAAACTCTAGCAGCTGCTGCAGGCAAGTCCTGTGCAGCTTAGACTCAGGAACGTATGATTCTTGCATATCTTCCCATAACACCAAGATGGAGACCCTTCCTTCACTCTGTTGCTGAAAATCGAGCAGTCGTACGATATCTAAACAGCGTCTTTGTTGCATGATATCGAACTCTCGGTAAGCATGCTGAACCATTCTTTCAAGCTCGCTCCCTTCCTCGATCATGGGGGCTACAGGTGCTCGCCGAAGAGCTTTCCCTTCTGTTGTCTCCATCGACAAATGGGGGCAAGTCTAATCTGGCGAAGTTAGATACACTATTCGGGCTCGATCAGAGGTAAGCTAGGAATAGCAGGATTATATTACCTTAAAAATTATTGGAATGCAAGTGTTCTCATCGATCAGCCGGTACAGTATATTCTTCGACTTCGTGCAAGTCTTGGAATCGGCGCTAGTTATCTAGTTGAACACGCACAGTAGCCAGCGGCAGACCTGCGAGGGGCCTGACAGAGAATGCACAGAATGCACATTATTTGTACATCCTCAAATTGAGACTGGACATGGTTTATCCTAATGGAGCAGGAATATCTCTGGGCAAAAAGTCGCTTGTACGTCGCGGTTCACGAGAGATACCTAACTTACACAGTACTCAACCAAGTACAGTATCACGCGCGGAAAAGCTTTCCGTGCCGATGTGTAATCGCTCTGCAGGCTCCTTGACGGATTTGCTCCAAGAGTCTAATTAGCTTCTCGGAACGGCCTAGTGCTCCCTCCGATCCGAAGAACTCACGCGACAATCCACCGCCCCACCATTTTCGGCTCGGTGTTCCCATCGAGAAATAGCTCAGTCGGAGGTGCGACAGTTCCAACAACCCCCGCAGAGTCAATTCTCGACATTCGTTGACGTCCAGATCTGGCCCTGGGCGATTAGTAATAGAGTCATCCTTCTAGCCACACGGAGCAAACCCCTGGGAGTACGTTTCATGTACGCATCTGGCCTGCCTTTAAACCGAAATTAGATCATAAATGAGGCCGGGATCTTTGCCAGCTCACCCAATCGTCCCTACAACATTCAGAACCAACTAAACTTGACTTGCTTGTCGGGCTTACATCACATGTCGTCATATGGACCAAGAGGGTCCGACTTGGCGAAGCCAAATGCTAAACTGGACCTTCTACAGGAGATTCGAGCTCTACGCTGGACAATAGTGCGGTTCAACAGGCTATCGGACATGTGAGCTGAACCCACCAACAGAGGGGGGGTTGTGAGTAATTGGTCTATTAATCAGTAGAAACCAACAGATTGCTCAATCGTCTAAAGGAATTGGAATTGGAGTAAGCAAACCTTAGTCACGCTTGTTGAGCACTTGAAGTTGATATGTTCACTGCTTTAGACATGATGAAGTTAGGAGAAGGTTTGTCTGCTGGATCGAGAACAACGCGCGGTTTTGTTTGCTGAAATTATCAATCTTCAGGGTATTAGGGTTTATGACACAGTATGTCCGAAAAGGCTTCATGTCCAGATCGCATCGTTAGCTAATCATCCTCCAAGGTGGAATTCGCATTGCCAGAAACTTAAGAACACTGCAGCACATATGATAGAGGTGTATCCTGACGATCAGTCCACCTCCCTTGACCCATTGTGCACAATAGGCTATCCGGGTGACCTTTTAACGAGTCACATGTTCTGCGATAAGGAATGGTACATATATATACCGTTCCCGGCTGCTCATTCTTATCCTACCTCACACGCTAACTTTTCAAAAGACGATTGCTGCTTTCTTCTCCCACAATTGAAATGCCTATATCTGTCTTAGAGGAGAAAACCCCTTCTTGTTGCGGCATCGCTACATGCTGTACTACGGCACAAAGCAATATCATCATTTCAACTTGCCTGGAACAAATAAGAAACTTGACGGGCCCGTCCAGTTCCATTCAAAACGATCTGTTCACTTCAATACAAAACGACCCGTCCAGTTCAATTCAAAACGATCTGTCCAGTTCAATTCAAATGGATCTTGAAAACGGACTTGAAAATATGCATATGTGTTCGAGATACTTCGCGATGGGGATGATAGAAGCTCTTAACACCATCACGCAATATCGCTTGGAGAGACGGCATGGTAGCCAGAAGGGAAACAACTAGAGTACAAAATTTGAATTCAGTAGTAGCCTAATGTGGAAAAACAAGCAGACGAAGCATTAGTATTATATAAATAAATACAAAACATTGTACAGCGCTATAGCACTTCCTGGCTTTTAATCTAAATTAACCTCGAGCGTTTCATTTATCTAAGCAGCCATACCAACACGAGCACTGCCAAAGAACCGCGATTGCGCAAGAATAGGGGGTGTCAGAGAGTTAGGTATGCCGGCGTCCTAGCTCGATGGTCATTAAGTATTAGCAAACTGGACAGAGTTGCCCCTCATCTGCTTATTCTGAGTCCGAGGGCTACAAATGGATTTTAAATTCATGCCTATCTGTAGACACATGATCAAAAACGGACAATATTAAGAGGCAGGCTATAAGTCGAGATTTGTTGCTGTGAACCAGGTTGCAAAACAGAACATCTGGCCGCCTGATACAGTGCCCGTGGGCGAATTCATTTACATCGGGCCATACACATACAATCAGCCGGAAGTCCCAGTACTCCCAATCTTTCAGCGGTATTCCTTTCTTTTTGCATTATGCACGCAACCAAGGCGCTCAAGTACTCAAAAAGAGACTTCAAAGTCGAGTCGGTGACTTTTTTCACGGATCAAGCACTGGTACAGAGGGTTGTTCCCATATCGGAACCTGGCAAGGTAACTTATCTTTGTACAACATCGTCAGCAGCTCACATGATTGTAGATATCCATTGTAGTCTCCGGGTTCGGCTCAGATGTGAAGTTCAGCTCAATTCGACTCGAACCACCTCGGGATAGCGGCATCTGTGTGCGTGGTTTCAATGTCGTTAGACAGAATAAGTCTAATGTTAGGAATGCGGTACGCAACTCAGACTTGCAACAGGACCCCACGCAATGCAGCGTCTTGGACGAACCCCTAGCATGCAACAAGGAAGCCAGATGTTACCATTATTCCATTCGGATCTGGCTTGAATTCAAGCCTTCCATAGCACCAGCTGCGGAGACCGCACAATTACGGCTGGTATATACCACATCTTCGATGCATTGGTCCGCTTTCCATGTGCTCGACTTACACTCGCAAATTTCAAGCGCAATCCTGGTTACCATGGCGAAACTGCACAATCTCAGCTCAGAAGACTGGGACACTTGTAAGGTAATTCTTTCATCTCGACAGTGCCAAGCTGCTTCAGGAGCTAGCCACTTTTGCGAAAAGGTGCATCTCCAGAGAAGCTTTTACCAAACGAGAGGGCGAGATCAAATTACAGGCAAATTCGAGGAGGTTGCGCAGCCGAGCCACTCACCAGGCATGCCATCAGAACACAGCCAACAGGAAAACCGTCAGCGTACGTCTTCGGAGATAGACCAACAGATACGACAACACATCCAAGCACATGGACAGGCGTGCCAGTGCCTCGAGAAGAGAGTCGGTCCTGATACAACATGGGTCATCAGCGGCCAAGCATTCTTCGCAGGGGTGACAACCTTGGCTCAACCAATCAGTTGCGTGAAATTTGGGAATGTTGTCATCTGTCGGGAGTTTGACGACGTTGGGGGGGGCGGGTTCAATGTGAAAGTTTGGGGCGAACCCATCACCCCTGTCTTTCCCGGGCCTGTGCAAGTCATGATAGACAACAATTGCTTTCATGAGGTGGCGATGCCGGCGCGTTTTCCCTTAGACCCAATTCAGTTTACATGCATGGATAAATATTGAAACAGAATCCTTGTATGTCTAAACCGGAACAGCAGACAGCTGGCACTGAACACGTCTCAGAGATCAGTACTGGATAGTAATCGTGGAAAGGCGAGCCCTATGGATTGATTCTGTTTTCTTAATAAACTTCTCACTACTAAAACAAATTACTCCAACTGGGTTTTTGATACCTCCCTCTAGCAGCTCAAATCTTTGTGAGCTGGGTCTACCCTAGACGTATGCAGTATCGGCTTGTATTTTGCTGGCTGTTAGACAGGCGGGTCTTTGCTACAGGATAAGCACAGCGATGAGGATACTATTGATGGCGCCGATTGGCTTGACTGCCTGTGTCGCTCTCTATCCAAGATTTATGAGTGACACTGCTAGAGCTGCCGTGGAATGGTGCTGAGATTACGTCCGCTAGCTTCACATGCTTGAGGATAGTTTTTGAAGCTGGTATCAGCTACAATAAGCGCGCCAGGCGCTTGAGGCATTGACAGATATGCTGACATCCACAAGCTAACGCTGAGCCTTATATATATGCGACTTCTACATAGTAATCCATTTAGCGAGGATTGCACCTTCACTTCATGATTGTAATCTTAGTGCTTTAAGCTGGAACTAGCTCTCCGGTACCATACATAATATTCTCAACTTTGAGGCCTAATTCGCCTAAAGCGCCTAGTCCGCTAGGACATATAGGCAAGCAATCTGTTTCAAGCCAGCACTTCTCGTTGGCGCCATACTTGCACACTGGATCAAAAATATTGTAAAGAACGTAATGGTGAGCAACCCAGCTCTGCGGTTCCAGCAAGCACGAAGAAACGTAGTTCATGCTGTTCGCAGCAGACAACGGAAGTGCGCCGTTGTCAAGCAAGTGTTCACAATTACCTGGGTCAACAAACTCATACTGGATTTCCTCCCCGCCCCCGAGACGGGGATCTTCAGTAGCCGATTTGCCATAGACAAGGTAATTCCAGGCGTCGTAAGATATATCGTACGCCCCTTCCGAGCTGTCAATACGTAGTAGATGTACCTCACGACCTTCATATGAAGTGCGAACGCAAATGTTGTTGCAGTCAACTGGTCCAGGCCAATACGCTACACGATTCGTGTTGATCTTGCATCCCAACACGCCGATAGATGACGAATACTGGTCATGCGGCGTCATCCGAGCGGAATTAACACTTTTTCTGTGAGGAATTCTAATTGCTGAAACAAGAACCCCAAATGTTACGGTCATTACAATCGATAGAACATTACACATCATAGATAGTCAGGGAAAAGGTAAAGGGGGACCGGGTGGGAGAAGAGGAGAAGAAAAACGAGAAGAGAGCACAGGCGTTCTTGTTAAAATAATGGTTGCTATCAGTCCTTCCATTATCTCAGCTATTGTGCTTGTAGACCAAATGGGCCGCTTATACTCTGAACGGAAATTAAATTCCGCCCTCAATATGATCCGAAGACTTGACCGTATTCTAGGCTTGCCATTAGTGGACTATACAGCACAGGATTCATTACATAAGATGGAGGGCCTTTTCTCAAACTCGGTAAGATACGGCTCCTTAGCCCCGAACCGTTGGTTGCGGCTATCATTTTTCGCCAAGACCATACGCTTTGAAGATATTGCCATTTCAAGTTAGAGTTATTACTAGGGATTGCGACTCTGCCAGACATAAATTCTATTACGTACTACAGATTCAACCCCATGGTTGTGCTTGCCGAGTTTTCGGCACGGAACCAGGTTTTGCGGTGACTGATACGCCTGACTCTCCTTCGCTTCTCCTGTAATTTGAGAGGTGCCCCCCTCCGGACCCACCCTTGAGGAGCCGGATGGTGGAAACGCTCATGAGTAAGCTATACGAATGGTCCAAATCTGCCCATAATCCAAAATTGTCCGCAATTCAGTTGTGTCCACAAAACACTTATACTCCAGATAAATGGCTAGATCAACTAGAGAACGACCGTTCCACCCACACCTCCTTCCTTAAGTTCCTTTGAAGTTGAGTGTTCCAACGTTAGTTGTCATGAACAAAGATCAGCGAAATCGTACAATCCGGGAAGCGATCCAGCAGATGCCACTACCCATGACAGACTCCACGGTGCCTTATGGTCAATACCCAGCCGAAATTGGTGCTGGTGGGCGAATGTAATTGCAAACGTCATGATGCCCGCGCCTCTCTAACTTTATATAGGCCGACTAACCGTGAAATAATGCAAGATCTTAGATCGTTAGCCCAACAGGTTGAGTCCTTCTCGAAAAGGCTTAACATGTAAGCATCAACGGCCAGTTGAAGAAGTCGTAACTAAGATATCTAGCTTGTTTCAAATGGTTTCCAAGCAAGCAAGCAGGTTTGTTGTCTCAACTCGAAAATAAAAAATAGCTGTCTACTAATTATATTGATAGCTCTCAGGCCATTGACCAAAAGTAAGTCCTTACACTTTTCATAATGTTGACTAATTCTCATCCTTTTATCCTGTTATGCAGAGTATCCGGGCTTGAAAAAATGTAAGCACACTACTCCATATTAAGTACACAGTGGACTTACAGTTATTCAGAACGGAGGAGAGATTTAATGAGATTAATGCTACATTCAAGGACTTAGGTAATCTAGTGGATGCAATAGCCAGTTAATCTTATTCTCAATCAGGTTTTGGTCACAAGGAGGACATTTTTGGGGGCGTGTATATGTAATTGCATTTTATCAGGTGCGTCTAAGGCCTACAACACTGTCAATTCATCCAGGCCCATTAAACCTTGCTTAGAATCTATTTTCGTGTCCCTAGCTAGTGCTGCAGGCTTTCCGCCACGTTTGTATTGTTCCTTGCTTGCGCTCTAGGCGGCCCTTTCTTGAATAAAGCTCATCAGTCTCTTGAAGTTTAATACATAGTGCGTTTTGCTAGCCTTTGCTTCTCGTTCCCGTTTACGTCTCCCCCATTCGTCCTCGTCTAAAGTACGATCGACATACTGATCGTTTTCTGATAAATGTTTCCTTAGTCCGGGGGGCACCTTTTCTGGATTCTCTTTATAGAGACGTATTATGTCCCGGTCCTCTGGCTGCTGAGGGGTGTTGTAAGCCGCTCTAAGCCGCTGCTCCAGTTCGGCTACCGAGAGGATGCTAGGCCCACCTGGATTGAAGATAAAATGAACGTCGTTTATGGAGATGACATTTTGCAGGCGTTCGCATCCTGCAGGGTGCTTTGCAGGGTATGTTACGTCGTTGTACACAGTTGAGATCTGGATGTTCGGTTGCGGTTGGGACTCCCCGGCTTCAGGCAAGTCGTAGAATCGCCGAAGTAGACCATCATGATCAGGCATCAGAGTAAACTCTCTCGGTTTACACGAGAACACTTTATTAAATGTCTCATCTCCGATGAGGTACCAGATAGCCAGCCACAATATAAGTTGGCGCCACACTCCGCAATCTATGATGACAGGCCTAACAAGCAACTCTGGGAAGCCATCCGTCACAGCTGCATCTCTTGTGTATATCAACCCCCTCCCTCCCTTACTATAGACATAGGCCCATGAAAAAGGGCATAGCGGTATCTCTGGTTGAAGTTTTATTCGATATTCTTTGTTCCACGCCGACAGGAATGAACTAGGTGAGTGTAATCCTGTCAATTTACCGAAGTATTTCGCTCTATCGGGTCCGGTAAGGTTGACAAAGAGCCTGATCGCTTCAATGTAGGAGTTTATATCTAGAGTTTCGGAGGGCCTCTGCAATAATAATCGATCCAATAAGGTGGCTAGCGGCTTTAGGACTGGTTCGTCGAATAGAGCCAATATCAGGCTCTTTTGGTCTGCGGAACGTTTTTCGGTCGTCGGCGCCGTCGGTAAGTTGGATATTTCAGAGTCACCAGAGTCTTGAGGGATATCAGAAGTAATGGGCGTTCGATGCATGGTCGTAAGTCACTAGCTGACTTGATCGGCGTGCAATGGCGTCTGGAGAGCTGTATAAAGCTTAAATGAAAGGCAGGGGAATGGGATTAATTCCTTCGTGAGCGTTCGACCCTGAGGGTAGTAGACCCACACTCGCCAAACCACGTGACTGAGTGTGTTGCGACACTATCCACTGACGCCAGTCAAGGACACATGCTTCACCTCCACTTGTCCTGGCTCACAGTATACAAATATTTATCAATTAAACTCATCACACTGTCAAACCTAATCACAGCGGAATGGGAATTACTACTGTATCAGGTGCCTTTGCGGTATTCAAGAGACCTATATGGGTTGCCCCTCATTGGCAGCGGGGATGAACTAAATTTTATCTATTATGGACTGCAAGTTAAACACTTGCAGGATCGGTATGCTCATTCAATTTCTGACTTAGTCTACGACTCAAGTTCTGCCTCCGACTGCATTGTTATATTATTCACAGCGGCCCAGCTGCCTTGTATTGCCTCGAGAAGGGTGACTCCTGCTGCCGGTGAAGTTTCGCCGCAGATTGATGCAGATGCACTCCCCGCGGCGTACAGGCCCAAAATTACCTTCCCGTCAATGCCCAACACCCTACTCTTCCTGTTAGTTCGGAGTCCCCCTTTTGTGCCAGCATCCCCAGGGAAAACTCTTATTGCATAAAAAGGTGGCTTATGGATTTTTCCCATAGTTGGGTTTCCATTAAGGTTAGGATCTCCCATATATCTTTGATAATGACCGTTTCCTCTGCCATAATCCTGATCAATTCCATTGCTGCACATATTGTTCCAGCTGGAAATTGTGCTCGCCAGTAGCCCCGTATCGATTCCCATTTTATCTTCCAAATCATGGATGCTATCGGCTTTTAGTAGCGATCCGTCCTGCGCCAGGTCTATATTTGTCCATGGTTTCAAGCTTCCGAGAGTGTAGCGTTGTCGGTATTGTTGGTCCAGGACCAACCATGAATGTAGATCAACTCCTGGTTGTTCCAGCATGGACCGAACCGCGTCCCCATGTGGCGATGACTCAGAGAAAAACCGGGTCCCTGTATTGTTCACAACAATGGAGAACGGTTTAGTAATCGAGAATAGAGCCTCAACTATGTCCCCTGTGATAGGATCATTCATTGTAGGCATGCCCCAAACTTCGTTCAAGAGGGAACTCTCCGCTTTTACCTGTTCGCCGAGCCTCAATGTGTCGCCCATATCGCCTTCTGAACTGGTGAGGCTCCATTCAGTCTTGGTATCTCTTCGAAGATAGGCGTCTCGCATTTCTTGGTTTCTTGCGAATCCAGCCGTGGCTAGCAGCACTCCAAAGCGCGACTGAACTTCCAATTTGCCATCACCCGTCTTCACCATGCCGCCCACAACCACACCGTTTTGCACCGAGAGCTCCGTAAGCCTGGCATTAGTCATAATGCGGATATGCTCGCGTTGCTTGTAGCAGATCGAAAGCAGCTGGGCGACAAACGAGCGCCCCATCGACATTGGCCAGCGATAATATAGGGAATACAACTCCGACTTGAGAAGCATCCAGCAAACTCGAAGGAAGTCTAGTACTGATGCAAATGGCCTTGTTAAAAGCCGAAAATCGTCGAAACGAGCAACAAGCGACCCCTTGCGTTCTAACTCAAGGTACTTCACCCATGGACCCAAAGACGCTGCATCAAATATTGCGGGATCGAGAGTGCGACCTCCGTGAACCCAGGCACCTTTGAGCTCCGGATGATAGTCGGGGAGTCGTGATGGATTTTCCATCCATCTCAGACCTTTGGATCGCAGAAAAGCGATCATGTCGGAACCTTGTGTTAAAAGATCCTGAATACGTCGTGGTGACGATATTAGGCGATCTCTGTTCTTGCCCCTTGCTTCAAGGGCAGAAAGTATGTAATTTGCGACAAGGTCCTTGCTATCATTAACCCCATACGTATTTTGGACCTTAGCAGAGTGCATGAGGAAATTTTCCGGCATCCAAACTGTCCCCCCCGATTGGAATGCCGTTCCGCCGAGTTTAGAATGTTGCTCAATTAGGATAGTGTTTAGTTGTCTGGATGCAGCTACAGCTGCTGCAGCTAAGCCTGCAGCACCACCGCCCACAATGAGGACATCGCAGTGCAGAATCTCTCGACTTGGTGATGCCATGTTCAGTGATGAGTCTCGGGTCGTTTTGGGGCTGTTTGAAAAGGAAAGCAGTATAGCTGCGCTGGATCTTAATAGCTTTGTGGTAAAGCATCTGCCTAATTTAACCAGCCGTTATTCCCAAATGGTCCCTACCGGGCAGTATGCTCGCGCCGAAAGCCCCCTTATCTCGCCCTGTCGTTTTCCTTGACAGCCGATAGATCCACTAACTGCACAACTGAAAATAATCTGCCAAAAGTGACCGAAGCACTAGATAATTGCTTCTATTTACTTCACTAGACTGCAGCACTATAGAATCTAATCTGTCCTACATTGGTGGGCACTCCTGGTGTCCACCAGTTGAACAAGGGTATTTGTGGTTTGTTGCTTAGGGTACAATAATGGACATGAGCCAGAAACAGCCCATCCCAGGTGGGGAAGAACACCACAAATGGTTTCTTGAGCTACATCACTTCAATGTAGTCCGTGCAGGATTCCCTACCATACTGGATTAGCGGACGCTACTCGCGGCTACAGTAGATGGCGTCAACCAAAGAGGTATAAGGGTTAGGACGGTATACTGTATATGTATGAAATATAGCATATTATTTGCATCATTCAAGACCTAACACAGATCAAGCTCCTGGTATAAAATTTTGTTTATATTTCCCAAGAACAATGGCCAACACAAGTCCGCTATTCGCCAAGAACAGGGAGGCGTATTTTGTTGATGATATCATTCGTCGATGGAGCGAAACTGACGATGAAATTCCCATTTTCGGCTATCCCAAATACAAAAACAATCCTGCAGAGTATGAGTTCCTCACAGTTAGAGAACTGAACTGTATGGTTGATGGAGCTTGTCGAGCTTTGGTGAGATACGGATACCAAGTTGTGAGCATACCCCTTTGATCCTAGCGATTTACGCCTAAATGCACTAACTGAAGGCTCTTCAACTATAAGAATGGCAAAAGGGTCATTGGGCTGTATGCCCAGACAGACCTCTCTTATGTCATTACCTTTTTCGCTCTCTTTCGCCTGGGATATAAGGTGCTAGTGATGTCCATCCGCCTCAATTCTCGAGCCTGCCTCAACCTTCTCGAAAAAGCGCACTGCGACATCATCTTGCATGGCAACACCGACGGGGCCAGATCCGTCTTAAACGACGTGTCTACCGAGAGGCCTGGAATAAAACTACAGCCGTTGCTACAACGTTGCGATTTTGATATGCCAAGCTCCGGATCACACCAACCTTTCCACCGACCAATCCCTAACCCTGACAAAGAGAGTGCAGAGGTAGCGTTGATCGCTCATTCCTCTGGATCGACAGGCCTCCCAAAGCCACTGAATCTCTCCCATCGAAGTATTCTTAGCAACATGCATGCGGGTACAGAACTAAAATCATTTAACGGGCTTCCCTGGTAACACATGCATGGTCTACTCACAAGTTTGCAGGCTATGTGGCTTCGCAAGACCGCCTGCCTGTTTAATGCCTGCCTGCCGCTTACTGCCGACAACATCATATCTGCGCTGAAGACTATCGGGCCTGAGGTTTGCCATTTCGTGCCTTATACGCTCGCGGTGATTGCTCAGGAGCCTGAGGGGGTGGAGTTGCTACGGAGATGTCAATACGTCACCTGCTCTGGAGCCAAACTCGAGGACAAGCTAGGAGACTGGCTGGTAGAGAATGGAGTGAATTTGGTCCTGATATATGGATTGACCGAGGTGGGACATGTGGGCAAGTCTGTATGTGAGAATCGGAGAGACTCGTGGGCCTATATCCGCCCATATGCTCACACCCAAGCACACATTTCGTTCCAAAAGGTGAGCGAGGATCTCTACGAGTCAGTGTATCTCAAATCACACCCGGCTCTCCTCGGTAGTGAGGATTTCCGTTCCGGAGACCTCTTCACGCCTCACCCTACAATCCCAAATGCATGGAAATTTGTAGCGAGGCGCGACGACCGCGTCACGCTATCAAATGGCGAGAAGTTCTTTCCTTTTGCAATGGAGAGCACGATCAGAAGCAATCCCTTTGTCCTAGATGCGCTTATAGTAGGCAACAATCGACCAGTGCCTGGGCTTTTGGTATTCCGCACAGAGGAGGCAAGGCAGATGGTGGAGGAGGACTTTATTGACGCCATCTGGACTGACGTAAAGCATGCAAACGCCCTCGTCGACAACTTCGCACACCTCACGCGTGATATGATAGTCTCAATCCCCCCTGCGGTGGACTATCCAAAGACTGACAAGCATAACATCATCCGAGCCGCGTGTCAAGCTGCCTTTGAATCACAGATTGAAAACTTGTACACGCGCTGGAATGATGGTAACATCTCCGAATGGAGGGTGGGCCAGAAGCTTGAGCTCGACGTTATGCAGCTTGAGCGTTTCATCATGGACATCTTCAAAACTCATGCTAACATTACGTTGCGAGATGTTACTCAGGACTTTTTCGCTGCAGGTGTGGATAGCCTACGAGCGATCCAAGTGAGGAATCTGCTATCTAAATATCTAAAACTGGGTTGGTTACCAACAAACCTCATCTACGATGCCAGAACTACTGAGGGGCTAGCGAGGGCGCTGTTGAGTGATTCTACCGTTGCCGAGCCTGAAGTTCAGGACTGGCGGAAGGATATTGAACGCATGAAATCATTCATACAGGAGTTCTCGCGATTCAACGATTGGGTTCAGGGTGCCGAGCCGATGCCTGCGGAAGATACTGTGGTACGCCAAATCCCATTACCATCAATGCACACAGCTAATGCATCTAGCTTCTTACTGGGGCCACTGGGGCCATAGGGGCCCATATTCTTCAACAACTATTATATTCTCCCCGAACGCAGCGAGTGGTCTGTCTGGTACGCGGGTCAAACGGTTTAGACCGCATCTTTTCATCCATTAAATCCAGAGGCATCGATGTGAACAAGTTTGCATATTCCAGAAAGCTGATGGTAATTCGAGTCGATGACTTTGGAGCTCTAAATCTTGGCATCCCTCTTTCTCTATATAACAACCTCATTGCCACGACAACTCTCGTCATTCACGCGGCATGGCCTGTCCATTTCGGCCTCTCGCTCGCTTCCTTCGAGCCACACATTGCTGGTCTCCACAGCCTCCTCAAGCTCTCACTCTCCGTTCCTTTCAAGGAACCCGCGCGCTTTCTCTTTGCAAGCAGCATCTCTGCAGCGTTGAACACACCACAGAAAGAAGGCGGTCCTCCGGTCACCGTGCCAGAGGGCCCTGTTGATGATCTCACGTACGCCCACAATACTGGCTATGGCCGTTCCAAGCTGGTGAGCGAGAGAGTCTGCGAAGCTGCGGCGCAGGCCGGTGGCGTCGTTGGTGTGCTGCGTATTGGGCAGGTTACGGGCGACACTAGCCATGGTATATGGAACGACCATGAGGCCATCCCTCTTATGGTGCGTAGCGCGCTCGAAGTTAAGGCTTTGCCGCTTTTGCATGGCGGGAAGGATAGGTGTGAGTGGTTACCGGTGGACATGGTTGCGACCGCATGCCTTGACCTTGCCGAATGGTTGAAGATGTCCTCCCGGGACCCTGAATTGCATACTCCCGCCAATAAGGCATTCTATTATCACATTACCGCTCCGCAAGCGGTTTCTTGGAATAAAGATGTCTTGCCTGCTTTACGGGAATATGGTCTGAAATTTCAGGCCGTTCCATTTGATGACTGGATCGAGAGGCTCAAGGCTGTAAGTACAACATTGGGTGCTGATGCTGGGGTCCGACTCCCAGCTAAGAAGTTGGTGGACTATTACACGCAGGAATATGGCGGAGCAAGCATGAAGCACTCCGGATTGCAATTCGAAACCAAGGAATCGTTCAATCGCTGTAGACGGCTGCGAAATGCTCCCAGCGTGGTCCAAGCTGGCTTGCTAGAGAAGTATTTCCGGGTATGGGTAAAAAATTGGCGGGAATGATTCAGTCTTTGGTGTAGAGCATAGCTCAGTGGCTGTATTAGCCAAGTGTCGTTTGTGTTGGCAGCACTCCCCAAGCAACCTCTGCATTACATAGTACCTTACCGTCAGCTATTGAATAACAGTCATGGTCAGCAAGAAGCAGGCTTATGGAGACCAACTTACCCCCACTGTCGTTCAACTGGAGAGCGTGCTGATCGGTGGCATAAATTGGATTGCAATAGGCACACATTGGCAGGTGATTGAGACGATTACACTTGGTAAGCGGGAGACTAGCGAAGCACTACAGTACAGCTAGATGCCTAAGTGGATTATGGTAAGCTAAGTTATATGGAAAGCTGATTAGCTATGTATTCTACTAAATGGATGATAGCCTAGATACCGATCAACGCAAAAAGCTCGCTTCTCGTTGGTCAGAACGACCCCTATATCCGTTCTTTCTCCTTTGTATAGAACAAGAATCTTTCAATTCATTTTTCCCGCGCATTGTCCAATTATGTGAAGCGGTTCACTCTGGTTTACGGGCGAACCAGAGTGAACTAGTTGATAATTGGTGAGAAACTTGGGGATGATTAAGCCGTACCCCATTCCACCCGTGCTCCCCTCAGGAGAAGATCATGGACAACATAGTTCTTCCAAAGTATCATACAATTATCATGGTGCGGAATATCTATAATAGCCAATGGCTCCTCAACTATCGGTGTGACTTGATGGATACAGTGTCCATATATTCCAACTTCGACTTTGTCTGCTTTTTGCAATAAAGAGAAATCTTCTATGTAAATAAAAGTTGTCCATATAGTATGACTAATGTTGAGTATAAACTCGTCAAACTCAATCTCGCAAAATGTTCTTCCACTCTTATGCGAATGAAGGGATTCCCTAAGTGTTTGAAACTCCTGGCTTAAAGTTGCTGTTTCGCTGGACTGTGCGAGGAATAAATAAATATATGCCTTGTTGTCTCTCATACAGCGTATAAGAGTAGGCGTAAGCCCATGAGATCGTACTCTGTTGATCCAAGTATAGTCCTTGAAGACTGAATTAAATAGATCCTCACTTGCTTGGTGCGTCATAGTCATGGGGAAACCAATGTGTTGAATGCGCGAGCTCCATTGCATGCCCGCGGATGTTCACCTGATTTTATATGAATAGCAAAGGCAATTCTGGTGCTGCGCAGAACCAAAGGGCAAAAAGTGGCTCAAAATATTCAATTTGTCAGGAGCGAACGGTGTGTGCTGAGCTGTCAGAATTTGTCTCTATCGTCTCATGGCAAAACCGTTTCTGGCCTGATTATGGGATGTCGTAGCTGGTACCAAAACAGCTTGACGGAGGCAATATTTTGCATCTGGAGTGGTTCTAGAGCGCCATGAAATAGCATTCAAATAAAGCCACAACCGGCTCTTTTTAATGGGGTGAAACCCGCGAGGGGCAACCGTTATATGAAGAAGTCCGGCATGTACACTAGTCTACTAGATGTCCTTTTCAGTAGGACCGTTTTTGGACGCCTAGTCCCACTTGCCTCTCGTATCCATCCCTTGGTACATTTTGGTGCCTGGTCAGCACGTATTGATTAAGCTTCAGATCACGTGGTTTGGTCAATCCACTTGACTATCTACATGCAACAACCTCTAAACGCGTCGACAATTCATCATCAACAGCGTGAGATCCGAAGGAGAATGCTGACTGAGATATGTCGCTTCATCCTGGCGCAATTAGCGTCCTTTTTTTCTCCCATATACCCCCTCTATAGGCTTCTCATCCCGACTCGGGTCGAAGACAGGACAACACCTCCCTCGCCGACCTTTGTCCAGCACAAGAACCCGAACAAATCCAGTGATGATAGGCAACAAGCTGGCAGCCTCCGAGTCGACGACCACTCTATACGCGACTTTCCCCCAACGGAAGAGCAACTCGAGACGAGAATTGAAGAATTTATCGACTCTATCGACAGGGATGCAGTCTGCCGCTTGGCCTCACGACACAACGATCACAAGTCCTGCAGGGTTGTTGGGCACGATCGCGGCAGCTTCAACGTCTGTTTCTTCGTCCTGTTTGATGCCGACAACGTGACATGGGTGGTGAGAATACCTCTCGAGCCGGTTGTCTGTGATGGGTGGAAGAAGGTGCAAAATGAAGTTGCCACACTGCGGTACGTTGCCAATGCACTTTTGCCTTGCATAACCCTTGCACTGCGGCTGAAACAATAGTTCTGCAGATATATCGAGCACAACACGAAAATTCCCGTACCGCACGTTCACGCGTGTGGGCGCGATCTAGATCTAGTACAGAACGGTTCCGCGACAGTGGCGTTTCTCATGTGTGACTACATTTCAGGTCAGTCGCTCAGTCTGAAAAGTCTTGTGAGCGCAACGGAGGACCGACGAAAACACTTCTTTCACGACCTTATCGAGATACTATCACAACTTTACAAGTTGGAATTCTCCATAGCAGGTTCACTAATGCCGAGCCCAACCGGTGGTCGTGACCCTATAATCGGTCCCATCCTTTCCATGTCTGCGAACGAGCTGTATAGATGTTGCCAACGACAGGGAGACTCAACGATTCCCTCCTCTGAATCGCAATACTTAGCTTATCAATTTCACATCTTGTCAGAAACATACCGTCTACCCACCGAAGACCTATCCAGTGATCAGGCGCGGATGGAGCTGTTTGCACTTGACAGCCTCACAGAGCATGTTTTCCGGTCCTTGGAGTTTCCCAAATCTAAGGCGCCCTTTGTTATGGCTCATCAAGACCTTAGATGTAGCAATGTTATCGTTACGGAAGATCTACATGTATCTGGCATCATCGACTGGGAATTCGCAGGTACAATCCCGCGACATTTATCCACACCGCCACCGTGGATCACGGGCGATGATCTTGATGCAGTGAGTGCGTTCCCAGCTGCTGCTGGAATCACCCTCAAGGAGCTCTATTCAGAGTTCCTCCAGGTACTTGAGGCAAAAAGCGCCAAGTCTAGTGACTGCGCCAAGCTGAGGGATGATTGGAAGCATCAAGCGGAATTGAAGTTCCCTGTAGCACAGATACTTCGTCATCCATCATGTCTTATTCGTGTATACTATGGGCTTATTTTCCCCCAGATCTTCTTAGGTCGCGACAAGGGAGAAGTGATTGACCAGTTTTTTAAAGATGATGGGAAGATCCTTACGTCGGAGGTCCAGCAACGTGTCAAAAATTCGGAATACTATACCCAGTATCTAAAGGATCAGGGGTTACTTGTTAGGGACGAGAAATCTCAGGCACGTCAGGAGTTATTTGCAAAGGCAGAGCAGCTCTTAAGAAGATAAATTGAGAAAGCAACATGCAGATGTCACGCTCACGTACGTACTTGCTGCTCTTTCAGCTTCCGCTCTTCTGCTTGTAGGTCGTTTATCTTCTGCCAAAGCAACTGCGTCTCTTGTCTTTTCTGAGCGACCTTTTTGTCCAATTCCTTCCGATATTCATCCATCTTGATAGCGTCAGCATTGCCCCTCTTCCTCCTGGAGCTTGAGGCGCTCCGCGTTATTAATTCCTGGTCAATGCTAGTGAGGTTATCCGCGAGATCAATGATCTCTTGCAATTCCTCCTCTTTCTTTTGAACTTCTTTCATCGTCTCGCTCAACCGCTTTTGAACTTTCTTGAGTTCTGGGGAAGTTGGATCAAGGGAGGACATGACTACTGAGTTGGAAGAGTGGCGTAACTAGTAGCGAGGGCAGAAAGTGTTGAAGGAAAAAAGAAAATAAGGACTAGGCACTTAGCTGTTAGCTTCTAGGACGTTCTAATACTGCCGTTATTGCACAGTGTGCTTACATTTAACCTACCGAATTTGCCTTTTTTAATCTAAGGACAAGGTGCCAGATTGGAATTTCGAGCAAGAAGCTGTGAGGTTTTTTGGGTCCAGAATGCGAATGCACATCACTCAACGATTCCTTGGCCCCACTGCACCCAGCTCACCACGTTGTAATATCCCGTGACTTCCCCTCATCAGTGTTCGTCCTCAGCGCTTTTGGCCAAGCACGCTCTTGCGATAAAGGGTGTAAATGACCTAGAGTGCGTACGAGAATAGCCTCGAAGCTAACAGCCATGTCGACTTATCTGGTTCCCAGCAGAGCCGAGGATGCGGGGATATTGGCCTCTGCATTCTAGCCTGTTGCAACACACAAAACAGCCTTCTCAATACAGTCTTATTATCATCATTGACTGTGCTGTTGATGGTTGTTACATTTTTATGTGAGTGTCTCAAATAAGCGCCTTGGTCTGCGTCCTCGTATGGCTGCTAATTGTTTATTACAACTCTTCCGGCCTGGACCTTCCCATCACCTTCGCAACCCCGCAGTGATTTGTGGCGGCTAAAGCTCCATCGTGGTTGGCTAGAGCATGTTTGTTCACCTAAGCTTATTCCTGAGTCGGGCACCCAGGACTAATCTGTGCTGTGTACATATATGTCCATCCCAGCGTTCTCCCTTTAGATAAGCAAACCTCGTGGTTTGGCTGCCCATTTCCCGATGAATTCCTGGATGCGTTTCATCAATTTGGGGAAATGTATCAGCACTACAGCGCTCATCCGGAAGAGTCAGGAACCAAGACCCAAAGCACTTATTTTCAAGACTCAGTCAACCATTACTCATCCATGGCTCAAGTGCTAGAAGCAATGATGCAGTCAGTGATCTCATTATTACGATAATAATTGGTACTAATAACTTATTTAGACGCACTTTAGCCCGACCTATGGTCGCCGAGTCTAAAAAGAATGCCCAAAACTATCTGAAGAAAATCGACATCGGTACAGAGGATATACAAATCGGCAAGTTGTGGATAGAAGAGAAAAAACACGTAAAGCAATGGATTGAGGCTTGCGATACCTTAGTGGAAGAACAACGGACGCCTTTCCCTGAGATCCCGCGCACGTCCATACCATGGGACCCCCTTCCGTGAAAGGGTCTTTTGGCTTGGTGCTGGTCCTAAATTTTCGGCTTGGACTTGGGGCGATGTAGCATGAGGATTGACGCTTGGCGAGATAAGGCCGTAATCTCCGATCTAGAAATTCGAGGATAAATTGATTTTGAATGACGTTCAAGAAACGTCCTTCCATGCGCTCGCACAAATCAAAAAGCAATTTTATACTAGTCTCTACAGCTATGCAATGCATTACAATACCGGTACTTGGGTTGGCGACAATACGAGGTCGCCATCAGAGAACCGATGCGTGCGCATCTAACTGTTCAGAGTGGTCTAAAGCTAGGACCCATGTGTGCCACGGTTTGTCGCATTCTTGTCTCATTACGCGTTTAGGTCGCGTCGCATTTACGCCCTGGACCTGTTCCAAAATGCTAGGCGCCAACACTACTGCATGTTCGTGAGGAGGCCTGCAGTTGCGGTTATGAGGTATTTCCTAGCTGAAGAGAAAACATATACATCAACACATAGTATCACATTTTTGCTACATGCTTGCATTGCTACTATAATTTGCTTGCGCAGTATTTCTGGTATCAAATTAAGCTGTCTTCCCTTTGTGGACATAAGAGCCACGTTGGCGTTCATATTATGAGACAAATCGCCCGTAATTATAATTCATATCTAGACTTCTAATTCATCACCACCACAAGAACTGATTATAGATGGTGTTCCAGTAGAGTTGATAGATGATGTAGGCACTGGATATTTAGGGCTATCTGAGAAGCTTTCTTCCTCGATTAGCCCCAAAGTGTTGGTGGTATGTTTCGATTGGAGAATGCTGCTCCTTAGAACGATTGTAGCGATGGAATTCTCTTTTTGTAGCCCTCCTAGCATATCGTCGTAACAGGGTTCCTTGGAATCATCGAATGCTCGTCGCACACAAGAGTCAATAAAGCTTGGAAACCATCGATCTCCCTGCTCTGGCCGCGGGTAAACTTCCTCGAGAATAGCAATAAGACGCGGAACAGTCATTTTAACACTGAGGCTCTCTAGCTGGTTCTGCACAAGAGCCTCTAGGCCATATAGAGCATACTTCCTAGCGGCCACGTACGCCTCTAAGCATGCTCTAAACTCACATTCGTACCTCCCCTCCAGAGTTGAGCCAGTAAAGCTCGGACAGGAGAGTGTCTGTGTATATAGAAAATGCACTACCATGTGTCCAGCCTCTTCGGATATGTCGTTAAGATGGATCTCTATTGCCTTGCGGTGATCAGTAGCTAGTCCGAGTAGGTCTGCGTTCAACACGGCCCTATGGATCTGAAGTGGCTGTAGGCCCATACGAAAATATAAATTTATCATAGGACCATCGTATGGGCTTCGAATTGTTGGTCAGTTTGACGTCGTAATATCTATGTTGTACCACTTACGAGGTAGTGAAGACGCCACCCAGCCCTTCGCCGTATGTCACCTTGACTGGAGCTAAGGATCTTCTTTTTCTTGACGCCATAGCCGAAAAGTAGTTGTCTTGGTGACTCTGCAATGATCTGGACGCAAAGTTTTGATAGAAACTTTGCACGAAGTGAGTAGGCTAGGAGGATCTAACAAGAAGACTTGATATTTGCTGGATATGGCCTACTCAAAGTGCCTTTGGGACTAGAGGATGAGATTCTCGCTCCATTCCTTGGTGCTCAAGACTGAAGTCCCCGTAACGATGATCTCGGGAATAAAGTGTCACATAGGATAGGGGCAACTTCAAGACACAGAAGGCCTTGATTTCAAGCTATAGAAAGGTCCTACAGCAGGCTATTTATCTTCTATATATGGGGCTTTCTATAGGGGCTTGAGCCCTATAAGGTCTCATTGATGCTATTGTTATAGGTCGTGTTTCACTTATAAGGTCATAGCTGGCGATGCCCTCACCGCTCCAGCAGGCTTGATGTGACCGCTATTTGACATAAAGTTTGAACTGCGTTGAGAAATTTATGAGTCACAATGATGTAACTCTTGATTCTACGTCAAGAAATCGTATTAGCTTTTAGGAATGGGGGAGTGTGCATTCCTTGGCCAAACTCTAGAAAGAACGATTGGTCGTCGGCAGAGCAGGTTGCTCCAAAATGACACGGCTTTGCTCTGTTCATAATGGATTTATCAATTTATTGATTCCTACATTTGTACCCACGTGACCCTTGACAATACTCGGATAGCTCGTACCGCCCAGAGTGGCATGAATCTTGAAATAAGTGCATATTAAGGTCAGAAAACGGCTTGGTGGGAGTGGTTCCTGAGTGCCATGAAACAGCGTTCGAACAAAGCCACAACCAGCTCGTTAAAATAGGGTGAGGCGCGTGAGGAACCCGCACGGAATTAAATAACTTAATTGTGATAGTGATGTACTATAATATGAACCAGGTGCCTGGGTACGAACCTTGAGATTATTTCAGCCAAGAATCCAAAGGAAACATTGTGTATTTCTATCTGTTATCTACTGAGGTGCAGCGAAGTAAAACCGAAAACGCTAAGATTCATAGTGGCAAGAGAAAATCACATCCCGGTTCCTGGTCGGTTCTTGGCGTGTCCCTCCCGTTAGTGTTTTCTGTGCTTGCTCCTCGTATGCCTCTATGGAATCGAACTCGTCCTTCTCTTCTTCGTCTAAGAGTATTTCCCCCTTCTCCACTCTCCTATGTGTCGCAAATCTCCGTGGCGTGGCCCAGGGCTTCACCTTGCGCACGAAATCGCGGCGACGACGGTGATAGCGTATCGCTCGGGGACTCCAAAAGTCCTTCGCCATCTCGCCCAGCTCGGCTGTGCGAACGAGTGCGAGCGTTGTCGTAGAGAAACTGATGCCTGCCTTCCAAGAGACATTCGTCTCGCCTATGAGCATCGTAACATGATTTCGTATACATTCATTTAGATTCACGCCGTCGCCAGCTACGACATAATCCACCAGACCGAGTCGGTTAGCATCATTTGCTGATAAAGGCAACATGTTGCGCAACAGTTTAGCCGTCCTGGCATTGCCACATCTCTTTGTGTATGAGATGGTATGATATTCGGAGCCGTAGAGACCAAGTGCACGATAGGCTGGGTTCAACACTATAGCTGCGCTAGCGATGACCTTATCGCAGGCAGCGGCTACGGCAACACCACCGGCTGCGCAATTTCCTCGTATAGCGGCAATCGTCAGGATTTTACGCTTGGGGAACTCGTGAAGCAGATAGAAGACAACATCATTAATGCGGTTGATATTTTCCCAAGACTCCTGGCGGGGGTCGGCCGCTGCTTCGATCACATTTAGATGGATGCCGTTACTAAAGTATGACCTGCCACCCATTAGGACCACAGCGCTCAATGGCGTTGCATCTGTGTGCGTAGAGAGCACGAAGTCGAAGGCTTGAATTAGCCGCGAGCACTGAGTAGTGCTCATGGCCCCATTATAGAATTCAAAAAACACATATGCCGCCCTTCCTGCCATTCCGACGGTGCTAAATTCGACCCAGATCTCTTGGAAGGTAGGGGAAACAGCTATCGACCAACTTTTGGTTGATTGTAGAACAGTCAACTGTTCGATTCTCTCAGGGCTTAATAACTGGAGGTCCAGCAGGCAAACCACAGCTGGGACCTTGGGCCAGAGTGCGGTGTCATTTATTCGCTTCATACGCCTGACATGTGTGATCCATATGCCCTTATTGTCGCATGTCGCGAAACAGATTGCTTCATCTCGGCATCCAACCACAGCTCCTGGAACGGCATTCATCTCTTGTATCCATCCGCCTTCTTCAACAATACCTCCATAGAGGTAGAGGCTCTGCCCCAATACGGTGCTAAGGCATCCGGGTTGAGAGTCAGAACATCGGATTCTTCGAGAGATTTCTCTAGCCGTGTGTAGGCTGGTATTGAAGTCACGATGCGCCGCTCGAAGGAGAGGTCTGTGACGTGTCATTCCACCTTGAAATGGCTTATGGTCGGTGGCTGAAAACTCTTTGTAGATGCCACTTGGAGCTATGTCTGGGGAAAGAGTCGATCTAAATGACCTGGAGCTAGGTTGCGTCGCCTCGAAAGTTGCTTGAATTCTCCCCACGGCAGCCAGTATTGCTGTAACGGCAGCTTGGGTGACAGGACCTCGGTATAAGGTAGATTTCGTCAGCTGAGGGTCGTCAATATGAACCGGGAACTGCTCAAATGCCCAGACCGGACCGGCATCAAGCTCTTCGATGGCCTGTATAACCGTCACCCCCCAATACTTTCGACCTGAGACACTTAATGTCTGCGTTTGAAGGAGTTTGCCGGGGTCGTCTGTTGATCCATCATCTCCTATCAACAGCCAATCCAACGCGCTCGGTCCGATATCACCCGGCGGCCCTGGGTGGACGATGAGGGTTAAGAATTGCCGATGGACCTCGCGAGGGACACGGGCAGTTAAGAAAGGACAGATGATAAGATCCGGCTGCCACAATGTTGCGGCCTCAACCATAGTACTATCAGAAAGAGCATATTCGATAGTTATAGTGTGGGCTTCGGCTAGTGTAAGAAAAAGTCGTTGTGAAAGCGAGTTGTGGGCTGTGCAAAGAAACAAGATCTTCATCGCGGAGCTGGGTCGCAAACTCCGAGTATCGTATCAGCGCAACTGATTGGATCGTATGTATAGTACTGTATAGGTGCCTATAACTTGTGCACACACAGGTATGGGAATTTCATATTTTCTTTATATCGAGAGGAAAGAGCCCAGTCGCCCGCGTCTACTAACGCCAGCCTAGCACATTGTATACGGCATGCAAACGTCGAGGTTCGTAATGTTCAGTCCAACGTCTAGAAAAGGATGTCGACGCAATTGCACAGCACAGATTAATATTGCCACCGTCGGCCAAAAATGGACCAAGCGTAGCATCTTAGCAGACGACTAGTGTGAAGATGCCCCCTAATTCTTGATAAAATAAGGTATCTATAATACTCCGGAGTCCATTTCTGACCTGCATGTGTCCGTACTTGTACAGTATGAGCTTGAAGAGATCAGGACACAATTTGAGAAACGTACTGTACAGTTGCAGAGCACTTAAAAGAGTTTATACGCTAGTTCATTTTTGGACTAGAGTGGCTCTGCAGTCGACACACACTATTAGCGCTGCTGCTAAGAGCAATTCATAATTTGTATGCTCGGTTGACCAATCAGCGCTGTGCTCCCATAATTCGTCTGCGCTCCTTGCGACAACAATCGTGAGCCACCACTAGGATCACGATTCCAAACCACGATCCAACAGCTCAGCTCACTTTCACGTCGTGAGCCTTCAGACACTTAGCAAGTATATAAACCACTACCATAGATAGTCTGCTTAGCTACTCAGCTTTCAATATAACTTAGTTACCACAATTTACTTGTACATTACCAGACGTAACAACCTGTGATACGCCTGTCAAAGCCCGATTCAACCGTACTTAAAGTCTCCCTAATACTTTCCGTCAACATAAACCTATTGCGACCTGGTTTATCCCTTCGAAACCGATCAAATCGTTACAACATGAACATAATACAACTTGCCATCAGGTGTGTGGCGTCACTTATACCAAGTCGAGAAGACGGAGAATACTGGCGGATACAGCAGCGACTTTTGCAACATGCTGACAGATGCTTGGATTTAATGACTGAAGGCATCAGACTGCAAATTTCGGAATTGTTTTCATATAGAGTCCCAATACAATCAACAATCTAGGACTCCTCTATAAAAACCAAGGTCGACTGGATAAAGCGAAGGCGATTACAAGGATATTAGAAGGCTTTGGAGCCAACCATCTTCAAAAAATATCTGCCTGCTCACCAGGACGAGCTTTCCTCCAGCCTGACACCCATTCCCTTCCCCCATCCTTCGGGCGTACATTGACAACTTTTGTGGCCATACTTGGGTCTTTCAACACTCTGTACACAACTTCTCCACCTCTAAATTCAAGCTTTAGAGAACATATCTCCTTTATTGCTTCCTCTCCTTTGTACTCTTGGATTCCCTGGATATTACCTATGGCCAACTTTTCCACCTTGTTTCTATGATAGTATAAAGCAAAAACATCTTTTTGGGAGCTAATAAAGCGTGTGATATTTGGAATAGGCAACCATTCGGCGGTATATATAGCGTCATGCACATACACGTTCAGCTTGGAATCCTTGAAAGTCACAACAGAGTTTGCGGCCATAGGTTCGTGATCTTGTAGGCACTCAAAGAAGCAGTCCCGTAGGAAAAAACACTCTCCAGACCAATCATTTACCAAGAGAAGTAGATTCTTCCCATGAGTATTTCCTTTACAAACTTCAGCGAGATCTTTGCCGAGCAGAATCGGCACAGGACTGCCTCTGGCAAGATTAAGTTTCAAAACTTGATCGCACCAATCACTTTTCTTGAAAATAAAGCTCATAGCCAAAGCCGACGCTTCTAGCTGCGGCGGAATGGCTTGGCGAGTGATATGATCCATGATGTCTGGGTGAAGTCTGTTCTGGTGCATGTTGTCCTTATTTGCGGTAGGGTTTGAATTTGGGTTGCAAGTTCAAAGCCAAGATCGAAGAGGACGCTGTCTTATATATACTCTACTATGTATAGCATGCGTGACCCACCCTACCAAATTCTTACGGTCACAAAGTATCACTTAGTCTATTTGTGGACGGAGCGAGATTGGCTTCCTCCAGATTTATATTAAAGATTCCAAAAACTGATCATCCCACTGGTTCTGAAATTGGACTCGGATGCGGGTGTTGCGCACTTGTTAAGGGAATGGTGTAGGCTAGGCCACTTTCTTAACATTTGTGTGCCAAGAAAGTATGATGACAAGGTCAGGTTGGCCTCTTACCGGCTCCACTTTTACAACACAAGTGTAGGGTGCCGCTTTTAGAGGCTAATTCAATTAGAATTTCTATTTTGATTGTGTATATTATTTTTATTTTGTTCTGAATGGTTTTTGCACTAATAAGTCTCATATCCCAACATAAATGAATAATAATCATACGCACTGTATTTCAGAACTTACGTTAATTTAGACATCGAAACTGACGATCAGTGATAGACAAGTGCTAAATGACATTCTGGAATGCTCGGTCTCTTCAGAAGGTACCCTAGAAATATGAATATCTTCTGAGATAGCAGCAGGGATTGACTAGCATTATAAAGCTATCGTAATTAAGACATTGGGTATGGCATGTAGACCCACCCAGCGGAATGCTTCTTTTGTAGTGTGTTGGGGACAAAATTCACTTCTTTGGCATATGCCACTTACATTACCTAATACACTTTTCACTCTGCTGGTCACAATTTGATTGGCTCGCATACATAGTCGTAAGCCTTATATAACAACCGCGAAACATTGCGGACAAGGCATCTTACGAATTAATATCTTGTTTTTGCCCTGATCATTTGATATTCTATTTGACTTGTGATTTATATTACCATTTGATCAAATGGTCCTCTTCATTTCTGTATATTTGTTTAGCTAATTTCCTCCTCTTCCCAGACTTATGGTTTGGCTGTTCTGAGCCGCCTGTCGCGACTGTTTACACGACATTCTTCCGCACCATTGGTGGGTGGTTTTGGGCATGGGGTTTTCTCCCGACAAAGTAGATAATTGAGCAAGTAATGCGTAGATACAGTAAACCCCTTGTTTATTTCCACTTCTTGCTAAAGTCAAATATTCCAGATGTCTAGAGAGTTTGATATTTATAAGTTTGAAAGGAAGCATAGGACATTGCGTACTGATTGGATAATTATAAATTAATTCATTGATCTACTTATAAAGGTACTTACCGGAGAATTGAAATACCTCCAAGAAGATTATGTCTCCCTTGACCGAGATATTTTAGGAAATTAGCATACCTACTCTATAGTTAGCCAAATACACCACTGCCTCCCGATCTGTATCGGAATGATTCCCATAGCAACTCTTGGTAACTTTTCCAAAACAAGGGACCCAAAGCATTCCAGCAGATCGATTCCATACAATAAGACATTACTTTAACATTTTTAAGGCAGTAATTGTTCAGTTATGTTAAATTACTAGATATTGGCTTGGCTATGCCTAAAAATACAATAAATATGCTGAGCTTCCGCACCAAGTCCAATGTTATTCCCTACCATCACTGGCATCCTACGATCTCTACCACTTTTCCATTAATTATTTTTGCAAAAATGAAACCTTCCATTCTGACCTTACTTTTTATAGCCCTTTGCGGTGCTATCCCAATTGTCAGCCGAGATGTTATAGATGCTGACGCTGACATTGATGTTAACGCTGTAGACCATGATCGACATTACCACCATGGGCTACTGGGTAGCCTCTCCCTCGGCGGTTTGATACAATATGTATTAGACATCTTGAATGTCAAGACTCGTTTTCCTTACGCTAATATAAGAATTCTAGGTTCTCCATCTACTTGGCCTCTACAATTACTATGACTTTGAGGACAATTATGAGCTCCTCGGTTTCCTTGTTGATAATGGAGACATTACCGAGGAACAGGCCCACAGGATTGGCGGAATCAATATTCTCGGCCTTATACGTTCTGGGCATGGCCACGGCCTGTTGAGTAAGCTCATAAATCTCGATGCAGCTGTTCTCAGCGATCAGGACATTGCCGACCAAGAAAGAGTCATGGCAGAAGATGTGAGAACACATGAACTATGGATCCATTACTAAGTCTCTGCTTATATTTCTGGGAAACTCTAGTCTGACGACGCTGTCGCCTCTGCCGTAACTGTGTTAGATGGCGATGTTGATATCGATGTGGATGCGGATGTGGATGTATAATAAGCCGCAGTACCCACGCTGGGAACAGAGAGCGCTACCCAGCCTTGGTTGGGAGTTTTCTTGAGGCACGCCTCAAGCTTTTCATTTTTTTTTTTTTATCAAGCTCGTACACCCTGCTTGTCGGACTCGGTAACCGCTAATTCACATAGGCTTATCCTTTTGTATACAGTAGCTTCGGTACTGTACATTTCCTCAAGCCTACATTGTATTTCGTTTTGTAGGGTTCAAATTTCTTATTTTTTTGAGGCCTATGTTAAATCTGCTATTCAGTCTGTCTCTGTAGACTTGAAGCCTATTCTTCAAGTGTTCAGTGTCCTATCACGGGACGAAAGTTAAAGTATATCGGGAATAAGCGGTTGATGAGGAAAGAATATGTGTCGATCATTGTCTTGCTGACTAGTTTGCATCAAGGCGGCCGGTGGCCAAAGCAAACCGGATCGCCGCTCGAACGGCTTTCAAGTTTGGCCTCCATTTTGCATCGTCAGAGGGTGACTTCCCTCCAATATAGAAATGAGATATTCCCTCTCTGCTGTGCACTTAATGAACACACTCTCGCACCGCTCCCAAAAGCAACCAAAAGTGGCCTAGAGTGTGTACCGAAGGGAATTTGTAGCACTAGCCACACACTGTCAGCCACATGGTCCATATTTGGAAAGGTTCAAATACTAAAAGCATTGACGCTGAACCCTGTATTGTATTGTATTGTATTGTATCTGGACTGAATAGGGAATTGAAGAGCAGATTTAGCATGGGCCTCAGAAGAAGATGACAACATTTGGATCCTGCGAGGCAAGACACAGTATGGGCTTGAGGAAATGCAGACATAATTTGGGCAATTTCTGACGCATATGGGCTTGAGGAGACCAGGAGACAATTTAAGAATGTATCAGCAATTATGGTGCCCTTTCGGCCTTAGTGCCGCCGGGCGTAATAAATTGTATTTTATGGTATATGTACAGTATCACCATTTGGTGCCTCAACAATTCACTACAGTAAGTAACTACCCATTTGAAAATACCTTCCGAGTGCACTACCATTCTCTCCAAGTCACTCGAATGTCCAGCTCGAAAGACTATAAGGCCGGCGGCCGGAGCAATGCTGTCATCCCAAAGTGTGTTGCCGGACAAGAATTGCTTGACATGGAGCATGAAGAACCAGACGATACGAACGATTATATTGACAACAATGCAAACGCCAATGCTCAAGGTGGATATTATGGCAATGCTCTTCAGGCTGCTGCATCACATAGTCATTATGGGATTGTATACAAACTATTAGAGATGGGCGCAGACGTTAATGCTCAAGGTGGATACTATGGCAATGCTCTTCAGGCTGCTGCATCACATGGTCATTATGGGATCGTATACAAACTATTAGAGATGGGCGCAGACGTTAATACTCAAGGTGGATATTATGGTAATGCTCTTCAGGCTGCTGCATTCGACGGCGATGAAGAGATCTTACGGATGCTATTAGCTAAGGGCGCAAACATTAATGCTCAAGGTGGACATTATAGCAATGCTCTTCAGGCTGCTGCATCACAGGGTCATTATGAGATCGTATGCATACTATTAGAGAAGGGCGCAGACGTTAATGCTCAGGATGGTCGCTAGGGCAATACTCTTCAGGCTGCTACATCATAAAGGTGGATTGGGGTTACTAATGCTTCATGAAGTATCGAAATACAGACATATAAAGAACGAAGGTGCACAGGTAGCTTCTGGTAAGGATACTAAACGAGCCCGTGCTGATCAAGGGCATGATTTCCGTGATGCAAGCTGGATTTATGCAACCAGGATTCGTGCCTGGTGTGTAGAAAGAAAGACCCCAACCCAGTCGAGGAAAAGATGTTACAAATAGAATTGAGCTCGAAAGTTGTGACTGTATCAGCAAAACACTCTGCTTCATAGAGATCATGCAAATTTTCTTGTACCTGTGTTTCATTCCATTCTCGTTCCCGCCTTGTGCCCTTTGCACAAATGAAGATACCATCATCTGCATTAATGAAATGTGCTGTTCACATCAGTACGTTTCGACGTGATAGTGGAACCTGTACGTACGAACTTGGGAACACGCGACCTGAGCGCGTCAGTCCCCCTGGCTGAGGTGTGTGGGTTGACACGAAATAGATCTGAGTACCTTGACCGCCTGATCCATGACAGCCGAGATTGTGTTCCCACCTTATCTTCAAGGTACCCACCGCCCGTCACGGATGGGGTGGAGAACTTACTTAAGGCCCTGATCGGCTCGCGGGCTGAACGTTCCGCACGGGGGCCCACAGGTACATGAAAATGCATAAATCGCCCTGTGTAGCTAATACCACAAGATGGCGAAAAAAGGTACTTGCAGCAGGGAGTTCATCATCTTGAAAGTACCTGTCTTCATCTGTTTGGTAAGATTGGATGGGTTTGTTTCTGACTGATCAAGTCTAAACGTAGTCCTCAATGTAGTCCGCTCACCTCTGCTCTCACTTCACACTGACTGTGCAGCCCCACAGGATAACTCACAACGAGAGAGTTGACGGTTTCTATGGCACATACTATTGCCTTGCGTCTCCCATAGCCGCATACAAAGCCTGGGATTGCCGCCTATGGTACAGCAAGGCGTCATCCCCACGGGGTGCTCGCCCACGCGCCTCCCGCATCCTTGGCAGATGAGCGTGCCCAGGTTGGCAAAGCACATACTTTGGTTTATGTATGTGCGTATTTCAAATCTTTATGTCAAGTCATAGTTCACGTAAGATAAAGTCCGCCAGCGGGCCGTATATGGAGAAATGGACTTCAAGAGGGTAGGGGGGAACGAGACACTAACGTCAAGTACGAATTGTCATGGCCAATGGAAACGACGGGAGGCTATTATAACTACACAGAGCTCAAGGCAGCGCTGCCCTCAAATCAAACAAATCAAATCCGGAGTCATATTTGAGATATTTGGCAACCCTCAACGCTGGATTTGTTGATTGAAATATTTATTCAAATATTTCAAATATTTCAAATCCTACCCTCTATGCTCTCCATGTTACTATGTCCAATCTCCCCCTAGACCTCATCTCCCCCACTTGCAGTCGCCCCCAGCTTCACCGCACCATGTCTGACCCAATTCTTCAGGCATTGCAACTTCTCCAATGTTTCCGTCGTCATCGAAAGCCTCTGCGACGTCAGCGTCAACTTGGCGAGGCTGAACGACCTCTCGCAATCAGTTGCCATCGCCGGTATCGCGAGTATATCGAGAGCTAACTGGCTGATCATCGGGAATTGTCCCTGGTGAGTCATCCACCACTCGATTGGATCCTCAGTCTCTTGCGGCTCTAGCCGCAGATACCGCTCAAGCTCACTTCCCATCACTGTAGTCTTCGCTGTCCTGCTCTTCACCCACTGCCTGAACATACTATCTACCGGCATTCTCTGCGGCACGCTTGGGGATGCCGTAGTCTCAACAATTGCCCCTCGCTGCTCGTCAACCGGCCGGTTGCAGCGGTACCAGCGGTCCAGGTAGTCAGATAGTCCAATTTTGGCGTCCCTCACCCACGCAAGCTGTTCTTCCGACGCCCAATTCACCTCCAGATAGCTCATGCCCAGTGATGGGTGGAGAATGATGGATGCGGCAAACAACGGTGACTCTCCAAGCTTGGTATAGTATTCATTGAGTTTCTGCCAGGCGGTGATGATGGAGAGTCTCAGATAGGATCGGTGATCCTTTCCCATTTCGTCAACTCCCGATGATCCTGATGGCTTGCCTAATCCATCATCACATTGTCCCGAGCCACGACCTGGCAAGGAACTTTGCATTGGCTTTCGCGGATGTTTGTCCATCTCGCAATCCCTAAATCTAGCAGGAAGCTGCCGATTTCGGTCTGGTCGCCCTCGGGCTAGCTCGACCTGCGAGTTGGTATTCTCTCCGGCTGCCTCGTCTGGAATAGTATGATAGAATAGCTTCCGATCCTCAAGGTGTTCTAGCAAGTATTCCATGCCTGTCATCACCTCCCAGAGTCGTCCATTACCTCCCTCGCTGCCCCAGCCCTGCGTTCTCATAGTTTGCAGGTAGAATGGCTCAAGGATATGTTTGATTTCTGCCAAAAGTCTCCAGTCATCCCCCTTCAACATGTCGGCCTCGGGTAGCCATTTCTCCACCTCTGGATGGACCAAGAACGCCCTGATGTCTCCCTGCTTGACGAGCGCTCGAGAGATCATGAGATAAGTGGAGTTCCATCTCGTGTCGTTGTTCATGACGACCTCTAGCTCTGCCGTCGACTCACTCGCCAGGAGATATTCTTGTGCTTCGTCGTTCTCGCGTGAGATCCTCTTAAAGAGCTCACACCTCTGAGGGGAAGATCTGATGAACTTGACAACATTGTGGAGCTTTCCCACCGGCCCTTTCTTTCTCCAGTGTCGTAGGTCATCCTCGCGCCGGCCGAGAAGGTCGAAGACCTGCGATTCGGCCTCGAAAGCCTCGAAATCTTCGCCGTAGAGGAAAGCACGAGCAACCAGGTTCAAGATATGTCCATAGCAGCGCATACGTCTGGCTCGAACGTCCGCCGGGCCCATCTCTGCGTCGAGATCTCCGTAGAAGTTCAGAAGACAGCTATCATTCGAAGATGCGTTGTCCGAGATCACTGTTCCAACTCGATCCTCTATCCTCCATTCACGCACAACTTGCCCAAGCGTCACCGCGAGATTTTCCCCGCTGTGACATCCGAGCTGGCGACGGAGTGCAAGTAGGCGCGACTGGTGCTTGCCCTGGCGGTCAAGAAAATGAGCTGTGACTGCCATGACAGCGTGCCGATTGGGTGATGTCCACAGGTCGAACCCTAGATGGATTCTGGTAAGGGCATCTGAGAGCTCCTTCTTGACCTCATCCTTCTTAGACTCGTACATGTCATCCAGCAAACGGCCCATCGACTGCCGGCTCCATGGTATCTGGTCAGATAGGTGAGGGTCAAGTTGCCAGGCGAGTTGCTGAAAGAATGGATCACTAAAGAAAGAAAAAGGAACATTGGTGTTGATCAGAAGTCCTAGGCTCAGTTCTCGGATCATCTTGACTCTAGCACGCGGTACGGCGCTGTATTGCAAGCGCCGTCGCTTGGGCCGTTCAGATTCATCGGTTGACACGTCTGTGTCGGCGCCTTGACTGCTCTCGAAGATCCTGTGGGACCTACATGTGGTCAATGATGCTCAAGCTCGCGACGTCACATTGTCATACTTGCGGAGGTGGTCAGCTGCCGAACTCGTCGCAGCAGCGGCGAAGAACTCGGGCTGACTCTTCACGTCGCACAAACGACAGGCCCAGTAAGGACTCAACGACTGTCGTTAGTGTCGATCTCAACGAGAAAAATCCCTTCGAGCCTTTCCGGGACAAGGACTCTTCTAAAACATATCGTTTGTTCCTCCATACTGCTCGCGGAAGATCTGCAACGGTAGGGTGGTCTGGTGAAGCCACCCGCGTCGTCAGCTCGAATTGACTTGCCAGATTTCTCGGTGGGCGGAGAAGAGCAAAGGCGGAGGGTGGAGAAGGAAGCATGATGTCGTTGGGTTCCATCGGGTTAGGCGTCGATCGGTAAGGAATGGCACGCGTCGAGGAGAAGTAAACAGACTGGCACCGACGCGGTTTGATGTTGTGGGGGCGAGGGACGTGGAAGTTAAGAAGCTACCTTCTCTTTAGCCAGCTTGAAGGCCCTGCTGGGGGTAGCACACTAATGAAAGGTCTGAGTATTGACTCTGATTGGCCAGATCCGCTCACCAGACCCTGACATCCACCAGGTTCCGGGTAAGCTGCGAAGACACGCTCGACAGCTTGGCAGATTCGGCCATTGATCATATATCATATATCAAATATATCAAATGTTATTTCAAATCCAGGGTTTTGGATTTGTTTGATTTGAAATAAGATTTAGGCATATTTGATTGATTTGTTTGGCAGTTTGTTTGATTGCATTTGATCTGTGGGCAGCGCTGGCTCAAGGATTGTCGTGGCGAGGCGGCTTGAGGGGCAAGCTTGGAGGATATCGTTTGGTACGCGATCCAGGGACGGGATCTCTGCTGAACACGCGGTGACGGCACTGACCACGTTCTATTCACTATGTGGCGGCCAGAATTCTAATGTCTTTGGAGGAGGAGGAGGATGAGGAGGATGACATGGGTTGTGACGAGAAGTAAGAGAAAGACGCAGTGCTGCTACCTTTGAAGGGGTAACAAAGCGGGGGCCTGAGTGTGCCATTAGGATCGTCAATGTTCAGTCAGCGGCTTGACGCGCAAGCTACTACAATTGCCAGACTACGTCATGCATGTTGTAGCCACCGACCACCATTGATATTGCTTTCTGCCCGACAAGCTCGAAAGCGGTCAACTTCACTTGGAGTGTATAAACAAACTCTCACTAAATCGCAACCGTCTCTCCTGCCATGTCTACTTATTATCTCTCACTCTAGCAGCGCATTCCTGGTCCACAAAGACGGTCCATCCGTGACCTGTCAGACTCTCGGTCTAATTATCTCGCTTTCGAGCGTCTTCTCGAAGAGAGGCTCAGAATATGCCAAAGTAACCTTGCGGGATTCTTGGCATACATTTCCTCAGTTTTATAGAATTAGGACTTAAGTCACCCTGTAAGGAGTAAAATTGGTTATTAGGGGGCCTGTCGGGGCGGCGTGAAGAGAAATTTGCCCAAAAAATATCCCCTATTCCGCAAAGTTCCATACTGATGATCCAGTGGAGCCGTCCGCTCCCGCCTGTTACTAACAGGCGTCCCTAATATCTTACTCGCACAAATAACTTCCTAGGAAGTCAAGATGGGGTGGAACGAGTCGCGTTAGGCTGCTTTTCCCAATGCCCAAAATGCTATGCGGACAGCGTCTAATTGGACTCGAGCGGGATCCGAAAGCCCCCTTGCGGCCCAAGAGCAGTGCCATTAAATGCAAGAACGGATGAGTGCTATAGCTTCTTAACTAAAACCTTCGGACTTGCGACTGATGATCGCTATTAGGCATAATAGAATCAGAGATGACTTTATTTGATGAGAGACCATGAGGAATAGCTGGTTTGAAATATGGAGTCCTATTGTCCTGAAAGCCACTTTACTTATGCTCCCGAATTTGTGCTAGATTATCTACGCTAGCTGATTTGTATTGTATGGTATAATTGAGGAGAAGTGTGCTAGCATCACATATGTCTTGAGAGAAATATGTTAGCAACATACATCTGCTAACTTAGATAAAATGCGCTTATGTATACCTATCATGTTTCTTTAAATTGGCTTATCTGGTCCCGCTATGCAAGAAGATTTCGAGTGGCGGTCTGCATCATGTGACGATAATAACTTTGCAAGGATTTTGTACTCTTGCTTTAGCTGAATAATTTCGATAGCTAGAGCATCATTCTGTCGTTTGAGGTCCTCGATGGTTTCCTCCGAAGCTGGAAATCGGATGTTATCATTGTCTTGATATGATTGTGATATGCCACTATGAACCTCTTCCTGGGCCATTGGGTACAGTATGATATAATTGCTGAAATATGCTTTCAATGATATAGGCCAGGGCCTGGTCAGGCTGTCCGTAGGCTTGCTGCCTAATTCTGCAAGCTTCAATATTGAAAAAAAAGAAAAAAAAAAAAAAAAGGGGGGGGGCGATGAAGATGTTAAGGTTGTCTGGGAAAAATCATAAGATTGCATTGATTACGTGGTTGCGGTGAAGCGAAAGAGGAGGAATTTATGCAAAAGCTGGGAGTTCCATTCGCATCAGGTTCCGATCAGTTTGTTGTCATCTTAAGGTCATTCTTGCCGCATTTAGCTTCCTGCATGTCCGAGCGCAATCACGAGTAGGCTCGTTGGCGTCACTCAACTAGTGAGTTTCAAAGTGTCTTGGAAGAGAAGTCCTAAAAGCCATCAGGTTATGTGACTGCCACCTCCACGGATGTGGCGCCGGTGTGGCTGTGTATCCTAATGGCAACCGATGTTTTCCCAAGCCTGTTTACAGAGTAATTGGAAGGCGGGGCTTCTGCGATTGCACTCGAGTACGTTAGCCTGATAGTCAGCATTGGGATGATTGGACTTAGATTGATGGCTTTGATACTGGCCCGTGTATGGTTAGAGTCGAAACTTGTCGCATCCATTCTACCCCTATTTATGATAATTGGCGGATGCTGTTCAGTACAATTTGACCAGGTTGAATAAGCACAAGATAGACTTTAAATAAAGACATATTATCGACATAATTTTCTTTCATTAAACTACATCAACCGGCTCAGCCTCCTCTTCTCAGTTCCTTTTTTCACCTTCCACATCACTACGATAACTTGTCCCATATTGAGTAAATTTTTGGCCTTTCACCATCGCTTGAAGCAAATGCATCTCCTCTATCGTTGCAATGCATGGAAGAATAGGCTTCCTTAGTTCTTGCACGGCTGCCAGAATCCTATGCACTAGAGACGCACTGCGGCACGGGCAAAAAGCTGCCTTTTTTCACTATCCGATCAACCGCCGCTTTGGGCCACCCAAGGGATATCGCCAAGCCTCGATCAAATTCAAAGGCTCCAGTTGTGGCTGCAGTCGATTAGCCGACCTTCGGACTCTGGGAACAAGGGATAAGGTTCTGAACATGTATTGTGAGTGGCAGTGTGCCGGAGTTGATGACCCAGAGTTGAAGGAAGATTTCCGGGTAGCGTACCGGATTACCCTGTACGAAGGCTTCGATCTCCAGCAGGTCTATAAAGACCAGAATATCAATTTATACGTCCGGCAAGGTGTGAAACCCGGGATTGCGAGATCATTTGTTGAAGACATCAAGATTTGGGCAGATACAGTGGAGATGCACTAGAGCACACATACGTATCGATATACGGGCTTCTTCAGATGATATTTTACATAGAGGGGTGGAGGTGCCTTCATTACAATCATGGATGCGCGGGTTCAAATGAGGGTTAAGAGATGTCAAGGGTTATGGATGATGGGAGATGTGGAGCATGTGTGGGAGATGGAAGATGGGACATGGAAGATGGGGCATGGAAGGTGCCTGGGGTGTAGATGGCCGGGGGTCTGGGAGACGAGATGTCAGCGTGTATGGGATGGAGGATGTGCGGGGCCATGGTTCAGAGTGCAAATCCAGTGGCCAAAAATGGACAGAAACGCTTGTAGTGTCAGTCAGTTTCAGTGTCCATAAATTGACCAGAGTCCAAAAACGGTCGGTCTAAAGGGAAGAAACTACACGCAAAAGACACTTCAAACTTTGCAATGCTGGTGGCCGAAAATGGCGTACATAAACTCTCTTATACAGTATCTCTCGAGTACCATATTTTGGCTTTCTGGAGGAGCCGAAATAGCCACTTTTGTCTACCGCAGAGTATTTGAACACATTGTGCTTCCCACCCCGCGCTGGGACACTCAGGAAACAGAATTAGAGCTGCCTTGCGCCGGTGTTCATTTTCGACACCAGAACTCCGCAAATAGCTACTTAGGTCCCTTTTCGAACCCCCGGTCGGTTCTATAATTACATCTCAATAACGGCCACACAGGTGAATTTACAGCAGTCAACAGAGGTAATTTTATAGCTTAGCCAGTGTACTGTATAATATTCCAACCTAGGTAATTTTCCAGATCCGATAGGGTAAATCTATCTGCGCCAGTAATCCCGTTTCTCTTCTCTTACTACCTTAAGGAAGGCCCTTCCTTCCCGCAATCTCTCCGGTCTCCTCCGAGCCGCTTTTTGGCGGCACGGAAGGCTCGTAGGGCTTGTTGGCAGCTCTCTATCCACATGGGTGTGTTCTCCGCGTACAGCACGGACTGTTCAGAATTGGCCGAGGGTTGGGCAAGAGCTAATGGTATTGTAGTAGTTGACCTACCGCCTTTATCGCTCTGGTCCATTTCTGGACGACTAGTCGTTGTTGTTGCCTCTTAACTTGCCCCGCGATTTGAACTTGTCCCAGGTTCGCTTGCTCTCTGAGGATGCCCCTCGGGCATCTCCGAATTTTCAGTAACACCCAAGACCACCACCACACCACTTGTCCTGACGCCAAGCTAGCTTAAGGGTGTAGCCGCGGTGGGTGCTTGAATCAACACGATTCAGGGGCCCATTTCCCCAGAATGAAGGTGTTGAGCCTTGTCAGCAGCGCGGCATTGTAATTGGCGAGCCAGCTAGTGGTCCCCGGTTAGGGCAATCCTCCCCACGCTGAACATGTCATTAAAGATACTTCTATATACAGTACCCTCGTCGTGCCAAGTCCAAGCACATGCTTCGCTAAAGCGCCAGAGAACCTAAATGTAGTTCGTTCACGGATTCCAGGTGGCTGTCGCTTGATGAGGGAAGCATCAGCGATTAATGGCAGGGTGGGCCTAAGCAGCCTCTCTCTAGCTTCTTCTCTTAATCCAACAACAGCTGCCATGCAATTTCTTATAATCCTCATCATTGTCATTAACCCTTAATGAAGCTATCTCTGTTCTCACCGTGAGCGCCTACCGGCCCTCCGATAACGGTATAGATGACAAACCGCAGCTTTGGTTCCGGAGACCAGGGTCTCTCTCAAACATCATTGACTATCATCGTTGTCTTTCTTTGCCTGGCCCTCTACAATGTCATCGAGCTCACCTTTATCATCGGGGGGACCTTTAAGCGGTATTCTGGGGTGTACTTTTGGTCCTTCTCTGTTGCGACCTTGGGTATTGCCCTGAACTGCTCGGGCTTCTTTATCAAATTCTTTGGACCTTTTACGCTGGGCTTCGGCTATCTTTCATGTACGCTGAGCTTGATGGGATGGGTATGTATGGTGACGGGGCAGTCCATGGTGCTTTGGTCTAGGCTGCATTTGATCCTGCAGAACGAAAAACGCATCAGGTTTTTGATATGGATCATCATCACCAACGCCGTCGTCCTTCACGGCACCATTATTCCCATGGTCTATGGCTCCTTTTCTACCAACCCAGAAATCTGGCTCAAGCCATATTCCATCGCCGAAAAATTCGAGCTCGTCATCTTCTTCCTCCAAGAGTTTATGCTATCGTCTTTATACATCTTCCAAACGATTGGCCTTATGAAGCTAGAGCGGCCTCTTGGGAACAGAAGTTCGAGTCGCCTTCTGATGAAGCACCTGATTATTGTCAATGTCCTCGTCATCATACTCGACATAACGATCCTAGCCCTTGAATTTGCAAACCAATACGACTTCCAGATATCATACAAGCCCTTCGCCTACAGCGTAAAGCTGAAGCTCGAGTTCACCATTCTGAATCGGCTCGTGGATTTGACAAGTAGGGGCAGGGAATTGGCCCCAGCTGACCAAGTCGAGAGTGTAGCGACCTCAACAGTCCCACCATCATCTTTAAAATTTTCATCACGAGGACCGGTGGCAAGTCTACGGGCCCTGTCTACTATGCACTCGCTACCAGAATCCTCGAAGGAGAGCGCATCGTCATCATCAACCGGGAATGGTAAAGGAGTCATGATGCCGACCGGGATTGCCAGTCGTTGCGAAGAAAGAATTGCATAATTGCTGCGACTCCAATAGTACATAAGCACACCAAATTTTGGGCGAAAGTACCATCGGGGGTAACGATGCACCCAGTCTGAGCCCAGCATTCTTTGCGAGAGATGACGGATGTGGCGCTTTGCGAGCATACTTCGACGCTTGCTTGCTTCGCGATAGAAGATAGAAGCATGGCTCACCGCCCTTCCAATGCGGTAGATGAAGGAACAACACTACTATTTGCTCACGATTAGAAACCACATTTAAGCTCGATGAATAGTCTTGCTTTGTCTACTAATATCAAGTAAGCACTACATCTGTCGCTACGTGGACACTGATCGTGGTTTTTGGCGCAACTGGCACTCGGGCGGGGGGCTCAGTTGCTGCCCGTTTCCTCAATGACAGGGACTTGCTCCGCATTACGATTGGCTTAGATTCCTCGACCCCGAGCATGATAGCAAGAGGCTCCCCTGTGGTTTAGGATATGAGACCAGCCTGGAAAATGCCGAGCCCAGATAGTTGAAACGCAATTTGGTACTATTTTGACGCATCTTCTGAGCCGATCCGATAGATGCTGGAAAGAAAAACAATGGAGTGATCTAATCCATTAGAGTAAGCGATGGGGATTTCGGGTTAGCTTTTCTGAATCTGGAAATGAATGGGCTATGGTTCTCACGCATACGTTTGACCTCGATAACTTCATGATAAGGAACCTTCAATAAAGTTATTGAGAGGGAAGCTTGGAGCATGGTTAGATGCCGTGACGTGTGTCAGTGCAGATACGCTATTCGTACAGCTTCTGGTCAACGGCTTCGTTTACTGTTTTAGCAGTAGCGGCATCGCTCCCAAAGCCACAAGAACGGACTGGACGCTAGCTATAGGGCTCCTTGGGGTGTGTCGTCCTTGCGCGAGTATGACGAAAATGCCCCACGTTTTGTTTTGTAACAATGACTAGCCCGAAGAATGCATCGTCCTGGGACGGCAGAACCGAAAATGCCGGGGTACCCTCCATGCTCGTAACAATGATCCTGGTCAGCCTTACAGTAGATATAGTCTAAACCCGTCGGATGCGAGAAATTATGGAACCGTCTTTTTGTCATGGGCCAACTCTGGGCGTTACGAAAATGGTGGAGACAACACTGGGCACTTGATTGCTCCTCTATTTAGTGCAAGGGAAGTTCCGAAAAACTACATCCCCCATCCCCCCTTCCATCCACTCACCCACTCTTTGTCAACGGGCCTCACAGGATCAAGTTTTGAATGTCCAGAGTTGTTCTCCCCTGGACCTGTGATAGCCGCCGAGAGCGCCTGGAACTGCCGTAATTATGGTCCATGCTCCATGGTCCCCGGTCCCTGCCGCATTGCCGACTATCCTCTTCAGGTTCCACACAAGGTGAATCGCGGAGATGCTTTTCAGTCAATGTAGAATAAGGTAATTAAGGGGACTACTCATTCCTCTTACAGCCCTGACCAAGGGCTACAACAGGACTGCCTCAGGTTCAGTCCGGGCAATGAGGTCGTGTAACCTGTCCTGTAATTCAACTTTGCATCTTGAGAGAGCTGCAACCGGCAGTGAACCCTCCATCTCTTGAGCTGGCCATGTGCGCATCAGCCCTCGCCGGTTGCCCCGTAGTCGGCATGTCTGTAGGTGTAGCAATGACACCACGGTATGCGGACCTTTGCCGGCTCTAGTGCGAGTCGAGATCCCTCTTAAGCTTCCCTCTTAGTTATACTCAAGCCACGGCTCCCGTTAGGGGTGTGTGATTGGTGGCGGGCTTCAACACTCGTTGTTTTTGTGGCGGCTGCAGCGTCGAGTGTCACGTAACTTTCCGTGGCAGCCCATACCACGATTCGACGCCCGTTACGCTCGTGCGTCAGAGAGGGTCCTGCCAAAAGTGCAAAGCAAGTGGCTAGCTTCCTGTAACGGTTTGATGGATTCCCGACTGATAAACCGGGTCACAAGAGGTTTTTGTTATGATGTGTTTTTTTTGGTCGTTTTAGACTATTAATTGTTTTAATGCATTTAATCGGACGACTAATTATGATAATGTCTTCATTTCCGAATACCTATTTCTATTACTTATGTACGAATTTATCACCTACGAAGTGGTAGCTCCCATCCTAGTACGTAGTCTCACCTTAAGTGGGCGAGCCCACCACGCTCTAGCTCACAGTCTTTTAAAGGTCATCGTGGCGTAGCAAGTGGCTCATGTATGATATATGGCCTAAACCCACGTGTGAATCTCATAGTCTAGACAAAGCGTGAATGCGTGATCATTGAGGCTGATACAAGAGTCTGTTACTCCTTGCTATTTACTGAAAGAGAGCCCTGGCACCTTTATGTATTTTTTTGTTTATCATACCATTAAAATATGGATTACCCAGATGGCTACCCTATTCCTCAGCCCTACCATAATTTCGTGCATATTCCATCTATACCCGGCTCAGAGGATGGCAGTTACCCGGCGGTGAGTTTATGGTGTTATAAGCTTGTTCTGGTCCCAATAAATCTCAATCTCAAGACGTTTGGCTGACTGATTCCTGCTTCTGTCAAGGATCAGGAGCTTAGTACCGCCCACAATTTTCTCAATTCTCCTATATCTCCGATACAGGATTCTCTGGGTCCCCAGCAACGATGCTATGGCATCGGTAACACTATTAAGCCCTTTAAGCTTGCTGACTGAACCAGTTAAGCAGAGGAGGTTATTATCTCTTCCCAATCTCGTCGAAAGGCCCGATGGAAGGCCCAAACCGCGCCGCGTACCTCACCACCCGACCACGCAACCTACTCTCCCGATAATAAAATTCTTCCCTATGATTTCTGAGCTCCCTATGAAACTTAGCAGCCCCCCGTTCCACACTCGACTAACGCATCCCTCTGACAGCCAACAAGCCTTCCGGAGAAGAAAAGAGATGCACTTGAGAGAAATTGGAGTCTAAACTGGCCAGTTTAGCAGCCGCACAACAGCAAGCCCTGGTGGAGAATGACGGCTTGAAGCAAGCCCTTCACATAATATCGACCGAGAACGACATCCTCCGTGCCATATCACAGATAAACGTTAAGGACCACCATTCCTTGGTACCAGCCATTTTCGACTCCAGTCAATACTACGCGAACTTCGCGCCTACCGATGATCTCAAGAACAGCTCCACTTCTACGATTAGCAAAGATGGTGAGCGTCTTCTAGACGCTGGTGCCGCCTGGGACTTCATAAACCACAAGCTGTTTAAAAAGGGTCTTGTAGATGTTGGGGACATGAGTGAGTGACTGAAGCACTGCACTCCGTACGAGAATCATCGCCTTCTCCTCCCAGAACGGTCCATTAGGGCGGCGATAGATGCCAAAGAGGAGCGGAAGTTTTTTAATACTCTCTACTAGCAATTTGCGCAATGGATTGATATGGACCCATCTGCCCTACGAGTTCCCATCCCCACCACCATGAGCACCCCTGGACGGCCATCATCTTCCGAGAACGGGAGCAGGAGCGACGGATCTCCGCAGGAAGTTTGTCCCCATTACCACCGGTTTTTTAAAGACCTCATAGCCTATACAACACCACAGAAAATCTCTAATCGTATTTTCTATATGAATTATCCCGCTCTCAAGCCACCGTCAGCCTCTGAACTCTGCTCAAACTAAACTCCGTGATAGCGTGACATGGTGCAGCATTGACCGAGCGTCGCTCGAGAGCTTGTCAGCATTTTTGTAAAGCAATATAAGATTAGGAGTGGGGCTGCTGAAACAAAATCAGTATCATTTGCAGATATTTGCACCCTTTTGTAGAGCGCCAACAAGAACTGAAGGCAAACATTAACGTGCGGAGTATTTGCTTCAGAACCGCTAATGCTCACAGGGCTCTGTTCGTATCGCCCCAAACCAGTGCTTGGAGGGTAATGATGACCCTGCACGACCGCCTTAAATTAGGTGCCGAAATCAATTTACAGCCATAATAATCGAGAAATCAAGAAGAACAAAATCTACAAGTGCAATTTTACCTGATCAATACGCCGACGGGCTTTCAGAAAAACTAGCTAGAACCAACGAGGATCCAGTTTTTCCATCATTTCTTTCCATGACCGTATCACACAAATCCAATCATGCCCGCGAGAAGCCAAGGCAAATATTGAACACCGATATAAGACCAGGCGAGGACTTCCCAAAATCACGGCTGGCCGCGTCAAATGCGATCTTGATGATCTCGTTGGCGGCGTTGGGCTTTCGTTGACTGTGTCATGGGCAAGGGCTCCTGCAGTAATGTGAGTGATGGTGGGACGCAAGGTTCAAGATTAGAACTTGACGCTAGTTCCTCAGGTTACCAGGGGCTACCCACAACATATCAATTCGGGTCAACGGGATTCTCCGTGGGTCAGTTGACAGAGAGGTACACAGTTTGCCGACATATTCCCGAGTTGTGGCCAGAGTAGACTTCACACGCTACGAAACGCGAGTCTCTACCTTCCCTTCAAGAGCACAACACAACGAAGGAGGATGGCGCCAGTCGCCATCTCAGACCAAGCTCGATCGAGAATTATTGAGGAAAATCCCGTCGGAAATGGTCTTGATACTTTACGTGCTTCGTTCAATTCGATATGCGAAGACAGGAACATCTTGTGCTCACTGGACGCGCTGGGTCAGCTGGACCCAGAAGGTATGGTATGCCAGTTTCTGTGCAATGTACTATTCTGACCAGCATACAGATATCCAAAATCTCGTTCTCGACCTTCTCTCCGCTCTGCGAAATCTCTCCGCCATTCGCTTCCTACGATCAAAGACAGGCCACGGTACCCTCCGAAGCGATCTCCTCAAACTCATATCTGTTGTCGCCTCCGACGACTTCGACTACGACCGCACCAAACCTCTTCTGAAAGCTGCCCTCGCCGAAGATCCAGATGATTCCCTTATCTGGGATCAAGTTTATAACGCCGTCACCGAATCCACACCGCCTCCTCGACCGATACTCTCATCAATCCAACAAACGCCATGGAGTCAGAACACGAGCGGCTTCGTAAACTCGTCGGAATTCCGCCAGAATGTGGACCCGGTCCTTAAGTTGGAGCTCGAGCGTCTCTATGTCGGACTTCCCAATTTCCATGAAACCTTCTTTGGAGATGTGCCAGATCTCGACACGGTGTCTGAGGCAGTCTTCGGCAGATGTACCGAAGGCGACAATCCGCTCTTCGAGGAGGGGTGGAGTGCATGGCCGGCAGGTGCCAAAGAGAGCGACGTGCTGGCTTGGTTTGGTGACTTGGTCCCGAAGCTGGAAGCATTCGCAGGCGATCGCATTTCGACTCCGACGGCTCGACGAAAGCTGTTGGCGCAGCCGAGGACACCACTGGGGGGGTCCACAGGTAAGCGCAGCATGGACATTGGCTTCGTCAATGGCGACATCACATACAACCCTGACTCTGATTTGAAATATCGTTGGTCACATATCCTCGTTGCTGGCGAACTAAAAAGCAACTCAAAGGCCGACAAAGCATCAGTAGCGTGGATCGATCTCGCGACATATGCGAGAGAGGTACTCGCTGCTCAAGACACCCGTCGCTTCGTCTTAGGCTTTACCCTCTGTGGATCTTTTATGAGGGTATGGGAGTTCGACCGGCTGGGAGGGATCGCCTCCGAACAATTTGACATCAATACGGACAATGGTGGGCTACAGTTTGTGACCACAATCCTCGGATTTCTCTGGATGAACGAAGACGGGCTTGGCTTTGACCCTACTATTATCACGTCCGACGGCGAACGGTATATCGAGATCGAACGAGACGGCCAAACACAGCGCCTCATCATCGATGAGGTCATGAAGCGTGCGCCTTGCATTGCCGGTCGGGCGACCACATGTTGGAAGGCCCATCGCAAAGAGGACCCGCATACGCCGCTCGTTATCAAGGACTCGTGGCAGTATACAGACCGAGAAGAGGAGGGTGTACTTGTCCAGGAAGCGACTGAGAACGGCGTGGTTAATGTTGCCCGATATTACCACCACGAGACCGTCCGCGTCCGCGGCGCTAATGATGACGTTCGAAGCAATGTTCGAAAGGGACTAGACATCACAAAAGCTACGAATTATCGACCGGGGCGCCCGATGTTGCCGTCAAGTACTAGCGCATCCAGTGTTTCCCGTAAAGGGAGAAGCAGCAGCGCTGGCGTGAAGCGACCGTCCAGCGAAAGTGGCGCCGCTCTGCCGCCGAGCAAGCGGCCCTGTTCAGCATCTCCAACCAAGGCAAGTGTCGAAACGCTGCCAAACCGAGTACACCGACGAGTCATTCTTTGTGACTATGGCACGCCAATCTACAAAGCAAGGTCCCGCAAAGCTCTGATTGTGGCGCTAGAAGGCTGTATCGAAGGACACGAGTCCTTGCACAAGGCGGGTCTTCTTCACAGAGACATTTCTATCAATAATCTCATGATCAATGAAGACGACAACAATCCTTCCTGGCGTTCATTCCTGATAGACCTCGACTTAGCGATTAAGGAATCACGAACAGAAGCATCCGGCTCCGAAGGAAAAACAGGTACTAGAGCTTTTATGGCCATTGGGGCACTACTGGGTGAGCAACATTCTTTCATGCACGATCTTGAATCATTCTTCTGGGTACTTTTCTGGATATGCATTCACTATAATGGCCCAGCGGAGGAGAAAGTCGTTTTGCGGTTCGACAAATGGAATTACGTGGATACTGAGGAACTAGCTGGGATAAAACTCGGTATTATTGCGGAGGAAGATATATTCCTCAAGACCACAGAAGAGTGTTTCACCGAATACTACAAATCTTTTGTGCCCTGGACAAATAGGCTGCGAAAAGTTGTCTTTCCAAACGGGGGAAGGTGGAAGACAGAGAACGAAGGGTTGTACCGCTCTGTGCAGAAGATCTTGTCTGAAGCTCAAAAGGAAGTGGATGTGTCAACAGATGAATAGCGAGTCGCGTTCGTTCTGGTGAATGCCCAGGATGCTATACTAAACGGCCACTGATGTCTCTCAAACTTTCATCCAGATCATGCGAGCGCTATGATGCTCCACTAAGCGAGCAGGCAACTAATTGAGAGCTCAAAGCGGGTTCCCGAAGGAACTCGGGAGTGCCAAATAGGGAAAATGCACGAGTCCTTCAAATTAGGCCCACCGCGGCTGGCGAAACGTTTGAGCTGAAGGAGGACTGGGCTTTCGTCGTGAGGCAATGGCGTATCGTGTACGCGCGCGGCGATGTCGACTCCCAGGATGTGGCTGAATGGGGGCTCTGCGGTGTTCCAACGATCAAGCTCGCAACGCGTTTTTCGTCAGCACTGTGATGATCGAGCTTAGGCTTTTTTGTAACGTGTTGAGTATCTTCATCCAAGGGCTCGCTTGACCGTCGACGCTTCTGTGGGCTATTGCACTTTGTCGAGGCGAACCGAGGATCATGTCGCACGACCATTCTCAAAAGTCTTGAGACGGTCAACGGGTAGGTGCAGGATCCAGTTAGTTATCTCTGTTATGCCCAAGGGAAACGATGCGTAACCGATCAGAGTGATACATTCATTCCTGGAGGGTCAGTGTATCATGGCGTGCCTAAGGGCGCGTCTCGCCGAGGTCAACGCAATCCGTTTTAAAAGAGAAATCAACAAGCGAGATGTTGTCGGACCCCGCTCCGCGTAAGCAATCAATGGCCACCATTGTGCGCCCAAGGCACCTACCGAATTCCACTCGTGCCACTAGACAAGGACAACATGAGCGATAGACACAGCGCTATCTTCAGTGTGACTAAATAGACTTTGATGGTAGAGGCAGGGGGTATGTACTTTAGATTTCACCAGTCTTAGGAAGCCTGGCAGGACACGGAGGTAGAGGATAAGAGGATGTAGGTCTGTAGAGATTGAGTAAGGCATATTATGATGAAGTGTCAATGGACCCGATACCCATATCACGAGGTATGGAATTTGTTGGTCGGCTTGGCGAACCAATACAAAAACATTCCCCGTCTTCACCATTGCATTATATTACACATCTCCTTTTCATTATATCCTATTCACATTAAAGCTTGATTCAACCCACGCCTCCATTCGTCGCCACCTCGGCGCCAAGTCTTCGCCCACTAAAGCCCACCAGGGCATTACTCACAGTTAGTAGGTGAGTGCTTCTCTTCTGTGTCAGCCATACGACGCGATTTGACCTGTTCCGCTACAAATGATTGTAGGAGCAGCACGTTCGGCAGGGCTCATGTAGCTGATATACCAGATAATGATAACGTAGCAGTTCATTAATCAATCGCCATACCCAGTAGAAAGTTCTAGATGCGTCTTTCCTGTTACATCATGCTCCACACGGTGCTTGGGGAAATTCTCCAGGGTATTGGCGGTGAACTGAAGGTGCTCGCCAAGGCTTGAGATCATGCGCTTCAGTTCGCCCTTGAGCTCCTCAGGGGAACTGATAGTAAGCATACTGTCAACGGACGGTGGCGGTGGCAGGGACGGGAGAACAACAGGCTCAGAGTTTCCAGCATGATCAATATCTAGCTCTCTAGCTGGGTAGGAGAGTCCATCCATCGATGGTATCCAATGCATTAGCTTAGACGATGCCGGGATGTATCCATTTTGTGTTACATCCATCGTTGTATCAAACATTTCTGTTGATGGACTAGTGTCTAGCTGAGACATATCTGGCCATATAGGCGGAACAATCTCCAGCTCTGGAGTGCGGAGGCCATATGAATTGGTGACGCCTATGAGGCTACTATCGCTGGCAGTGCTTCCATTCGAGCCCGATTGATGTTCAACCGTAAGCATCGTCTCAGGCTGGAAGAGCGTTGGAGGAGGCGGAAGTGTAACAACGGACTTCCTCGCCTCATGTGCCATATACTTATGTATAAGGGTGCAGCTGCAATCAGTATGTCGTAACAACTGAGTTTTCAAGAAATAGATCTCAACTGTGAGCTCATCGAATTCTTTTTTCAGCTCCCCGTTGCATTGCTCCATCTCCTGTTCACAAGTGGCAAGTGCTGATTCTTCATCTTGTTTTCGCTTACGGCACTTAATGGCGGCCAATTTATTACGCTCAAGAATAAGTTGTCGACGGGAATCCCTGGTGCGAACTTTAGTGCTGGTGTCGTCTCTTTTCATCCTCTTGTTAGCTCCTTTTTGCTCCCCTCCGCGCTTCTTGCCCTGAGTCCGGCCGCGAATCCGGCCGTTTGGCACATCCTTAGATGCCTTAGCCGTATCGTGTTCCGATTTGGGCAAGACAACTGAGGGATATACGAAGGTTTGGAGTTGATAAGGCTCGTTATGTTGGTTGTAGTGGGTTGGCAAGGAGGCTTCTGGAGGCTGTGAAACTTTAGGAAACTTTAAGATGGTGGTTGTTCTTGTGGAGTATGGAGAAAAGGGATATCCCATCTGAGTTGTGATCGATGAGGTGCTTATTACCTCTCCAGAAAAAGATAACATAGGACTCTGATTCATTCCGCAACCAAGGATCGTCTTGGTTTGAAATTTGGGGGAATCTATGCTTGTGCCGTGCGGTGGAGGGGTGGTGAGACATCCATACGACAACATCGATGTGGTAGTGTCAAAGCCTGTCGACAATGGAATTTCTCCCGGGTGGGAACAACTTCGGACAAAGGTTGCCATCAAGATCCGAGTAAACTTGTTTATATAGGCACATATATAGTTTATTTGCCCTTAAGGTGATACCCTCCGTAAAGCGTAGAGACGGAAAGTCTGAAAGAACTTGCTTCTGCGGACGAGGTTATTGAAAATTGATAGGGTGTACAATTTCTAACCCTCTTCCAATGAGATGTCTTCCCTGACGCAGGAGAGAGAGAAGAGTCAGACACTGATGACTTGATCGAGCTGAGCTGGAAGATACGCGATGTTCAAGTGTAGTCGGTGACATCGCAAGGATTGTAGCAGGGACGGGTCATCTCCTACCAGGGAGGGAGAAAGAAGCTAAAATTAGAGACAATTATTTTTTCTAGGATAGCTGTAAGGAATAGAGGAAGCTAATACTGCAAAAATGGAGTAGATAACCATCAAATATGAATGGAAGTTCCGCGTGCTATCTAGCTATTATTACCCTCGTGCGACGTCAGGATAACGCGCCAACTCGGGCACACCCTCATGAAAACAGAATCAACATATTGAGCGAGGACATCTAGCATGGGTCCGATATGTTTGGTCTCTGCCAGTCGACGAGTGTGTGTGTATGCTCTTCAGGTGTATCCGGACTGTGAGTGGGTGTTGTCGGAACACCTAATTGTCTTAGTGCTAATCTTGCTGCTGAGACATTTTCATGAGTGGCTGGGGTTGCCGAGGGTCGACCCTCGATCTTGGGCAGGAGCACCCAAACGAATCGGGGAACGCGGAAGGGGCCCCGTTAGCCCCTGAAATTATAGTGGAGCCAACCACATTTCAGGGCCCCTCATGTTCACCGGCACACCGAACCCCGCTCATCTCTGAACTAAGCTTGCCCGTAATCTTCAGTTAGGTCCTCATGGCACCCAGGATTTCACCTGCACAACCTCGAACGCTCATACATTACTATCCCTGTTGAGCATCGTCCCTTGAAGTTAATCTTGAAGCGGATGGAGAACACGATAGCTGAATAATTCAAAATAACTAAGGGTGAGGAGGTCTTAACTTGCCACACTCAGCTTTGTCTTGTGGATATCTTTTCAATTACTAAACAAACCTTGGCGAAGCTACTAGTAAGTTCAAAGCAGGCAAGTAGAGAGGGAGTTAGTTGGACAGAAACTAGCGTATCACGATTTAATTAACCAAGGATCTTGTCATAGGGGAGTAATAGATGGACTGTGTCACGGATTCGTCTTCCACCCTCTCTTGGCATCCCATGCGAGGAACAATATCGAGAGCAGCCTTGAAAGTGGGCCGTGGCCGTAAGTAACGAGCCGTCAAGTCACTTTGCCTTAAACGCCCGTTTCCAAATTAAGAGTGTTGCATTCGTGTATGCACAATCTTACTGTTTGTTCGTTAGTTCGCAATTACAAGACCCATCTGTGTTGATCGCCGGAACATATGCTCCATAGTTCATGTGGGCATGTGGGGTTTTTCAAACCCCAGACACATGGCCATGGGCTACTGCGAAGATGATCCCACTGAGCGCGTTAAGGCACTCCCGCTGTTATGGTTCCCATAGTACTCCTTCTGAGTGAAAAGTGTTTGTAACGATCTGACATATTCCCATGGCTTGATGAATGGATTACTGACTCCCTCTAGCACAATAATCCATACGTAGATAATATCTTGCAAGCTGCTTGGCCCGCAAAAAGGATTGATAATGTCAAGATGATGTCACATATGCGGGATCTCAAGTACTAACAAACTAGATCATAACCGTGGGTGTAATGCCGGCGATGACGGGCATCTGAAACCTTAGTACCTGAGACTAGCAGCACTTGCATGTTTCACATGTTTAGTTTTTGTCAACTGGCTGAGGGGTTGGGCATAAAAGTTCAGTCAACACTTGCTAAGGACGACTAAAATGACTTGTTGACTATTCTCTGGGCATATCACAATGGCTGCATATGTAAGAATTTGTGTGGATTGAACTGCCGCTAAGTGTAATATCGCACATGTTGGCCAAATATTGCTTTATCCCGGGTATGCCGCTGGGAGAATGTTCATGTTAATTGGATCAGTGTTGGTTGTGGTGAGTCCGTGCTTTAATCTGCTTGGGGAATTGTCGTTACTGTTTTGGGTTAAGTTAGTACGAATGAATGGTTCCAACGGCACCGGATAGCAACTCAAAGCCGCACAAACCCAGGAATTTTCTTTAGGCCACGGTTAACCGCCATACGAACTATCATTCAATCCGTTTCAGGCGCCTGACAAGGGCAACAAAGCACAAAGTCCGCAACCATCTTATCATTTCGGCTGCAGCCAGGGACATTGTGCGCTCCGCATATCGCACATTCCCCACTAATTACAATCAGGACCTTGCACAGACCGTGGCAAGTCCAGCTCGGACCTTTACCCCATCAGTAAAACTGATAGCAGCGTGACGTCATCCCTAGATCAATATGAAAGGTTGATGTGTTGCATGATGAGGTGTGATGTGAGAATTGACTTGTGCATTATGGTCCTATCGTCCTCCAGGACAACAGCCATTTCTCTTCTCCAATAATATGACGATCCCCTCTCTCAACGTCAAACTGTGAGCAAGTTGCCGATATATTCATCTGGAGTAGACCGACTAACGACTTGGCCGACCTTCCACTTCTTCTCTAACTCGAGGAGTTGACGCTAAGCTGATGGATTCACCTTACTTCTCAGCGCCTGCGAGCGATGTTTCCATCGAATCCAATGACGGTAAAGCAATTCGTCCGGCTGCGTTGAAGAATATTATTTCCTCTCTCCATTTCCGACAGACGGCTGCTTTGTTACCCCCAGATGCTAGCCTCGAAACCCCACCAAATCTCAAGACACCCAATCCGTACGCTGTTTCGCCTGCTGACCACGGCATTCCGGGAAATACTTCAGCATCCAAGGAATCAGAGCAACCGGCCCTCTTTGTGTACGCTGAAGACGACAGTAATATAACGTCCTGCCCGAAGAGACATGTCGACTACCTTTGTCACGACTGGAAGGAGGAAGACATCTGGTCATCTTGGAAATACATTACCACTCGTCGTAGAGAGTATCCAAATCATTCTCGTCTAGAGAATGCGTCTTGGAGAACGTGGACGAAATGCAAATACAAACTGAAGACTGTATCTCCAAAGACCCTTAATTGGTGAGAGCACAGTAGAAGTTGCGCAAACATCAAGCTAACTCATAGCAGGTTCAAGGATTATGACATAACTTGGCTATATGGGCCGCTTCAGCAGCATGTAAACCAGATCGATTGTACAGATGCTGAACTTTCTGGTATCTCATCCAAGTCCAATTTACAGGTCTGGGTCAACAATGAGTCTATACTAAAGAGAACCTCGGAGACCATATTACAGACGCCGTTATCGCCTTCATATTTGCTCAATCAGACAGCACCGTTGATTCGATCACAGAAAACTGACTGTCAGGGGTTTAAGAGGCGAACTCCTAATCAAGCAGCAGCTTCGAGCCACTTGAGTTGCAATGCCTCTAGTATGCTGTCCTCTTCAATCTCTAATGTTTCACCTCGAGGCATGGAGCGGAAACGCATTCACTTTGATGATCAAGTCGAGCAATGTATTGCCGTTGAGGGTAATGGTGATGTCGACGATGGCAGCAACTGTGATCCCTACAGCAAGAGTGATTCCGGTGATGGTTTCCCGATGAAGCGGCTGCGCCCACAAAATAGGGCTTTACCGATCACGAAGGAAACAATGAATGACAAGAAATCGTTTGTCTCTGACAGGAAGACGATTGCGATTCTTCCTTCGACAACATTAAACCACAAAGGAACTGCCCAAGAGCCTTCGGAGGAAATGAAACATAGAACCAGCATTCGCAATCCTATCCTCACGCGATCCCTGACACAGAAGATGTGTTCGAAGTACACGAGCAGGTTCGTTGAAGAAGCGGCAAACTATGATAAGACGGAGGTCGATGTCGATGCAGCCTCAGCTAGCTCAACATTTGGCCACTTTTTCGACATTGTTAATACAGCTAGGGACATGGCATATTTGATTTGGCATGCGGGCCACAAATGATCTTGGTTGGTAATGTGACGATTTAGGTCAGGTAGGTGTCGGGAGGTTCTTGGTGGCGAGCATCTTCTGTACCTAGGCTCCATGTTCATACCCTAACTGAAACCAAATCCCTTCGTTAGGGTAGGTCTTTTGCTGCGTCTCCTCTAGCCACCATGTGAGGGCACTGGTAAACCCATACACCCGCTCAGACTTACAATAATGCTCATACTCGTCCCTGATAGGTGTCGTTGTAGATGCTTGTTTCGCCATTTCAAGAACTCGTTCGTAGTTGTTGATGGTGCCTCGGCGAGAGGAAGTGATTCCACGGGTTTGTATTCACCCCACAGCGTCTCAATCAACTTTTCTGATGACTCAATCCATTCCCTCTTCCAGTTCTCGTGTATATAATGCCATTTATGCGAGGGGTGAAGCACAATAGCTCCGACATAGGCAGGCGATTCGTCAGTAAGGCGATAGTACTTATCCAATTTCGCCCAGCCCGAGTTATACATTGGTGCCATGATCGGATCGTCGCTGTATGCCTCTTTTCCTGCTTCAAACTGTGCCAACACAAAGTCCATAGCCAATAGGACGTGGTCAAGAGTTGCAAACGATGACTCCAGAGCCTTGGTCGTCATTTTGAGCTTCTCTAAAAAAGATGTGATCTTCTCGAGGATGGTCCAGTCCTCTGCAGAAAGCCGGTCTCCAGCGCAATCTGCTTCTACCCATTTGTCGAAATAGCCATCAATTGCGTCTCTAAGATTCAGGGCCGCTCGCAGCATAGCATACCACGAATTCCACCTTGTGTCGTTGTCTCGCGCAAGCCTGCGGTTATGGCTAATAGCCATAAACTTCTGGCTGCGCTGAACACCTCGCTGAATGTAAACGGCAAAGTTGTGAAGCTTACCAAGTGGGCCTTTCCGCCGCCATGTCTCAATCTGTTTCAGCTTCTCGTTATCGGTAACGAAGAGGAAGGATTTGGCGGCTAGGTTGATAATATGACCTTGGCAGCGGAGTCGGTGAGATTTGGGATCATACTCTATGTCAAATTGACGTAGAAGGGCTATACATGTTAGTGGCGCTCGAAAGAAATTGTGAGTGGTACCGACCAAGAGAAAGCGACTGCATCATTGTGTCGTTATTGGTTGCATTATCCATGACGAAATAGCCCAACTTGGAAGCAAAGCCCCAATCTTCAACCACTTCCTTAATTGCCGCAGCGAGATGAGAACCATCATGCTCACCGTCGATGTCCTATAGGGCCAAAGTATGGTGTTCCACCTTGCCGTCTTCCGTTACGTAGTGAGCAACTACGCCCAAGATTGCCAGGAAGTTGGGAGAGGTCCAGAGATCGCAGCTGATATGAATCCTCGACTTTGCCGACTGAATGCGCTGCTTGACCTTCTCCTTCTGATCTTCATACTGGCGCATAGTACCAACCATATCAAAGGGCTAATCACGGTGGCTTCCGCTATAACCGTACCATATGTAGTTGACAATAATGGCCGGAATGTGGAGGAAGGGGAGGCCACAACGAATGCTAAATTCTTCACATGAGGGGTGGCGTGTAGCTTAGCCAATTGTGAGTTGAAGGATAGGCATATTCGTCCATCTTAGCGTGCATCTTAGTATTCTTTTCTGTTCACCCAATCAATTGAGCTATTCAGATTATTATCACATTGGTCCCTATTTCCGAGTGTGTAGCTTCTTTGACACTATTCTCTCAGTAACTCCCACAACGCCCACCTTTTGTGATTGGAGGTCATGGGTCGCTGACCCAAAGAGTTTGTGATAATTTTGATAGGGGATATTAGAGTACCTAACAGCTCATTCATTTTCCCGAGAGTTCTCCAAGAATATACAGGGCGAGCAGTTTTAATCCTATGGAGAGGGAGGCTCCCTAGCTAAAAATCGCCCGATTTTTCTAGTGGATTGAGAACCGCTAGACAGAGCAGTCTCAGCCTGATTGGCAATAATCCATGAAGAACCCCCCTCCTCTCTCCCCAAGATATTGTTTTGATTTTGTCGGATCTTTTTGGCAGATCGATCTAGATATTTGATGGCATCTTCAAATGAAGTAGAAAGACTAGACGAAGCAGGAGTGCAGGATGGCCCGCGGTTTCGAGCTAGTTCTTCGCTGGCATCTTGAACAAATAGAGAAGCTTCCATTGCTGGTTCAAATGCTTTGGGAATTGAGGTTTCAGATTCAAGACCGAACGTCCAACATGCATTAATATACTAATGAGCTGCAAGTTGGTACAGTATAGATGTATTTTTGGTCGTGGCGAAAATTGTCCTTTCTAGATTTGAACTCACTTTATGCCAAAACATAGAGCCGCCATTACTGTAGCCTACAACAGAACAAAGACCGCTTTGGTTTGTGATTATATTTTGGCTCCTATGGTGGCTTTGTGGCGCGAACTGGTTCGACGCGTGGGAGCTCGTTGAGTATTGGATTATTGTAATAGGTAAAATATCCAGAAATGGACTAGATAAATTAATAATGGATAAAATTGCCAAAAGTTGCCATACGCATAGGTTATTAATATTAATGAGCCTAAAACTGGCACGTATGACGTAATTTAGCGAATATATATATATCCGTTAAGTCTTCCCTAGTACTTGCATTATCTACTCAAGGCACAATGTCTTTACTCTCGTTGCCACACGAAATACAAGTGGACATAACAGATCGCCTTGGTCTTCACTCTGCTGCAAATGCTTATGAGTGCGGATTGGCCGTAGCTCCGAGCCGACAACTAAAGGTAGACCACAAAAGAGTATGGGGTCGCATCTTTCGGGATAAGCTACAACCTAAGACGGTACTCCAGGAGGTGAACAAGTTCCGGAAAGGGGATAAACTGGTTGGAGACCTCTGGATCATTAGTTTAGATTTGGAGTATCTTTACCTAGAAGAGCCCAGACCGAACAGCACGAGTCCATTGCATCTTTTATTAGTAGGTGTCAATGAACAAGACTCCAAACCATTAACAATAGAGTCATATGACGTGAGTCGGTTCTTTCGTGGCTGGAGATACAGGGCCGATGGTTATCTGTTCGAAGACTCCAACATCATATTGCATTTTAGCGACCATCACGATGTAGAAACACTCTAGAGTATTAGGATTCATCATACATATGCATTATCATACCGTAGGATCAAGAAATTCGGATTGGTTCCCATCAGCTGCTCAGTGAAGTCGGTTTATTACGATAAGTCAACGGACCAGTGGTCTGTAGAGAAGATACCAATTATGAAGTACACCCTCGACTTTGGCTCGCCGGAAACTAGCCATCTGTGTCTCACAAGTAAAAAAGTTCACGGCACCGGAGAACTATTGGAGGCTATTTGTCAACACTGGTTCATCAGGAAGTAATGTGCATTAGACTTATGTTAGCAATATTGTACGCTTGAAGTAATAGGCGCTTTATAATATTACATTATGATTCCAAAGGAACATAGCCATGGATAATGCGTCACTTCACCACTCGCCAAGTAGTGGTGAAATACCTGGCCACCCATGGGCCAACTCGGTGAACATGACAATGCCTTTGGGTGCGCTGATCCAATGCTTTATGGACAAGTGACCATCTGAATATATCCAGAAGAATAACGAACAATGACCTAATCTTCTTAGTATTCGCCCTCCAAGTCATGCCCACCACCTACCAAATTACGATAAAAATGCTTATTATAGCGAACCCACTTAGTCACAGAGAGTTAGGGTTACATCAGAAGGGCCCAAATTCAGGGTCGAGCAGCAAACAGCCAGGTAGATGTTTCGCTCAGATAATGGAAAGAGATGCCCCATCCCTTGTATACCTCCTTAGAGTCGTTGCGGTCCATGTAGCGACCGCTCATCGTAGTATATAGCTGCTGGAATTGACGAATATACACGTGGCCGGTGCCCCACGAGGGGTAGTTGGATCAAAAAGCTTTTCCAATGGGGTGCTGGCATTTTGATGTTTGGTTGTGGTGGTCTTCGACGACGAGAATAGGGCTTTGACGGCTTGATCTGAATATCGACATTGGTGTCGTAGGCTTCGAACATGGGCTGATCCTCATTAGTTTGTCAAGCCCTGGCAAATGTCCTAACAGGAACATGTCACGACTGTATTCTCATTGGTGGCGCTTTTACAATATTTCCACTAGGCGGTTAGCATTACTAATATCATCCAGGCAGTTTGGAGTCGTGAGTTCCCTTCATCCAGGCCTCTATCCTACCAATGATCGCTGGGGCATGACAGTAAACCTACACAAATATCTTGGAAGCGTTCAATCATATTTACTTGCAGCACAAGGGTTATGGTGCTTCCCGCTCTATCTACAGTCCGTACAAATTGAGAGTGAGCACGATGAGAATGAGACCGCGTCTCAGCAGCCTTATCATGAGGTGTGGGAGCTTTGGGCATATCTCCGCAAGGCCACTTACACAATTCACAGGCGCGGCTGCTATCCGATGGCATACTGCATATCCGTCGCCTAGAGACATTGAGCCGGAATCGCTTGGGCGGGAACAAGTACTTGCGAAGCTTAGGGACGGCAATAAGCTGCCAGGGACAAACTTCCTCTTGGTTGACCTGCGCGGCAATGATCACAAGGTTAGTTCTCGACAGCTCTCTGGTTTCTCTGTCCTATATTTTTGCCGGCGTGACTGGGACGATCGCGAGCTGGCGACAAACATTTCTAATGAGAAGTTGCTAAATGGGGCGGAACAATTCGTGGATCCATCAATTTACCAGCACAGAGCCTGTATCCGGCCATTTAATTGATCTGACCGGGAATGATAGATTTATGGTGGAGTTATGTTGGCAAAAGCAGTTATGATTTCGACGCAGTTACGGATTTTGTCACCACCTTTCCGGCAGGAAAGGTGGCAAGGTTGGCGGACCCACCGGGTAGTCGTCATGCTTTCCCACATTTTTCCTCACGTGGCCCCTAGCAATGATGCTCGGATAGACAGTGCATTGAAGGATAAAAGAACTCAAAGACAGTAACACAAAGCTATAAAAGCACCCAATCCTGCTCTAGCGCCTGTCGACAAGCAGTCACTAGTTCTATGACCCCCTTCGCTGTTAAGTCCTTGTAAAGTCTCACCTGAGACCGCAAAAGTGCCTTTATCATCTCCTCTATGTCCACCCTCTCCAATGTGCCCGCACCATCAATATCGATCATAGCACCACAAACACGCTGATTATACTGGTAAGAGAATCGTGGATCTAGAAATTGTTGGAGTTCCCCTGTCTCGGCACCAGACGCGTCAAGTAATGCATACATCAAAGCAATACAGTGTAAAGCCTCACGCTCGCTAAACATCCTCAAGTCGTTTGGCTCGGCTGTCTCCTGAAAAATCGCAAGGATGGATTCTTCATCCCGATCCAATAGCTCGTTCGCCTCGTCACTATAATACTCCCCAAGTAGACTTAAGCCTAGAAGCTGCAGGCATAGGCAAAATCTTGCTCGAATTGTTGGTTTCAAATCCTAAACTCCATTAGCTATGAGTGACAAGGTAAATATTTCTCCTACTTTTATGCTGTCCCTAAGCGCTGTCCACTCATATGCTACTCGAAAAGTAGACACTTCAGTCATGCTGTGCTCTTCATCTACGGAAAGAATCCCGCTATGCTCCTGGGGTGCGTTCTTGTACATAGTATGGCCTATGCTTTCAGCCTGAATTTCTTTGTGTAATACCTGTAGTCGTTTGGTTATGCTTTGCATCTACCTTTTTTCATGATTAAAATCTTGCTTGAGTTTAAGAATTATATTGCACGAACCATTGCAAGTCAGGTCTCTCCTTCCTCATCACCAGATTGTACGAGTAGTCTGTTTGCATGGCTAACCGTAGGTAGTATTGTTAATGGCCTTGGGCTTCGGTCAGAAATGGACTCCTGGGACAATTGTGGATCTTCTCTATGGAAAAGAGGTTTGGCAGCAAATGCCGAGGCACACTACGCCTAGTCCATCCATTCCTGGCCAGTTTTGTCAAGATTACAATCACCTGATGATGGACCCATACTGTAACGCACCTTAAAACAGCTACTTCACCAGCGTTATCAGGGGATCGTCGGTTCTATTGTTGGGATACCTAGTCAGGCGACCAACCACTTAAAAAGGCGCATATAAGAAGTACCGACTATATGAAAGTGCTAATCGTTGTGGCTCCTGCTATAACTGTACTGCAGGTAGTTAACAATATAATAACGCTCGGAATGAGGGAAGAAAGGCCACGACGAATGCTAAACTCTTCATTTGAGGAGTGGCGGGTAGCTTAGTTAATTATGAATTGAAGAATATACATATTCGTTTATCTTAGCATACATCTTACTCTTCTTTTATCTTCATCAATCAATTGAGCTATTTAGATTATTATCACATTGGTCCCTATTTCCGAGCTTGTTCGATTATTCTCTCAGCAACCGACACAACACCCGCAACATCTTGTGTGAGTGTAGGTCATGGGCTGCTGACCCAAAGAGCTTGTGATAACCTTGATAGGGGACACTAGACAGCTCATTAATTTCCCCAAGAGTTCCCCAAGAAACCCTATGGAGAGGGGTCCTCCCTAGCGAAAAATCTCCTAGACAGAGCAGTCTCAGTCTGATTGGCAATAATCAAAGAAGAACCCCCTCCTCTCTCCCCAAGAGATTGTTTCGATTCTGTCGAGTTCTTTTTGGCGCGTTGATCTAGATATTTGATGGTATCTTCAAATGAAGTAGAAAGGCTAGACGAAGTAGGAGTGCAGGATGGCCCGCGGTTTCGAGCTAGTTCTTCGCTAGCATCTTGAACAAATAGAGAAGGTTCCATTGCTGGTTCAAATGCTTTAGGAGTTGAGGTTTCAGGTTCAAGGCCAAATGTCCAAAAGATGTTAATATAGAAATCAGGGTGCAAGTTGGTATAGGTGTCTTTTTAGTTGTGGCACAAATTGTCCTTTTAAGATTAGTGGACAGGGAAAGTGGACTAGTTCGGTGTATTGGAGCTCGTCAGGTACAGTATTGGGCTACTTCAACAGGTCCAGGAAATGGACTGATTAAAATAATGACTGATTAAACTGCCAAAAACTGCCTATAGCTAAATAGTATTAATGAGTCTAAAACTGGCATGCGTGGCCTGGTTGGCGATTTTTAGCTCGGCGTATATATATCTCCGTCAGTCTTCCCCAAAGAATATACTGTACTTACATCATCTGTTCAAGGAATGCCATTGCCATACTTGCCACCAGAAATGCAATGCGAAATAGAAAAGCCATTACCATACTTGCCACCAGAAATGCAATGCGAAATAACAAATCGCCTTGATCTTCAATCTGCTGCAAATGCTTATAAAGCAGGGTGGGCTGTACCACCAAAGCGACAGCCTAAGATAGACCACAAGAGAGTGTGGGGTTCCATTTTTCGGGATAAACTACAACCTAAGACGGTACTCCAGGGTGTGAACAAGTTTCGGAAAGGGGATGAACTGGTTGGAGACCTCTGGATCATTGGTCTAGACTTGGAGTATCTTTACCTGGAAGAGCCCAGACCGAACAGCACGAGACCATTGCATCTCTTATTAGCAGGTGTTAATGAACAAGATTCAAAACCATTAATAATAAAGTCACATGAAGTGAGTCAGTTCTTTTGTGGCTGGAGATATGAGGTCGGTGGTAAGCTATTCGAAGACTCCAATATCATGCTGCATTTTGGCGACCAGCACGAGATAGAAACACTCTGGAGTATTGGAATTCATCAGACATTTGCATTATCATACCGCAAGATCAAGAAATGCGGATGGGTTCCCATCAGCTGCTCAGTGAAGTCGGTTTCCTCTGGAGATTTTACTTTCGAGAGGATACCAATTATGGAGTACACCCTCGACTTTGGGCCGGAAACTGGCCATCTGTGTCTCGAAAGTAAAAAAGTTCACGGCACCAGAGAACTATTGGAGGCTATTCATCAACACTGGTTCATCGGGAATTAATGTACATTAGACTATTAAGTGAACCCACTTAGCAACAGAGGGCATTATGATGTTGTGGTAGTATAAAATTAGGTAGCTCAGCTTTGTCAAATAAGGGTAATAGCTATAGAATATTTACACCACTAGGACCAAAAGAGCAATAACGGTATCGCTTTCCGGAGAGACACCAACGGCATAATCAATCGCCCTGTATTATACCAGTCGTAAGACCAATCATCACACAGCTCAGTGCAACTTGTGATGCGCAGTTGGATGGTTAAAGTATCTAAAGGACCAATAGAGGATATAAATGCTGCAGAACCAATAAGCCATATTTGTATTGAACTCATTTTGCGAACTAAGATGAAGAAAGAGAGGAAGCAATCCGGGTTTAATATAATACCAGTTATGGAGTATAGCCTTGACTTTGGCTCATCGGAAACTAACAATCTATGTCTTAGAAGCAAAGAAGTTTGCAACACTAGAGGACTATTGGAGGCTATTTATCGACGCTGGTTCGTTAAAGAACAAAGTAATGTAGAATCATGTTAGCAGTTTTGGAAGTTCATTGGTTGCTTTTCAATATTATATTATAATTCAGTTGCCTATTGAGTGATTCTCGCCTCGAGTTAACGTGCTAACCGCCATAGATATCATTTGATTCCAATTTCGCTCTAAGCGTCATTCATTTTTCAAAGCTCCAGTATACGGGAAATTCTAAAGTTCGGTAATGCGTTGTTTAACTGCTGGCCTTGCTGCACGAACTTGCCCACTTAGTTGGCATGGGCGCCTCGGATGTCATGAGCAAATACCCAATGAAAGTATAGGGCTTAATACAGAATTTACAAAGACTAAACTTAGGTCTATAACTGCAAGAGACTTAGTACAGTGATGTAACTTATTGGCTTCCTCTTTTACTTACACTTATTTATTCTGTCCGGGACCCACACAGTGTTAACAATAATTTTCTCATACAGTAAACATTACTCCAGATTTTACTGACAAACGGAAATAAGTTTCTACGGTGTGCTGGTTTGTAGCCTTAAGATTTAGGCAGCAATGCATGAGTCATACGCTTTGTCTCCTGGGCTTTGTCTCTGGCCGCGCGCTGCACTCACCTCCACGATCAACAATCATCCCAACATGGCTCCGAATCTACCAGCCAGCTCGCGTATCCTTATGCAGGATATTATTCTCAGTAAGTTTAACGACAAGACAGAAATCACAGACAAACAAATAGCCAAACTTATCCACTGCACGACACGAAGCGTGCGCAACGCTCGATCGAACATGCGACATTTCGGAACCATTGATGCACCTCCAAATAGCGTTGGCCGACCCAAGAAAATCACACCTAATATGTGGTCTGCCCTAGAGGCCTACCTGGCCCGTAAACCTGGCAAGACTCAAGAGGAGATGGCTGCCTTCCTTCGTAAACATTTCGACGTCGTCGTGTCGCGTGTCACTATTAGCAAGTATTTGAAACGGGCGACGTACAGAAAGAAAGTAATACAAAACGTCGCAAAAGAACGTAATCCTGACCTACGAGACCAATTTATACATGATAGATCATCCTACCATTCTTTCCAATTCGTAGTCATCGACGAGAGTGGATCTGATCGAGGTATTGGGACGCGGAAGCATGGCTATGCTCCCAAAGGAGTAGTGCCGGTGCAAATCAAGCGGCTGCACCGGGGCAAGAGGGTTCAGATTCTCCCCGCCTATACGCAAGATGGGGTCCTCTATTTTGAGGTGTACGAAGGCTCAACTACTACAGAAGTATTCGATGGCTTCATCGAAAGGCTATTGCCACACTGCGGCAGGTTTCCAGAACCAAACTCTGTCTTAATTATGGACAATGCCTCGTGGCACTGCTCGGAAAAGATGATGAAGATGTGCGAGGCAGCAGGTGTGGTAGTACTTCCCCAAGCGCCGTATTCGCCCGACTTGAGTCCGATAGAAGAATTCTTTGGCGAACTAAAGAACTACATTAAGTCGCGAGTTTATGAGGACTGGGAACTTATCAAGGTTGACTTTAAGTTCTTTTTGGAAGAGTGTGTTAGGGTTGTGGGTAATCGGAAAAGAAGCGCTCGGGGTCATTTTAAGAATGCATTCATCACTGTTGAAGAATTCTAAATACTCTATGGAATAAGCCAGCTATTCTATCCTCTAAATTACCATAAGCTCATAATATCGCTTAATATTGCAAACAAAATGCCACGCAACGCCTTCTAGAACGCCATGATTTAAAAAGAATTTGAAGTACCTCTTCTGGTTTGCGAAGATCATCTCAAGGCTCAGGCCATAATCCAGAGTCAAAACCTCAATCAAGCTATATGAGCTTTTGAGTTTCTGGGAGCTAACTTTGGACTGCTGCCACTCAACGTAAGCCTTGACCACATTGTCTCTTGATTCCTCGAAGTCAAAGGCAGGGGACGTCGGAAAAATTATGCTGGGCGAAGAAGGGATATAAGACCCCGTATAAACAGCATTAGCATCGCCCGGCGCATTGTGAATGTGAATCGCTGGAGCACCAGCAGCATAACTGCTGCCTGCCTCATCCCGCCTTCGCTTGCGCGAGCGCTCGGCTTGCTGCTCCTCCTCTGCCTCCAACTGGGTCCGAACACGCTCTGGAAGGTCATCATGGGTTTGCATGTTGTGACCTTTTTGTGTCTCATCCACAAGAATCTTTAAGTGGTGACTGAGTAATTTGTAGTGCTTTGGTCCCTTCTGCCAGCAGTAAGGCCCTTTATTACATGGTGGTCCCGGGCACCGAACAAGGGCCACAACTCGCCTCCAACTATCATCTCGTCCAAGAACAGTCAGCTCAGCATTAACCTGGGCATTATTCTCAGCAACCTGGGCAGCAGTACCCCGGGTGGCTGTGGCTGTTTTGTCACTCTCTGGTTCGTAGTAAAATGTAATTTGGACCGAGAGCTTCTTGCTGTCACGTAAAAAGTGGCTCCAATCCTGTAGCTGCTTCGCTACTTCTGACCACTTAACTTTCAATTTTCCATATCGCTTTGTTATCGGCTTCGTCTTTCGATCGTCTACGGTATATATGATCTTTGTATCGACAGGTCTCCAAGGCTTCGAGCCCCTTTCTACGGCGTCTCGTAACTTCGACTGCAGGGTATGATTCCAGAAGTCTTTGGGTGATATGACTACGCCTGGCTCTGATTCGCCGCCCCTGCTCCTGTTATTCAATGATAACTTCCATTCCACGTCATAACGTATGTAGTCGGGCAGCTCTTCGTCATAGGCTAGTCCTGGTCTCCAATCGGCGTAAGGCACGAATGAAAGGCCTATTCCGGCAGGTCTCAGCTGGCTCTTTCGGGCTAGGGTTGCTCGCTGGAAATGGTCACCGTCGGAATCGGAAAAATCGTGAGGCTGAGACTCGCTCGCATCGTCACTAGACCAGGTATCCGCACACATGGTTGTCGGTCAGTATCGTAACATGCCGCTTTGGAGGTTGACAACAGTTTACTGACCCAATATTCACAAAGAACACCTTGTCCACTAGTGGACTCGAAAATTATCACGTGATCATCTTCCTTTGTTAACATCTCTATGGACAGCCTTCGAGGAATACTATCATGCGATGTTGGGGTCTTTAGATGATGCTAAGAATGATTTGCAAAATGTATTGCAATCCCAAATACGCTACATACTAATATTCGCCTCTCGATCAATATGTGACTGAAACAGGTAGCTAAATGAAGGGCAGTGGCAATGCATAAGATAAGTCACGTGGATTATCACGGGATAATTAAAAGTAGCTAAGGTTCGTACCTATGTATGTACCCACAGTGTGGGCAGCACGGGTCTCGTCGCTAATTGGCCCATGCACCCGTCCCAAAAAAAAAGAGAGAAAGAGCTAAAGAGGAAGCCAATAAGTTACATGACTGTATTAGATGCCTATGAACTCCGTTATTTTCTTTAGAGCCTTTAAATCCCCTTCAATTGTCCCCGGAAATCATTGGCTAGACAGCGACCTATGGCACGCACGCACCGCAAATCAGCTCCACCCCTACCTGAAGCAAACTTTAGACCTACTTTGGATGTCGTAGGTGTAAGAATCCCAACGGCCAAAAGTGGCCTTATACTCCAAATTTGGGAATTAACAAAGCCGGCTTGGCACACATTATTAGTGGGCCCTTTCCGGCCTCCTTTCACAGACCATGTTGGTCCATATCTGGATGCTACTTTAGTTGCTCCAAATTAATTAACGGTAAGAAGATAACGGTCAGAATAACGGTAAGAGTAGTGTCCCGCTTTGAGCTACCGTTCTTTTTTCTGCCGGACAAATAGACTGGCATAAGATTAGTGCATATTTGTGCAAATGGCATAATGTGGTAAAGTTATGCGCAGGGCATCAAAAGATCACACATAGAGTTCGCGGCTAGGTCAACCCCACTGCTTTCAAGGTGGGCGGAGATGGAGTTCCTAGGTGGTGTTCTGCTTTTGTAAGTAGTCAAACAATATGCAAGATTGCTTGCCACAAACATGACATTTGACGTAGCGCCAATGGCGCTACTCAGTATTTAAGGCGGCGAGGAATCACACCGATAAGGAGGATGTTTCTCGATTTTGTTTTGTCGAATGGGTTGGAAGAGAGCGGCAGGCTCAATGTAGTTGATAATGAGACCAGAATAGTCAAGTCTATTGCTTAATTATTGTAATATATAACTGCAACTAATTATTCCATTCTGAGCGATTAAATTACAATACTTGCACTAAATCCAAGAGAGTCGAATGGCAATAAGTATATAAACTAGACAACACTAGATACAAGAAGAACCTGCTTCGGGACCCTACCTCCTGTCCTTAACGGCTGCGTTGGGACCCGACCCTAACTACTGCTGCTAATATGCCCATGCTTGCGTGTTATATCAATTTACAGCTGTATTATCGTTTTTTATTCTCAGGCAGCTATTTGTTAAACCTAATGAGAATCAGCCAGTGTTCTATGTCGGCGGATGTGCCCGTGATGATGCTGGCTAGGGGTTCCGCTTGCCTAAGAGTAACGTTTTCGATTTTGTATCGACTCGGCGGTATATGTTTTGGATGTACCCCGGTGAGGGCGCTGAGCCTTCGTAGTTTTCTGGCGCGTCAAACATTTAGATTTACCTAAGATCTTATAGCGCTTGCGAGGTCGTTCATCATCATTTTCACTCCCGTGATGCCGCTTTCCTTCTGTCAAGAGGGACGGATGGCTGTTGTCATCATGCACCAAATTCGTGCGATCTAGATCATCCTGACTCACTTGGGAGTCACTGTCTGCATCATTGTCGTTGTCCTCACGATAGTGTACAGATGTAGACTCGGCTTGATGATGAGGGTTACTCTTTGTCAGAACCTTGGTTGAACGAGGCGCTTCGTTGATTCCTGATGATAATCCGGACACAGCCACACTTGCTCGGGCTTCTGCTACACTAGATACGCAAATAGTCGTTTCTAGGTCTTGGCTTTGGAGGGTTTCTGGAGAGAGTTGTCTTTTGGTCAGGTGACTAGGATATACGTGAGCAGTCTTGGGGACAGCATCAAGGCAAGGGCTGCTCCTCGTAGGTGTTCCATCACTTTGGCAGTGACCATCATCAAAGTCAAGTTGCGTAACACAACGTCCCAGCGATCCACGTGCTGGGTTTAAAAAGCCAATTAGTCTCTGGGATATTCGGAGAGAAATCTGTTTCTAGACTTACCGGGATAGCGTATGCAACCTGAACGAGTTCTGGATATAATGAGTTTGTGAGCAGGTGGAAGCGAGTCATCAGAGTCATCTGCAGAATCTTCTGCGTTAGAGTTGATATTGGAGATACAAGTCGTCTCGCGGGAAAGGGAAGGGGATATTGCCCCCTCAATGACGTCCTTGATCGACGGGAACAGCGTAGGGGTCGGCATTGGTCAAGTCCTCCCGGCTAACAAAGATGAGAGGGTTCCTGCCTCATAAGCGATAGATCTAGCAAAGGAGGCATCAGACGGGATAGATGAAGGCTCACGCTTCCGTGGCGAGGATTGAGAAGTATGGGTAGAAAGCCTTACAGAATTCTTCATAAGCGGAGGATCTCCAGTATTTATGCTCAGTCCTCTCCACATATACCAACTTCGCTCGATAGGAGATGGGGCACTTAATCGCCAAGCCAAGAAGACTAACTGACAACCCTCCACAACAAGGATTCAATTCAGCTGGACTTGGGAGAGGATGATCGGTCCGAGTCGATGCGCACGGAAATGGAGAAAGATGTTGGTGAGCTGGGTCTGTTGGCCACGATCTCAGGTTTGATTTGCCTGAATAGCCGCCTTCTTGCTAGTTAAATCACGGGCAACCGATTGAGCTACCCCTTCTGGCAAGACGATCGTTGAGCTAGGACAGAGATGCGACCTGGCAGGATCGCCTCCTCGTCTTCCTGCGCCTTAACTCGTCAGAGCTTGATCATCTGGCCATTCTAATTATGTCTATCGGATGACAATGCCCGGAAACGATTCTATCCGGGTGTTCAAGCATTAGCAACCGAAGAGCAATATGTCATCCTCGAGCGTCGCTGGCATTCTGTCGGCAAGAACGGCACCACCACAGCCCCTGAATCTTGAGCTTGAGTCATAACCCATTGAAGCTTTTCCTTTGCTTACAGCTCGGGCAATATTATATCCCATTCGGGCAACTCAGCCAGGTCTAGATCCGTCTCGTGCCCGCAGCCAAGGCAGACTTGACAAGATCCAGGGGCAGTCCAGCCTGTTGCTTGCAGTGGAGGTTATCAGGAGGTCGCGGAAGCCCCACGACTTGCATGAACGGATGAGAGTGCACTACTACGTAGTGATAGTCGGTCATCCTCCGAGTCCATAACACACACTCGTAACCTTGTCGCAACACTGGCGCTATTATCCCAACACGTAAACCTTTCAACTCAGAAGATAGAGGCCCGTTGGACACAAGAAAGCTCGGAACTGGTGCGGGCATGCGATAGAGACAGTAGAGCACTTTCTCTTTCGATGCACGAAATGGACAGCGCATAGGACTGAAATGTTGCAGTGCACGGAGACATTGAGAGGAAACCTCTCGTTCTACCTAGGAGGAAAATCACCTTCAGATGACGCAAAGTGGACGCCAAACATGCAGGCAGTCCATGCAACTATACGATTTGCAATGGCCACAGGCCGACTCGACACACAATACTGAAACCAGATTGCAAGAATCTCACCCACTTAACCTACTTGCACTTACACAACATCGTGGCCGGTGTCAGACGAAGAAGGCAAGTCCTGCCGAGATGACTAAGGCAAAGCGGGGTAAAAAGCCCTACCTTGAGGTCATCAAGATCATCACGATCAAGAGAAAGAGATGGAACAGATCGAGCTTCATTGAATTGAATAGCCTGATACGGGCCCCTCAAGAATATCCTCATTTTCGCCTTGTGACATTCATCTAATTCACAAGGCTGACAACTCAGGTCGTCACGTGTGTCGCGAGCCTGACAGCCAGCGTCATCATGTGACTTGAAAGAGGGGTAAAAAGGCAAAAATGCTATACACTACGGACCACAGTCAAAATATGGGCACACAAAGAGGCAGCAGCCAGGTGGGAAGCAGAATGGGAGCAAGAAACACGTGGCAGAACGTCATACCGCTACACACCACAGCCAACACCGAAGGTATTGCACATCCACGAGGAGCTGAGCAAGACACAATCCGCAACGCTAGTCCAGCTACGCACCGAGAAGATCGGCCCTTGACTTCCTATTTACAAGACGAATACCTCATACCGTGAGCCCAGACTGCCCCTGCGGAGAGGGACGCCAGACCGTCAGACACGTTCTATTGCACTGCAGGACCTTCCGGACCCTGCGGTGGCAGGAACTCGGGAGATGCAGAGACAGAAGCAAACTACTCAATGTGCGCGATATGGTCAAGAAGACCATCCAATTCATCGAACGCACAGAGACTCTAGGGCTCAGAGCAGTCTGATCAGACGCACAGGAGGAGCAAAGCGTGGAGGAATATCGCGGCTGACATAAAAGTCAGCTCTCCGGCGATCCCCTCAGCGCAAGGAGCCGACGAAAGAACCGGCACTGGGGGAGTTTCGTACGCAGATGCAAAAACATGATTCTCTTGCCGCAAGACGAGAGCATCACACGCGCTTATCACACATAGAGCAAGATGGAGACCACTATCAGCAGGAACGAGGCAAAGTTAATGTAGATAGAGGTTATATTGCAAAGGAGGGATTCTCTATGGCTGCTTTGCTTATAACAAGCAAGGCGGTGAAGAGGGGCGGATCAACGTTAAACCGAGACCGCCCCGGCTGGCCGCCGGGCCCTGCCTATCCGGGCATAGCTGCGGGACACGCGGCTGCAGCCGTGTAGGAATAATCAATCAATCAATCAAATTGCGCCCTACACTACGTACAGTATGTGGGCGGGAGGCAAATGATTAGTCGTAGCAACTGCAATCATGGCTGTATTTGTAGTCTTTGCCATATATAGTTTAAGGCTGTTTTGTGGTGGAGAAATGTTTCCTATTCTGTTCTCTTGCAATTATGTAATACCTTAATTATTAATAAGGTTATATACAACAATTAGGTAATGTTGCCGTCGCATAAAAATAGGGCATCATTTTCAAATTACATGTGTTATACATATATATATATATAAAGAGAGAGAGAGGGGGGGGAGAGAGGGAGAGAGAGAGAGAGAGCGCTGGGTTATAAGTTTATTAAAGAGAACATTATTATACAACAATCTCAGCTTTACCACAACTGTTCCCATTGCAAAGAATCATCTAACGATATGGCGATCCAGTAAGCTGAATTAAGCTTGCTTGCTTTCTGAATGCACCCGCTGACTTTTGGTAGACAATTTATCGATTCCATCATTGCGGCACACGGTGGCCAGGCCGCATACTCGGCGTTGGACTCCATTAAGCTCGACTTTACATTCACCGGAGCCCTTCTAGGCCTCAAGGGCCGTCCCGGTATCCTTAACCCAACATCTACTGTCTCAACCAAGGAGCAAAAGGTGGTCTATCGGGGCCTTGGCGGCAGCGCCGATGAGGAGTGGGTCTTCACACCGAATCGAGTCTGGAAGCAGCGCGCCGCGGACGGCACCCTCATTGCAGAGCTCAATGACCCTCGCAAGGCCTTTGAAGGCCACGTTTTAGATACACCATGGGACGACTTCCACTTCATCTTCTTCTGTGGAACTGCGCTGTGGCAGTACGCCAACTTCCCCTACCTGCTGGCTCGAGATGACGTCAAGGCTACGGAGGTGGACTCCCACCAAGAAAACGGTCAAACATGGAGAGTCCTGGAGGTCCAATTTCCCGAACAGAGCGTATTGACATCCCACTCCAGCACTCAAAAGTATTACTTTGATGACAAGTTTGTCCTTCAGAGACATGATTACGCACCATGGGTTCTTGCTGGCTCCCCAGCTGCGCACTATGTTTACGATGAGGTTGTTGTTGGAGGGCTCACTTTCCCAACGCTGAGGAGGGTTATTGCCATTAATCCCGCTGATGGAACACCGCTATACCACGGACCGATTCCTACCTTGGTTCATCTCATTATTCGAAGCATTATGCTCAACAAACAAGGAACTGCTAGCAATGGAGAATACGAGTGGGCATTGACTGCGGCTCCTAGAATTTGAAACTTATATTAGGGTTAATATTATTACCAGACTGGTGGACTTTTGGAGTGAGTAGAACCCCGGCCACAAGAGGTAGCGACACTCATACGGGGCTGTGCTGAGACTTGGAGAGCTTAGGAGGAGTGACGCTTTTATTGTTTATAGGGGACCCGTACTTGGATGGAAGCCTGGAATTTTTGTGTGCTTGAAGTTACTGTCTCATCATGACTTGATAGCCTACCTCCTCACCCAGTAACTCTCGTGTTGGTAATTGTTCTCCAGGGAGTATAGTATACCTGTGTCGTTATCAACCTGATCCCACTTGTATATTCGCTAGGGTGATGAAGATGGGACAAATTCGGGGCAAATATGGAAAAAAGATGGCTTATAGGATGTGTGCACCTCGTTAATTGCTGTAAATGCGATTAATGCCCAAGCTTTTGCCACGTGACGTAACGGTCAGAGGTGTGCCATGACCGCATTGTAAGCGCCTATAACTTACTCGTAGAGTGCTTTTTTGTTTAATTCATAGGCTGTCCCAGCCATCTTATTGGTAGCTATGCACCACTGCCACCCGTCGCTTCCACTAACCAAGCCGTTCGGCCAGAATTGAGGCCAGTCATTCCTGTCCAGAACTGCTTCCCCTTCTGCTCCGGGTAGTTGCTCAGTGCGGTTGCACCATACTAATAGCTACACCAAAGGTTCTATGTCTATGTACATGTCGGACCTTTCCTGGCCTTCCTCGGCTTTCTGTATACCAATATACACTCGTCTACGCTATGAGTATTGAAGTACTGTGATCGGGACTCCCTGGAACCATGATCGGAGCCAATTTTATGGGAATGTAATGATTTAAACCTGAGATTGGAACGCTCCGTGTGTGTTTGACCACACATCTCTTCGAGGCTTGGTGAGTCTGGGGAGACCAAGGGCCGGGTTGTTGATGGGGCTTTCGCCAGAGAAAATGAAAAAGTCGTATAAGAATCCTCCGAAGGAGCATCCAAGGAATGGAATAGCCATGGGGATCTAGCAATTAGATTAGCGAAAAGAGCCAATCAACAGGCTCAACAGTCTGCAATTTCTTACCCAGAAGTAAAATCCTCCAGCCGACCAAACCTCATGTCCATAACCAATCATGTAAGAAACCAGACGAGGACCAAAATCACGTGCGAGGTTGAGGGCATAGCCAGTTTCCCAACCAAAGCAAGCACCAATACCGAAAATGAGGAAGAACAGGCAAATGGGCAGCAGAGGTCCGGCACCAATGTTGTTGCTGTCGGTTAAGGCAAGACGATGATGATCAGAATGGTGCTAGCAATAAACTCAGAGAAGACCATTCCAGTTCGCGTCATGAATTCGGCTGGGTAGGTGCAGAAGATTCCAGCGGTGGAATTGGGGCCGCCAACAGTTCGGATACCAGCGCCGCCTTCATAGAGGTCGAAGGCAGACTTGTAGTTTCCGTAAACGATTGCGGCTCCAGCCATGGCTCCGAGGAGTTGACCGACGAAGTAGAAGGGGAACTTGCGCCACGGAAGACCGCGGTAGAGGCAGCTGACGAAGGTCACAGCTGGGTTGAGGTGACCTCCCGACTTGCCACCGACGTACACTCCCATCATGACAGCAATACTAAAACCATGATGTTAGTAATTGCGCTCCTATCTGTCATCGACAGTGGTTTTAATAGGGAGAGAGAATAGGTACACAAAAGGAAAAAAGGAACACATACCCCCATCCCCAAGAAATACTCTGGTAGTCTCCCTTGCTGCCCTTGCTGAGAACTACTTGTGCTACGACGCCATCACCAAACAGGATCATTATCATAGTTCCCATGAACTCAGACAACAAGTCCTTGTAATCATCTTTTGCCCGGCTCCAAAGGGGCAAGTCCTCGGTTGAGCTTGTGGGCGCGGATTCAGTAGAGAGGTCCTCGTGCTCTGGGCCTTTGGAACTCATTTCAATGTTCTGGACACGAGCGGAATTGTCAACGGATGACTGACATTGAATCTTGAAGGATTGTAGCCATTGATGTGATTCGACGTTGATGCGGTGGTTAACTTTGGAGGGATGAAGGAAGATTTTATGTTCCGTGGACGACTCTCTTTCCCCACTGAAGTGTCGCAACGATATTTAAGTGGTCTTGTCCTCACCACGGGATGGGAGATAGTGACTTTTGCTCTGATTGCGGCCCTCTACCGCGCATCCTGGTTGCCACCCAGGCCACAACGGGTTAGAGGACAGGCCACAATGCTCAAGGTTCCCCAAGAACCCATACATGTCGGGAGATACAAGCGGACCGCCAAGATCCCGCGGACAGTCCCTTCGTGGGATACGTACTCGGTCCCGCAGACCGAGTACGTATGCGAAGACGTGCGTCTCGGTAGATCAAGAAGGACCAGCCGCGGGCGGCAGCACGGCATTGGCAAAATAGAGTGTGGCTGTAAAGTGTAAACGTGTTAAAACAAAAACAAGTTTGACGACAAATTGTCCAAACCCACCCCGGATTCTCCACGTTCGAATTGCATTTTGGTGGGAAGACAAGACCGCGCGAAGAAAGGGGATGGGAGGGCCAATGCGGCAAGCGTCCACGTGGAAAAGAGTCATGTTGACTACAACCTAGACCGAGCTGCCCAGCACTTGTGCCGCCGAGTAACGAGGCACCGAAACTCCCATTGCTACATCAACCCTATCTGGGCAAAGGGGGGATGCAGGTCGGGATTTCTGCACCGACAAGAAACGGGCGCCAGAACCTATTCGAGAAGTTCGCGCTATCACACGGGCTCTGGAGACACCTCCACTGAAGTAAACGAGATGGCGGCTCTCGGGGAATGAGGTATGTTAAGCCATTTACCTCAGGAACCAGGGGGTCAAGCGCCTCAAGCGAGGGGAAGCCTGTTGCAATCCCCACAAACCAGGGATCATCGAAGGGGAGAGAGGAGGGCTTCTTGTGCTTTATTTGGGGCTGATCTGTGTGAGTGAAACATGACACTATAGCGACTGCATCAGAGAGACCTTATGGGGCTCAAGCCCCTATAGACAACCCTATCCACAGAGGATGTATAGCCTGTCGTAGGGCCTTTCCTATAGCTAGAAAAACAAGTCCTTCTATGCTTCTAAAGTTGACCCTATCCTATTTGACAGTGGAAATGACTTTTTCCCGGTTCAACCAGTAACTTGGCGTCTTGTAACGCTTGCAGTACCTTGTGGACATGTTTCGTGTGTTCTTCTTCTGTTTCGCAGAAGATGAGGATATCATCCAGGTAACATACAACGAATATGTCCAGGTACTCGCGCAGTACATTATTGATCATCCGCTCAAATGTAGCTAGCGCATTGGTGAGCCTAAAGGGCATAACAAGATATTCATGTAGTCATGATTTCGTTCTAAATGCGGTCCCCCATTCGTGTCCGGGCTTGATGCGGATTAGGTTGTAGGCTCCCTTGAGATCCAACGCGGTGAAAGAATTTCATGCTGTGGCCTAAATATAATGGGGGAAACGGGCAATTCTTTTCAGAAACGGTATCACTCAACAAATCGTAGCTTTCAAGCTAAGGAACATCTATTTAATTAGAAGAATAGTCTGTTAGTAAGTTAAAAAAGAAGCATTAAAAATTTACATGCTTTGCAAATTCCCTTAAGGGTTGGAAATAGAGATGAAATAGTAAAATAGCTTTTGTAATAGAATACTTATTAAGCATAACTTATACCAAAAGTTATTGAACTTTCTTAGCTTACATCTCCATTATTTTTGCTCTATATACTCATTTAGTTTCAAATGAGTAGACAAACTTCTATCTCCTTCATACCCTAATGTACTATACTGAAAATCCGGCTACTCAACCACCACCATCTCGTATCCCAACTACTCGCCGTTAATACAGATCCACACCTTGCCCGCTTACAGAGCGACCAATCCACTTAGGATCAAGGCAAGAGCACTTCCACCGGCCAAAGGACCCAAATGTCCGGCAGCACTGGAGCCGGTACTTGCGACGGTAGATGATGTCCTGGAAGCGGAGTCTGTGCCGGTGCTTGATGGTGCGGATGACGCCATTGTGCCGGTTGTCTCGCTGCTGGAGCCGTCGCTCACGGTACCGCCAAATACGGACCTGGGTTCCTTGCTTGAATTGGTCTTTGCAGCGGCTGCCTGGTACTCAGCAACCGTATCATCAGAGCCCTGGTTGATAACGCCAACTGCGCCGGCCTGGCAGTGGCCTGGGAGAGAGCAGTAGAAGAAGATGGGACCGGTGTTATTGAGAGTGACGGAGAAAGTTGACTAAATAATACGCTAAATATTAGATGCCGAAGAGGTGACGGGGAGAAAGGGTAATGGACAGTCTAAACTCACCTTGTCACCCGATGGGAGAGTACCAGAATAGAATCCTCCACTAGAAACGGGAGTGCACGGATTCTCGAAGTCACTAGCTACAACGCTATGCTGACTATTGAAATGGAACTCGACGACATCTCCTTTCTCTGCCTTGATAGATTGGGGATTGAAAATGGTCTTGGAGCCTGACTTGCCGACTTCAACCTTGACGGTTTCAGCAGATGCTCCCGCGATGAGGCCAAGCACAGCCAAGATGCCAACGCTGAGATGCATGATGGATGATAATGTGTATTAGTAAATGGATAGGGTGGTAAAGGATCAGTAAGAGTATAATCGTTTGGATTTGGGGCTTAGGAAGGCGATTTCGCCCGTGTTATATACCTCGAACAAAGGCTTTCGAGGTGCGTTGGAAGTGCTGTGTTAGTGACGTCATGATGGTCACAAACGCTGATTTGTTAAATGAAGTAGGCTCTGACTCTGTGCTCTGTGCAAGGAAGGTACTCTAGTGCTGCTGCTCCTCTCTAGTTGCCGGTCCTAAGGACAGTGAAAGTCAACTTACATGAAAAAGTGGAAGAAACCAGGCATGCCTCCTGCGTGTTTGGTACCTTTTGTTTTAAGTCTCAAGAGGTAAGATTCAAAAGGCCTTAATGGCAGTACTGGCTGTTAGTCCCAACCGTGCGCAGCCACAAGCTGTCCAGTGCACATTAAACCGTGCACCGCGCTCGGCCTAGGAACAACTCCCTAGTATCACTTTGTTGCTGATAAATGTTCATGTTAGCGCCGGACGCTGCAACAGCTGGCCGAGCTATGGCAGTAGACGGGAAGTTGATTATGTAACACCTAACACTTGCGTGATCACATACCTCAGTCGGCACATCTAAGCCGCCGCACCCTCTGTACTCCCAGCTTTGGATACTTGGTTGACAGTGCCATTAATTTGTCAGTGTCTGGATCACCACGAGGTTAGTCGTGTGAACTGCCACAAAAGAAAGCTTGGCTGTAGGCATTTGCCAATTCACCAGTGCAAGACCAAGGTTGCCCAGGTGCTACCACAAACAAGTCGGTAACGGTTGCTCCAAGACACAAGGTTGTTGCTCCTCTCACTGTCGCAAAATCCGCAAAGCAGTAAAAATTGCAACTTGTCCTCTAGCCAGCTTTTCCAGATCCAGCTGTTCGGTGGCATACCTCGTGAACTGCTGTACCAAGCATAGGACGCCTCCTATGCCCCAGCCAAACCCAGCCTAGGATCCCACTGTGTCTGTCAAGCTTGGCATTACAAATTAATTTTGTCGTGTCCGTTCTCTGGAAAAAAAAAATTGCTTATTGCATTGGTAAGTTTCTATGTACTTCTAGATTTAATTCACAATATTACTCTTGAAATTGTGGTGATTTAAACATTGGCATTCTGATGATTGAACAACAAACTCGCACATTGGCCACTCCACAGCTTATGTTGCGCAAATTCAAGGAGCACAGCACCCCCCACCCCCCTTCCAGGAACAGGGGGACATGACAGACGATTACACTAGATGTCTGTGTGCATCTACCTTGTTGTAAGCACCTGCCGATATGCAGGATGAATGTAAGCTACCCCGTAATAAGCAGCAATGCTCTGCACTGCAGGACCATTGCCCTTCCATAAGACATTTTCCTGCTCTCAGATGGTAGTAGCTCCTGTGTCAATTTAGATCCATATGGGAACACTTCTTCGGCTGAACGCGAGACTGTGTGTGGGAATCAACTAGATTGTCATGTTACACTTACACTTAGGCAGGTCTCGTTAAAACGTAATGCTGATTCATCAACCTGCTGATCTAGACCAGTCAACTCCAGGATAATGCTATTACAACCGAATTAGATTACTGATAAAGCTAAAGCTGGGTCCTCCTGAGTGGTACATCTTCCGCCAGCGCTTGCTGATTTAATGCTCGTTGGGTATCCCACCCACACTAAAAATATGAGTTAAGGTTGTCGACCGTCACAGCTCCCCGAAAGTCGCGCTGGAACTGTGCCCTTGCAGAAATAGACTCATTGAGATGCGTCGCGCACACGACCGTTCTCATACTGAGCCATTGACCTACTATGAACATGGCATTCCTAATGTGTACTAGTGGTTAGAAGTCGCTCTTCTACGTGAGTGGTGATATCCTTGCGCTCTCGGCCGCTTACAAAGGGGTGGGCATCTTAATAGCATCGTAAAAAATTAAGGGAAATATGTGCTAGTTAGGATGTTTCAAGAGATATATTTGGAAATACTATTATTAGCACATTTGAAAGGATGTCATTGCAAACTCCAAGCAACGCAGTGGTGCCAAGGAGCCGGATATTCTCGTGCTACAACATGATCATTAGTAGAACGGTCCCTAAAAGCCTTTCAGAAGTACCAAAAATACGGTGCCACAACGCTCCACAAGGTAAGAAAATAGAAAACCACTTAGGACCTTCTGTATATGAATCGAACTCGGATATAAGGGTTGGCCGCGTGGGGTACGCGCCGCAGGATTTATCAGAGTCTAGGGGCCTTGTCTTTGCGATGAAGGAGTTGCTTGCTTGCTTTCTCGATTGCTTGCTTACCTGTTTGTTTTGTCCCCCCGTGGGTCCTCAGATGCCTGTCTGTGTTCATTGCCGAGAATATCATCATCAGGAGGGATGCCAAACCGAGTCCTATGCGGTGAATAAGATGCAATGTGGTGTGTGCTATGGATCTGAATTGTCGCGCGCTCTAGCATCCGAACATATCTGTTGTGTTGAGGTTAAGATTTGGTTGATCCAACCTTGAGATATACAGCCACAAGAATATAGCTACAAGACTAAGATACACCACATACAGAGAGCGCCGGAAGAAGCCGCTGGGTAAGAGCCAAGCTAGAGATGCTTTCGGTCTTCGTTGACCTAACCACCCCAAAGCCCACCCCCGGGGAGGCTGTCGCCACCACCGGTCTAATCCTGGTCCAACAGGACACCAAGGAAACCGCAAGAGCGGCGTAGGAGGAGGATAAAAAGGGCTGTACAGATTTATCACATATTCTATGACAGAGTTAGCACCGTCATCGTGGTTTCTGTCGCTCCGACAGTCCATTCTCTTTACCTGGCCTCTCCTCCTGCCTCATCCCCAGTACGAGTCGTCAACCCGCCGAGCTAATCTACCATGGCCTTTCTGCCACAGGGTAGCGAAGCCGCCCCGGTGCTCCCTACTATCATAGTCCCCTCGGTCGACCGTTTTCATAGTCATGGGAGTCATCACAACGTGCTCTTTCGCAGGAGTCCGGCCATGTCAATACCCAGACTCGAGACTCCAGACAACGTCCCTCCTGCTCTCCCGCCTCCACGGTACCTTCCTGGCACTGTTGACATGCCACATTTCCCAGACAACATCAGGGACAGAGGGGACTATGGTCATGTACCGGCGTCTATTGCCAACGGCTATGGGAGCTTGGGCTTGTCCTTTGCGGAAGATCCACCTACCCATCAGAGGAGGGACACCGCTAGTACCATTGGCGCTCGAGACGAGGGATACGTCAGCTACTTGTCAACAGAGAGGTAATTACGATCTTGTTTATGGGGCCTCGCCAGCATCAATGAGGCCCCTTGTGCCTTTCAATATGTAACATTTAGTTCTTAGGTCTGTCCCCAGAGAGTTTGGTATTGTTGAATAGTGAAGCCCGGCAACAGACGCTGCCGAAGCTAGCGCTTAGGCTGTTAGCTAAGCTTACAGGCGTAGTCAGCTAAGCTTACAGGGCACATCACATAAGCCTAGGAAATAGATAAAATAGGCCTACGGTCACCACCAAAGGCACAGACAAGACAATGACACATCTTTCTCTCAACCTGATATCTGACAGGTATCGGTCGCAATACCTCCCACTTCAAGTCTCCAGCCGAGATCCATGGCGAAAGCATGAAGATGAAGCTCATCCCCTGCCCGTCTACTGACAAATCACCTCCTCGACCAACCATAAGTGGTTTCCCAGATGAACTCCTTTCTCGACGACCTCCCATCGACTTTCTTCGCACGATTCACAGAAATGCCACTGCCTTCTGTAGTGTCGCCACGTGCTGAGACGTCGCATCGTGATAACCGCTCGCCTAATGACACCCACGACGTTGACCACTCACCACGATCTCGATCGCGAAGGAATAACAGTGATAATGCTGCATCAATAAGGAGTTACAAATCATAGCATTAAGGATATAGATATGGTGGAGTCTTTGTCAGTGAAGAGACTACACATGGACGACGCCAACCGGACTGGTAGCCAACGGCGAAGAGCAGCTAGTCCGCAAATTGACCACCTCTTGGCAACTCAGCCTGATCTTCTCCGTTGCCGCGATGTAGGATCTAAACTGTCGCCGACGCTTTATCTCAACATTATTCCCCAAGGCTTATCCAACTCGTACATGTCTTTCATCTCAACCATCTCAACCCCGGGGGCACTGGGTTCTTGTCTGATTGCGTCTCTGGAAAAAACATGACTAACTATCAAGAAACTTGGTATAAAGGTGTTGGACTCGTAGCCCGGGAAATATCGGTCCCGGACCACGCGACCGAGGGTAGTAGAAATCACGGGAAATAGATGATGCTTGAGGCATCAAAATGAAGATATTCAATTGATCAAATAGTCTGTATTATTGTTGTGTTGATGTTGTCTGTATTGATATTGTCATGGGGCATTTTTGCCTTTTTACCCCTCTTTCAAGTCACATGATGACGCCCGCCACGATGCTCTATCTGACAAAAGGCCACGTAGTATACAACTATATATATCCGCCTCCACCTCCTTCTTCATTGTTCTCTTTTTATCGCGGCATAGCTTTGTATACACAGACACTCAAGCTGTTCCTAGCAGCATAACAAAATGTCCGCTAACACGTTCAACATCCGAGAGATCTGCCAGAACCCACAGGATGGCGAGTTCTTACTTGCCGCCTTCGACGGTGCTTTACCGCACCTAGCATCCATAGGCAGTGGCGACCAGTGGGGCTCGCAGCCTTTCTCAGAGAGAACGGAGTACCGCGACCGTATCAACGCGTGGGTTCCCATGTCCGAGGCATGCCGTCTCGGTATAGAAGGGAGCGAGCCACTGCGACTGTATATCGCCGAGGTGCAAGTAGGCGATGATAATGTCAATCTAGGAGGTCTGTCAGTGAGAACGGACGAGCAAGACCGGCGATTCCTCTCGGTTGCTGCTGCGGCTATAAGAGAGCACTGGTGGCCTGATTATCTCAATAAGATGGAGAAAATGAAGCCTATTATTGAGAAGGCAGATGCTGATAGGAATGCATTTTATCTTGAGGTGTTAATTTCAGACTTCAGAACCGGCTCGGCCCGCAAGGGGGCTGGTGCCGCGCTGATGAAGAAGATCAAGGAGTATTCCATATCGAGAGGCGCAAAGGTATTGTTCATGGATTGCTGGGCTGGAAATGGTGGCAATTTGGTTAAGTATGTTTTCTTACACATATATATAAGACATATAACTAATATAAATCAGGTTCTATACTAGCCAGGGATTCACTCTGGTGTCAGATTTCTTGGACGAAAGACACGACAAAAGCGATTGGCCAGGCAAACTCCTACGGATGGACTTGGCGTGACCTCGGCGTTCTGGCCTCCTTTTAAACGACCATAGTGCATACCCAGTACCTCTAGCATGTCTGAATATTTGTTTCCGACCTTCGGTGCTCTAGTGATCACTTACAGATCTTATAATGACATTGCGCCTCGCCTCCACATCCCGAGTACTGAGGGAATTTCGATTACTGAGAGATAGTTTCGAGATTTCGATCGACCTATTTTCAGAGTCCAACTCTACTTGCTAATTTTCAGAGTCGAACGTGGTGTTATTGGGCATAGGTTTGCCGTTCTTGCTGATGCCACTATGGTTGTGCAAACATGCACCAAGTGGTCAATGGCCGATTGGCCCTTTTCTCAAGTCAGATCTGCCGAAAACAAACAATCCATCTTAGTATTCTAGTGTTTCTACTTTGAACAACAATCCTGGCCCACGACGGATCTCTAGTGTTCTAGTGCTTGCGCTAGCCGTCAACAGTTGGACTCGTAGTTGTAGCTTGCAATACCTTCATTTGATGCGACGGTCTGAAGTATGACCATTATTTTCTCGTCAACTCCACACACGCATCGAGGATTTGTGGAATAGTCTGAAATGCTCTGTTTGGAACCGCGTGCTTTGAATTTCATGTAAGTTAACTTATGCCCTGATATCATCTTGATCCTGGTTGTGTCTGTTTTCATATTTCCTTCGCCCATAGACTTTTTACCCTCCAGGGGCAAAACGTCAAGAGATGTGTAAGCAGTGGTGTCACGGGGCGCCTGACGCTATGAGATACAGTGATAGTATTGATAGGGAACATTAGAGTATTCGTACAGCTAATTTACTAGTTATTATTCCCAAGCGTTCCCCAAGCCTCCTTCCCGTTGAACGGGCAACGGGCTTTTCCTCTAGGGTAGGCTCCGCCCGACACGTGCGTTCAACAAGATGAACACCTTACCCTGTACCTCGCATTTCCTCACTGATGTTGACCCGGGGGCACCTTCCTTTGTCATTTTACTTTCTTGGCATGCAGATGTTAAGAAAGTAGCCCTAATTACACCAATCTTCTTAACAAGTGCACCACAACAGCCACAACCCTGCGCTTCGCGCAGCCCACGGCGGCGGCGATGGCATCCGCCACCACCTGCCGGCCTATTGTCCCGGACCCTTTTGACCTGGGAATCCATACTCCTGCCAATCTCAATCGAGGAGCCCGCACTGCCCTCTTACAAAACAGCCCCGCTGTCGTGAATGGACCTGTTGGGGTCCCGCCCGCCCACGGGAGGGCGGCTCAAACGCCGTCTTCGCCTCTCAATGCAATCTCTACTGCTGCGGCTACAGAAGGAGCCCAGATCGCCCATCCTGACTCCGACCCTGACCCTACCTTGACTGCTGTACAACAACCAGTCTCCATTTTTGAAGCAGCCACGAAGCTCGCACGCGACCGTGCGGCGGAGTACAATACCAAGTTGAAGGTGTTTCAGGCCTTCTGCGCTAAATTTGAAGAAGCAGCGAAACAATTCACCACTGGGCCTGAACGGGAATTCGCCCAAAAGATTGCCGATAGCTTCCTGGACTCCTGGAATCAGGCGCTTACTGACGCCAAATCTGCTCCGGCGCCTACCTACAGCATCGTCGCGGCCTCGCCTCCAGCTGCAAACAACGCCCTTGCCCACCTACCGCGACACCATCATCAACAACGTCAACAACAACAGCCCCCTCATCGCCAGGGACAACCGACTGCAGGCGCCCCACCCCCACCCCGACAGGATCTCCGCGTCTTCATCGGGCTGGACGCCGAATCTCCGGCCAGGACCCATAAGGACTATGCAATCCGGACCTATATATCCCGGAAACTCGGAGTGGATCCACGCAAGATTCCGCGGGTTCTCCAAGTCAGGTCCGGATGGGCCGTCCTTACCGCCGACATAACCACTCGCGACCTCCTCGTGCAGAGGCAGACTGAATGGGCAACCGACTTAGGAGCCGCCGCCATAGAGACTAGACAGGAATGGTTTACCTACCTAGTCTTAGATTACCCCTGCAAGCTGACCGACGTCTATAGCAACGAAGCGGACAGCGACGCAATCGTGGACGAAGAAATAGAAATCTAGATAGGGCAGAAATCCGTTAATATATGGCCCGCGCGGCATCAACCTGACAACCCCTTAATGAAGACCCTGCTTGTATCCTTCCTAAAGCCCGTTAAGAAATACTGGCGCCTCTTTAGTAGCCGACCAGTAAGGCTTATTAAGAAAACTAACCGGCTAAGGCAGTGCAATGTATGCTTGGACTACTACCCGTTACGTATCTGCTATTGACTCCCCCTGTGCAAACGCTGCGGTAAGGTCGCGGGCTATAACTCTGGGGACTGTACCGCGCCTGAGTAATGCGCCAACTGCCTCGGCCCGCATAGCGCTAACTTCGCTAAATGCCCGGCACGCCTGAAGAAGGTATATGGCGTTTTCCGCCGGCTGACCAAAGAATAAAGGGACTATATTTGAGTTGTGGGCGCTAAAATATATCGCCAGTGTAATGTAGAAGCGCAATGGCACGCACTTGACCTATAGCAAAATGGCTTATAGCAGGAGGGCACCGGGTCGCTAGAAAGATCGAGCCCTCGGGCTCCCAGTCTGGCTGCGTTAAGAGCGCCGTCTTGTATAATGGTGGCTACTACCCCCGAGGTAGAGGAGGAACCCGAGCACCCAAGACCCGGGTCTTTAAGGAAACGCCACATCATCTTGATTATGCGTCCCTACAATTATGGGCATAAGTAGGCGCCCGCAAGTACGAAGATATGGGAAAAAGACCCTTAGGGTCTTTTAAGCCAATGTCGGCAAGGTCCCCCCGGTTTATGATTGTGCCCTTATATTGGCAGATTTTAAATAATATAATATTGTTCTCCTCCAAGAATTATAAATAATGATAGTAAACTCCTGTTGCCTTATGAAGACTTACCCTATATATAATACCTACTCTCCAGTTGAAGCCTGGAATAATAATAACACTCGACCTAAAGTCATGATATATGTCCGCTGAGATTCTATGCTCTCGGCAGACCAGAATCAATTATACTAAAGCCGTGATATCCTGTGGCTTACGATTAATAGTATAGCGATAGTGAACTTCTATTGCTAAAATGACGAAAGAGATGCGCTGGATACTGTTCTGTAGTGGCAGATCCCTGACCGCTGTCTTGTGGCCGGTGACTTTAATGCTTGATATCACACCTGGCAGATAGGCCTGACTACGAACCGCGGCCACGAGATTGCCCATTGGGCATCCGAAAACGACTTTAGCCTACTGAACACCTTAGGTGTCCCTATAAACTTATATGGAAATATTATCGACCTTGCCTTTATGAATGTACCCCTTACTGAAGCTAATATTGAGGACCACCTCGCTACCAGCTTGGATCACTTCACTTTTAGCATAATGCTATTAAATATCGCGCCAGCGCCAATATAGCTAGGCAAAATCCGGGTGATAACAGATGATGAGCTCAAGCGGTTTGTAGAAGTCGTAGAACTGGGGTCGGCTGGGATCCCCGTTGCAGCCTCGAGCCTACTAGAACTAGACGAGCTCGCATCCGCGCTTGTGAACCTCCTGCAATCAGCAGCGAAGGCGGCAGGCCGACGTGCGAGGAAGGGAGCACGCAATGCGTTGTGGTGGACTGAAGAGTGTGCCTTAGCCGCAGCCGGATACCGTGCGATCAGATGACTGTACCCCCTTGGATTTAACCAAGAGGTCCAGCTAGCCAAATGGGATTTCCACCGTGTAGTCCGCAGAGCCAAGAGACTCTACTGGCGGAACCTGATCAATAGCTTCTTAGATAGTAGCTCTGTCTTCAAGGCCGTCCGGTGGCTGAGATCGCCAGGAGCCTTCCAACCTCCTCCACTGCAAGTAGACGATGTAGTCTACGAAACTCAGCTGGATAAGGCCAACGCGCTCCGGCGAGCCACTTTGGAGCGCCGAACAGCAGATGATGACATCCAGGACCCCTGGATCCAGGTCAGCCCCCGCAGAATGATCCCTTTCCCACAGGAAATCTCCCTAGAGGAAGCACAGGACGCGACTCTCCGAACTGGGAATACATCTCCAGGAGCCGACAACATCACAGTCAAACTTCTCACGGCAGTATGGCACATCATCGGAACACACGTCCGCCGCCTCTTCGAGGGGTGTCTGGCCATAGGCCACCACCCGAAGCCTTTTAGAGCGGCCGAGGTGGTGATGATCGCCAAACCTGGATGTAGAGACCTGACAGAGCCCCGAGCATGGCGACCTATCTCTCTGCTTTCTTGCTTCGGTAAGGGGCTAGAACGGTTGGTTGCGCGCCGTCTCGCGTGGGCATGCATCCACTATGGAGTCCTCCACCCTCAACAAGCCGGGGCGCTCCCGAAGAGGTCTGCGACAGACCTTGTGGCCGCCCTGGTCTACGATATTGAGGAAGTGTTTGCCGTCAAAAAGGTGGCCACGCTGGTCACGATGGACATCCAAGGCGCTTTTGACATTGTCTTGCGCAATAGACTAATTTTGCGACTCCGCGAACAAGGCTGGCCCGAACATCTTGTACGATGGGCCGGATCTTTTATGGATGACCGATCTGCCTGCGTCAGATACCAGGATACTACCACTCCGCTCTCTCCTCTCCAATGCGGCCTCTCTTAGGGGTCGCCGGTATCGCCAATCCTATTTCTGTTGTATACAGAGCCTATCTATAGACTAAGCAACCCTCAAGGCCGGTTTGGCTATGCAGACGACATAGCAATCCTGTGTACGGGAGATACGGTAGAGGAAACAGCGGCTGCAGCATTAAGATCTGTTGAAGAAATGGTCCTCTGGGGCGCGGCGAATGGAGTATCTTTCGACCCTAAGAAGACAGAAGTTATGCACTTCTCCCGGAGCAAACTCGAGACCACACCGTCCATACGCCACGGCGATGTCGAAAAACACCCCGAGGCAGCAATGCGCTGGCTAGGCATCTGGCTGGACAGCAACCTGTCGTTTTGAGTCCACGTAGAGAAATGGACGGCTAAAGCCCAGGCTGTCGCCTATTATCTATGAGGACTCACCAACACGATACACGGCCCACTACCTAGTGCCATGCGAAGCGCCGTCAGAGCATGCGTTGAACCGGTTCTGCTCTACGGCACTGAAGTGTGGTACCCAGGCGCAACCCAGCCGCGATGGAACCAACCGTCTAAAGACCGAGCATCAGGTATCTGACATCTCCTGCGGAGAATGACCGACGCTATCGTGCAATCCATGCGAGCCATACTTCCCCTCTACGGACTCGATTAGAAGCCAGTACCATAGGAATTACGCAAACCCTACGGTCTTGGGTGCGGAATGGGCTGATTGAGGCGGCGGACTCGTTAATTGACGTGTCAGGAGAGGTTGGAAGCAGCATAATATGGGATGGGAGGGCGAGGAGGAAGTTTTATAGACGCCCGAGTGGCTGGAGGGTGAGGCTCTTGACAAGGGTGGATAGCTCAACGTGTTCAACTTGGTGGAATCAACTCAATCCATGGGCGAAGTTGATCAACCGCTTCAACTACACTGGCAAAATGCTGAGTAAGCTGTCAACGCAACTCAATTTTGTGGCCAAATTGATGGAATGGAATTGATGACCACCCTGCCTACACCCAGCCATACATGGGCAACCTGTATATTATGTTAAGAAATCTCCTAATATGTTAAACAGAACAAGATAAGAAAAAATACTAATTATAGGATAATAGGATAAGATAACCGGATAACAGGATAAGGAACACGATAGTAAGCCAATGAGGCGATGAAATCAAACAATTAATTTAACGACTCTATTCTATATCAATCAATATCCTCTCTGTCTCCTAAATTGTCCTCTGAATCAGTAAGATCATTTTTTAATGCGGAAAACATCATCGGTAACCCAAATCCACCGCGGGATGTAGATATGATATGACCTTCGCGCAGCCAGCTGCCTATACACTCTACCCTCTCAATGTTTGCACATTTAATCCGCAGCCTATCCCATGAGCATGTCCTGCGGGCCCCAGAGAAGGCTCTCTCTGGCTCGGATGACTCTAGTGAGATGGAGAGTATCGCGATGGCCATGCGGCTAAGTCGTGGATATCTTCTCCGCTGCTCAGATGCGCACCACCATTGAAGGGGCGTAGAATCGATCTCTATCGGCTGAGCGGTAATGAAGGTCATGAAATCATCCTCAGAACGCAACACGGCGGTCTTTACCTTCATATTCCTCGCCAACTGAGCTAGTTTATTACTCTCGTGTTCCACAAAGTCCGCAACAGCACTCGGAGCTGCCGGAGGTTTAGTAGAGAGCTCAATATTGTATTCTTCTTCCCAAATCACTTGTGCTCCGCCAATTGCATTGTCGTACCACTCATCTGGCCAGTTCTGCTCAATATAGGCGTCTCGTTTCGAAGGGTCGAGAAGGAGAGCGGCGGAATAAACTGGAAAATCCTCGGTCATTGTGTAGTATTTATTCATAATGAACCAGCCCATATCAATGGCATGTAGCATGCGTTCATCGCGTGTCTCGAGTGCGCTGTAGTGCCGCTATAATCGTATTAGCATCTATTTTAGCTGTTGAGACCAGCGATGAGATGTCCGCACTGGTTCCGGCCGCACCAGGCATGCGAGAGACATCTCAGATATGGGATTAACGCTGAGATGTCCCCGCTACCTCGCAATGAATGACTTACTTTCTCGTTTTCATAATGAAAAAGAAGGCAGTCCATTAGAAATAATGACTGTGAAAGAGATGCTTTATTGCCCTCAGCGCACAATGTGGCCCCATCAAAGGGTTGGAGAAATAGGTACGCTTTCTGAAGCAAATCCCTTTGGTCTTTTGTTTGCGGCTGGCGGCAAGTGGTTTATTCTTATCTGGATATTGCCAATCTATAATAGAGAAGAAATTTAAAGGTAATTTAATTAGATGTTTGAGAATTAGAGTTGCCAATCGACGATAAGATATTGATTTCCAAAGCCATAATGATAAATATAAGATAAAACTATCTTAATATAGTTAAGATTTTTGGGTATTTATAATATCTACAGCAATAAATTGATTATCATAGAAGCTCTTGGTTCTCTATCTAATGAGTGGAAAATAGATCGGTTTCTTATATCTACGTGAAGGACCTCCGGGGCCGCTGTGTTGAAGAACTTGCTTTTTAGGAAACATAGATGACACTAACTGCTGACCGGAAGTTCGGACTTCCGACCTGCCAGTCAGCAGAGAGACCTTCCTTCCGATTTGATCAAATGTATGCCCTTTTGGTCCGTTTGATGTGGCAAAAGCAATGAAAAAAGCTCATTTCACTTATTCTGTTTGTTCTGTTATTCCGTTATAACAGATTAGTGTGAGAGCCATAACATGAAAACAGAATAACAGAATAAGAAAATATTAACATGTTATACAGAACAAGCAACAGAATAACAGAACAAGTTGCCCATGTCTGACCTTTGGACGCATAACTACATCCATCTTCTGAGAACTAATGCCGGCTGTTTCTGTTGCGGGGAGCCCACTGTCTGGGTAGATACAACTTTTGGGTACTTCAAGCTTCGGAGCATGACCGACCCGTAGGGTGACCATATAAGCCGGCCTCGGAGGGAGGTCCGGGGCACCCCGGGCCCCCCTTTCCCTGTTCGGAGGGTGTGTTCCGAAGAGCTCCTCTATTTAAACCCCTTAGCTAGATACGTAGTTTTACAGAAGTCACTCATGGTCACACCTACATTCCTGACCCTACGTTCCGTCAACAGTTTCAGATGCTAAGGCACACTAAGACAAAGTCATGTGGGAAAATATATCTAATCTATGTCAGATTAGGGTTAGCGATTGGAGGCCGAACGATATTTAGTAACCTCAACCAAAGTACCAAGTAGTCTACCAGCCGCCTTTAGTCGACAACTTTGTATTTCTTTGAATGATTAGCCCCTTGCTAGATTAGGGCGTATTAGTCGATCGATGGCATGATTTGCCTGAATTGGCTCCTCTTTTGACAATAGGCGCTGTCAGAATACGGGGCGCACAGCTCTCATTGACCAACTGAGCATACGATTGATCAATTGAAAGAGGGGCAACAGAGTATACAGCTTGGATAAATAAACGAACCGTATAGTGGACTTATTCTGACCAGTATTCAGCAGGCTTTCTACAAAAAGTTTTCAATAAAATGAGATTATTCGTACTTTTGGTATATTACGGCAGGATAAAACCGATGTCAAATGGCAGGGGGGGGAAGGCAGGTGAAGCGGTGAAAGGGAAACGTACCCTCTCCATATTTATCAATTTTACAGACATTGTTCACAGCTTCATCAGAGGGTCTTAGTTCGACGAAGTGAATTTTGCTCAGTGGACAGCATAAGCTTCTGCTTCACGGCTCTGCTTTCTATGCCACTCAGGACGGCAAAGAGTTGAAGGAAAGCGGCAACAGATTCATGTAAGCCATTTCTGCTTGCAAGTAAGGGTTGTATCACCAAATTTACCTCATCCAAGGGAAGATCCAGAACTGTCAATTATTAGCGTCCGTTTACTTCCCATCAAATAAAGTTTGACAGTTACCAAAGAACACAAGTTTATAGTCTGACGGGGTTATAGGGGAAACTTATTTTTCCACTTCTCCTGAAGCATGCTATATTTGATCCAGCAACGGGCCTCCACTGTCGACGAGGCTCAGATGACGATACCGAGGAAAACATTTTTATTACATAGACAGTCATGATATTCTTGACCCAGTTAGGGCGATATCCTAACAGCAAGTATTCATATCTGCTGCACTCAGTGGTCATCTGGTCAATACTATGGCACAGCCGCTCTTGGCGACTTGGCTAACAACCCCAATAGCATACATGACTTCCACTAATTGCGCCACCGAAGTTATGCAATAGCCCTTGTTCAGTGCTTCCATCAAATCTATGTCCAGGTATAACATTTTGGCAATTTTCATCAGAGTAGAAAGTGCAATAGGTATCCATTATCTGGAAGGCAGTAAAGAGCATAGCCTAAAGTGGATGATTAATCTTAGTACTTCATAAAACATAAATGATAACGCTATACTTACAGAACCTATACTATGTGTAGAGCAGATAGTCTCGCAAGTAGGCTTATATTGGCCAATATAATTCTTACCACCTGCATCGGAGTACATTTTGATACAGCCACCATGAACATCGCAAGTGGTGCCGGTAATAAGCTGAGAACCAGCGACAAGTGGAGCAATTAAGAGAGTTGATGCGCGCATTTTGGCTTTCGAAGAAAACAACTAACAAAGAATTAAAAATATTTGCAATTCCAATACTCCCGTTAAATGACAATGTAAGTTACAAAAGGAAATGGAGCGCTCTTATACGCATTTTTTACATCATAGCTCCGAAAGTACCTGGTACAACTGCAGGATTTTGTGGCGATGGCGGCTTGGCAAGAACCCACAACGTCTGCTGCTTCCACAGTATTCTAAAGTGGCTCACTCGCCTTCGAATAGATCCTGGCACTGGTTCCAGCGATGGAGCCAGTCCCGTAATGAACTACATTGAACTTTCTCCAGCTCTAAGTACTTAAGTAATACAATGGGTACTTTGTAAAAGTGTCGTATTGGTAGCAGGATTTCACAACGGGCAACGGAGACTAGTAATACAGAATGATTGTTTTAGGAGCGATATTACAGGCGGTCTTAGGTTTGTAACCAGTATCCCAAAACTGGCCAGTGACAGAATTCTAAAGTGGGTTCTAAAACCTAAGCAAAAGCTCGAATCGGGCAAAGAGACCAGGGCTGAGTTATAAGGCCGGCGACCCATGAGACTTAGATCATGGATCTTAATTGGTTGCCTGTTGATGGACAACGTATCCCCTCGACCCAATTACCATCTCAGGTGGTGTATCGATTTAAGCATTTCTGCACTACACACTGCTCCTAGCGTATGGGAATGTTAGTATATGCCCGTATCTAGGGATAAGTTAGGTTGTCATTCGACAAACTACATAAAATAGTGGTAAGCAACCCAATATTTAATAGTGTAGAATTATAAATAAATTCGGTTGCTATTCAAAGCGATAACTATAGTATTGCGGCTTGTCTATAGTCGCACACTAAAGTTCTGCTATGTTGCTATAGTCTCGGTTCTTGGGCTGGCGACAATCAGTAGGATGAGACGCACTTTTTCTCTGGTTTTAATAAAGGAGAGATACACACAATATAGAGATTGGGGGGGGGGGATTATTAGTGCGATCCCTAGAGCTAATTATGGGTTGTATATTCCCAGCAGCGCTTACCTACAGAAAGAAAAACCGACAAAAGCCCCAACTCTCGGCCCACCAACCACGACAGCACCCCGCCTTACCTACCCCCAGCCAACCCAGGCGACACGGGGAGACTCAATTCTACTCCCAACGGTGGGAGTATTTCAAATCCGAAGATTCTGGATGGAGTCAACAGGCTTTGTGAGCGAGTCAGGCAGGTACCCTAACTGAAAGGGAAATTGGACTGAGAATCTTTCGGGTACACAGCATCATGATGTAATCAGAACTGAGTATGTGATCGGCTCGCTGTGGCTATGAACATGTGAACTGGACCTTGCCGCGAGGTATAACGTGGGGTGATAAAGGTTTCAACAGGCTAGCATAGCTGCTGCTGTAAAAGTCTAATATTAGCGCGAGTTTGCTACTTCTATACTTCCAAGAAGGGTTAAACACCACGGTGATGATTTCGAGAATTCTCAACAGCCCACCGCGTTATTGTCAATCTTCGACGATCGCTATGAGCCTCAGGACCTGGCATATGCAATTATCACTGGTGGCGTCTAAATAGAGAACCTCCATCTATCGAGGTGTAGTTTGTAGGATGCAATGGTGACATTGTATTGATGTCATTATCGTCTATTCTACTTGTAAAGCTGCACCCTGTCGTTGACAGAATTAAAGGGCGTGTAACTCTTACTTGAACTATCTGTGTGAATCAGTGATCGGAATGGTCCGGTATGGTATGGTATGGAGGTCAAACTATACCATCCCTTTGACTGTGCTAAGGCAACATTTTGGTACCGGGTCAGGGATGTTGACCAATAAGACTCCACAGGATGAGAGGTACTTATTTTGCCTGCTAATTTAGCCTATAATAGAAGTACCAACAATCGCTCTTGGTACATAATGCTACATCACATTGATCACATCCCCAACGCGTTTTTCGAGGCGGCTGCCGCCGTGGCTGTATGAGGGCATTCCCATTCGTATCGCGAAGGATTTTGCGTTTTTGACGAATATCGTCAAACCTTAAGCCTTTGCAGCCGTGGCACGCAGAGATTTTGCCTCTATGGACGGATTTATGCTGTGAAATAGGCGTAAATTCGTCGCCGGACCGGAATCTCTTTCGTGACGAGCCAGCTTTGCTAAAAGCCTCGAAGATATCATCACAAACGCATTGCCGCCAGCTAACTTGGCTGCTATAAGGCTTCCAGCTAACTGTGCCTTGTCGCTATAAAATGAAGCTATTGATAAGGGCAACCTCCAATAAGAAGGACCAAGCTATAGCTCTCCAAGCACCCTTTTCAACCCGGTGGTCAAGGCAGTGATAACTTCGAAGCTGGTCATGTATATCCACACTACCCATTTTATCGTTATATATAGCTGTGGCAGACGGGACCCAGACTTCAAGCACAGGGTTGTTACCAAAAAAACGCTATATCGGCCGTGCTCGTGGCTGTGTTGTTGTCGGCCGTTTCCGGACCCGTTGTTCGAACTCGTCGCCGGTGTATACAGTCGAGAGCATAAGCATAAGGGCATTATCCTTCCATGCAATTTGATTGACCTAATAGTCAAGATGATATATTAGTAAGGAAATACTAGGGAAATATAGGAAAAACACATCCTGAAGACTACAGACCAGGTCGTCAGCTATAGGAATAGTCTACAAGGCACCCCACTTCCAACCCAACTTGCCCTCATTGTCAGCTTTCTTCCAGCTAGCTAGGTCCTTAAAAACACCACTATTGGTGCGGACTGTACCTGTGGCCCCAACGTTGCAACTTCGAAGGACACAAAAAAGGTCAGGCGAGGAAAACAGGTTATCAAGAAAGACGTAATATGTCGCTTGAGGCAGCAGACTTACTAGGGCAGGCACGACACTTTGTGTCGGGTTGAGGTAAATCTGATCCTTCTTATGGCGTTGAGGTCATCGAGGCTTTGAGCCGGCAGCAGGCCCGAGGGCGTTTTCAGGTATGTGAAATAGCTAGCATAGTAAATAGCCGGCTTGGCCAGCAGCCCAAGCTTTGAATCCCTTGGGGGTCGGTTTTGAAGGGATCATAACTGCCTCCCTAGCCCGGCCTGTGAACCATATCATGACCTCGTCTATAGCAATATGTGTGCCCGGGCTATATAGCTGGAGGGATGCTTCCATCAGCTTGTCAGACCATTCACTAACCTTATTGAAGTTCTTTGGCTTGTTGTTGTTAGCAGCTGCCGCTGCTTGCGAGGAAATGCATATCCAACAATTGAGAAGGAGAAACCGGTCATAAGATATATATTTTACGATTGGATGTCTTGGCTGTTGTGATTTTACTATTGGAAGTGACCAATAGTCTTCAAATTTTGCTTCCTTATATATACCAACATAGATGAGGATTCCTATCTAAAGATATAGCTTTGGTAGGGAAGTTGGGGTCCATTTTGCATTCCTTGATGATAAATTTGAGGGCGTTGGAGCTATATTTGTATATATAATCCAATTGCTAATAAGGTTATTAGGCAGAAAATATAGGAATAGCTCTAATGGTGTTGTTAGAAGTTGTATTATGTGAAGGTTACGGTCAGGAAATGTGAAAGGTTTAAAGTTGTAGCCGTGTTGTTCAGCGAGAGGAAAATCCGGCCGGCAGGTATTATCAGCTGGCTGCTCCCGCCGGCTTCCTTGAATACAAATAAGAAGCTCTTCGTCGTATGCATTCACAGCTTGGCTCATTGTGCCGGTAGTCACATCCTGTGGTGTTGTCAACCTTTGTCGTGATTTTGCTAGTAAACACACTGTAATTTTGGACGCGGCGTGACGCGTACCTAGGATGTCACTACTGGCTGACAGGGGTTGTGTGGAGACCCGGTACCAAAATGTTGCCTTAGCACAGCCAAAGGGATACGGGATCCAATAGATCCGCGCCCCCCCTTCCCCCTTTCAACAAGTGCGCCTATCCGGCCCTGCTGCTGCCGCGCGGTACTCAAATGTCAGTCAAGCAGATGAATTAGAGAAACACTCTTCTTGTACTCAGTTCGAAGTGGCAGAGATGAACGATTGGGCCGATGACTCCCCGTATAGTTTTTAAACCTATTTCATTGTACCCGCGCTCCTTGCACCAAACAACTTGAATTTTAAGGGATAGGTTATTATATTGAGTGAAAAGCAATGAGGTGGTAGGAGTTAGAAGTATGTGTAGAAAGCCTCGCGGAATTCTTCACAAGCGGAGGATCTCCAGTATTTATGAAGCACTCATCCTCCACATATACCAACTTCGCTCGATAGGAGATGGGGCACTCAGTCGCCAAGAAGACTAACCGACGACCCTCCACAATAAGTATTCAAATTAGCTGGACTTGGGAGAGAATGATCGGTCCGACTCGATGCGCACGAAAATGGAGAGAGAAGTCGGCGAACTGGGTCTGTTGGCCATGATCTTAGGTCTGATTTGCCTGAATGCTAGTTAAATCATGGGCAACCAATTGAGCTACCCCTTTAGGCAAGACATATGTTCAGCTGGGATAGAGATGTGATCTGGCAGGATCGCCTCCTCGTCTTCTTGCGCCTTCCTGCGCCTCAGCTCGTCAGAGCTTGATGATTTGGCCATTCTCATTATGTTTATTGGATGACAGTGCCCGGAAACGATTCTATCCGGGTGCTCGAGCATCGGTAACCGAGACCAATATGTCATCCTCGAGCGTCGCTGGCATGTCGGCAAGAACGGCACCGCCACAACCCCTAGGTCTTGCATATTGAAGTCCTTCCTTAGCTTACAGCTTGCCAGGTCTAGATCCATCTAAGGATCACAGCTAAGGCAGACTTAACAAGATCCAGGGGCAGTCGAGCCTGTCGCTTGCAGTGGAGGTTATCATGAGGTCGCGGAAGCCCCACGGCTTGCATGAGCGGATGAGAGCGCACTACCGCGTAATGATAGTCGGTCATCCTCCGAGTCTATAACACACACTCGTAACCTTGTCGCAACACTGGCGCTATTATCCCAACACATAAACCTTCCATCTTAGGAGATAGAGGCGAAGCTGCAGACTACCAACAGCCAAATCTCTCCCCGTTGAGCACAAGGAAGCTCGGAACTGGTGCGGTTAGAGTGGGTTGTTGCCTTCCAATGCTCACCCGATGCAAGACCGGCGTACCAAGACTGGTTGCCGCCACTGATAGCGTGGGCGTGGCATTTCAGCAAGCCGCGTCAATCCTTATACCCACCGCCACAGTGATCTCTTTCCCTTAACTTAGGCTTTGACCGGTTATGCCAGTTCTCCGAACAGCCCTTAAAGTGAAGAAGGTTGGTCGCAGGCGGCCCTCGGCAAATTATTGGATCGGACGATAACCGTTTAAAGGGCAGACCTAACGACAAACTAACCACTTACTTTAGCCATGAGAAACCTAGCATCTCTTAGAAGCCTGGAATATGGCCTTCATTAGCTCTGATGGTGGATGCCTTCTACCAGTTGTTGTCTATTTCAGTGGCTATATCCAGAATGAGGACTGCTTAGTTATGCAATTATTGATAATCTTTTCAATTCATATATTCATGTCATAGCTAATTAGCTAATAGCACTCTTGCATAGCCACTGCAATGCTGCTACTTCATATTATTAGCACTTGCCCTTGGATTTTGGATGCTAGTCCGTAGCTTCATCATCACTCTGGCTCCCTTTCCTTGCTTATGTTCTTCGTACTTGAAACTTTTCCTCAAAACTGCGGATCAGTTCAGGGGCATTGATCTCATGCTCTGGTACAAGGGTTGGTTTCCAGGCGACCAAGTAGTGCACTACACCATCAATCACTTCTTTTCCAAGCAGATTGCCAATTTCCCACTCCATATCCATATTACTGACCACTGCGGCTGCTTTGATATGTTCGGATGTGGCATTGGTTAGAGTTGAAACGCAGATAGAGCTTTCTTGATCCATATTTGCTAATTCTTCACCGTCGGTAGCATCTTTTGCTGGTCTTGCCTGCCTATGAACTTTATGAACTGAATTCTGATCAACAATCTTCGACTTAATACGTTTGCCTGGAAAGAGTTAGCAAGCCATAATCCCGGCGGAACTTTCGCTTACTGATGTTAGGGCCTGTAGATACAGTTGACCATCCGCGGCGGATTCGTTTATTGGTCTTTTTGTTTGGTGCTGAGGGCAGCAATTTATGATGATCACTACTATCGGTTTCTTGGCTGATTGTTCTTGTGAATGTTATTGAGGTTTCATCGCTCGGTTCAACTCTCCGGCTTTGAGTCGTATTTGGACCTCCCTCTATTGTATCAGGCTGATTGGGAGATTGATCGGCAAATTTCTGGCTCGCGCCTGCCTGCGTAATTGAATCCTGTTGAGACAAAGGTGTATGGTTGGATGAATCTGTCGAAGGGTTCGGTTGCTCCATAAAGGTAGGTTGTGAGTTGACAGGTGCGAGTTTTTCCATCAGTCCCCGATCATTATTTGTGACTGATTGTTCACTTATACTGCAGTTCACGACTGGTCCCACACTCTGTCGTGATGGGAGATCCCCATCACGAGAGATCAAGGCGTGGGATTCGCCCTGGAGTCCAATTGTATCCTCTTCACTCCCTATGCAAGTTTAGTAGGCAAATTAATAAAACAATTTAGGTTCATACCTTCACAATCAATGGCTACTTCGACATTATGATGTTGCTGACTGTTACAGAGTTTTGGAGGTGGCACAATATTGTGACTACCACCAGTGAGGTCAACCACTCTATTGGCAGTAGCTGAGGAATCCTCTTGTGGGTTTCGACAACCAGAGCCATCGCAGCTCTGTTCACCTGATGTAGAGAGATGCCTTGCCATGGGCTTTGTCCTCACGTGGCCTGGCCCCCTATATTGAGGCTTCTGAGAGGATATTTTCGTGTTGGACGATACAAACTTCCCTGTAGCAGGGTCGTATGACTGGAGTTTGAGAGTCATAACAAGATCATAAAAGCACAGGAAATGAAAGCACGGGATCTTTTGGTATATAGGTATGATGTGGGAGCAACTTAATTACGGGAGTTCCATTGGTATATATAGGTCTATACAGACTGAGAAGGATCGTTATTTCCGCTTATAGAAATTTCCTTTTTGGGAATAACAAACTAAAAGATATAATTTCTCAAACAAGAGCCAGTACTTTCCTAAAGGAGCAATTTCCTAAGGAAGCAATGCCACCCTGACTTCTAAGCATAGCTTATCTCGGAAGGCCGAGGCTCAGCTTGAAAATGTCATCTTTCGACTGCCCGGATGGCAAGTGAGGTGGTCAGGCTCTCGGGAAGGCTTCTGGCCTTCAGGCAGGAGTAGTATCCTCTCTGAAGCCACTCAGGACGGCCTTCCTCCTTAGCGCTAGGGTCCCTTCTGAGTCCTCACCAGTCGGATCGTTGAGCTTGTAAGACTCGGATCCAACATTACCCCGCTGATATTTCTCATAATCCTTGACGTCTTGGACATGCCAATATCGTCCGTCAGCTCAGTCTTGCGGCCGCGTGACAAGTTTTCATGCAAACCGCTTGCTGCAGCCCCTGAATATTACTTCCTCGTGATGATTGTGGTTAGATTGGCACCTTGATTCGATGGCAAACAAATCTTCAGCTAAGCGATTTGCACCTAATTTGTTCGTTGATTCTCAATCATCGTCGGAGATCCATCTAGACCACTCCGTTAAGGTATTAGGTGAGGTTCCTGATCGCTAGTTATCAGCAGAATTGTTTCTGGCTTGGGTTTGGGCGGGAATAGCAGTATGAGCGCGAATTATCTTCACTCTTGCTGCCTGATCCTCCAGACTGTTGGGATTCCAGGTCAGCTGCTGGCACACCCTTGTCATAGCAGAACCTAGAATATCTCGCCACCGGCGCTGACTCGGCCCTGAGTGTGTATGCATAGCAGAGGAGCTAAGAATAGCCCTGAGCCCTGCATATCTCGGTCGCTTTAGAGAAATGAAGAGACCAGAGATCTGCAGGACTGTTGGTTTGAGACGTAGTGACTCAGTCCTTGCAATAGAGTTGCAAGGAACTTTTGCAGAGACGATGTGGCGAAGGCACAGGAGGGGAGGGGCGGCGGAGGAGATGGAGGACGTGTCGTCAGTATTCAAACCACGAGGCCGCGGTTGGCAAAGACGCCTTGCGCCATCCGAAGAAAGAATCAAGGCCGACGCCATGGTGCTCGCCAAGTCGGTCCAGATGCGAGCCTTAGCGCGTGTGCCGACTAGCCAGGCGTTGCCGAACTCGACCCATGGCGTAGCATGAGCCTGGCCCAATGCACAGTTGGTAATCTAGAAACCACTGCGTGCCAAAAGTATCTTGGAATGCGACCGACTTAGAGTCGTATCCCACGCTGCCGCCACTCACAATGCGTGTCAGAGCGTCGCCTTTCTAGGAGATAACGGCCGGTTGAACCCATCCTCAGGCAATTCGTCCACGTCACTGCCACCCCTGGAATCCATCGTAGTGTGGACTTTATATCTACACTCCTTTCAGTCGACCGTATATTTCCATTTATGCAAGGGCGCAAACTTAACCATCATGAAGGTGTAAAAAAGGAGCTTGGGAGGCCTCCAGCCAAACGATTAGCATATTGGACTCTGAAGGTAACACTTCCGATAACAGTGATATAGATATTGAGAAGAGTCCCAAACTTGGGAATAGTAGTATGAAGTGATGAGAACTGGAACATGGCAGAATTATCTGGACCCAAAATTAAGTTCTTGGGTGGGACATATGATTGGTTTTTATATCCGGCAGAAAAAAATACGTACTCTGGAGGAAATGGCAGAAAAAAGGTACGCCTATTTCGGGGCGATAAGGCATCAACATCTTTTTGTAGGTACGTACCATATGAGTCAGCAGCAGTCACAATTTCCAGAGTAGGAAACCGCCATAGTAGACGGATATTTCACACGGAAGAAAATACCTAAATATAATACTATACCTTCTACTTGTTTGTTTTTAATATTATCTTTAATACTTTTTGCTAATATAAACTAATTATAATTGGTTTATCCCTTAGGAATAAGTTAGATTGTTATATATTAAAAGCTTTTATTTAGAAGTATTAACCTTATTATAAGCTATAAAAAGCAGATAGTTAAAACGCTCTTATTTAGAATTAATATTAAATTAAATAATATTATTATATATTGTAACTATATCTAGATCATAATCCATTAATAATAATATTAATAACCCGCCACCAGCCTATAATAGGACACCCCCTAGCAATGCTGAAATAGCTGTAGAGATCTAGTAGTTTCAAACTTTAATTCAAGCTATCTACACCCAACTGACTACCGCTTATAATTAGATAGCAACCCTATAGGGACAAATATAAGCGTAAAACAATATACCCCTAGTAGCACCCCTAATAGCGCCCCTTATAAATAACTAGAAGTGTAATAAAGGAGAATTAATTAAACCTCCTAAGCCCAATCCCTTTAATAAAGATCCTAAGGATATTATGCTATTTATTACCAAAATAAATATATACTTTAAGTGATTTCTAATTAAGCTTATATTACCAAAAGCTAAGGCCTTATTTATTTAAACTTACCTTAAAGGCATTATAATAATATAGTTTAAACCTATTATATATAACTACTTAAAGTATAAAGATAATAAAATATTGCAAAATTAAATTATTATTAATATCTTTATCAATTAGGAAAACTTTAAAAAAGCCTTAAAGAATATATTTAAATTAATAAATAAAGAAAGACAAACCACTATATAAATCTATAAGATTAAACAAATCCGATTAGCTACAGAATATGCTATCACTTTCTGTAATGATCTGACTTATTCCCAAGGGATAAACCGATTGTAATTGGTTTATATTGGCGGAGAGTATTAGAAATAATACTAGGAGCAAACAGGTAGAAGGCGTGGCGTTATATTTAGTGATACACAAGAGGTTATAATAACTAAAATATAGTATTAAAAGCTAAATAGCTAAATAGGCTATCTAATGGTAATGACTATAGTTTATATACTAGGTGCTATCTAAGAGGATTATAATAGTTTGTAGATTGCGGTGATTTATAGATTGTGATATTATATAGATCACAGCGATCTATATGAACGGTAATCTATATATAATTGGCAAGAAATTTGTGAGGGTGGGTCTATATATAATCTCTAGTAATTAGACCGTAATATAATATCTTCCCTCCGTTGGTCTTATTTTAAGGCCATTAAATGGGCTAATTCCAATTTCTCTATAGTTAGTTAAACCTATATTTATAAATATCTCTAGGATGTTTTTCTAATATAATATTAGGTCGAATTTCCAAATCTTATTCTAAGAAATATGAAAAGTGTTAAATTTTAGCTTAGAAAATTGAATCATCCTATAAATATGCTAATATACTGTGTTTCTATTGTTTTAAGAATCGCAAGGATTGCTTAATGTCCGATGATTTGGCTTGTTATAATGAATGTATGTAATGGGGTCGTTCTTGTGATAGTATTTATATTATTTCTTCTTGTGGGTATAATTTTGATCTCCTTCCTTTAGCCTTATTAATTTTGTCTATAGTAAAGAAATTTATTTTCCAAAAGAAAAAGTTAGAGAAGGATGAGGAAGAGGCTAGTGAGGATTTATTAAAACTTTATAAAGAGTTAGCAGAATTATAAGCATAAATGGCTTTGGCCACTAGTCATTTATTGCAGATTTAAAAAACTAAAAATAAGGTAAAAAAAAAATATACTACTAAATTCCGCTAAGGGATTTAGGGTTTAGAAGAGGAGGATTGCTAGGCAGGTACCCTAGATGCTATTAGTTGTATTAAGGAGTAAGCTTCTAAAGAGGTTTACTCCCTTAATCTTTCTGGTTTGGATTGGGATTCTCTAGATCTTGGTAATTTTAACTTTAATCCTATTGCTACTTTTAGTTCTAGCGTTACTATTAATAATACTTCTTTATCAAGCGCTGGAAATAGATAAGGTATTCTAGTGGTTTCTATATATTATTATCTTTAGACTAATTTTTCCATTTAATAAAATACTTAATCTTATTATCTTCTTTCTTTATATTAATAATTTCTTCTACTTCCCATTCTTCTAGTCCATTAACCTCTACTTTGTATATTTTTCCAATATTCATTATAATAATATCTTCCATTATTTCCAATAATAAATATAAAAGATAGGGTAAATTTGGATGGTTGGGGGTAGCTTGAGTTTATAATTATTTTCTCCAATTCTTTCTTCAATAGGATATAGTCTGATATACTTATAGTTAAGTTTTTTGTTTAGTTGTTTTATAGCAATATTTTTTATAGTAATTAATATTATATTTCCCTTCTAAAAAGTTAGTCCTTTCAATCTTTTTTAATTATAGTATTTTTTATATTGTTTTTATATAAATGAGATTTCTATATGCATTTCTTTATATAAATTCTTAAGTTCATCTAATTTAAATATTGCTATGAGTATAATGGGTGCATCTTTGTTGATTACTCTATAAGCATTTGGGGTAAATCCAAAATTGGTATAAGCTGGCGTTATTTTTATTGTTTTATTAAAAGCTAAGTTCCAGGCAAATTGGGCAACTGGTAGCTTTTCAACCCAATTGTTTTATCTATAGTTAATATAACTATATAGATAGATTTTAATAACTTAATTTATCCATTTAGTCTGTCTATTAGCTAAAGGTCTCTATACTATAATCAATTTATAATTCAATCCAATTCTAATTATTAGGCATTGCTAAAACTTTAAAAAGAATGGTAGTCCTTTATCTAATAAGATCTCAATTGGTAATCTATAAATTCTAAAAATATTATTTATAAAAATATAAGAAAATTATTCTATATTTATTCCTTCTTTATAAAAAATAAAATAAGCGAATTTCATAAGTTAATTAATAATTATAAAAATACTATTATAAGCTTCTTTAGTAATTAGGTCTAGTGATATAGGTAACTTCACAATAAAGTCTATAGTGACTGCGTCCTATGGTCATGCAATAATTAATAGAGATTGCAAAAATCCGTAGGGCTTATGCCATTATGCTTTACTTTTGGCGCATATTTCGCATTATTTAATGATTTTCTAAATTATTTTCTTAATATTAGGAAATATAAATATTATTTTGATCCATTTTAGGGTTTTTGTGATTCCTTGGTGTTTGTAAAGTGGGTGTTTATATATTTCTTTAATAAATGGCTCTCTCAGTTCCGCTAGAACTTGCTGTTTATCTATCTATTTATTCTTTAAAAGTTTTGTATTATACTCCAGGATTTATTACAACAGTGGATTTCCCTATTCCACTTTATATATTCCATAGGATCCTTTAGGTACTTCTTCTTGGGTTATTATTCCTAGGGTTTTCCATATATTAGCAATATACTTCTACATATAATATCCTTCCTTAGTGAGTATCAGAAGTTGTTCATTTGCCTTAGGTTTTTCTATATTAAAGTCAGCTTATTAGCTAATGGCATTAGCTCTTCCATTCTCCAATCCTTTTTTATAGATAATAATATAATCAAATTCTAATAGGTATTTAGCATATTGTAATTATCTACCATTAAATTCTTATATTATAGCGAAATGAGTAATATTCTTATGGTCTATAAAGACCTTAATCTAGTAATAGCTTTTTAAAAGGTAATGTTAAAATTCTTTAAAAATTTGGACTATAATGAGGAATTCTTTATTATAGATAGGGTAATTAAGTTCTACTTTATATAGCTTATGGAAATAGAAGGCTATTAGGTATAGCTTTCTATTATCATCTCTTTATCCAATTTAGGCTTTTAAGGCAAAATCTAAGGAGTCCATTTCTAATTCAATAGGTCGTTTAGGGTCAAACATTTTAAATATTGGTTTGCTAAAAATTAAATCCTTAATCTAGTCGAAGGCTTCCTGGGCTGCTGGTAGCCACTAAAAGGTTTTATCCTTCTTAATTAACTCAATAAGTAGTGTTGCTATTTATCTAAAGTTCTTAAGGAACTTACAATAGTAGTTTATAAATCCTAAGAAGGTTTATACTTCCTTAACTATTATTAATATTGGCCAGTCCTTAATGACTAATATCTTCTTTATATCCATTTATATCTTATTATAGGAAATACGGTATTTTAGAAATTTAATTTCCGAAATATGGAAATGACTTTTCTTAGGTTTAATTAGTAATTTAGCATTTTATAGTAGCTTTAATACCTTATGGATATATTCTATATATTCTTCTTCCATTCTAAAGAAGATTAGAATATTATTTAGATAGTATATTACAAATATGTTTAAGTACTCCCATAGTATATTATTGATTATTTGTTAGAATGTTACTAGCACATTGGTGAGTCCAAAAGGCATTATAAGGTATTTAAAGAATCCGAATTTTGTTTAAATGCAATTTTCCATTTATAATCTTCTTTAATATAGATTAGGTTATAGGCTCCCTTAAGGTTAAGTGTGGTAAAGACTTTCATCTTGTGGAATCAGTCCTTTAGTTTGCTAATTAGAGATAATAATATTCTATCTTTAACTATTATATTATTAAGCCTATAGTAATTTACAACAAATTATAGTTTTCCATTCTTTTTAGGGATAAATATAATTAAATATCTAGCTTTTAATATAACGGTCTGATCGGTTCCCAAGGGATAAACCAGGTCGCAATAGGTTTATGTTAGCAGAACGATCGGGGCGTTATTCTAAGCAATAGCGGAAGTATCACTTTAGGGTGTTACATCTGGTAATGCACAAGTAGATTGTGGTAACCAAATTGTATTGAAAGCTAAATAGCTAAGTAGGCTATCTAATGGTAATGACTATGGTTTATATACTAGGTACTATCTAAGGCGATCATAGCTTGCCCATAATCTATGGTGAGTAATCATGATGGGGATCAGAAGACGATCATAATATCTTGGCCATGATCGTTGATAATCCGGTTTGATTAATGCGAAAAAGTGGGTCGCACGTAAAATAAATGCAGATCATGATTTAGGCCGTGACACAATGTCTCCCCTCCAAAGGTCTTATCCTCAAGGCCATTGGTTTATAACCGTTTTAGCTCCCATATTTAGTTAGTTCCCCAACTTCCTTTCTTCATATTCTTCGGCTGACATCATGTCCAGGCGTACTGGCAATTCAAAGGAACGTTTGGCTGCATTAAAACTGGGTGACACCATTCAGCGTCTAGGCTTCGATACCATGCCTTATTCATTCTGCACCACTCGTGGTTTCCATTATCGGGTTCTTCCCGAGAAATCGACCCAGTGCGCCGAGTGCGCCCATCGAGATCGTTCTTATGATATATCTTCCGTGGCGATCAGTGCTTATTAGTTTCTTGCGTTCTCCTTCCCTTCTCTTGCTAATTCTTACAGTAATACGTATTAACAACGAGTCTAATCGGCTGGAGCAAGAGGAGGAACGGATTGAGGAGGATTTCCTTTATTTACAATAGGCTGCTCAAGAGGCACAAGCCCATATAAACAAAACTTTAGCGAAATTGACTCATCTTCGCCATCAAAAACGTCAATTAAAAACCAAGGGTGTGGAAATGGTGCGTTGTGGTTTGCAATCTTTAGATAAGCTAGAGGATTCAGAGCGCGCAAAGTCCAAGGCCGTCGTAGAGGCTCAGTCCTCTGGTGCGGTTAACGTTATTAACTAAAACGCTATTGGTTTGAACGATTTCTTTATTCCTATTGATGAAAATTCTTCAATAGACATTGGGCATATATAAGGTGTTCTGGTGGTTCCCATAAATTATCGTTTTTAGGGTAATTCTTCCATTTGACGAGGTATTCAATCTTGTTGTCTTTCTCCCTCATGTCGCAGATTTCTTCTACTTCCCATTCTTCCGGTCCGTCGATTTCTGCTTCAAATGTCTGATTTCCAACGACAATCGTATCTTTGTCAATAGTTTCGAGTAGTAAGACATAGAAGATTAGGTGGATCTTGACTTCATCTAATAAGTCAATCTCATAGTTATGATCCGAAATTCTTTTCTTGATTGGGTACAGTCCAATGTACTTATAGTCAAGTTTTTGATTTGGTTGTTTTATTTTGATGTTTTTTATAGCGAGTAGGACCATATCTCCCTCCGAGAAGGTTGGTCCCTTTAACCTTTTTCTATCATAGTATTTCTTGTGCTATTTCTATATAAAAGAAAGTTCTATATATAATTCTTTGTATAGATTCTTGAGTTCATCTGTTTTGAGTATGGCTGCTGGTGCAATGGGTCCTTTTTCTATCGGTATTCTATAGGCATCTGGGGTGAATCCAAAATTGGCGTAGGCTAGTGTCAGCTTTGTGCTTTCATTATGGGCGGTGTTCCAAGCAAGTTGTGCGGTTGGTAACTTCTCGACCCAATTGTCTTATCCGTAATTAATATAACATCAAAGGTATATCTCCAGTACTTAATTCATCCTTTCTGTTTGTCCATCGACCTATGGTCGGTATACTGTGGTGAGTTTATAGTTTAAATCAATCCTGTCCATCAAGCATTGCCAAAAGTTTAAAAAGAATGGTGGTCCTCTATTTGAGACAATCTCAGTAGGTAGTCCGTGTGTGCTAATAATATTTCTTATAAAGATATATAAAAACTATTCTACATTTATTTTTTCTTAATATAGTATAAAATAAGAAAACTTGGTGAGTCTGTCGATAATAACTAGAATGCTGTTATACGCAATCTTTGTTGCTAGGTCCAATGATAGGAGTAGTTTCACAATGAAATCCATTGTAATTGCATCCCATGGTCGCATAGCGACTAGTAGTGGTCGTAATTCTCCATATGGTTTGTGTCTGCATGCTTTTGTTTTATCACAGATAATATATATTTATATAATTTTCTAAATGATTTTCTTAACTTTAGGAAATGTGTAAGTCGTTTTGACTCATTCTAGGGTTTTTGTGATTCCTTAATATCTGTGGAGTGGGTATTCGTGCATTTCTCTAATGAGCGGTTCTCTCAGATCTTCTGGTATCTATTGTTTGTCAATTTTCTCTTCTTCAGGTAGCTAGTCATTATACTCCTGGATCTATTGTAATAGTGGATTTCCCTATTCTATATTGTAGGTAGCAATTCCTTCTTCAGGTGTTTCTTTCCGAGTGGTCGCATTCAACCGTTTGGTTGTCTTTTTCCAAGTGGCTGCAATGTACTTCTATCTTAAGTGTCCTTCTTCCATATAGGTAAGGAGTTGTTCATTGATGATGGGTTATCCTGTGTTAAGGTCAGGTCTTCGGCTAATAGCGTCTGCTCTGCCATTCTCTGTTCCTTTGACATGGATAATGACGTAGTCAAATTCTACTAGAATTTCTACATATTATAATTGTCATTTGCTGAGTTCTCATATCATAGCAAAATAGGTAATGTTCTTATAATCCATAAGGACTTTAATCTAGTGGTAGCTTCCTAATAGATAGTATTTAAATTCCTTAAAAGCGTTAACTATTGCAAGAAATTCTTTGTTGTAAATGGGGTAATTAAGTTCTGCTCCATGTAATTTGTAAGAGTAGAACGCTATGGGATGTAGCTTGCCATCGTCGTCTCGTTGTCCTAATCGTGCTCCTAAGGCAAAATCGGATGCGTCGGTTTCTAATTCGATTTGTCGCTTGGGATCAAACACCTTAAATACAGGTTTGCTGAGGATAAGTTCCTTGATTTTGTCGAAAGCTTCCTATGCTTCGGGTAGCCATTTGAACTTGCGGTCCTTTTTTGTCAATTTAGTAAGTGGTGTGGCTATTCCTCTAAAGTGCTTGAGGAATTTCCGATAATAGTTTGCAAATCCTAAAAAGGATTGTACTTCTCTGACTATAGTCAATACCTCTTAATCTCTGATTGCGGCAGTCTTCTTAGGGTCCATCTTAATCTTATTATAAGAGATTATATGTCCTAGGAATCCCACTTCTGATTTGTGGAATTCACTTTTCTCGGGGTTAACCAACAATTTGGCGTTCTGCAATGCTTGCAGCACCTTGTGGACATATTCCATGTGTTCTTTCTCTATTTTAGAGAAGATTAGGATATCGTCTAGATAGCATATTATAAATATATTGAGGTACTCTCATAGCACGTTATTGATCATTCTCTGGAATGTCGCAAGTACATTAGTGAGTCCTTGGGGCATAACTAGATATTCGTATAATCCGTATTTCGTTCTGAAAGCGGTTTTCTATTCATATCCTGGCTTCATGCAAATTTGATTATAGGCTAATGTAAGATCCAGCGCGGTGTAGTACCTCATGCCTCGCAATCAATCCTTCAGTTCACTAATCAGGGGTAGCGGTATTCTGTCTTTCACCATTATATCATTTAGCCTGCGGTAATCCACAATTAGCCGGAGCTTTCCGTTCTTTTTGGGAACAAATATGACTGGATATGCAGCAGTGGATTTCGATATTCTAATACATCCTCATCATAACATTTTATTGAGGTATTCTCTAAGTATATGCAGTTGGGCTTTGTTGAGGTTGTAGATTTGTTGGTACGTGGGTATCGTGCCGTCCTTGAACCATATTTTATGGTCCCATTCGCTGTGTTCTAGTAGACCTCCCGCCTCAAGTTCTTCTGCGAAGAGTTGCTTATAGATCCGGTATTGTGGTGGAACATCCTTAAGTCTTTCTTCTTCTTTATTATCCGGTATTTTAGCCATTTCCTTAAGGTTTTTATCCATATATATGAACTGGTTTCTGAGGAATGCGATTATCTTTCTAGTGCGATTCTTTATTCGTTTAGTCCGTATGTGTCTTGTTCCCTTAGGCGTAGGTAAGCTCATTGTCTCCCTAGCTCGGCTGCCTCCGTCCTCATCGGTAGGGCCTTAAGATCTCATATCTTCAGTTAGTCATTGTTCCTAATTACTGGCTACATCGCCTCGAAAGGCTTGCACCTGGCCAGTACGCCAGTCAATCAGTGGGTTAAATCAGTATAGCCATGGGTACCCAAGGAGCATATCGTAACCTTCAAGGTCGATCACATCGAATTCTTCAACCTATTGAGCTCCTTCGACTATAATCTCCAGTTAATCGATCTGGCGATTAACTCGTCCTTACTCATAGGATAGGGCATTTCCTTCAATGTTCGAGACTTCATATAGGTATTCCTTCTCCTTCTATAATAGCATGAGGTCATTTACCGTCTATAGTGTGATGGCATTTATATATGCTCCGCTGTCTATTAACGCGATTAACCATTCTCTCTTGACTCATACTTACAACTTAATGCTTAATCGCTAGTGGTTGTCGGACTGTCTTGTATTTCCTAGGGTTCTTCTCCGTAGGGGCGCGTATTCATTTCTTTCTGTATACTCGATTGTGCATATTCTAAACATATCGGTGAGTTCCTCCTTGATTTCCTGGAATTGGGTTTCTTTTAGTAATGGTCTTCGCTATGTTTGTCGTTCATACATAAGTGTATATAGATCTTGCCATCCTTATATTTTTTCCCTTTGATGTTTTATACATTCTTCGTAAGGGCATTCTCATGCCGTGGCTCCTTCTTCCATACATTCTGGGGGAAAGTGTTGCACTCTGTCTTCTAGTGTGGCTACTTGGATCTTCTCGTTCCAAGAGACGACTTTTCTAAAAGCCATTTCATTATAATAGAAAATGTTCTATATAGATTCTCCATATAGCCATATAGGGTATAGGTTATTCTCAACTTTCTATCCCTTATGGTAATGACAATTCATATCATAGCATAACATCCATAAAATTCCTTCATGATGTTGGCTCTTTGGTGAGAATAGCATAGAATCTCCTGGCAGCGGTGTGTAGATTTATTCCATAAGCTTCTGTGCTCATTTGTGTCTAACTCCGTACACAAAGATCTGGTCGTAATCGTACTTCTATCCTACTTTGATTTCTCGGTATTCCTAAGGTTCTATTTCTCGGGATCATACTGGGATATTATTAATTTGTGTGTTTAGTAGGACGTCTTCTCTTCCGAATGGTAACTTATGCTCTCAGGCCATTCATACATCTGCTATGGTCATCCATGGTTCGATATGTCCAAGTCTGCGTTATAATCTGGTTTTATTGATGTCTGTAGCTAAGTGAAGTAGTCACTGGTGGTATTCGGTAGTTGTCATTCCGAAATACTGTCGTGTTTCGGCCCTTACTGCTTTATAAAGTGGGTGTCATAATATATACTCAACAAGCTCTTCAGATTTCAAGGGTCGTTGTCATAATACAGCAAGTGTTTTGCTATTTTGGGTCTTAGCTCCTAGATTTCGATATTTCTCTGGCAGTGGAACAGGCGTCCATGTGACTCCTTCTTTATCTATGATTCCCATGCATCCTGTTTGTGTCAATATCTTTTCTTCGGGCTTATGTTCTTTAGCATAGGATTTATATTTGGGAGTGCGTATGTTGCTGTGTGCTATATTGTATCCTGAGCGTGTCATGGCCAGCGTTTTAGTGTTCTTGGTAACATGGATCAAATCATAAGCTTCCCTAAGGTCGAGTTTGGTAAACTCGCCAGTTCGGGGTTCTCCAAATGTCCTTTGTTATATCGTGGGTGCAGGTACTGGCTTCCATCCTACAGGTGGCTCTTCGAACGTTCTTACTTTAAGGGTTGTTTCTAGCATGTGTGCTTTGTAGTCGGTTCCTCGATCTTCGAATGCCTTGTGCATCATTCGAATGCCGACTCATTCTAGATGTTTTACTCCTGGTGTGACTCATTCTTCCTTCTTGCATTTGTCTACAAAGTCGAGAATTCGTTGTGCCATTTCGGCTTCTTTGATGTGGATTTGTGCGAGTCCGGGTTGGATTGGTGGGAGTAGTTCGCATTTTCGTTCATATTCTTGGTTGAGCACTGGGTCGAAATGTGTTGGGCAAAGAGTGGCCTTGCAAGGTTGTCTAGGTGTTTCTTTACATTGGCGGCACATTGCTTCGATGGGTACGGTAAAGTCGTTCTTCCTATATCCGAAAACCCATTTCTTGCAATCGTAGTTGTCTTTCGCTGCTTCGCCTAGATTGATCATGTCCTTATATGAGGCTCCTTGTTTGAACCATATGTGCTGGGAATATCTCCAGAGGTACTAATAATATTCTTTTCCAAGCTGTGCTCATTCCCAGTCTGGGATCCATCGTGGCCTTAGTGGGATGTATGTTAGTGCAACAGTGTTTAACTATATGTTGTTTCATACAAGCTTGGTGGCTTCCAAGATGATTGATTCCCAGTCGTCCTGGTAGTATGGTTTTCTAAGTATGGCTTTCTTCACTATGCATTATGCAGTTCGTCCCATAAGAACTCCATATTCTGCAATCTCATCCAGTTCTTATTGAATCGCCTGTTCTAGTTCGTCCAGTCGATTATGGATTTGTATTAGTTAATCGATTGGTTTTATGGCGAGGGTTGCGATAGTTCGTATGGCCATCTGCTTGTCTTCCTATTTGTTAATTACGTTCAATCGTTTCTTACCTTCTGGAACCTTTTGGAATGGTTTGTCCTTCTTGGGCTCGGGGCAATTGCGAGCCATGTAGTCAGGCTTGCCGCAATTATAGCATTTAAATTTCGATTTGTTGCATTTCTGGGTTGCTCCGAGTTCCATAGGTCCTAAGTCCATTCCATAGGAGGTATTAACTTATCATCTGGCTCCTTAATTGGCGTTATATCTTGGTTGGTTATAGTGGTTCCCTTTCTTTTGGTAGTTATTTCGGGGGTTCCCGCGGTATTATTGTTGTCTCCACGAGTGTTGCTGGTCATCGATTTTGACGGCCATGCTAATGTACTTTATTAAGGTGTCTGGTCATTCTTCTTTATACAATTCTTCCTAGACTTCCTTCTTAAGCCCATCAAAGAAGAAGGACATAAATGCATCCTGTCCCCAATCATGCAGCTTAATTGCTAGTTGGTTGTACAAGATTCCATAGTCTAAGGCTGATCCAGTTTGCTTGATCTTCTTAATCTTTTCTTCTGCTTTCGACTTTTTATCCACTATTCCAAATGCTTGCTCAAGCATTTCCGCAAAGTTCGAAAACTTCTGGTACATATACTGTACTTATTCGGAGTGTTTATCACTTTCTCAATTATATTCTTGCATAAAGGGTGCAGCCCAAATGGCGGGGTTGCCGCCAAGCAGCTTGACTGCATACCTAACTTTGGTGTTTTCATATTGGAACATTGCTGGGTAGAAGGTGAAGTGGTCCTCGCACTGAATGATAAACATCTGAAGTTTCTTGGGATCCCCATAGAACTTCTCTGGTGGTGCTGGTTTGAGGATTTCTCCCAGTTCTTTGCCCTAGATGGTGTTAAAATAAGCCATATTGAGCTAATCCTTAATTATAGTGGCATTCTCGGTTCCTTTCTCTCCAATGGTGTTAATAAGGCCTCATAAATTGCTGAGTTCCTTATTAAACATATTGGCCCTTTCGTTTTCCTTTTTACCATCTTCTTTTCCATTGTTAATTATAATATTAATCCATTCGCCAAGTCCATCAATCATTTTCTTAAGGCGAGCGGTCCTATTATCAAGTTCGATTGCTATTTCCTCATTGGAGAAAACGATACCCTAGGGGTCGTCCTCAGAGGTGTCCATAGGCGAGACAGTAGGAGTTGGAGCGACGGGTCGTCGTCCGCTGGAGGAGCTAGATGAAGCTAGGGGTACTATTATAATGGTAGTCGATATTGCTTAGAGTAGTGGGTCGGTCGTCTGAACAAGAGCTTTCAACATATAACGATCTGATCGATTCCCAAGGGATAAACCAGATCGCAATAGGTTTATATTGGCAGAACGATCGGGGCGTTATTCTAAGCAATAGCGGAAGTATCACTTTAGGGTATTACATCTAGTAATACACAAGTAGATTGTGGTAACCAAGTTGTATTAAAAGCTAAGTAGCTAAGTAGGCTATCTAATGATAATGACTGTGGTTTATATACTAGGTGCTATCTGAGGCGATCATGGCTTGCCCATAATCTATGGTGAGTGATTGTAATGGGGATCAGAAGACGATCATGGTGTCTTGGCCATGATCGTTGATGATCCGGTTTGATTGGTGCGAAAAAGTGGGTCGCACGTGAAATAAATGCAGGTCATGATTTAGGCCGTGACATTTAAGCTAGATTTTCTAATATATCCTTTTGCTAATATATTATCAAAATAATCTTTAAGCATTCTAAATTATATTTTATTAAGATTATAAATCTTGTGGAATGTGGTTATTATTCCTTTCTTAAGCTATATCTTATAGTCCTATTTATTATGCATTAGTAATCCTATCTTAAGTTCTTCTCTAAAGAGTGATTTATAGATCTAATACTTATTTGGTATGTTTTTGAGCCTATCTTCTGCCAGGATCTTTTCTTATTTCTTAAGGTCCTTATCCATTTATGTAAAATGCTTTCTCATAATAGCAACAGTTCGCTGGATTCTTTTTTTTTTTTTTTAATCCATTTGTCCATTTATATTATATTCCTTTGGGTGGCTAGAGGTGTGGCTCTACATTATTAGTATATTTCTTTGTATTTTCCTCAGCTGGGCTCACTACTTCCTTATCAATAATGCCCTAAGATCTCAATTCTTCCTATAAATCTTCCTAATTACTAGCTATATTACCTCAAAAGGCTTGCATTTAGCCAATATACTAACTAATCAATAGGTCATATTAGTATAATTATGGGTAATTAAGGATTATGTTATAATTCTTAAGGGGTATAATATTAAAGGTAATCTAGAATTCGTTTTCTTAAATGATAATCATTAAATAATTAGTTTATTGGGTAATTCTTCTTCCTTTATAATTAAATTTTCCTCCTTTAGCACTTTATATTATATAAGAATATATCTTATCCTCCTATAATAGCTAAAGATAATTGACAATTTATGGGTTAATAATGTTTATCTTTACTTTATTATCTATTATTATATTTAATTATTTGCTTTTAATTCTTACCTTTAGTACCATTTTGAGAGATTGTTCTTCTATATTGGATTTATTTATATAATTTAGAGCTTTTATCAATTCTTTTGTAGGCATTTACTAAGGCTATTGCTCTTCTACAATCAGCATTTAGCTTTTCCTAAATTCTTAATATAAAGCATATCTTTAAGTTTATATTGGATTTCTTCTAGCCATTCTTTCTATTTTTATATTAATTTGGAATGTTATTTTTTTTATTCCTAGTAGTAGTAATTGAGTTTTTCCCACTTGTATTTTATACATTTTCATTCTATGCATTCTATTAATATCCTCCCTTCTTCTATATATTTATAGGGGAATTCGTTTAGGAATATCTAAAGGCATATTATATTGGTTTTTTTATTTTATAATATAGCTTACTTATATATTAAGTGGTTTTCTAAATACTATCCTCAAATTAATAAGGCAGAAAGTTATATAGGGTAGCAATTATTATATACTTTCTCAAATTTATATTATATATATCTAAGATTGAAATATAATACCCATAAGATATTTGGGTATTTATTATACATAGGTTTGAAGATAGGGTTGTCTTCTTAAATAGGGTAATACTCCTGGAATCTAAATTCTTTTGCTCTTTTATAGGTGATTCTATAAACATAAAATTGTAGTCCTCCCATATTCTATCCTTATTGGATTTATCAATATATCTTGGGTTTCTTAGGTGCTGGAACCCTAGGTGTTATCTCTATAGGTTTAGCTATAAGACTTTCTATAACCCATATTGGTACAATCAATTATCATTCATATTCTACATTAATAACATCCTCTTTTCTATAATATAGGCCAAATTCTAAAGTAGCCCTAGCTTTTTCTTTAGTTAAATAAGATTGAATAATTCCAAATCTCTTTTTAAGGTATATCTTATTAACTTATTTAACTAATTCTTCATCAACTAGCAACAAATATTATTTCCATTCTTCTTTGTCCAAATACTATCTTATATTTATTTAAGAGGTATTAGTAAAGGTTTTTGAATTTTCATCATATAGTTGTTTTTCTTTATTTAGTTCTAGCATAGGTATCCAAATCTTCTTTTGTGTCTTTTTTATATTAAGTGTCTATAGTACTTATTATGCATAACTTATTTTTGCTAGGGTGAGGGTTTCAAAATCCATTCCCTTTTTTTTACAAATATTATAGGTCATTTGGAGAGCTATACATCTAAATAACTTGGCTCCTAATTGCTATTAGAAATTGGGGTCAATTTTTCCTTTAATTTACTAAATAAATCTATCTACAGCTTTCTAAATTTCTTTAGATTCTTCATCTTTTGTAAGTATAGTAACTATTTATATATCGTGCTATCTATAAGTAGCATTCAAGTTTTTCTTACCTTCTGGGACTTTATAAAACTTCTTATTATCCTTCTGGGATTCCGGGCAATAATAGGCTATATATCCAAATTTGCTATAATTATAACATTTGACCTTTAATATATCCTTTTGCATATTGCCTAATTCTATAGGTCCTAAGTGAGATCCATAAGAGGTATTTCTATTAGCAGGCTGCTGATTTCATTATTATAGCTGGCTTTAGCTATTTTGTTGGGAGAAAACCCCACGCCCAAAAACACCCACAAGGCAGGTCTCGTGATGTAGGAAAACGATGTGCGAAACGGTCGCGACAGGAGGTCCGGAACGGCCACACCACAAATCCGGAAAGGAACGGAAATCAGCCAATCAAATTAGATAGAAATGAAGAGAACCATTTGATCAAATGGTATCACAAATCATAAGTCATAAAAAAGATCAAGAAGTCAGGGCAAAAACAAGATATATTGGATGGTATGAAGATGCCTTGTCCACATTGTTTCGCGGTTATTTTATAAGGCCTATGACTACAAATGCGAGCCAATTAAATTGCAGTAAATAAGGTGAAAAATGTATTAGGTAATGTAAGCAGTATATGCTAAAGAAGTGAATTTTTCCTTCAATATAATCCTCCCCGCGTGGATTGACGCTTGCCCTCAAGCTATAAAGATCCATGCACCTAAGTGAAGTTATCTATTTGATTAAATGCTTAATCAATCTATTGTTTGTCTCCGGTGACCCTAGAAGCAGATATCCTCCAAATTGATCTGCTAGTTGTTGTTATTGTTGTTGTCGCGAGCTTTTTCCCTTGTAGCAGCTCTTTTAGAATGCAAAGGTCGAGAGGGTTATGGTGGGTTGAAATGTCTATCCAGAGCTGCATAGACTTGGTCCCAGCATTCAAGAGAGACGAAGTTATTTGGTATGATAGTGGCATAAGTATTGGTGTGCTTTATGAAATTGGTGGTCTTATTTGGAATTTAGTGAAGTTTGAAGGTAGCAGTAGCTTTGGCAGTCATGATGTAATCCGGTATGCTTTTTAGAGATTCAATAGACTCCTTAATAGCACGAATTTTGTCTGGGTTTAGTCTAATACTATCTTTCCTATCGATCTTAGATAGGTTGATATAAACTCCTTGGCGTTAGTTGGCTTATTCTGCTGCTTTAGCGGCTAGGTCCTTCTTTGTCTTCCTAGCTGTCTCCTTCGGGGTAGGCAGTCCAGGTTGTGGTATATTAGCATAAAAGAAAGCTATGCTTGGTGATGGAGAGTGCCTAGGGGTAGGAGAGGGAGAATGGCCAGCTGGAAGGTCGGTTATTGCTAGGCTGATAGAGCGAGAGGAGGTAGGGCTAGCCGCAGCAGAAAGTATAGGCAATCCAGCTTCAAAGTAAACAGAACGGGACTTCTGATGAGGCGTTGGCACTGGTGCTGGAGACACTCTGTGAGATGCTGGTGCTGGCGAAGGAGAGGGTTGTTTGATATAGATATTAGGGCTAGACCGAGCGGGTGATATATGCAATGGCTGCTCGACGGTTTGGCAAATAGGGGCCAACGAGGGAGACAGTCTTGGTAAATGGTCTTGTGGTGATGGGGCAAAAGGTCTTTAAGGGACCAATTGTCCAAAAAAAGAAGGGAGAGAGGTCCTCTGAATAGCTGGTCTTTGATTAGGTGCTATGGTTAGAGGAATTCTCGGGAGTGGCAATTGTGGTGTAGGCATTCGTGGCAAGCTAGCTACACTTAGAGGTAGAGATGCCGGTTGGGGTGTTGGAGAGCGTTAATGCCCAAAGGCAGGTAAGTTAATAGTAATTGTGGCTATCATTTTGTTGAGGGTAGTAGCAGAAATATCGTAGCCTCAACAGTGGTTTAGGAAAGCCTGGGGAAGGTCGGGCGTTCTAATCATAATAATAGCAGCTGAGGCAGCTGGAGCCTGTCGATATATGGCTATAAATCTAGGCGGCCTACTGAGGATACGGTCGTGATACCAGTCTATAGCGATTGGTTCATCTAGCCAGTCGATTATTTAGTAACCTCCTCATTTGGTGAAGTATAGCTCCATATTCTAGCGGATCAGCCCAATGACAGGGTTGTATTTAACAGATTGCCAGTTTGAAAGAGACCAAGGTTTCCCCTCGAGGGTAAAGTTTTCTTTAAGGATTCCTAGCTCATTCAGAAGAGCTACTCTAAAGAACTGCTTAATACGGTCGGTGTTGATCTGCCAGATGTCTGATAGTTCTTTGCCCTTTGCAGACCACCCACCGATAATCCAGTCACGCTAAAGGAGGTCCTATTCTACTTTAGGATTAGGAGTGCCCATACTAAGATCCTTTGGGTTATAAGGGACTATATAAAAAAGGTCCCACTTATTAGAGCCAATAAAGGATCATAAGTTAACAAAAAGTAGGAATATAAATAGATATTCACACTCCCAACTGCCTCATTATTATATAAGAGGTAGACAAAAGACATTAAATAAGTAGGGATACCCGATTTTGGTTAGTAGCTGGCGGAAGGCTATAGCAATAGACATTCAGCAATTGTTGATCTCGGATTTGAGTGTGTTATAGTAGAAAAGATGATCTTTGTAATGGTTGAAAATGCAGGATCCCTAGTGAAAGTCTTCGAAGTTAATCATTTTAATAAAGAACCTTTTCCCATATATAGTTGCCTTCATTTCTTGTCCATTCTGATAGCTAAAGGGTGCGCTATGTATATAAACCATTTGATCAAATGGTTGGAAGGCAGGATTTAAGATATTCTTTATTTTTAGGTCTTGGTTTGCCTTAAGTACTGGTTTTGCGTCCAAGACTAGAGGTCCGGGAGCTATAATAACAAGGTCGTCTATACTATAGGCGGTTAGTTTGGTAAGAGCTTCAACTTTAGACAAGGTGGCTTGTTAGGAATGTGCCGTCCTCTTGGATTTGGTTCCTTTGGGGGAATCAATAAGTTTCTGAAAGGCTGACCAAAGGTCTCAACAGTATTATAGCCAGCTGACTAATCCGACCTATTTGTGGTCGCAATAGGGCTGGCTAGATATAATATCTTTGAAGAATGGAGGTTTAAGGAGATCGTCTTTGATCTCAAGGGTCGGCCAAATGTGAGAGGGCCAGCGGGAATGTGGGTAAATGAGGGCAGGTTGTTATTTAAGAGTATTAGTAATAGGGAGGGCAATTGTGGTCTCTTTATGGTGGTAAAATTTGCCGGGTCCTGCAGGTTGGTTGATAGAGTAGTTATAGAAAGTTATCGTGTTTTTGGTTAAGGCGAAATAATGATGAGAGGTATTGGCAGTAATGCCTTGAGGGATATTACCAGCTATAGCTAGATCAACGTCACGGCTAGGGTCGGGCGGTTGGGATCTATCAGAACTCATATCGGCAGTCGAGGCACAAAGCTGAGGATCTGATCAAATGGTTAGTTGACACCAAGAAGCCAGAAACACACGGAAAAGCTTATTATATGAGACAGAAAGCGTGACTTAAGGAGGTAGGCATGTGATGATAGATGCAGCAGCGGTTGCGATAGCGCGTGGAAGGTTGTGGCAGCAAGAGGTTGAAAGTGAAGGTATTCAGACCACTTCTGTAGAAAGCGAGAGAAAGAGAGGAAATTTTCCTCGGGGGAAACGGGGGGGTATTTATAGTTGGGGCGGTCGGTCACGAGGCTGATTCACCAACGGTAGCCTTGCCAGCTGCGAGCAGCTCTAAGGGTGTCAGGCAGCTGTCAGGGTGGTTGGGAACAGGTATAAAGGTCGGGCCGGCCCCCGTTTTCTTCACCTCTATTCCAATCAACTCTCGCTTTTCCTCTTCAACCTTACATCATTACAACCGTCTAATCAAATCGTCCCTTACGGTCATAATGTCTCGTCAGGTTGTTGGTCGTGAGGATCTAGCAACCTTCCGGCGCCCTGCTCTTCCTAACATATCTCACATCAAGCAAGATACTATTCAAAACACCACATTCCGCACACAGGTTGTAGCTAACTGGAAAAATCGAATTTCCTATATTATCCCTCATAATCTGTTGGAATCCTCCACATACAGACAGATAAGTCGGGGTCATGATAATAATCTCAATAGTTAGCTCATCTCTTTTCTAGTTTACTAAACGTTTCACCATTTAGATCTATTCTTATTATGCCCTTAATTATTGTGGGCACCCTGCTTACATTGAGGTTTCTACTCGAGCCGACATTTCCGACCTCCCCAATGTCAGAAAACAGTTCCGCGACTAAATCAAATCCAATGCTCAAGCCAATAAAGTCCTAATTAGCACTATTTAATTTCTCTTTAGTCGGATCCCTCAGCCGGTTTATGTCTGCGTTGATCTTAATCATCCTGAAGGCTGGTTTGTATCTTAACTTCTCTCACGCCCTGAACACAAAAAGGCTTTTTTTGTGGCTATGTTTAGAGCTCAGAATCCTATGATCTGCAGACACTACATTCAGTCATACATTTCGAACATAACCATCAGCAAAAATCACATCCTTTGGCCATTCCACGCCTATCGTTCTGTCCCCGGTTTTATAAACAGTGCCTACAATAACTACATTTGGGGCGCCAAATCTTGTAACTGGTCGAACTTGGCTGGATATTTTGCGCCTAGTAATAACTTCGGAATACCTTCAGACCTTCTGAAGGGAAAAGACTGCCCCAAAAACCCTTTAGAATACCAACTCAACAGCCTCAACCACTCTTCATACCCTCAAATCACCAACCAGTTCCCAATTGGCTAGCGCGATTCTAACTATCATGAGGCAATCCGTGGCGACGTTATTGCTGCACAAAACTGGAACCGTGTCTACTTTACTAACCCTTAACCAATGCAAAATCCTGGCTCTATGGAAAATGAACCTTTTGCTTAGAATCTATTTAAACACACCAATATGCCGGCTTGTGGTCCTTATACCACCAAAACAACAGAAATATCACGTCTATCTAGCTGTGATGACTTGAACCTCTTTGCTTCAAAGAGGATACCCCTGTCCACAGTCAAGTGGCTTTTTAGGTGGCGGTCGCAGGGTAAAATTAAAGGTGGTCGCTTGAAAGAGGATTCGCATGAAAGAGTCGATGGTGATTGGTCAATTTACCAATGGGCGTTCAACGGTAATCTACTAACAAACAAAGGAAAAAGAAAAGAAAAAGGAAAAGGCAGTAAAGAATGAAGAATGACCCTAGTTAGTAGTAAATAGTCATAATTGACAATAAAATGATCATATAGATAGGGGTAACATTTTATTCTATAACATTCAGTTTCAACAATTCGGTCTGAAGAAGGTCTGATTGTAAGTACCCGCGATTACAGCATATGAACACACTTGGAGTTTGGGTATGGCTATCGGTGATTTCGTGTATAACGCAGAGCATCGCGTGGTGGTATGTCGGGTGTGCGGGACATGCCTTACGCCTGGCGGACCAAGGAATTGGAAGTACCACCTACGCAGAGAGCCACACCGCATGAGAGACGAGGAATTACGTGCGACAGTCGAATTATTATCCAGTTATGAACTACGGGGACAAGAGGAGCTGCGACAATGGAGGCCGAATAGGAGGACGCCATGCGCAAGAATCGACAGCCTAACCGCATACACCGGCTATATATGCGTGTGCGATAATGAGGGGTGTGACTACGTGACGAGGAGGTTAGATAAGATGCACGACCATATGCCCAGGCATAAGAAGATGGCATCGCAGCATACAGAGAATGCACCACTGTGGAAGGCATGCCGATTACAGACATACTTCACAGCAAAGGGACGAATCGACTACTTCACCATTATCGAGCAGGAAGAGAAAGATCAGGGCGTATTCTTGACTACACAAACGAGCAGTACGGCGCAGCAGCCGGTTCTATACACCGGGCCACTACCGTCCTCACAGGAAAAGCAGCTTTTCAGCGGGCTAAGAGGGGACATACAGGTAGCAGCACGCGATCTGGAGGACAAGGCGTCGGTTGTTGAGGATGCTGGTAATGGCCGAGCAGATCGGGAGCCATGGCTAGTTTATACTGGATTTCCAACGCACCTGCGGGGGCTCCGAGACACCGAGATCAAGTCATCCTTCAAGCTACCCCCTAAAAGAGATATACTACTTGGTGGTGGAGACGAACCTGGCGGCGATGGGAGCGGTCATCATCATCAGGATGATAACAACCACGATGAAAACGAAAACGATATGAGGCGCATATTAGACGCGGCGGAGGCTCTACTCAGGAGCGCCTATATGCTGGTATCGGACAGGTCGCAGGATCGGAAGATGACGCACCAGCGCGCGCAGACACTGAGTGATTTCGCATGGGGTATAGGCAAGAAGGGCAGGGACATAGGCTTCCGCAACTTCAAAAACGCATCAACGCTCACGACGTACTTCAATAAGATGAAAGAGCTGCTGGTCTACTACTATCGGGTAGTATATCGCGAAGAGGGGCACTTCACCCGAGAGGGGGAGGACCAGATGATGCCACGGGATGTGATCAAGCCAACTGATAAGCAGCAGCAGGCGATGGATGACATTTTTAGCGCACTACGGGAGGAAGATGAGGGCAGGGTCGAGAAGATTGGAGGAGGCAAGAATAACGGAGTTGAATACCAGACTAGGAATGAGGTGAAAGATGAGGGGGTTAATAGTGGGCATGAGTCAGGGCTGATTTGTGCGATCCGGAGGTTCTATATTGCACTGATTTGCCATTCTGTTGGGAGCACACCTTTCCGGTCGCCGGTGATCAGCTTTTGTGCCATGCTAAGCCGGAAGGCGCTGAAGAGCAAGAGTGGCAATGACAAGAACAACAGGAAGGGCACGGGTAATGATAAATTGGACGAGGCCGCACGGCGGCGGAAGAAGCTCAGCAGCTGGGACGACCCTGGGAATTACAATAGCAGCCTGTCGGCACTGGTGTGGACAGCGCAACTTCTCCTGTTTGAGGCTGCGTGCTTCTATGAGAGAGATGACGAGGACCGGATTCCTGGTCTGCTGGAAAGGCTATGCAGAAAGTATATGCATCAGAGGGAAGAGACGGCGTTCGGCCATATCTTACAGTGGCGGCTCTACCTCTCGACGGTGGCGAGGTCGGCCATCTCCAGGAACCAAGCGCGTTGGTCACTAGACGGCCAAGAGATTGATTACCTAGGAACAAAGCTGCACATGAAGCATGTATCGCAACTGATCATATCGGAATACAAACGGGCTCGCTCGCTGCTCTACGATGATTTGCTATTCGGGGCAAACGATATCATACCAATTGAGGCATGGCGGCTTCACGACGATCTGGACGCTGAGGACTATGGCGGATCGTGGCTGACAGATAAGAGAAACGAGGAGTTGCTCTCCGGCACACACGATGCCTTGCTCCGGCAGATTGAGCAGAGAGCGGAGCTGCGACAAGTCTTCGTGCGGAATGAGAGAGACGACACAAGCGGTAGCTGCGAGGGAAAGAGACTACTATGTCGGCAGGCGATGGCTGTGTACGAATCCCACGCACAAGAGTTTCTGAAGTTGATGATCACACTGAAGCACGTCTCGCCAGCGCCTCCGCTAAGGGCGCCAGAGCTACTTTCCATAACATATGCCAATAGAGGCCGGCGTCGCAGCATACTAATATGGGAGAAGATGGTCATAGTATACGTACGATACCATAAAAGCCAGGAGCAGACTGGCAAGGAGACGGACAACATCCGTTTCCTACCGCCACCGGTCGCGGAACTCTTGTTGACATTCCTAGCAGTCGTGCAGCCGCTACGGCAGACGTTCCTACGCCAGGTCAAGCCTGGGGCGCTCCTATCGCCGTACCTGTGGTCAACGCTGGACGGCGAGGTTTGGCGTGATGAAACGGTTTCGAAGTGCCTTAGCCAGGCGTGCGGGCGCGCCCAGGTGCCCAAGTTCAAGGTCGCCTGGTGGCGACAGGTCGCGGCATCCATTACGAAGGAGAAGTTCACAGCCAAGGAGCGGGCCAATTTCAACCTTGAGGACATCGCGGCGCCGGAAGTGGTCGAGGAGGAGGAGCCGATGGCCGACCTAGCGGTGGCAAGCAACCATTCGTTCCGAACCTTTAACCACGCATACGCCGGCTCAACGACGCTAGTGATGAGCACGCTGCTCCATCGCGCGCACCGGGCATCGCTGAGTTGGCAAACATTCTTCCAGGTCGAGGAACTTCTGACCCAAGAGATAGCTAGCCATAGCCGGAAGCACCCGCGGTCCACCACAGAATCGGAGGCATCGGGGATGCTGCGCGCTTGCAAGAAGACAAAGTTACGCACAAGGCCATCACAAACCGCAGACGGCCTGGAGACGATAGCCCGTACGCTCTATAACAATCCAGACCTACAACTCCGGCGCCCAGGACAGCGAGATGCCATGCTAGCGACCATGGGTGCGAATGCGGCGGAGCAGGTTGTGGTTGTGCTGGCTACAAGTTCAGGCAAGACACTGATTGCGATGGTCGGAGCCGCGCTTGAGGGAGCCGGGACGACGATTATGATATTGCCGGCGGTGGCACTGAGAGGCAACATGCTCGACCGGCTAGGCAAGGTTGGTATCAAGACTATGTTGTGGGTTCCAGGTCAGGCAATGAAGTCGGCACCGCTGGTTCTCATCTCGGCCGAGGCCGCATGCACGACGAGTTTCCTCGAGTATGCATACTGGCTCGAATCCCGGCAACAGCTAGATCGGATAGTGGTCGACGAGTGTCACCTAACTATCACCGCGACGTACCGGAAAAGCATGATGCGGCTTGGATCGTTTGTGCGTCAGGTTCGGACACAGACTGTTTGGCTCACAGCAACACTTCCGCCAGTGTTTGAGGATCTATTTATGCATCGCAACCTCCTAGTACGGCCACGTATAGTCCGGGAACCGACGAATCGGGCGAATATTCGGTATGGGGTGCGGCGCTTCAACGGTCCGGGCGGCCTGTGTAAGAGGGCAGCCGAGCTGGTCCGCTCATTCGTGGCACTGATAGGCAAAAACGGCAAAAGCAACAAGCACGACAATAACGAGGCACTAGCTGGAGGCAAGAATGCCAGGATTATTGTGTACTGTCAGACGCTTGAACTTATGGGCGAGCTGGCGGACGAGCTGGATTGTCCGACGTATACAGGAGACCAGAAAAGCATGAGCGAGGAGGACAGGGAGGCTGCTATCAAGCAGTGGATAGGCCCAACGGGTTCACCAGTGATCGTAGCGACATCCGCACTTGGAGTTGGATTTGACTATCCATACGTGCGCTGGGTGGTCCACGCTGGGGCGCCACGCCGCATGATGGATTTCTCGCAGGAGTCGGGCCGGGCAGGCCGGGACGGTAAACGGGCAGAGTCGATCGTTCTGTTAAGTGCGGCATGGCAACCGTATGCAGGTGGCCAACAGCCATCGGATCTAGACGAAGAGTCAATGCAGCTTTACCTAACACAAGAGCACTGCTCCCGGGCAGTTATGAGCCAGTTCTTAGACAAGAGGCCGGATTGGAGGTGGTGCATGGATGGCGAAGACGAGCTGTGCGAGGTGTGCCCCAAACACCATACGGAACGGCGGCCAAGCGGCCTTGAGCTGCGTCTACCAGCACCAGATACGAAAGTCTCATGTGGCGGCAGCCCCCTCTTGGGGGAGGGCAGTGGCGGTGGTGGTGAGGAGGCAGTCCGTTGGACCAGGTCGCGTTCTGAGGCTAGAGAGCCGCCATGCTGGCTTCTGCGTGCAGGGCTTGCACAGAAAAAGCTCACAGGGATCCAATTGACTCCTTGACGGATGTTTTGGCTCGGTTTTGGGGCTTCAATTTCAAAAATTTCGTTCTCGCTGCTTGGGAAGTTTTTAGGTGCACTGGGAACTCGTGAAAGGGAGGAGACACGGGAAAATCGGGAAGTCCCACCGCACCGCATCACGTGTCACTTCACCGCCAACATGGGCTAAAGCGCATTAGGCGATCAAAGACTGGCCAGGTATGACCATCGAATGCAAGAATTTAATAACGTATCCGACTATCCTCTAATTAATCTCAGAGCCCCCCAAAGCTTTCCTACTCCTGATACTTGTATCAATTCAGCATCTGTACCAACTTGGCAACTAAAATCTCGTGTCTTCTAATCCCAACGAGCAGCGGGAGTGAGCTTGTGAGATTACAAGACCAGGAGAGCTCTCAGCGACAAGTTGGGACGGTCTTGATGCCTCTACGGGTTTCCATCCTCGCCGTTTTTGTTGTACTTCAGCCGCGAAGACCATGGCGGAGCCCGAACCCTCATCCTTCTTGCTTCAGATGAGAGCAATAGGCGAGCGCGTCTCACAAGCCTGCCAACGCGTTGAAGACACGAAGTCCCCTCATCTTCAGTATCAAGAGCAGGTGACAGCTCTAAAGGATGAAGATGAGCAGAAGTGGGCGCGTATTCCGCCAAATCCCACTAAGCAAGACTTGAAAGCTGTGCGGCAAAATACACTGAGGCTCGGTGGTCAGTTGAGAGAACTGGAGCTCAGGCACGCCGCAACTATTGAGGAAGACGACAAGGCGTATAGAGCCTCACTTGAAGCGCAGCTCAAAAAGCTCTGCAGAGATATGGTCGACATATTTGGGCGATCCTTGGTGATAGAGGCTTTACAGGAATACCCAGCCGAGCTTGTGCTCGGATCACAGAGTCCTGGTGGCGGACCCCCTAACCCAACAGAGGCCACATCACAAGAAAACATACAATCAGCATATCAGCGCAATGCTATAGATCCGCCACCTAATACTGAGTTTCAAGACGTCAGCATGCAAGAACCCAACAGCATCCAAGACCATGCCACGCCCACCAACCCGTCCGTACCCAACGATGCGCCCTTGCCCGTCAACCCCGTGAGTCCAAGACTCTGAACCCAACCTCAAGTCCCGCTTCCCCACTAATATTTTCAGAAAAAAAGAAATGGACCTATCGTCTCAGGCCACCAGAAACGTATTCGGACGGCGGAGGCGGAAAGAGTCATTGATTTTACTGAGATTTTCCAAGATGGCAATGCCGCCATTAAGCACACAATAGTGTCCTTCAATGACGAGTGGTATATTTTGTGGTGCGAGGAGCACGGACTAAGCTTTAAAGATAATCCAATCATGTCGGCTGCCAAGCATCTCAACGGAAGGGCTCACGGTTACCAGCCCAAAGAGTTTGATGTAGCCATCAAACACCTAGGCGTTCGCGTTCGAAACTGCAACAAGAGGCTCGCGGAGGAGAATAATAGGGTCAGCCAGGAGGCATATCGAAAGGGCTTTGAGCCGCCTAAATTGAACAAGCTGGATAAAAGCAAAACTTCTGTGTCCATTCATGTTTCGTCGCCTCTGGAAGAAACAGGTCAGCAGGTAGCCAAGCCGTTGGGCAAAAGGGGGAGCACAGTTGTGAATGGCAGAGGCAAGAGCGGCCGGAGACCGAGAAAAGAATTTGATGGCATTGTTGATCCAATTCCAGGTGGTATTTATCTCGGATACTGGCCAAAATCCAAAGAGTGGCAAGCCGTACTCGTTCTCCCCAAGGTTACCACTGAGAACCCCATTGATATTGGGTTTCCAGACACAATCCGAGATCTAGGTCTCACAGAACAAATACCGCAGTGCTACACTTATGATGCTCAGACGGGCATTCTTGATTGGCAAGATAACTACAAAGATGGTGGATCTTTGGTTACCAAGCGACAATTTCCCGTCATGTACTTTGACGGCTTGGAATTTCCGAGTAGAAGCTCGGTCGGCTGGATGGCTGCTAACAATCTTCAGCCTGTTGATACTCAAGATTCCAGCTTCGAGCTAGTTCCTCACTTCAAATCAGTCCGGGAATTTCTAGAGACCCGAAGAAGAAGACAGGCCGAGAATTCACATCTGGGGAACACGGAACAAACAGAACTGAGGTCGGACCCGGCAAAGATCCATACTCTGGATTCTATAGTTGCCGTCGCTGAGGCTTTACCGACAGAACAAAGGCAAGAGAAACAGCCAAACACCCATCCTGACCTCCGCCAAAACAATTGTCAATCAGATGGCCAAGAGGTGTCTGTGCCATCTGAAGAAAGTCACCTCATTAGAGAGGCGGGCTTATCACCAAATAGAGCAGATCATCACAACCCTGGTGCTAAACCAAAGACCCGCCATGAAAAGCAGCGACCTCATGCTCTGGCCACAGGTACCGGTTTCTCCAGCAATGCAGCTTCAGCAGCCACCACAACAGATTTTACGGCTAGCGCCTCGTCCGAGCTAGTCATCTCGCCTTCTATGTCTTCATCTGCACATCCAGCCACGGTTCCAGCACCACATAACCATGGTGAACATCGCGACTCGCCTAGGACTTCTCGCTTGCTCCAAAAGGCAATTGATGGCCTTAGATTAACTGCGCAATTTGATCAAGACGGCCCTCCGATGGAAGAAAGCCAAACTCGTCTGGCCGAAAACCGACAAAGGTACATCCAACTAAACCAAGTCCCTAACGCACTAGTGTCTTGTCAATTCCAGGCTCCTAGCCCAGAGAAAGTTGGAGCGCCCCTCACAGATGCATCACATGCTGTGCAGCAACATAACAGCAATGATCGGCGCCTTGAGAGACATCAGTGTATTTCCAACGGCCCGACATCCTTTAATAAAAACCACTCTCTTTCATCAAATGTGGCGTCGACCAGTGGACGTAATCCTCGAGCAGGACCACCACAAGGACCCAGGTCCTCGCCCCCTTACGAGCAAAGCTTCATTCCGCGAGACGCCAACTCAGGTCCTACTAGTGTAACAACCACGTATCAACTCCCATCCTTCAATCCCATGCCGCCCAATCAGACTACTCCACAGACCTTTCCCGGCTCTCAGGTAACCAGCAATACACCTTCAATGAGCCATCAAGAACTTATATCGAGTCCCGATAATCAGCCAGTCACGCTTGCCCCTATCTCTATATTCAACATGCCAACGAAACCAAGCCTAGCACCACAGTCCGTTAGGAAGTAGGCTCCCTACGCAATACCGTATTCGAGGTGTACGACCCCCAACTTGACTTCAACAAACTCGGCATTACAACTCGTGGGTGGACACTCAAGCTAATTCTGTCTACGACATCCCTCGGAACCCGTTCCCCATCGCGGCTGACCTTGCCTTTTTTCCAACACCAGAGACTACATTAAAATGGAGGACAAATATATTCAGTAGCATCACGAAACACACTAAATCAATCTATTTCGTATTCAATATTAAACTGCTCTCTTACATATTAAGATGTAGATTTTGAACGTGGTCTTGCAGGAAGAATGAGTTGGCTCAGCTAAACTTATCAGACTGTCTAGCATCTCAGAAGTATCAATGATCTAAAGTGCCGTCTTTCTAAAGTGCATAAGAAGATCAAGCGCTAAATCAAGACTCTTGGTGACGTCTTGGACTGTCTTTTTATCCAACAACCATGAGTGTTCGCTTATTATTCTCACCACCACGTCCCGCATTGAACTCCCATGGCATGCTAGCACCTGGGTTTTTCCCCATACCAATTAATCGTCGGCTACCCGGCCGACGTGGACCATGGTCTCAGGGTATTCTGACAGAATGACTCGTGAATAATTATGGCTACAAGCGGTGTATTCACAATTGTGGGAAGTGCAGAGACAGTGAAGGGTGAGCTGGGAGAGGCCATCTACTTGGAAGGAATCGTTCCATCAACGGGATGCAGGAACTGCCATCTTCCATATGAGTTTTGTATTAGTTGGTTTCGGGATGAAGATGGAGACTGGATGCCTCAGGATGTCATGCAACCCCGTTGCCAATACGGATGTCGCCTTCTTACCGACACCATTATCAGATTATACTGTTGTGGGAAGGGTGAGCTTCAAGATATTATATTGGATGATATGGCAGATGATTTTGAGGGAGAAGCAGTAGCATGTTACTTAGCACAAGATATCACGGTTGTTGGAGTGAAACGTTCACAGATGATACGAACATTAGGTCTTTTAACAACGAAGATTTTAACAACGAAGATCTGGGAGAGTATAGGAAGATGGAATATATGCAAGTGAAAGAAATAGTTTCTTTCAACAGGTCCACTCATCGATTCAAGGGGGGCGTGAATGATTAATATCATTAAGGTTCTTTTCCACGATGCTGAAGAGATCATCTAGGAGATACATCCGCCCTTCAAGAACCAAGATTGCTCGGGGAAATCCAAGAATATCAGCTCGGTGGGCTGCTGCCTTCTCCTCCCAGTTGGTTACATGATAGCACATCTCGTTGAGAAGTCGATATCAAAGAATCCGGCAGCCCAACTTAGAGTGAGTTGCCGGTATCAAACGCTGCCTTGTCCTGAGGAGAATAGGCTTTCCTATGGTACAGTAGAGCAAAAGGGCTGTAGGGTTAGTCTTCAGGACTTCGATGTTCAACTAAGGCAAGAGTAGTTCGCGCTTCCGCTTCTGGTAGTCCGCGCACTCGCATGGCGGGTGGCCTATGGACTCTTCCACACACTTAACGCTTGTATAGGCGTTTCCTAGCTAATCTCATAAGTCCCCCCAACCCCATTTGGGCCCCCCCCTTTTGGGCATAGTAAACCAACCTCCTCATCCCCAACCACCTAATATAGTATTATTAAAATCTCAGCCAATTTTTATCCAATTCCTTTACTTTTTTTTCCTTTATAAATCTTATCTTTCCATTCCTTCATATACAAAAGAAGACCTTTCCAATGCCCTTGAGGCTATTGCAAATAATGAGTCAATCCGAAAAGCTGCTGAGAAGTGGGGGATTCCAAGATCAACTCTCCAGAACCGTATCAAAGGTCATGAGTCACACAAATGTGCCGCAGAAGGTCAGCAGAGACTATCTCCCATACAGGAAACCCATTTAGCTGCTTGGATAGAAATCCAAGAGTCTCTAGGGCTTCCTCCAACACATGCCCAAACAAAGGAATTTGCCCAACGCATTCTAGCAACCAAAGGAGATTATGAGCCTCTTGGAAAACACTGGATGACTGCTTTTTTAAAGAGGAATCCATCAGTCAGGACTAAGAAGCAAAGATCTATTGATTCCCAGCGAGTTAATGGAGCAACAGTTCCTATTATTAAAGGTTGGTTTCCACACCTTTATCTTCCAACGGTCCAAGCCATTGAGCCCGAACATTGGCACAATATGGATGAAGGAGGGATAATGGAAGGTCTTGGAGTTAATGGGATAGTCCTTGGAAGCTCGGAAACTCAAGCTATTCAAAAGAAGCAACCCGGATCAAAGGCTTGGACCTCCTTTATAGAGTGTATCTCTGCTGCCGGCAAAGCCTTATCTCCATTGGTGATATTTAAAGGCAAGACGGCTCAACAGCAGTGGTTCCCTATAGCCCTTGATGAATTTAAAGATTGGCAATTCACAGCAACTGAAAATGGCTGGACTACAGATGCTACAGCAGTTGAATGGCTTGAGAAGATCTTTCTTCCTCAAACAGCAACCCCCAAAGCAAGGCTGCTTATCTTAGATGGCCATGGAAGTCATACCACAACAGATTTTATGTTCTTATGCTATAAGAATAATATTCATCTTCTTTTTCTTCCTCCTCATACCTCTCATATTCTCCAGCCATTAGATCTTGGTGTCTTCTCCTCATTAAAACACAACTATCGCAAGCAGGTTGGATATCTCAGCCTTCTTACAGATTCTAGCCCCATTGGCAAGAGGAATTTTCTTCTTAGCTATTCTAAAGCCAGAAATGAAGCTCTTGCTCATAAAAATATTCAATCTGGCTGGAAGGCAACAGGTCTTTGGCCAAGGTCCCTCTCTAAACCACTCCTTAGCCCCTTATTGCTTGAAAATAGCAATAAAGGAAAAGAAACACCAAAGCAGACTAAAAATAGTCAGCTAGAAGGCTTTCCAATTGACTGGAGTGCAGAGACTTCTATTGTCTCATGGTCAACACCTAGGAAATCAAGAGAATTGCAAAAGCAGGTCAAGACCTTCATAAGGCTTGATGAACAACACCACACCACACAACGCCAGTTATTCCGGAAGATTACTAAGGGATATGAGGAGAAAGAAGCTCTTTTGGCCAATGCACAATTAAAAATTCAAGCCTTAGAAGCAAAGCTTGAAGCTGCTAGACCAAGGAAAAGAAGGAAGGTTCAAACCAGCCCCAATTCAAAATTTGCTAACATTGAGGCAATCTACAAGGCGCAGCAAGAGGCTGCAGGCATTCAAAATGAGAGGAATGATTCAGATGACTCAGATGTATCTAGTATACAAGCGGATTGTATAGAGGTTCAATATTGAAGGCATAAGAGTTATTTTAAATAGGTGCATTGAAATTGATTCTGTTATTTTCGCTATGCCCAAAAGGGGGGGGGGCCCAAATGGGGGTGGGGGGACTTACCTTGCTGATCTTTACGTGACACCCATGTCCACTCAAACTACCATTTTGTATGGGGGACCAAAAACAGGCCGGCCCTCGTACGAGTGTAAGAACATTAAGTCCATATACCCACATTTCGCCCACCCCCCCTTTTCGCCCGGGCAAAATCCACTAGACCAGCTACAATATACCAACTTCAAATAGCTCTCCTGCCTTCAATATTGAACCTCTATACAATCCTCCTCTATAGTAGATACACTAGAGGCATCTGAGCCATCTACAGTAGTTTGAGCCCTAAAGCTTCCTGTTGCGCCTTGTAGATATCCTCAATGTTAGCAAACTTCGAATTGGGGCTAGTTTGGACCTTCATTCTCTTCCTTGGTCTAGCAGCTTCAATCTGGGCTCTAAGCCTTGAATTTTCAACTGTGCATTAGCTAGAAGGGCTTCCTTCTCCTCATATCCCTTGGTAATCTTTCTAAATAGCTGGCGTTGTGTGGTTTGGTGTTGTTCATTAAGTGTTGGAAAATCCGGGGATCCCCCTTCTCTTCAGGATCCAGACTGTTAGTCTGAAAGTCCTAGATTTGAAGTTCAAAGTCCTAGATGAAATCAACTAGAGATATAAACCCGAGAAGAACTCTCATCTCAATAATTAACAATCAAGTTCAATAAAATATATTTTTCACCCAGCACTACTGCGCAATATAAACAACATTAAGCTGAATGAAGGTCTTGACTTGTTGCTGTAGTTCCTTGGATTTTCTAGGCGTTGACCATGAGACTATAGAAGTTTCTGCACTCCAGTCTATTGGAAAGCTCTCTAGTTGACTATTTTTAGTCTGCTTTGGTGTTTTCTTTGTGCTATTGCTATTTTCAAGCAATAAGGGCTTATCAAGGGTTTGGCTAGAGATCTTGGCCAAAGACCTGTTGCTTTCCAACCAGATTGAATATTCCTAATAGAAAGAGCTTCTTTTCTAGCTTTATAATAGCTAAGAAGAAAATTCCTTTTGCCAATTGGGCTAGAATCTGTAAGAAGGCTAAAAGATCCAATCTCTTTGCAATAGTGGTGTTTTAAGGAGGAGAATACACTAAGGTCTAAAGGCTGAAGGATATGAGAGGTATGTGGAGGAAGAAAAAGAAGATGGATGTTATTTTGGAAGCATAAGAACATAAATTCAGTTGTTGTATGACTTCTATGACCATCCATAATAAGGAGCCTAGTCTTCTTTGCTGTTGTTATTGGTATGCTTGGAAGAAAGACCTTTGGAGCCATTCAATAGCTGTATTATCTGTAGTCCAATTATTTTCAGTTGCTGTAAATTGCCCAATCCTTAAATTCATTAAGGTTTATAGGAAACCACTACTGTTGAACTGTTTTGCCTTTAAATATGACTAAAGGAGGTAAGGCAACCCCAATCGCAGAGATACACTCTATAAAGGAGGTCCAAGCCTTTGAACCGGGCTGTTTCTTCTGAATAGCTTGTGTTTTGGAACTTCCAAGAACTAGCCCATTGACTCCAAGACCCTCATTATGCCTGCTTCATCCATATTATATCTGTATTGTGGCTTAATGGCTTGGACCTCTGGAAGATAGAGGTATGAAAACCAACCTTTAATAATTGGAATAGTAGCTCTATTGACTCTTTTGGAGTCTATAGACCGAGACTTTTAGTCTTTATTGATGGATTTCTCCTTAAAAAAGCAGCTAGCCAATATTTCCAAAGTGGCTTATAGTCTCCTTTAGTTACTAGAATGCGCTGAGTAAATTCCTTGACTTAGGCGTGTGTTGGAGGCAGCCCTAGAGCCTCTTGGGTTATTACCCAAGTAGCTAGGTGATTTTCCTGGATTGATGAGAGTCTCTGCTGGCCCTCTGAAGCTTGTTTATGTGATTCATGCCCATCAATGCGGCTTCGAAGAGTTGATCTTGGAATCCCCCAATCAACAGCAGCTTGACGGACTGACTGGCCATTTGCGATAGCCTCAAGGGCATTAGAAAGGTCAATTTCGGTATATGGAGGCATTAAGAAATAAAGAATAAAGTGGAGAAGAAATAGAAGCAATTGGATAAAAATTGGTAGATATATTGTCAATATAAATTGGGTGGCTGGGAATAATTGGGAGCATTTTACCCGGGCGAAAAGGGGGGTGGGCGAAATGTGGGTATATGGACTTAGAGCAGGGTTCCTGACCGGTAGGGAGAGAGTCAAAGGGATGCTATAGCAGAGCTTACAGAGAGCCATATTTGGGCGATAATATGATATGAGGCAGGCGATATTCAGAAACATGGTGAAGTCTGAGAGGGAGAGTATCATGACTTCAACTTATACCACGGGGCAGAATCCCACGTGGCGGATCCGGTGTCTTAATTTTCCCTTAGCTCTTCTAATTGGCCACGTCTGGAGGCATTTGGCCCTGTGTGTGTGTACTAAAAGGAAGTTTGTATCTAGAGCCCTTATTCATAGCAGAGCTTATTAGTAAGCCCAAGATATCTGATGGCGAGCGATAGGACTCTGTGTACCTACAGGTCTAGCTAGGCGAATCCCCCTTAATGCCAACGGTTAACCTGGATTTACGTAAGTATTTCGAGTTCCAATTAATAAGCTGATATATTTTAAGTGGTGCTACAAGTAAAATCTAGCATGTAGCGGCTGACAGGCTATGATGACTGGTTACAGGGACAATGTAGAATTAGAATTAGAACTTATTACGCCCGGTGGCATATTGCCAAAGGGCACCTTACCGGACACGAGCTCAACCAGGGGAGCCAACGGGAACGGCATCGCCGATATACTCATCAATGGACCTGAACTGTGGGATATCTGAGCTAGACTAGATAGACTCCTGCCGCCGCATGCCCCTAGGGAGGCTTGGGGCGCATAGCGCTCCGGCGTTAAATATACCAGCCAGCCAGCCAAAAGGGCACTAATTGCTGATTCATACATACATATCTCAAATTGTGTCCTTGTCCCCTCAAGCCCATTTTGTGTCATACATTGCCCAAACTGTGCCTGCATGTCCTCAAGCCCATACCATACCCTGCCATGCTTTGGCCAAATTTTGCACTCCTCTCGTCAAACCCTTGATATGGCTGCTCTATGCTTGTGTCTTATTGACAGTATAGACCATGTCGTCAAATCATGCATTGTATCAGCACTAACGAGCTTGTTCTAGCGCCTCAACCCTATGCCGGTTAGATCCCTTCACATTTTAGGTTCCTAAAGTGACTAAGGTTTCCTAGTGCTCATCAATGGCGCGAATTTGAGCCCGGCATGAGGTCATAAGGGGAAATGGGGTTAGAGTAGTGGGGAAGATGTGCAGTGGGACGCTAGCATGGGTATTATCAGTCCAGCGATATCCCTGTAGCTATCTCCATTTTTCTCCATTTTTCTAAGGGTGATTATCCGTTCCGGTTGACTGGCAATCCTTACAACGTTAATCCACTTTCATACAAGACCACATGGAAGATAGGGCTTCTGTGGCAATACGATTCGATGCCTAAGGGATAGGTAAAACGGGGACTTGCTGGAAAATATTGGCTAATACTCTGTAAAATAGGGAGTGATTAGTAAGCGATTGGGTGTTAGGTTTTTGACGCGTACCGGCAATGCCGGCTGTGTCTACTTATTCGTTTTGCATTAGCAGATGCTTCTATTTTAGTATAATTGTTAATTATGAGAAAATGGGGAACACTAAAATACGAGTGGTCCTGCAATATCTGCGCTTCTATCGCTAAGATGGTCGGAGGAGGTGTCCATTTTTATTGTCGATTAATCTATTGACCGGCAAAATGGGATGCTAACCAAGTT